>OY751114.1:6798531-8211194 GCA_963564075.1 Eupithecia subfuscata
CGCACGCACACATAGGCGTCATTTACACGGCCGCTAAGCATGTCTCAGTATGCACATCTATCCAGTGTCACGCCACGCGCCGCCGCGTCGCTACGCTGGACGAGTTTGTTGTGCCGCGACCCCCGCGCTGTCCGCCCCCGCCCGTTTCGATACCTCAACGTTGTGCGCGACGAATAACAAATTAAATAATGGCGGCATCACGACCACGAGTATACTGCAGTGTTTACGGGTGCCTAAACTCAACGTTCGTTAAACCAACACTGTCATTTTTTCGACTTCCTGCTAATGCTGAAAGGTAAAATAAATATAGTCTATATCACGTTTTAGGGTTTTGTACCCGAAGTATAAACAAATATTGATGTACCTCCATATTATTTTTTTCCTAACTACTTATTTTGCGGTCTAAATGTATTCTACAATATATATAAAAGACCTAATTTTGGTACGGAACCCAAAATGTGCGAAATCGACACGCATTTGGCCTTCGCTTTCTTGTTTCTCTCTTCGGAGGTGGGTGATGGTCAAATGATAGGTAGGTAGGTACTATCATTAAAAATGTATGGGAAATTCTGCTATGTATTTAATGTAATATGCACCTATGTAGGGTATATATATTCGCTTTTAGGGCGCTTTTCCTGTCATGCGTTTTTGCGCCCGCGTGCGGTTCTCGACCGCGAGCATGTCAAAACACGCTCCGGGCCACACGCATCACAGATTTCGTTTGCCGCTGCTAGAGATGGGAGTTATTCTTATTATACATAGATAGGTATTTTTTCTATGTATTCTAAATTAACATAATATGTTTCATTCCTGAACTCAAACCACACACATTCAATAAAAATTACTTTTTGTAGGTACCAACCCTAGCGCTCCGCTCAACTGTAGGTATAAAGTTCAAAGAGACGGCTGAATCATTCTACTGTATATGTCGTGGCCATATCCTAGAATTGATCACTTCATGATGTGACCGACCATTTCAAGAAATGGTAGAATTTCATGAAATGGAAAATACGCGCTGGCCATATCATGATGTAGTCAGGCCAGATCAATGAATAATCAGCGTTTAACGATATGAAAAGCTAAACGCACGGCTACTTCATGATAAAGTCAAACAATATCATAAAATAGTTACATTATCCACCGTTAGAGGCGCTGATATTGTTTTGTTTTGTTTTTGACATCTGTGGTTTTTGAGTGTTTGTTTGTTTCTGTTCTGTGATGCATCATGTCGGCGGACAATTATTTAGTTAAAAAAGCGAATAATAATGTGCAAATAGAAGACAAAAATGAAGTAAGGAGCCGTTACGATAAAAAAACTACAGGAATTTTATGAAAGTCACTCGAAAAACGAGCATAACGTCTAAACTGAAAGCCAACTGCAATAAGCAATTTTTAAATATAAAGTTCATTCCTAACTCGAATTTTTCATTAAACCTTTTCATCATCATCATCAGCCTATATTAGTCCACTGCTGGACATAGGCCTCCCGTAGTGAGCGCCATAGCCTTAAGCCTTTTGATGTCATGGAATCCCTACTACATAAATGATATGGCCAAACGTTGATGGAAATATCATTAAACGTTGATGCTTAAACGATATAGTCAGTTTTAGCTGGCCATGTCATGAAATTCTACCATTACATGAAATGGTCGGTCACATCATGAAGTGATCAATTCTAGGATATGACCACGACATATACATTTATCTACTGTGCTTTCACTGAGAGGCCCGTTTTGTCTATAAATAAGAAAAATTGCAAAAGCAGACAATAGAACGAGTAAGAACCTCTGACAATTTCAATAGGCAAAATTATAAATTGTATATTGCATATCTGTGTGTGTGTTTGTAACGCCTTCCGCTCAAAAGACTGAACGGATTTCAATGAAATTCGGTAGGTATTTACCAGGTTAGCTCACATTTATGTAAAGTAGATTAACTCTCGGAAAAGTGCAGTGTTCCCGTGCTATGCTCAAATTAAGCTCAACTCAACGCAGTTTACGTCATTATTGGAGTTCGTATTACAAGACAAAGAGCACTTAAAGCATCACCAGACGTGACTGCGCAATTATAGATAGGTACCACCTACCTAGTTCAAGCTTGCACATAAAAATAAATTGAGTTGATAATGCAAAACATGACGATTAATTTGTTTGCCTGTCAAACGATTGTGTTCGATTAACATTTCATAATCGGGCTCAAAAGACAAATAAGAAAACGTAAATTTCAACTACAAAATCATACATAATTAATTATGATCACACATACATACACACTGGTGGCTCCTGTTGCCCGGACTCTTAAGAGACCGGTGTTCTCAGGGGCTCCACATATACACAAACACACATCATCATCATCATCAGCCTATATTAGTCCACTGCTGGACATAGCACACAAACACACACACACGCGCGCTCAAATATCTATAACATCAGTAAATATATTTATATTAGAGTTAAAGTTATTACTTTAGAATGAACTTATTACTTCTAAGATAATTTATATTGTTCAAATTTCTTACTTAACTTACTGTTCCATTTGTTTGTTTTTTTAATATCGGTGTAATCCTTTTTGGCCTTAGTGTTATGTATATTTTAAGTATTTATATGGAAATTGTAACGCTGTGGTTTACCTTAATAAATATAAAAATAAAAACATTTTGTGTTCTACAAGGTAAAACTACCGTTATAGTAAAATGTCATCCTTCCCGCAAAGGAGAGGGGAGGCAAAAGGAGTAGGTACCTAGTGTATTAAAGCAGAGGCCTGTAATAATTATAATTATATATACGTAACAATAGGTGCAAACTGACCTATATTTAAAGATTCCGTAATATAGGTACCTACTTATGTTAAGTTACTGAACCATACATTGCATTATTTACAATAAAATTCAGAGTTATTCAAACTTCCCTTTCTTCGAAGAATTAACGACGGCCTAAAACTCAAATGACAAGATATTTATAACTTTCTCTGCTATTAAACACACATTGCATTGCAGATTATGCATTAATGAAATGCCGCATGCCGTTTCGACAGGCGTTTTGGTGCGAAAAGATCTGTAGAGCGTGTCTATGGTCTGCAAAAGATCCACAGAGATAGAAAAAAATCCGAAAGACCCCTGCAACTCTGCATCGCGCGCGGCGGCGCGGTGCGGTGCGACACGGACGAACGGACGAAACTATTTCAAAGAAATTGACATTGACATGACATTAACTGTCAAATTGATTGACTACGACAGAGAGTGTGCCGGACGCAGAGCCAAGAATTGAGAGTGTAGTACGTGTATTGAATTGATTGAATAATAATGGTATAAAGTTTTAATTAGTAGTAGTAGTAGTAGGTTCTATCCATTATATGTGTTCACTTATTGTGAATTCAATAATCGCGCCGTTTTGAGTTATTTTCCTTATGTATTGTAGTTTTGTGGGTTTTTTTCTTTTTTTGTAAATACTGTACAATACATAAAGGTTTATATTGTTCATTCCATAAATAAAGCTTGCGATGCTGTCATGAGATGATGAGACGGATATTGGCAAAATTGTGTCAAACCTGACGCAGAAGCCATCAAACAAGAAGTTGAAGTTGAACTCAAATTGAATGGTGGGTGTTTTGTTTGTGTCCCTGTCCTTCGAATTTTATTTCATTTTCATGATTTTCGTGTGAATTGCTCGAGCGATTCCTCTATTGAAAGATCTGAGGCACCCTCCTAAAGGTAGATACGTAGAACTTGCTGTGAAACTCTTGGAAAAGTTTAGGAACAAGCGTACAAAAATGTCAGATAAACAAAAAACGTAAGTTCACCCATGTTTACTCACACACAACACAGGTTCTAATAATGTAAAACTATACACAGTCGCGTAAAAATAATACCAATTGTATTTTCTTTATCACCGTATCATTAACCCACCTATTGATTATTTACAGCTTGATTTGCGGAGACGTCAACGGAAACTTTAAAACTTTATTTTCCCGCGTCGAATCTATCGTCAGCAAATCTGGACCGTTTGATGTTCTCTTGTGTGTTGGAAATTTCTTTGGCGATGATAATTCCCAACTGGATGCGTACAGAATGGGCACTAGGAAAGGTAGAGTTCCTTACGAAAAACTGCGAAAGCTTTCACTCTGAAAGGACACCAATGCTTACTTTATTTATTCCTTTCATAAGTCTAAATACCTAGATCAAACTGATACAAGGTGTTTACTGTTGTTGGTGGTACTTTTGATATTTTTCTGGCCTTTCAAGTCTTGAATATTGTAGTGTAAATACTTCTTGGTTTGTACGACAGTCGGTGCCAAACCGACGGTCTGTCATTCTAGCACAACTTTTATTCAGATAAAACCACATTATTGGGTTTAATACCAATTTAATTCTAAAATGTCATTTCAGTACCTGTTACAACGTATGTATTTGGACCGTCACAGAGTGAACATGTAGCAAATTATGTAGAAGAGGGAGCTGAAATTGTCCCTAATGTAATTTACATGGGTGAGTACTGAGTAAATTATTATGCAAATTATTTCCCCTATTCCAAATTCAGTGCAAAGATAGGTAAATGCTGTTATATTTAGCCTTGCCATCCAACCCATAATTCAACGTCTCCAATCCAAGCTTAATGTTTGGTATTTGGATGATGGAACATTAGGTGGAGAAGTGAACGCAGTTTTTGATGATCTAAAAATCATCACAGACGAATTTCGACAAATAGGTTTGGAATTAAATTTTTCAAAGTGTGAGCTTTTTATTTCGGACTCTTGTGTAGACAAAAACAATATCATTGAGAAATTCAATACATTAGCCCCCAACATTACAGTTGTTGATAAATGTTCACTTCGACTCCTTGGTTCACCAATTCTTGATGAGTCTTTTCAGTCATTTGTAGATGAGAAAATTCAAAATTTCCACAAAAATTCGGACAGACTGCTCAAAATTAATAGTCATATGGCTTTTACAATTATTCGGTTCTGTCTATTTGTACCTAAATTTACGTATTCTTTGAGATGTAGTCAAATGTGGAAACACAGCGAGCTCTTGGAAGGCCTAGACAACATAATAAAGAATACTTTATCATCGGTTTTGAATATCGATTTAGATGACAAGGCATGGTCGCAGGCCTCCCTGCCTGTCAAATTGGGAGGCTTAGGTATACGCAAAATTTCAAGTGTAGCCCTACCAGCGTTCTTGTCTTCTGTCTACAGCACTAGTTCTTTAGTTGAAAAAATTTTAAATCCTTCTCTTTTGGTCCCACCTGGAATGTCATTGAAAATTTCATTTTTAGATGAAGCTCGAACGGCTTGGCATAGTGCTTGCCCCGATGCTGCTCCCCCAAAATCACTTTTGTCCCAACGGCAATGGGACGGGCCTCTGTGTGAGTTGACACGGAACTGTTTGTTACAAACGTGCTCCAGCTCTGCAGATCGTGCCCGCCTCCTGGCCGTTTCTAAATGGGAGTCAGCACATTGGTTGCAAGCATTTCCTTCATATAACACTGGTACTTTATTGGATCCCGTAACTTTCCGTATCGCAACATGTCTCCGGTTGGGTGCAAGGTGTTGCGCGCCTCATCAATGCCAGTGCGGTACTGCTGTCGAACAGCTTGGTCATCACGGATTATCGTGCACTAGGGCCGCTGGTCGGATATCTCGCCACGCTAGCCTTAACGACATCATCCGGCGGGCCTTTGTCACCGTTAACGTACCAGCTATTCTCGAACCGAATGGTCTGTTGCGTGACGATGGTAAGAGGCCCGACGGTATGACACTAGTCCCATGGGAGTTGGGGAGGCCCATTGTGTGGGACGCTACATGCGTTGACACACTTGCGCCTTCCCATCTTCCGAGGACATCCGTGAGGGCGGGTGCGGCGGCAGATTTGGCCGAAGATCTCAAGAGGCGCAAATATGCAGGTCTCGACAGAGCCTACACATTTGCTCCCCTTGGAGTCGAGACCCTAGGTCCGTGGGGTACCGAGGCTCTTCGGGTTTTCAAAAAACTATCTGAGCGTCTGGTCGAAGCGACGCGTGACCCGAGAGCTGGTGAATATCTGGTACAGCGTATCAGCATTGCCATACAGCGTGGCAATGCAGCCAGCGTCTTGGGGACGCTTCCGACTGGTGTTGATATGGATCAGTTGAGCTATCTGTAGACTGTTTGCAACAGTCGGCAGTTAGCTCAATTGTTTCAATTGTAAATACTAGTATAATTTTCTTTGTGAATAAAACCTACCATCATGGTAAATGCTGTTTGATTATTTAATCATTAAAAAAAATAACAGCAGCTCTCAACAAATTCACTTTTAGACTGACAGAGTAATCAAAAGCTGGCCTACCCACTTTATTTTAATCCTTATTATGTACCTACCCTTGTTGGGCCACTTATTTGTTACCTACATGTTTGTGACCATTATTTAGATTGTCAAACACCGTAGATCTGCCGTAACTTTACCCAAGTAATAACAATACAAACTTATTAAGTATTAGATACTAATGTATACTCATTCTAAGTGGACTTATTTGTTCTTTTTTTAAGTATAAAAAAAGATCTTTAAACCGAGATGCAAATACCAAAACAAAAAATTAACACAAAACCTGTTTTAGGTAAGAGAGGAATATTTACTACCAGCGCTGATGTAAAGATTGCTTACCTCACTGGACTTTCAAAGCAAGAGCTGGGCAAAGACATTCCCTTGTGCTCATTTGAGCCAAGTGACTGTAGTGCGTTGAGAGATGCGTCAATGAGAGGGCAAAGTGAATTCAGAGGGGTTGATGTACTGATCACTACAATGTGGCCCTCGGGAGTACAACATGATGAAATTCAAAAGGTAATGTTATCACACTAATATTATAAATACAAGAGTTTGTATGGATGGATGGATGTTTGTTACCTCTTCACGCCAAAACTTTTGAATGGATCGAGCTGAAATTTTGCATACAGGTAATTCTAATCCTGGAATCAAACATAAGCTACTTTTATCCCATAAATAACAACGCGTGCGAAGTCGCGCATAAACTAGTCCAATAAAACACCTGTTAATCATACTTTGCATACTCATGCAGGCTTGTATGTTTTTGGTAAGCCACAGTTTAGTATGGTACTCTCTTGTCTGAATATTAATTCCCAAGTTGATCAAATATTGTGTGGTTAAAGCATGTACCCTATTAGAAACAAATAAAAACAATACATAATACATAAATATTTACTGTATAAAGAAACTGTAAACTATTTATTTATTATTTAACTTAACTTAAACACAAATTTCGACGATGTGAATAATGCAATCTCAAAAGTAGTTCATTGGTTTAGTGTCAATAATCTTTTGCTAAACAAACTAAAACAAAATGTATTAGATTTATTCTACCTAATGTTAAACAAGTGAAGGCTGATGTAAACGTTAAAGGAGAAACTTTAGAAATAGTAGAAAGTACCGTATTCTTAGGAATCACCTTAGATAATAAACTTCAATGGGGCCCACACATAGATAAGCTATCGAAGAGACTCAGTTCTGCAGTGTATGCAGTCAAAAAAATCCGTCATCTTACAGACGTGGATACATCTAGACTTGTTTATTTCAGCTACTTCCATAGTATTATGTCTTATGGTATACTGCTGTGGGGGAACGCTGCAGATATTAACACCGTATTTGTGCTGCAGAAGAGGGCTGTTCGGGCTATCTATAACATGGGTCCTAGAGAATCTCTACGTGATAAATTCAAAGAAATAAACATAATGACAGTACCATGTCAATATATCTATGAAAACTTATTGTACACTCATAAAAATATAAATCGGTTCCCTAAAAATAGCGATAAACATAATTTTAATACAAGAAATAAACATAAACTCGCTGTGCCCACAACTAGGCTACACAAAATAAATGTATCTTTTAAAGGACAATGTATACGCTTCTACAACAAAACTCCTAGTGAGTTGCAAAAATTATCAGTAAATAAATTCAAACAAATTGTCAAAACCTTGCTGTGCAAAAAGGCTTACTATAAAATATCAGATTATCTAGAGGACAAAAAAGCTTGGGACGGGTTTTGCTCCAACTCGAAAAATAACAACTAACAGGCTAAAGGTTTCTTCGTCGCTTCTTTACTTTAGTCTACATACCGAAGCGACTGAAATCAAAAAATATCACTTTATTTCCGTGTCAGTGTTTAGTTTTATATTTTGACCTTTTCTAAGTGTACATTTATTGTATTTATGGAAATAAAGAGTTTTTGATTTTGATTTTGATTTTATTCTACTTACAGGTAGAGGTGGAGAAAGAAAATCTATCAGATTTATTATCATGGGTCTCAATGCACTTAAAACCAAGATACCACTTTGTTCCATCATCACAGACATATTTTGAAAGACAGCCTTACAGGTTAGTTCTTAACCGACTTAAAAAAAAGGATGAGGTTCTCAATTTGTCTGTATATTTTTTTATTATAGGTAGGTACTTACAGGTTTAACTAGCCACAGAGTTCTCAACTGATTCAATTTTAAATACTACTTCAAATGTGTGATTCTTCCTTTTTGGTATTTTCTTTGTAAACAAGGATAAGATTCGATATGAATTAGTTTTACTATAAATACTTTCGAAGCCTTCGTAAGCAGACATAACTACGAATGAATCATAGTGAATTTGTCAGAAATTCACTATGATTCATTCGTAGTTATGTCTGCTCACATTCATACATGAATTAGTTTAGTTAAAAGCATATTCAATTTGAATCAAAACTAATGTACATTCGTTCTAAACACCAAAAGGATGTTTACCCCTTTAGATAAATAAATTAGGATTTGAAGGATTACTTCAAAGAAACAAGAATTTCCATGTCAACTTGATAACAAACGTTTTTGAGTTTACTTCATGTTATTATTACTATTTTTAAAGTTACGATTAACAAAACAAAATTTACAATTAATAATTGATTGTTTGAAAAACGAATAATCTACTTCAAATTCCTTAATATTTATCGGTACTATTTACACCTCAAAGTTTAAAAATAAGTTTTTGTGCCAAGATTTTTTTTTGTAGGAACACCTGGGGATTATTTTCGATACTATAGCGAAAAAAATATCGAAATAGGTCGTTAATTGACGGAAAAATCGACGAAAATACTTAAAAAAAACATACACACCGCCAAACAGAGAACCTCCTCCTTTTATTGAAGTCGGTTAAGTATAGAAACAAATTAAAACTAGAAAGTATTTACAATTGAAATAGTTGAGCTAACTGCAGACTGTTGCAAACAATCAGTAAGTCAGTATATCATCTGATTTACTAACCCCCCACAAGCTTTTTTATTTTGGGGCTAGATGATGCCGTGTGAATCAACCAGCATTATTCATTTATTTAAAATTTCCAGAAATCAGGGTGTCCACCAAGACTACAGAGAGTGCGCTACGCGATTCATAGCTCTAGCTCCCGTCGGTAACAAAAAGAAAGAGAAGTGGATATACGCTTGCTCCCTCCAACCTATATCCAAGATGAGAATCACAGATTTACTGCAAGGTACCACCGATGAGACGGCATGTCCATTTGACCCTGATCTGTTGAAGCAACATCAGCCAGGGAAGGTTGTAAAGGTAACCAGGCCGTTTTTTTTTTGCCCTAACGAAAGAGTTCTGCACACTTTTTTAACTAGATCTATTACCGATCATATGCGGTTTTCGAAGTTTATGACACTCCTACAGACACTGGCAGAGTCGTAGCGAAAAGCAAGCGGCGCCATTAAGAAAGAAGTTGAAGTTGAAGAGTTGATGAAGGCAAACAAAATGTGTGGTACCTACCTAGATTATGATGAGAAAGGGAATAGTGACTGCACGTGTGTTTGCGCATACACTTGTGCACTATAATTGACCCGCGCGCTAGTCTCTCTAGTTGAGACTGGCTGCTGCTGTGGCCAAAATCTGGCAAGAGGACATCATTATCATCACATGCAATTAATTTGTCACTCTTCGAACACTCGGATTCGAAAGTAATTTTGTCTTTCTGTTACTTTTTCACGGTGAAATGGCTCTCAACGAAATTGGTAGGGAGAAGGACTACGTTTGTGCATGCGAAGCTAAGGGCAGAAGCTAGTATTGCACAAGTATCTCGCGATTGTATCAATTCATTTTCACGATCTCCACAAAAATAGCACAGATATTCGATAAAATATTATATTTCCCATATCTTACCAAACTTCTTAAAGAGTCCACATTTGATCGGAATGCTGGCTTCTATTTCGGTCAACGAAAATAGCATTGCCATTCAACGTGGCAATGCTGCTAGCATTCTGGGCACTCTACCTTCTGGTGACGGCTTAGATTTTTAAGAAATAGATATGCGTGTATCTACCATTTGTTATTGTTTTATTCTGTTAATGTAATTTTCTATGTGCTAAATAAATATTACGCTTCCCACTAATCACAATAATACCTATTATGAATGGATGGATGGATCGATGAATGGATGGATAGATTAATGTTTGTTACGTCTTCACGCCAAAACTACTGAACAGATTGAGCTGAAATTGCATAGGTGTAGCTTAAAATCAAATATAGGCTATCCCATAATTCTGTTCCTTTACCTTTAAACGTTTCTATAAAAACAACGCGTGCGAAATCGCGGGCATAAATGAGTGTGAACATAAAACTTCTTTGTAACTCACTAATACATACATATTTTTAGTATTCAGGTAATGGCCAGTTCTTTTACAACATGGAGGCGGAAGACGACCGCCCTCAAGGGAACCGTAAGAGAAGACACGACGACAAACCAAGGGAGTTTGATGCAGGTTTGTTTCTTTTACTCTCATTCTGACTTTGCAGGGTTGTTTAAATTTCTTTTCACACGCTAATATTATAAATGCCAAAGTTTGCATGAACATGTAGCTTGACAGTTTCGATTTTATGAAAAAGCTAATAAGTAATTTCAAAGAAAAATGTTAAGAAAAACTTTTTTTAGTTGTATAAATTCTCTTTTCTTTTATTATAAAATAGAAATTGCAACAATGTTAACATTGCTTTATTGTCTACATTATTGGCTATCAAATGAGTCCGCTATCGTTTTCCTACTGATTAAGGTATAGCTACCCATGTAGAGGACATGGGTAGCGATACCTTAATCGGTACAAGCACCCGTGCTTCGAGGCAACAGAAAACAAAATGGCTGCCATTTTATTATGGAGGGAGAAAAAAATCATAGGGATAGTGATTTGTCGATGAAATTTACCGTATTTCACCCCCCCCCCCCCCCCAAAGTCTCCGACACCGGTGACCGGACACATTGTATATACAATAGTAAAATAACCATTAAAATCCACCTTATTCTTGAAGTCGGTTAAAAATAAACAAAATGTTACAAGGATTGGAACTTGGATGTGATTGGAACAAGTCCCGTCGAAGTTGAAAATATTTTGCGATATTGTTTCATTTCGTAGAAATTAAAATGTAACAAATTCAAACATTCTTTCCATTTTAGATACATGTTGGTTCTGCCTATCGTCCCCTTCAGTTGAGAAGCACCTAGTCATCTGTGTCGGCTCCCACTCCTACCTGGCGCTGGCTAAAGGACCGCTGACACCGCACCATGTGCTGATACTGCCTATAGCACATCATCAGTCCATTACAAGAGTGAGTCATGTTGGTTCTGCCTATCGTCCCCTACAGTTGAGAATCACCTAGTCATCACGAACACAATAAGGAAGTTTCCATTTTAACAAAAATAAAAAATTACAGCAAAGAAACTATGATTATAATGGTGAAAGAACTATTGTAATAACTTGAAAAACGACAAAATGAATCCACTTCTACTGAATCACGAACGAATTCTGAAATGCGCGCGGAGCATTTGGCCTGTGACGTCACAAGTCTTAGCGCTTAGCGGCTGCTCGAGTGTTTCGTCGTTTCTAAAAACCATCTTGTACACAATCCTACAATTATAATGACGTATAAATTATTGACGACCGCCCAGTGGTCCAAGAATCCACGGTACTACACCACCAAAAATACGTGCGATTTTTTACAACAGCGCATCAATGGCCCAGTAGTTATACTCTAGAAATTCTCATTCTACTTTTCAGGCACCAGAGGAAGTGGTAGAAGAAATAAAGAAGTTCAAAGAGGCGTTGACGAGCTTCTATCGGTCCCTAAACAAACTGGCAGTGTTCTTCGAACGTAACTACAAAACGTCGCATATGCAAATACAGTGCGTGCCTGTCCCGAGGCAGTGTGAGTCGCAGATTTCCGAGGTGTTTCAGGTATGTTAACTGTACTCGAGAATGGCTATTCTCAAGATCTAATGTTTATAAACAACTCTCAACACAAAAATCCGAAATTCTCTTGGCGTCGACTTTGAAAAATAATTATCTGCATTATGCATTGTAGGAAAAGCTCAAATCGACCAATCGTGCTAATTTTTTCAAAAAGTCAACAACAAGAAAGAGATTTGTAGGTATGGACAATGTTTATAAACTTTGTTTCTTCAGTTTGGTCGGAGTATAGATGTCGCTATTGGTAATCTTCTCTTTCTTTCTAACCTAGAACCGATGACTGTACTATGTGATTTATGAACTAACTAGCGTCTACCCGCGGCTTAGAACGCGCTTTTGTTGGATAAATAGTACACGGTACTTAAAACACCATTTTTTTTTCTCTTTGTTCTGTCTAATATCAGAAACGACTGGACCAGTTTCGACGGACCTTTCACTGGCAGATAGTTGTTGGCAGATGTTACAGCGGGTAACTTAAGCTCTACCCACTAAAAATAAAACCCACGAAATTGTAGATTCTACGCGGGCCAGTTTACAATAATTTTTGATTTGTTGATTCAGGACGAAGCCGGTCTAAACCGGATAGAGATGGAGGTCCTCCCGCCGTACGCAGAAATAACACAGATGGCGCTGCCTGGCGCTACTTACTTCCACGTTGACCTGCCTTCAGGAGAACAGCTGTTTGCTAAGACTAAGGCGCATTTCCCGCTGCAATTTGGCAGGTATGTATGAATATAGGAAAATAATGTAAAATATAAATAATGCTGGACAATTCACACAGCATAATCTAGTCCCAAGTTATGCAGAGCTGGTGTTATGGGTACTAGATGGCTGATATACATAATACACATTAAATGGATATATATTTTTACTATAAAATACCCATAAAAACCGAAACAAATATTTACAGGTCGTACAAACATTTGTCCCAATTTTGAAAATTTATCTTCATTGATCGATAAAATTGTTTTTCAGAGATGTCCTATCAAGTCCGCAAATCCTGAACTGCGAGGATAAAGCTGACTGGCGATCCTGCCTACTAGACAAAGAACAAGAGAATGCTTACGTCAAAGCTCTTCGGGAAAATTTCCAGCCGTACGATTTCACACGAGCAGAGAGTGACAGTGATTAGAGCGAGACGAAAATAGGAAGATGACTGTTGAAAGAACAGGATGAAGGTAATAGTACTTAGAGCGAGAGACTAGTATGGAGTTTAAATGATAGAGCGAGACAGAGAACAGAACAAAAGAGAAACATTGGCCACTTTCCGTGGGACAAGGTAAGGTAACTAGTTTGTCGTGTCAATAGGGTCATATGCATGTGACTCAAAATAGCTAATTTTTTTACGTAGGTTTTCTCTATTAATATAGAAATATTTCTGTATTATATTTGTATATTTTGATGTTGTTATTGTTAAATTTATTGATTGAAAAGTAGGTATTTTAAATCTCAATCGTAAAATTTCTAAACGCTACGCTATTGGCAACAGCGAACCGTGACGTCACACTTCACATTTTATGTTGAAGCGAGAAGCAAGAAGCTTTGGCAGGACAGCTTTTTGTATTACTAGCTGCGCCCCGCAGCTTCGCACGCGTTGTTTCTATGGAAACGTTTAAAGGTGATTTCTATCCCACGGGAACTGATTTATGGGATAAAAAGTAGCCTATGTTTGATTCCAGGATTAGAATTACTAGTATGCAAAATTTTAGCCCTATCCGTTCAGTAATTTTGGCGTGAAGAGGTAACAAACATCCAAAATGTTTCCATACAAACAACGCGTGCGAAGCCGCGGGCAGAAGCTAGTTTATAATATTAGTGTGATTTCGCGGTTGTGTGATGTTTTCTGTAAAGTTAAATTTTAGTTTTTACCATAAACCTAATTTTATTTTGATTGTTAAATCAACGAGGAAACAGTCACTTTGAGTCAATGTGTAGTGTGACGTCACCGAACATGGGCCAATATGGCAGCGTTTTTATCACCCGAAACTGAGTGCAGTTTAATTTTTGTTTTTTACCATAATAATTAAAATTTTGTGGGTATTATATTAATTTCGGTTATGTATTAACCTAAATGATCAAACTAGACATTGAAGACTACACTATTAAGTATGTAAAAGAAAACTCGACCCTACTTTTTCACTCTTTTCGCCAAATGAGAGACTAAATGCCTACAAAATGTAGCTAAGAATCGTATAGGAGACTATACACTAACCAAACTCGATGTATCATGTTTGTAAACAAACCACGACACAAATAACTAAAACTTGCTTGGCGTCGGGTTTTAGATAATAATTGTAAGCAATATTCATTGAAGAAAAGATCACATCGAAGATTGCGAATTGCGTATAAAAAGACGCGAAAAAAGAGTGAATTCTAGGTTAAGTATGGGAGGTTTGTTTACAAACATTCCACATGGAGTTTGGCTTTTAGTATTTTGATTCTTCATTTATCAAAATCGTTTTAGCCGATGTGGTGCTTGGAGGTAATAAAGAGTGCCCGTCAATCCCATAGAAACACTTGAAAAATGTAACTGCGCTGGGCCTCGAGGGTAAAAACGGCACACACTTTACTATCCCAAATTTAAAATGAATTAACAAATAATACCATATTGATAAGAAAACAGAGTGAAAGAAAGAAAATAGTACAATAGGCGGCCTTATCGTGTATATATCGTGACATACAGCTGAATGAATTATGAATTATTAAAATAAGACGATTGATAGACCTTCCTGTAAAAAAATAATAGTGGGAGTAATAAAATGCAGTTTCCAAGTAAATGATTGTTTTATTTTCGTCACATCATACTGTCCTAATAACTTGCTTGTTTGCAATATAAAACATATCTGTAACAACAGGACTAAGGGCCTATTACATCACAGGCAGATGCTTAGCCAATGACATGTCAATAGGCATTGGTAAATCTTCGCTGACTTTGGTGGAAGTGGCCCTAGCTAATTCTTAAATACTTGTGTGTTTATTTATATTAACAAAATGTAAAATGATATGGTACATTGACTATTCAAAATGACTAGAATAAATGATACTTTATTATAATTCCGATGACACAAAAATGATTCGTTATTTTACAAAAATCGGATAGAAATTTCGTTGATAGCATACTTAATTTGTAGGCTTAATATTAACAAACTTTTAATTATAAGGGAGTACATTTTTATTGGATTTTGTAATTGTAGAAAACTATAAGAGTGTAGTTAGCGGCGCCTGCCAAAGATACAGTCGGCTACAAAAATCTAAATGTCATGGACTAGCATTAAGTTGTGTCTAGATTATATAAAATAGATCTCAATTAAATATAGGG
This sequence comes from Eupithecia subfuscata, assembly GCA_963564075.1. Classification (NCBI taxonomy): domain Eukaryota; kingdom Metazoa; phylum Arthropoda; class Insecta; order Lepidoptera; family Geometridae; genus Eupithecia; species Eupithecia subfuscata. Next base: position 6,814,093 of record OY751114.1, read on the forward strand.
CAGTCTTCGTTGGAATTACTAAAGAACAACGCAAACAATTGTAAAGTATTAAAAAACACACAATTCACATAATTCGTGTAACACGTAACTTTACGTAGTGTTCGACACTCATAGATTACTTTTCTTACTCAGCACATTGTTATGCAACTTTCTGCCATATTCACCAAATAATAGGTAAGTAATTGTATTGTCTCTTGTTAGGTACTGTTACTGAGGATATTATACATGCTATTATCAATTTACAACATCCTTATGTCACTAAATACTCTCTTTACATGTACTGCGTGAGCCTATAAAGGCATTAAAATTAATGCCAATACACATATTTATGTAAGAACAATAACAATTCATTATGTAGTAAGTGCTCAGTGTTTATGAGTTGTCATAAAACCGGGTGATAAGCGATGTTACTGGGCGTACTGTAACGTGTCATATTCCTATAGAGAGCGTTCGTGCAGTCGTCAGTACGGGAAAGAAGCCGCAACGAGCAACGAGATTTTGACGTCAAGGCTTTACAAGCCGTCCGGTCTAACTCATCAGTGGGCGTGGCCTAAATGTATGCCATCTCACCTGACATAATAGACATTCCCGCGCGCTTGATGAAATGCACATACATTTATTGCTAAAACGGCCGCGTAAAGAAATGGGAACAGACTTGTAGCGCAAGGGTTATTATAGAAAAAGGATTGAGAGTATCTTTTCAAAATAAATTTATTTCAGCTTTTGAATACCTAAACTATGTCGGTACGAGCTTTATTTTCGAGTTTTCTTTCTCTGTATGTTATTTATTTTCGCCCAAAGTTGGGCTAAAATCGGTGTTGAAATACGAAAGTTTAGAAGCCCGTATTTTTTTTATTTATACTTATTTTACAGTTTCGGGTGTGTACAGACATAGATAATGATGAGATAAATTGATACTAAGGTTTTTTGTTATTATAGTGCGTAACCCCACACTAAGGGTAATTTCTAAGAAATCAAATAACATCGCAAAAATTTTCGACTTCGACGGGACTTGAACCCGCGTCCTCCCCTCAGTACGGGGATGTGATAACCAACTACACCACGAAGTCAAGTGACGTGGGAGTCGAAAATCTCTGCGACATCCTACGGTCTTTTCGCGCCGTTAAATTGATACTATCCTTAGTTTTGGATGGTCAACATCAAACAGCGTAGTAGTTACCCTTCCACCTTTGTATGGAAAGATGAGCGACTCGATTAGCCTTAAATGCTCGTCGCGAATTGTACATTACGCCCCTTAACGCCGGTCAGTACTCACCTTAAGATAATCTTAGTTGAAAGTTAATTTTATTACCTACTATGGGGTTAGATGCATAACTGGCACTTCAATATAACCTGTGACCATAGTTCGGGAGATTTCAATAGACGATATTTAACATGGAATGTATCTGGTCACCTAAAGTTAATACTTCGCTAAGATTCGTGAATGAAAACATCTTGCTTTCATAAACTTTACAACAATGAAACAATTCGTATTTATACGGGATAATAATTTACATCCGCAACTAGTTTTAAGACTTTGGTCAATAAGGCATTAAGTTTAAAATATATTATTTTTATTTTAATTATTGTTCTTTTTATATTTTCCGATAGTCAATATGTGTTTATTACATTATTATTTACACAACGACACGTACCATTTAGTATATTAATAACACATACTCGATATTGGAGTATAAAAAGGATTATGTGGCACTAGATATTGGCTATACCTATCTAAGTTATCTACAACATTATGTACACAATTTTATAAAAGGGAAGTTAATTCAGTTTGGCAACATTTTTATTTGTGTTAACGTAACCGAAATTGTTCCACAATGGAACAGGTAAGTAGGTATAGGTATACCTACCTACTTAACTGTTCCACTAATGAAATTTACATTTACATTTTAAAGTGATATAATATAACACAGCTTTTGTTGATTATCTCCCTCAAAGCCTTATTCCAGGCCTAATAAGTATAAGTTACCATAAACGTTAATTTTCAACGTTGTTGTTAAAATACCATCTAGCTACGCCACATCAAATTTTATACAATTTTCTGTCAAGCAGAACATCCACAATTATTTAAGTATTTTTAACTTGGTGACATCAACATGGAATACCGTAATTTACCGCACGGATGAAAGAGCATGAGCATTTTCATTATTAACATCACCACCAAACAAAGTCCAATTCAAAGTTTCTTCCAAAATACTCAGTTCAAAGTATTTTCGATTTTCAATTTTAAAACCGCACAATAAAGTCCAATGCTTCAAGTATCCTCAATGACGCCAGCATTGAGTTGCCGAGGTTTATTTCTACATCTGGAAGGTCAAACTACCCTCAGATCAAAGGTTTTTGGATTTTAAATTTTATCACCGCACAATAAAGTCCAATGTTTTAAGTGCCCTCAGTGACGCCATCACTGAGTTACCCAGTCATAGTGACGTACCGAGGTTCCTTATTTCATACGTTTATCTGGAAAGCTTCCCGAGTTATCTTGCCCTCCTGGTGGTGGCCTCGCTTCCTCCGGTGGTGGCCTTCGCATTCTGTGTCGTCGGAGAAACGGGAGGGAGGGTGGATGTGCTCGTTGAATGATGGGTAATTTGATATGCTGTAAGTAAGTAATGTAAGTTTTAACTTTTATGTTGTTATAGATTTTGTTGATGTGCATCAAGTGATTCATTTTATTGGTTTTGAATTTGCTTGATGTGTGATAATTTTATTGTTTTATTTTACAGAATATTCTTTTTACATCAAGAAATAAATAAATATAATTTGGCGTGTTTTAATAAACTATAAACCGACTTCAAATTCTTGTAGTGCCGACATCTAGTTAAAATTCGAGTCTAATTTAGTTTAATGACACATCGAGGTGTACCCTATCCAATAAAAAAAAGAATTATGAAAATCGGACTACTCTGTAAAAAGATATGCGTGGTCATACATTACAATCAGTGAGTGAAAAATCAATCATCCCCTGTTTTCTTATCCTTAGGGTTGGATTTTTTATTCCAAATTTAATTGGGACCAACTTCAAGGTATACCCTTTCCAATTAAAAAGAATTATTCAAATCGGAGTACTCTGTAAAAAGTTATGCGTGGTCATACATAAAAAAAATACGCGTCGACTTGAGAACTTCCTCCGGTTGAAAAGTAACTGGATCTACTACTCTGAAATAGTCTGTTAAGCTAAAATATATATTTTGTTTAACACAAAAAGCCGTTTCCATCGTCTGCCACAAAAATAAAGCTTACGTAGAAGGTCTATGTCGTAGCACTTGCTCTACGCTGTCGAGAAGCCTACACTTGTCGCTACATAGCAGGTCTACGTCGTAGCACTTGCTCTACGCTGTCGAGAAGCCTACACTTGTCGCTACGTAGCAGGTCTACGTCGTAGCACTTGCTCTACGCTGTCAAGAAGCCTACACTTGTTGCTACATACCTGGTCTACGTCGTAGCACTTGCTCTACGCTGTCGAGAAGCCTACACTTATCGCTACATATCAGGTCTACGTCGTAGCACTTGCTCTACGCTGTCGAGAAGCCTACACTTGTCGCTACGTAGCAGGTCTACGTCGTAGCACTTGCTCTACGCTGTCGAGAAGCCTACACTTGTCGCTACGTAGCAGGTCTACGTCGTGGCACTTGCTCTACGCTGTCGAGAAGCCTACACTTGTCGCTACGTAGCAGGTCTACGTCGTAGCACTTGCTCTACGCTGTCGAGAAGCCTACACTTGTCGCTACATAGCAGGTCTACGTCGTAGCACTTGCTCTACGCTGTCGAGAAGCCTACACTTGTCGCTACGTAGCAGGTCTACGTCGTAGCACTTGCTCTACGCTGTCGAGAAGCCTACACTTGTCGCTACGTAGCAGGTCTACGTCGTAGCACTTGCTCTACGCTGTCGAGAAGCCTACACTTGTCGCTACGTAGCAGGTCTACGTCGTAGCACTTGCTCTACGCTGTCGAGAAGCCTACACTTGTCGCTACGTAGCAGGTCTACGTCGTGGCACTTGCTCTACGCTGTCGAGAAGCCTACACTTGTCGCTACGTAGCAGGTCTACGTCGTAGCACTTGCTCTACGCTGCGGAGATGCCTACTGCTGGACTATGCTGGACTTGTGAACTATTTTTTATTATTTTTACCTACTTTTATGACATGTAACAAGCGCAATTAATAAGTAATCTGAATCTGAATCTACTCTTGTCGCTAGGTAGCAGGCCTACGTCGTAGCACTTGCTCTACGCTGTCGAGATGCCTACACTTGTCGCTACGTAGCAGGTCTACGTCGTAGCACTTCCTCTAGGCTGCCGAGATGCCTTATCTTGTCGCTACGTAGCAGGTCTACGTCGTAGCACTTACTCGGCGCTGCCGCTACGAGGTAGATGCTACGTGGTTGTCGGTAGCAGATTGTATGTTTTACCGACTTTTGGCCAAAGATTTGTTGTTCTCTGGCACAACTTGCAAATCTTGGCTCTAACTGTAGATACAACACGAATACCATTGCTTTGGACCTAATAGGATAGTTTCCTGAATGTAAACTCATCATCCTTTAAATCACAGCCATAGCTAGTGCTGTGATATCCGCTGGAGGAGTGGACATGCCGCTTGCCTAGAGCGCCTGCCTTCTCCCAGGGCGATGAAATGTCTTACTTAATTCGGTATCTTCGGAACGACAGACGAATATCGACTCTATGTAACTACAGAAACGACGCGATTTAGACCCTTATAGCATAGTTACCTGAATGTAGTCTCGTCGTTATGGCTGCTATATCCGCTGGACGAGCGGACGTGCCGCTTACCTAGCGCGCCTGCCTTCCCCTTACGCGAAGGAAACGCCTTGCGAACCGCACAGGGGCCTCCGCCTACTGATGTTTCAGATGATGATGATGATTCTTCACGTTCTACGTTCGGGTCTGGGAAGTTGAAAAAATGTAGAATAAGGTGTATTACGTGATGGTGGCGGTGGTGTACGGTTACAATTTTAACAGCGCGTTTTGGGATCGTGGTACCTGATATCATTGTGATCGTGATAGCAACTAATGAGGCGCTTACAAAAAAAAAACGAATTGGTCAATAATAGTGAACAGACGGCGCTATGAATTTGGGTCTGAGAGAAGCGACTTGGGGATATATTTTAGGTACACTATAGACCGAGTGGCGGGTAGCAGGGCCACCTACAGAACCGACCCACAACCGATCTTCGACCGGCAACCCACCCGCCAAGCGTGGCTAATATACAAAAAACACTCTACAGTTGGCCTTTGCTTCTGTCCAGCAGCGGACGTCTTTCGGCAGAGATGATAAATAAATAGTGCTGGAAAATCGCAGGGCGGACCTGGATGGGATAGGCGCCGGACCATGTGAAGTGGCACAAAAGTTTGGAGTCCCATATCCAGCAGTGGGGGAAGTCGGGTGGCGGATGATGATGATGATAAACTCTGGACAATTCACACTTCATCTAGATGTTTATGAAGTAGGTATTAACATACAAGCAGTAGGATGCGCCGGTCGGACCCTCGCCGCGTGCTCGCTGTCAGAATGCGGCGCGCTGGCGTCGTCACTTGCATCGTCCTCGTACTCTGTAATGGGCAGGTGCAGCGTCAGAATCTTCTTCACCTCGGAGTCAGTTGAACCGAGGTTGTCGGATTCTGTGAAGAGAGAGGCTGGTTAGATGGGGGCAAGGTCGGGTGTGATGTGTGAAGCTGCTGGACGACACGGAAATAAATAGTTAGTGGTGATATCAATGAGGTTGCTTTTGTTACATCAAACAAAATTTAAGAGCGATCGTGCGACTAATCGGCTAACTAGCTTTTGTTTGATCCTACGGGTTGGATTTTCCTTAAACTTCCAGAGTGATTAGTGTAGATTGTTATAAAAACTGATTTAAACTTATTTGACAGCATTATAAAATGTCGCTGCGTTTTTATTTCGATCGCAAAGAATGTTTTTAGTAATGTCTAATTGGTTTGGTTTAATTTTTGTACCAATCAAATGAACAATGTCGTATGACTAGTCCAATAACGCCTTGAATTTACTTTTGGTCCTTCGAGCAGGATTTGAAAACTTTATGCGTAAACCTCTTAAGATTCTATGAGTATAATTTGAAAAGATTTATTTCTAAATACTCTTATATGTATAAGTATGTGGGATTTCATCTGTAGATTTACGGAACGGATTTGCAAGTTTATTCTCCCTTTATTTCCGTGCGACCAAAGCAGCGTAAAGCACATGACAAAGTGACAAAACGCTGACCAATGGATATGACGTGTCTTCATACCTTACGACGAACGCTAAGGGAATGGAGCGATACAAGCAATGGAACAAAATGCATTCCAGAAAACTATGTCAATGAAACAACACCCAATGTCAACAAAACAAATCGAATGTTACACTCGGAAAATATACTATAGGAGGGAATGATAGCTTTGATTAGCATAAAACAACCTTATTGGTTGATGATTTTTCGTTTGAGCACTGTGACATTGATGTATTTTTAGGTTTCCTATGGTATATTTTGTTCGAGATATCTGTACTGTGCATGCTTACCTTACGAATAATACCATTTACGCTCCCAACGGGTTGCATAAAAGGTGATCATTACGTCAAATTTCAATTTCATTACTTAAACATAAAGGGACAAAGTAATCAATAGTGCAATCTACGTAACCAAAATGTAGCTAACTACTTATAAGCTTTAGACTGCGGGACTTTTACCTACAGGGGTATTATCGGGGTTTGTACCTTGGCTCTCTGAGTGAGGGTCGCGAAGTCTGTTCCCTTTTCTTCTTACTTTGGTGTATTCTGGTTCTTTACCCTGAATCATTACAAGAATTCAATTCAGTTTTTGAGCTTTTGCTAAAGGTGCTATATGTGCGAGCGAATGACAGTCCAAAAGGCATTCGCCTAAATTAGTAATGACTTCTTTATTTCAATTTTAATCTAATCAATTCAATCTAACCTTATTCAACTGCTCACAGGGATATCTACGCTGAGTATTATGGAACCCTACTACCTTGTAGCTGGTAAATTTCATCAAAGACGAAAAGTTGGTGCTCTCCATCAATAAATAATAATAAAATAAAATAATAATAAATAATGCTGGACAATTCACACAGCATTATCTAGCCCCAAGGTAAGCAAAGCTTGTGTTATAGGTACTAGATAACTGATATACATAATAATATACGAGTACATAGATAGATATTTTTTATTATACATAGAAAACGACCAGAACACCCTGAACAAATATCTGCAGATCGTACAAATATTTGTCCCGAGGCGGGAATTGAACCCGCAACCTCCATCAATAAATCAGGTTCGTGGATTGGATATCTCAAACTGATTCATCAAGTACATTGTTTCATAAAATACTAGCTTCTGCACACGGCTTTGCGCTTTCTTCGAGATAAAAGTAGCCCATATGTTATTCCATGTCAAAGTCGATTTTCAAGCATAAGGGTTTTGAAGATTTTGGCCCTAAAATCAGCTACCACACTGTTTTGTTTTTCTAAATCGCCGCGCACTATAAAAGTTATATATTTGTCATCAGTAATTTTAGTGTTTTCACGCGCATCTCAGAACGGCTCACACTTTTACCCCTATAGTATTGTAGGACTCTAACCTTATATTTATCATTCTGCTTCAGGTCATGATACACGAAAGATCCCCGGACGGAGTGATAAGGTCCGCTATACACGTTGCCGCTGTAGCTGCTCTCGCTGTACGCTGTCGGCTTAGTCAGCTGGAAGGTCGCGTATGGACAGATGTCTTCGATGTATTCTGTGAGTAAGGATAACATTATGGCTTTATTAGTTTTTTAGAAAATAATATTAGGTTTATATTCGATAAGTTGCGCCCTTTCTGCCTTTATCATTTTTCACTTGACTTTGGCATATCAATATTCCACGATGACAAAGCGAAACGACTCATACAATGAAGTAATACTGTAGGTAGGTAAAGTACATATGTCTCAAATGCTTTGAAATAATTGCACTGATCATTGCAAACGAAGCTATCCTCAAACTATATAGGACTTGTAATACATTACATGATTTCCTATATAGTTTGGGGATAGTTTCTAAAAATTTTGTATCCCCTAATACCAAATTTGTAGAAGCTATCCCCAAACTATACCAATCGTCAAGAGTCCGTACATAACTCGTGAAATTACGTTACAAAATACCTAGGGACTGCAAAATTCGGATAATTTTCTTATCCGGATAATTCAATGCAATCTCTAAACATACCGTTAGAAGCATGTTTGTAATGATGCTGCGGCGCGGGATGTTGCGCGCGCGCCGCCAAGTACTGCTGATCGCGGTTCACTTTGTTCTGCAACTGCGCGACAGATGGCGACTCTCCTACTCCGCTCTCAGTCGCTACTGTTTCTGTTGTGCCGGCTTCTGAAAGGATCAAATGGACTTCATTTGATTTTATTTAGTCGCTCTAATTCTGTTTGTACAGTTTGCAATCATAGGAATTGAATTGATATGAATAGGATTGGAAAAATTCAATGTTTTTCCTGTAGGTGGATGTGATGGCGCTCGGCTCCGTTGAAAGTCCCAAAGATTATCGACCAGTCGGTAACTTGATAAATAGCAATAGGTAGCGCGTTCTCGTACTAAGTGGAAGGTTCAAGTCCCGACGTGGCCGTAAATTTGTGGGATATTATTTAAAATTCATAGGAATGCTTTCTAAACAACAACCACAGTAACAAATAGTTACAGAAAAAAAATATTTGCAACTTTTTTTTTTTTTTTTTTTTTTAAATCCTGAACTCATAAGTCAGCCGTAGCGGTCGCGGGACACAAATCGATTCCTCCATCTCAACTCATGGATGTCGTAAGAGTCGGCTAAGGAAACCTGCCAGAGGAAGGCCAGCAGTTTCCTTCTCTGTATTTTTAACACCTGTAAAGCTATCACCAATCCGCCTGCCAATGCTAAGAATGGTGATTATAACTAATCCCCCTTGTTTGTGGGAGGCACGTTCAGCAGTGGATATATTTGTGCTGAGGTCCCCCTCAGCACACATAATGTCTCCTGACTTTCGCTAACCTAACCAGACGTTAAGTGATTATATTATTAGATGTTGAGTAAGTGTCCGACAACGCATCACAAAGGTCTAGTTTGAATACGTCTACTAACGTTTGTTTTGAAGAGAGCCAGGTTGCAATTTGACCTCCGCGATATCTCAATCTAGCCCTGGTAGAGTCTACAGTAACAAGTTGCTATAGATAACTTACTGTTTCTCCTAACGAGGAACACGATAGCGACCAGTGCGCCCAACACAAGCAGAGACAGCGCTGCTGGAAGGATAACTCTCGCACCTCCGAGAGATCTCGTTCCGGCCGGCACTGGAGGTGTTAGAGAACCGTCCACCACTGAAACAATATTGATATTTACGACCACAGTACAGACATTGGTGGCAAAATAAACACGGGGAGATTATCCCATCCTCGTCACCAGACGATATATCGGCTGTAAGGGAAACGACCGTTTAACTCGTACGCTGAATACTCGCTCCTTGTCTAACTAAGAGCATAATACACTTACGTCCGCTAAGAGAGTGCGTTGTAAAGTTGTACAACGCCACAGCAAGGCCCGCTTTGTTATGCGCTGTGATTCAGAGCTGGTACTGCGTGGATGGAGTTAGTCCCGGTATGCTGAATACTCGCTCCGTTGTCTAAGAGCATAATACACTTACGTCCACTAAGAGAGTGCGTTGTAAAGTTGTACAACGCAACAGCATGGCCCGCGTTGTTATGCGCTGTGATTCTGAGCTGGTACTGTGTGGCTGGAGTTAGTCCTGGTACGCTGAATACTCGCTCCGTTGCCTGAACGCTATTTGATACTAGGCGCCACTAGAAGGAGAAATTATTGCGTTTATTTAGTACAGTACAAATTAAAGTTAAAATGGAAAAGTAAAGCTAAAATTTATAGTGGACTTGTTTATGGTTTGTCTATGACCCTTTAAAATAGATCCTCAGCGGGTATCCGTAAATATGAGACAGAAACTTATAGATCGCCTTCTTCGCTGTCGCGTTCGCAGTATCTTAGAATTTTAAAATAATATCAATGTAGTCGACGTAGAAATTGAGCATAATAAATAAGTCGTGTAGAATAAACATATGTAGAATGATGTGTGTAAAGAATTTAATTGAAGATGACAGCTAGAGATCATATTTGATTAAATGCGGAACAGCGTGCTGTCCCTCTGTCATTTTCAATACCAATATTTATCTACACGACTAATATATAAAGTGGTAGCGATTGTGGTGTGCGTTGATGGTAAAAAAATAATGAAAATTCAATAAAACTGTGCCTTTAGTATCAGCCAGAAACTTTTAATATAGCCAACACAAAAAACATTTAAATACGTCACCTGTGATTGGCTTATTTCTCGGTATTCGATAACGAAGTACAGTATTCCACAGCCCCCGTCTCCCCAGGAGTCGAGCCAGACGGTCACCGTTGTCGTGTTCAGAGTTATCATCTGAGAGTGCTTCGGTTTTACTGGCACTGGAAAAGATACCATAAATGTTTATGAGAATGGTTGTTCTTGCTCACAAAACACGGATTTATTATCTTCCAGAGCCTGAATCAGAGAAATATGCCTAAATTAAATTGTAAACACTTTTCTAATGTATGTTCCAATGTATGTCTGAAATCCTTACCAGTTCCTTTAGTATACGCATGTACAATATCACAAGGCAGTCCAGTCCCGATCCGGTTGAAGGCAGTAATGTATAGCTGGTATCTAGTCCCGCACCAAAGGTTTGGCAGTACGTGTTCCGATGTTCCCGCTTCCACTTGGAGCTCCTCCCAGTCGCCGTGCTCGCGTTTGTAGTTTATTACGTATCCTGAGGAGAAAAACTTGGTTTTAAACTCTTGATCATATTTTTCCAACAGAGAATATGATCAAGAATTAGGATGATAAAATTATAGTCCAGGTAATGGTTACCAGTCTATCAACATCATCATCTTATCAGACTCAGATATCTGGATTGCTGGGTGGCTTCTTTTCGCTTCCGCCAGCCCCCGGTGTCCAGTGCTACACGCAACCTCTAATACCAAACAATATAGGTATTTAGGTAATTTGGAAATGGAGCAAGCATAATCACTCCAGCCAAGTGGGATGACGATCTGCCAAAAACTGCAGGCAGATGTTGGATGCGGCAAGCTGAAGACAGTGCGCATGGCATTCATTAAGGGAGGCCAGGTCCAGCAATGGAATAAAATGGGTTGATAATGATGATGTTAATCACTAAAGTGGTGTTAAATGGGGTCACTCGTGAGTAATTGGTCACTCCACTGCAGATGCAGGAAATACGCGTAAGAATCCGCAACAACTAACACCGGTGTTTGTGGAGGGACCTTTACTGCTACACTGTTCGTGACATCATCATGCCCGTGGTTGTTTTTAACCTTACCTAGAAAAGGACTGCCCTCATCCCATTGGTCACTCTACTGTAAATGCAGGGGTAAGAGTAAGAGTCCACAACAGATAACAACGGCGGCTGTGGAAGGACCTAAAATTTCTGCACTGTACGTGACGTCACCACGTCCGTGGTTGTTCTCGATCTTACCTAGAATAGGACTGCCCCCATCGCCTTGGTCACTCCACTGCAGATGCAGGGAGTCCGCGTAAGAATCCACAACAGCTAAAACTGGCGGTTGTGGAGGGACCTTTACTTCTACACTGTACGTGACGTCATCACGTCCGTGGTTGTTCTCGACTAGGCAGGTGTAGTTGCCAGAGTCTGTATATTGTGTCATGCTGGAAAGACAAGTATTAGAAATTATAGCGAGATTAGTAATATTATGTCTAAAAAAATCGAATCCATGTGATTGAAAATTTTAATCCGTCGGATTAATTGTGCTCGAAGCAGTGTCAAAAATGTTCCTATTGAGTTAATTTTGAAGAGACAAACTCAATAAGCTGTGCCAAAAAAAACTGTTATGTGCACTAAAATGTGTTGCTAGTTATGAGACTCAGGATTCTTATAACTAGCAACATCTGCCAGTTGAATTTTGCCAAAATAGGTAGAGTCAGGAATTTTGAGTAATTGCCTTAATCTTCCAAATTTACCGTCAAATATTCTGAATTATGTTGAGATATTATAGTACCTACGAAATACTGTTAGCCTAAAATTTTAGTAACCTGATGATAAGAGTCCCGTCCGTAGTAACATTTTTTCTCAGCGTAGACTCCAAAACCACTCCGTTCATACTCCAAGTGGTCGAAGGCGACGGCACGCCGACTTTGTTGCAAGAAAGAGATATGTTTTCCTTCCATGGCGTGACTATGTTACGACTGAACGATGTTATTCTTGCTGGGACTGAAACGTAAGACAGTTCTTTGATCACAACCAAACGCAAATGATACTACCTATTAGCTGAAAGGATACTATACCTCTGCGTCTTTAAAACATAATCTCGCGGAGTCTTTAAATCAAGGCCCTAAAATCCTTCTAAGAAAGCGTGCACATAAAACACTAAGTCTTCACTTACATAATTAAGATGTAGGTAGCCAAAAGCATTACAACCAATAAAATTAAAAGGTTTAATAACGCTCCATTCTGAATTACCAAATTTCTGATTACCCAATTTCTAAAACAACTTTATTTCGTATAGAAGAAACGTACCTGAATCAGAAGGAAGAACAGTGACAACTCTCGTAGTTTCGCCTTCACCCAATCTGGTTGAAGCTGACACCCAAAACTGGTGCGTCGCACGCGGAGGTGACCTTGAAGTTTCGTGCGATAGCGTACTTGGGGAAAGCATACGTTTGTGTGTCCCTTCCTAGAAATACAACCGAAGATCATCAGAAAAAGCAAGATCTGTTGAAGATGGTGGCTGAACAAAGCTGGAAGATAACAGTTGGTTCCTACTGTCATACTATCGGATTGATTATCTGTTGGATCGTAAGACTGAATTTGACATAGGTAAGGAGTAGAAAAATGGATAAAGGTTGAAGATTGAATTTAAAGCTGAGGCTCTAAATCCAATCTTCAGTGTGACACTTGAAATCGCTCGCGAATCGCCAAATGATATGGCTGTTAGAAGATATTGAAATGAAGGAAATATAAAGCAAGGACTTGTCTTTAAACACAACCCAAGAAATTGACTATTCTAGTATTACCTCTCTCCCATCTTCAATAACACTCATATACAGAGTGTAGCCAACAAGAACGCCGTTGGGTGCCGCTGGTGGTAGCCATGATACTAATATCTTATTGCGCGACGAAACCACAGCTTTTATGTCAGCTGGTGCAGATGGTACTGAAAATAGGGAAAAGTTTACAATAAAAATTAATTAATTTAGACAATAAACTTAAACTTACTGAAAATTTGAAATTGTGTTCTAATGATATAGCACCAATTGTTTAATAAAGAAGAATTATTTTCAATTTCGAGTTTAATAAAGAAGAATTATTTATTAAAGAGAGAGAAAAGGGATGTGTAAACTTGAAGCATCAAGATGTTCTTGAACCAGCAAATGAAGAGGTTCTTTAAACTGAGACTAGCCCCCGAGGACAATGGAAACTGAAAAATTACCATCTTCTTCCGTGTGGCAGTAAACTGGGGCAGCCCTCACGCCATCGCCAGCTGCAGTAAACGCGCAGACCGTCACCGAGTAGTTCGTGAATCGTTTTAGACCAGATAGTGTTGTGTGAAGTCCTGATATTTGCTTGGTTACTGCGTCTTCGTTTCCTAGAAAAAGGAAATTTTGTGTTATTAAGACGACTATTTCACTAGCACACACCGCTAACTCGACGCTGTTGTTAGCTAGCGAAAGACAATTCAGAACCAAGATGATACAAGACAGCGAAGAAATATTGTATTGGCGGCGAAGAAATATTTAGGTTCGCTAAGCCACAGGAAGAATTAAACGCTTACTTACAAGCGTTTAACTTTCCTAAGATTTTCGTAAGATCTTCGTCATTTTGTAGATCTTCGTTTTTGAGCTTAAATCCCAAACACGAAATTAATTATTGTCTTGCTGCTTTGATTAATGAATCGTTTCGTATCATAGTTTGATTTGCGAATGTATGGTAGTAGTTACAATGTGTAGATCTTAAAATTAATGAAGTTCCCATACTTTTATTTGCATGTACTTATGTTGTTCGAAAAAACTTACCAAACCATTCAGTAACTGGAGCGTATGTAACCCTGTACCCTTGCAAGACGCCATTCCGACCTCTCAAAGGAGGAGGTTCCCAGGCAACTCGCACTGATTGAGAGCTGAGCGCTGTGCATTGGAGAGCGCCCGGTGGTAGACTTGGGACTGGAAGAAAATAAAATTCTGGTTAGGCAGATTAAACTATTTTTCATTTAACTTAACTGTCTGTGTATGAGCCAAGCGCAAACGCTTTGTAGAATACGAACATTGTAGCAATTGTGGTCTGGTTTCCTTGATACAGGCCCAGCCTAGTGAGGAAGCCGACGAAAATCACAATTAAAATTCGCTCAGCAAATTACAAAATGTCCCTTTTCATTTGTTTGAGTTTATTCGTTCATATGTTGTATTATTTTTCTGTATTTTTTTTACTTTTACTAGATTGCTCATATAAGAGAAACAAACGTCTCGAAACTCCGCTGGCTCAGGCTAGTAGTCTGAATAGGTGTGAATCGAGCAGCCAGAACCAAGTCGCCTATTACAAAGTGGGCGTCCGAGATACTGCTAGAACTGCGTGGTACGGACTCTAGCCATTTCAAGGGCGAAACTATGGTTTTGCAAATGAAGGCAACCATACCATCTTCCATAGTAGTCGCAGTGGTCGCAAGAAAAGCTGGCCCGGCCCCAAAACACAGCGTAACGCGCGTGTTTCTAAAACCCTGATAGCGTGGTGCGACCTCTGACCAGATCCTTTTACAGACATAACTAGTATTGTTTTGCAAATGAATCAGCAATATTACCATCTTCCATAGTAGTCGCAGTGGTCGGCGGTGAAGCGGGCCCAGCCCCCCTGCTGTTGTAAGCCTGGACCACCACTGCGTAGCCCGCATGTTTCTGAAGCCCTGACAGCGTCGTGCGAGCTCTAGCCATGCCTGCTCCTTCCACTGTTCGTACGGTGTATGATGCACCGCCTGGACCACTTGCGCTTAAGACTGTGCTGTTGCTATTTAGCTGGAAATTATTATTTAGTAAGAAATGGGTGTGGATTGGTAAGAGAAAATAGAGGTCATTTTGACCTGACCAGCAGTGTAGCAGTGAAATGTGTGGCTTGATGGTAGTAAAAAATTTCAGCCTAATGGCGTGACGACTTATCATATTAAAGTCTAAGACATACTTTAGGTTACTAAACTATAAAAGAAGAAGTTATAGTTGTGAAAAATAAGGATGAATAAAGTAAGTAGTAAGTAGACTTCATTTAATTCAGACAGAAAGAGATAATTCAGAAACACAACGAAGAAATAACTTACTTCTTGAAATCCAACATAGTATCCAAGGATATTTCCATTCCAAAGGTCCCTTTGCGGCGGATCCCAGCTGACAATAAGCTCAGTGGAACTCTTAGCTTCTACTCGCACGTCTAATGGTGGACCACTTGGTACTAAATTGGAAGATAATAATGAAGTTAAAACACAACTGCTTCTAATATTTCTGCGCTGACAAAGCTTAAGATTATTTTATACTTACCTTCTTCAGTTGTTGTCACTTGTATCAGTTGACTCGGCTCGCTTTGCCCCAATCTATTTTCAGCGATGATCCTCAAGTGGTAAGACGTTGCTGGCTGCAGATTCTGTACACTGGCTGATGTGACACTGCCTGGTACAATAACCTTCTGAGGTGTTGAAGGCCAAGGCTCTGCAACGAGATATCGTAGGTCTATCAGAGAAAAGAATGTATACTTTCACAGGCCTTGTGCCTGCCTGTATTTGGTTCATTATATCCTTATCTTTTGCAAGGTCTTACCTGGAGCTTCTTTGTATTGGACGATGTAGTTTATAATGGGACTGTTTCCAGCGTAAGGTTGTGTCCAAGATATTTGTATTGACCTCGATTGTTGATCTATTATCCTTATATTTTTCGGCATTTCGGGGACCTGAAAACAGGAGTTATCTTATATCGCTGTTTCTATTGTTTTTTATACCACAGAGGTGGTTAACAGGCGTCCGGCCCGCGCGGTTACCACAGCCTTTGGACGCCTCGCCTGTAATATTCAGAGACATTAAACACGTATATATTGCCGCCGACCCCTTGAATATTTCAAAACCCTGAGTAACCCCAATATGGTTAATATTTTGTTTATGATGTGGTTTTGTAAGTTACCTCTTGAACGACAAGATGGATGAGCATTTCATCTTGGCCGTATGCATTGGAAGCTCGGCAAGTGAGTGCACCTGTGTCCTGTCTGTACGTTTGCAATATGCTCAGCTCCGAAACTAGGCCATCGTCTAGGACCTGCTCCCGAATCGTGTATCTGAAAATATATGCAACTATTGATGGAAACTGAGAATAAAATTTTGAATATTGCATAAACATACGCAGATGTTCTGGATGCTGTATTGGACTTTCAAAACTAGTTTCAAACAGACTGTTATAGTTCTCCCCGGAGGGGGGTTGCGTGTCAAATACTCGCCTCTTCCTTCTCACCACATATCGCTCACTGTTGGAAGTACCTCCCCAAACAAAGGGGGTTTTGTCAAAATCATAACGGTTGGCAGGCAGAATGGTCGCAGTAGAGGTGTTAAAAATACCTGCAACCGAGGAAACTGATCCTCTAGGTTCCCATAGTTGACTCTTACGAAATTGATTCGAAAAAATGAGACAATTTACGAAAAACCAGTTATCGTCTTCGAGCGTTCATTTATTTTAGGAAAATGAAAAATTTCTATACTCTATTCATTTACCGCTTGTTTTAGTTTTACCCATCGAAAATGACAAGCCTTTATGCTATTCCTACACTAAAAGAAGAAGACAGAGAATTCAATACAAAGAGTCCGACAAAACTTTACAAAATGCTGACCTTTGATCCAAATGATGTGCAATGGTGTGATGATGCGGACTCCTCCAGCTGACCTCCAAGGGAGCGTCTCCGGACGCAGCGCATTGAAGATGGGCCGCCTCGCCCGCTGTGACTTGCACCGTTTTACTTTTCATAGGGAATCGCGCTGGTGCTACAAAAATAGGATCAATGTAAAGTCCGTTTAACAAAAAATCTTGACGAGATATCGTCTGGTACAGAGATGAATGCCATCATAAAATTAAAACAGTACAGATTTTCATCAAACAGCTAAGAGTAGGTACCTACTCTGGATTATGTCAATTCTGAAACATAAAATCATTTAAGTTCAAAATCGGTTGATTCGTTTTGGGAGCTACGAAGCAATACCAAAAATACCTTATAACACTCCCTCTTTTTGCGTCGGGGTTATCCGTTGGAAAATTGAACAAAGATTGAACATGACAAAGCACCAACAACCCGATCAAAGAAATATCGAACGAAATTAGAAACTTAACGACCGTGTATCTAGAACAGTAGGTACTTTTGGTCAGTTAAAGGACCGGGACTATCTCTAATCCAATTCAGCTAGTAGGTAGAAATCTAGTAGCTGAATTGGGTTAGGAAAATGTCTATGACACCCAGTTACTCCAGTAAAACAATTTCATGGTCTGCTCATCTTATATCTTGACAGTTCAAGGTTGTGGCTGGGCCTCATAAAACCGTCTCGTTATGCGGTTACGTTCCAACATCCTTATTTATTGGGGCAAAGGCACTTTGTTTACGTAACCCTCGTATTTTTATGATCTACAGCGTATTTAAAATATTATAGCCCCATTTGTGCTGCTTCAGTGAAAATTTGGGGCAATATTTCAGAATAAGGTTTTTGTTTCCGGTCGATAGGAGTTTGGAACTTCTAAGTGGACGATTTATCTATTCTTGACCGGATGGAATCGGGAAAATTGCTCTCATTTTATACTCAAGTATGATAATTTGTCTGAGTGGAAAACTCCAATTTGCTTTTGGATTTGGAGCTGACATTTATTTATTTAGGATGTTATAACAAAGGTTTCGGTTAGGAATGGCATTGAATCAAATCAAATAGCACATCGACCCTTGTTGGAAAGCTTTCTTTTTATGCCTAATACCTATGTAAAACATAAACGGTATTACTTCTCCAAGCTCAAGTGAACATCTGGCAAGTTAACAGCCGCGTAAATCGTGGCGAGCCTTTGACAAACGAAATAAACAAGCGGGAAATACGATTACAATTCGAGCAAGTTAGAAACGGAGCTGTTAGCGTTCTGTTTTAGAACGTGACGGGATAGGGGTGCAGTGAAACGGGAGCGCCATTTCGAGCAGTAAAGCTGAGGTTTGTGATGCCTTGAGTTTCAGCGCAAGCTAAAATTTCATCTTTGTAGCGGGTACAGTAACTTACAATGTTTACAATGCCCTTATCTCTAGGTTACATGCTCGGTTGGTCTGAAATGATTGATTTACTCCGCTGCTCAAACTCTAACTTTGTAACAAATACTTACGTCTAACTTTGTTTCAGAAAAACAGACTTTTATTAAAAACAAACAACGGTATTACAAAAGCACCCCATATTTATCCATCATCGTTCGGGCCGAGCGCCGTCCGCCGTTTCACGATATTTGCTTCCTAACAAAAGCCAATATCGCCGGGCACAAACACGTACACCGCCGGCTTATTCTTGTGGAAAGCAACTGTCTCGTTTTCCAATAAAGAGGAGACGTATTGCCGTGCGGCCATTGAGTTTTCTGCTCAGACGCCCCACGATGGGTGACAATTGAATAACCGACGGATGTCTTTATTGTGTTGTGTTATGCGGACGTGTCTAATTATTGCGTAGGTAAATGTAGAGTGGCTTTTAAAAAACTTGTTTGCGTACGAAGAGCCCCTTAACTTTAGAGACTAGCTACTAGATCCCTTTGTGATCAAAATGAAATGACCTGTGTTTTTTGCCAGTTTATAGTTTTATAAGGGTGCCAAACACTGAGCATATCAAATATTTTATGCTGTTTTGAAGTGCTCACGTGATCAAAACACCATGATACTAAAACGTTAAACTCGGTCGTGGCATTTCATTAGAGTAGGTAAGGTCTTGCTAGGTTGGTGCGATAAAACTCAAAACTTTAGCACACTTTAGTGATTAGGTATACTGACACGAGCTGGAAAATTTCGAACGGATAAAATCACTTTACAAATAGTTTGTAATAGAGTTGGCCACTTCTTTACCTTTAGCTTCATAACAGTTTCAGTAGATTGTTAGTTCGAACTCCATCTAAATTAACTTGAAACGTAGAGACAGTTGGGACGTAGAGTGGTAAGAAAATTGGCTTCCTTTAATTTGTGGAGGGTACCTACAATGGAAGCCACTCTCAGTTCAGCAATTTCTGCGAGTTATCGGAAGAGGTTCTGAGAATTAAATAAGGTGCGACAGACTTGCAGGATAATAACATTGAGCTGGAATTTCTGCGGCTCCCGGTTTATTGGCGTACGTGTTGCAACTTTATTACCTACGTGATAATACAGAATCGTAGATCATATTTCTCTTTAAAAGATCTATGGAGCGGTGTGGAAGTGTATTTTGCGGAGGAGTAAATTGAATCATCGTGGGCTTGCAGAAGGTTGAAATGCTCCTGTTATTCCATGTAACGGACCAAGAACCCCCGCTGATACTATCTATAAACTATTCGCTTCGTATCTTGCTGCTAGCTTTTTAGAGCTAAACTTTCACCAAGATATAAAAGTTCACTTAACTTGCAACTTTCATGATAATTTAACTAGAGTAATGCAACCGAGTGAAAAATATTCCGTGGAATTTGAAACGAGAGTAGTCAAACTGAATTTCCCCGAAGAATACTAGAATTACAATACAGCTCGCTCCAAATATCCTTTAGTACTCCACAGTTTCGTTCGAACAATAATGACAGGAAAGAATTTTCATTTGAGCGCGGGCGGTGTCCCGCTCTCATCGTTCTCATCAAGACATTCCACAACTTTTCACAACAGGCTTTCGACAGAAAGATGATCCGCCGTTCTTTTTGTGCACTATACGTACAGAATGTACAGATGTTAATGTCGCTGGTATTAAAAATTCCTTTACTTTTGTGGATTCGACTTTGGCTTTTGGCGGAAATTTCTCATGAAGCTCGTACGTAACTTTGTTATTGAGTTTTTGCGTAGCATGCAAATTAAATTCGCCAAGTTCCAAGGGCCTTAAATGGGGGCTGGTTGAACTGAAACATCGTTTTATGATTTTTGTAGTTTGACTTTAAAATTTTTTCTTCAATCATAGCTCACTTTGTGTTCCAATATCGCTCTCAAATACCAAAATACCGTTAGAACTTAAAGACTATACTCTAGAACTAGTTTTAATAATAATATAATAATTCATTTATTTCAGACTATAGAAAAGTTATAGATCTTATTTAACTTATTCTACGGTCCATAGTAATATATACCTTAAAACTAACATACATAAAAAAAGTTTTGAAGTACACTTACCATTAACCTTGAGGAAGACAAGTTTGCTCAGTCCGGCTCCTATATCATTCCTCGCCTCGCACAGATAGTGTCCTTCGCTGTCTTTCGCGACTCGCTCGAATACTAAGGAGCCGTTTTCCAGCACTCGTGAGGTGCCTTCAAACATGAAGTCCTTGTATTCGCCGGGCGTGTTACCTGGTGGATTTGAATTTTAACTTGCTTAGTAAACGTGGTCTTTGGTTTAAGGTTTTCTTTTTCAATGTATATTTCTCTTTGATATAGATACATTTTTAATAGGTTGCGCGATTGTCTTTTGTTTTTTCATACAATCATCCACGCTGACGTCCAATTCCTTCAGTATATTAAATACAGAAGGGGATCGGGCTACCTGTTTAAATTTACCTAAACAGACATATCATTTAAGATATAACATACATTTGAAGTTAAATGCATTTTGTTGAATATTAGTACTTACCTATATTTTTCTGTTTTCTTAAGATGGTAACATTTGACAGATTTAAAACGCATTTGAAGTCAAATAATTTGCGTTTTAAATCTGTGTGCGAGTGCTCTTAAAGTAAATTTGTATCCCAGTTAGTTTATCTAGAAGCACTCACCACCAGCAATTACGAAACTTCAGTGGAAAGGAAAGACGTTAAACTTGCTCCTATTATTAACTGTAGACAATGTTAATGGGAGGAAAGCACCACCGTCAGTGAGAACTTGAACAATACTTGTACTGATGTGAATTTCTTGATTATAGACACTCGCGTCCCGGAATGCAAGCCATTTAAAGCTCTCAACTAGATCTGGTCTGCTGTCACGACCAAAGTTCGGGTTGCCAAAATGTTCATGTGTATTGTTTATACATGTGGTATTTTGATCCAATTTAGTGCCAACATTTTTCGGGACAAGTAAGTTTCTAACGAATGAATGTTTACTTTCGTGTTTTTGTTATTATTGACCTTGACCGATTCAATTAATTAATTGTTTTGGTTAAATGGTGTCAATTCAGATTTCGCACAAAACTAAACTCAACTAATCGGATAGTACTAAATATGATGACATCCGTTCATTTCGTTCGATAAAAAAGAGACATCAACATTTTTGATCCTTTCAAATAAATTTAGTTTTGTTTTGGTGACATCTATGCATCTGAATAGACACCATTGGCTCTGACACAGTGATGCCTAATAATTGTGTCTGAAAGTAAAATTTCTTCTGACAAAATTCCATCATTTAACATTTTCTCAATGAAATTTTAATCTGATGTAGGCAGTGCTTAAAATTTCTTACAACCGTATAAGTCGTGTATTTATAAAGAATGAGATTGAAAATGACAGTGGAACAGCATTAATGATACTGAAAATGACTGTGGGACAGCATGTTGTCCCGCTTGGATCACATTTCATCAAATATAATTTAAGCTTGACAGAATGTTTTCTCGCTGTCATCTCCAATCCCATTCTTTATCTACACGACTTAATCTATAAGCTACATATTTTTGGTATTCCTATAGATAATATTATGCTGATGACTACGGTTACGCAAAAGTTTTCAGATGTCAACCACAGACCACAAAACTGTGGTCGTAGCCAACTAAGAGTAGATCGAACAATGTTCATTACTTGTTCGTTGTGGTTCAGTAAGTTGTCTTGGTAATTTGTTTGCATTCAACGGTACGTACCGACAGCTTTCTTCCAAGTGATCGTTGGTTTCGGATAACCTTCGGCTTGGCATGGTAATGTCACGTCTTGACCGGCTGCTATCGCTACGTCGTTTGGTTCCAATCGCCATCTAGGTGGCACTGAAAATACATCATTGTTAATCGCTGTTTGTCACAATTTTGGGTTAATTTTGTTGATGCTCTGGGGTTCCATTTTTTGCCCCATGTAACACATTGATTGTCTGTGTTCTTATCAATATTTTATTTGTATTTTTCATAATTATGTGATTTGTGTCTGTTATTTGTAATGTGTTCTGGGTTCAAATAAGTTTATTAATATTCTTTATTTCTTGTGTTATAAAAATTAATTGGCCCGTTGACATCGACGAAAGATGGTTTATTGGCATTCGTTTGGTGGTTGATATTCAGCCGAGCACTTATTGTGCGTGCCTGTGGAAAGACCACCACCATCGCCTTGGGAAGTGTCAGCCTCT
The DNA here is from genome assembly GCA_963564075.1 of Eupithecia subfuscata. Taxonomy (NCBI): domain Eukaryota; kingdom Metazoa; phylum Arthropoda; class Insecta; order Lepidoptera; family Geometridae; genus Eupithecia; species Eupithecia subfuscata. Next base: position 6,836,715 of record OY751114.1, read on the forward strand.
GACGCATTTTGTACAAATAAATCTACTAACTTGGAAAAATGAGAAGGCGGTGTGGTATTAGCATAAAACGTACCTAGCTATATTGTTTTTCCCCCGTGCTCTCAAAGTCTTGACTATTTTCTGACAACCTAATAAACAAAAGAACACACAAAAGCATCCCCCGTAAACAAAGGATATTTTACATAGTCGTATGATAATTACCATTGACAGTAAGTGGCACGGTATACCGCTCCGAACCCGCGACATTCGAAGCAATGCACGTATAATTTCCACTATGCAGCGACGTGATCTGCTCTATCACCAACGAAGCGCTGTATTCATCCATCCTAAAACAGTACGACACATACAAATACCTAGAAGGTAGTCTAGTAAATTCGTATAAAATTATTTAATTTTTCTGTTTGGTTATAGTTGATTGATCCACAACAGCACAAGATCCTGAAATGTGAAAATCCTACGGGCGGTTTCCACTCAGGAATACCTACCACGCTTGTCGGCTTTTCAGGAGATATTGTCAGCCCACTGCTGCTTCAGATTTATTATTATTTATTTAATTTTAAAGCGCATTGAGCGACTGTGTGGCAGCACAGTGTCAAGAAAAGTGTACCTCCTTGTAATGATCCCGCTAGGAGCGTAGGGCGATGACGTCACAGGCTGTCCGTTCTTCTCCCAGCGAAAAGCCACCGGTAGATCCCCTTCCAGTATTTGGCAAGAAATCGCGGCTCTCATACCTTCGCGTAGGAGGTTTGTTAGCGCCGGTATTGGCAGGATTTTCGGTTGAACTGCGACAAATAAGGTGAGAATTTTGCTGGTAAACAAAAAGTTTTCAGGTGTTTTTGTGGAACAAATATGCGTTGTTGTTGTTGTTTGTTTCTTGTAAATTGGTTGAAATTCTTAAGTCCCTTTGTATAAAATACAAAACACAGCTGACATGATTCAAGAAATATTTGCGTATACCAACACGCAAATTTATTTCAACAAAGCTCATGTTTTTGGCTAGGTATTGCTTTTGATAGCGCCTATCAAAAACCTGAACCATCCCAAGATTATTATACTTTTATCTGATAAAGCTTTCAAACTTTACCGATGAAAGCAACCATAATCCTTTACTAAAAATTATAATGCAACCTCACCCGCATAATGCTTTTAGGAAGAAAGCTCTGAACTTTGAATTTTTCGATATTTTTATTGGCCTATTAACTGGTAAAGGCAGAAGTTTAACGCCCCGTGGATGCTCGGTAATGGTAAATGCGCCAAGTTTAATGAATTACGGATGAGCGCTCCACCCTGGCTTCGTGATTTTATAGCGCGTTAAATCTTACTGAAGAAAATGAGAAAGTTATGTTGAAATGACTTCTGTAACTACATAGTCCTGGAGCTGGGAAGTGGTATTTTATCTTAATGGGCAAAAAAATACCTGCAATGAAAGTAAGCGGTTTGGAATTTTTCTAAAGTATATCTTGAATGAACTTTGGTTGAGATTATAAGTCCTATCAGAGCTTCATCATAATCGTCATCATCAGCCTATATTTCTTAGTCCACTGCTGGACATAGACCTCGTATCTTGGGAGCACAGAGCTTGGTGGATAGGTAAATGTTTTAGGGCTCTATCGTTTGTCTTATCGTATTTCCGTCCAAGATTACGGTCTCAAAATAATGTCATGAAATGAAACACGTGTGCACCTTTACCTACTGCAACAAGACGATATGGAGCACTTTTATAAAATAATATCGTTAAAGCTTCTATTGCTTCCGCGATAGGTATCAGGAACGAAGAATACCTACTGTCAGCTTGTTCGAGATTTCAGTACAAATGTGTGAAGTTTTGTCACGTCTCGAGCCAAGGATTAAAACATAAATGTTAGAAATTACAAGGATTATGTCTGCTTACCGTAAAACTCTTGATAAGTTACTTTACAAAAGGCTCTTTTGATATTCTTGCTGTTTTATATGTGAGAAAACGAATAATACTGCATTGTTGTAATTCTTTTATTCTGTTACTATAATTTTCTTTGTTAATAAATCAACTTTATTTTCGACCTATTCAGACTATTCGGATTAAAAATGTTTTTGTAGTCCATTCAGTTTGGGATAAAGCTTTCATGTTTTTGTTGAATGTTGAAATGTTTTTCGATATTGTGAAAATGTAAGAATATTCAGGCGCACTTTTATAAAGATAATTTTTTGCTTTTAATTTTGTGAAATTTTGTTCAAGTTACCAAAACATAATCTGGAAAAAGACAAATTTGATAATCGCAGTTCCCAAACTGACTGTCGAAAATAAGAAACGTATTTTATCAAAGAAACGGACGGCCCTTAATTACCCTTATGAAATTAACAAGGTAAGTTATACCTTCTATCCGGATGTTCTGGGTATTTTTTGTGCATAATAAAAATTTATATCTATGTTATGCATTGTATTAAGACGTATATCAGTCATCTAGTACCCATAACACAAGCTCTGCTTAGCTTGGGGCTAGGTGATTCTGTGTTGATTGTCCAGCATTTTTTATTTATTTACCCTTGTAGATAAAGTGTCATATAGACTTACCCAAGATCTGCACCTCCACTTCTCTCCTAGCAGCATGCCGCTGTCTGTTCGCAGCCTGGCAAGTGTAAGTGCCCGCGTCTTCGCCTCTCTGACTCTGTTCTACTATGAGCGTGCCGTTTGGGAACACCTTTTGTCTTCTATTCAGCGGTAGCGTTTGCCCTTCTGTTAGATAAATAACTCTTATTAGATGATGGATAATCAAGTATGTGATTGTTTTTAAATGGAGATGGAGATGTAACGGCCATTTGAGATCTTTGAAATTGCTCTACCTACTTTGAATATTTGCACGTCAAAGTCAATATCCCTACAGTTTTGCTAAATAGTTCGTTTCGATTTTATTATGTGCTGTGTGGTGCCGGCTTAGAATTTGCACCACCCCAACTCTTCCCGCGGGTGTTCTTAGGGGCAACTAAAGGAAAATCCACCAGGGGCGGGCAGCAGCGCCTGCAGAACATTCTACCACCGAACTACGATCCCCAACCCGCATGCCCGCGTGGGGATTATGGGCATTACCACCCATGAGATAAAAGCCAATAAGGCGCTTATTAGGGGGAGGCCTGCGTCCAGAAGTGGACCAACACAGGCTGTTGAGGTGAGGTGAAGAGGGATTTTAATTGGAATACAATACAAGTTAGGTACTAATATTTGGTTTACTAAAGGTGGGTACTGACCGTTAACGGGCGTAATGTACACAGCGAGCGTTCGTGCAGTCAGTACGGGGAAAGAAGGCGCTAGCAACGAGCAACAAGACGGATTGTAGCATACGACGTAACGTATCATGCTCGCTGTGAATGGTAGATTAGGCCCCGTAACATCGGCCAGTAGGTACCCGGCTAACGTTTGCTATTAAATTATCAATACAGGTCACCGAACACTCGGGTTACCTTTTATGATAAATCAATACATCAAATGCAGTGACCTCACTCGGACCAACTCTGAGTCACATACATGTATTGCTTTCTACACATAGAATTAGAATCTTGAATTGGATACAAGCGTCGCCCGGAGGCATGAATCTACCTTGTGCTAGTTCTATAGTGTGGGTGTATTCTGGGAAGGAATCCATCCGAAGCAATTGGTATTACGAAAATTGGTATTTATCTGAGTATAAATTTGAAATGATTATTGTGAAGGTCCACCTGCGACGCAGGAGGTTGCGCGTTCGAATTCCACCGCAGGACAAATGTTTGCACGATCTGCAGGTATTTGTTATGGATTTCCTGAGCGTTTTCTACCATCAGTAAAACATATCTATCTATGTAGTGTTATGTATTAGGAATGTTTATCCTACTAATATAATAAATACGAAAGTTTGTGAAATGTGAAATTTTTGTTACATAAGATCTTCAAAACTAGTAAACAGATCAAGATGAAATTTGACATACACTTAGAACGTAGCCTAATACAAACAATTGGTTACTTATTATACCGAAAATACGCGTGCGAAGCCGCGGGCAGAAGCTAGTCAGTTATACAGGGTGGAATTTTGTAATGCCACCTGGAGGGAAAGTACTCTTAATACTGTACATAGAAAATTTTACTCAAAGAAAACATTCCTTTAATTTTGGAAAGAAAGAAAACTGCATTCAAAGATTTTCGAAAATTCGCTTGTCACACCCGGGAATCAAACCGACTAAAATCTGTAAAAATTACACCCTGTATTTTTATTGCACAGATCGTTAGGGTCAATTATAAGGATGAAATCTCTGTAACAAATTAATAAATTAAATGAAAGGAAAACCATGAAATCTTAAATTATTTTAATTATGTACTTACAATAAAAAGTCAACTAACTAATTAGTTGCTCAAAATGGGCTCCATTTTCTTGGATACACAAATTTATTCTTCTAACGAATTCATTTCTAGTAACTTTTAATAACGTGTTGTGGTGAATATTTTAAATCGTATTCTGAACTTCAACTCTCAACTCGTTTACATTCGTATAAGATTTCATGTAAATTAGATTTTTTACCCCACAAAAAAAATCTAAAGGGGTGTCTAAAAAAGGAGTCTGCATTAGGTACAAACACGTGCAAATTTCAATCGTCTTATCTAAATATTAATTCGTCATTTTAATGGATAAATGAAGTCAATGATAATAATAATTATTAATTACTGACACAAGTAAACAGATGGATCTTTAAGTAAATGTGCTTAACTTGACCCATTCAATTTATAATTTAAGATTTCATGGTTTTCCTTTCATTTAATTTATTAAGTTTGTTAGAGAGATTTCATCCTTATAATTGACCCTAACGATCTATGCAATAAAAGTACAGGGTGTAATTTTTACAGATTTTAGTCGGTTCGATTCCCGGGTGTGGCAAGCGAATTTTCGAAAATCTTTGAATGCAGTTTTCATTCTTTTCAAAAATAAAGGAATGTTTTCTTTTAGTACAATTTTCTATCTACAGTATTAAGAGTACTTTCCCTCCAGGTGGCATTACAAAATTCCACCCTGTATATTACTCATAACATAACACAAGCTCTGCTTAGCTTGGGGTTAGATGATGCTGTGTGAATGACCCAGCATTATTCGTTTATTTATTTTGTAGTCCCAATTCACATAACCAATCAGTCCAACTTGCGGGACTCTCATCTCTTGTTTCTCATTTCATAACATCGCTTCGCCGTTGCGGTATGAAATCCCATTTTGCGATTGGACCATCCATCTTTGACGCAGATATTAAATATTTGGTGAACAATACTACAGAGCGCAGTGATGAAACATTTCATTTCGCCAGTGTACCTCGCCACAGTGTATTGGATTGTCGAATGTAACGTGACAAGGCTTTTCAATAGCTGGCGTAGGCAGGTTCGAAAATAAACGATGTGCTCTTCCAAAAATGTAATCAGAACCGTACCCGCCTAATAGGACTTGGACGAACCTTCCCTTCGCCAAAAGGTCGGCAAAGCTTATCGTAGCGCATAATGAGTACAATTATAGTACGCGATAATGACCTCTATTAACACTTCGCCGAGCTTAGTAACGAAAATGTATCCACTAATTGTACTTTTTAATTCGAGTTTGCGAAGTAGGAACTGTAAAATAATTTCTAATTTCGGCCTGTGCCCAGCGACACGGAACTCTGTCGAGTTTGCCAGTAACCGGCCGAAATAAAATTTCAACAGTTAGGCTATTAAAAGGCAGAAAGTTTACCCGAATGCGGCAACACCAACACAAAATTTTAAATACTAAACAAAAAGTGGGCAGCGATATAAAATACAAAATTTTGCGTCCGGCTAAAATATAAATTGCGAAACAAAATTAGGAGTTCTTTGTTGGGTAGACTATAAAATCTTTCCTAAGCCTGATGTAATTTACTGTTTATAGGCACATAGCACGTTGTTTGTTGAGCCCTCAGTAGGTGTTTTATCCAATCCCAGTAATTTAATACAACATTTATTTTCAAACGACCTTAATAAAACCCAGCATGTGATTGGTTATGGAAACTGTAGGGTGGGATGGGCTTTGGTTCATTTGAATTACTTTCAAAGATTCAGGTGGAAGCCCTAGGCCACCTTGGAGTCCCATAAAAGAGATAAGCCTGTCGACAAGGGTCGCTGTAAAAATTGTAAAATTACTGGGGGCCCTGGCATAATTGGATCTTGAAAGGTTCCGGCGGCGGCTCAGTGGAAGATTTTATCATTAGTTGTTGAATGGGGCCTTAGTGATTTTGCAATTGGTTCTTAGCCTGACCTTCCCTGCACAATTTGTTTACTTTTATTTACTTACATTTTTAAATAACATAGTTAATCATACTTAAAGTACCTTACCACGATTAAAATATGCGGCGGTAGTGTAAAATGGTAGATGGTAATTTGACCACATTGACCAGCTGACACCAATTTGTGTAATCATAAAATTCTGTATGGTAGCGTTGTAACGATCGCCATTTGTGACAATTTCATTAAAAGTTGAAATAATTATTGAATGGTTAAAAGGTTTCAAAACCGTGCTCGTTTTACGCAACTGCTACAAATTGCTTGTTTTCAAAGGAAAACCTGGCACGTCTATAGTGTAGCTCTTTTTTGTGCCAGTGATTTTCAATGTAACTGAAAAACTGGAGATGGCTGAAACAACAGTTCTATAGGGACCTACCTACCTATAGTATAGTGTCTTTTGTAATAGATAATGTGCAACGCGCAATTCTAAGGAATTCGTATAATGTTAGTTTAAGTAACAAATACCATAACGTTAAGCCCTGGATCACACCAGGTCTTATTCGATGTATGAGACACCGTGACAAGTTGCATTTAAAAGCAAAGTCTAACCCGCAAAACTTGGTTTTGCAGATGTCGTATAAACGTTACCGTAACTTTTGTAACGATCTTTTACGTAAAGTGAAAATTAACTACGACAAAACTGCACTTGAAAAAGCGGGAAAAAATAGTAAAAAAATCTGGGAACTTATTAAAAATGTAACTTATTCGTCAAAATCACATGAGTCATCTTCGTGTTTATTGCAAACAAACGCATCACAGTTGCAATCCGCTAACTCTGCAAATTCTTTCTTCATAAATATAGGTAAGTGTCTGGCAGAACGAGCTCAAGGCCACTTACAAACACAAATATGCACAGCTTTTGCGGACCACAATGTTCCAACATCCTTTGTGTTACTAGAGACTGATCAAGCCGAGGTAGAAAGGATAATCATGAGTTTAAAGGACGACTGTGCAGTCGGATGGGACAATATCACAACTAAAATACTAAAACAACTAAGGCACATTTTAATCGCCCCATTGACACACATTTTCAACAAATGCTTATCTTCTGGTATTTTTCCTGCATGTTTGAAAAAAGCCATAGTTGTTCCTGTGTACAAATCTGGCAGTAAAGACCAAGTTACAAATTATAGACCAATTTCTTTACTATCCTCTATTTTCTAAAATATTAGAAAAAATTATTAATCGAAGGTTAGTTAATTACCTGGAGGATAAATTGATTTTATCTAAGACCCAATTTGGATTCAGACCTAAAATTTCCACTGCCGATGCTGTTCATCACCTGACCAACTATCTCGTTCAAGAACTCGACAAAGGAAAACACACAATAGGAATTTTCCTCGACCTTGCTAAAGCTTTTGACACAGTTTCTATCCCTATTCTTTTGCGCAAGCTGGAACTTCTAGGAATCAGAGACACTCAGTTGAAGCTCTTTACAAGCTACCTAGAACATCGCACTCAATGCGTGAGAATTGGCAGTGTCCTGAGCGATGATCAGGAAAATACATCCTTCGGGGTTCCCCAGGGAAGTATACTGGGTCCAACCCTATTTTTAATCTATATTAACGATCTCTGTAACCTAAAGCTAGACCACGGCATAATTATATCATACGCTGATGACACTGCCCTCCTTTTTTCAGCTGATTCTGATAAGGAAGTCTTCGAGTTTGCGCAAAATGGATTCAATGTGGTTAACAAATGGCTACAGCAGAACCTTCTAACATTAAATGCTGAGAAGACCAATTATACTAGGTTTTCGATGCGCAAACAGGCCACAACTATTCATAACTCTAAACTATACGCACATCACTGCTATAGCCCAAACAACATTCAATGTCTATGTCCCGTAATCAAAAGTACAAATCAAATAAAATACCTAGGTATCATACTAGATGAAAATCTTACGTTTAAGCCCCACATAAAAACCTTATGTGGTAGAGTGCGAAAGTTAATATTTATCTTTAAAAAGCTACGCCATATTGCAGATCATAATATAATAAGAAAAGTTTATTTTGCCCTGTGTCAATCAATTTTAACTTACTGCATTACCACATGGGGTGGAGCGGGAAAAACAGTGTTACTAACGGTAGAAAGAGCACAGAGAGCAATACTTAAAGTGGCAACTTTTCGTCCTTTCATCTTTCCTACTAAACTCTTATACGAGTCCTGTGATGTGTTAACAGTCCGGCAGCTATTTATAATGAACATAGTACTAAGACAGCACGCAGCCCTTCCCTACAGCACTGAATTTACTAACAAGAGACGGAATTATAAAGTTTGCCCGCAGCCAACAACTCTAAAATTTGCCTTTACTAACAAATTTTATCTATTTCTTGGTCCGTTCCTATACAACAGACTAAATTCAAAGTCTAATCTTTACGCGCTTAACTATAACAATTGTAAAAAATCTATCAAATCTACACTTCAAAATCTTTCCTACGATGATACAGAGAAGCTATTAGATATTATCAAGTAAATTATATTTTTATACATAAAGTTAACCTAGTTAGTATAGTGATTAATCTAATTTTTACTCTATGTAAGTTAAGTACCTTAATATCATACACAAAATGTTTGTAACTTATACAACATTAAGCTAAATGCCTTTTTTGTAATAATAATAAGTGATTGTTTTAACTAATAATTAGCACTCTTGTCGCCTGAAACACAGGATTACCTAGTTCAGGCTAATTTGTTATACTTAGCTGTATTTATTTGTTTAGTGCACATAATGTATTGTCTATATACGAGTTTCTTTGAATAAATTTTATTTTATTTATTTTTATTTTATTTTTAGTTAGTAGTATGGTATTATAATATCTGTGCTATAGTGCAGATCCACCCTCAATTTGATAGGACGTCGAGGTGTCTTTGCGCAATTTTCAGTTGCGTCTTTAATATTACAGGCAAGGCATCTCCATAATTTCAGCGTCGAGAATTGCGAAATAAACAAGGGGAAAATATCAAGATCCATAATTTTACGTGAACCTCGGCTTCAGACGTTTGCGTTATCGGAATATTTGTTGCAGAGGTGAAATATTTTGTGGCGGGGTGTTACACAGGTGCGGTTTTGATTTGAATATGTCAAATTCAAAACTCTTTTGTGGGTTAGTTCTGATAACGTTAGCCTGATGACAAACTAAGTTTCAATACTACGGTTAAGGAAATATTGATCAGGGAAACATCAACTCAAGATACAATGATGATGATTAAGAAACAATAGCAACAGTAGGAAATAATCGATCGATTTTGTTCCCCTAAGATTCCTCAAGCTTTTTAAGCTAAAAGAACTGTCTCACTTCAAGCCGCGGTACACTAACCACGTGACTCAGTAGTCCCAGTTTCTTCACGCTAGATAAACCCACGGATATCTTAACCGTGACCTAGTTCCAAACCTGTTGCTTAAAGAAGTAAACTCAGACTTTAATTCGATACTACGTTAAAGTATTGCCGGTTTTATCTCGTGTCCTGGTGAATTTTGTCTCAATAGAGATATTTTGTTGGTAAACGTCGGTAAACAACTTCTTTGTTGGCTGCGTCGTCGAAATTGAATGAGAGGATATTGAATAGCGTAATGTAATTTCATTTTTGGGTAATAAATATTTGGCGGGTAGGATGAGCGGCTTTTGTACAATCTAATTTCAGTTTCTGACGTGGAGTCTCGTATCTATAGGTATTCTTCCTTAAATTATCGTCTTCGTCGTTTAGGTAAGGAAACGATGTTACCTTTTTATCTTCCTTCTATAACGGGAAGAATGTCTCTATCTCAAAGTTTGACTCGCTGAACAGCGAAAGAGCCAAGTCCGTGTCATATAGAAGTTATAACTTTGCAGCAAGTTAATTTGGAGCTACCGAGGTGGCGGCGAGGCACTGAGCGAAATGATGTCAATTTTCTATCATTACCGCGATTGAACTGCGAGAGCATTCAGACGGAATACGGTTTCCTTTACTTACCACAATTTTATCTCAATTAGAGAAATTATTTTTAGTAAGCGAGAGCAGAAAAGATGATTTAATGAGGCCCAGGTGTTCGAAACTCCTGTCCGACTCATTTTCTTTCTTTTGCGGGGTATTAAGCCTCGCCCTGATTTATTGAAAAATCGGTACTTTGGTATAAAACCATGTAAGTATCAGACAGAGAATCACCCAGTTTTAGTACTTGAGTATTCATCGTTTTCAGCGATAAATTCTAATTAGATTAATTCTTTGTTTAATAGTAGAGTTTTATCATGCTGTGGGCGGTTAAGGTAATCAATTAGCGAAGCCGAATGTTTATTCGCCAGCAATTTTGTTTCATTAAACTGCAAATTAATGACCGGAAAAAAACTGCTAGTCCTAATGAAGAATAATAGACTGGCCCATCAAACCATTAATTAGAAATGGGTAATATAAATTTAACGCCCCAAGGTAATCTAAAAACTAATGAATATCGTAAAATTAGCCGCATAGAAGAACCTTATATTTTACTGAAATTGAACGGAGAGTCGTGCCAACACTGCTGAGATATTTGGCAAATGATTGACGGGAAGGCTCGGGAGAATGGACTTCATCAGTTTTATGGGTGATTCTCTGTAAGGATGTTTTTTGCTGTCCCAGGCATTTTTTTGTAAGAAAAATTGTTATTTTGTTACTAAAACAAATTGATTACGAAAGTAAAAAAACATTTCTATTTGGACCATTGAAAACTAAAATGAAATAAGTTTTGGTTTTTTTGCTATACATTCGTAAACCATCGAAATAACAGTCCCCTGGGCTGTCCCATTCCCAAAATTAAAACTTCAAGATTAAATTTTAAGTTATTCGTCCATAATATATAATTTGGTCCCTAATGTTTATAAACTTAATTATTTAACTAACAATCTTATTCAATAAAAAGTACCGAAAATTAATTTGTTTCATTAAATCCATTAAACCAAAGTTTGTCCCAGGCATTTTAAGAACAGTCCCCTGCCAGAAGTTCAAAGCCAAAAATAAAAAAATCCAGCATGTTATTTTACCTTTTGTAAGGTTTATAAGGACCTAACTAGCCTTGAGTTAATAACCATAGGGCTGTTAGCGCTTTATCGCCATTTTATTTAGTGCCAATGCACCGTTTGTGCTGGAAATATGTGTCTGGGCCACGAGAAACTCAGTCCTCTGGCAACTATTTTTATTCATAATTTATTTATAAAATTGGATCCATAAGTCTTAATATTATTCTAATTAATGTAAACATTCATTGAGAACTTGAAAAGTTGAATGCATTGAAATAGTTTGCTTGATTTTTCACAATTTGATAAAAAAAAACAGTATCCTGGCAAACAGTCCCCCTGTCATGTTATAAGGCAAAATATACACAAATATCGAAAAAGCAAAAATTCAATCGGCCGTTCATTTATTATGATTAAGCTGATAGTTTTGTAGCCCTTGTTAATTTTTTTTCTAATAAAATCAAAAATAATTTGGTCGGACAATTTTGTACAGATTTAAGACGTCTTTACAGAGAATCACCCTTATACGAATGAACATAATTTTTATAGAGTTAAGGACGAATTTCAGCGAGGTCATGCCTGAATACTTTGGTCATGTCAGAGTTTCATTTAGATTCTAGGAATCTTTGAAAAAATTAGTGAATTTGGTTGGTGTTAAAAGAATCATGACTTCATAAATGGCTTTCCAGATATTTGAATCCACGCGTAGGTGGATATACTTATACCTAAACATCTTGCCCTGTCATTTGATTTTACTCACCTCTTTCCCACGTGACCGTCTCAATCGGATATCCAGCAACTGGGCATTTGATATTCAAATCGGTGCCAGCCACCGCAGTCACTTTAGGCATCTCTCGAATATACGGCAGCCCGTATACATTCACTCGGGCTGCGTGGAGCGCTTTTCCCGCTGTGTTGGAAGCCACGCAAGCGTATTCGCCTCCATCTTGCTCCGTTACTCGACTGATGTTAAGGTGGCTGACCACATCGTCTTGGAGGGTTACGTGCTGGCCGACCACGAACCTGGATCAGGAATAATTAGAAGCCTTGATTAAAATTTGTATGATTACCGGGTTTAGGAAAATAAAGGCAACAAAGATAATTCTTTATTTCATAGCCTTAAAACAGTCGGTACCTAATTTAAACTTAGCATTCTTTACTCTCTAAATGATGTGGAATTGGCGGCCATAACGAAAAACATACTAATCTGTTTAGATTTTCAAAAACCATACTCACGACTAGTATAGTATTATAATATCTGTGCTCACGATAACATTTAATAGCGTATGCTCTACAGTTTTTATGAAAGTCATTCATATAAGTTTTAAAAGGTTTTGTCAATATTTACCTGATAAAATCCCTAATCTTAGTCTATCCTTTGTTATAATTGTCAAATACCTTCGTGAAGAAAAATAAATAACATTTTATTTATTATTTATTAAAAGTCTGCAAAGAGACTAGGCACTTGCATGTTATTCGGAAGGGTGGGCAGCGCATTTACATACAAATCAGTAACGAGACGCTGGCTTCCATGTTTCCGCTCAGTTTAACTTGGTATACCTATATCATTTCATGAAAAACTGAACACTATCTTCGATTCTTACCTAGAGTTAGTAGGTATTGGGAATCCATCGAGTAGCCACGTGAACTGCGGCGGCGGGTGACCCATGGCCACACACTTGAGGGACACACTCGGTCCGGGCTGCAGCGTCTGTTCCGAGAACCAGTATACCAGCTCTGGCTTCGACTCTGCGGATAAAATGTTCAGATCGTTTCAGAGAGCAGAGGAAATGAAGAGAGATAAACAGACCATAGCATGGTGTGAACTTTGCGTTTCATGACCATCGACATGTATTCGATACACATCTCTCTTTAGCATTTGGTGAAATCCGTTTGGAACAGTGTTCTATATCTATTTAACAAGCTAATTCCCGAATACTCAAACGCAACTCAGATTTAAGCACGTCTTAAATGACAAAGATTTTTTACAGAATTTCATGGAAAACTGACAAAAAAATGACAAGTTAAGATGTGCTTTCTGAATTTGAGTATTCGGGGATTAGCTTGTTAAATAGAAATAGAAACGTTTATTTGAACTCGGACACATAGGTACAATAAGTTCAGACACAGAGTTAAACCATTCTAAAAATGAACGCCGATTCCACTAAACGTCATAACACAGAATCGGCGTTCATTTTTAGAATGGTTTGTCTCTACATGTTGTAAGTATCCAAAAAATTAAATTATAGCTGATCCGTTACTGTTCAATAAAAATCAACCTAGCTACTAACAGCAAAATACCACAATTAATAGTACAAAAACCAAAAATTTTTACTCGTTATGTTTGGTCACGAAACTAATCATCCTTTTCTTGAAATCCATACAATGAGCAGACTACTCTACAATCTGTAAAGGACGAAGCACCCTGCAGTCCACAGTAGTTTCAAAGCAATGAGATGCCCCTCGGCTATCATCCTGCTAGATAGCCTCATTGCGTGCCAGACGGCCTTAGACGAAGTAAAGAAACGGACTGGACAGCATTGCATGTTCAGATAATAAAAGATTGTTATCTGGTAGCTTTTTCACAGTTATTCTAGTCTGTGAGAAGTTTTACAACGACTGTGCTAAACTGAGCCTGACCGTCTGAAAATTCAGAGCGTTTTATTTGAAAGGTAAAATTCTGTGTCGATTAATAATTACGGATGTTCGTGTGTGTGTGTGTGTGATGCGTAATTGTGATAATGGTTTGGAATGTATTTTTTGTGAACAAGTATTGTAATTATGTATTAAAGTTTTGAAAAGGCTTATTAACAAAAAATATCAGCAATTTGGATCCAATAACACATGTTACATGCATATTTTGATACTATTTTATTTTAATTATTCAGGTAAAGCATACGGTTAAAAATGTTTAGTTACAGATATTTATATTTACGCTATGTATAAAGATCTGTTTAAAATGTCACCATAATTTATTTATTTTGGTTTGAGGTATTCAAGCACCTAGGGGAACAGAATGTACCCATAACACAAGCTTTAGCTTGGAGCTAAATGATGCTGTTTATTATTATTAATGGGTTACTAACATGCGAGAGGACTGTCTAAAACAATGAATTGTGTACAAATTAAGACTAAAAGATGGTTAAGCGTTTGACCACCTGTTAGAAAGAGACTTAATAGGCAATGACGAGTTGGGGAATGGACTGTTTAGGAAGTAAACAAAAGTTTACAGGAAAAGAACACGACGATTTAGGAAGTGGTCAACATTGGAAGTGGTCAAGTTAGGAAGTAGCCAAGGTCGTCCGGAGGGCACTCATTGTCAAAAAAGGCCATGAGTTCCATTTTTTTTATTTAATATTGGCATCTATGTTCAATATCCGCTTATAATACAAATGTTTCGCTGTTCCATTCCAAAACAAGTGCATTACAATACATTCATACTTATGAATACATAAGTAATACGACAGAAATATATTGCTGTATAATACGGTAAGAAGATCAGACTGAGAACCGGCTGGACCGGATGGCACAAATCCGGTCGGCTGGTTCAGCGGCACGGCTTATTATCTCTTATTTCAATTTAATCTTTGATATTAAACAGCTGTTCATGTCCCTTTGCTGGTAAAGATCCATTTAATTTTCAAATAGAACCACGCCTATACCATTTCAAGTTGTTTTATACTACCTACTCCTTAAAATCATCATTTAAGCCCGTTAACCTGAAATGATGCAAACTTTGCATTCACTTTTAGGTATTTGCCTTTTCTTTCACACGCTTTTTAATGCTGGCGTATTTCCGAAATCTAACATAAAACTTATAGTTTTTAGAATTGGCTTTCATATAAATGTCTGTAGAGTAGTTTTGTCCCACTTAGTACCAACCCAATGCTTACTTGTGTTAATTTATGTACTTACTTACCTATTGTGATAGTACAATGTTCCCTTGTTTCTTGTAAGTGTTACTAAGTAGTCTTTTTTATATATATATTTTTACGTTATTTGTGTTGTAGTGTTTAATAAATACTTTTCTTTCTTTCTTTCTTTCCCATAAAAATGTTGAATCTAATTAAAAGCAAAATAATATCCACCAGAGTTTCTTCCGTGAGGAAACGAGGAATACTATCTTCTATTCTCGCAGTTTGTGGCGCATGGTAGATTAAACAATTTACATAATACCACTGCAGTTTTCTTGAATTTCGCATACGAGAGGTTTTGTCAGGTGCAGTCGTAGTGTTTGCATAAACCGATGTAGATTCCGAGCTGTGCCATATTTGCTGGGACTTTGCATAATGTTTGTGTATTCTTGTGCTAAATTCAGGTGGAATTAGTAAGAATTGTTTTGTAGATTACTACTATGTACGGTCTACGCATTTCGTAGACTTTTGCTTTAAGTTTTGTACACTTTAGCTACGTGATTCGTAATCTTGCTACGTGTTTCGTAGACTTTTGCTACGAAATTCGTAGACTGTCTACTATTCGTACATTTGCTACGAATGTTGTAGAAATGCTACGAATTTCGTAGACTCTTGCTACGAAGGCCGTTGACACAGTAATTATTATAAAATGTATACATTATAATACTTTCACGACTGTGTGTTTATGTTTTATGACTTTTAGCATAAAGTTCATTTGTTACATTGAACTCGCATGTAAATATGTAAATCCGAATCGCTCTCTTTTTTTAAATCAAATAAAAACACACTGATATAAATATCTATAAATAATCTTATTATACTAACGTAAGCATCTATCTTCGGGCGGCTTGTATGTAAGTAACTTTTACAGTTCGAGAGCATAGCAGCCATATGTACGACTTTCCAATCACTTGACATCCTTTGGCTTTCACGGGTATTGCAGTAACAATTGCAGTAAATTTACTCGGAATCTGTTGCGCACTTAACAATACAGACTGACTTGCGCATGGACCGACAGGATTTTCGGGGGGTTGGGGGGTCATGCGGTAATTTTCCCCCATAGACTCTATGTCCTAAGTGTCACGGTAGTTTGGATATATTATTTTTTAGTTTTTGTAAATCAACCGAAATCTTGCCTTTAAATCGTCATAACGTTTTTGTTTGTACCGAAACCAATGAAAGTGATTGATATAAGTATTGATAAAGATTGAATCAATCGACTACAGCAGATTGGTTTAACAGGTGTAAACGAGCCAGTCAAAGTGCTACATCTCGCCTCTGCTTTTTGGCAGTATTCATGCAGTTTCTTTAATTTAATATGCATTAGTTATCAGACAGATTTGATTCTTACGATTGACTGATATGGGTGCCATAAAATTCTGAGTGTTATTTTTTGGCTGGGTTTCAATTACCCGCTAAAAAAGTAATATTTTTCAAAGCTTTATACGAGTATATTCAAATGAATTGTAACGCTTACAAAATAGATAATATTAAGTTTTCAGTAAACACCAGAAAGGATCAATCCCTTCATTATACAGTTCGTATATTGCCACATTTTAGTTATGGGCAATCGTGCCGGGGGTCTGTATAGACTATAATACTCAGTCTTGAATAGGGATGCCCCGATTTGATCTCTGCCCAGGTACGGATAGTAAATTAAATTAATGTGCCAGTATTATAAGGGTCTTAGCGATAATGCTTTGCGACATTTAAATGTAGCCAGGCCTGAGGGAACGTTCAGTCATTCAGATAAAATACATTGAAAATATAGGCCAGGTTAGCTGTGAATTTTTGGAAGCATCAAGCCCTGAATTAGGCCTGTGTTTAAAGTATTAATAGGGTACTTTTTCTTTAATGTTCTGAGATATGTTGTGAATTATCTAGACTGGACGAAAGCTTTCTCCTTTAAAGGATGTGCGTCGATTTTGAAGAGGATACTTAACTTTTGCTGAGCTTTTTCGTATCAAGCGGAAAGGAATATTCAAATAATTTTAGTCTGTGTATACTAGCCCGTAACGTAAATTTAGCGAGTTTTAAAGCTCTACAAAATTTGCTATTTATTGGTTTTGTAATTTACATAAATAAACTGTGTAAAAAACCACACCTTAGAACAATACTTTCTTTATAATTAGAATAAGAACATCTTTAGTGTTTGTGTTGTAAATGGTAGTTCACTATTTCTATATAGATTTCACCAGGCGATTGCAAAAGCCAATAAATATAAATAAATAAATAAATAATTCTGGACAATTCACACAGCATTATCTAGCCCCAAGCTAAACAGAGCTTGTGTTATGGGTACTAGATAACTGATATACTTAATACAATACACTACATAGATAGATATTTTTTTATTATACATAGAAAACATCCAGAACGCCCTGAACAAATGTCTGCAGATCGTACAGACATTTGTCCCGAGGCGGGAATCGAACCCGCAACCTCCTGCGTCGCAGGCAGACCTTCGCCCGCTGCGCCACTGAGGTCGTCCAATAACATTAGCAGTCGATGCTCTCGCCATTGACACACCAGAACAATCCCAAACAATGCCCAGATATGGCCATTCAGAATACTAACGTCTAATTTCACTGGACATTCTATGCGCTTTGTGTAAGGAATAGAGGAACTATAGGTAAGCTACTGTTTGCAGCTACTACATTAGAACATGGAAACTCAAATAAATGGAATGCGTTTGTATTGCTCTCCAACTTTGCTTAACATGTCTTGAAAAAACTAATAACTCTCTGTATTAAAATTCCCATGTACGTTGTTTTTTCAGTTTCGCGAAACAAATACTAATTCCTCAGGATTTTTTTAAGAAAATTCATCTCGGTACTGTGCATGCAAAAATCGGTCACAAGTGACGGAGCAATCGTCGGCTTTATGTATCATAAAATCTTTATATATATAATTCTTCTGTGAGTGTGTATGTCACTGAACTTCTCTCAAACGACTGGACCGATTTTATTGAAATTTTTTGTGTGTGTTCAAGGGGATCTGGGAATGGTTTAGATTCACAATTTTGTCCGCTGGACAATGTTTTTTTAATTAACGCGTGCGAAGCCGCGGGCAGAATCTAGTATATACATAAAGCCGAACACAGAACCTCCTCCTTTTTTTGAAGTCGGTTAAAAATAGTAATATCGCCAGCATATCAGCTGGTCGACGAGGTACATCAATTACATACTTCCTCTCTTCCTGAATAGATAAATTTATACGGAAAATTACCATTACCCTGTATCGACACTAGCCTACCCTACCTTATGTGCCATTTTGAAAGCTAGTTCAAAACCACAAGTCATTTCATACTTGCTGTAAGATCTCTTTGACGGTCACTTGTAAAAGTCTCGAAGAACGAGACACCTGGTAGAATATTTAACATTCAAAGAGTAAAGTGCAATAGTCTAGATATTCAGACTATTTCCGTAGTGAAAGGAATTCACTTGCTTCCATACTTTTATGCATATATCTGTGTTTTCCGAGGCGTTGCACGTCTGCGAACTTCCCAGCCAGACGCCGCCGGTCAATACGAGCACAAGATATAATTAGAACTGATGTTGTAGGTGTTTGATGTTCCAAACAAAGCTTGAACTTTAATTGTATGGATTCTAGTGGCGGAATGATTTTTGAGTTGGTGGGTTGAGTTTTGAGCTGGGATATATGTGTACCAACTTAACCCGCAACTCAAAACTCATCGCTATCGAAGAGGTTACAATTAAATTTTACCAAGCACTAAGTCTAGTGTGTTGTTACCTCAATGAAACCTACACTATTTATAAACATCTTTGTGGGGCACACAATGCTAATTGTAATTGTTATTGCATTGCCGATTTTTTTCACTGTAGCACGCTGTGTCCATATCTATTTCAAGCAGAACGTTTCATTTTCAAAAGTGTTGCAAAATTTGTAAGGCTCTGACGAGCCTAATAAATATTACGACGCTCCAAAAATATTATTACTAATTCAACAGCGCATGCATACTCATCAAGTGTAAGCTCGCATATCGTGGCACATTTTAAGCTTTATTTACTACACAAACAGAGTAAAGTTTGCTACGATGTCGCGGTACATAACGCTATATTTCAGGAACGACAAATTACACAGTATTATTTGAAATGTCCGGATTTCTTGAGCACACCTGGCGCAAGTTTATGACATTGATACAGCTTCACGTCCATCAGAGCAGGCTTTATTTGCACGGGAATATAACTGATTGTAGATTGAGCGGACCACCGACGTAAACGGATATAGCGGACGTAATCTTATTGCATAGAAACGCTATATTTTTTAGCTCTTGCGAAAATAACGATAACGTGCCTAACGGTATTTTTCAGTAAACACACATAACGCCAAAAAAATACTATTATTCAAGTGTCTCAACGTATTGTAAAGCATAGCTTCTCATATTTTCCTTCTGTGAACCTTTCTTTGTAGATTCAACTTGCTTATGTTTCTGCTCCTTCGAATTCTACGTTTCCGCTCACTCAACGAAATGTGATCCGCCAAATAAGCGCAGGTAGCTTTAGAGGTGAAATAATTCTTCCTTGTCGTCGTGTTTATCCCCTTGGGAGACAAAGGCGCTTGTTAACGGAAGGTCAGACTTGTGCGAGTATAACTTATTGAGTGAAACACACCCTGTATCCTTCCGAACATTTAAAGAAAGGGAATCAGTTTCTTTTCATCTGTATTGATAGAACACGCTATTTTCAAAGTAAAAATAGCTAGAGAAAGGCAAATGCTACAGAAAAATCATTCTTTTATTAACTTTTGAAGAGATGTCGGCAGTCTGCACGCTACGATACCCTTTTATTGAAGCTTGAGAATAACAATGTAAGAAAAATGTATTCAATTTAACTCGGAGAGCCATATCATACAGCTTCATACAACCTAGTTTATATTCATGTTCCATTTCCCATGAAAGCTAAATCACAGGGTTGGTGCAAAGAAAGAGGGAAAAAAATCTGTAGCGAAATAAGAGGTCGGGTATACGCCGCGACTCTACGTATACCGTACCCTGAAGAGCAGCGACACCAAATAGCGGGGAACGAATTAATAATGAAACAAAGCAGCTTATATTGCTTCTTGGGGGCAAGTAAAAGCGACCTTATGTGATACGAGATAGGATCTTAATTGAAGAATCCGTGGTTTAGTATTTAGTGCGGCGGCTGGATGCGCCAGCGGCCGCGTAGGTACCTGCGTCACTGAAGCTCTTTGTTTGAACTGAAGAGCTGACTCTAATAGCTTGCAGCGGATCCGGGCTTCAAAATGGACTTTTAAATATTTTATGAAGATGTCGGGCGGAGGACGAATAAAAAAGTTGGATTTATTTATATTTTTCTTTTACCTACACATTTACATGGAAACCAGAGCACGTCGTGGCTAGAGCCAGGTCATAAACTTGCGCTGGCTTTTCATATGGGGATGATATTTTACGAAAATTGCTGAACCGCAAAGGAAATTGAATTCTTTCTTTTATGGATTCTCCTTTCAGATTAAGAAGTGTTTTATTGCGGCTTACCTACTTCTAACTATTCATAAAAAAATGTGTAATTTTATTTGCTTTTTGCCCTTACTACGTCATGCTAGGTAGGTGGGGTCAGCAAAATCAAACACTTTCATTTATACCTACAACTGCACGATGAATAAGATGTTGTCCAGGCGGATTTCGGCTGTGGTGACTATGTCAGGTACAGAGGCGGCAGTTGCTCAGGCGTTTTAACTTAGACTTAGGGCTTCAGTCATCACATCTACACAAGGTCACCAAACGATATAACTAGGTAGGTACCTTCCCAGATTCCGTTTATCTGATCAGCCTATATTTACCCACGTTTGGGTATAAACCTCCTTTTTACCAACCAATATTTAAATAGGCAACCAAGATTAATGCGGTCTACAAAGCCAGCCACAAAAACGGCCGAATATCGTAGCTCAATGTCAAAACTTTGCTAGGTACCTTTTGTTTATGATAAAGTTGGGAGCAGTTGCGACACCGGGCCAGTAAGTGGGAAAGTTATATGGGCCCTTTATTTTAGATAGTTGTATCGCCCCAAGTAATTTGCTTAACCAGCTTCTGGGCTTTCTTTCTACGTAAATGACGTGACAATTTTATTTGTTCGGGGTCAGAAGGGAGTACGACAAAAGTGAGGAAAGTTACAAGTCTTTTGTTTTATTTACACAAAAGATATCTTGTTTGAATACTTGTTTGAGATAACAAGACGGCATTTTCATTACACAATTTTAGGCTCTTGTGGTTAACAAGTGTTTTGATGAGTACAATAACATGGCTTGATATAAAAAGAGGTAGCTTATTTAAAATTCCGTGGTGTTTTTTCTTTTGTAGAGCACTTTAGAACATAGTTTTAATAGAACACTTTCCTTGGAAGAAATTCAACAAAAACTAAAAGTACCTATTTGCAGAAGTATTATAGTTACTAAAGAACCTACCTACCTACAAGTGGGTTTTAAGTACCTTTTTGTTCAAAGCTGTTCTCAGGATAATTACAGGTTGTGTGAGTACATACCTCTTGTCCCAGTAAAGTTCCAATCTGTATCGTGTGTGTGCGTGCTTCTAGCGTAGGGTGCTCGACGAGACCGGTTCGCCGTAGACTTTGCTTTGTTCTCATTCGCTGCAAGTTATCATAAATAATCGTTATTTATATTTCATAATGATTATTTTCTACTTAGATAATAGTAACTGCTGAACCTAGTCCTCCCCTAATGAGCGCCATTGCGCTCTATATCCAACTTGCCGCATCCAGCATCGAAATGAAAAATGACACAATCATACAATAATCGCCCCTCCTTGAGTTACTGTTACTGAGAAATCCACAAAATGTGAAAGGATTTTGCAGTACGAGCATGTTCGAAATGCTCTAATCAATATTAACTCTACATAACTGCACTATGTAGACTAGACACTGGGGGATTTCTCTGAAGCTTGGGAATTAACTATTCTGTTAACTCTAAATGCTTTATGTACCTAGTGTAGATCTTTACAACGATTCTACGCAGCACAATAGCAGAAATGAAAAAAAAACTTCACAAACCTTCCTTTGGTACAAAGGGAATCAAACATTGCACAAACTTTTCTATTGTATTTTAAAAGAAAGCTTAACTTCTGTCTCAAACTTTGTTGATCAATGGAGGAAAGTTTTCCAATCAATTTTTTTAATTACGATTCCAAAGTTTGTGCGCTTAACAATTTATAGAAGAAATATCCCGTGTAAAGAAAAAGGTCCGTATTTCTTATAAGTAGGTGAAATAAATCGAAACTGAAGCGAAGATACCACTGATCAATTCAATCTACTTAAAAATCTAAGATCGGTTCTAAAATTTATGGCTTTATTTCTAGAAGTGACATAATTTACGTTTGCGGAATACCAACGAGACTACCGACTACCGTCTACATTGAAATTAAATGAACTCACCTTCAATAATGTACTCCGAAATCCCGTAAGCTTGATCCTTCGAATTGCTAGCGAAGCACTGATAAATTCCTTGGTCATCCCTCTGAGAATTTCTGATATGTATTCTTAGGCCGTCTTCTGATATTTTGATTCGATCGCTCGGTTTGAGGACTCGACCATTATGTATCCAATACACCAGCTCGACAGGGTGCCCTGTAACTTTGCATTCCAAACTGCTGTTGGAGTTCGACTTCGTTCGAAGAATTTCGGGTTTTATTCGGACGGAAATAGGTTCTGGAACAAGGACTGTAGCTGTACTGGTTGCATGTGGAATGATTGGTAGGTTTTGCTGTTCGGTTTTGTAATCACGAACTCATTAGCTTCATGAGGCTTCCAAAAGAGAAACGAATCCACGTGTGCCCGGAGACATGGAGATTGAAACCAAAATTGGAATGAACATACGTCTTTCCAGGCAATTTGTAAAGGCTTGTTATGCTCAAATCTGTAATTTTCTGCGAGAGAGTCACTCTCTCGCAGAAAATAGTACGGGTTATTTACTTATTATTTACAAATTTTATAAAACAGAATTTGTAACAAAAGCGTCAATTTCGCGAAAGCCTTGGCTTATGCGGCTATTCATTTGATATGGTAGGCTATAATGGTTCAAAATTTATTGGGAGATTCATTAAATGCAAATTATTTACAGTTTTTGCCTTGCATCAAAAAGCGCATCCACATTTTAGCAGTCATAAAATTTACTCGTTTAGGCTTGTACAGACTGTCAAATCAAACAAAATGACGTTTGTGACGAACGAGAAATGATGGAAGACGAGGACTGATACTGATAGTCTGCGACGAATAATGTATATACCTGAGATATTAATAGTAAAGTGAAGCGTCTAGCCAAGTAAAAATTGAAGTTGCCAGCAGATGATTCTTCCCACATCCTTGCGACGCACGTTCTCGCGTCTGAGTAGACCCCCACCGAGCAGCGTCGCTCAGAGCCATTATGTCTTTCCTATTGGAACTAGCTAATCGTACGTGTAATAACGTGGACCACGTGGACGGATGGAATGGACTTCGTCATGATAATAAGGTACCTGTGACAATAATCGTGAAGTGCAATGACTCGCTGCCGACCGTATTGTTGAGCCAGCATATGAATCTACCCGCGTCCTCTCGACGCAAGTTCTCGAGGCTGAGTAGACCCCCGCCAAGCAGCGTCGCTCGAGGCCATAGAGATGTCTTCTCTATTGGGATTAGTTGGTCGTGGTGCTCGCGGAACCACCTGATCAAAGAATATTTTAATGAGATATGGACAGGATTTTGATCAATCTGACTGTACCTTATTGTGTACCACATAAGTCGGTAGGTGGGTACACAAAATTGGATAAAGGCTGATTCGAACTCACTAAAGTGAATGAGTCACTTTAGCAAATGTAAGAATTATAAATTAGAATTTCTAAAAACAGTTTTTTAACTTTTCCCGTTCAAAAACCAAGAAAATTTTCAGTTATTAGATTAAACGTTTTCATTTCATCCAATTTGAATTACCTCACTGTAAGCTTTTCATTAATATCTACCAGTAGACTAAGCAACTTCACAGCAAAGTAATTTCACTTCATCCTGTAAAATACATTGCGATACCTCTTAAATCCTAATTCCAGGTAGGTTTATAGCATAATAAATACGTGGCCTGGGCTCAACTGCAATTCCTTTGGTTTAATTATTACTCGCTCCGCCCGTTTCACATCGCCTGCATCGGAGAACTCCGCAATTGATATAAATTAGTTACCTACGTTTATTTGTTATCTAACTAGCTCTAAGGTAATTAAGAAATACTGACTTTGTTGGCAGTTTACTCCTCTAGATTGGTGTGTAAAGAAACCGCTGTTGCATTTGCATTGCACCGATATACTTATATCCTATCTCAATGTAATTGCAACCAAGAAGATTTTTTGAAGTATAAAATAAAATAAAAAACATTTTATTCTATAGGTACTAACCTAACCCCGCTCGAGCATTTATATTGAAATCATCTGTTTTTAATACAGAAACCTGATGTTTATTATTAGGAAACCAGTTGGATTAAATTAAGCTGGATTTTTTTACCACATATAAGACTGGTTCTTGCGAAGCTCCAAGCAGGAGCTTGGTTACCCTATATAATAGAGTTCTATCTCTATGGTTCAAATCTAAAACTAACTTGGTAAGGTCTTCATTTAGTCAGCACAATTAGAGAGTTGTGCACAAGGCCCCTAAGCACTTTCAGAGTTGCTATTACACACAATCTCCAAGGATCTCCAATCCCATGCGAAATTCCAACGGAAATGAAAATGGTAGTACGGGGCTTGGTAGTTAGGTTTTACCCTTTAGAATAGTTTTGAAAGGAGCCGGAATGCACCGAGACATTTGCATTCTAAAAGGTTTCTGGGTATGAAAGTTTATGGCGCGTACTAGAGGTTTTCGACAGAGGAAATAGTCTCTAACTCGCTGAATGTTCACTTTGAAAATACATTGGAGGCACTTTCTGTCAAACAACTACTATTTTATCGCTGTTAGTTACTTGGGGATAGGTTTTGTTCCTGCCATATAAACTGTGATTTTTCAGGTAGATTTAGTTGGTTAATATTTAGTACTTAGCCCTTAGCAGAATTAATAATAAAGCAGCTTAAAAATTCGACTACAAAGGCCAAGGAAACTCCGGCATTCATCATCAAGCTCCGTGATGATGACGTAATTTAATGCAAGATACGAGAACAAATTCTTAAAAGTGCGGTACTTTAAAAAAATTCGCGAACCCTTTCGTAGAACTACAAATTCACTAACGTACCTTAACAAACATGTATTAAAGCTTTGCGGAAAGTTCGTCTAAAACAATTCGTCTAAAACAATTCGACTAAAACAATTCGAATAAAACACAATTCGACTAAAAACATTTCAACGAGTAACAATTTGACTAACGACTAAAACGGTAGGAGTAAGTTAATGTTGACCCCCCCGTGGGGGTGGTAGGCCTACAAGTCGGGTCAAATCAAGGTCTTCGTGCCTTAGTCGAATTGTCATTAGTCGAAATGTTTTTAGTCGAATTGTGTTATAGTCTAACTGTTTTAGTCGAATCGTTTTAGTAGATTTTTCCGTAGACAGTATTAAACTCTATAGAGTTATTTTCAAAGCATCACAAAGCTGACCAAGAGAGACTAAAAGGGTAAAATTC
This sequence comes from Eupithecia subfuscata, assembly GCA_963564075.1. Taxonomy (NCBI): domain Eukaryota; kingdom Metazoa; phylum Arthropoda; class Insecta; order Lepidoptera; family Geometridae; genus Eupithecia; species Eupithecia subfuscata. Next base: position 6,862,499 of record OY751114.1, read on the forward strand.
TTTGTGGAAAACATAGAATGTTATCAGTTCACCGACGACGTTTGCGAAGTTTTATGCTCTGTTACTTTTGATGTTGCGAAACCGGAAGATTTATCGGCTGATTCGGTAAAATATTAGTATTCAACGACCCCTTCTTATACTTCGGAGCGTGCTTCGAATATTTATGAATCCTTAGCGCGAACTATTGGAGATTGTCTTGTCAATTTCAATGTTTAGTGGACAAAAGGACTCTTGTTAGTTAATTGATAGTTTCCTTTCCCTATTCGTAACGCAAAATGTGCACTCATAACGGAACAACTTGTGTTTTAATGTGGACAAAAGAGTCACTTGACCTAAGACCTTACGCAAAAGGTGTAAAAATGTTTGCAATTATCCTTTTAAAACTTCTTATCCGCTTATGGTATTTGCTCGCTATGTCCCATAGTCGTGGGATCACCGTGGGACATACTTTTATACAATTATCGTCATTATTTCAGTCAACTATAGCACAGATATTATAATACTATACACTATAGACTAAAATAATGACGATAATTGTCGAAGATGTCGGAAAACCGAACGCAGGCTAGCGGCTGGGAACTCTGCTGGCATGCGCCACGTAAAGAAATATAAATAAATGAGAGAGAAAACAATGTTATAAATATGAAACTGCTCTGCTACACGTACGAAGTCAGGAGGGTTGCTAGTAAAATTTAATTCCATTAAATTATGAAGTCAAACAGAGTTAAGTTTGTTGTTCATCGCATGAATAGAAATGTGGATAGGGTTTCAACTTCTGTTTGTTTTGGCTGTTGCAAGACAAACACTATATGAAACAAGTTGGTCCTGCGGGCTGTGTTCACGTGTATTTGACTAAATACTGTGTTTGAGAAGCTTCATCATATCTCAGGTAAGTTTGTTGTAGTTTCGTAGATGTAGTATTACTAGTACAACTTATAAAACCAAAAAAGCTCGCCAAAAAGGCGACTACTTACTTTATCAAAGTTTGTAAATAGATAGTTACGTAAGAAAGAAAGAAAGAAAGAAAATAAATTTATTTATAACTACAATCAATATACAGATAATAAGTTGTAGTCAAGTAAAGCTAATTGTAATAAACTGATTGTAATTATGAACTAGGAAATGGCTCAGCATGAAAGCTGCGTGTGCTGGTAAACCGAACATACGCAGCGCTGATCTTCCGCCGTTTCCAACAGTTAGTAGCAGGCAGTATGCATAATGACAGATCGACAACGACTAATTAATGGAGAGTATATAAGTAGGTACAAAGAGAAGTGTAGTGTAGTACAAGCGAACAATATAGAGCAGTTATACAGGCATCTAATAAAAATAGGAACTTACAGCGAACATTTTTTCCATAAATTTACATGATGAACACAAAAATAATGTAGGTAAGGTTACAGCAAGAATTAAGTATATAAATAAATACAGAATAATCGATAAGACGTAGTAGAATAGGCAATAGATATACTTAATAAATAGATATACTTAATAATAGATATACGTAAGAAGTTATATAAGGCTAATTTAATTTTACTGTGGTTGAGGAGCTTCACTATGTCTCAGGTAAGTTTTTTGTAGTTTTGTAAATGTAAGTACAACTTATAAAACCAAAGGACGTCCCCAAAAAGGCGAGTACTAACTTTATCAACCTTTGTAAATAGATGTTACGTAAGAAGTTATTTAGGGCTAATTTAATTTTATTTCATTTTTAGCACAACTTATACATACAATAGTTCTTTTTAGTTAAAGTATAACTTGTTCCCAGCTACAAAATCATTTTCATTAAGCACCAATTGAATTGATGATATTTGTAAATTTGTAAATGAAATTTAGAGCTGTTGTGGAAACTACCGCTAACTACATAGTTGTGGTAAATTTGTCTATCGAAATTACCTACGCGATCAATTCTGGAATAGGTTGGCCAAAATTTATTACTGCACTACATTACTAAACTATAACAACGAGGATTCCTGTTGGGTGCCAGGAGTCTTTTTAGGGTTTCGAAGATCGGTTTCGAAACCCTTATGGTCTCGCTTTGTCTGTCCTTTTTTCCCTCCTTTATAACTCAGCAACTACCGCAGCGATGAACTTGAAATTTTAAATAATAATACATTTCGTGCGCCTGTACAGATTTTAAGAAAAAAAAAGAAAAGTGAAAAATGAAAATGAAAATTTTCCATACAAATTGAGATGTCGAAATTTTAAAAGAGACTTACAAATTCAAGTAGGGTATCAAATGAAAGGTATTAGTTTGTACATATTTTACAGGAAAAATATAGAGAAGTCTGTAAAAATAACACTTTTTGAAAAATTGTTAAAAGGGGGGGGATAATTTTTAAAAGGGGAGACTACCCCACTGAGTGGGGTATCATATGAAAGATATTGGTTTGTACATTTAAAAACAGTTTTTGAAATTTCTGTAGGTTTCATACTATTCGAAATATTTTGAAAAAAGTCGAAAAATTTACCGCAACCCCCTATCACTGAAGCATGCTGAGAGATCCACCTGAAATGTAGGTTGGTACCTACTAGTTTTAGATATTCATTAAATTGCGAAGTCTACAGGTACCTTTAGTACATACCTACTTGTTGACAAACGTTCGAAACCCTCAGCGCGCGAGTTACACTCGCACTTGACGGGTCTTGTTTATTATTTTAGCTACAAAACCTACCTTTGTTTACCTTAATATTATATTGTACCAACCTACTATAGTTAAATATTTAAAGGAATAAAATATATTTTCAACTAAAGTTAGGAAGCCAAGCTAGAGGTAGGCAAGTTAAACTTAGCTAACGACGCGACGTCTGGCACTTTAACTTGTGCAACTTCAGTAGGTAACTTCTTGTTAGTTACGTAAGGTATTATTATGCTATTACTATTATTATTATTAGCCTATAGGGGCTATAGGGTCCCACTGCAGGGCAAAGGCCTTCCTCTCCTTGCACTTTTTTTTATCAATAGCTAGATTTGGCCACTCTTTTGGTACGAGTCCAGCTCGTCCTTCCATCTACGCCTAGGCCTTCCACGCGGCCTGCGCCCAGTTGGAGTCCATTCCGTAATAGTCTTTGCCCAGAACTCCTCCGGCATACGGCACACGTGTCCGGCCCAGTTCCATTATGATATAGCTATTAATTACCCAATTAGGGATTGATTATCTAATTAGGTAAGCATTATGATTCTGCTGTGTGTTTGAGTTGGTACATATTTCATGCATGGTTAACTATTTAACTATAAAAACTTCCGTAGTTTGACGAACTCATTATGAATGTAAGCGGGTTAACTACGAACCTATTTTGTGTTGGAAGAACACCAACGTTTCATCCCTTAACGAGGGACTTCATCAGGGTGAGTGCGGTTCGCGTCGCGCCTCATGGCTAACTAGTCTTTGTATTGATTATAGATACATGCTTATGATAAGAGACATTGGCGGACAAGCTTTAAATATACTCAACCCGCATCCATCTACGGTTTGGTACCTATACAGTAGCCGAACTCGATGTTATAATGTTTATAGACAATCCACAAGACACAAATAACTAAAACTCACTTGCTTGGAGTTTAGTTTCAGATATAATTGTTAGCACTATTTATTGAAGGAACTAAATCGATAAGAAATTTAAATTGCGTATAAAAAGACGCGGCAACGGAGTGAATTTTAGGTTAAGTATTGGCGGTTTGTTTACAAACATTCTACATCGATTTTGGCTAGTGTATAGTTGTACCTTCACATAATCTCGTCCTTTTTCTGGCAAAAAAATAATTCATGTAAAGTTCCGAGCGTTGGAAAATTAAATAATTAATGTCTTCAAGAAATAGCCGAAAAATAGCCGAAAAATTTAAGGTAGAGGCTTGAATAAGGCCCAATAATGTAAATTAGGTTGAGGAACACTGACCTAGGTAATTACATAACTTGAGATAATCAATTCGTCAAATAAAGTGTAGGTATTGCTTGGAGTTTGTTACAGCGAATTTCTTAGGAGGATTTAGTTAGGAAAATCAAATGGTGGAAAGGCAAATTTTTGTCTGAGACAAGAAATAACACCGCCCGTTTCTCATTCTCATATTTTTGTTTTGAACTGATAATCTTATAACAATAAGTAGGTATATGTTATGTCTGGATGTTTTCTATGCATAATAAAAAATATCTATCTATGTAGTGTATTGTATTAAGCATATCAGTTATCTAGTACCCATAACACAAGCTCTGCTAAGCTTGGGGCTAGATAATGCTGTGTGAATTGTCCAGCATTATTTATTTATTTTATTAAATGATATACTAGTTTCTGCCCGCGGTTTTGCACGTGTTATTTCTATGGAAACGTTTAAATGTTTTTTCTATCCCATGGAAACAGTTTTATGAAGTAAAAAGTAGCCTAAGATTAATTCCACGCTTAGAACTACATTTATGCAAAATTTCAGCCCGATCGGTTCAGTAGTTTTGGCATGAAGATTCGAGGTACCAGTCATCCATCCATACGTCTAAACATCCAAACTTACAAGCTACCTGTGGATTGTTTGCAACAGTCTGCAGTTAACTCAATTGTTTCAATTGTAAATACCAGTTCTAATTTATTTCTATTATTTGATTTTAGTTTTCTTTGTGAATAAAGTATATTCTCGTCAGAAAAGGTACTTTATCAACCTATGAAAAGCTTGATAAAGTACCTAGGCCAAATAAGGTAAATAGGTACCCCTTTTAGTAAAGCCTTAGAAAACCTTAGAAACTTATTAATTACAAACAGCATGCTTGTTTACTTATTTGCATATCGCCCCAACGTCGGGGGGCGAGAGAACAAAATGATAACATTATGAAAAGCCATTTAAATTACACGACATTTTCCTAACAAGCTAAGTGTACAGAGTTACAAGGAATAATATAAGCTTGAATAGAAAAGAAACTCGTTATGATACCTACTTACGAAATAATTACACGCAATACTTAAATTGAAATAAGATTTTTATTTACCAATACTTTACTCAAAATATGCAGGCCTAGGCGAACTTTAAGATTATTAACAGACAAAATTTAAATGTTATAAAACCCGCGGACGTTTATTGGCTGCACAGATTTTCATGAAACATAGCTAAGAACACTCGGGATAAAATTATCTATGACACAAAAAAAACTAAACGAAAATCGGTTCATCCGTTTGGGAGCTACGATACCACAGACAGATACACAGATACACAGACAGACACGTCAAACTTATAACACCCCCTCTTTTAGCATCGAGGCTTAAAAACACTTTTCTATCGAACTGTACCTTCTATTGTTTAAGGTAGAACTGAGAAATTTGTAGCATAGCGGCACTTTTCGTTAGGTATTATAAAATCCGTGCATAGCGTGAATCGAGCATAGCGAAACTAACCGCTACTTTTTGTTTTTTGCGATTTTATTCGTAACTATTTTAAAACATCCCTTTCCTATCCATATCTAATCTAAATTGATTAGATTCATAAGACTTTAGATGGTATTGACGTATTAGGTTTCATGCACCATGGTTACCACGGAAGACCAACGATATGGCATGATCAGCTCTGTCATAGTATGTGCGGTCATCACTTAGGTAAAAAAAAAAAATGCCATGTTCTCTTTATATTTAAATTTCCGTACCTATGTATTTTATTTGACAAAATAAACAAAATTTTACTTTTAAAATGATCTACCAAACCTGCTTTCACAGCATGCTATTATAAAGTCAATTTTATGTAATATACCCTTTATTCCGTGGAGTTCTATTTCTAAACAGCTACATTTGTTAACCAAGGTGCGAATGAAGGGATAGGTATAATGCCATTTGGGTGTCGCTCCAAATTGCTGCTTGGCAGTAAAAGCGAATCATGTCGCTTTGGATTATAAAATTGAGGTTAAATTGTCACTAGGAGATTAAAACAGATTCGCAGTTCGTCTAATTTGAATAAGCAGGTACGTTATACAACCATGATAGAACGCGATCAATTCGAATGAAGTAAATGAACGAATCAATCTGGGTAGAATAACCTAACTGACCTAACGTGGAATTGCCAAATGTAGCCATCGAGGCAGGTACATAAGTGTGGGAATAGATATTTTTTTAAATAAAATGCTGTAGTAAAAACTATTGGTAACCCCTACGGGTAATCCTAGCGAAAACACGTATTTCCATAATTAATTCATCATTCGTATAGCAGGAAAAAGTCACTTAATCTAAAACTACATAAGTGTCTACGTTTAAAATTACGTAAGTGCAGTCGGCTGCAAAAATATGTATACACTCCCAAGTTTTCAATTTGACAAGACAAGTAAGTTTATAGTAATTGTGATAATTTATGTACCGCATTCTGACAACTACGATGATTACTTTGTACTAAAAACGTGTGCATGTCCTTTTATTTGAAAAGTTCCGAGTAAAATAAAAGTTAAAACTTGGAAATGTATACATGTCTGTGCAGCTGACTGTACATAATTTATTTTTTAACATAGACACAAGTAAAATTCATTCATTCCCAATCTTCCGCATTTTACTAACATCGATGTTTTTTAAGTACGTTTTATAAATTTGCTGTTGTAATCATTTGTAACTTTAGCGTGATTCAGCCTACTTTTCAAAGCTATTTCTAGCAATCACACTAACATTTAGGATACCTACTTATAAGGTTATATTATAAGTTATCATTATTATCACACATAGAAATCTAAATAACGTGACTTGTTATTTAGATTTCTATGTTATTACACTATCCGATGGTTACTTGGCTGACTCATAACACTGTTTCTATAAGTTGGTAACAAAATAATTTTGAAAATAAAACGTCAAGTGCGAGTTGGACTCGCACACTAAGGGTTTCGTATGATTGTAAGACCTTGTGTCTTAAATATTATGATTCTCCAACTCAACGGAAAGTGTAGGTTTTGGACCATGGCGAGAATAATTTTTTTTGTGAACAATCTACAAGTGTACGATTTTTTGATTTTTCCTTTATTTGTGCTATAAGACCTCGCTTCTTTCCAAATTTCATAATTCTCGGTCTACGGGAAGTACCTTATAGGTTTTGTGTCCATGGCGGGAATCAAAAGTAGGTATTTGTTTTATTGAATAAACTACAAAATTATGGTTTTCGGATTTTTTCCTTTACTTGAGCTATAAGACCTTGCTGCTCGCCAAATTTCATGATTCTTGGTCTACGGGAGGCACCCTATAAATTTAAAAATTTTAGTGTGATGATTCCCTTGGCAATTTCAAAATATTCGGACACAAACGGCTGTAACTTTTGATTGCGTTGACTTAGAAGTTTTATTTATATCGAGGCTCCAAGAAGTTTTTGAGTTTTTGAAGTATTTGATGTTAATTTCAACTCGATACCGCCACGCATTACTGAGAAAAGGGGATTGACAGATGGACAGACAGACAGACGGACAACAAAGTGATTATAATAAGGGTTCCTTTCTTCCTTTTGAGGTACGGAACCCGAAAAAATAATTCCACGAACTTTAATTATTTACCGTCAATGATTAATTGATAGGTAAAAAACATCGCTATACCAATTCGTGGAATATTCGTGAATATGTTTGTTTACCTTTATTTAAATAGTTCAAGTTTATTTAGTGGTCGGTATTGCCAACGAGGTCAGCATTGCTTATTTAATTTTAAACGAATTCTAGTCATATTATTAAATTTTATTGGTCAAACGATATATTTTTATACCTATAATTTAGCTTTAAATTCTTCCTGGTATAAAATCCAGTCATAAAATAAGATCATACTGAAAGATATTGGCTGGTAGGTATTATATTCGATCGAGTAGCGTCCGCAGAATCAATGTAGCGTAGTAAGAAAATTTTGCTGAATGCGGTAATCGGGTTATCCTGCATGGTCTTGCAAGAGTGCACCAATGGTATGACATGTTATAGTGTGTTTCTACTACTCGTAAATCGAATCAGATAGATAGATAGATAGATCGATAAATGTTTTATTTGGATCACAAATGGACAGCACAAAATACAATAAAACATAAACAAGTAGGTAGGTATATAAAAACTAGTTTAAAACTTATGAGTAGGTACAAGTCATAGTTTATCTTATAGCTAAGCTTACATTCTAAAAAGTTATACCCACTAACTTATCCTACTCGTGACATCGTGACAACCTACTCGTGAATCAGATATAAATTCATCCCGAAAGTTACGATGCATAGATAATATAGATATCTACGGGCGTTTACTAATAGTACCTTGTGTTAAATACTTACTCCGTCCAGGTCAACACCTGGTTACTTTCAGGGATTTCCAAATAATACAATTAGATCAAGCTAATAACTTTACATTCATGTGAAAGAACTAGTTTTTAAATAACAATTGTGCTTTTAGAATAATTACGTGACGCGAGAAAGTTTCTCGATCAGTTACAGCTAAGGAATGAATCTTCGTTCTACCCGCAAATACAATGACCGATTATTAGCAACGTCTAAGCGATTCCCAAAGCTGGGGTACCCGCATTTTGGCCTGAATAGATAAAAATAGTCAAGCGGTAGATAAAAACCTTTAAAAACTGGCAATCAATTTCCAGCATCGCTAATACATGGTCCGCGAGGCACATGACCATCTTCATCTGCATGCACTGCCGCGCCCCTGCGGGTCGCACTGCCGAGGCTGGCCACGGAATGCGTTAATTTTTCTTTACTTCTTATAACGCAGTGAGGCAAACAAATTGAAACTGTGTCAGTTCTTTAGCTTGCAAACAGCTATTTCTTTAGAATTTCGAATCAAAGATATCAAAGTTCTACTTAAGAACATACTTTATTTGTAAAAAATATTGAAATGCCGTGCCTATTGTTGTAGGTACCTATCGAAATAGGTGTACCTACTCAATGTATTGTTCAAAATGACGCCAGCACAGGTAACGAGTAAAATCAAATTCCTTAAAACGCTCATCAACAAATCGACAACATATTAGGGACCCCCTCCACAGTCAGCATTCCGCGCAATGTATTCCTGAAAGCTTTTAACGAATAAAATCAAAGAATCGCTCAATGGATCACGTTTGCGTAAAAAACCTACTACAGTTATATCTTTAGTTATTATTATCATGTTTAGCCTTAAAATTCTTCTTCCTTGAAATAATCTATCAGTATAAATTATTTATAGGTACCAGATAGAATAAGAACCATAAGTTTTGATATAAAGGTAGATAGAACTTATTTAGGTACTCTAATGAGTGCACATATAACTGTGGTTTTAGAACTTTACCAGCCGAATCATCAAGTGATATCTCAGCCAATCCGAATTACATACCTAAATTTTATCAAATTGAATAAAAAAAAAGTGTTTTTTTATCTCTTTTTATATTTCTTTGTGGCTTTGGTACGGTACTGTACCTAATTGCAATGTAAACATGTTACTAAATAAATAAATAAAATTAAGATTTTGGTTTGATAAACGGAATACCACAGCAATATATTTTAAACTTTAAACGAAGCATGTTCGTAAGCTCTATTTTGCATACTATTTTGATAAAGACAGGACGAACGTTTACTTTTCAATGTAGGCTTCTGCACTACTTCTTACGTTGTTGCGACACATTCGCTCAGCGAAGTGGCGATACCTTTTAGCTGGCAGATACAAAGGCTCTTTGCTATCTTGCACGATCCAAAGCTCCATTATCAAATAACTAAGAGTTTTTAATTAACTTGGAACTTACACGTAAGTATGAACTTGTTCTAAAGCTTTGTTGTTACTTGGGATTTATGCGTTAGTTTGTTGCTGTAAGTTTCAGGTAAACACTGGAATTAATGAAGACAAAATGTTGCATAAAAATGGAAATTCATTTAACACTTTCATGGCCCAAGATGCAGACGAGCCTCTCGTTGATTTTCAACTTTCAAGTTACATGGAAGATGCTTTATTTTAGTGGCATTATAGGTAACCTGTCCATCAACAACCACGAGAATGCGTTACCAATTTGAAGAAGAATGGTTCGAGCGTTTGAACGATTTTATTAAAACACAGAAGTAAAATTTTGTTAAAATACCTTTTAATAATTTTCATTGTAGGTACTCCATTTTAATTCGGCTTGGTAGATTCGTAGTTATACCTATTACTATCTCTCAGTGTGATAGACTATACTATACTGTATCCAACTACAACGTGAGTGAAGCCGACAGGCGCAAGTCGCTATTCGGCTCTGTCACTATTGCGTGACCAAGCCTAGTGTAGAGACACTTACAGTAACTTACACTTACAGTAACGACACTTACCTATAGGTAGGCACCGGCCAAGCATGAGCTGCGCAGGGCAGCCGCACGTCCCTCCCGGCTGCTACGCGACGCACGCGCGGCTCGATGGCCATGCGCGGGCGCACACCGCCTTTCGGCTCCGTCACTATCGCGTGACCTGTACAAGGAAACCATGTAAAACTTGTAACTCAATTCAATTCAATTAATTTATTTCCTATAAACAAAATACATTGTGTGTGGAAAACTTAAACCTAAAACTCCGGAGTAGGTACACAAAAAACTCATTGTACAATAAAATCAATTTTAAGACAATTCAAAGAGGAAACACATAGTAATAGCGCAACAAAAGCTCATGGAAAATAATTATAATTATTATCATTTGAATATTTTGAATACAATGTCAACTTGAATATTAAAATGTCAGCCCGATAACTATAATGTCAATCTACAATATTACAATGTCAACTTGAGTATGATAAGTATGTCAATTGAAAATAAAAATTAAATGAATTAACTACTCCGCTATCGCGATAACCCGAAGATTTGCGCTGTCGCGACAAGTCTGGCCAGTTTGTCTTATCGCGAATCATCAATGCGACAACAAATGCCCATCGCGACGCGACGACGTTGCGAAGTTTTTTCCAATGTGGCCAAACACTTCGTCGTAGAACGAACACGAAGTTTTATCACGACAGCGTGAAGACGACTCTTGCGCCTTGTAATGTGGCCGTAGCATTAGGGGTTAAACATAGATAAACTTTTTCAATTTTTACTATACAGGGGTGTTTCTATTTACGTTCTCTTTTCCATTCCCTCTTCAGTGAGAAGCTTGTGAGAAGTCACCCTTGTGCAATGACAGTCTTGGCCGATATTCAGTAGTTTATGAATAAATTGAAAAACTTTATGATACACGATTAGAAGTTTTTTTTTTTACAAACTTATTTGTTGAAAGTTCAATTTCCGAGCCGTTGGGTCTTATAGAAACTGCTAAGCGAAGTACAGAATGTGAAAAAGAAATACCTACTGATTGCGGAATCAGGCTCGGAATAAATATGAAGGTGTTTCCCAAGAATCGTCTTATGTTAGATGAAAGCTTGATGAACGTAACGGATTGCCCTCATAAATGTTACTGAAAAAGTAGGAGCGTTTCAATTTAGATGTTCTCAGAAATAGCTAAATTGAAAGGAGATGAATACCTTCATCTTATCTTGGTAATGAAAGCTCAGAAAAAAGAGACGGCTTACCTCACCTACGCAATCTCGAAATTCAATCAAAATAATCACATCAGAGTTTTAACATTTTACCCTCTAGTGCACAAAGACCGCATAACAACCCCTTTGTCAATCTTCCTGTCGACAAAAATCTCCAGAAATGACTTAAATATTTACAGGAAATATCGAGATTATTTTGTTCAGAAACCTACACGATGGAATTTTTAAACTTAGTGAAGAAATCCCCTTAATTTACCTACTTCATAATTTTTGCAGGGATTTCTAGAAAACCCGGTATTATGTAAGTATGTAATGTATTGTATTATTTATAACAGTTATCTAGTACCGATAATACAAGCTCGGCTTAGTTTGGGGCTAGATAATGCTGTGATTTGTCCAGCAATATTTATTATTTATGCCTTTTTACAGCCGCTCTAATAATTCATTTTATAAGTATTCTGTTTAATAATTTGATTATTGACAATGCCCATTTACAGCAGATACCCATAGCACAGATATTATAATACTATACCCCATAGATATTAATTTCTTTGTTTTGTGTTACTTGAATTATTTTTTTAGTCTTATTAGTTAGGTATTTCTATTTTTATGAGAGATACAAATTGACTTAACCAAGTGTGCCGTTAACCAAGTCTACGGAGAATAAAAAATATGAGTATGAGTATTTAAGGGGGTACCTACCCTCAAATTGTTTATTTTCAACTCCGTCGGACCTCCATATCTTCCAAACTACTGAATATTTAACTTTGAAATTTATATATGGTAAAGTTCAGGACTTATTCTATCGATCATATGTTTCGAAAACACGATTCCATAAAATTTTCTCGATAGAAAAAAATCGCAAAGTTACCTCTAATTTTTTACTAAAACCCTAATTTCTCAATAAATATAGATGATACGATCTTGAGATTAAGCATAGGAATTGAGCTAAGTATAAAGAACATTTTATATGTTGCTTTTTTTTCAATTAACTATTCTAATGTTTGTGGGGAGCAAATAACTACTAAAAACTTGATTTTTGGGCTTACGCCGCTTTGCTCTGTCCCGCTCCTGTGAACGCGAAATCCTATGCCTATCCTCTTCACACAATAACGAGGTAGGGTACCCCCTTAAGGCGCTGCCTCTCCTCACACTAGCGCCGCCACCTATTTTATCTAATTAATACGTATAAGAAAGGAATTTCCAAAAATTACGTTAGCCAGTTTTTGATACTTATTATAATTTTTTTTTATGCATCTGTAATAGTTTTATTTTGGTTAGTTTAGACAGATATTCGAAAATATAGTTTGGTGGCCACCAAGAGCAATTTCGACCTTTCTAGGCAGCGCCTTAAAGTGATCAGTATTCCTCCGTGTCTTTATGCAGCGACTGGGATAGGATAGAGATAGGGATAATAAATATATACATTTCGCACTTACCAAAGTATTCACTAGTGTAGGTAGCGCCGGTGACCCGGTCTCTCACTTGGCACCGGAAGGCGTGGTGGCGGTCGCTGGAGCTAACTGCACTTATGTAGAGGGAGCCGTCGTCCAGGCGCTGGTACTTCGGCCCTGAGTATAAGCATGGATATTAATAATTAGCTTATGCCCTTGTAGCTTAGCTTGCCTTTTCCCGGGATAAAAATAGCCTGTAATGTTATTCTAGGTTTAACTCACCTATGGAAATTTCAGTCTTATCCGTTTAGTAGTTTTGGCGTGTAAAGGTAGTAAATACCTGTGTTTGCGCACAGATTTGTGCACTATAATATGTCCTGCGCACTTGACTTCCCTCCGTTGAGACTAGCCACCGTGGCAGAAATTCAGTAAGAAGGGCATTGTTATTATCACTCCAATATTATAAAATGCGAAAGACATTGTCTGCGCAGGACATATTATAGTGCACAAATCTGTGCGCAAACACAGGTGCACTTATATTTCCTCAGTATCATAATACGATGGGACTGACAAATCGACACGACCAGTGACAAATATTAGAAAGGAACCCTGCAAAGAACAAGTTAGTGTCCGTACTACTGAAAAATTTTGATGAAGATGTAACTTTAAAGTTTTTATGAGTTTATGGAACCGTTATGTAAAATTTAAGCATCTGTTGTACAGTGCTTTTGCTATATACTTATAGCATTCTCTTTAAATGTCTTCGTGAATTGGATTACAGGTAAGTTCCAAATTTCAGTTCTTGAAATTTCAGGATTTCAGGTTCAGGTTGATATTCAAATTTAGGTTCTATACAGATTTGCAATAAATTTCGGAAAAATATTTGACGTTATGCTTTGAAAGGTACTCCCGACATTAAAAATATATCTAAAGTTTCGTTTCAATAATTCTACCATGGAACTACAGGAATAAAAAGTGGTGACAGTTCTATGACGTCACACTTCTACAGAACAAATGGGAGTTACCGAATTTTGCGAGAATATTGCTCATTTTAGATCCTATCTTACTTTTAAATGAAATAATAATGTTATTTTCTATTTAAATTTTTCTTATCTTAACGTTTCTCAACTTTTTTACTTGTTTATTATTTGGTTTTATTATTATGTATAATTTAAAGATAGTTTCGGTGTACTGTATTTTTAATTAATTATAGTTCTAATAAGCGTAGTTAGTGCTTTAGTTAAGACTGTAAGCTAAATACTGTTTTTTAAATAAATAAATAAATAAATTTTGGTTCTCTTTCCACAAGTGTACGATTGGACCCGGGTCTGGGAGGAATTCTGATTCCAGCCATTTAAATTAATACCCAAACCGCCCGAAGGCACCGGAAGGTGTAAGCCCGAAAAGTACGTATACAGCAACGTTTATAGGTACAAGGCCAAAGCCCAATTTTCCCTTCCAATCAAACAGGGGAAAATTGAGAGGAGAGCTTGCGCCTAAACACGAGATTTTCTTTTCGGGAAAATAAGATTCATGATGAAAACGTAATTGTGTGTGTTGTCACCTGACGAGCGTTTAGATGAGACGTTTAGATACAGAAGCACAGGTTTTCTTGGAAATGAAATATTTTTTTGGTATGACCTTCCAAAAATAAAGCGAGAATTCATTATTGTACTTATACAGTTGGATATAAGTAGGTAAATACAATTCAGAAAAATGCAAACAGTATGTCAGAAAATTTGTTTAACACATTGTGAGAAATACTAAATAAGTTTATAGTACCTCTACCCAGTTAAAAATATTTCTGTATTTATATAAAATAACCTCAAACTTAACAGGGTTTCGTATCGATGAACCTAATTTTACGTAATTTTTTTTGTACCTCATCGTCAGTAGCGCTGGTGCGGTCGCTGCAGTGCGGTGGGACCACACAGTGCAGAACTGCAGCGTTTCCAGCCCTTACCTAAGTACCGGAGCACGCTGACTTCATCGTCAGTGAGCCACTCAGTAGTGCTGATGCGGTCGTTGCAGTGCGGTGGGACCACACAGCGCAGAACTGCCGCGTTGTCAGCCCTTACCTAAGTACCGGAGCACGCTGACTTCATCGTCAGTGAGCCACTCAGTAGTGCTGATGCGGTCGTTGCAGTGCGGTGGGACCACACAGCGCAGAACTGCGGCGTTGCCAGCCCTTACCTAAGTACCGGAGCACGCTGACTTCATCGTCAGTGAGCCACTCAGTAGTGCTGATGCGGTCGTTGCAGTGCGGTGGGACCACACAGCGCAGAACTGCGGCGTTGTCAGCCCTTACCTAAGTACCGGAGCACGCTGACTTCATCGTCAGTGAGCCACTCAGTAGCCATCAGTACAGTCGCTGACGGCGGACCGCGCACACGCATCACGATCCTAACGCGTTACAATTTGAGACCAGCGGATCTAAACATTTCTCTTTTTTCTCAACTTCATTTCGTACTCGCTTACACCTCCATCGTAACATGTTTAAGTGCAAAAGCTGCAACACGGAAACAAGAGACGGGGTGCAGTGTTCTTTGTGCTCGGGCAACTTCGATTACGCTTGTGCTGGCATAACCGAAGCAGGATATCGGAGGCTGGGTGACAGGAAAACTACATGGAAGTGCCCTGCCTGCAAGAACTCTGCGGCGAAATCTCCCATACCGGCCGACATGGACGCTGTACTCGCAGAACTCAAACGACTTACTCTACAGGTATCCATCCTGCCCACTCTCGACGACAGCGTGAAGAGTATCAAATCGCAACTCGATGATCTTAAAACTCTAAAGCCCGAGCTTACCGAGATCAAATCATCGATCGACTTCGTTGATCGACGAATGGCGGCACTTTCAGACAAGATAATCGAGATGGAGAAGGACATACAGGGTCTTCAAAAGACTAAACATGACCTGGACCATCTTCAGCTACGGATGCACCAGCTGGAAACCCAACACCGTGAGAACGAGCAGAGGGCAAGGCTCAACAACATCGAAATTAAAGGAGTCCCAGTGTCCAACTCAGAAAATCTTTTCGACGTCGTAGCCAAGATCGGCTTGCACATCAAAAACCCTATACCAAAGGATCAAATTAACTACGTCGCCAGGATTCCCATGAGGAACGACAAAAAGAACAAGACGATTGTAATCGCAGTCCATAGTCGATACATCAAAGACGATTTTGTCGCGGCGGCGAGAAAGTGCAACACCACCCCTGGTGATCTGGGATTGAAGGGAGATGCTAAGATCTATGTGAACGATCACTTGACGGTGGAGAACAAGATCCTTCTAAGCAGAACCAAGGCACTGGCGAAGGAGCGGGGGTTTGTGTTCACGTGGGTGAGCGGCTGCAAGATACGCGTTCGAAAAAATGCAACCTCTCCGGTTATCATCATACAATCGGAAGCCGACCTCAAGAAAATAGTGTAAATAGTGTTGAATATGTCATCTTAGTGTTACTTGTAGTTATTATTGCCACGTTGTTGTATCTCGCATGCACTTGCACCCAAACTTTGACGACCACTGCCCTTCGTTCGCCTCTCATTATTTTTCCGTCATTGTCACTTCTACCCGCATTGTTCTGTCATAATCACCTGACCGTTTGCTATGTTTGCTCCGTTTGCTACATGTTTGCTACACTTTGCCATTACTGTGTACTTTTTGTTTACAAGTATTCGTTCGCCTCTCACAGTATAATAATTGCAATTTCCATTGCCTATCGGGCTAAAATACTATCAATGTTCTCTCTGCCCTCTATATCTACGCATCTACCTAACAAACTACCGGTTAACAATGATTAGTATCTATTATCAGAACGTCCGTGGCTTGCGATCAAAAACCGTAGTTTTTTACAGAAATATGTGCTTGAACAATTTTGATATTGTGTGTCTCACTGAAACATGGCTCAACGACTCAATAGCCGATAGTGAGCTGTTTGATGATAGGTTCTTGGTGTGGAGATCAGACAGAAACTACCAGGCCAGAAACCAAAGCAAGGGGGGCGGTGTTTTAGTTGCAGTTCGGAGGGAACTTGCGGCTGAGTGCCCTGAGTGGTCCTCTTCGGCGGAAGACCTGTGGGTTTCAGTTTCGATTCGCAACAGGAACCAGGTAGGTACTCGTTGCTATAGGATCCATATCTGTACAGTGTATATATGTAATCAAAACCTAGGTAACTCTATGACAGTTCAGAGAGAAAATTTTATTGGAAGTTTATCAAACATAATATTAGAGCATCCTCTTGATAAGTTCATAATCCTAGGTGACTTCAATTTACCTAATATTTCATGGTCACTCAGTACCGATGGTGTGTCCTACTCTCCAAACAACATTCAAGGCGCGCACCAGGTAGAAATGTTTGATGAACTAAATACTAGTAATCTACTGCAATACAACTCAATCACAAACATCAACAATCATGTGTTGGATCTAGTATTTTCTAACCATGATGTGTCTGTCAAGCTCTGTGAATCCCCACTAGTACCAGAAGACCCACATCACAGGTCCATTGTATGTGAGGCTGATTTTGTACAATATCACTCAATTAAACCTCTCTCTTACACTAAATTTATTTATCAGGATGGTGACTACAACTCAATCTGTAAGGAACTTGACTCCGTTGAATGGCACTCAGTACTTTTCCATAAATCAATTGAAGATGCAGTCTCATATTTGTACCATACCTTGGATAACCTCCGTAACCTATACATACCATCTAAGTTATTTTCACCCTCCACCAAGTACCCAATATGGTACAAAAGACCTTTAATTAAAATAATAAAGGAGAAATATAAGTTTCACCTTAAATTCAAGAAGTATGGTAATCTATGTGATTATAATTCATTCATATTGCTTAGGGAGAGGGCGAAATTACTTGAAAAGGATTATTATAACACTTACATACAAAATATTGAAAGTCATATAAAAACAAACCCACGTGCCTTTTGGTCCTATGTGAAAACTAAGAATCAGTCTCACTCATATCCTTCTGTACTCCGCTACGGTGACCGCTCCTCTGACCAAGGCGAAGAGATTGCAAACATGTTTGGGGATTATTTCCACTCCACTTTCCTTACTAATGTAACTACTTATGCTCTTACACCATCTGAACTGTCTGAATGTTGTACATCAACAGCTGATATAGGCGACATTATGGTATCTAATAACGAGGTCCTTAAGTTATTAAAATCGTTAGATCTCAATAAGTCTGCTGGGCCTGATAATATCCCTCCTATTTTTATTGTCAAATGTGCTGAAAGTTTAACCTTACCTCTTTCAATACTATACCGTCGCTCCCTCTCAGAAGGCATAATGCCTAATATGTGGAAAAATGCATTTGTTACACCAATCCATAAAAAAGGGGCCAAAAATAGAATTGAAAATTACAGGCCGATTTCGAAATTATGCCTCTTTGCGAAAGTTCTTGAAAAAATTATCCATTTACAACTTTATTCAGCTATTAAACAGGATCTTAACTCCGGTCAACATGGCTTTGTCGGTGGCAAATCTACCACCTCCAACCTTTTACTCTGTAGTGAGTTTATCTCACACCATATGTCTGAGCTGTCTCAAGTGGATGTAATTTACACTGACTACACCAAATGCTTTGACCGGATAGATCACTTGATTCTTCTACAAAAACTTCAGCTTATTGGAATAAGAGGCAACCTTTACCGCTGGTTCACCTCTTATGTTCATAATAGATGCCAAACGGTAGTGCTCAGTGGTTACTCTTCCTCTCCTATGAGTATTCCTTCTGGAGTACCTCAGGGTTCCCTGCTAGGTCCTCTCCTATTCCTCATAATGGTCAACGATGTACACACGTGCTTTAGTCATTCCAAAGTACTCCTCTACGCAGATGATATGAAGATCCTCACTACCATTCGTAGCACTGAAGATGCACTGCGCCTACAAAATGAACTGGATCGCTTTCAACTTTACTGCACCACTAACAACCTCCATCTGAACGTATCCAAGTGCTATGTATCATCATACACACGTAAAAAACAAGTACTGAACTTTGAGTACACACTCAACAAGACTATCTTATCCAGAGTGGAAACAATCCGCGATTTAGGTGTTTACTTCGATAACAAGCTCCTATTTGATCATCACGTTGACCACATTGTGAAGAAAGCATCTGAATCGTTAGGTTTTGTTTTTAGGATGTCATCGGAGTTTACTAGTATTAAGACCTTTAAGATTCTGTACTGTGCGTACGTTCGCAGTCATTTAGAGTACGCCTCGCAGGTATGGAACCCGCGCTATGACATCTACAACTCCAGAATTGAAGGTATTCAAAAACGTTTTTTACGCTACTTGCAGTTTAGAGCAAAGATTTATCTGTCAGATTATACTGAACGCTGTCGTAAATTCCACTTCTTACCTCTTATTGAACGTAGGAACATTGCAGACTTATGCTATCTCATGAACATAGCGAACGGAACGGTGGACTGTCCAGAGCTGTTAGAGCTGATAGGTTTGCGCACAAACATAGGCTCACTTCGCAAGCCTAACCTCTTGTATGAACCACTGGTGAGGACGAACTACAGGCAGAACTCGTACATCTTAAGGGCATGCAAATCATTTAATGACTTAATGGCAAACACTGTGTGTAATAATATGAATAATGAAGTTGATCTCTTTAATACCTCAACCAAGCGTCTTAAACGCTTGTTGAGTAATTTATTTTTTGATTAGGTATAAATTGTAACTTAGTTTTAATTTTTTTTTTCCTTATTATGCACCAAATGCGCCGTCTATTTTCCTACATTTTCGACTGTCTCTTTAATTTAATTTAGTTATTATTAGTGGGAACTTTTAATTAGCCGTTAGTTACCCACCATTTCTGTAATTACAGTTACCTAGCTGTTAGTTTCCCTAAAATTGTAAAATAAATAAATAAATAAATAGTGCTGATGCGGTCGTTGCAGTGCGGTGGGACCACACAGCGCAGAACTGCGGCGTTGCCAGCCCTTACCTAAGTACCGGAGCACGCTGACTTCATCGTCAGTGAGCCACTCAGTAGTGCTGATGCGGTCGTTGCAGTGCGGTGGGACCACACAGCGCAGAACTGCGGCGTTTCCAGCTATCACGTACTCATCGGGAACGTGGACCTCCCAAGGCACGCTTAGCACTGAAATAGAAAAGGACGATCAAGTTAAGCAGTAATTTACATCGAGCTAAAATTTACTTTATAAAGTTTAATCAGAAGGTCGATAAGGCGGTTTTATTGACTTTTCTAATAAAATTTATGGTAGGGGTGGGTGCCGTTTTACGTTAAATAGATTTTTGCCTATGTCCAGCTGTGGACTAAGTAGTTATTGTTGATGATGATTACCCATCTAAGTCACTGTCTGACTTATTGACGTTTTTAATAAGTAGAATTAAAGAAAAAAATTATGTATACTTTGTTCTTTATCTAATTTCGAGGTCACATTTTTTTCTAATCAACAGAAATAATCTTTTACTTTATCAGACACTGGACCGAGACGCATGCTGCCCTGTAACGCAATGCGTTGTGCAAAATAAAATATAATTAAAATTATCATTATTCAGTAGATTAATATTTATTCATTTGTTGACTTTTACATACATAAATTGATTTGAATTGCTTAATATTATGACATTTACAAACTTAATTTAATCTAGTTAGGGTTAGTGATTTTAATTTAATTTTGTACCTACATAATGATAATTTATTGAGTGTATTCTGGTTTTTATGTGACACGAATTATTATTGAAATCTCTTTTTATGGTAACTAACATAGTATATAGGTAGTTGTACTAACATTTATGGTGAACAACCGAAATAAATGATTTGAATTTGAATGACATGAATTATTATTGAAATCTCTTTTTATGGTAACTAAGATAGTATATAGGTAGTTGTACTAACATTTATGGTGAACAACCGAAATAAATGATTTGAATTTAATTTGAATTTATCCTGCTCATTGCCATCTCTACCAGCACAGAAAAAAGATTTTCTTGACGAGCTTATGATTAATCTACTTACAATTTCTGAGATTAATCAAAACAATAATGGTGCCTCATCGAATATTCCGGGTTTTCCGACCATAAAAATAAACCGGATTGAAAATAGCGCAAAACCCTTTAAAAATTGTTATCCCGTCTAATTATTTCGGGTCAGCACTCCGAAGGGCACGCAATTAAAAGTCTGCCGACTACGCATTATCCCTATAATCCAACCCAGCGTTGAATTTCTTCATGATTTCATGATGGTTTTGCTGATTTTTAGCGGATCATTTGTATATTTCTTTAAATTACACGAAACTATGGAAATAATAAATATGAAACATAATTATAATAATCTTCCTCAATCTTAGTAGAGAGTACCTAGAGTCGTCGAAAACGTCCTTTGTGGTAATTTGACTGCTTGTACTGTACCTACAAGCATCAGGCTTAAAATTTATGTGTTGTAAGAATGATTATGTATTTTTTTTAATATCTTTGTTCTGACACTCGCTCCTGGAGTTCGAAGTGGGACCAAACTGTTGTGGTATAGTATGTTGTGTTGTGAAATGGTATGTTATAATATACTCTGGATGTGGCGTGCGCGAAAAAGCATGTCGATTTCATATATGTACCTACTTAATGTGGATAGAAACACACTATTACCTTGTGTTGTGTCGCTGTAATGACGTGTGTAATGTGTCTATAGCCATACTAAACGTATGGAATCGATATGTTTAGGACGCGCCACGACACATTACAATAGTGTGGTTATAGCTTAACTCCTCATCATGACTAAGGTCAACATGACGTGCGGACCACATTTTTATTTCACTTACATACAAAACTCCCTCGATTTCCGTAAGTAAAATAAAGTTTTTTTTCCCATAATGTTAATTATTGTTGTTGTAACTTTTTGTTATATAAAGAGAATCCCTGTAAGTGTTTCATGAGCGCCCGCAAAGAGCTCGGTAGTTCTTCTCCTTGGACTATTTCCAAGTTCTTCGTGAATAGGTCGTACCTTAATTTGTTTTGCTATAAAATAATGTTTCTACTACCTGGTATCTTAGCCGAGCCAGCAAGTTAATGCTGTTTTGCAAAATAAAGCGAATTCAACAAAATGTTTATTGTGCGTAGCTGAGATTCAAAATTTTGACATGGAATAAGTATATAATTACCTAAGTAATCTCTCATGGTATAATTTTGGATTTTCTCCGAAGCGATTGAATTTAAAACTAATAGTTCTACGAATAAGTAGACGAGCACTAACCTTTTTCAACAATTAACTTACTTATTAGTAAAGTTATTTAAAACGGAATATTTGGGTACCATGTTTTTTGTAATTCCTGTTTGTTGGTAGGTACGTTAATCCATTGCTGTTCTCTATAATATGTTTAATTAAATACAATCTGTTTTGTAAGGTGATTTATAAAAGTATTGCTACCTATACAATACTTTATGAAAACGTACATATTCACTAAAAACATAAGTTATTGAATTATATTTTCCAGCTAAAACCCAACTAGAGAATCTTATATAAAAACCCGGTCCACCTCCACTCTCAGTACCTATAATTTTACCTGCATGTACGTGAATGTTCTTGGAAAGCACAGCAAGACCTCGAAACCGCAAGCGACATCTGTAGGTGGTAGAATGCACGTCTCGCCTGAAGCGGTCGGCGTGAAACGGTGACAGCTCCAGAGAACCGTTGGACAGCAGTCTTCGCAGGCCAGTGACCAGCGTCACTGCTGTGTTATCAGCCATTAGCCAGTCCAACTAGAAAAAAGACGAAATTCCAATATTTAATTTGATTATGATTTGAGAATATTGAGATGCAGATTTTTTTAAGAGTTGCGTTTTCCCTGGGTTACCCACATTGAAACGCAAAACCATGAAGCAAGAAGTTAGTTTTGAATAACTTCTTGCTTCATGGCTTTGCGTTTCAGAAACTAACCTTTATCGCCATTTAATAACCTTTAAAAAACTGTATTATGAACGTTTCTGGGTGTTATACTTTGAAGCCATATTTTATAAGAATATTAATGTTTATAAGAATTTTTCTAAATTTTAAATTAAAATTCCATATAGCAGGTGATTCAGGTTGCTAGTTGGAGTAGATGTAACTTTCGAATAAAATACGTACCTAGTGGTTTTATTATCTTTGATGCAGTCTACCAAGCTCAGGAATTTTCCAATCCCAGTTAAAAGTTAGAAAATAAAGTTGATTCAAAATGCCGCTGTTTGTGACGGTAAATTTTATACCGGATATTTATAATGCTTGCGGGAATATTCTGAGCGGCATAAGCTCAGAATTTGTTTCGCTGAGCGGGATTTGGGAAAATTTGCTGTCTATAAAATATCATAATGGTTTCCTTTAGTTAGTGATTGCATAAAGACGCAGACTATAGAATCAGAGACTAGTAGGTAAAGTGTGTTTTCAGTCATTGCGAAATGTAGACTCTTAAATAAGTTTGACGAGCTTTGTACCGCAGCTGGCAAAGATCCGCCTGCGATGCAGGACCTCTGCTTACTTTACCATTTCTCCAGAATTACTTAAATATATGCTCCATACACAATAATTTAATATCATCAACGTTTTTCACAGCCGTGGTTGTCCCACTTGTGTAAAATATGTCACTTCATACTTGATCAAGCTGTTCCTCGACACACTGTAGCCACTCCAAGTGGGGCTTCAGTAAATGGTGCAGAAAAATGCAAATTTACTCACCGCAGACCTCGAACCATCACGTTTAGTCTAATTTAGTTTGTGGAAGTGGAATAGATACGAGAACTGGGTTTAGAGGCAGAAAATTAGCTTCGATAGTGTTTACACAATGCATAGAAGCCTTCTATATTTTAAATTAGTTTCTGCCTGCAGGTTTGCATACGTTTTTTGGCATAAAAAGTAGCCTTATGTTTTTGCAGGTCCAGATCTTATGCGTGCAAAATTTCGGCCCGATACATTCAGTAGTTTTGGCGATGACTTCGGCCAAACATTTTCACAACGGCACAACAGCGCAACGGCACAGACTTTCGCCTTTATAATATTAGTAGCATAAATTTTTAGTGCTGGATAATCCACACAGCATAATATAGCCCTAAGCTAAGCAAAGCTTGTGTTAGGGGTAGTAGATAAATTACATAGATATTTTTGACGTGACAACGTCTTATAATTCGATAGAGCCGGCTGCACGCACGAAAAAACATGACGTCATGCGGCGTTACCTCACTCTGAGGCGTTCCATGTAAGGCTTAAAGTGCAAGCGAGAGCGCTCGACATCCGTCTCTCTCCTACTTGAGTGAGCGATGCGTCTGCGTGGACAGCTGTAGTACATTTACATGTTTTGATCGAGTATCAAATGCTACCATTCCATCAGTATTTTCTTAAGACGTTGTCACGTTCAACTATCGTCAGTAAACCGACTTTACAGACAACCAATTTTAAAGAACTTTTAAAACAAACATATCCAGGTAGGTAGCGTTTAAGCGAAACCGCTTGCAGAAGCTAGTTAGCTAATAACAGGTAGCGTCTAGTACCTACTTAAATATCTTCTACAAAATAAACAGTTAATTTTGAATTCCTGGATACCTAAACTAAGAGGAAACCCCATTTTAATTAAAACCAAAATGTTTAAGTCGAAGCACGTTTCATTTAAGACAAATTCTTCTAATTAATTAAATTATTCTTTGCCTTAGGTATTTAATGTCCTCTAATGTTGTTTTGTCCTCGAGACCTTTTTGTGTACTTTGTCTCCTTTTATTATTTTTATACAATTAAAGATGAAGCCAACCTGAGTCTAGTTTTTATTCCGTTTTTAAAGTTTTGCCGTTCATAGAACAGACAGATGTCACAAAAAAACCTTTGATAGTGACTTCCGATCGAATTGGTACCTACAAGGCTTGAAATAAAAGGTATTTTTTCGGGGCACGTCGTACTCATTCAGGCAAAACACGTTCGAGTAAGGGGCAACATTTCCTCGTAGAGGAATAGAAGACTGATTGTACCTAAGTTTGGTCGATCGAGGTCTTGAACAAGAACAAAACGTCATAATCAGAATAGACAGGATAATATTCATATCAAAGAAATCATAAATTTTTGGGGTTACCTATGTTTTCCTAGATACCTAATCATTTTTGCTATTGTTGACCCCTAGATATAAAAAGTATCCCACTAGAAGATTTATTTTAACATTTGTAAAAAAACATTAATTTCACTGCTTTTGCTGTGTGGTGCCGCCTTAGAATTTGCACCGCCCCAGCTCTTCCCGCGGGTGTCGTAACAGGCGACTAAGGGATATCCACCGGGGACGGGCAGCAAAGCCCCTGCAGAACAATTCTACCACCGAACTGTGATCTCCAACCCGCATGCCCAGCGTGGGGGTTATGGGCTCCATCCCCATGAGATAAAGGTCAGGGGGGGGGCAGCATTGGACTAATATGGGCTGTTGAGGAGGGGATACAACTTAGGTACCTTTTTAGAGCTCTATATTTGTATATTTTAGAGCTCTGGTGGGCCTAGTAACTTCGATTCTAATACTTAAAAGTATCCGAGACCCGGGAAACTAGAATACGAAAAGCAATCCATCGAAGGAATCCCAAACCTTAAACAAAAAGGATCATCCCTTAGAAACTTGTCAGTTTTTATTTTTCTTTTGTAGGTACTTGAGCTTAGAAGTTGGGCTTTGTAAAGATTCCGTCTACCTACGGTACAGTTGATCGGCAGTAATATTGATCCCCTGACAGAAGAATGGGTTCTCTTTATGCGTATGTTGAGAAGGTTTCGTTTTGCTTGTTTAATCAGCGACCAATAGCTATTCTCCTAAATTCGAGTTCTACCTACTCGAATTGAATGGATGAGAGTTAAATTTTTTTAACAAAGGCAGAAACCTTTATTCACAAAGAAAAATACACTAGTATTTACAATTGCAGACTTTCTGTTACAAACAATCTACAGGTAGCTCAACTGATCCATATCAACACCAGTAGATTAGCAACCATTTCGATATTTCTATTATAGATTTGTGCAAGTTTCCATTATGGAGTTTGCCCACTGCAGGATTTTTCTTTGAAAACTGTCATAAATCTATCTCACTGCCGTAGTCCACCGAAAATGTTCCCCTTACCATAACCTGTTACTGTGTTACCTACTTATTTTCCCAATCAACGCAACAAAGCCCATTTTCGCCACATCAAGCTTTATCTAAACGCCACGATGATGCGTTTCCAATATAACCTTATCTCCATTGCCGAGCACCACATGAGAGGCGGGAACGAGCTGCGTGTGGTAAATAAACTATTGAACGCGGGGCTCCGACCCTGGGGTACCAGTTTCAAAATTTCCATGGAAAATAACAGGAGAATCACTCGAGAAAAGATACGATACGATCAGCATTCCGAAATGATAAAGTTAGGGAGTCGGGGCCCTGAAATCTGACGTGAATGTTGCTGTTTATGTTTTTCGTGGAGGGAATTTAGGTACTTCGATTTTATCTGGAGGCTCGCAGTTCGTAGGGTTGCGGAATAAACTATGGTAGCAAGTAGGAACTAAGTCAGTGCTGACACGAAATTTAATCAGGTAGGTACTAGGTAAGTACTAAATAAATCAATACCTGTCTTAAGCTTACAAAGCTCACCCGTCTAAGCATGTTAGTAGGTACCTAACGTATAAGAAGGTACATTGAAATGTGAATCTAAATGACTGAAAACGTACATTTGAATATGACGAAAAATGCTGGATTTCCTATTTAGATAACCTTATTACATGTCTACGTGCAAGAACCCTCACACGCTCTCCATTAACATTTTTTAATTGAATTTTTGTCACAGCTATTTCAAACTTTTTCAATTAAAACATCAACAGCGTGGAATGGAAGTTGAATTAATTGTACACTCTTGGCATAGCTTGAAATGAATACGGAACAACTTGCAAACATGCAAGATACAAGTCGACGAGATAAGGAATTCCGGAAACTCTCTTTACTTGAGTGAACTTAGTAGAAGTAAAGTCTAGTGCCTGGTGACTTGACGCTTACTTTGGATCGAGCTGGTGTTATATTAAAACAAATCATTTAGGAGTAGGCAAACAGGTTAGGTACCTATGTACTCGAGTCTTTTTTTACTGTCAAAAAGACACTAAGTCCAAAATAAAGCGCATCGTTTTAAAACTGCACGTCTTTTGAAACCTTTACAGAGCGTATTAAACAATAGCTTTGCTTGTAGAAGTATTTCCCTCGCGTTCAGTTTGCGTAGCTAGCACTCGTAATATTCAATTCCTTAAAAGCATAGGAGCACTTCATTAGTTTTCCGAGCAACTGTGGCCCGTATTTTGCGATTGTTTGCAGCAACTTTTGCCCTGCATTGGCACATAGGCTCGGCTTTGCCTTTTATTCAACCTTAAACCTTAAAGCCTGGACTGAGGCTGTAAAATAAAACATCAGTTCATTCTCGTCCTCGTCAATAAAGTAGAGTAGACTACATACCTAGTAGTATACGAAAGCTTTGAAGTTTTTAGGATAATTCGACGGCTGAAGTTTTGTTTATCGATACTTTGCTAATAACATTGAAGTGCCTTTTCGGAACCTTAATTTACTTTCGCATTCTATTCGAAAATTCTATGAGGGGTGAAATTCAAATAAAATTCCGAGTGAAAAGTTATGAAATTAATCGCGAAAATTCGGCTGCCTCTATGTCGAGCCAGAGCTCCCACGGGCATGCTGGGGCGAATACCTGACGCTGAATGTGAAAAGTTTCCACGAATACCAACTCACGTCTATGGAGTTCTTACTTCGGCACAGAATACTATTATGAAAGTATATTTCCTTCCCCGAAACATTGAATAAGGCATAGGTAGGTACTCGAAGCTTATTTGGGACCAGATTAAATAAATTGCCGTACATTTTCCGAAGGGCTCTGGAAGTCATAGCTATCAGCTTATATCTGTTGGAGAGGAAAAGAAGGTATTTCTGTCCTTTGGGTACCGACAACTGAGGTTCAATTCGTTTAAAAGCATTTTCTTATCGGTAGGCAGGCTAAATTGACCGCGCTTAAAACCTACAATATTATTCAGTCAGGTAGAAAATGATTTGCATAATGAAAACAGTGAAGAAGTAGGATACCAAGTTAAGGGGTTAATGGGAGTGATTTAATGAGAAGATTTGGGCTTCACTACTGACATTTTTCCATATTTATGAATGGGCCGGCCGGCGCGCATATCTTTATTTCCCGGTAGGGCCTCGTGACCGTAAACTTTCCAGCAAGCTCCCTCAAATGGAAAAACTTTATTTATATTTGAGTCAGGGAGAGCTGGTTTGTGAATACGAAATCAGAACCGAGCGAAGCTTCTGAACAACATATTTCACTTTTAATGTGCGATATTCAGTCAAGAACTCAAGGTGCTTTTATCCAAGGATGTCACTACATTTTACGAGGCATATGTATCACTGAAACGATATTAAGTTTTTCGCTGATTCTGAATACCTAATAGAGGATTTCCATCAAACTGAGTTTATCCCTTTGAACTACCCCTGCATGAAGCTCTACAATTTAATAATTCACCAGCGAATCTAAAAATAGGTTAAAAGTAAGTAGGTCAAACATGGAACGGAGACAAATCTCAGCGTGTCCCGATAAAATATCTTGGAAAAGGATTTGTTTATCCTTTCGTAGGAATTATTGTGATATACCCTTTAGCCCACCCACTGTCTTCAATTTGTTATTGTGGTTCGTTCCATTAGTTACACGCCACGAATTTGATTTCTGCGGTTATATCGACGACGGTGGAAGTTATGGCTGCCGGCATAAAAGTTAATTTGCTCTTAGCCTTTTAACTTTACGGTTTCTGATGAATGTTTCGGAGTTGTTCGAGCGCGATTGCGAGATCAGTGGGAATGTTGAAGCGATTAGGTACTTCGACAAAAGTTGAGATCTCATCGTTCTGCGTGACTAATTCACATTGTTTTTAAATAGACTTCTTACATTCTTTCATATTGAAGAATTTGAGTCCTAAATATTGGATACAGAGGCAGTTTGCCTTCAACACCGTTACCTTTACTTTTTCACTGATGGACTTTGACTACTTTGTGCCTATTTTGTTATTCTTATGTATCTGACTCCTGGACGTATTGGTTTCAATTTTAAGTCCATTTGTAAATAAATAAATAAATGGGCAGGTTCCTTCCTTCACGTTCAAGGTTCATCAATCACTCAGGTGTTGATCTGCCCAAGGTATTTGAACTGCTTTACAATACCTTTACTTACTACACTACCTTCACTACAAGAGCCATGTACAACACAATAGGTTATGTACGGTTCTCACAAATCGCTTTAAATATCCATCCAACACACCCTGTGAATTCGGTTGACTTACTCCAGTTTTCCTCATTTAGATTTTAGAAGCTGTAAGTGGTCCGCCTACTCTGGTACCAACTGACAGACAAGGCACGGCCCACTCCATTAATTGTCCATATTTTGAACGGAGAGAATATTTTTCTTAAATACAGTAAATAGTTGAAAAATTCCCACTGATTCACGGATACGGATAGCTTTTACCTTCTAAGAGTAACTTATACATGCTATCTGCTTAAAAACGAGCTTACCAGAGCAACATTTTAATTAAATTGTTTAGCTACCTGTAGATTCTTTGCAACAGTCCGCAGTTAGCTCAATTGTTTCAATTGTAAATACTAGTTTTAATTTATTTATATTATTTAAATTTTGATTTTCTCTGCCAATGAATGATTTAAAAAAAAACTAAATTGTTTGAAGTAGCTATTCATCATCATCAGATCGTCCAGTGCTGAACACAACACTTCCCCCAAGCGACGCCACAAATAGCGCTCCGGAGTCGCCTCCATCCAGCGACTTCCTGCGACCAAGCTATGTAGCTATTTCCAGTAGGTACTTTATCCTAGTTAGAGGACATCTTAGCAAGTTACAGTTTTACACGTGTTCGGAAACGACATAGCAAAATTTGCAAGCGCTTGCTGCTTTCGCATAGAATTCACCTCACCACAGGTATCTGAAACCTAGGAAAAATTCCGGCATGCAGATTGTCATTTTTACGGTTTCGAAACCCATAGAATAATTTTCAAAAGAGGGGCCTACCTCACCGAGTGGGGTATCAAAGGAAAGATATCGGTTTGTATAAACGTTTTTGAAATTTCTGCAGGTTTCATAATTCTTTAAATATTCTGAAAAAAGTCGAAACCATGACCTCCTAATCTCCGAAGTTTACAGAGCGGTCCATTTGAAATGTAGGATGGTACCACCTATTTTAGATATTCATTAAATAGCGAAGTCTCTAACCGGTACCTTTAGTAGATACATATTTGTATAATTGACAAACGTTCGAAACCTATGCGAGTTCACTTGCATTTGACGGATCTTGTTCTAAATGCTGTTGACCCTAGAAGACCATGACAGCGTTACCTAATTATGGCGATCGCTCGGGAACGGGCACGCACACAAGCAACAATTATGTACGGATCTCTCGCCTTGGGCTATGCTATTTTGGGTGTTTTCCATACCTGATACTCCCCCCTGGTGCTACAGCTAAGCACGAGCCCCGTATCGTTGGAGAACTCGACGTGGTGTGGAGGCTCCAGCACGCCCGGCGCTCTGCGAGGCTCTGGCGATGCGCGGACTGCTGCAACAAACGATATAGTTTAGGTTTTGAGAGTCTAATGATTTCGAATGGTCGGTGTGTTTTTAAAAAAATATTTTGACCTTTTCAAAGTGTACATTTATTGTATTTTCCTTTTTTTGGGATTTTATTTTTATTTTATTTATTAAGGTAAACCACAGCGTTACAATCACACTAATATTATAAATGCGAAAGTTTGGATGGATGGATGGATGGATGTTTGTTACCTCTTCACGCCAAAACTACTGAACGGATCGGACTGAAATTTTGCACACAGGTAATTCTAATCCTGGAATCAAACATAGGCTACTTTTTATCCCATAAATGAGTTCCCATGGGATAGAAATCACCTTTAAACGTTTCCATACAAACAACGCGTGCGAAGCCGCGGGCATAAACTAGTTTCTATATAAATAGGTAGTTAAAATATACACTAAGGCCAAAACGGATTACACCGATATTAAATAAGCAAATGGAACAGCAAGGTAAGGCAGAAATTTTGAACAATGTAAATTATCTTAGAAGTAATAAGTACTACAATACAAAGTAATAACTATAACTATTACATAAATATATTTACTGTTTGAATAGATATTTGTGCGCGTGTGTGTGTGTATTTGTGTATACGTGCAGCCCCTGAGAACACCGGATATATAGGTACCTACTAATCCCTCGTAAATAATATTTTTAAAGAATTTTTATAATCCATCACTGACGGAGAAATCAACGAATATACCTACATATAAAAAAAGCATATAGCCGAAAACAGAACCTCCTCTTTTTGTGAATTTTTAAAGTCCAAGACAAAATTAAAATTTAAAAAACCCGCCGACGTTTATTGGCTGAACAGATTTTCATGAAACATGGCTAAGAACACTCGGGATACAATTATCTATGACACAAAAAACTAAACTAAAATCGGTACATCTGTTTGGGAGCTATGATACCACAGACAGATACACAGATCGACAGATACACAGACAGACACGTCAAACTTATAACACCTCTTTTTGCGTCGGGGGTTAAAAATAGAACCCAAAAACCTACAAAAACATCTCACCTTGCTTCAATCTAACAAAAGCTTGCACCCTCACATCGTATAGATAATCCAACACCAACGAGTACCTACCACAAACCACAAAGTTCGATTTCCGTTCTATTCCATGGCAACCACGGTTCTGTCTACTTTCGTCTGTTGGTTACAGCATTGACAGATGGGTGGGCGGTGGGCTAATGCTTATCATGGTAGGGGAAAAGCAACCAAAGGTAGTGAGTGAGATATAAGCGCGAATTTCAATCAGTATTACAAAACGTGGTGAGGTCTCGTCTATTTCAAGCCCGATTTTACATAAAGCAAAATATGATGAACCGATAAAATTGTTTTGATTATTTTTATCAAATTGGTTGCCATTGGTTGCCCTTAAAACTCTATCCCTACTGAGAAATTGCGTATTTAAGAAAAGAGTCTATTCTTAAATATTGTATCATAAAAGTTTGCAGTTAGGTCAACTGTTTCAATTGTTAAAACTAGTTCAAGTTTGTTTTTGTTCCTTAATTTATTTTCTTTAAAGAAAAGTCTGCTATAAAATTAACTATTTGCAAGTTGTCTTCATGGGCAAAGACAGGACATATCTACCATTGACTAATAGTGTTATAATGAACGTTGACGGAACTAATCGACGTGTTGTGGCGCAAATTACTATGTGGGAAACCGGAGATTTAGGCGGAAATAGACAGTGCAATATGGAGACGGGAAGTTGACACCGTAGTGTAGATATAAACAATCTATTCTCAGAACAGGGAAGGCATCTATCTACCTGTCTATGTGACGTGATGAAACGGTGATCTATTTCCTTGTTTACCAACGATATTTTTGCGGGAAAGGATTGTCGTGTATTGATTTAAGATTGGGTTTTCTAATTCTGTTAGTGGCATTTCCTGAAGTTTATGTTGAGCCTTTTTATTTTTGCATAAAAACTGATGAAATATTTTGGTTCACAAATAAGTTCGTTCCTTTTCTTTTGCGAATGTAATGAATAAGAATTATTTTATATTGTAAAACTACACACGTCTACAAGTCTACGTCTATACAACCTTTCATGCAAGACACATAAGTCAATGAATTATGTAACAAGAACATTATGCTTGAACCGGTACCGCTATTCTGTGAAGATAACCAAACTGCAGCCAGTTAATATCTCAGAGCATTAGCGGCTAAACGCTCCTTATTCCATTACGAGCTACCCATGTATAGAATGATTTTAATTTCTGAAATAAATAGCCTTAGGATGCCTTTCCCTCCGGACTAAGACATTGTAAAATTGTGTGAACCATAGTTACATGCAGGTCTGAAATTAAATTATAGTTGCAACTATTTAATCTTATCCGGGCAAACAATAATAGTTTTTAAAAAATGGATAAAATTACGAAATAATTGAGAAATTATCATCACACAGATGAGAAAATATCAAACAAAAACACTTTATGTCTACACCACAAGAAAAACAGCGAAACGACCATTATAAAATTCAGAGACACATCACTGTTATCTACGTCTACACAATCTTTCACGCAAGACACATAAATCAATGAATTATATAACAAGAACATTATGCTTGAACCAGAACCGCTATTCTGTGAAGCTAGCCAAACTGCAGCCAGTTAATATCTCAGAGCATTAGCGGCTAAACGCTCCTTCGGATGCCTTTCCATCTAAACTAGGACTAAGTCTAGTCTAGTAGTAAGTAAAGTAGTACTTAAAGTAGTACGTGTAAAGTAGTTACATTAGAGTCAAACGATTTCGGACTTCGTAGAGATTCTCCCGTCAAAAGGCTTCCCTTTAGGCCCTTAAGGGTCCGGCGGAGGATGAATTTCCCATACAAACGTAGTACCAAAATGATTTGTAATTTAATAATATTTTCACCATGGTTTGCTATTATTTGTATTAGAATAGTATTTACTTAGGTTCCTGCCACAAGCTTTTTCAAAATACTTATCTAGAAAAATACTAAGAAAACATTCATTCTTTGATGTAAAAATGCGATTCGGTTTAATTTCATTTCAGAAAGGTATATTGATAAAAAATTGTGTCAGGAACCTAGATAAATACTATTTTAATACAAATAATAGCAGAACATGGTAAGAAAAAAAATTAAATTAGAAAATATTCTCAAATTACAAATCATTTTGGTACTACGTTTGTATGGAAAATTCATCCTCCGCCGGACCCTTAAAGACTATTGGACATGTCGGAGAGAGCAAATTACTCATATAAAATCATTCTGTCAAGTTTTCTTAGTTAAGCTCCACACAATTGAAGACTTATTTGAACTTTCTAAAAATGTTGAAAAATGTAATTATAAACTTAAGGCGGTACCCTACCTCGTTATTGTGTGAAGAGGATAGGCATAGGATTTCGCGTTCACAGGAGCGGGACAGAGCAAAGCGGCGTAAGCCCAAAAATCAAGTTTTTAGTAGTTATTTGCTCCCCACAAACATTAGAATAGTTAATTGAAAAAAAGGCAACATATAAAATGTTCTTTATGCTTAGCTCAATTACTATGCTTAATCTCAAGATCGTATCATCTGTATTTATTGAGAAATTAGGGTTTTAGTAAAAAATTAGAGGTAACTTTGCGATTTTTTTCTATCGAGAAAATTTTATGGAATCGTGTTTTCGAAACATATGATCGATAGAATAAGTCCTGGACTTTACCATATATAAATTTCAAAGTTAAATATTCAGTAGTTTGGAAGATATGGAGGTCCGACGGAGTTGAAAATAAGCAATTTGAGGGTAGGTACCCCCTTAAGCGGAGTACGCTCCTGCTATAGACTAGCTCAACTGCAACTCAGATTTAAGCACGTCTAAAGTGACAAATTTTTGACAGATTTTCATTGACGTGCTTAAATCTGAGTTACGTGTGAGTATTTAGGGGTCGAGCCCGTATTATAAAACCTCTACTAACTATTTATGAGTAACACTTTTCTATCGCATAAGCGTTACTCAAGTTTAGATCTGTGACTGAACAAGCTTTGATAATACGGGTTTCAAAGTTCTGGGCTACAGCATTGGTTTGTATTGTTATGCGAATGTGAACATTACTGGATCTGTTGTGTAGAAGACAGGAAACAGACAACTAGCTTCGAAAAGCTTAGATTCACTCCCTCACACAATACATCTTTGGTGGAAAGGCAACCTAAGCGCATTGTGTAACGGTTCATTCTACGGTTCACGGTTAAACCATTGTGAGTGAAAATAGCAAGAGTTTGCACAGATTAAATCGATGCAGTTGCAAAAATACTCTAAGCTAAGTTAATAAATCTTGGTTTAACATGGCGTTGCTACGAAACGCTAATTGGGGGCACAAAGGTAAAGAGAACAGCTGACTAGGTACTTTTCAATGAGAGTAAGTAGGCAGGCACCTATTCAAGCTAGCGATTTGGCAGGTAGATACCCTAGTATAATAGCCTTGGATAATACTGGATGTAGAAGGGTAGGCATAAAGGACGTATGCCTGATTTGCACAAAGGGGTCTGCCATATGGAAATTTTGTATGACACATTGAGTCTTCGGGATGTGATGTCATTAAATATGAAACGCGTCTGAATTTTAAAAAGGTTGAAGCTTTTTGACCATATAGGACCTCCTTTGTGGTCAAAAACAGTAACTGGTTTTGTTTACGTAGGTGTTTTATTACCACTAATTGACGATACCAACCAACAGACGGCCCGGCACACCTGATGTTAGTTAGGTACCGAAAACTTACAAATTGTAGGTAAATAGGTACCTAAATATTAACATACCTATACCTATACTAACAAGAGCAAGCTAATAATTACAATAAGATAAAACCTGGTACTTAGTTATTAGACCTGCCAGAGAGTAAGCATCGCCTATAACAAAGCATCACTCACCACTCTTAGGAAAGCTTCGTACCTAAATAAATAGGTCTTAATTTCCAATAATAAAATATTTAACATGTGGTCAAAGATAACTTAACCGTAACAATGTGGTACAGAACAGCTGACGCGTTAATAAGTGCCTCGTGCCATCTGGCTCCTGCGGACCTTATTACATTAGAGTGGCAATATTCACGCCAAGTTCGTCTCGAATACGTGATGTCGTGCGAGATGCGGGAATGTGCCAATTACTGGTGACTTTTGTTGCGATTTCTAAGAGTTTCCGCTCAGAAATCGTATTGTTACTGAAAATCGATAGACTACTATACATATTACTTACACGCTTTTAAAGTCTTATGGTTCTAAATAAAGGTTTTAATGCTGATACGTTTTGAGAATTCGGACATAGTATAACTTATTTTTTTGCAGTCAAAAGCTACATGTTTATGGCGTATTTGTTTTGGAATTCCGATAAAGTGAAACTTATTTTTTTTGCAGTCAAAAGGTTAATAACTTAACGTCAAAGTACTATGCAACCTATAGTACTTTGGCTATTTACCGGAAATTAAAGTGTTTCCGTTTCCGGTAAATAAGTTATCGTCAAAGTCCGGCTGAACCTGTACTTAGTAAAAGCAACTTTATCCAAACTTTAGTTCAAAATAACAAAGTGAATTCTATTTTGAGCGAATGCTCTACTTCTAAATTGAGAGTGATAGAACAAATAGAAAAAGAAAATGAGGCCGAAGTCGGTAGCATTTTTAGAACTGACGGATCTTTTAAAACTGTATTGCTGTGGATGGCGGTGCCTTCGGAGTACTATTAATAAGCATAAGTAACTTATCTAGTACCCATAACACAAGCTCTGCTTAGCTTGGGGCTAGATAATGCTGTGTGAATTGTCCTGCATTATTTATTTATTATTTATTTATAACTTAATAATACTACTACTATCTCCTACTATACTTCTACATTACATTACTACATTTTGTTTTAGGTAAGTACTTGCTTTTGCCCGTATAATATTTTGACTTCTTATAATTTTATTCGCAAATAAAATTACAATTAAATAATTAAAATTAATTAGAACTAGTATTTACAATTGAAACAATTGGGCTAACTGCAGACTGTTGCAAACAATCTGCAGGTAGCTCAACTGATTCATATCAATACTAATCGGAAGCTTCCAAGACGCTGGGTGAAGGAACTCATTTTCTACATGTGCCTACGCCAAACTACATCATTATCTGTTTAGTTTTTTTGAGCTTAGGTACGAGATATGTTCACAAACTTTTTATTATTGGAAAGACTCGCCATTCATGTGCAATAATTATTAGCTGTCTTTATTGATTGATTTATTTGTTTTGTAATTATACTAATCATTCTCAATTTTAATTATATTTTGTTACTAACAAAATGGATGATATTATGTCAAAATATCGATCCCCAACCCCAATCCGCATGCCCAGCGTGGGGATTATGGGCATTACCCCCCATGAGATAAAAGCCAATAAGGCGTTTATCAGGGGGAGGCCTGCGTGGACCAACACAGGCTGTTGAGGTTGAGGTTGAGGTTGTCAAAATAAATGAAATTTCAATGATTTCAAAAACAGCCGTTCAACCATAGATACTAAGAACGTCTAACACTCCAACCAATGCAGACCTGATTGCCTCCATTCAAACCTCCCGTTGAAACGTAAGCTAGCGTAATCTTCG
The DNA here is from genome assembly GCA_963564075.1 of Eupithecia subfuscata. Taxonomy (NCBI): domain Eukaryota; kingdom Metazoa; phylum Arthropoda; class Insecta; order Lepidoptera; family Geometridae; genus Eupithecia; species Eupithecia subfuscata. Next base: position 6,899,551 of record OY751114.1, read on the forward strand.
GCTTTAGATGCAACGCCCTGTCTGCTGGCTTAACCTATATTTTAAGAACCGAGGAATGAACCCAGGAAAGAAAATGAAAAAAAAAAAACTAACATGTGGTGGATTTTTAGACGGGGCAGTACGGGGAGGTACTATAATCGTTGTAGCTACAGAAAAAATTAATAAAAGGAATATGGTCTTAGGTCTTAGACTATGCACATTTCTTTAAAGGAATTTATATCCCAACTCGCAATTTTTGTACTTATGTATTTTTGTTTAAAAATGTACAGTTAGCAAGAAAATTGGCACTTACAATAACACTTACTGATCAAATAGTTCGATCGGACCAACTGAGGTTAGAGTACTAAAAAATCAGAAATAGCTAAAATCTGTTTCCCTTACATTTCGTAAGTATCCGACCCTATTAGAAACGGTATCCAATCAGTGTGTATTTTTGTAGCCTCTTAATGTGATAATTTCTTTTCTCAAGAACAGATAGAAAGTCAGGCAGTTTTGACAGTCTTTTATAAAGTTATCGAATAACTAAACAAAAAACCCACCAACTTTTTAAAATTCCAAACAGCAACGCCCATCCCTGATTGATGATTTCACACTGCGGGTAAAAAAAAAACTATATTGTTGGTGGATTTTTCCCCGTAGCCCCGGAATACGGGAATGCTAATTAACGTTCCAATTAACGCAGATTGCCGGATATTCCGGTACTTAATTACCATTCAACTTACAGACGTGGTTCCAAATTCACGGATTTAGAAGCGTTTTTGGAACCGGATTCTGCCTACGTGTGCTGGATCAGCGTGGTGCTTTCCTCTGCTTTTAACAGATTAAGATATTCAGGTAGATTAACTCAACTCGATGTTCGTAATAGTTCGTATTTACAACACAGATCTTTATCTAGTGTGGGAAACATAGGATATCAAGTTCCAGCCAAACATCAGCAAACTATCTTAAAAAGAGAACTTATCTGATAATGTCTAGGTAAGTAGGCATAAATAGCATATTATTATTATTAAATAGATATAGATTTAGTATAGTGATTTCAAAGATTATGTATTATGTATGTACTTATATTATACTATATACCTACTTAACATACCTATAAAAATGTAACGGTATTGTATCCTGTTTCATTTTAACAACTTAATTTAATGTACTTGCCTAGATTTAAAAATAGATATAAGTACCTGCCCATAAGTTTTCGGTTAAGATTATTGTATTTGCTGCTAAATAAATATTTTTCATTTTCATTTTTCATTTTTCACTTGAAGACAGCACAGAGTAGTAGAACATAATTAGATTGTTTTGAAAAATCCAAAATATGACTTCGAATCCATCGATGTAAGTAAAATTCGGAAGATTGGGCAATAGCTTCTCGAAAGTGGAACGCTCAAATTGAGTCCAATTGTGTCCACCCTCAGTCACAGTCGGACCGGCGCGGCGGGCGTACGTGTTTCGTGTGTATTGTTGTCTCGATCGCACTTCGGTCTAGATACGCCTTTCCATCTTTGTTGTTCATTAGGTAGATATATTGCAAAAGATTGGAAATAACGTGTCTTTGCGTTTAATTGTATCACAACACAGGCCATTTTTTGAGTTCGCGCTGGGAGAACGTACCATATCTACAGAATTTTACTTATATCTATGTTCGAATCCCTATAATTTTTCACTGGTTTTAAGTCTTGCGAGATAAATAGTATTTATACCGGAGGGATTCGTTCATCGAATTTTTATGTGACCACCTCGGTATCATTCTCTATACAATTTCGAAATAATTTTCAAAATCGGTCCATAATTCACGTCGAAATCGACGATAATACATAAAAAAACATACATTCAGCCGAGCATAGAATCTCCTCGTTTCTTCAAAGTCGGTTAAAAAGCATTGATAGCAGAGCCAAAACCTACGAATAAATAAATAAATAATGCTGGATAATTAACACAGCATCATCTACTCCCGAAGTAAGCAATAATTCATTACAATTATTTTAAATAGATATTTATATTTTTATCGTTGATTTGGTATTTCGATAATGCCTGCACAATATTTCAAGCTTTCAACAATAATCTGTATTCCAATAATGAGTGCTTAAACCGCGGTATAAAATTTATTTTAATTGAACCATTTCATGCAATTTTGCAATGCAATTACCTATTAATTAAATCGAATTAGCTTTAACACCAAAAATTAATTTATTTTTGGCTTAAATAACGTAAATCAACTGCTAAATATCTACCTGCGAAAAATCTACGCAAAGTACCAATATTATAATGTCAGGCACTTTAGCTTTACTTCCGTAGAAAGGAACGCATTCTCAGCGTATAACCATGAGGAAAATCTCATGAATATTTAATAATGGCTAGTAAAAAATGTGGAGACGGAACGTGAAAGGTACGTGGAGTAAGCAATATTGCGCTGATGGCATTCCACCTACTGCTGCCCACTGAACTTATTTTTAACGCAGCTTTCATGAGCTTGGGTAGGTAGGTACATTATATTTTCCTAGGAACATGACGATAGAGTGATAAAAAGTACACAAAAAAAAATCGGATTGCCATCAGTTTAACTAATTACAATATCATTTAAAGTAGACACAGAAAGCTAATAATAGGCCAATAGAAAATCTCGAAAGAAAAATCGATGAGGATGTCCTCATCGAACGAAGTTTGAGCTATGTTTTCTAAAATTATCCATAGTTAGTAGCATAGTTCTAAAATAACTTGAAAGAACCTTTATGAAGATTTTTTATGCTGGAATTATATACATATGTATGAATAGTCCAGCATTATTTATTTATCTGTATTTTATACCTACTTTACAGAATCTATAAAAAATATTTATTTGCAATTGGAGGCATTTTGTTAATACTTACATACATATATTGCCAGTAAAAACGAATCAGCTAGCGCTGCAAATGATATTGATACCAAAGGTTTACCCTTATAAGATGCAAAATCATAAAATCCTAGTATTTTTCTATCTCCTGCATTGGAACTGCGTGAAGACTGATTGCTCATTAAGGAGACAATAGCTTGCGATACAATGAAACACCACCAGCTACAGCTAACGCAGGGTGCGTTAGCGTTGCTGGCGATGAACATAATATTTTGCAATCTAAGACTTAAGCAGTTTGAAATAAAAAACATTATCTATCGGGTTAATTCTAAATACCAAGAGGAAAAGAGGGCTTTTATTACTGTTTTGGTCTCCGTCTAAAATTCTCTCCACAATGCGAATTCGCAGTTTGAAGAAACAAAGAATTATTAGCATTAATAAAGAATTTATATAGCAAAAAATTGGTTGTCTGTAAAGTCGGTTTACTGACGATAGTTGAACGTGACAACGCAGACGCATCGCTCACTCAAGTAGGAGAGAGACGGATGTCGAGCGCTCTCGCTTGCACTTCAAGCCTTACATGGAACGCCTCAGAGTGAGGTAACGCCGCATGACGAGGTAACGCCGCATGACGTCATGTATTTTCGTGCGTGCAGCCAGCTCTATCGAATTATAAGACGTTGTCACGTCAAAAACACAAAAAAAATTATACTAGAGCACTACATTTTATTATGATTGTTTGTTTATAATAATATTTCATAAATATTTCATAATAAAACGAGAAAATTAAAACTAAATGAAAAACTACAAAAGTAGTTTTTTCATTTAGTTTTACGAAGTACAAAGTATTCGCTTAAACGCTTTTACCACCTAGGTACGTGATACGTCATATTCCGTCAAACCACCGACTGCTGTTGAGCGTTCATTTATTTCTTGATGAATTAGTATTAGGGGGACCTTCGTGAAGTGCCTAGAGCCAACTCAATTTAATGATCGTAACTGATCGTAAAACCCCGTCTGCTCGTACCTTATAATATTGCTAAACGTGCAAAACAACAATTTATTTTTCATGAATAATACATGCCTTATGCCCATTACAATAAACGTTATCCTCAATCAAGCGATGTTGTTTATAGAAACAATAGCCAATCAGCAAATCCCAGGACTAATAAATAAGCAAAATGTGGCAACCTTGCCAGTAAATTGGAGCTTATTTTCAACCTTTATTATGAAAAGGTCTGGAAACAACAATTTGCCATATTTCTTAAGAGTCAGATTTGAAAAAAATATCTGCACATTTTTTTTCACATCTTCCCAATGATCACTTAAATCAACGACAAAAACCCACAAATAATCCACAAATTTCCAAAACCGTCCTTAGGTTTTTGTTCTGTCCTGTCTTAGAAGAAAGATAAAGTTTTCAAAAACTCACAATGTCGACTAAGGTTCAAACACACTATTTTCAAATCACGATACATAAGTAAGTCTAACAAAACCATCTAAAGCCATCGTTCTCACAGCGGAATCGGAAATGAACAGCTCTACGAGTCTACGTCATAGCGCTACGATCAGCAAGCCGTAGCCACAACAAACTTCCTTTGATGGTTATTCAATTATAGAAGACTGGATCAAACTCGATTTTCTATCAATTTAGCCTTTACTTGTCATCGATTTTGAAGTTGGAATTTGTTGCTCAAATTTTGAAAATTCAAACTGACTACATTAGTTTTACATGTTATCTGAAATTTCTGACGTGTTAAAACTTCATGTCCAAGAAGTACTCGAAGGTCGAAAGGAAATAAAATACTTAGAGTTTGAATTTTAGTTCGAATTTGGATGATAGTTATCGAATATTTGCTAGAACAGGGACCTCTTATAAACAGACATAAATTTCAAGATAAGTATTATCAGGTTAAAGGATGGAAGGTATGCAGCTAGGTTGGCTGGTTGCTTCGATGGTTGCTCGCTACATCTAGGCGACTATTTAAGCTAGATGGCTGTATGCATTTTCATTCGTTTGTTTGCTACCATTCTCCAGAGAAACCGTAGCCATAGGTTTTTTTTACCCGGTGAGGCGGGTTAAGTTTTCCGATTTAATTGTGGTTATCTGATACTCTTTATTAGCTCAAAGCGTCTAAACGGCTGAAGCGATTTTCATAAATGAGATATGGAAATACTCGTCTGGACTCTTATGTCTCTGCTACATTTTGTTGACCTTCACATTTTGCGTAAAAAGTGAAAAAGCGGGGTCGGTTTTTCACTTATAAATTTTTACGCAAAATGTTAGGTAGTTTTCAATGAATTACTTGTGTCTTGTACGAGCAGGGATACAAAAGTTTAACAGTCACCTTTTAACTTGCATTTTTTATGTGTCTGTATATGAGTAAATCTCACATCTAGTAAAATGCTTGCATCACCCCACTCTGAAAACCTCTGTCAACCTTTCAACCCATATCATATCTACTTGCTTTAAATTTTGTATATAATCTTGCGTTGAAGCCAACAAAATAAAAGAACTCAGCTCATCTTTTCATGACTGACGTCGACAGCTAAAATTCTTTTATAAAGAGCCTGAATAGGCGACATTTTGTACAGAATCTACAACATAGTATTCGAAAATTCCTGATTGCTACAGCGACGCGACGTTAAAGCTCGTCACGGACTTGGGGAAACGTTTTATAATTATTGATTTAAACGTATTCGAACTTCATCCTTACTATTAATAGGTATTATATATTAGAAAGTAGTTTAGTCTGTCTGTCTGTTACACTTTAACGCCTGAACGGCTGAACGAATCTTAATTTAATTTGACAGGGAGGTGAACGGTTTCCCGGAGACGGACATAGGCTACTTTTTATCTCGGTAAAATGTGTGCAAAGCCCCGGGCGTCCCCGGGCTACTCTATACTAATATTATAAAGAGGGAAGATTTGATTGTTTGTTTGTATTGAATTGGCTCCGAAACTACTGGACCGATTTGAAAAATTCTTTCACCGTTAGGAAGCTTACTTTTCAGGGAGTGACATAGGTTATATTTTATCCCGAAATTCCCACGGGAACGAGATCTACGCGGGTGAAACTGCGAGGCGATCGTCTAGTAGTCAATATTAAGGTAAAATTTTACTCTGGCTGGAGATAAGTCATGCAACGGGGCGCTACCGGATACCCAGATGAACTATTTATTGTAGTACTAGTTTCTGCCCACGGCATCGCACGCTTATTTTCGGTATAATAAGCCTATTATCTAAGTAAGGCTTTGTTCTAAACGAACGCCAAATTTCATCTTGATCGATTCAGTAGTTTTGGAGATCCTAGGTAACAGAAATTCAGATTTCACAAACTTGCTTGCTTTATAATATTACTAGGATTAGTTTAGTAGGATAGGAAGTAGGATGTCAGTGATCAAATGGTTTCTTGTGAACTTTTTGACAAGACTTCGTTGAATAAACTGTCAATTTCTCGAAAAAGAATTGTGCAAACTCGTACCTACTAGCTACTCTGATAGGTACCGAGTGCATTTATCTAAAAAGCTAAATTCTTAAAAAGGTTACTCGGTTCTTAACAAATTCGAGGAGGAAGTGAGTAAAGAAACTACGAGCTAACATATCCGAGAGCCATGCCAAATTTATTTGGGCGTGTTTTTCTTTCCAATTCGCTATTGGCTTCCTGGCAACTGTTGAACTTTCCAACTTCGTGCTGTTTGATACTTTTTTCTTTGTGACCAAGTTTTATGTAGTAATCTAAACTAATAAAGCTTATTTTGACAATGCCCTTTTACAGCAGCTTTATTTACATGTAAATTTAATTTAAATTATTTTATTTCTGACATTGTTACCATTATTATTTTCTCCGTTTATTATTATTACAATATTGTACATTGTTTTTAGTATAGTTTGACAATGCCCTTATACAGCAGCATACCTTGACATACCCTTGATTAATTAATTTTTATTTATTTCATTTTTGTTTAATTTTCAGTCATGTCTGTCTGTTTTTTCTTTTTTACCTTTGTACCTACCTTATGGTGTTTCCTATAACGAAAAACCTATAGATGTAATTATTAAAATAGTACATAAATATAGAATGTAACGACATCAAGTGTAACATAAGTGTACCTACGATGGAATAAATAAATACTAAATACAAAATAATAAAATAATACCCTAGGTCCGAGAGGTACCGAGGCTCTTCGGGTTTTTAAATATCTGAGCGTCTGGTCGAAGCGTGTGACCCGAGAGCTGGTGAGTATCTGGTGCAGGGCATTCCCATACAGCGGGGCAATGCAGCCAGCGTCTTGGGGACGCTTCCGACTGGTATTGATATGGATCAGTTGAGCTACCTGTAGATTGTTTGCAACAGCTCAATTGTTTCAATTGTATATACTTACTAGTTCTAATTTATTTCTAAAATAAATTTATGTTGTGTTAATAAATTGTTAATAAATTTCTTGTAATTTTCTTTGTTAATAAAGATTACAATTAATTAATAAAACGAATTAGATAATGTGCAATATTATACAACCTTTACATAATTTGCTGAGATATTATGGTTTTTGTTTGTGGAAAAATTATAGGAAAGCAAATTTATGAGAATAAAGTAGGACTATTCTGCTGATGTCAATAAAGTAACCCCACCTACCTGGTACTACTATTGCGGTATATTCGGTACTACTATTGCGACAAGACAACCAAATTAAAATATGTAAAAAGTATTTATTCTTTGTTACAAAAATTACAAGTAAAGTTGGTACAAACAAATAAAAATTACAACCGTGACATCAAAAAAGGTCGTCGTTCAGCATGATGCGGCACAGTATCGATGGTGCTACTGTGCGCTGGTTTTATGCGACACCTATATAGAGGGCGCAGCAGCAACAGCTGTGGCAAATCGGAATACGATGTGTCTCCCCAATCCAGCTGGATTATTGGCTGTTTGGGAGTCACACACAACACTCAAGGGCACTAGCAGATAATCACTGTTTGTTGATGGAATGTCTAACAACTTAACAGCCGCGAAAGAGCCACTGCCGAGAGAAAAAACGTCTCCACTAATTCACGCACAAAGCGGTTGTGTTGAGCTATTCGTAGTTTACCCGAAAGCTGGGCCGTCTAAAACTACCCTCAAATTATCATCGAACCGATAAGATATCTGAAAGTAGTAAGTACTTAGTCTACATAGATGTTTAGAAGGTACCTACTGATATCCAAGCCTTAAAGATATCAGAACCTGATTAACAATTGCTTATCCTAAAAGTCTTATATTATCTTAAAATCTCCTACAGGACTAGCTAAACGTAATTATTTTAAAATATCTCTGTATTTTTGACGTCTATTGCTTATCCTTAAGGGGGTACCTACCCTCAAATTGCTTATTTTCAACTCCGTCGGACCTCCATATCTTTCAAACTACTGAATATTTAACTTTGAAATTTATATATGGTAAAGTTCAGGATTTATTCTATCGATCATATGTTTCGAAAACACGATTCCATAAAATTTTCTCGATAGAAAAAAATCGCAAAGTTACCTCTAATTTTTTACTAAAACCCTAATTTCCCAATAAATACAGATGATACGATCTTGAGATTAAGCATAGTAATTGAGCTAAGTATAAAGAACATTTTATATGTTGCCTTTTTTTCAATTAACTATTCTAATGTTTGTGGGGAGCAAATAACTACTAAAAACTTGATTTTTGGGCTTACGCCGCTTTGCTCTGTCCCGCTCCTGTGAACGCGAAATCCTATGCCTATCCTCTTCACACAATAACGATGTAGGGTACCGCCTTAAAGTCTTATATTATCTACTATTTATCTTAAAATCTCCTACAGGACCAGCCAAGCGTAATTATTTTAAAATATCTCCGTATTTTTGCCGTCTATTTATATCTCTTACTTCATGTTTTCTTCAAAGACAAGAGCTTTCTCTCTTCCATCCTGTCTATCGCCTTTATCATAGTTTACGTTACCAAAACGTGTTCGTTTTCTTAACTATTTTCCTCCACCGCAGGCACTCTTTGGGTTTTTCGTCTATTGTTACGTTTCCAAGTAATTAACTCTCATTTGTCGATAATTATTTATTGCTTATACTTTCTTTCTTTGAGGACTCATTCATATAAACTACCAGCTTCTGCCCGCGGAAAATAATTAAGGAATTATCTGAATATGAGACTGGACTGGTTATATTAAGGTGTTCCTCGCTTGGTTTAAGATATTAATAGACGCCTTGGTAACTAACTAATCTAATCTAAACTTGGTAATGAAATGCTGAGGATGTATGAAATATAAAGCGACTTGAAGCAAAGGTACAAACTTGGCCTTGGTAAGAATTTCTGAGCACATGACAGCACAAAGGTAATCTTAGACAAATACCCAGTCTACAATGTTCTCTTATGTCCAGTCCATCCCAAGGTTGCCTGGAAGAGGCTACCTTATCGCTCAAAGCGATAGGACCGACCTTTGTACTTCCTTGATTCTGAGCATTTCCTTGTGTTTTTTATTTTATTTAATAAATCTTTATTCACAAAGAAAATTATACAAGTATTTACAATTGAAACAATTGAGCTAACTGCAGACTGTTGCAAACAGTCTACAGGTATTATATATCGTCGCCGTAGAGCGAAAAGTCACTAACTAGGTCATTTGGTGTTTTGAGTTATGGAGGTTTAAAGTTTTTAAAAAACAAATAAATTCATAACTTTCTTTCGGTATGGGATATTTCTTATTTTATGGTCTCATATGTTAGGAAATATAAAGGCTCTTAAGGTCGATTCACTACAGTCAATGAATGACTGATATTTTCAGGGATAATGAAAAAAAAAACTGACTTAGTTACTTTTCGCCCTCAAATCTTGTACTAACTTTGTGAGACAATGATTTGATAGAAGTCACCAACTGACTTTTCACCCGTGTTTGGATAAGTATTGTATTGTATGTATTGTATTTTGTGTTTGTGTGGTACAATAAAGAGTTATCTATCTATTTATCTAGGAATCTCAGCTACCTACTGATTTCCTACGCATAAAAAGCCATTATGAATATCCTACACGCGATTAGAAAGTGAATTATTTATAACCTAATTCGCTGAACCCATATCATCCTCTTGGCAGCTGTTAAAAAACAAAAAAGCTGACATGTGACGGTTAACCCTCAGCCAACCTTTACACCGGGTTTACACCGCGAGCGGAGCGGACCCGTTTAACTCGGGAGAGTAAACTGCATACTTGTATTTCCACCAACAAATAGTCGAGCGGAAAGGAGTGAGCGAGCAGAAAGCGTTAAAATTAACTCCGCCCACTCATCTCTCATTTCCTGCTCATTCATTCATTCATTTCGCGGTGGAAACCCGAGTACCCCTCCTAACTTAGTTTTGCTAATGGCTAAGAGTGGTTTCGCATTCTGCCAACAACGTCAGCATGACAGCATGTGTAAACTGTCAAAGTCAAATCAAAAATCACACTAATATTATAAATGCGAAAGTTTGGATGGATGGATGTATAGATGGATGGATGTTTGTTACCTCTTCACGCCAAAACTACTGAACGGATCAGGCTGAAATTTTGTATACAGGTAAGTCTAACCCTGGAATCAAACATAGGCGATCTTTATCCCATAAATCAGTTCCCATGAGATAGAAATAACCTCAAAACGTTTCCATAGAGACAACGCGTGCGAAGCCGCGGGCAGAAGCTAGTACTTAATATTTGGGGATATGAAAGTTTGGATTCGTGCATTGTTATTATACTCATGAATAAAAACGAAACCATATTTGTCAATAGGTAATGGTCCACTGTCTTTTTTTTTTGGTACCATTACGTATGTAGAAATCTAAGGTTCAAATCACTTGAATCAATTATTCACATAAAACATTAAGTAAATTCGTTTACATTACATTGTAAATAATATATTTAAAAAATTTAAATAAAAAAAACGCAAAATAATTAAGTTTTGAGATACTTACATCTTAAATTGTACAATCATATTCACAAAAGAAATCGTCGCATATAGAAGGCTTGCTCGATGAGCCAGTTCTTCAGCGTGTTCTGGATCCAGATCAACTTTATGTCGGTTAAACTAGCTCTAAACCGAGTTTATTTGATATTATATTGAACGCGTTCGATTGCAACGTGAACGCGTTCAATTCCAACGGTGAAATTGAAACTATGTGAAAAGTAGTTATTTTGGACAAGTTTGCCACTCTATTTTACTAGGTTTGTAAAAGTTTGCCACTCTATTTTACTTCTATATACGTGTCAAGCAGTATGCCTAAAAAGATTGCACATAGAGTTCAGTCTCGGATGACACAGAAGTAAACAAAATGAGATCGCGACTGACTCAGACGTCACTTAACAAATTGGCGGGAAAAGGCACGATGCCCCACTTTGTTTTTAAGCTTTTGACAGCTGGTTGGAGTTCCAGCACGAAGGAGCTGAATAATTAAGCGTGTTCATGATTTGTTGTGACCTGACGAGTACAAACAGACCTATTGTTTTTCCAATGAATTATATTACCAATTTAGTTAATACTAAAAACACTACATACTACATTGATTACCTACTACTGCTAGTCTACATGAAAATTTAAACTGCAAGTAACTTTTTTATCTAGTTCGTTTTTTGGCAATCAATTCCATGTCGTCCGGGTCACACAACTTACCTCTCATTTTATGACTTGCATAAGTTTCTACAATAATAAAAGTAATGGTTAATTTTGTCTCGAGGAAGAGTACTTACCTAATTGGTGGACTTTTGGGAAAAATCAGCTACGCCGTAGCATGCTACGTCGTAGCATGCTACCTTTATACCATTTTCAGCAATGGGGAATAAACCATCTTCATATTGTTGATTTCTCAAATTTCAGTCAGATTATTCACAATCCCAGATTTTCGAGATCCCCTCCCATTCCCATCCCAGCTCGTTCAAATGTCCAATTCTTCTCTTTCATCTCTGCGCTAACCAAGTTTCGGACTCGAAGACGCTAAATATCATCCCGCCGTTTTAAGCGACAGCTATTCCACCGTAAAACAATAAAGTCCATTTTCCTTTGACCCGCGACCGTACCCTAGCAATATCAATATACTTTTATTTGGTTAAAGAGAGTTCGACAAGAACGCACCATTAGGCAACAGGCGTTCGGTTACTTATTTACAGCTCAGTGCTGCCAACTCTTTGGGAAAGTGGCTAGATGTGACACAAAAAATACTGATAGCTGAGAGTATTTATTTCTGCAACGGTTAAGGGTCAGTTACAGTTTGTTAAGTGTCATGTGCGAGTGACAAATGTAAATGAAATCAGTTCATCAGACTGTTAACAAGCTGATTTTAATTACCACTTACGACTTACACTAATTGTCACACGCACTAACTAGGTACTTACTTAACAAAGTGTAACGGACCCATGAGTACCTACTCAAAAAATAAATTACCTGAGTACCTTAAGTACCCCCTACTCGCTGAACAAGTCATTTATAATGAGTTATAATTTTTTTTGTGCAGCAGACATTAATTCCACTTTCCTTCAATAACTTTCTCACCTCAGCAGGAAAAATATTGCTACATAGAGATAAATAGTAAGAGTAAATTAATGTAATATACCCCGTCCATGGTAGTACATCACATCACACTATCACACTAATATGATAAAGGCGAAAGTATGGATGGATGGATAGATGGATGGATGTTTAATACGTCTTCACGCCAAAACTACTAAACAGATTGAGCTGAAATTTTGCATCAGTGTAGCTCTAAGCCTGGAATCAAACATAGGTTTTTTATGATATATATCAGTTCCCATGGGATAGAAATTACCTGTGAACTTTTCCATAGAAACAACGCGTGCGAAGCTAGTATAACAATACGACTTTGCTTAAACATTGTACCATTTTCAGCATGTTACCTACTCTAAGACATTGTCTTTGTTCAGTCCATTATGTACACGCAAAGAGCTCGACAACAACCCCACTGCCCAAAGCAGTAAAGTCAGTAACAAACGAACTTTGTGCCATTTACAGCCCCCAATATCTTAAACGTCGTTTATTTTAGTCCTATTTGCAACAAGTACGGCACCTTCCGTAGTTATTTCGAGTTATGCGACCCATTAGCCGGTAACGTATGTGTTGCGCCTTTTTCTGCTATTTTGTTTGGGGAAAATATATTTTATGAATAGTGAGGTAGAGCCTGAAATTTATGTGCAAGCTGGTCCAGATTGTAAAGGATTTTTAATGGGTTTAAGTTATAAATAAACTAGACGATCGCCTCGCGGTTTCACCCGCGTAGTTCCCGTTCCCGTGGGAATTCCGGGATAAAATATAGCCTATGTCACTCCCTGAAAAGTAAGCTTCCTAACGGTGAAAGAATTTTTCAAATCGGTCCAGTAGTTTCGGAGCCTATTCAATTCATACAAACAAACAAACAAACAAACAAACAAACAAAAAATCAAACCTTTCCTCTTTATAATATTATTAGTATAGATAAATAAATAATGCTGGACAATTCACACAGCATTATCTAGCCCCAAGCTAAGCAGAGCTTGTGTTATGGGTACTAGATAACTGATATACTTAATAGAATACACTACATAGATAGATATTTTTTTATTATACATAGAAAACACCCAGAACTTTGAGTTGAACTTAAGTTTAGTTTAATGGTTATAATAGGTCAACCCACAGTTACAGAGACAACCTATACCTAATCCGTGTGAGAATTTGACGCGCGGGACCTTCTAATAATAATATTTTGCGTCACATTTCTCATAAAATCTACGCGTTGTCAAAAAGAGACGGAGCTTTGTATAAGTAAAAGCTTAACGCCTTTTGTTTCACTTCGAAATAGTTCTATCCCATTCTGAGCACGCGCGGATTATATTTAATTTTTGTTGTACGAATAATTGCTAGAAGAGAGTGAACGCGAAACGTGCTCCTTTGGAAGATGAGAGTATATTTCGTGAAGACAAAAATTGGGATTGAAAATGTAATGGACAGTATGATCACCTCTTTTAGATCATATTTGTCAAATAATGATCTAATCGGGACAGCACGACGTTTTCAATCACACTCTATCTACACGACTTATACTACAGATCGTAGTTCCCAGATTTAGAATGTCTTAATTTTATAGAGAAGTACATATCGACGCCCTCTGGGGCGCAGCGGGCAAAGGTCCGCCTGCGATGCAGGAGGTTGCGGGTTCGATTCCCGCCTCGGGACAAATGTTTGTACGATCTGCAGACATTTGTCCAGGGCGTTCTGGGTGTTTTCTATGTATAATAAAAAATCTATCTATGTAGTGTATTGTATTAAGTATATCAGTTATCTAGTACCCATAACACAAGCTCTGCTTAGCTTGGGGCTAGATAATGCTGTGTGAATTGTCCGGCATTATTTATTTATTTATTTGTGTATCTGTCTGTGGTATCGTAGCTCCCAAGAATTCCAGTTTTCCTCCTTAAGGCTAATCTTCAAGGGGGATTCATTACTTCAGTTCTTATTCAGAACTGGAATTAATTTTTTTGACTTCCAGTTTTCCCCCCTCAAGGGGGATTTCAAGGGGGAAAACTGATGAACCGATTTTCGTTTAGTTTTTTTTTGTGTCATAGATTATTTTATCACGTGTGTTCTTAGCCATGTTTCATGAAAATCTGTTCAGCCAATAAACGTCGGCGGGTTTTAAAATTTTTAATTTGGTCTAGGGTTTTTCTAGCAAGTAGCAGCCCGGAAACAGGAAGTTGGCTGTGTTACACCCCCGTGCCTCGGAAAGCACGTTAAGCCGTTCGTCCTGGGCTTGACCTCTCCCCGGTCGTGTCGGTCTACCGTCCGATTATGAGAGTGAGATATTTAAAGGATAGAGAGGAGTACATCTGTGTTTGCGCACACACTTGTGCACTATAATATGTTCTGCGCATCTGGCTAGTCGAAGACTGGCCGCCGTGGTCAAAATTTGGCTAGGAGGACATCAAATAGACTGACCTCTCAGTAGGGAAAGCACAGCGATTGTTGTTTAGGGTAGAATAGAAAAAAATTACGTCACTTTGTCATCGAATATGTAAATTATTTGAAATCCATTCCGTCAACTTTAATAATATACGCAATGTATGACGAAGCAATGTCATTATTGTCTATTCTACCCTAGAGAACAATCTCTGTGCTTCGCTTACAGCTCTTGTGTCGATGCAACCAACTCTTGAGTTTACGCTTTATTGTTCACTCAGCTCTTGTGTCGATGCAACCAACTCTTGAGTTTACGCTTTATTGTTCACTCAGCTCTTGTGTCGATGCAACCAACTCTTGAGTTTACGCTTTATTGTTCACTCAGCTCTTGTGTCGATGCAACCAACTCTTGAGTTTACGCTTTATTGTTTTTTCATAATAGTGCCTAGTGTTAAATTTTTGGAGTTTTATATGCAATCGGTTTGTACGCGTGGTTTCCCAGGCACAACCACGCCTCTTGTAAAATAGGTCAACAGGCTCTTGGGTAATTGTTCGATGGCTATTCAATTCCGGCTTAGTTGGGAGGTTGATGGCCGAGCAAGGAATTTAAAGTAGGTTCTTTGATTCGATTATTTATTCAAATAATTGAAACATTCGATCACTAATTGAAGTAATTGAATCACTTGATATTAATTGAAATAACTGAATGGCTCGGTTCTTATGAGCTTTGCCCTTTTGAAGGCTTTTCTTGTAAGCTTCTGCTTTTGTTTAGAAGCTTGCGTATTGTTAGAATATAATTTACCAGACGATCGCCTCGCGGTTTCACCCGCGAAGTTCCCGTTCCCGTGGGAATTCCGGGATAAAATATAGCCTATGTCACTCCTGGAAAAGTAAGTTTCCTAACGGTGAAAGAATTTTTCAAATGGGTCCAGTAGTTTCGGAGCCTATTCAATACAAACAAACAAATCTTTCCTCTTTAAAATACTAGTATAGATGAAAGATATAGGTAATACTTGGGGTGGGTAAATAACCAATATTATTAATTACAAATATCACTTTGAAAGAAAGAAAGAAAATAAATTTATTTATAACTACAATCAATATACAGATAATAAGTTGTAGTCAAGTAAAGATAATTGTAATAAACTGATTGTAATTATGAACTAGGAAATGGCTCAGCATGAAAACTGCGTGTGCTGGTAAACCGAACATACGCAGTGCTGATATTCCGCCGTTTCCTACAGTCAGTACTTTGGCTGAGGCATTGAAGCCTTTGGTTATGTTACAAATTGTTGTTTGAACAATTATGCTAGTTCAGCAGTCAGTAAATTAGTTACCTATATACTTATGTATTTAGGTACCAACCTAAAAAACAAATTAAAACTACTAGTTTTTACGATTGAAACAGTTGTGCTAACTGCAGACTGTTACAAACAAACTAAAGGTAGCTCAACTGATCCATATCATGTATCAAAGATTTTAGTGCTGTTTGTGTCCACGAATTCTATGGTTTTCAGAAAATATTATCGTTGTAGTAACAAGGATATAAAGTGAAAAAATTCTAGATGAGTAATACCCCTATTTGTTTTCGAAGAACAAAATTACCCCCATCGGTTGGAAAGACAAATGCACGACACGTATTCCATCGCTCCGGTTCCTCTACGTTATTAGTAAAAGTGTTATAATAATACACAGTTAAATAATTTTACATTCATTATTTGACGCCCATTTCAGGAAGCATTTTGGTGGGTTCCTACTGTTTCACCCAAATTCTTGACGTATTGATGAGTATCTCTCTTATTACTACCAGCTAACTGTGGCTTCAGCATAATTAACAACTTATTTCTGATTTGATAAACATTTTGTTAAGTTTTTAAATATTTATTGGATAATAATTTAGTTTAAAATATTAATTGTCTATGAAATCATTTTATCAAGCCTAAAGAAATAAAAGTTATTGATTTCTTTCTTTCTTTCTTTTTGCTTCAAGATTTTGTTTTTTATGTTTATTTTAAATTAGACTATGGACTTTGAGTCATTGGTTTGACTATGCCAGTCCCTTGGTCAGTACGGAAAATAAATTATATATAAATTGATAACTAAATTAAATCTGAAACTAACCCAAATTTTATTGCCGCATCAGTGGCGTGGCTTAAATAATATGGGTAACAACTGGCCATTAGGTTAACTCCGTATAAATCAATAACCTTTGATCTCATAGACGCGCTCCGCTCACACTCCACTAGAAGATGCTGCACATATTTTAGTTAACCGGTAACTTATCTCAAATTACTGGTAAAGTAATCATCTCAAAGTGTGGCATGCTTTTGCCACAAATTCACATTTATTAATAACGGGTCAAAAGTCGAGTTGTGCTGTAATATATGTGTGAGACCACTCAGTTCCGAAGACAATAGAAAAGATTGGAAGAATTCCAGCGGAGCGTGATAATGAGGTCAAACTCTTTTTAAATTTTGCTCTAAGAATGGATCAATGCATAGTGGAATTACGAATTAGAATCGCGAATCTTAAGCCGGACAAATAGGTTCTATACAACATATGTATACACTTGCGAGCTTTAAACTGGAATCGCTTCAAGGGTTGTTCAAGACTAATTTTTACAATTTCTTTGCAGTGAACTATGAGTTAAGTTATGTTTTCCCTTACGCAGGATTTATTGGCGACGATAAATTTTGATTTAATGCACGATAATGTCCGCTGCCACACCGCAGCAGTGACTAGACAGCACCGACAGACGTCTTCCATGTCGGCATTCCCACACTAGACTGGCCAGCCCTTATTCCTGACTTAAACCCAATCTGGCATATGTGGGACGAGCTAAAACAGCGGATACGAGGGAGAAATCCAGCTCATCCAGCTCCGGCGCCGATAGAAGCCGATAGATGCAACTTCGACCTATTGCAATAATTCCCAAAATTTAGGTAGCTAATTTAATTAATTTTAAATCTTCTTGATATCACTTGAAAGGTAACAAAATTACCTTTCAAATGATATACCACAATCTATAGTTCATTGTACATAAATTGTAAAAAAATTGTTTTGATCAACTCGCGATGAAAGCGATTCCATTTTAAAGCTCGCAAATGTATATAAGTTAGTTTTTCTTATAACACTTTGGTGGATCTTGGGACAAATATCAGGATCAGAATTGACTGATTTCATTATCATCATCTTGACGACTCATTTTCGTATAAGGTTTTCGTAGTTCCATGTCCGCACCGCACGCTAGAAGGGCTGTACAATATCAAAATATCAAAACTAAGACATCACTATAAGGCCCAGGCTCCACCAAAGCGTAGATGTGCGGCAATGTCCAAAGCGGAGACGAGAAGAGACATTTTGACGTGACAACGTCTTATAATTCGATAGAGCCGGCTGCACGCACGAAAAAACATGACGTCATGCGGCGTTACCTCGCTATGACGTCATGCGGCGTTACCTCGCTCTGAGGCGTTCCATGTAAGGCTTGAAGTGCAAGCGAGAGCGCTCGACATCCGTCTCTCTCCTACTTGAGTGAGCGATGCGTCTGCGTGGACAGCTGCTATACTATAGTACATTTACATGTTTTGATCGAGTATCAAATGCTACCATTCCATCAGTATTTTCTTAAGACGTTGTCACGTTCAACTATCGTCAGTAAACCGACTTTACAGACAACCAATTTTTTCAGCAGGGTGTCTCCACCGAAGATGCGTATTTACATTTATATTTATGTACGAGTACTTATGTTTTGTATAGTCTGTAATACGCCACCGTCTATACCTGTACAATAGTTACGTGTCCATCCAAAGGTTGCCTGGAAGAAATCGCTTTTAACGATAAGGCCGCCCGTTGTGTTTTTGTGTTTGTTTTTTTTCTTTTCTGTTTTTTTCTTTATTGGTATGCAATAATGAACATTTGTATTGTATTGTATTGGCTAGACTGAAGCGGAGATGTGTGTTGGCTAGAGCGGAACTAAGCTGCGTGCGGCGAGCGTTGGATGTTTCTTGAGATGAATGCACTAGCGGCGCGCTCACGGCATACCGCTCACACCTCTCCTCGTCTCCGCTGCGTGACATCACCAGCTTGCGAGGCACAGCTTACATCTCCGTTTCGATCGTTCTTTGTTTTCTTCGTATAAAAATAAGATACATCTCTGCTTGGTGATATCCAGAAGCTGTTAAATAACGACGTACTATTGGTTGTTTAAAGCGCATCAAATATCAAATTGGTTTATTTCCTCTTCATCATCTCTGCTCCGCTCGTCTCATCTCCGCTTTGGTGGAGTCCGGCCCTAACATCTTGATAAATCAAGACATTGATATCATCGTCCAAACGAAATAAGGGCTCTGTTTATTTTCAGTTGAGTAATCAAAATAACAAAGTACCTAGTGAGTAGGTATACTCACTTAGTGCCATTATTATTATGTCGGTAGTCACTTACATAACCATCCAATATTCCGATAATTTTCCCTACAGAGCAGCAAATGAGCGATATTATTCTTACCTTTATTCAGTAGGTACCTTTCACGGAAAATTATTTTACATTCCCATTTCATATTTGTCATGATAATGGAAAGGAAACCTAATGAGAACTTATGTGTGTTTAGGTTACAGGCGTAAAAGGGTGCTTAATACATTTTCATAAATCACACACTGTTTTATTTCACACCTTTTTAGGGTCTCGTACACGAAGGGTACAAACGAAACCCTATTTATTACTAAGGCTCCGCTGTCTGTCCGTCTTTCCGTCTGTCAGAGAACTCTATCTCATGAACCGTAAGATCTAGACAGTAGAAACTTTCACAGAATGTGTATTTCTCTTGCCGCTATAACAGAAAATACTAAAAGCAAAACAAATATTAAAATTAAAGGTACACACAAAAATCGATTTATGGGTTATTTTTGCTCTAAGTTTGTCGAGGCTGTATCTCTTGAACCATAATAGGAATACACATAAAATTTTCTGTAACTTACCAACAAATACTAAATATAAAATAAAGCGGAAAATTAAAGGGGAGACCCCCTTTAATTTTCCGCTTGTTGATGTTATAAGAGAGTTTCGTTTGAGAAATAGGTTTGAAGAATGAGACGAAACCTTCATACAAAGAAAACATCCAGAACACCCTGAACAAATATCCGCAGATCGTACAAACCTTTGTCCCGAGGCGAGAATCGAACCTGCAACCTCCTGCGTTGCAGGCGGATCTTAGCCCGCTGCGCCACAGAGGTCATCAATGATAGGTAGCATTAGAGATTTACAAGGTTCATCATTATCATCATCATTAACCTATATTAGTCCAATGCTGGACATAGACCTCCCCTAATGAGCGCCATAGCGCCCTGTCTTCAGCTTGCCGCATTCAGCATCTGCCTGCAGTCTTTCGCAGGTCGTCATCCCACCTGGTTGGAGGGCGTCCTACACTACGTTTGCCTAGTCGCGGTCTCAATTCAAGAACACGAGTTTATTTTTTGTAATTTTTAAAAAAGTGTTATAGGGTTATTCCGTTGTAATAAGATTTAAATGTTTTTGAACTTATCCAGCATCTGATTGCTTAATGTCGGTGTCCTCAGTGTCCTCGGGCGGATCTTACAAAACACATTTACTACACAAATACGCACTAATATTCGCACTCGCTTGCACTTGTACCACACCACATAACACTTACTTGGAATAAAGTTTATTAAATCCTACCCTATAATAATCTGTTAAAAACTGTTTAACATTGATTTATTATCTCCTTAGGTACTTGATTTTACGCACATAAGTAAAAATTTTCTTGGTAAGTAACTTTATGAACATTAATAACGTATGTTAGGGAAGAGCGTTACCTCTTAATATAGTTATTTCAAACTTATAAGAAGGTTCCAAGCACGGATTATAGATTATGTAATATTTTATTAATGAAATAAACATTTTGTATTTGTAATGTTAGGTACTAAACTGTAACAAACGAACCGCGTTTGTCCGTGAGACCTTTGTGACTAGGTATCTTGCTTTGTTATGTTTCCTAGAATTTAATTTTGTGACATACATTTAGGCCTTTTGTGTTCCAGATAGATACTACTGAAAGGAAATCACATAATTTTAAGTTGTTCTCATACGGTTTCAAGGACGTTCTGCAAAACTTGTCTAGGCGTACTTACCATTTAATTTGGTAAGTGTTTAGGTTTGTCGAAAATGTTATATCAACAGAAATAAGGTCTTACTGAAATTACTGTTTTAGCTGCTTGTACCGTCATCATTAGCCTAAACTACTCCAGGGCTGGACATAGGCCTCCCCTAATGAGCTGCAATAGCACCCCGTCAGCTTGCAGTCTTTCGCAGGTCGTCATCCCACCCAGGCCAGAGGGTGTCCTACACTACGATTAGTAAAATAAATAAATAATAAATAAATCGTTTATTATTGAACAAAAACAATGGTTAAATGGTTATAAAATGAAAAACGATGTCATCTGCAGAAGTTTAAAAACTGTGTCGCAGATGACAACGCCCTCCTCCGAAATTTATATGGATAGAGTTCCAAAAAAATTACAAAAAATAAAGCTACTAATTTATCTACATTTAAGTAAGATAGTACCTAGCAGTTACATATTTATCTATTACCTAAATAAATAAATAAGTAATGCTGGACAATAGTAATACATCATCTAGCCCTTAAATAATAGTGTATCGCATCTGAAATCGCAACCGCAAGAGAGAGAACATTCTCTCAAAGTCAAACAAATACTCATTTACCGAAACTACTTTGCCAAATTTCCACCCGCATGACACGATCAACTCCACTTCGCAAACATTAGAAGCAAAATACAATATCAACTTGGCACATAAAGAACCTCAAGTCTAAGCTATAATTATAAGGAATGAGAGGCGAGGGATTCATTTCGAAAATGTAATTAAATTTAAGGGCGGCGCACACAGGGCGTCTATTATGATGAATTTATCTCTGGCCGAATTTTTAGCGTGCCAGTTTCAGCTTATTATAATGAGGTACTTATTAAAATGAGTGTACAGTTTTGACTTTAAGTCTAAAGGAGGCAAATTTAATGTTTGTTGGATTAAAATACACGTTTGACAATAAATACTGACACAACTGCCATTCTACTGAGTGGTGCGGCGGTAAGATTGTTAGATTTAATTTAGTAGGTATTACTTGAGTAGTCAATTTTTGTAAATTACGTTACTGACATAGTCAGACCTAGGTTCTTGCAAAAGAATGAAGAAAACCTGTTGCTATTTAAATAATCTACTAAATAGTATTAAGCAGAAAACAAGTTTACTCATTTATTTATTTATTTTATATGATACCTAATGATGATTTATTTTATATGAAACCTTACTTTTTGCTGTGTAATTTACCTATTCATTTACCTACTAAGTATAAGATGTTTTTCAAAAAATCTTTAAGATTTTGTGGTTGGCTTACAAAGCCAAACTTAATCCTTATAACTAGCGATATTACTTAGTACTTAGTACTTATCTTGCTGTACCCTAGCCGGGTCCATATTTGAGACTGATTAACTTTAATAACTTATGTACAAAATGGTGGCAATAAAAAAAAATGAATTTGAATTTGATATTACAGGTGATTCAGTTGATACTCTCGTAAGAACCTAGTACGTTCATAAGTAAGCCAAAATTTATCTTCGAACTTAAAGACACGTACGATTCAGTTGAAATAAGAAGTCGCTAAGTCTAACACGTAATACCTAAGTTCTACGTGCCGGAAATGTAAGAGCTGCTTCTACAATCTGCGATATCCAGCATAATGTTCTATTTTTACCGAGGAAATAGCAGCTTTGTTCGTAACATTAAAATTCACAGGTCGACTGTGGGACTTAGCATTTCTTCTTATGACTGTGCTGCAATGTGCGATGCTTAGCAAGAAGGTTCACAAATACAGAACTTCCTTTAGCAATAAGTACCTAGGTACTGACTTTTTTATCTTTGTTACTTATGGTGTTTCCTAAAACGAAGTATCTATGTGTGTTATTGTTAAAATATACTTATATATTGAATGTAACGACATCAAGGGTAACATCAAGTGTACTTAATAAAAAATTAAAAAATAAAAACAGCTAAGTATTATCCTAATACACAATACAGTAGAGAAAAATGCTACTAACTAAAACTTCTGACTTAGAACTAAATAAAATATTCTTTGAATAGCTTCTTTTAATCTGTACTATCTATTTCTGTGAGCGTGACCACCTAGGGCGGTAAAAGCCTCGTCCAAGTTTTTCCACGTCGCTCGTCAAGTGTACCTACGATGGAATAAATAAATACAAAAAACAAATACAAATTTTACGAAGCAAAGAAGCTTGTAAAGCCTTTAACGAGAATATCGCAGTCGCTATCAGTTTCAACAGACTCGCAAAACTTTGCTTTTCAACTCTCGGTTAAGTAGTTCCTGATTTTAATGAATTTACAGGGGCGAGATTTTACAACAATAGGCTTACCATTACAATGGCATTACCTACCTACGTTCTCTTAGGACTATTAGATAATAGTCCTAAGACCTACCGTGTATAGGTCTAGAAACCTACATGGTACTAGAAACCAATATTTTTCTAAACAAAGGCATTACAGTATAAAATCAAAAAAATATCAGTGGAAAGTATTTTATGACAAATATATCATCGGTGCAAATTTGCTTTTTAATGCTTTCATTCGTCTGTCGTCTGATTTCGAACTCGATTATGAAACTTTTTCGCTACGTTTGTGCAATTATACGTTGTAGAAGTAAGTGTGATTACCTTTCTGTGTTCTGTTATTGTTATCTATCAGTTTATGTGAAGTCTTCATTCAGCCTTTGTTGACAAAACATATCTTGGATTCTAGAACCGAATATAGGTTAATTCAGGGACAGATGGTTCACGGCAAGTCGATAAAAACTATCGCGGCGGTAAAATTGCTGTTTGAGGAAGTGCTCTCATAGAATTCGATCACAAGATTATGCCCGCCGATACAGTCACTATAGTGTAGGTCCTTTAGTGAAATTCTGATCTTTATGAAGCAAAAGACACATCAAAAGAGGGTCAAGGAAGAGAGAACTGTTATAACATGATGTCTCCGTACTGTAAATAAACGAACTCCCCCAATCTTGAGGCAATAGAAAAACAGGCGTAATGCAAAATTTATTAGGGTCAATTTGTTTTTATTGGCTAATTCATTGGCAGTGGGTGTTTTCCGGCCGACGGGTCGCCGAGGACGTTAGACAAGAGGTGTATAAAATATTACGGAATGAAATTGAGCTCAACGAAAAAGGAAGACAAGAGGTGTATAAAATATTATGGAATGAAATTGAGCTCAACGAAAACGAAAGACAAGAGGTGTATAAAATATTACGGAATGAAATTGAGCTCAACGAAAAAGGAAGACAAGAGGTGTATAAAATATTATGGAATGAAATTGAGCTCAACGAAAACGAACTCTGACAGGCAGAAGTGGGAGGTGTTAAGAATTTGTACATTTTAATGTGCGGTCCTTTTAACCTTTAAACGGTACCTTTAGCGGTACCTTTTAACGGCTAAGTTACATATTGTGGACAGACACATAACGCAGATAAGTTAAAATTGCCTCTCACTTAAAACATTCAGAGTACCTACTCCAAATACGGTTCTTAAGAAAGCAACAATTCGAAAATATGATGGGAAAATTCGGAAAATCTTTGTCTTTGGAATTTAAGGGCAGGCCAACGTCTGTTGGGTCAGTTAATACATAGGTACCTATTTGATTACTTTGCCCCGAATTTACTTTTAAGTAAGAGCACATGATTTTGTTGAAAGTCACATGTCTACAGTGTCCTAAATCTTATATTCGGTAGATCGGGACGTACGCTGTAACTTACAGTTCACCCTACTTTTTATTGCGCCTCATTTTACATATAAATCGGCTGCTCTGTAATATAACTGATTCATTGATCGTAACATCTACATTTGTATGATATTACAGTACAAATCACCTATCATTACGCGGATCATGCATGACTATTGGCATTTTATATCACGTCTGATTAATTCTTTCGGTTTCCATAGCGCGATCAGCTCGCAAAGGTCTGCGAGCTGTAGTCTAGTAAGGACAACATTGTTCCACTCATGAAGGTCTAGTAGTTCCACGGAGCTTAAATAAATAGTTCAAAGGAACTGCCCTCCGTCGTCCACACTTCTTGTTGAACCACTGTAGCCTGCATGGCTTAAATCTCTGTTTGTTCCATTCCTTCCATACCGCGCTGATCTGGCTTGGCGCCTCGTTCTTGCAAATGTCAACTTATCCCATCGCCTCCAACTTACCGTATCCTGAACCTAAACGTTGTTGCTGGTGCTGTGTTAATATCTAACATTCGCGCACTCCGCCATCTAGGTTCTTCAGTTACATACCAACACAATTTGCTTTTACCATCGAGTACCAAGTGGAAGCTGTGTAGGGCCAAATCCAGCCCAATTGAATGCAATCGTGGCATCAATAGCCTTCAATTCAGTAGAAAGCAATTAGTTTCTATTCCGGGCAAAGTAATGATCACACAACCTCGTTAAAACCTCTTTGTAACTCTATGGAAATGAGGTATGTATGGAATAGATTTCTATTCTGTCGGACGGTAATTAAACTTTCACAAGAATTATTCCAATATCGTACGACCCCAATATTAAAATACGGTTGGCTCAGGGTTACAGGTTACAGCTCTGGTTACAGGTTGGCTCAATTAAGACACGTTTCTTCTCTATCCTGTTCTGTGGGTACTCAAAAATTAAACCCAAGACCTTTGGAACAATTAAGTTAAGTAAAGGAACATCAACTTCGTTCCCTCTTCTTAATTCACCACTTCCGGCTTGAAAGACCACAAGCCGGAACAATCAGTGTGACCCTTATGCACAATACAACTCTGGCAGTGCCTACGGAAAAATTGACCCGTTCTATTTTACTATACAATATATGTATAAGGAAAACTTAAATCGAGAGACAATCGTGCATGATTTGGGATTACATAAGGTCAAGGCTTTAAATTAAGGAGGTTTCAAAATACCGTAATAATAGACAACTATTTATATAGCATAATATAATTATGTGTGGCATAATAATATCAAGCTTGATCGGTCAAGTATACCTAATACTTCAGATAAATACACAAGCGAATATTTATCTCAATCGAATCATTTCGAAAAAAATTACATTAGACATTATTTTGTAAAAAGCTATTTTAAATAGAAGAGCCACTGCGTTTGTCTATTCCTCAGTTTGTCGTTCTTTTCTTCGTTAAATTTAATTTCCTAAAATTAACGAACAAAAGAACCAAAGCATTTAATTTCCCAACGTAAGTTCCTTTTTTAGAAGAGAATTTGGTCCACCTAGAAAAGAGTGTTCGTTTATGCTAGCCCTGCAGAAAGTCAGAATACAATCAGCAACAGAATAGTTTTGCCAACTTTCGTTCCGTGACTACAGAGAGCAAAGTTCACAAGCCAATATCGGAGTCAATATACCGCAAGATGTCTTGTAACGTACTGACATACTGTGTGTTGGCACAAGTGCATGGCGCAGAGAGTAAGCTAGAATTTGAGAAATCTGTAGGGATCTGACTCCGCCACAATGTTTTTTGTATAATTTTGTCCAGTTTCGCTAATTTCGTGTGGCTTCGCATCAAACAAGACACAGTTTTTATATAAAGGTCCTTTGTCTCGGATTGGTCTCCATATTAATTTACCTTTGCTTTGGTATAGCTTAGAGGTTTATGGACTTGTGACATGAAATCCACTGTAGATAGCAGAACAAAGATCAAAACAAAAGATTGGATATCAGAAATGATCCATTGTGTGCCTACTCCTACCCATCTAGAAAAATAGAAATAAAAACTAGCTACGAATTGTTGGTTCTATGGTATGGTATTAAAATTGAATCCATCTGCATGATTAAACGAAGTAAAAACTCATTGCTTCTCCTACTGCGATGAATACAAGTAGTAAAAACTTGTCACGTCCTTTCCGTATGCCGATTGCGCCTCAGGGAGCTATCTCTCTGTATAAAACTACTCTTGTGCTTGTGCCGCGTTCGCAAAACTTTGCAATAAGCTTAGACCGACAAGTTTTGCTGGAATCATAAAATATTGCGACTATTCTAGTCGGGTTACTGTGACTTTTTACTGCAATTTTTAACGCTATTGAAATGATAGAGTGGACGAACGTGAGACGTGGTTGAATGCGGATGGTGATTCAATGTTGTATAATAGACACGAAAAATTTAGACCCGCGACCCGTGCACCCACTGGCTTCACCCACCGGTGGGTGTAGGGGTAATTCCTGTTTACCCGTGTACCCACTGCGATATGGTTGGAATTAATTATATTAATTACTAGCTGCGCCCCGCGGCTTCGCCCCCGTGGAAATGTATGTTTCCAACTTTCTTAATTTTTTCTTTCACAAGAACCTTCTCCTGCCAATAACAAACACAACAAAGAAAGAATTAGCGAAATCGGTCCAGCCGTTCACGCGTGATGCCGTGACCAAGGAAAACGGGTTTCATTTTTATATATATAGATTACTTACCTTATTATTACCTTATAATAATAATAATATTAATAATATTAATTAAATTAATTATTATACATATATTATTATTACATTATTAATTATTATTAAATAGGTATACCTTTATCTCTTTCATATCTGACTGTCCTGTAAGTCCCTATTGTACAGTCTTTTTGATTTTTCATGTGTTTATTTCAATTTGCTTTCTTTTAATTTTTCCTATTTATGTGTAAGTTACGCCGCGACTCAGCATTTCATTCTGGCCTCCACGGAAGACCAGCGCTATGGCAGGATACATCTTGCCATAGCATCTCCTGAGTGTTGGCCATTTTTATTACCTATATCTTGTTACTTTTATATTAACCTTTATCTTTTGTATGTGATATGTATTTATTGGTTACAAAATTTACGCATTAATACTTGTACTTGTACTTGTCCACTACTGAAAGGGAACTTTTGCCATAATCGACTTGGCAGGCGGATTGGCGACCCCTCAAGTGTTAAAAGTACAGAGAAGCAAGCTGTTGCCCAATCTTTAGTAGTTTCCCTTAGTCGACTCTTCCACATCCACGGGTAGAGTTGTAGGAATATAAAGAAAATGAAAAAATAATAATTAAATAGTTTATTTGAGACGAAACATTACAACAACTAAACATTTATGAAAAAAAAACTTAACTAGATATGAATTTATCAGTAAGATATGTGAAGTGTAAAAAATGGTTAGTTACTTAGTGCATACAAAATCACCAAATTGTTGGAAGTCTTTAAATTAAAATAGTAGATACCTAGTAACTTATCCCTTAAGTGTGTTTTCTTTTTTGTACTTACTGTGTTGTTATAAAAAAATGTGTTTCTTCCTTCTTTCTTTCTAACTTCTAAGAAAGAAACAAATTTGATGATTCTAACGCTGCTACCGCAATGGCTACCTCTGTCTCTACTCGTAATAAACTATAAAGTGTTGAGCACTCGCCCAACGTGTATCTGCACCAGGTAAAGCCGAAAATATATAGGTGGTTTTAAGCATTGTTACAAAATGCCGTCGTCATCCACCAGAATTGTTGAAATCTATTTTTTCCATTTTACTCCCTAACAGCCTAACTCCCTAGCCCGGTCGCAGGTATAAGTGTATACTTATATTCGTAGGTAAAGGTTCACCATGCAAAATTACACATTTTGTCAATAAATCTTACATGAATACATCCGAATTTTAGAATTTCAACTGAAAACAAGAAGCAGGACTAAATGGATGAAAATATTTAATTTTGTTATCCACGCCATATTATATAAATAAATAAATAATGCTGGACAATCCACACAGCATCATCTAGCCCCTGGCTAATAAAATGTACTTGCCTAAAATATGGCAAGGTATATGATATAAGGTATATGTTGATAATTATTGTTGTTTTTTTAAACCCGTAACGAAGAATAACCATACCTACTAAGGTACGAAATATTAAAGGCGGGCAGAGAGAAAAATAAAAGGTTCCGTTGAAAATCCTCTATCTTAGTACCTTTGTATCTGACTGGCAAGTAGCAACTATCTAGAAAGTAGCAACGCATTTTCCCCAGCTAATAAACAGCGGTAAGCTCGCGTACCTAATTCTGGGGTAAATAATAGCGGGAATACGTGGCAACACTTTATGAGGGCTACGTGCGCAAAGAGTTTTTTGTTTTATTTACGGAAAAAAGCACGTGTTTACTACGTGTTTTCGTTTAAATGCTTTTTAAGTACTTAGCTGGGTGCTGAACTGTTGACTTCCTGGTTTTTTGTCTTTTACTTTGAGTTTGCTTAGGAAATCAATACTTTCCTACTTTTAAATAAGGTTTATGACGACTAAAATCTAGCAGTGGGTTGGTAATTATTTACCTACGTCTGCAAATTTTGCTATTGATGAAGTAGGTGCTTTGCGTGTCTATAAAAGTTATACCTACATAGATGCTTACTAATAATAAATGATCTTAATGTGTTTTGTAATCCAAATTCGAGCTTAGAAAGTGAGGTACCTAATAAAGATTAGATTTAATGTTTAAAGTAAAATAGCAAGGTCACTCCAAAAGTCTTTCCAAAGTTACCAACAACATTATTTCGTCCCAGTTAGCACCTAACAATGCGTTACTTTCCTAACGAACTGCTAAACTTTAGGGTCAACGTAAACAAACCACAAAACGTCTTGTCAAAATTGTATGACCGATTTCAAAAATTATTGATTGATTCTATTTTCAGCAAAACTATTTTCTTTGAAACTTTTAAATCCATTGTGGGCAATAACACCTAAGTCATTTACAACAGGATATTTATTGTGATTTGAGTTTCGAGCTTTCCAAGATTTCGGCACAGCTTCATACGCCATGATCAAAATCATGGTTATACCGTTTTATATGACTATTTAAAGAATTTTTTTCCCAACAATTATCAAAAAATATGTAACAATATCCATAAAACCAATATGACAGAGCTGTGGTAGCGAAAATTTCTACCAAATGACTAAATTACTCTATATTATATGGATTCCAAATTTTATTTAAAATGACCGCGAATAATTATCGTCAGCCGACCAAATACTAATAATTATTATAATTCGACAGATCAATGGCCAGCAGCTCGCTTGCCAACACCAACAAATCTCCTCGCTTTTGGCGTTTTTAATATGATTCTAAAGTTTTAACGATCCGGGAGCTAGTGCTTTGAATAGTCGGCCATTTTTAATTACGAGTCACCATTGTGCGAGCCTGGGCGCTCTCGATAGCTTGATCGAAGGGTTGTCCTATATTGCAGAGGATGGGCCGGGCCGGAAAGATTTCACTCTGGTTTGTGTGGTTTGTTTTCAAAAATAATGAAAAGGTACTTATAATGCGTTTTTTTTTGTTTGGTAGGTGCTTCTTAACTAATTTACATCCGACGATCTCCTAGGCGCGGCTGCCGAAGGTCCGCCTACGACGCAGGGAATGCGGGTTCGATTCCCGCCTTGGGACAAATATTTGTAAGATCTACAGATATTTGTTCAGGGTGTTCTGGATGTTTTCTATGTATAATAAAAAATATCTATCTATGTAGTGTATTGTAATAAGTATATTAGCTTGGAGCTAGATAATGCTGTGTGAATTGTCCAACATTATTTATTTTTATTTATTTATTTTGTTTCTAAAATTTATTTACCTTTTTTGGATAGAGCAGATTAACCCTGAAAGAAAATGTTTACGTTTTGAAGTGACTAATTAGCCTATGCTTAGGATTGGTTTTCATCGAAAATTTAAAAACATAGAAGCAGATCTAGCGCATATCTACTTCTACTTCTTGAAAATTTATCATAGCCGGATAATTACAGAAAAACCTGGCAACACTCGCACCGAGACTGCACTCTGCCAATAATTGCACTGGATTGTTTCTGGATGCATTTTAGTAATTGCGACACGGCTTTCAAGTGCTCGTTTGATTGTTATAAAAGCTTGACAGTTTTTAAGAGGACGCATTGTAAAGCTCTTGAAACAAAATGGTTTAAGGGTTTTTATTCAGATGTTTAAAAGAAAATACAGGGTTGTATAAACGGGTTAGTGTAAGTACGAAAGGAAAATTATAATGTTCTAGAATTAGTAGTATTCTTGTGACAATAAAGGACAATATTAGTTTGAACATAGTCAAATTTCAAACTACATTGCACTGATAAAAGTTTTTGGTACTTAAGTAGAGTACTAAGTAGTAGTAGTAGGTAGTAGTAGTAGGTAGTAGTACTAGTAGTAGGTAGTACGTATCGTGTTCAACAATTTTCGACATTGCCCGTTAAATAAAACTATATTCAAACAAAAGTCATTTATTTGTTGTTTTTGTTAGCAAGTACTCCAAAATTTCGTTAAGTCAAATTACTGGTTTCCACGATACAGGCTTTGTATAGTGTGGAGACCGCAGGAAAATTTCTGTAAGATTGTTATTACTAAAATAAATATATTTTTGACGTGGCAACGTCTTATAATTCGATAGAGCCGGCTGCACGCACGAAAAAACATGACGCCATGCGGCGTTACCTCGCTCTGAGGCGTTCCCTCGCTCTGAGGCGTTCCATGTAAGGCTTGAAGTGCAAGCGAGAGCGCTCGACATCCGTCTCTCTCCTACTTGAGTGTCGTCAGTAAACCGACTTCACAGACAACCTATTTTTTTAATTTTCATTTGCCACCCAAAACTTTAAATAAATATATTTTATGACACTTTATACCGCTTCGCTATCAATTTGATCGCAGTCATGCTCTATCAGTTTTACGCGTTGAAGCACCAACCTAATCTCACGGCAGTAGGTACTTCCCGCTTCAACAACCCAGTATTACGCACACGTGCCTTTCAAAAGATCTAGAAATGGGGCTCGAAGCTCATAATGGGGACCACAGATTTGTCAAGGAGAAGATTTTATTTCACTACGTTCATCCAACAATTTCCTGATATCGTTTTTTTTTTCGATACATTCTATTCGAATATGATTGTTTCTATATGTTTATCGCTGCTGCGGCATAAAAATTCTGGTTTTTTTTTACACGAATATTTGGCTCCCGGTTGCGAGATCGACGACAGAGTGTACATGATGTATAACGCAATGTATGTGGCTAGCGCATGATCGTGGTGGATGGCCCATTCTTTGGAGGCTCATACCTTCGTCCTAGTAACGAAGCTAATAAAGAAAAAGAACTTCCGATTAAGGCATGCGGCGACCCCAAACAGCCTACCGTAACACGTAAGTGTGCTCTCTTACTCAACAATAGGCGCAGAAATACTAAACATAGGTCTAAAAATGCGGGCAAAATCGCGGGTAACAACTAGTTGCCAATATTTCCGTAGCAGAGTGACACAGAAAGTAAGTAACTCCTACACCCGGGCCGATCAGCTGATACGGCACGCCCCGTGTCAACGGTCAATGGAGTGGGCGAGACTTACGATTACTTGAGTACAACTTCCTAGGGATTTTTGAGAATAACGGGGTCGGATTAAGTGGAAAGATTTTGCTTCGTTTGCGAGGTTTTTTAGTAGCTTGAGAGTTTTTTGGGTGTTACGTCCAGGGTTCTCGCCACACTGGCGGAGAGATGGCAAACCAAGTCAACACAAGTCGTGATGGTAAGAAATCAAATAATATCGTCAAAAATTTTGACTTCGACGGGATTGAAACCCGCAACCTTCCCTCAGTACGGGAATACGCTTACCAATTGCACCACGAGGTCAAGTGAAGTAGGAGTCGATAAATTTTGGGACTTCCTTCGGACTCAAGCGCTCGTGATGGTTATTTTATACACAAAAGATGTAACTAGGGGTATTCTTACACATTTTTTCCAGCTTTGGTGTCAACTAAACCTGACTCAGATTTCGTAGTTTGTCATTTTAAAAAAAAAGGTAGCA
The DNA here is from genome assembly GCA_963564075.1 of Eupithecia subfuscata. Taxonomy (NCBI): domain Eukaryota; kingdom Metazoa; phylum Arthropoda; class Insecta; order Lepidoptera; family Geometridae; genus Eupithecia; species Eupithecia subfuscata. Next base: position 6,932,199 of record OY751114.1, read on the forward strand.
CTCCGGGAGTGCCGGCAGAAGTGAAAACTTACATCTTACGATCTTACGCTTTTTCGATCAGCATCACGTGACCCTGACGCGAGTTTGAAAGTTTTTACCCATACAAAAAAAAGTGCTCAGCGCCGCTAAAGAAGTTTTCACTTCAAAAAAAAACTCGTTAGTCTCGCGTATCAGCAATTTGAACTGCATGCAGTTTGCGCACTTCGCACTTGTAAGTTCCAAGTTCATATTTATACCTTTACCTACTTTAACCTTTAAGTTGATACTTAAAACTATTTTAGAACTTCATTTACTAAAAACTGCTTTTACTCTGCTCAGAATAGCTTCAGAATAAGAACCTTTTAAAGCACTTACTCTATCAGCTGTCATTTCCACTCAGCGTTAAGATTATTTGCATGTATGGAGCTGTCCCTACAATGTGCATGCAACCGACTAACTTAATGTTAGTGAAGGCAGTTTGTGTAGCTTAATCGGAATATGCAAATTTATGTCATTTTAATGTGGTAAAGAAGTGTTTTTCAGGTAGACGAGGTCTTAGGTAACTCGGAAAGAGCTTCTATAAAAAAAACTATCGGACGCTAAATAAATAAACGATATGTACCTAAATAAAGGATGCTGGGCCATTCACACAGTATCATCTAGCCCCAAGCCCCATCTTAGGTACCTAATAAGAAAAGAGCGTCTTAAAAAATCGGACTATAAATAAATAAACAATATGTAAATAAATAATGCTGGACATTTCAATGGTATATATTATTATATATGAGGTATAATTTATTTATATTATATTTATTTCGTATTATATTTATTTTATGTATCTGTCATATTAATTGTATTTATAGCTATCAGTTTTTGCTTACGTATGTTTAATCCAAATATTAAACCTACTGTAGAACACGCCACCGTCTATACTTGTTCTTCCACTTCCGGTCCATCCAAAGGTTGCCTGGAAGAGATCGCTCATAGCGATAAGGCCGCCCATTGTGCAGCGTAATATGTGTTTGTCTTTTCGTGTCCTGTGTTTCTGTTTTATTTGGTGTGCAATAAAGAGTACTTGTATTTTATTGTATTGTAATTCACACAGGCATCATGTCATATCATACATAGTTCTTACCCATTACACAAGCAGAGCTTGTGTCATGGGTCATCATTAGACAGCTGATATCTATACTAATATTATAAATTCACAATACGAGGATATTATTGACCTCTGATTTAGACCTAGATCTATTCTGTACGAGCGTCAATTCAGCCAGAGAGCTACTGTACAATACAAAAGTTATTTTAATAATGACGCATATACTCAGGTTTACATAAGTTTTATGTACATACATAGTTTATTGTTAATCTGTTTATCCACGTCATTGTCATTTGAGCTATTGTCTATTTATGTTCATATGTCATTAGTTAAATTGTCACTATACGTTTAAATCTTTAATAGGCTCTCTGATGTTATTACGTAATTTGATCAAGTTAGTTTAAGGCGCATGTATGACTCAAACTAGCGCCGCTGCCTTTTCTTTCTTATATTTATTTATTTATTTTTGCTTGCATGTACATTCATTTTTATGTCTAAGTGAATGATTAGTTATAGGCTTATCACTAGCTAGGTACATGCACCCTGGAAGGGCACTGCAAAACTGATTTATTCATTTTTACATTAATTACGTTAATCAAAGGAATTTTTTGTCCACTCTACAGTTTATGTGCCCATAAAATATTTTTCTTTTATATATTCTAAGGAGACTAATTAAAAGAAAAGAAGAATAGCATAGTTGCACTTGGTGGCCACCGAACTCTGTTTTCGCTTCTCTGTCTAAATTATACGAAACTGAACTAAATCAGAGGGATTAAAATAAAGCTTATGATAGGTATCATAAACTGTAGAGGTTAGAATTACCTGTATGCAAAATTTCAGCTTGATCCGTTCAGTAGTTTTGGCGTCAAGAGGTAACAAACATCCATCCATCCATCTATCTATCCATCCATCCAAACTTTGGCATTTATAATATTAGTGTGATGTGAAGTGTGATAGTATGGATGGATATAAATACTTAAGAATAATACATAATGAACATAAATAAAACCCTAGTAACTACTATACTGCGGTGTTCTTAACCCTTCACGGATTAGCGCTAGCACTTGCACTTTATCCCTTGAGCGTCACGCCAATTTTATAGTTCACAAAACAATGCACCGTGACCGCCAAACAAACCCAACTTCATACACGTTTGGCAAGTTCATTCTGAATGGTGTGTCGCTGACGTCATTTTCTAAATATAATTCAGTCTAAAAAGAAGAATGCGTCATAATCTTCTCATAGTAAAATAAACCTTAAACTCTTATATATTGAAATCAAAGTCGACACTCAAGCAAGAGTTTATAACTTCTTGTTAGTTTCAAAGATATTGGCTAAAACGAAACCTTAGGCTGGCCACACACGTTGCCCCGAGCTTTCAGTCACGACCTACTTAGAAACTTAGTTATTCAATCTGAATCTTACGTTTTCTCAGAATAGAAGACCTACATGAAATGCTGTTAGGAATCAAATATGGCAGCTAAGGTAACTTTTGCTTTGAAAATATATTACGATAAAATAAATGTAATATAAACTAAATAAACTTTAGGATATAAGAAGGCTATACCTACAGGCTATATTTCTAGTCGTAATTTAACCTGAACTAATATTGCGCAATATTATTTTGTATGGAGAACATTGTTTAGTTAGGTTGGATAGGCGTAAAATTATTTCTTGGTACCTATTATTATTGTAACATTTGGTTCTCTAGAGGGCGAATTATGTTTGTATAAATGTAGCGACTGGTATGTACTAGAGGAGAAAGTTTCTACCTAGAGTATCTCATAGAATTGTCACCATCATATTCATCATCATCAGTTCGTATACGTCTACTGCTGTAAATAGGCCTTCCCCAAACGACGCCACAAATAGCGGTCCTGAACCACCTCCACCCACCGACTCCCTGCGACTGCTACAATGTCGTCGGCCCATCGAGTGGGAGGTCTTCCCACACTCCGTTTCGCATTGCATCGCGGTCGCAACTTGAGACCTTTATTCTCCAACTGTTATCGGTTCTGCGAGCTATATGGCCTGCCCATCGCCACTTCAGCCTGCTAACTCTGAGAGAACTGTTTTTCAAAACTGTTTTTTAGATCTGTTTTTCTACGAATTGTTGCGGAGATAATGGGAGAGGTATCCATTATTTCAAGACAGAAGGAAAGTTCAACTTTTCTCGCATTTTTCTTTTTGCTTCGCGTCAATAGCCAATAGGATCTATCGGTAACCATGGTCATTTTTACAATATTTGTTACATGAGTATAAAGTAGATTGATGTCGTACACAGTGATAAGATTTTTTAGTTTTGTTATCCAATACAAATCCAACGTAATAAGGAGGCTGGCAAAAATTTAAGGAGGCCCATTATACATTATACAATAAGCCTTCTTAAATTTTAACGTAAATGGTTGTGATGACGATAATGATGACAAAGAAATAAAAATAAAATGATAAAAAATTATGATGTAAAGTGTTCATTCATGAATGTAGCATAGCAATTGCTACACCGTGTTGCTCTGACATACCATGGCTACTCCGCCGTAGCAATGGCTACGCCGCCGTAGCAATGGCTACCCCGCCGTAGCAATGGCTACTCCGCCGTAGCAATGGCTAAGCCGCCGTAGCAATGGCTACGCCGCCGTAGCAATGGCTACGCCGCCGTAGCAATGGCTACGCCGCCGTAGGAATGACTACGTCGTAGCAATAGTAGCGCGCTACTATTGCTACGACGTTGCGACTGTGTTTGCGCACACACTTGTGCACTATAATATGTCCTGCGCTTCTGGCTAGTCTCCGATGAGACTGGCCGCCGTGGTCGTAATTCGGCTAGGAGGACATTATTATTATTATTACGACGTTGCGGCTAAGTAACATAAAGACGAATAAAGCAAAAAAAGTTCCACAAAACATGATAAAATTAAACTTTTGTATTGAGAGTTTTAGAATAATCGGCGACAAGCTTTTGCTTACGGTTTTGTTAACGATACTGAATGTCGATAAACGCAGCTCATGGGTTTTACTATCTTCGTATTCTTTCACTCCAGGTAAAGTTTGTTTGTTCCACCCTGTATAGAAAGAGTAAAATCAGACTTGTAAATAGTTCCAGAGAATCAGAAATTATTATACAACGTCGCACCACATTTTCCCTTGGCGGTACGTTCACAGATTAACTATATGGTACTACGTACGGTCGCCTGCGGATCTATAAATTCTTGCACAATTTTAACAGCAAGGTACGAGTATATCTAAGGCCCCCTGTGTAGTACCTATTTCTAGAGGTGATATAATCCCCGGTGTTCCAGAACATAAATAATTCCCGAGATTGCGTGCGAGCTAACTCTGTTAAAAACGACTTTTACCTCGTAAAGGTGAGTAACGACCAAGAAACTCCTTACAGAGCAAAATAAATTATTCGGTAATGGTTTGATTGCAATTTTATTGTAATGTGTGGTGGCCTATTTGGCATATTGGGTGAATATCCATCTGATAAAAGGATGCAAGTTTGTTTCCTTACGGAATATTAATCTGACCTGCAAATATTTGTTCTGGGTCCACGTGTTTTCTAAAAGCTACGCATTTTGTATAATTCATCATCATCAGTGTCGGCACAGTTTTTCTTTAACAGCCGTAATCTTTGTACGTACTGACACTTTTTTTACCCATTTGCGCTTTCGATGTATTATCCTACAATACAATACAAATACACTTTATTGCTCACCAAGAAAATACAAAAATAAAAATACAGGAAAGAGAGAAGACAGAGTTGTACAATGGGCGGCCTTATTGCTAAGAGCGATCTCTTCCAGACAATCTTGTGATGGACACGAAGCAGTTGTACATGTAAAGACGGTGGCGTATTACTTAAATACACAATACATATAATACATACTATAAAATATACGAATATTAATATACTATAATAATAATACTTGCCAAGTTTTATAAATAAATAAATAAAATAGATGCAAAATAACAAAACTAACACTTTTAAATCCATCATGGTTATTAACACTAAAGTCATTTACAACAGGAAACTGTGTCGAAATATTGGAAAGCTCAAAACTCAAATCATGGTAAATATCACGTTGTAAATGACTTTAGAACAAAACGAACAATTTATGACTGAAGAGAGATAGTGTTTATAGACCATATTCTTGAATACTGGGAGATACTTTGCGTGTCTTATAGTAGTAGGTAGAGCATTCCACAGCTTTGTGGCACGCACGGAGAAGGAGGAGCTGTGTGTGTGCCTACTATAAAGCCGATAGTTTGTGAAATCTGAATTTTTGTTACCTAGGATCTCGAAAACTTCTGAACAGATCAAGATGAAATTAGGCGTACGTTTAGAGCTAAGCCTAACTCACAACACATCTTTATTAACAAACAAAGAAAATTACTGTCAAGACAAATCAGAACTAGTGAAACCATGAAAACAATTGTACTAACTGCAGACTGTGGCAAACAATCTACAGGCTCAACTGATCCTTAACAATACCAGTCGGAAGCCTCCCCAAGATGCTGGCTGCATTGCCCCGCTGTATGGCAATGCTGACGCGCGGCGCCCTTGGAACATTTATCTGGAAGGCTGCTTATATTTTCGAATGGTTAGAAGTAAAATGCTTATTTTACCGAAAATACGCGTGCGAAGCCGCGGGCAGAAGCTAGTCTACAATATAGATAGGAAACGCGCACGAGTGACGAAAGTCTTGTAACTTGTACTACGTCTGAGAAAAAACGTATCCGTATGAAAGAATGGTGGAGCCATTGTTGTTTCACAAAGTTGCGATTTTTGTTGCTCGTCCACCATTGCTTTTCAACCAAGATCGAGCCATCGAGCCTGCATTTTTTACGTAGGATTTCCAGAAACACACATAAGAAAGACCTCTATTATTTAGGGATGAGGGCCAAGGCTGTTCCCGTGAAAGGCCCACGAAAAGCTTCCATAAGCCTTTGGCTAAAAGGATACCAACTGTAAAATCTCAGTTCGTTTTTAGAAAATTCGGGGGGTTTCAGCCACGGGTCTGCTGTCAGAGAATTTTTGTGTATGGCAACACAAAAATTCTCTGACAACAGACTGGGGTTGATTCAATATCCATCCAGCTATATGTTTTCCAGGTAAGTACTTATATTTTCGAATTGTTACAAATGCTAGACGAAGCCCCTTAGGAATACCAAGGGCTTATAGGTATTTTCATATAGGTTAGGTTTCATAGTTTCTAAGAGGTATCAACTGACTTGGTTTGTATAAAATAACAACCAACAATGTACATAAATTTGCTTTATCGGTAGGCAGAGGAAACGTAAACGGTTTTTTGACAGATTTCAATGAAACTTTTAACCACCTAGCTCGTTTCCCATTGAAAACTGTCAAATTCCAGGACACGCTACGAAAATGATTCACGAATTCTCATATTTCCGAGTGATCGATCACACTCATGGCTCCTGTAACACTTAGATCCACTTATGTTTGAGTTAGGTAACATTATATTTTACCTAGTCGCATTTTCGCAGAAAATAACTCGTTTTATGTAAATAATATGATATTTTGTCCTATTTGATCGAAGTTTAGGAGGTGGACTACAAATTAAGCTCAAATGTTTTATGCATAGTTTCTTCCTGCGGTTTCCCACACGTTATTTCCATGGAAACTTTTAAAGGTTATTTATTTCCATCCCATTGGAACTGATAGATCTAGATCTAGACCTTCTCTATGGTTCCGGAGAATGAATTACAAATCACTTTACTACGTCGCACCATATTTTACCCTGGCGGTACGGTCACAGATAAGTAGTACAGTAAAAAAATATAATCCGTGACAATAATTCTTGAAACACATAAATTGGAAAATAATTCGAAGAACGATAATTTAACAACAATTAAGTAGGTAGGTGCAAAGTATTTGGCAGTTACCCGACCTCGATTCTTTCATAAACCTTTGCAACGTAAATCTCTAATTCCCTTTTCGCACCCTCCCATCTAATAAGGATAAACTATCTATGTGTTTGCTAAGGGTGTGCTTATATCAATTTGTATTGTACTGCCTAACGGCACCGATATTGGTCACTGACGCTTGGTCCCTGGACTTTGGATTTTGAACCTTTCCATCCATGAAAAAAGACTGCTTATCTTCCTCTATTTCTTTACTCCAGGTCTCAAAATTCGGTTTTTACCACGACGTGCAGTCCCGTCGAGGTCAGTCACCCTTTAACTAGTGTTTGTCAATCTATTCCGTGTTTTCAATTACCCAGGGGTTGTTATTCAGTTTTGTGGTTGGTATTGGCCCGTCCGATACGGTCAGTGTGGGTGTGTAATCCCGTAAAATAGATAAAATGGAGCTAATGAATTGAATTTGTAATGATAGTTGGCAGAATGAGTGTTTGATCCACCTCTGTTGTCTACTGCGTGATCAACAACACTAGCATAAAGCAAAATAAAGTTAGGGTAGTCAATAAAAATAAAATAAAATGGGAGTTAGTGTAGTGGTAGTTAAAAGTTAAGATAATAATAAACAATACTAAAAAAAACAATATAACTCAAGCATTTCATTAAACTGTGCCGTTATCTACCCTCAACTTTTATTATTCATTATTTTGTAATTTAAATAGATTCTCTATATTGACCAAAAAGTTTTATATAAAAAGTTTCTGTTAGATTCTAGATAATGCAACTAAAGAAGAGCGAGACCTCCTAGTACAAGTATTCTATACGTAAAAGGAGACTTCAAAATATTGTATAGGATAATAACATAAAGTACTTGGCTATAACATTTATATTTGTATTTGTTTAATGCAGGTGTAGTTTTGGCTTTATTAGGTAGACCTTGTCAACCAAGATATGTTTTTTTTTATTTTACATTTATTTTACTATACCATTTCCACGCAAGAACAGAATGTGACGGAACCATGTCAAATTAAATGATTTTACATACTTTCAAACTTCTTTTAGATAACGCGCTAAGTCCAACACTTAAATTTCTCAGCTTTTCCTCAAGTTTTCTCGTCACAAAAGATATTCTATTTCCAATGGGGCCTTTTGGTACTGAGAAGCTTACCTCTTCTTAGTTTCAAGTGAATTAAGGTTTTTAACAACTTAACCGAGTGAGTTTCGTTAGGACTGATCGGCGTAACTTGATATACCCAATGTCAAGTTTCAAATGAGGTTACTATAAAAATATTAGATGTCAGATATATAATCCCACATAACCATACATTTACTCTTCCCAGTTGTCCTGTACGGAACAACTACACAAGCACGGTAATATTATCCAACAGTATTTGGACTCGGCCGTATCTTTGAAATAAATGCCTACAGCCGCGCGGTAGGTAAACATGCGATAGGGCTGCCCGCCTCCACCATTTTAATTACATTTGCCTACTTTGTGTTTCCATTTAGTTTTGTGATTGTAAATATAGGTAGGTACTTTTTTATATAAACAAATAAAATACTTTGTGAATTGAATGGGAAGTGTTCAATAAAAATGCGATTTGTTTTTTGATTGGTAGATTTAATTAAAAAACCTGTTTATGTTTGAATAACAAATCGGTCTTATAAATTTGCGACCGAAAAATATTTGCGCCTCGACTGAGACGTAGGTACCTACAAAATGCTTTATTATTAAATTTTAGGAGATTTTTTGGAGAAAAAGGAATATCTTTTACTTGGTTATAGATACTTGCAGCTACTTTATTAAATATGTACCTGAACTTATTTTTAGAAAAAAATCGCGCGGTTATTGTTAAAAAAACATCACACCATCCGTTCGTCACTGCGGCACAGCCGCGACTGACTGCATGCTGAGCGCATGCCGAGATCGAGGCGCGTAGGTATAGCTCGCGTTTCGCCCGTTTGTATGAAGTCGGATTACTTATAGGATAATATTACCTTGACACAAGACAACTCGGAATAAGCGCATCAGACATCGGTGTACTCTGAGCATATGAATGTACATATATGTATATTTCTTACCAAGTAGACGACGTGTGTGAATTGGATATGACTGTACCAAAGCAGACGATTTGAAAGGGTGACAATTAGAAAGAGCGACTATTTGAAAATCTGACCATTTGAAAGTCTGACGTTTTGAAAATAAAGGAGTATTTGTTGGTAGATTTTCCCCTTGAAACAAAAAAAATATGATAGTGATATAGAAATAGATTGATGACAAATATTACCAACAAGACCTGGTTAAAATCAGGCCTGGACGATAATATGAGTAGAAGACCTACACCTAATTCTGAGTAGAAATGGGCTGAATATATTTTTAAATAAAAACAAAATAAAGAAAAATCGAAAATACTAATTTATTTTCAAAGAAATTTACAATCAAATAATATAAATAAATTAGAACTAGTAATTACAATTGAAACAATTGAGCTAACTGCAGACTGTTGCAAACAAGCTCAACTGATCCATATCAATACCAGTCGGAAGTGTCCCCAAGATGCTGGCTGCACTGCCCCGGTGTATGGCAATGCTGATGCGCTGTGCTAGATACTCACCACTATCATACTCTCCACGCATCGCTTCGACCAGGCGTTCAGATAATTATTTAAAAACCCGAAGAGCGGTACCCCACTGACCTAGGGTCTCGACTCCAAGGGAATCAAATGTGTAGGCTCTGCAAAATACGTTATACCTATCTGCAATGTAATTTACCGTGACACACGCTTCAAGTATGCTTGCTGCCACGTGAATTTTAAAATCAGCACGTTCAATGATGTAACCTAAAAACTCCTCAGCTCCGAACCTCATTTCCTAACTTGGCTATTATGAAAGAAAATCTTCACTTTAGTTGGTAACATCTTTGGGTATCTTCCAGTCTTTGTCTGGGGGAATCTTTTGTCTGCATCAGTAATAAAGGCAAGGATTATCCCAAACAGGAAAGCTATTGCCGGTAATTCACGGTAAAATAGAGCTATAAAGAAATATCAGAATAGGGAGATAAGTGGGTTATAGTAATAAAAGAGAAATAAGCTACGTGGATATTGTAAGCTGATTGTAATAGACTATAAGTAGATTATGATTTGTAAGGTAATACAGATATATTAGAATTACGTTGTCTCGAAATCTCTGAAAGACACGAAATGCTCATGTGTGATTTTTTTTGTTTTGTTACTTTCATTTATTGGTCCTAGCGATAAAATTGGTCTCGACCAAGCCGAGATACCTAATAAATGAAAACATAAAATTTATGTTTTCGTTTTGCACAGACATAATTGTTATGTCTGTGCCAAGGTAGGTTGGTTAAGTGAAGAGCACATTTCTTCCACTCACACTAAGCAGTTTTCCTCTACCTTCATCATTCGCACCGCTAGGACTTGGAACGCGCTGTCTGCTGCTGTTTTCCGGTCTGGATCTTTGAAATGAAATTAAATAATAGTATTTATTTGCTTAAATATGTTAACAATGATGGTTTTAGAATAGGGAATCACTATATTTGACTTATTAGCCGTGCAAATGTTATATAATAAAATTTGGTGGACATTTTGGTTAGAGTAGAAAATTAACATACTTTATCGTTAAATTTGCTCTCATAATTTTGAAACTATATGTACGCTTAGAACGCATGCATAGAACCGTCAAAAAAACAGTAGTGAATGGGTGTCTTGTAAACCATTAAGATCTTCACCTTCCATCAGTTGAGATTGTGGTCGAACGAAAATCTATTGTTAATAAAAAAAACCTTTTATACAGGGTGTCCCACGGCCATGCTACTTGCAGGCAATGTATCCTAAACATTGTAGATAAAAACATTACTGAAAGAAGACTTCATTTTGATTTTAAAAACAATTGAAAAGAAATGAAATGAAAACATTTATTGAAAAAGAAATACACAATAACAACTGGTAAACTCAATGTTAAGCTAAAATTGGGTGTTGTCAGTTTCTCGTCAAGTAAAATTAAGTTTAAATTAAATTACATAAATTAGTATTAGTAATTTAATTCAAAGATTTTTGAATAATCGTCTGTCTGAACTGTATTTTTAGATAATATAGCATCTTAAATAAAAGGAAGACTATAAAATTTTCTATTCATAATTTCAGTAAAATGAATACTTAGCCTTTCCTTTCATTTTCCGTGGTCCGAACAACTGATTTTATAATTATAAAGTGCTTACTACTCTAGCTAATTAAAATTTAGGCAACTTACAAACCAAACGGTGAAAATTTGGGCAACAATTCATGAAACGGGTTCAATCAACTTCCAAAAAGCAATTTCCAATTAAATCCGACTCCACCTGTTTTGACAGACATTTCATTAACCCGATTTCACTCTCGGACTTGCACGTCTGTTTGCTAAATACTACCATTATTAAATAGGTATTCTATGCTAGTTATTTGCTAGCTAAAGTTTATTAAACTAAAGTACCTAATCCTGGGAGACCACACATACACAAAAACCTCACAAACCACATTATGTTTTACGTAAATTTTGTAGTAGCCAGTAACAAAAACCATAAGTAGAATAATAATTACGTAGCTTTTAATATTAGTTAGTAATTATTGTAATTTTATTATTCAGAAATCTAGGAGAGAGGCGTTGACACTACCACACAGTTGAAAACGAGAAACCTGTCATTTGTTTTTTTGTAGTTTTGAAATTTCAAATTTCGTTTCGTAACACCCTGTAAACAACATAAAGAATTGTGTAAATTTGTGTGTATTGGAAAGAGTGACAAAATAGGTTTGATGATTTTGTGCAAGCGTTTCAAGTGATCTCCTAGTTTTTTTGCAATCGAAAGTCGGTTAGTTTCTTGATTATATACAAATATGTAGTATTGTTCTTCTTCTAGGTAATAGATTTTATGGAGCAGCAAAATACAACAAACGTTCACATATGCACCAAAACTAATATTATAACATATATAAATAACATATATATAACATAACATATAACATATGCACCAAAAATATGAGATTTGTGTAGTAAGCTGCACTAGGCAGCACAAGTCTGGCCATTGTAAAACACCCTGAACCGTGAAACTTTTTACACAACAATTTAATTTTTAAGTAAATCCACGCGGACTTTTTCATTTATCTTTTCGAAACAAAGCGAGTTCATTTAGCGTATCTATTGTTAAAACTTGGAACTCCGCGCGTCGCGCTCTGTGCAAAGAAAGTAAATAGTGCGATACTAAAGGAACTCGAAAGCTTACACCGACAATTTGTTTTTTCTAATGTATGTCTAATTTATTATCTATTCCTAAATAAATACATCCTAGTATTACAATCTAGTCTAAAACTAATAAGTAATTTAAATTTGACCTAAACTGCTAAAATACTTGGATAATAATGAATGTGTCCAGTAACACTTTTCCTAATGTCTCTACTTAAGGCGAAGACACTTAGTTCATGTGTTCTTTATTATAGCACTCACTATTTTCACTTACACATCACTACCGACTCAAAAGGTTTTGTCTGTGTCTATGTGTGTGTTGTCAAGGAGCTGGATAGCCTCGACATTCACGTTCTGATGAAGTCTCTGTTCGTGAGTAGAAAATATTTGACAAACCAGTTCAACATCGAACTTCAGTGGTGAACCCTCTGCGGATTCTACCGGGACTATAATTACAACCCATCGCCGATTAGAATACAGTTTGTTGAGTGCGATCACACCACTCATCCCCATATCAGTCGAGTTCAGTTCGAGAGTAGGGCCATAGTATGGGCGTTTGTGCCTTCTATCTCATTCGAATCTAAATCAGTTCGAGAGTTAGGCGGTTAACCTACTGCCACGCACCACGCTGCATCTTGCGTATCGACGCACCTACGCGCGTACTTGCGGGAGTGCAGATCTGCATCATCGTGCGGGTTTTATGCGCACTTACGCGCGTAGTTGCGTTTTGTCCTTGCGTCTCGCCCCGCACCTACGCGCGTGGGTGCATGTTTCTCCGCGCTTGAGCGCGTGATCTGCATGAACGCGTGTGGATGCATTTTCTGTGTTGGACTGTGCGTGTTTTCTATACAAACGGAGATACTTACAAGCAACGTAAGAACACGCATTCACGCAAGATGCAGCGTGGTGCGTGGCAGTGTGTTGATCGCCTTAGGGTGGTAGGGAGTGAATGTGATCTATCTCATTGGAATCTAGTTCGGTTCGAGTGAAGGGTCGATGGTAAGGGCTCAACATCGAACGCCACTGATGAACCCTCTGCGGTATCTACCGGAGCCCTAATTACAGCCCTTCGCGCCGTGCAGATTAGAATGCAGATTGCTTGCTTTTTCCCAACCTTTAGGTATTTTTATAAACTGCAAAGGAATCCCTTTGCAGTTTATAGCTGAGCCGCAGAACCCAGTAATGGAGTATGAACGGTTTTTACAGAAAGTTTTTTTTTATTTGTTCATTGTTATGCTTTGTTAAGATTTCTTTATCCCAAGATTCACTAATCTATGGGTGAAGAAAATCTTTAGACAAAATGTATACGTAGTCTTGAGTTCCTTTTTAAGCGCAGTGTTTACTCGAAATTCTCATTGTTTATTTCTTATGTTAAAAGAGATTACAGTGCTTAAAAGAAAAAGGTTTATTAAAACCAATTTAAAGGAAGGAATAACAGTTTTGAAGAATTTGGAGCAGTTCGGTTATACAAATTCATAACTCATTGGATAGATCAAACAAATCTGAATTAAAATGACGAAGTGCTATGGTCTACGATATCTACGCGCTACGATACGTGCCACGTTGCACACCTGGAAATCACCGCATTTAAATATGGCCTATAACTTGTAACACTTAGATGGATTTTATATTAACGGCAGCAGATGACAGACAGCTTGCTGACCACTAATTTGAAGTTTTTGGGAAGCTATTTGGGAAGCTATTTTGTCACTGTAGAATGTATTCAAAGATAATGGGTTTAAGCCGATATATCAGAATGGACGTTATTTTACTGTGTGGTAGCGGTATTGGAATTATGAACGCAGAGCTTTATAACAGCATTGATAACCCCAAAGTACTATTGCTAATATCGATATTTTTTTAAGTTTGAGTAAATTCTTAACGTAGGTAACTGATAAAATGATTTGATCCAGCATAAATTTATTTTTCTTTGAAATACGTCTTTCAAATAGGGACATACTTATATTGTAAAGACCTGTCTAGACTTAAGTTAACCTTGTAAGTTGTTTACTAAATAAATTTATGAAATCGATAACCGTAGCCTGCTTCTCACAAGTAAAGTAACTTGAGGTGATTCGTTCGCGAGCAACGGTAAATGAAAAATAAATCGGTACGGTTTATGTTTTTTTTGTTGTTCTACAAGTAATAAAATTGTAAGCATTGATAGTAGTTTTATGGACATGTAATACAAATAAAATTTTCTATGAATCCATGCTGTAAGAAACTTAGATTCACTTGTCCTATTGGACAAATATAGGTACTCCATAATGGACATTTATGTGTTTTATCACTATTAACAACAGAATGTCAACAAGAGGGCAATTTCTGTGATAGCATAGGCTGGCAATGGGCGCACAACTACTACGATCGAAAGTCGAAAGCATATACACGAATAGATTTCGAAAACAACATAAGGTTTTTCTCGATTTTTGGAATAGGTATAGTAGGTGATAGGTGCCTATTGTAATATTGTTACATTCATATCAGGATTCCAATGGGACGGCAGACCGACACAACCAGGAAGAGATCAGGGGCAAACCAACGGCTTAGCGAGCTTATCGAGGCACGGGGGGGGGGGGGGTGCGCAACTTTAAGACTTGGTCGAAAATTCGGAGGACATCATCATAAATATCAGGATTATGACAGTTTCAAAGTGTTTTTAACATAAATATGTTGAAAATCTTGTACCAGACACTTCGGAAAGAAATACCGATCACGCAATTTAAAATCAGTTCGTGTGCAGCAACTTCCGTTGCTTCTCACTGGTAAAGTGACGTAAAAAAAAGTAATAGTAAAAAGTCTTTATTTTCGAACACATTTAAGGGATTTAACAAAAAATAGGCAGCGATGCGACCTGCAGAAGTAAAATAGGTACTGTGTCGCAGATCGCAACGCCGTTCATGGAACTAACGTAGGGTAAGTTAGTTCCATGAACTTTAGGTACTAGGTTTTATAATACAAGTCAACTTATTTTCTAAAGAAGCTAAATATCAAAGTTAAAATAAAGAAAAATCTAAGAGTAGGTATAAACCAGTGTTTCTTCCCACAGGTAAAGTTATGTATTAATCGGCACGTAGCAAGGTACCTACAGCTCACATTACATCCTGACAAATCCCGGCCCTCAGCCCACCGGGAACACATTATCCTGAAATATGCCGCGTCGTCTTATTTACATAGGAAACGTGTAAATGATTGATATGATTTTAGGCGGAATTTGCGTTTGTTGATGCGAGTAGTTTGGGTCTTGTTGAGCTGCACAGAATGCTTGGTAATAACTTCTAAGAGAGATTATTCGCATCATTGCTCATCACACTAATATTATAAATGTGAAAGTTTGGATGGATGTATAGATGGATGGATGTTTGTTACCTCTTCACGCCAAAACTACTGAACGGATCGGGATGAAATTTTGTAAACAGATAATTATAATCCTGGAATCAAACGTAGGCTACTACTACTATACTTTTTATTCCATAAATCAGTTCCCATGGGATAGAAATCACCTTTTAACGTTTCCATAGAAACAACGCGTGCGAAGCCGCGGGCAGAAGCTAGTAACTAATATTACTAACTTTATCTACTGCGCTGTGCTAGGTGAGAAATTTCTAACTTGGCACTAGTTCATATTTAAGATCTATAATGGTAAATATAGAATACGTTTCTTTCTTTAGTTACATCTCAACTGTTTAATATAACTTCCTATCCTATCCTACTTCCTATCTTACTATCACACTAATATTATAAATGCGAAAGTTTGGATGGATGGATAGATAGATGGATGGATGTTTGCTACCCCTTCACGCCAAAACTACTAAACGGATCAGGCTGAAATTTTGTTTACATGTAAGTCTAACCCTGGAATCAAACATAGGCGACTTTTTATCCCATGAATCAGTTCCCATGGGATAGCAATAACCTCAAAACGTTTCCATAGAAACAACGCGTGCGAAGCCGCGGGCAGAAGCTAGTAATATTATAAATGCGAAAGTTTGTGAAATGTGAAATTTTTGTTACCTTGGATCTCCAAAACTTGAGCAGCAGACTGCAGATCAATATGAAATTTGGCATACATTTAGAACGTAACCTAACTTAAATAATAGGCTACTTTTTTCAGGGCTTCGCCTCTGATTTAGAGTTTAAAAAAGGGTTTGATAATTCACGCAACACGTCCAACGAAAAACCGAAACAGACAAAAACTCCGTCCAATGTTGTCTATTTTTGTCAAAATAGTGATTGAATTTGTGATGTTTTCATGGTTGTCATATCTGCTTTGTATGTATGAAAATTAAGCAGAATTTTTTTCTCCAGCAAAGAAAAGAAATAGTTCAATGAATTGCTAAAGGTACATTCTAAGGATAGTATAATATTTAATGCTTCGTGTGTAAGAAGTCAGATGTATTCGCTTTTTTCTATGGAAATGTTCTTTCCGTTCATTGATGTGCCCTGTAGCTAGTATAGTATTATAATATAGTAGTATTATAGTAGTAAAGCAGGTATCCTACCTACCACGCTAACGAAGTTGCGGGTAACAGCTAGTAATAAATTTATTAAAATTACAATCAAATAAATAGAAACAAATTAGAACTTTATTTATTCATATCCAGAACTCACTTGAATCCTACTAGGATTGAAAAATATTTCACTAATAAATAACAACTGATTTAGATAGATAGACAGATAAAATCTTTTTTTTTTCCGATTTCCGATGCATTATTTCACTAGAATAATTTTTCGAAGTACCACGAGAAGTAAGCCGCAATTATTAATGAATCTCCATATTCGAGAGTATCTTAAAAGTATTCGTTATCTAAATTAGGTACTGAATCATTCAGAGCATCTTTTTCATGTCAATACGCTGCGGAATCCATACAAATAAACACGTATACGCCAGGTATCTGATTACCACATAACTGTAGCCCTAAAGATTTCAGCGAGATGAGGACATTTATCATATGTGACAGCGCCGGGGTGGAATTTAATAAATAATCATTTAAACGCAAGGGATTTTCAGATCTAAACTAGAAGCCCCGGAGACGCATGTTTCGATTGAAATATTCAAATAACATGTACGTAGGCTATTTATCAAAACTGAAACCCTCTGGAGATGAATTTAGGTTAAATAATACATAGTGCCTATGCGTAAAGAGACAAAATAGGTACCTACCTACGTACAATGAATACAATGAGTGTGCACCGAAATATCTGATTTCAGTACAAATTAAAATATGGATAATTTTAAAAATAATACACTCTACAAAAATGTAATAACTATTTTGAAATGTAGGTACTCAAGCACACCTTTCTTGAGACCAAACTTGATTTAATAGATTGAATTTATCCCTCTTTGATTTAACTCCTCATGTCTCAAAATAGCCCATGACAGATTTGGCCTATTAAGTAACCAGCATATTTCACATGTATCATCTATCGACCTGTCAAATTATAAATCGGATCAACGGTTGGTCAGTTATGCTCGAAGTGACTATTTTCCCATCTCGGCAAATCACCAAAGCTGCTACTGAGAACTTCGTTCGCTTCGCTCACTTCGTTCAATTATTTCTGTTCTGGTTGTCCTACAAGTATTATACAGGTATTATAAGTACCAAGAAAATACTTCTTCTTAACGCGTTCAATGCCACCACGATTTTCATAATGTATTGCCGGATGCCGGGAACATTTCACAGTGGCCGCGCTAGGGGAGTCGCCGGCACTGGAATACGAATTACGTGAACTCGCGAGGGGAGTCCGTGGCACTGGACGTGTTAAATTTGTTAGTACAGGTAGGTATTACCTAAATATCTACTTTGATTGCGTACATTGCCACCATTTTGAACTTAAAAAAACTTTAACTTTAATAAACGTACGCAATTTAATACACCAATTTTATCTAATTAAAATAAAAACAATCAATCAAATAATTTCATTCGGCTGAAAAGTTTCAGAATCCACCCATCCAACTTTCGCGAAACATAATAAAACCAACGAAAATACTGTAATAACAACGGCCATAAATCATCTACAACTTATAAAAACAACAGGTATCAGCTTTACAATCCATTTAATGGCTTTTCGTAGCAAAAACTTAAATAAAGGCTATTTAAGTCCGCGAAAATGAAATATTAAATGGTTTGTTAAATATTACGAAATCTCATGAATCTCGAACTCAATCGGAATTTTAATTAAAGATGAAAGATGACCTCCGCATCAGAGGTTTAACCGTTGATCACTTTAACGTTTAATTTATGGTAGGAATTTTACAGGTATTTTTAATATTTAGGAAATTTTACCGGCTTCACTTTGGAAATACAAAATGGTCATAAATGCGCTATTATATTTTGACTTTAACGAAACTCTCTTAACCAAAAATACAAAAAAAAAATACATTCATAACAAATTGTAACTATTTATATTTTCACTAGCATGTGCCCGCGGCTACGCACGCGTTTTACCGGGATAAAAAGTAGACCTGTGTCCGCCCTTGGGATACCCCATCTATCTCCTCCTCCTCACCTCAGCAGCCTATATTGGTCCACTGCTGGACCACATCAGGACTGCCCCTCATAATCGCCTTATTCACTTTTATCTCATTTAAGCCTATAATCCGCGTGCCATGCGGGTTGGGGATCGCAATTCGGTGGTAGAATTGTTCTGCAGGGGGCGCTGCTGCCCGCCCCCGGTGGATATCCCTTAGTCGCCTCTTACGACACCCGCAGGAAGAGTTGGGGTGGTGCAAATTTTAAGCCGACACCACACGGCTATGCTACACCTACATCTTACATAGTATATTATTTAGAACCAACTGGCAGCCCTTGAAGCCTGCCGGCATGGGTGCGATGTGTGTACATACGACCGGATATTAATGAGGCAATCGGCGCTGGTCCCGGTTTACATCCTTACCAAATTTAATTAAGGTCTATTCAGCCGTTTACTCTTTAAAGGTAACAGGTCTGTCTGTTACTTTCTGATTTATAATTTACTAGCTGCGCCCCGCGGCTTCGCACGCGCTGTTTCTATGGAAACGTTTAAAGGTGATTTCTATCCCACGGGAACTGATTTATGGGATAAAAGTAGCCTATGTTTGATTCCAAGATAACAATTACCTGTATGCAAAATTTCAGCCCGATCCGTTCAGTAGTTTTTACGTGAAAGATGAAAAACATCCATCCATCCATTACAAACTTTCGAGTTTTTAATATTAGTAGGATAATATTATTTAGTACTAGCTTCTGCCCGCGGCTTCGCACGCGTATTTTCGGTATAATAAGTAGCCCATTATTTAAGTTAGTCTTTGTTCTTAACGTACGCTAAACTTCATCTTGATCTGTCCAGTAGTTTTGGATATCCTATGTAACAAAAATTCAGAATTCACAAACTTTTGGCTTTATATTAGCAGGATAGTAGGAAAATAGTAGGATGGATGATTTCGCTTTTTAGCAAAGTTGCAGTATGCATAAATTTCATGCACACTGCATTTGCAACAACAAGTAATTATGTAACCAAACACTTGAAATGATTTGTAGGGAAATCCACGCGGGACCTAAACACCCAACTTTGTCCTACAACTCTTCACACAAAATACCAGTTTAGCTAGAGCCCTCACTTTTCATAGTCAGCTCAGATATTAGATGAGGAAACTCGTGAATATAACGTCACTGTGGTTCATATTTCAGTGGTCGGCACATGTGCCCGTGGTTAATTACCCGTCACAATGTTTAATATAACTAGGCCGTTCTGGCTGTTTCGTGTTATTTTGACAGAGTATCCACTTTTGTAGACACAATGGAACAAGCAGCGGTAAAAAATATAGGTGGACCTATGAAAATGGAACCCTGAATTAAGGCGCTGCTTAACGATTGTTAAACCCATGTCTAACTGTTTAGACACTGTTTAGCTAAACGCTTGCTAGACCAGTGTTTACGTTCGGTTTTTGTAGTACCGCTGCTAATGTTCACCAACCCGGCGGGCTTTGGTGTGTTGACTCATAGATGTGATGCCGCCAGTAGTTCACCGCAGCAGCCGCCGAAATCTAACCTGCCTGGCTATATCGGTGGCGTTAGAAATTTTAGTGTGTAGACTCCTTTACATTGAGTAGAGTATACCAACAGTGCTTAGGGCGCTGCCTCCCCTCACACTAGCGCCGCCACCTATTATATCTAATTATTACGTTTAAGAAAGGTATTTTCAAAAATTACGTTAGCCAGTTTGTGATACCTATTTTAAGCTTTTTTTCAATGCCTCTATAATAGTTTTATTTTGAATAGTGTAGGCAGAGATATAAAGTTGCCCTTGGTGGCCACCAAACTCTATTTTCGCATCTCTGTCTAAGCTATACAAAATAAAACTATTACAGAGGCATTAAAAAAAACCTTATAATATGTATCACAAACTGGCTAACGTAATTTTTGGAAATTCCTTTCTTAAACGTAATAATTAGATAAAATAGGTGGCGGCGCTAGTGTGAGGGGAGGCAGCGCCTTAAGCACTGTTGGTATACTCTACTCAATGTAAAGGAGTCTACACTCTAAAATTTCCAACCACCGATATAGCCAGGCGGGTTAGATTTCGGCGGCTTCAGCGGTGAACTACTGGCGGCATCACATTTAGGAGACAACACACCAAAGCCCGCAGGGCTGGTAAACATTAGCAGCGGTACAACAAAAACCCAACGTAAACACGGGTCTAGCAAGCGTTTAGCTAAACAGTGTCTAAACAGTTAGACATGGGTTTAACAAGAGTTGAACTATCGTTTAAACTATGTCTAAGCCGTGTCTAACTGTAAACCGTCGTAAGACGCGGTTTTGTGGTAACGCTTTTGTTAAACACGCGCTCAACAGATGCCTAACTTTTATGTAGTACCGCTGTTAGTCAATACTATCTATACTAATATTATAGAGAGGAATGAATTGATTGTTTGTTTGTTTGTATTGAATAGGCTCCGAAACTAAGGCTGATGTAAACATTAAAGGAGAATTAATTGTTTAAAAAGGCTACATATTTTGTAGTCGCTTATCTTAATTTTTATAAGGTTCCTTTGGTTTAATATGAGCCGCGCCCTGCCAAACTTAGTATCTACCTACTACAAAACATGAAAATATATTTGAAAAGTACCCTACATAATGAAATATAAGGAGAATTTCAAAGTAAAACAACAATAACAACTTGTAACAATCAAAAGCCGCAAAATTTCATGTTGTGAAAGAAAATACTGACACAAAAGACTTTAACATAATAAAATGAAACAACAAGTCCCGAACTCAGATTCAAACTGGAGAGCTAGAAACAGAAACGTTTTAGAAGTAGAGAGTAAAGAACCTTGTTGTGTACATAACTAGCTTCTGCCCGCGGCTTCGCACGCGTTCTTTCTATGGAAACGTTCAAAGGTAATTTCTACCCCATGGGAACTGATTTATGGGATAAAAAGTAGCCTATGTTTGAGTCCAGGCTTAGAGCTACACCGATGCAAAATGTTAGCTCAACCTGTTAAGTAGTTTTGGTGTGAAGACGTACCTAACAAACATCCATCCATCTATACATCCATCCATCCATCTATCCATCCAAACTTTCGCATTTATAATATTAGTGTGATAGTAGGATAGGGTAGGATAGTAGGATAGGATACGAGTATATTAATTTTAAGGTTTTTGAATGAGTTTAGTTTAATTTTACTTTTGTTTCTACTTTAACACTAGCATTCACAGCTTTTTGTTCAGCTTTCACTAGCTTTCTGTGTCGTCCTATCTTAAAAATATACCCCTTAGATACTTACAAAGATTAAGCAGTATTTTTTCTCACTCTGACTTATGTCAACATAGGAAAATAAACGATTTATCTGAGATATGCTATTGCTAAAAGATCATCATCATCATCAGCCTATATTAGTCCACTGCTGCAGCATAAGCATCTCCTAATGAGCGCCGTAGTGCCCTGTTATCAGCTTCCAGCCTTTCGCAGATCGTCACTTGGAGGAACTAAAGATAGGAGAGGTTTATCCGTATGGAGTTTAGGCTTAGGTTTAAAAGAAGGTCCCTTTTTGTACTGACCTACAATCGGATTTCAGTGTTATTCATCATACCTTTTTTAAATAAAGGAATACTTGACGACTGAAGAAAACTCTCGCAAACTTAAATTGTGAAAATCATAAACTTTCACCAACCATTGCCTTTTACTGAATCCGTTTTGTTGGGAAATCAACTGAAACAGAAAGATAGGAATGAAAGTTTTATTTTACAACCCTATTTTGGGTAAGAGGATTATGAAATTGATATTTTGTCTGTGGAATGTGATCAAAATGTTTAGGTTTTGTTGTGATAGATAGATAGATAGATATAGATATATCATTTATTCATAAAGAAAAAACATTACATAGGTTGGTTAGTAATGCCTTAAAGCCTATGTTAGGTTTGTCTAGGCAAAGAGTTCTCATCTATTTTACTTAGGAATTCTTATTACTACTGTTGGTTAACATTATAATTTAACTTGCCTAAATATACATTGTAAGCAAATCGCTTACCTAAGTATAAAATATCCTGGCTCTTATATAAACCATCTACAATGATAGCAGTCTTTAGCATGCATGCATTCACTTATCAACGACCGGAATGTTGCTACAGGTTCATTCATCCAGCGTGAAGCTCACCGCTTATCGCCGCATAAGACCAACTACAGGGTACTCCAAATCAAGTTAAAGTGTTTGCTAAAAAATATTTTATTAAGATAGTTTTAATGTTTTTTTTATTTATCTTATTTTTAACATATAACGGTAATTCATTAATGAGATGGGGAATTAGATATTGGGAAGTTCTTTGGCCGTAGGTGTTATTAAATCGAGGTATTGATATGAGATATTATTTTACATGTAGTACATATTTTGAAAAGTTGAGACCCGAATAATTATTTTTTATGTTTGAAGGGTCGAAAATCCAATTTTAGTAACCAAGCAAAATTAGCAATTTATAGATTGATATAATATACATATATTGATTGGTATTTATAACTAAAAATGTTTTCTAACATTTTCTACGTGTTTCAAAACGTGGAGTAATTACGACTGTACCAAGGCGATAATTACAAAAAGACTATGATTATGCTAGGATAAATATCTAAATACAAAATTAAAAGTAATTATTAGATAGAAATAAAGTCTGTTTGACTTTTAATTCTAATTTTGTAAATTTTAAATCTTACTAATCAGGCATGGGTACGATCAGGGTCAAAATACAGAACTGGTTTATTGCCAACTAGAATAACGGATGTCCCTACGAAATTAATAGTTCCTACTCTCTGATAAACCAAGTCATTTGTGATATCTGGCATCTGCTAAGGACATGTCCACGTCTCGGTTTCCCGGTCACGTCCGTTCTGTATCTCCTATACAGTAACTGAATATTTGGTACGACGTACCACGTTTTATTATATGGGCGGACGTGGGCACTTTATTTACGTATTAGGTTATGCCGTTTTGATACAATCTTCCTCGACCATAGATTGTTCTATAAAAACAGATTCCAAAGCGCATCTACGAAGGAGCCGGAGAGACTCAAAATTCAATATTTGCAATTTCATTTTTGTCAACAGTTCAACAGCGAGCTACCTATACACTAGCCATACTCGATGGCGAATCAACCTAAAATCAAGCTGTTGGCGTCTTTATATACGCAACTAGACGATCGCCTCACGGTTTCACCCGCGTAGTTCCCGTTCCCGTGGGAATTCCGGGATAAAATATAGCTTATGTCACTCCCTAAAAAGTAACCTTCCTAACGGTGAAAGAATTTTTCAAATCGCTCCAGTAGTTTCGGAGCCCATTTAATACAAACGAACAAACAAACAAACAATCAAATCTTTCCTGTTTATAATATTAGTATAGATATAGATTTACATTACTTGTCGATTTGAGTACGCTATATTTTATTGAAGTAAGGATTCCTTTTGCAAAACATTACTTACAATAGGGTGATACAATTCATGAAATCCCTAAGTCCGTTTTTTCCGATTTTGAGTTAGCAACACTGGTTTGTTATTTTTTTAATTCCTTTTCGAATTTCGAGGTTCTTGGAAAATGTCTGTAAGTGCTTTTTCAAAATTTAAAATAAACATTAAAAATCGGATTTTCCATTCATAAAAACCTTACGAGTATGTCCAAGATATCTTTAGCCCGTTGATTTTTTTGTTTAAGTTAGGTACTAGTATAGTATTATAATATCTGTGAGTTAGGTATATTATCTGAAACTCGACGCCAACTTTTATTGACACCCTCTATACAGCTTTATAAATTATAATTTTAATTTTGTTTGACTCTTGTTTCAATTGAATAAAATTTTGGTTTTTAGCCATGTTTCATGAAAATCTGATCAGCCAATAAACGTCCGCAGGTTTTTATTTTTTTTAATTCTGTCTTGTTTCTACTTATAATATTTAAGAATTGTGTGCATATGTGTTAACTCATCTAACGACTTCATTGTATTATGCCGCGCACTAGGTTTTTTAAGGACAACTTTGCTGTAGCTCTTTACACTAAACAATAAATGATATTCTATTCTACATACGTTACATGTGCAATAATATGCAGATCGCTATATTTATGTGCCTACCGACGAACTTCTAGCTTTAGCTTTATCGTGTTAAGCCTGGTTTTGAGTGGCGTGCACGATGGTTTCAGGAAATTTACTTAACAAGTTTAAAGATAAGCTCAGCAGCTCAGAGAAGAGTTTAAACGTGACATGAAACTCGTGTACAGACTAAAATGTTTTACGAGACAAGCGAGTCTTCGTGTGTGATAAAATCTGTCTTTGCTAATCTGGTTCAGTATAAAATTATGCTTGCTCCTACATTTTTGAAAAATTACTTACTTCGCCTTTCAATTAGTCTTTATTTATTTTCGTTATTAAAGGTTACTAGCATAATGACGACCTCTGTGGCGCAGCGGGCGAAGGTCTGCCTGCGACGCAGGAGGTTGTGGGTTCGATTCCCGCCTCAGGACAAATGTTTGTACGATCTGCAGACATTTGTCCAGGGCGTTCTGGATGTTTTCTATGTATAATAAAAATATCTATCTATGTATCTGTGTATTGTATTAAGTATATCAGTTATCTAGTACCCATAACACAAGCTCTACTTAGCATGGGGCTAGATAATGCTGTGTGAATTGTCCAGCATTATTTATTTATTTATTTATTTATAATGAACTGTCCTGAAATATGACCGTGGGTGGCAGTTTCAGTATGTTATGCTACAAATAAAGTTATATTCTATTGGGTAACTTTAGTTGTAAAAAAAACTAGTAGAGTAGTAGACTACCTTAGTTATCTTCGTATTTTTTTTACATTGTAATCCACGAAAAATTCAGCCATCGATAAATATATAGTTCGATAAATATATAGGTATCGTATTTTTTTTACATTGTAATCCACGAAAAATTCAGCCATCGATAAATATATAGTTCGATAAATATATAGGTAGCCTTTAAAGCATTATAAATATATAATTATAATATATAGCATGATAAATATATAATATATAGCCTTCGATAAATATATAGCGATAGCTCACGCCAAATCAAAGTAACGCCTCAAGCCCCAAAATCCGCACGAGAAAAAGCGCACCAAATGAAATGTATTCAACTAAAATAGGTATTTACGCTGAAGAGCACTAATAGCCTGCTGCCTCTGCCTCCATCCGCTGTAAGCACCATTCTAATTCAGCATTGGTATTCGGTATCACACCCACTTTGCATTCGAGCCGGGAAGGATTCAATCACGACAGTATTGTACGCTGTTGTTTGCATTCAAGACATCGCCTCGCCTGTATTTATACACCGCCACAAACAAGAATTCATCTCTGTCACGGGGATAATGAATGGGGTGCATACTTTGAACGAGTAGCTTGTAATTCACTGTTCAAAGGAATCTACGGTGAAGGTGGTTAACGATCCGTTTTTGTGTCAAGCACTGCCGGTTATGTGTTTAATCGGATTAGTTAATATTGATATTACTTTTTTATGTTTTTACTTTGGGCATTCTGAAGATTTTTATGTACTACTAGCTTCGCACGCGTTGTTTCTATGGAAACGTTTTGAGGTTATTTATATCCCATGGGAACTGATTTATGGGATAAAAAGGCGCCTATGTTTGATTCCAGGGTTAGACTTACCTGTATGCAAAATTTCTGCCTGATCCGCTCAGTAGTTTTAGCGTGAAGAAGTAACAAACATCCATCCATCCATCCATCCAAACTTTCGCATATATAATATTAGTGTGATAGATATCGGCAAGCCGACACGACCGAGGAGAAGTCAGGCGCGTCGGATTATGAGAGTGAGAATTTCCTCACACTCACAGGTGCACTATATTTATTTATAAAGTGCACCTGTGTACGCACACACTTGTACACTATATTATGCCCTGCGCATATGGCTAGTCTCCATTGAGACTATGGCCGACATTCAGCTCATATCATCAAAGAATTATCGCTATATCAAATACAATCTTTATATATATAATTCTTCTGTGAGTGTGTATGTCACTGAACTTCTCTCAAACGACTGGACCGATTTTGATGAAATTTTTTGTGTGTGTTCAAGGGGATCTGGGAATGGTTTAGATTCACAATTTTGTCCGCTGGACAATGTTTTTTTAATTAACGCGTGCGAAGCCGCGGGCAGAATCTAGTTTATTATAATTCGGTTGTTTCCCATACATGTTAGTACCGACCTAATGTATCGACCTTCCTGCTTTTATAAACATCAGTAAATCTTCAGATGAGTCCTGACCTGACTTTGCAAATAAAATGTTACGTTGAATTTCATTCCAAAATGTTTTCCCTAGCTTTTCCAATGCAACTAGGTATTTGCCACGCGAAATTCTGTTTCTGAATTCAATTTCCTAACTTGTTTTACAGTAACTAGGAACCTAAATTGAAATCGGATGGTTAGGTATCGATTGGAAACGTGATTCAACTTTGTAGTTGGTAGATATTTCATAGTACCTGCCTAGATTCTACCAATTACGCTCAACTTGGTGAAATACTGCCAGAATTGTTGTCTATACTAATAATAATAAAAAGGAAAGGTTTGATTTTTTGTTTGTTTGTTTGTTTGTATGAATTGAATAGGCTCCGAAACTACTGGACCGATTTGAAAAATTCTTTCACCGTTAGGAAGCTTACTTTTCAGGGAGTGACATAGGCTATATTTTATCCCGGAATTCCCACGGGAACGGGAACTACGCGGGTGAAACCGCGAGGCGATCGTCTAGTTTGTTTATAATAAGTATAGAATTAATTATGGATGCGTGCAAGTCCATTGTTGAAACATAAAAGTAGGCACGCATAACGCGTACGAATTCACGAGTTACTGTTAGTTTTTTCATACAATTATCCACGATAACGTCACAAATCCTGGCCTCTAACTTTGTCTCCAACGTATACTTAAAACAAAAGGGGATCGCACCAGCTTTTGAAAACTTACCTAATATCATTTACAGCTTGTAAATGTACTTGATCGCGAGGTTTGCCACCAGCATAATTAGCAGTTATGTTTATCAGGATCTAGGAGTTCGAAATAGATAATTCGATCGAGATCGGCTAGAATTTATGGTCACCTCTTGCTGTCAATGGAATCCGAGCTACCCGACCTCAGACTGCTATTGTTGGCAGTTGTATAATTCAGTCATAGCCAAGATTTTGGACTTAGCGTTGCAAAAATGGAGTGAGAAGGTACTTTATCTGCACTGCTCTTCCTAAGCTTACGAGCGGCTCTGCTTTGCACAACCCAAAATGCCGTGCAGCTGTGCGCAAGCAAGCACGAACTCGACTTGCCGTAAGTGCGTTGTTGTGTGTGTGACAATCTCACTTCGTGAAAAGCTAAGGTCTAAGGTCGGAACCATTAGCCCGTTCCAACTCCAAGTAGAATAAAAACTCCTTGTAAATGTATTGACAGCTCTACAACTTTACCAGCCAGTGTCAGACGTTATACTTGTGCAAGGAATGGAATCAGCGAGTGCACTAATTCAATACGGACTGACGCGCTGTGCAAGTTAAACTTTACTTGTCGGGCTCCGGTAGCCGTCCAGGGTTTCAAGTTGATAATACAGTTTAACGGTTACTGAGTTTGTGGGTTGCTGACTTTTGGTATTATGTTTTTTTAAAGTAAAGAAGGGGTGTTTGGGAAGCGATATAATCGCGTAGTTAGTTAAATATACTAGATAAAGTTGAACAGGTTGTGTTTTCAATATCGAGGTAAGATTCGAATTTAATAATTAAATAAATAATAAATAAATAATGCTGGACAATTCACACAGCTTCATCTAGCCCCAAGCTAAGCAGAGCTTGAGGTATGGGTATTATTAACTGGTTTTTACTTATAAATCCTCTATCTATTCTATTTGTCGTTAGCTTTCTTTTGTTGACATTAATCACCGCAGGGGCGGTGATGCTCGTGAGAGCAACATGCCCACTGTGACAAAGTGATTAAATAGGTAAATAGTAGTTTGCATGGTTTTTTGTTTTTAGTTTTGGTTTATTTTGTTAATACCTTTATTCTCTGTTGTTAACTTGTTATTTCTTAAATAACATATTATATTATGTTAAAATGTCTACTCAACACGTCTAATTATATACTGTGTACACGTAGGTTACGTCTCAAGCCAGTTCGTATTCTCATTGAATTTTTCGTGTTATATTATTGTTGCTTGTTATGTGTTTTGTGTACCTAATAAACATAAATAAAAATAAAAAAAAATCAAAGTCAGAGTGAGAAAAACACATGCAACAGTTTTAGGTTGACAGATTTTAAAACTACCTAAGGGAGTTAGAATTTGCGTTCGACTCGTTCAGTTTTCTTTAGTTTCTGTCTGATAAACAGATTCGTTATTCCACACCTTTACGTGTTACCTACTTCTATATAGTTATTCTGTGCCTTTACGACGATAATTTTATAAAAGAAACTGTGCGGTAAATTCTTATTCCAGGCACATAAACTCACAATATGACTCTTTTAACCTGTCATCCCCTAGATGTCCTTACTACAAAAAATGTTAATACATACGCATTTGAGCTTGGAAATGTGCCTAATATTCGTAGATGGCTATAACGGTGGCCATTCGAGTTTTCTGACATGAACCTGTAGTCCACGAGACAGTAATCAATATTTTAAATCAAAATTTGATCCAAACATTTAAAACTCCTCGCAAAGAAAAGTATTTTACGAACGCAAAACTTCCAACACGCTTTTTTTCATCGCAAAGCGTTGTAGAGACCTTGAAGATTATTGTAAATTATTAGAACAGCGAAATGCGATGAAATGAAACCAAGCTTGACCTTTAAGTTTCGAAAAGCTTGAGTACCTACTTGCTTAACTTATTGAATACCAGATCAAAAAATAATATCTTCGAAATATCAAAAAAATGTTGTTTATTATTTTGTAAAATGAATCTTTGATTTCATATTCGTATGCTTAAAAAGCTGTGTGGTGCCGGCTTAGAATTTGCACCACCCCAACTCTTCCCGCGGGTGTCGTATTAGGCGACTAAGGGATATCCACCGGGGGCGGGCAGCAGCGCCCCCTGCAGAACAATTCTACCACCAAACTGCGATCCCCAACCCGCATGCCCAGCGTGGGGATTATGGGCACTACCATGTGTTAAAAGCCAGTAAGGCGCTTATCAGGGGGAGGCCTGCGTCCAGTAGTGGACCAATATAGGCTGTTGAGGTGAGGTTCAGGATGCTCCAAAAGCACATGCCGTAGAAATATCACCCCTAACTCTTGCTCTACATTCACGGTAATAGCGTCTGAGGATGACAAAAACGCGCCGTTTATGATAATCACTGTATATCACGGTCATATAAAGACGAGTGGCGGAACTGCCGAGGGATTTACCACGGACATAATATTACTTACATTACACCTACCTACTTGGTATGACCAGCGTATAGGCCTTTGGGATGCCAGCTTAGCAAGCAAGTTAGGTTTTCTTTCTAAAAATAAAAGCTTTACCAGCAAGTTTTGCATATGTACGAACACCGTACGAAAGCGTAAACTAGGTAATTATCTAAACTTTTGCATACGTAAAACCGCGCACCGTACGAAAGCGTAAACTAGGCAATTATTCGAACTTGTGCATTACGTAACACCCTACGAAAGCGTAAACTAGGTGATTGTTCAAACGTTTGCATACGTAACACCTTACGAAAGCGTAAACTAGGTAATTGTTTAAACTTCTGCATACGTAACACCGCGCACCGTACGAAAGCGTAGACTAGGTAATTGTTCAAACTTTTGCATACGTAACACCTTACGAAAGCGTAAACTACATAATTGTTCCTTCGGGTTCCTTCGGGTTTGCAAGTAGCTTAAGTACACCCAAGACCCCAATCTAAACATCCCCACGACTGTTATTTCTCGGTCCGCCTCTCAACATAATTTCATTAAAACGTCTAAGGATATTTTTTTATTATTGCATAAATTTTACCCGGCCTAAATCTTTAGACAAAGCTGTAAAAACGGGCATAAAGTTCATTTGTTTTTATTTTTCATTCGTGTCACGTTCTCACTTTTTTTTCGTAATTAGGTACGAATATACCTGTCCAGAATAAATTGTAACCCGTTTATAATTAACGCGGTTCATTTCATTACCTTTGGTGAAACGTTGGAATGTTTGGTTTGACTGCATATTGTTTGGAATAAAAATATAAGCAAAAATCGTCGAATACTCCGATGTCTGTAATTATTTTTCGTATATTCTGAATGGTAAAAAAATGGAAAAGAATTGTTGTAATATTTATCTACGTGAATATTGTGGAGTTCTCTGATTTCTGTAGATAATTACTTTTCAGAAAACCTATACCTACACATAGATATTGAGTGTATGTGTGTGTGTCATCATCATCATCATTATCAGCCCGTTTACGTCCACTGCTGAACATAGGCCTTCCCCAAACCATGTCACATATAGCGGCCCTGAGCCGCCTCCATCCATCGACTCTCTGCGACGGTCGTTCAGGTCTTCCCACACTTCATTGCATTGCATCGCGGTCGCCACTCGAGAACCTTTACTCCCCAATGGTTATCGGTTCTGCGAGCTATATGGCCTGCCCATCGCCACTTCAGCCTGCTAACTCTGAGAGCTATGTCGGTTGGTTCTTCTACAGATTTCCGTATTCCGGATCCTATCGCGTAGAGAAACTCCGAGCTTAGCTCTCTCCATAGCTCGCAGAGCGACTTTGACCTTACGCACGAGGCATACAAGTCAGCGACCACGTCTCGGATCCGTTGGCCACCCACAGGTAACACATATTAGTTAAAGACTTTCGATGTATAAATACCAGTCTTTTCTACCGATATAAAATATGTTAGTTTGCTTCAATTATATCCTCCACTAAAAACTGATATCTGCCAACGGTTAACGGGCGGCGACCGACCCAGTCACACGCACTCGCGGCGGTCACTCCGTGAACTTCGCTAGTAATTTGGTCATAACTTCGTCAATTCTTGTCGTAGAACAATAATTTTTGCACTGTGTGTTATGGATTTCTTAGCTCTATAAATCCGCATTCACAACTAAAAACGTTACGGATCCTCATTATTAATCGTGACTAGGCTGTTTATTTTAAACCCAAGAACACCGAAGGCATTAACAAAGGCAAAAGCATTCTTTAAATAAAATAAATAAATTATATTTTTTATGCAGGTGTGACAATGTAGAGTTGACTTCGAAAAACTGAGGCTCTGTTTTTATTTATATTTTTTTTATTTCTCGATGCTATCTGACTTCTAACGTATAGGTACCTAAAACCTACGTCGGAAAATTAGAAATTCCCAAGCGTACCTAATAGAATGAAGTTGTTGTGTACAAACGTAACTAAACTAAATTAAGTTCTAACCGTAAACAGACCAGAAACTTTAGTTTCAGCATATTAAGC
This sequence comes from Eupithecia subfuscata, assembly GCA_963564075.1. Taxonomy (NCBI): domain Eukaryota; kingdom Metazoa; phylum Arthropoda; class Insecta; order Lepidoptera; family Geometridae; genus Eupithecia; species Eupithecia subfuscata. Next base: position 6,964,303 of record OY751114.1, read on the forward strand.
ATCTAAAATCCAGAGTTGTTACAGTTCCACCGAACGGACATGAAATTGACTTAAAATTTAAGGCACTTAGGTAAAAGTTGGAGAAAGTTTGTGTAAGTTCCAAGTACCCCCGAGGTTGAATCGTCAGAGCTTACTGTGAGGTTGGTATACACTTTCTTTTGTTTGCTACTGGGATGGTAAGGGTTTTTATAAGGTTGTCGCAGATCTGAACCGCACCACTGCCTCACAGCACGAATTTGCATTTGAAAATTCAAATGCAACATGTGCATTTAAGCTCGTATTTTGAATTCGGGCTTAAATCCGTAACATTTGGATGCATTTTACAGTGACAGCATAAAATAACCGACAGCGCGCGGGCGCTTGAAGCTTAGCAATTCATCATCATCATCAGCCTATATTAGTCCACTGCTGGACATAGGCCTCCCCTAATGAGCGCCATAGCGCCCTGAAGCTTAGCAATTATGCCACTAAAAAACTTGCGATTTGTTATCATTATTAATTATTATTTATCGGGTATTTTCGTGTGCCTTTTGTTATTATTTTCCCTGCGATCTCATCGTGTTCATCGCAGCGAGCGACTGACCCGTGACCACGAACGCTGTTTGTATATGCCGATAATATTATCAACTAGACGATCGCCTCGCGGTTTCACCCGCGTAGTTCTCGTTCTCGTGGGAATTCTGGGATAAAATATAGCCTATGTGACTCCCTGAAAAGTAAGCGTCCTAACGATGAAAGAATTTTTGAAATCGGTCCAGTAGTTTCGGAGCCTATTCAATACAAACAAACAAACAATCAAATCTTTCCTCTTTATAATATTACTAGACGATCGCCTCGCGGTTTCATCCGCGTAGTTTCATTTCTCGTGGGAATTCCGGGATAAAATTATAGCCTATGTGACTCCCTGAAAAGTAAGCGTCCTACCGGTGAAAGAATTTTTCAAATCGGTCCAGTAGTTTCGGAGCCTATTCAATACAAACAAACAAACAAATCTTTCCTCTGTATAATATTAGTATGGATAATTATTAATAAATTATGTCACTGGTAACAATTATGTCACTGTCAACAACGTACCTGAATCTAGGCGAAGGGGTGAGTCTATTTGACGTTAGAACCGAGTTGTATTCGTGACGTCTCAATATGGGATTAGCGTAGGTCCCAGTCCGCACGATAGAGGTACTGTATCAAATAGTATGAAAAACACACGCACGTTAAACCCAATGCTGGCTTGGCGTAGACCAAAGTCCTGTGCCCTCTCTCCGGTCGTGTTGGTCTGCCGTCCGATTGGATTATGAGAGTGAGGGAATAGAGAGTGCATCTCTGTTCACTATAATATGTACAGCCCAAATAGGTATAAGAATTAAAAAATGGGCCTAAACTGAGGGGTGAGTCTATTTGACGTTAGAACCGAGACGTATTCGAGACGTCTCAATATGGGATTAGCGTAGTTCCCAGTCCACACGATAGAGGCACTGTATCAAATTGTATGGAAAAAGGAGATGTCACAATCATGTCTCGTTATTAACGTCGAATAGACATACGCCTCAGTTTAGGCCCACTTTTTAACCCCCGACGCAAAAAAAGGTGTGTTATAAGTTTGACGTGTCTGTCTGTGTATCTGTGTATCTGTCTGTGGTATCGTAGCTCCCAAACGGATGAACCGATTTTCGTTTAGATTTTTTTGTGTCATAGATAATTTTATTCGTTTTTTGAACGTTTGAGCCGTAATGCCAATAGATAACTACTCTTAACATAACGTGATCGCGGCCCAGAACATCATTCTAACGTTATAAATTCACTAACAAATTAACGGGAAAATCACTACCTACCTACGAATAGTCAATAAGTAACGTGCATTAACCAGTCAGGCCATAAAGATATATATACTTATTAATTTAGACACTGTTCCTAAATTGTTGCACAACCTTGAAGTGAAAATTTTACCATGTAACAAACTTCAAGATTATAGTTTCAAGTAATCAACACTTTAGTGCAGAACCTTATTACCATGGACCTTATGACTTCGAATTACAGTGTCTTTTAGAATACACGTGTTAGGTGGAAATAACAAAGGAGAGACCTCGGGTATTATGTACCCCAAGGGTGAAGTAACAGAGTCAGTAGACGCTGGTGTAGAGACACGTTTTTGTTGGAAATAGGATGAAAGTTAGGCCTGTTTCGTTAATTAAATACACACCAGATATGTTATGAAAATTAATGAAATTCTTTTGATGTGATGAAAAGATATTTGTTCAGGGGTTCTGGATGTTTTTCTATATATATTAAAAAAAATATCTATCTATGTAGTGTATTGTATTAAGTATATCAGTTATCTAGTACCCATAACAAAAGCTCTGCTTAGCTTGGGGCTAGATAATACTGTGTGAATTGTCCAGCATAATTTATTTTATTTATTTATTTATCGGCTCGTGTGTCTGTTTGTCCATATAGATTTTCTCAAAAACATAAAATAAGCTTCAAAAACTTTCCGTACTTCACGTAAAATGAACCCCCGTCGCAAATTGGGCTTGAAATTTACACATCGTGGGTGAATGCGCACCGTTCCATTCCAGCGATGCGATTGGTCGCACAATCACAAAAACAAATGCAAGCGTTTTATGAAAACTTTGCATTTTGAATTTTTATTCAAACTTCGATTCGAACCTTTAGGAGTTTACCCGACGCAAATCAGCGCTACCACCTATTTTATCTTATTATTGTGTTAAACAAAAGAATTTTTAAAAATCGAACTTGCTATCTTCAGCCCTTTACCACAGTAGATAAATATTGTGTCTTTACTTTCGATTTTTTATTTCTTACAATACGTGGGGTTGGGTCTACCAAACTACTGTTAGGTATTCTGTGTTTTGATTTTCATGCGTTTGTGTTTGTATTTTCGTAAAAACGGCTGAATTTTTTCCTAGTTCTTTTATAGTGTGAATTTTCCAGTTTTACAATGTTTTTGTTACTGCGAGTTTTGGCTGAAATATTGGAACAACTTTGTTGAGTTTTACTCACAAAATCCGCGTAGGTACCTACTTCACTCACAAAACATTCAAAAACCCTAGTTTTGGAAATCCGCTAATACAACAAACAAAAGCTCACAAAACTGGTATTCCAGCATATTTATTCGTACCTAACCTCTCTCCACAAAGCACACAGCAAATAAACGGCATACAGATAGACTTTGTTTGCCTGCCGCGGGGCAGGATCTCTCAGATGTCGGGGTAGTGAACCGACAGAACAAAGTTGCCGTCAGTGCTGCCAGCTGCGGCAAACTTGCAACTTTCTGCGGTAACTGCCGGAACTTCGGCCTCGCGTCACTGGATCTCATGTTCGTATTTGTTGAACACACGTTGAGTTAAATTATTACAGTGCCATTTTGAGAGAATTAATTTATTTTAGGGAACCAGCTGTGGTAAAACCAGGAGACACGAAAATTTAATGGGTAGGTACTTTTCATCTGACTTAACAAATTAACTACCGAACGCTATGTATTTGTGATGTGTTACTTTTTAGGAATATTAAAAAGAAAATTAAGTGCCCTTAGAATGGAAAATTAGGCATTAGAATTATGAAAATCATAGGGTACAGCTAGAGTAAAGAATTTTTATACGTTGTTTACGAGCCCAAACTCGATGGGTTTGCGTTTTTTTATTGCAGGGTTTCCATAGCCGCCTTGCAGGGTGCCTTCTTCTGGCTCCACCATCGGACACTGGATATCGTCTAGAACCAGAATTGGTACTCTGGCTTTGACAAGTGTCAAATCGAATCAAACGAGCCCATACTCGCTAGGGTTGCGTCAATTCTTTACAGAGTTCCCATGATCACCTTCCGACTCCGTACTCAGATCAGCTCTGTGGCATTATTATATTGCATTGTCATCCGATTTTCATTATGCCTAATGTCACCTCAATCGAGAATCGGAGAGTGGGTCAAATTTAACTTGCAAGATTTGATTACAAACAGATACCGGACAGGTGAAACCTAAATGAAATATGTAGGACTTATCGTACTTTTCAAAAAATTATTTGGATTTTCAGTGAATATCTGTGAGCTACTTTGTTTGTTAGCAAAAAAAGCAGCTCACAGATTTTCGTCACTGAAAATCCCCTCACAGAATACAATAATAGTCATTCTATAATAATGTGGCTTAATTTCGGTAGCATTAAAATAATTCACTATAATTATGAAGCAAAAGCATTTTCTATTCGTAGCTAGTAAAATACCGAGCATAAAATAATTAAATTCCACGCTATGCCAACTAACACCGCCCATCAAAACCCAGTTTACGTTGCAATAAATTAAATTATTACACACTGTTTGTCGGTTTCCTGAAGCGTCTAACTAAACTATTAAATACAGCGTTTCCTCCCTTTCCCAAACTGAATGCAACACAAAGTCCCGCTACCACATTGCTCGAATCACGTAAAAGGATGCTGGTAACACAGTCTTAAGAGATTAGCACAACCACTTACAAATGGTGCGGTTCTTGTGTGTGTGGTATTTGAGGGAAAACTTGTTTGTTAAAGCCCCCCCCCCCCCCTCTTTATCTGGCCTCATCACTTATATTACTTACGTTGAGTAGGTAATCGGTCGAGTAACTAATTTAATTTGGCGTATGAGCACTCCCTAAAGAAACTATTATTGGAAAACTTTATCACTACGTCACCACAGGATACACCAAATGATGTATAGTAGAGGATTTTTTACACGTTCGCCATCATAAAATTAGTAGCTGCTTGGATGCATAAAATGACACACAATAGTAGAATTTAATTTTTACAATCAAATAGCTCTAGCCGATCCTTCTTTATGCTGTGTCTGAAGATAAGACAGTCTAACTTTTAGCAGTCTTTCCCAAACTCAGTTTCGTTAGTTTACAAAGGGGAAAATTAAATAGATTTACAACATTTCTGATTCCTTAAATACAAAGTTAAGCTTTGCTGAAAAGTTTAAATGTTCATTGTGTTTGTTAAAAAGTTTTATCGAACGTTTTGGTTCTATTTATCTTGGAAATTGTTTCTTTTTACATAGGCACGGCGTGCTAAAACCCTTAGCAGGGTAAACGGTTGCCAAACCTTTATAATATGTGTGTAAATGGTTCAATTCTCTTGTACACGAGAGTCGGTCTTATAAGCTAGAGACTTACCTAAAAAACTTAACAGCAAATACGTGCAGATCTTCATTTTTTCTGATTTTCCTGAAATGAAAGAAAAAACAGATTTTATCAATATATTTCTTAAAAACGTCAATCTTAAGTGTTCTTAGTAAAAAACAACAAGAACCTAAGCTATTTTATTTAACAAGAGATAAAATAAACTTTCTTTTCCAGACGTCTGCTCTCCCACGCTCAACAAAACAAACGTTTGTAAAGGATTCCAGGTATTTTGTTCATCAAAGAATAGAAGGGTGGAGGCTGTGACAAGACATATCTACCTACAGCCCTGCTTGCAAGAATATTTAACTGGCTAGTATAATAATATTTAAAATATATTTATTTAGCATATACAAAATTAGAATAATAGAATAAAACAATAACAACTATTATTTACACTCCTCAACCTCAACAGCTTGTATTGGTCCACTATTGGACGCAGGCCTCCCCCTGATAAGCACCTTATTGGCTTTTATCACATGGGGGGTAATGCCCATAATCCCCACCCTGGGCATGCGGGTTGGGGATCGCAGTTCGGTGGTAGAATTGTTCTGCCGGTGGATATCCCTTAGTCGCCTCTTACGACACCCACGGAAAGAGTTGGGGTGATCACACGGTGATTACACTAATATCTATTTAATAAAAATCTAAGCCATCACCAGAAGGCAGAGCGCCCAGAATGCTGGCAGCATTGCCAAGTTGAATGGCAATGCTAATTCGTTGACCGAAATAGAAGTCAGTATTCCGATCACCTGTGGACTAGATGAGAAGTTTTGTAAGATCTTTATACATAATGCGTGTGCCCCTGGACCCTAAGGACCCAGAATTTCCACCTCAAACGGCTTATAGGTAACCCCGGTCAAGATTAACGTATTTTCGCCGTTTGAGAGACTCCGTTGATGTTGCTGCAAAGCCTGCCCTTACCGATGTCCCTACAAGATGTGAAGGCGCTAGGGTATCTACGATAGTATAATTATTATTTATATAAAACTAGTTGATGCCCGCGGCTTCGCACGCGTTGCTTCTATGGACACGTTTAAAGGTGATTGATAAATAAATAAATAATGCTGGACAATTCACACAGCATTATCTAGCCCCAAGGTAAGCAAAGCTTGTGTTATGGGTACTAGATAACTGATATACATAATAATATACGAGTACATAGATAGATATTTTTTATTATACATAGTAAACGACCAGAACACCCTGAACAAATATCTGCAGATGGTACAAATATTTGTCCCGAGGCGGGAATCGAACCCGCAACCTCCTGCGTCGCAGGCGGACCTTCGCCCACCGCGCCACAGAGGTCGTCGATATCCCATGGTAACTGATGTATGGGATAAAAAGTAGCCTATGTTTGATTCCAAGATTAGAATTATTTGTGTGCAAAATTTCAGCCCGATCCGTTCAGTAGTTTTGGCGTGAAGAGGTTACAAACATCCATCCATCCATCTAAACATTCGCCTCAATTTTATATCACACTCACACGTGATATAAAATTGATCAGAGCATCTGGTCAAAGCGATGCCGGAGCGAGGATGATTCCGATTGTTTTTTTTTTACAGTCCATTGTGGATTTTCAAAAGAAAACAATTTAAGATCTTTTTATTTATGATTTTATTTTTAGACTTTTTATTTTTGGGATTAGAATATTCAATACAGTAAAATAGTATTGTTTTTGTTGTTTTATCAGCTACATGCTTCTGACCGCGGCATTACACGAGTCTTGGCGGAATAAAAAGTAACACAGCCTCTGATCTATAATTTTTATACTATTTTCAGTACTCTTCGAATAGAACTAGAATAATCTTCGTTACATATCAGCTCGGTTTGATAGAATGCCCGATATTTTTTATTTACAGCCCGACAGTGTACAACAATCGTCCTGAAATTGTCACGAAGGCAACTAGCCTCACATCCTTCAAGATCAAACTGAAGCACTGGCTCGCTAATCACAGCTTTTACAGCTACGAAGAATTCTTAGCCTGTAAAAGCGACTTTTTGTTATTATCTATCTAGTTAATAGATAAATAAATAAATAAATAATGCTGGACAATTCACACAGCATTATCTAGCCCGAAGGTAAGCAAAGCTTGTGTTATGGGTACTAGATAATTGATATACATAATAATATATAGATAAACTATTTGTAATATTTTTGATTTTGATGTGTTATTCTTGAAATGAACGAAATAGATGATTATTGATTATTGTTATTATTGATTATTTTTCGAGATCACAGATCCACATATCTATTTTTAAAACGGTGTCTATGAAATATGTCATTCTTTCATTCAGTCTTCGTTCTCCTGTCATGTGTCAAAAAGAAAATCAATGCGTGGACGGAGTATAAATACATTAAACACTCAGTTTAGAGGTAAAGCAAAAATGCGATTTATCTACTTCTGACTTCGGGAGCAGCAGCAGAAGGGAATTTTTTACAGTTTTCAAAACAAATGCCATGCATCTGTCGCCGCTGCCGCATGCCGAGTCGTTTTATAATATAAAAATCTAATTCTATTTGGCGGCGACACATACATTGCTGTCCATGACAAAATGTAAACTGTCATAAATCCACTTACGGTCCCATCAAAATCGCTGCGGAAAAAAGAGCTGCCACTATTAGGTTAGCGTGTTTGCCCCGAGCTCAAGTCTCAACAACTCTATAATTGCAATTACAACTTTTATTACTTCGCTGGGCTGTTCTAATTGGGAGATAAAGTATTTATCCATCTTAATCTATCCAGTTTGATCCAGTTCTAGAGTGATAATAGTCAAAGTTTACCTACATGTGAATCCAAAGGTGATTTTATGTGCCTGAATTTATTTATCTGAGCATTGTTAGCTCTACTGGAGTAACATTGCTAAATTTGTCAATTATTTTATTCTCAAAGAAAATTATACTAGTATTTACAATTGGAACAATTGAGCTAACTGCCGACTGTTGCAAACAGTCTACAGATAGCTCAACTGATCCATATCAACACCAGTCGGAAGCGTCTTCAAGACGCTGGCTGCATTGCCACGCTGTATGGCAATGCTGATACGCTGTGCCAGATATTCACCAGCTCTCGGGTCACGCGTCGCTTCGAGCAGACGAAATTTGTGGTTCTTCCTTTTCTACAATCGTATTTTAATACGAACGTTTGGATGTTAGTTTCTACTTGAAAAAAATTAACAGAACAACAGTTATCTGGTACCCATAACACAAGTTCTGCTTACTTTCGGGCTAGATGAAGAGCTGTGTGGATTATCCAGTACTTTTTTAAATGTTATAAACTGATCGGTCTTTCAATTTAGCATAGATATAATTCTGGTCCTGTAAGCTATGCCTGTAATCTTGGAAAAACGTGCGAAGCCACGGGCTGTATCAGATTTGTACCAAAACCTATTTCAAGAACAACTGGTTTCTGCCCATGAGACGCACACGAGTTGTTTATATGGAAACGTTTAAAAGCTTTTTCTATCCAGGGGTAGGGCTAATTTTTATCCCAAAAATAATATGTAAGGATATACTGATTTTTGTGATAAAAAGTAGCCTTTGTTTTATTCCAAATTTAGACCCACACCTATGCAAAATTGCACATCGCAAACTTCCACCCATTAATCCATCCATCCATCCCAACTTTCGCATTTATAATATTAGTGACTAAATCTTTTATTTCTTCGGCAGGCTGAGGCCGAAAGTGGGAGTTGAAGTGTTTATCCGTCCTTAATCTGTCCGGAAAGGCGTAAGCCGAGAGATAGGTCAATGCTGGATCGATACACCCACCATTCATTATCATTAATGTTCATTCGGGTAGAGATCGCCCGATACTACCTTTTGGGATGTTTATGTACAAATATTGAACGGGAATTCTCGAAAGAAAGGTTTAAAAAACAACTTTTTATATGATAATTGAGCCGCCACTTAGATAGCCTTTTTACCATCTAAAACATGATCATCTTGGCTCGTTGATTACCACTGCTGGGTAAAATAAGTAATACACCCCCAACCTCAACAGCCTGTATTGGTCCACTACTGGACGCAGGCCTCCCACTGATAAGCGCCTTATTGGCTTTTATCAGATGAGGGGTGATAACCATAATCCCCACGCTGGGCATGCGGGTTGGGGATCGCAGTTCGGTGGTAGAATTGTTCTGCAGAGGCGCTGCTAGCGCCCCCGGTGGATATCCCTTAGTCGCCTCTTACGACACCCGCGGGAAGAGTTATGGCGGTGCACATTCTAAGCCGGCACCACACAGCTCAGAAATACATACCTACTATAGTATATAAATTCGAAAGTAATTGTCTGTTTGTCTGTTACCTTTTCAAGCCAAAACGGCACAATGGATTGTTACAAAATTTGGCAGGGAGATAGATGATAAGGTTACCCAAGACACCCGTCAAAATATCAAGATTAAAAGAATAAAAATACTTGTTTCAAGTTTCAAGTGTTTTATTGCTTTCATATTGTACAAAGATCTAAAGAATAAATTACAGCTACCAACATGAGCCCGGGTGGGTCACTGCAAAATATATCTTATTTTTTGCTTTTGTGAGCAAAAATAAATATTTTTACTTTTACATAGATAGATAAACTAAATAAGTAGGTATTTATACTTAATTCTAACATTATTAAAATACAACGAGCGTATAAATAAAACAACGTAAAATTATTCACAAAAGAAGTCCTGCAGGGCATAGAAGCTTTTTTTAATTAGGAATGTTTTTATGGATTTGGACTCATTTATGTGGACTGCAGTTGGGCGCTAGCACGGGGATAGTTGTCTAGGGTAGAATAGAGAAGATTGTCATACATCGCGTAAATGATATAAGTTGAAAGAACGAGTTTCAAATATATTACATAACATAATCACATACGCTACTTTTATCGGATAAAAAGCGTGCTAAACCGCTGGCATAAGCTAGTAGTAAATAAATATGTGCGAGCCCGTCTTCCAGCTACTCCGACCAATTTTCAACGATTTTATCTTCATTGCGAAGACCTCCAGCATTACCGAAATGTAGTTTTCTCTATTTTTAAACTTTCCGATTTGTTAACATAATCAATGATTTTATCGGGTTTGGTAGGAAAATAGAAACAAAAGGTACGCGATAAATACCCGATAAAATCATTAATTAGTTCTCTGATCTGTGGCAGTAGATAGCAACACGTTGTTTCTAGGAAATCGAGAGAAATTTACCACCCACTATCAATTTCTAGAAAAATAAAATTTCCTCTTAATGACGCTACGCGTAAATTCTGGCAAGTTTTCCTGTCCAGCAAATTCCTTGCAAAGATTCAGAATAACGTTCGCCCAGAGACAAATATTGAACAAAGTAGATACCTTAGCGCATAACATGTTGTTGTCTTATTTATTAGTCCCACGGGATACATTAACTGAATAAACGAGGATCAAAAACAGCCATGAATCTTGTTCATAGTAATAAACATTTCCAAAGGCCCGTTTCTATCAAGGTATTGAAAGCTGTTAACAAATTGTATTAATAATACCAACAAATGTTAACTTTAGGTCCTGAACAAAGCATTTGTTCAAGAATACTGTTCAGAAATTCTTAAATAAATAGTTCAGTCGCTCGCTCCCATACTATTTCCTTTCTGAAAAGGAATTTCTAAGAAACAGGGTTCAAAGACAAAGCGAACAGCAAAAAGGAATGCAATATGTACCTTTGACTGAGAATATACTCAATATAATCATAATAATCAATCAACTAGAATTTGCTCAAAATTCACGAGCAGAGCATTTCGGTGTGAAATTCTACTGAATTTTCATGCCTTGATGCATTTCACGGCAGAATGTTAGTTTGAGAATTACTAGGAAACTGAAGTCATGATATTTATGTAGAGGTGGCTTTTCCATGCCGCGTTCTAGGAATAGTTCGGTTTTACTAAAACTCAGCCAGCGTGAGACCAGGGCCGCGATCACGGTGTGGTAAGAGTAGTTATCTATTGGCATTACGGTTCAAACGTTAGCAATTGAAACGTTAGGGTGCCCGTTCACAGGCCGGCATCGGACAATCCGCTGACAAGTGCGTCCATAGATCGGCAGTCCGAATGACGTCATTCGTACTAAACGGAAAAGGTTCCTTTAAGGCTTGGTAGGCAAGCAGAGGCCGCACTTTTGTGATTTTTAAAATCATCTGAGACTTAGAAAATAGGGTTTAAAATTCTGGAAAAATTATTTATATTACTTAAGGATCTAATCTGGTCAAAGTCGCGTTCAGTTACAAGATCTAATGAACTTCACTCGATAGAAAAAATCCCAAAGTTACCGCTTTTCTAATGTTTTTTCAATATTATGACTAGCGACCTACAGTTAAGTTACTTTTTTTGTACTCAACTAAAGACACTTAGTATTTTTAAGCAAATTCGCAGATCTTTACTTTATAAAATGATTTTTTTAATCACCATGCTTAAATAACTACAAAAAACACGAGCGCGGCGGATTGGCAGGCGCGCGTTTCCCATACGCCTCCTAAAGCAGGAATACCTGGCCTTAAGAATCCTCGCCGGCATTGCCGACAGTCCGCTCCGTGCGGTGCGGATCTTTTATAGCAAACCATTGATGGGGCGAGTTCGGATTGTCCGATGCCGGCCTGTGAACGCGCACTCTAACGTTTCAACTGCTAACGCTTGAGCCGTACTGCCAATAGATAACTACTCTTACCACATCGTGATTGCGGCCCTTTTGTCCATAATACCAACTGAATATCTATTACTCGACTTTAGGTTCTGGAGAGTTCTGAGTAAATAAGTTGATAGGTTGGCTAATTTACGACCAATTGCAAATGTAAAGGCTTGTTGCGATTGCTGTCATTTTTTAAATACAAAGGTTGACTGGAAGAGATCAATTATTAACAAAAAAAGCATATAATTTGGTGGTATAAGTTTGGTCTTTGTGTTGTGTTGTGTTATCACTAAATTAGACTGTTTGACAACAATCTTTGGAATGTGGCCGAAGATTGATCTCGAAGGTTTAGAAGGCTTACCTAGTCACATTTACCCCTTTCTCTAGTACTATCTTCGTTTTACAAGAAGTGCAAAATGTATATAATACTGTCGTATTCATCTAGACAGGAAAAACCTTCTTTCCTCACACTCATGAATGAAAGCAGACAATTTTAAACCGACGGAACCGTTCCAAATTTATATCGCCATGAAATGTGGTTCGAAAAATGGTAACATTGTCGTCGTACGAGCCAAGCTGGGCTAGGATTAATGTGCTTCATTCCTCACTTCAGACGCACGCGGTGGCCTGGCTGGTCTTGCCGCAAACACACCGCTACAATCATAGCTGTGCAAGAGCCGCTATAAAGCAAGCTGCTATAATAGCTATAACATTTAATAAATAAAAATAAGCAGCTATAAAGGTGCCACGGAAAGGGTGTACTAAATTAAATAATAGATTCAGGCGTTACTTTGCGGAAATCCATTGCACAATATTAGGATAAAACAATATTTTTTCCAATGGGGTGATTCTGGACATCGGAGGGGTCAACTTTTGTACTACGATTTTTTGAATTTCGCATTTTCCCCTTTTTAAAAATAATAATTAAGGAAGTCCTTTCTTCATATCCGTGTTCTTTTACGTGTATTCTTAGATTAGTATCATACAAATTTTTTTGTAATAATTTTAAGAGTGGTTTTGCTGAAAAAATACGTTTACTTCCACCTGTTCTGTTGAGTAGTTCTGTTGACAGAAACCTCAACCTCAATAGCCTGCATTGGTCCACTACTGGACGCAGGCCTCCCCCTGATAAGTGCCTTATTGGCTTTTATCTCATGGGGGTAATGCCCATAATCCCCACTCTGGGCATGCGGGTTGGGGATCGCAGTTCGGTGGTAGAATAGTTCTACAGGGGGTGCTGCTGCCCGCCCCCGGTGGATATCCCGTAGTCTTACAACACCCGCGGGAAGAGTTGGGGTGGTGCAAATTCTAAGCCCCCACCACACAGCATCGGATAATCGCCGCCGCATATTTACACGCATACCTATCGCAATAAATTGCGATTTTCGGTGTGGATGGATATTCGCGATGGGCCGATTATACGGACATAATTTAATCAACTATATAAAAATAAGTCGGGTTTTCCTTCCTGACGCTATAACTCCAGAACGCACGAACCGATTTCCACGGTTTTGCATTCGCTGGAAAGGTCTCGGGTTCCGTGAGGTTTATAGCAAACAAAATTCAGGAAAAATTTCAACAGAAAAGCGGGAAAATCAACGCCTGCGAAGCCGCGGGCAGAAGCTAGTGCCGTATAAACCTTTTTTGTTCGTTAAAGGCTTGGTCTCTTTATCATTGTGCTGTACGCTGCGTTATGCGGTATACGGTGTCGGACACATAATCGTATGAAAAACGTCTAGAGTGGTCTGTTGTTCCGTCGAAGTCTGTGTCAGCGGTAAGGGGCAGGACGCAGTATGTAGCGTACTGCGTGGTGATCAAGACACCGAAGCTGTAGCAGCATTGCTATATGCTTTGGTTTGAGGGATTATAGCCGCCTGTTAAACACAGAGTACCTACACGAGGCCTAGAACCTTTACGACGTATCGACAGAAAAGGAAATATGTACGCAGATTTGATTATATAATAAGTTAAAACCTCAAATCTGCTTCCAATTTCTCTAATAATCAATACTAAATCTATCCTACTAATATTATAAAGCCGAAAGTTTGTGAAATCTGAATTTTTGTTACCTAGGATCTCAAAAACTACTGAACAGATCAAGATGAAATTTGGCGTACACTTAGAACGTAGCCTAACTTAAACAATAGGCTACTTAATATACCGAAAGTACGCGTGCGAAGCAGCGGGCAGTAGCTAGTAATATTAAAAAGCCGAAAGTTTGTGAAATCTGAATTTTTGTAACCTAGGATCTCCAAAACTACTGAACAGATCAGGATGAAATTTGGCGCACGTTTAGAACTAAGTCTAATTTAGATAATAGGCTAGTAATTATAACGAAAATAAGAAGCCGCGGGCTAGTAATCTATATTTCTCTCCTTCTGCTTGCAAACTTTTTTAATATTTGACCCCAAACCAAAAGGTGTTTAATGGGGTACCCCTATGCGGTGCAACTCGTGAAGCCCAACTGCTAACGACACAGCCACTTGGAAGTTGCCAAGTTATACATGTTGCTCGATTTACGCAGCGTAACTGCCATGAAAATTCACAGCAGCATGTGAGCTTGTTAGGTATACATTGCAGCCGTAATTTCTGCATTTTATACCAGACTGCTGGAAACTTATTACGGTGGAGATATGTAAGAACCTGTAAGTATTTTATTTTCGTTTCTTCCCGACAGGTTTCAAGTCTCGTAATTACTTACATTAGTTTTTATTTTATAAAAAGTATTGTATTTTGTTGTCTGCGGTTGGTAGGTATATAAAACTTTATCTTAATTTCACCAGAATATTCTGGACTGATTTTTTTTCTGTGTTTATAGAAATTGACTTCAAACATAACACTAATAAACGGCTATTTATGTATCAGTGTAACTACATGATGAAGATGACTTGTTAATCAAGCCGTAAGAGGCGACTAAGGGATATCCACCGGGGACGGGCAGTAGCGCCACCTGCAGAACAATTCTACTACCGAACTGCGATCTCTAACCCGCATGCCCAGCGTGGGTATTATGGGCCTTATCTCATGGGGCGTAACCCCCATATCAGACTGCTGGAAACTTATTAAGGTGGAAATATGTAAGAACCTGTATTTTATTTTCGTTTCTTCCTGACAGGTTTCTAACCTCGTAATTACCTACGTTTTGATTTTAAAATAACATAATTAATTTTGTAGTTTTAGGTAGATAAGTAAATTCTCGTCTGATTTTTAGATGAGATAAGACGCTTATCAGGGGGAGGCCTGCGTCCGGTAGTGGACCAACATAGGCTGTTAAGATGAGGTTATCTAGCCTTCCGCAAACGCTGATTTCTCTAGTTAAACGACTTTCTGTGCAATAGTGAATTATATTACTATCAATCTACTTCATTAGTGTAAGGGTCTGTTTCACAGTGTCCGGATAAAGTATTGAATAACTATCTAACACATAAATTATTTGGAGGATAAAAGTGAATGAGTTATGGACGACTTTATACGACAGTTAGCGCTATTCGGTAGTCGTGAAACGTAACAATGATGTTTATCCAACGGATAATGGATGCTGATAAGCAATAACATGTCAACCTACGTGGAAGCCATTTTGAGAAAAACGCGTTTTAAAATTTCAGCGCCAATTTAATTACTTTGTTCAAGGATTTTCCATACAAATTGATATTATCCAGTTATTAGAATAGCGATATCAGTTTTAATCATAGTTTAATCATTTTAATATGTAAAATCATTATTGACAAATTTGTTATAACGAAATGCGTTACTACGTATTTTAGTTGAATAAATGTTTCAAGTCTCATAAAACACTATTGAAAAACTGAAAATAGTTATTTTAAAATATATGTGATGTATGTCAAGAGCCATAACTTTATATTGCTAAATGAATTATTAGTGTAAAAATTGATTTGCAAATGAGTTATCAATAAAAGACATAACGTAATACAACATTGAGAAAAGGTTTATTATACTTCTAAAACACATAAAAAATAGGAACAATTCAGTCCGTCAGCCGTTCAGTCTTGAAGACATACATAGGTAGACAATAAGTACGATGAGTATTAGTATTTTACACACACATAGGTACCTCTTAACCAATACTCTATGTAGGTGGGTAAATTATTATAAATCAAATTAAATAGAATATAAAACAAAACAATTTTCATCTTAATAGCAATACTAGCGGTGTCCGTAGTTTCTAATGCGCTTATAGCGCTTAAGTTCTTACACTAAAATAGTATATTTATTAAAATAAAGCCCTACGTTAACATATATATTTTTCAGGCACTTTACGACAATGTTTCTCTTAACCTTCTTTTATACGTATTCTTCATCGTCGTTCAATTCAAAATCAATAGTATTGCCAAAGCCTTCTGTATCATCAATAAAATCACCGGAGGCAATATTCCGTAAGAAGCTGTAAAAGGGTTTAGCATCGGCTGGAATAAGCTTAAGCATTTCTTTTAAGTCTTTAATCTTTGCTTCTGACAACGCTCGACCATCTGGGTAAAGAACTGGAAGATCTATTTCAAAATTTGGACGACTTCTACGTCCTTTAGCACCTTTGGATATGTCAACTTCTTTGGGGTTCTCTTCTAATTTATTTTTCATAAAGAGTTTTGCAGGATCATTCTTCCGGACTTCTATTTCAAAGGTAGTCATCCAAGATATCTTTTGTTTTTCTATATCCATTTTTCTGTTGGTAATGCGTTCCAACATTGGCGCTACTGAGCGAAAATCTTCTTTTTGGAGTCTTGCTATATTGAATTTTTTCTTTTTACGACAATTTCTCATAACAGTGATGTAGTCTTCTGCTGTGTACAGACGCATCTGATTCT
Source organism: Eupithecia subfuscata (assembly GCA_963564075.1). NCBI lineage: Eukaryota > Metazoa > Arthropoda > Insecta > Lepidoptera > Geometridae > Eupithecia > Eupithecia subfuscata. The sequence continues at coordinate 6,980,920 of OY751114.1, forward strand.
TCAAAGCACATTCGACGTCTCCAAATTCAGAATCATTTGGTAAATATGTGTGCCCTGGATGTAAGAATCATTATTTTCCGGTATATAGTCAGGGTCTTCTAAATTTATTCGCTGTGACTCTCTTGCACCAGATCCTGTTTGCAAATTCTCAACACCTACTTGTTCTTCTAGGTCAGGTGACCTTACAAAACAATGTGCCTGTGGCTCTTCCAAATGATTTGCTGAACTTTCCAGATCAGCGAATAAAGGTTCCAATGTTTTTGTAGGGCTCAATAAATCATCATTGGACTGAAACGGAATAGTTTCTATATGATCAATCAATTCAATATTACAAGCATCATCTAGTATTGCATTTTCAACGATTGTGGACTGAATACTTTCTGGTTGAACAATTATCTCGATGGTCGAACACTGAGATGGTGTTGAATTTTCAGCGACCACAGAACATTCAATAAATTCAGAGTGTTCAAATACTACATCATGTTCAGAAATACTTATATTTGCAAAGGGGGTATCGGCTGAAGGAACATCTAAGTCGGCTGAAGGAACATCTAGGTCGGCAGAAGGATGTTCAGAAATACTTATATTTGCAAAGGAGGTATCGGCTGAAGCAACATCTAGGTCGGCTGAAGGAACATCTAGGTCGGCTGAAGGAACATCTAGGTCGGCTGAAGGAAGAAGCGAAGACTGGTGGGGTCTCACAAGGTTTACGAGCATGAGACCTCGCGATATTGGCGGTGGCATTCTGAAAGTAATTGAAGAAATAAACTTGTTAACAATTTTAAGCAATAAGGCCGCCCATTGTACGTTTTTATTTTATTTAGATATAAGTTATTTTATGTATTGTAAACTTTATTGTTTACAATACACAACACTTAATTGTGTTAATTCATTCATTCATTCATTCATTCATTCTGGACGTGTTCCTTACTACCTACTTAAGTTTCATTAAAATAACCCCAAGAGATTTTATTAACAAACCAGCCTTAGTATAATTCTAAATATATTATATTATGAATACTAATATGGTCATCTGTATCAGAAACTACTAACTTAGTACCTACCTACCACACACAATACTCAAACCAGCATTAAATATTTGCAGAACATGCTAACATCGAGAATCGAACCCGCACCATTAGAGCCACCAGCCGGGTTGTATGAAAATACGTAGAAACATTTAAAGTTTTTCAAAAATGTTTCAAATCATGTAACATACTATTGCAATAAACAAACAAAAAAGAAAGGGATATCGTCTTGTTTAGCAATAACGTATCAAGCTCTATGGTATATTTACAAATGCTGGTCAATAGTCTGATTTTTGTTTTGCAAAAACCGATCAAACAACATTTAATGTAAATTCAATATTAAGGTAATAACATCATACTGTGACTATGTAAAATTAAGTTTCATATTGATTTTAAACATAACTTAATCATAAGAAGACTTTTTTCTTTTAGTTTTGCCGGTAAAATAACCTACAATTTTGTCTAGGTACATTCCGTAAGTGTAGTACTATTTTGGCTTACCTTTGATGATGTTTTTATTTCCCAAGGTCCTTTATGCGTTTCCCATGCAGTATTTGTATCTGGCTGTCCTGACAATTCACTTTATTAATTTTAACAAATAGTTTTACCGAAAGTTGTTTTTCAAAATAACTACTTCTAATTACGCAATAACCGATCAAGTACCATGACTGCGTATGGCTTTACATAGATGGCGCTCTATAGCATAAAATAATGTTTCAAGTACCTTGACATCTTATTGCAAACCGATCAACCATACAAACTGATTTAGTGTCAACATTTTTGTACATAATTTCTGGTACTTAAATATGTTTTCAGGTTAACACGTTGTTGCAAAACGTTCTTTATGTGCCGAAGCAGCGTTCTGCATACTTAGCTCACTTTTTGACTTTTTGTGGGTTGACATGTTATTGCTTATTAGCATCCGTAACAAATAGCTTATTTGGAACTTATGCAGAACTTATCCGGACATTGTGAAACAGGCCCTAAGTGCTTCCAACCTACCCGTAAAACAGCTATGTATGTATCCTACCTATGATAGCTTGCTATAGATGCACTCATAAAATGAATTCCTACATCAAACAATCCAATTTTTAATCATAATTGCGACGATTGCGATTCAGGACATTAATTGATTTCCAAATGCCAGTAAAGACTAGGGGGTTCCGGGGGGTTCAATGGAGTAGGTACGTTACTACAAACGTGACGTCAGTAATCGGGTGTGACTCCGAGTAGGGCTGACACTCTCAGGCTGACAGTAGAGTTTATTCGGATTGGCAGATTGATCTATTATTCAATAGCTTTCTGGATTTGAGGGCGTTAAAACCGCTATTTGTGGGATGGATTATTTATGTTTTTATTTACTATAGATTGGCGAATGTCAATGCAGTGTTTTTTATTCTGATCTTTGACTGTCTGCTTTGTATTGGAACAAACGGCTTTTTAAGTTAAACTGGACATTTATCGGAGACTAACGCGCCGAGGGAGTCGAAAAGAATTGAAATGAAAAGATTTGTCACACTCAGCGTGTGCGAGATTTGATTCTAATCGAATCAATTGCGTTTTCTAGTATTTCTATGTATTTCTAGTGTTTCTATGTATGCTATTTTCTAGTGTTTCTATTATATCTATGAAATACCTTCCGTGTCTAGCGAAACGTAGTCGTCGTCGTCGTCGCAGCTACTAGCCGAATGGCAGACGACACTATCGCGTTCGAGCGCCATCCAATCGTGAACGCTATTCTCGAATACGTCATACTAAGGTCTGTGTTCGCCAATAGATAATCGGACAATTAGGCAGCTTCGTCGGTTAAATTGACGCTTATTGTATGAAAACTTGTGTCAAAAACGTCAAAACAACTGTTTAAAATTTAACCATCCGTTGGTGAACTCGGGTCTAAGACGTTACATCGTTATACCACGGATTGGTTGACGAAAATGCGGTCGCAAAATGTTGCTCGGTTCGGAAACAAACTGCTGCGACATCATAACGCCATGACGTGTCGCTGCGACACATCATCTTCTGCTCCTGCTGCGCGTAGTGGTGTCAAACCTGCACCTTCATGCTCAACGTACCTACATCTTACCTCACCTAACCTCAACAGCCTATATTGGTCCACTGCTGAACGCAAGCCTCCCCCTGATAAGCGCCTTATTAGCTGTTATCTCTTGGGTTTAATGCCCGTTATCCCCACGTTGTTGGGCATGCGGGTTAGGGATCGCAGTTCGGTGGTAGAATGGTTCTGCTGCTGCCCGCCCCCCCGGTGGTTATCCCTTAGTCGCCTCTTACGACACCCGCGGGAAGAGTTGCGGTGGTGCAAATTGTAATAACAAATATGTACCTACCTAGCTAATAAGGTAACTATTTAAAACTTATTGTATGTCTATTATACATGAGCTGTTGAAACTGTTCACTATTTTATACCTAAGATCTTTTTTGTACAACAGTTGACATAAATATATTTCTGATTCTGATTCTGATTCTAAGCCGGCACCACACGGCTATGCTACACCTACATCTTACTACCTCTTACCGTCTATACATGTTCTTCCATTTCCTGTCCATCCAAAGGTTGCCTGGAAGAGATCGCTCATAGCGATAAGGCCGCCCATTGTGCATTGCTATGTGTTTGTCTTTTCCTGTCCTGTGTTTCTGTTTTATTTGGTGTGCAATAAAAGAGTACTTGTATTGTATTGTATTGTATCTTACATAGTATATTATTTAGAATCAACTGGCAGCCCTTGAAGCCTGCCGGCATGGGTGCGATGTGTGTACATACGACCGGATATTAATGAGGCAATCGGCGCTGGTCCCGGCCCGATCGCATTAGCTCCAAATCACCCATCCATTATAAACATAACCGATATAGCGTGCGTATTAAGTTTTATAGGGTCCAACGCTTGCCCTGAACTACGTTTGTGAGAAAATTATGCGTACATTTCCGTCGAGGTCGTGTGCTTCAAATTTCGAATTTCCGCAACGAACTAAGCTAAAACCGTTAGAATTGGGTTGTGGTGTTACGAATTTATTGGGTACTTTTTAGGTTATTTTAGCTTGGAGAGATCCAAAAATAAAGTTGTTTGGAGATGAAGTTTTTCCCGTACCTTTTTGTTTACAAATCCTGAGGGACTTTCCTATATTCAAATTCAAAGTGAATCTATAAAAATATCTATCTATAACTCTATTACCCTCTTATGAATACCTTAATGGACCATGTGTTAGTACTTATAAGTAGTTGCTTACTCGGTCAAACAATGGGGGTTAGTTCGTTCTTTAGTTCTACATGCACGATAAAATACATACGTTCATATTATATTACTATTCAGAGAATTAGAATTACAAACTCAGTCTGTTTCTCTGTCTGTCACTTTTTCACACTTATAGGGCTGAACGGATTTTAATGAAATATGGCATAGAGTTAGATGATATTCTGGAAAAGAACATAGGCTACTTTTTCTCCCGAAAATACGTGCGAAGCTGGTAGAAAATATCTCTGAAGTCCAATAGGTAAATATCCATTGCCATCTCCTGATCAAATTAGATTAAATTCGACAATTGGAGGAAAAACCGGATTCCTATGCTAATAGTAATCAAAGACCCAACGCATTGACCTATTTTCAGCGATCAAGGATCTTTCAAAGGGATCAAACTAAGCACATTTCCTGAAAAACTTCTGAATTTCGTGCATACCAAAGTTTGACTTTGACCTTTGTCATAAAAGAAGGGTAAAGTCTCAAGAGACTACTTTATAGCTTCCGACTGGTTTCCGTTCGGTTTTACGTGGTCAAACCGAGATTGACTCGGAACTTAAAGAAGTCACGTGGTTGCTCTAGTTTCGATGGAGTGAGGTTTAAGAACATGTAACTAAAATTTGTAACATACCTACGCTGACAGATTTGTATTGTAAGTATTTGTATTTATTTGACTAACCAAAAACTTATACTTTTCTTATTCACAAGACACTATAAATAATAAATAAATAAATAATGCTGGACAATTCACACAGCATTATCTAGCCCCAAGCTAAGCAGAGCTTGTGTTATGGGTACTAGATAACTGATATACTTAATACAATACACTACATAGATAGATATTTTTTATTATACATAGAAAAACATCCAGAACCCCTGAACAAATATCTGCAGATCGCACAAACATTTGTCCCGAGGCGGGAATCGAACCCGCAACCTCCTGCGTCGCAGGCGGACCTTCGCCCGCTGCGCCACAGAGGTCGTCTAAAAACTATAAACAAGAGGAGGATAGGATCTCTGAAGCATAGGATTCGTAACGAATCAAACGAATACGTCCGACAGACAATACAATACAATACAATACAATATATTTATTAATAACACCAAGTTATAAGTCGAGTAGGTACTAAAAGTACAATAGTATAATCATTATTTCTATAAATAACGATACTTAAAAATCATAAACTTAAATTATGAATATGTAAATTATTATTGTTAAATTAATAATTAATTATTATTTATTTTATTATACATTTCAAAAATATTATTAACAGATTGGCAGTTCGTAGAACTCGTTAATCGAGTAGAACGAGTATGTCATAAGCCATTTGCGTAGTCTGGACTTAAAGGCCGTCGTGGAGGTTGCATCCCCTCGGATTGTGTCCGGCAGCCTGTTATATACAGAAGGACCCATGACGTACAGAGAACCAAAGCTATCGACATAGCTCAAAGAATTAGCAAGCTTAACTGGCAGTGGGCCGGCCATATCTCGCGTAGAACCGACAACCGCTGGGGTAAATGTGTTCTTGAGTGGAGACCACGACTCGGCAAACGTAATGTAGGACTTGCTCCAGCCAGGTGGGATGACGACCTGCGAAAGACTGCAGGCAGATGCTGGATGCGGCAAGCTGAAGACAGGGCGCTATGGCGTTCATTAGGGGAGGCCTATGTCCAGCTGTGGCCTTACATAGGTTGATGATGATGATGTTAAACCAGAGAAGGTTGGTCTAGTGTCGGGGGTTACAGCGCGGGGCCACACATTTGGGAAGAAGTAATATTTTATTATAACCATGAACATTGATTACGATGATGATACCCTCCTAGCCGAATTTCGGCCACGGCGGCCAGTCTCAACGAAGACAAGCCAGGTACGTAGTACATATTATAGTGCACAAGTGTGCGCGTAAACATAAACAAAACATACACATAAATAAGTAGAGATAAACCAGTCTTAAAATGCACGCCCCTTTTACTATAAAAACTATCGTAGTTTGACGAATTCATTACGGATGTAAGGGGTGAAACGTTGGTGTTCTTCCAACACAAATAAGGTTCGAAGTTAACCCGCTTACCTCCGTAATGAATGCGGGTTAGGGTACATCTGGGCCGAATCTCAAACTGATCCACGGACGAGATGTCCACTTCACTTTTGAGTAGGGGTACATCTCGTCCGAATCTAAAATCTCTTAGTTTTAGATTCGGATCAGTTGTACCCTCAACCAAAAGTGAAGGCGACATCTCGTCCGAATCTCTTTTTTTTCTTTTCAAGGGTTCTGTATCGAAATGTCTTAAATACACATCCAGCACAACCCTCCACAAAATGTCATAAGTACCTACACTCGGCGTGCATTTTTAGAATGGTTTTCTCTACCAATTATGTGGGTATCGTTTTCGACAAACTCGACAGTGTAGATTACGAAAAAGACGTCCATTTCAAAATCCAAGATGGCTGACATTTTTATATCGCAGTCTCTACTCTTGGTTATCGATTTCGATCAAATCCAGGGTGTAGGTTACGAAAAGGGGAATACAAAGATCACGTTATTATTTGGACGATGCACTTTTATCGCGTAAATTTTCCCTAAATAACGTAAATAATTGCGATGAATAGATACATGCGAATTATTGATAATATTTTGATTGCGGTAACAAAACACTGCCCTGCTTTTTCAATCAGAATTTGATAATAATTTAATTAGTATTACAATGTGCAAATAGCTCAGAGCCAAAAACACATCACATCACACTCATTTGACTTCCGCATTTATAACTCGGAAGTTCGGATGGATGTTTGTTACTTTCTCGCGCAAAAACTAATGAGCAGACCTGACTGAAACTTTCAGTTGTTGAATTTCGGTAAATAGAATAGAATCGTTTATTCACAGAAAACATGTCAAATATTACAATACAATGCTGTTGTTGTATCAGTGGTATCAATGTAATACTACGAGTAGTTTTGGACTGGTGTGTGGATAAGTTAAGGGTAAGGCTACTTTTTATCTAGGAAAATGCGTGTAAAGCTGCGGACAGCTAATATATTATTTACTAGCTTCTGCCCGCGGCTTCGCACGCGTTGTTTCTATGGAAACGTTTTGAGGTTATTTCTATCCCATGGGAACTGATTTATGGGATAAAAAATCGCCTATGTATGATTCCAGGGTTAAACTTACCTGTATGCAAAAATTTCAGCCTGATTCGTTCAGTAGTTAGATAAAGATAAAGATAAAGATAATACATGCACCTACTATAAATTAAATAAAAAAAGTTGACACAGAAGGGAAAAAGTAAGAGGAACTTTCTGCTTCTGTTTTTCCGGTAGAGTTTTTCCGGTAGAGTACAATTTCGGAGTTTTGAAACCCCGAGTGAACAATTTCCTTCTGGAAAAACTTGCTCTGAGAAGGAAATCTGAAAGTCTAAGTGTGGTCAAACGCTTTACAATCCCCAATAAAAATAAGACCTTGATTAGCACAAATGCATTGAATGCATTGAAACTGAAAATCGAGTACCAAATCCAATCGCAGCCATACCAGCAGTTCATCTTCATTCCCATGAGCACTATGTACTGAATCAGCACACACCATTAACCCGGTTTTATACACCATAGCGCACGACTTACAAACCCATTAGCCCATTGCTACGCAAGAAACATTGGAATGCGCAAACTGCAGCAACGGTTGAGAAAAATTGGGTATATCTTTATCACACTATCACATCACATCACACTAATATTATAAACTAGCTTCTGCCCGCGGCTTCGCACGCGTTGTTTCTATGGAAACGTTCGTAATTTTTATCCCATGGGAACTGATTTATGGGATAAAAAGCCTATGTTCGTTTATGCCCGCGGCTTCGCACGCGTTGTTTCTATAAACGCTTAAAGGTGATTTCTATCCCATGGGAACTAATTTATGGGATAAAAAGTAGCCTATGTTCGATTCCAGGCTAGCTATTCCAGCTACACCGATGCAAAATTTCAGCCCAATCTGTTCAGTAGTTTACGCGTGAAGACGCAACAAACATCCATCCATCTATCCATCCAAACTTTCACATCACACTAATATTAAAAATGCGAAAGTTTGGATGGATAGATGGATGGATGTTTGATACCTCTTCACGCCAAAACTACTAAACGGATCAGGCTGAAATTTTGCAGGTAAGTCTAACCCTGGTATCAAACATAGGCAACTTTTAATCCCATAAATCAGTTCCCATGGGATAGAAATAACCACAAAACGGTTCCATAGAAACAACACGTGCGAAGCCGCGGCAGCTAGTAATTTTATAAAGAGGAAAGATTTGATTGTTTATTTGTATTGAATAGGCTCCGAAACTACTGGACCGATTTGAAAAATTCTTTCACCGTTAGGAAGCTTATATGTCAGGGAGCTTATTTTATCCCGGAATTCCCACGGGAACGGGAACTACGCGGGTGAAACCGCGAGGCGATCGTCTAGTACACAATAAATATGTATGTACTTCTTAAAGGCTACACGCCAAAGTAGCCGACACAGCCCAGCAGCGGCTTGATGTCAACGGCATTAACGACTAAACACAGAACTCGTGACGAATACATCCGACATAGAACAAAAGTTATCGACATAGCTCAAAGAATTAGCAAGCTGAAGTGACAGTGGGCCGACCATATCTCGCGAAGAACCAACAACCGCTGGGGTAAACGTGTTCTTGAGTGGAGACCATTACTCGGCAAACGTAGTGTAGGACGCCCTCCGGCCAGGTGGGATGACGATCTACGAAAGACTGCAGCAGATGCTGGATGCGGCAAGCCGAAGACAGGACGCTATGGCGCTCATTAGGGGAGACCTATGTCCAGCAGTGGACTAATATAGGATGATGATGATACCATACATCCAGCACCGCTACCCCAACGCACTTTAAGAGACATAAACTCCTAACGCTCACTACTTTATACATCTTCCAAATTGGCTGTTTTGTAAAAGAGCACGCTTCATTCTTTCCGGATAAAGAATGAAGCGAAAAAAATTCACTCTTATTCATTCTTTATACCGGTATAAAAACAAAAATAACTCAAATTTAACAAATAGAGATCCTACTGGGCTTTTATTACCCCACTCAAAACTGCATCGAGTGAGAAAAATTGCTCTACCAAATTCCTAGAGACATAAGAGAACTGCCTACTAGAAAATTCAAGACAAAACTCCGTAGGTGGCTCGTAGATAAATGTTTTTACTATATTGAAGAATTTTAAAATCAATAAATTACCTTGTTATCTAAGTTAAATATTGTACGTCCATAATTAATGGATGAACTGTTGTTCCACCTAGCTTTTAAGATTTTTTTGTACACAGTTTCTACAATAAATTTCATTTAGTTTCACTTCACAACAATATAGCATATGGGCTTAATCTCGTCATCTTCGAACTTTTAAAGACCTCACCCATAGAGTTAAAATATATGACCTCACCGCTAAAGAGAGGCCGTTAGTTATAGGAAATTTCCTATGTCCATGCTCAAACAAATAAAACGTCAAAGGTCTAGATTTTTTCTTTAATTTCACTTCCTTACCCTCTCGCCACTCCCATACACGTACATAATAAGTCTACATTTTCTCGCACAAATACGTTTTTAAGGTGGTAAACTCCAGTAGGTACTTACCTACTTATTGAAATTTATCTATTAAACCAACTCTGTTTCGGACAAGTGACTTTTATGCAGTAAAATGAATAGTAACAATAAACCATTTATCAAATAAATGGTTAAAAATCCTGATCGCTGTGCGGTGCCGGCTTAGAATTTGCACCACCCCAAGTCTTCCCGCGCGTGTTTTAAGAGACAACTAAGTAAAATACACCGAGGAAAGGCAGCATCGAACTGCAATCCCCAACCCACATGTTCAGCCCCCTAATGATAAGAGCTAAAAAGGTTCTTATCAGGGGAGGCCTACGTCCACCTGTGGACTGGTAAAAGGTGTTTGATGATGGTTAAAAACCTAGTAGATGCTTGTTATCCTTCCCATAGCAACGTAAAGCACACTCATCAAAGTGAGCTCCAAAATAACGACCCCAAACCAATAACGACCATCGAGCTTTCAGCAAGTACGTACTTTGTATGTAAATTCACAAGATATTTTCGGAAAATACGAGAGAGTTTTAAAGTAATTTAGTTAATAGGCACTTAATGCTTTTATGGATAATAATGCTCTTTAAATTGAGAGACTTTTAATGAACAGTTTGTAATTAGCAGAATAATCGGTGTAGAAGAGATAAACATATTTTGTACGCATCTAAACGTTTTATTTTACAGCACTTTTGGTTAAAGAAAATATACATTTAATTAAAAATGAAATTGTAAGTCAAGACAATTTTCTAAGTTACATTGCGGAGATGTCCAAAGCGGAGACAAGAAAAGACGTTTTTCGGCTAAGTAGGTTGTCTCCTCGTAGAGCAGAATTTTTTGGTTCGACACTGTGGTATGTCAACCAGGTGGTTTTTTTTTTGTGCGTCTGCTTGTCCTATGGTGGAAGTTGCAGTAGGTACGTACGTTATTTTATAAGTTAGTTATTATTATAACACTTTTATGGCACTTAGGACAAATATCAGGATCAGAATTGACTGATTTCATTATCATCATCTTGACGACTCATTTTCGTATAAGATTTTCATAATTCCATGTCCGCACCGCCTGCTACAAGCGCCGTACCATATTCCATAGAAAAATGAGACGTCACTAAAAGGCCCAGGCTTCACCAAAGCGTAGATGTGCGGCGATGTCCGAAGCGGAGTTTTTCAGCTAGGGTGTCTCCACCGAAGCTGTGTGGAGATGCGTACTGTACTGGCTAGACTGAAGCGGAGATGTGCGCTGGCTAGTGCAGCTGAACTGCGTGCGGCGAGCGTCGGATGTTTATTGAGATGAATGCACTAGCGGCGCGCTCACATCTCTTCTCGTATCCTCTGCGCGTGACGTCGCCAGCTTGCGAGGTACAGCTCACATCTCCGCTTCAATCTTTCTTTGTTTCTTCGCATACAAATATGATACATCTCCGCTCTGTGGTCTCTCACTGAAGCTGAGCAGAGACGAGATGTGTAAATGTGTGTGCGACGTTAAAGATAAAGATATTTATTTGCAAAATAAATATCTTTATCTTAAAGGTAGAAGGTAACATATATTAAAGAAACAACATGCTTGACCGTTAACGGTATGCAAAAATAATTAGAGAGATAACATGCAACATTAAAAACTATCTACAATTTATCATTAAAAAAATTGTCTAGGCTATAGTAACATTTTGAGATTAATAATATTTTAATTTAGGATTTCATTTAGGATTCTGTACCTACAGTTTAGGTAATTTGTTATATATTTTAGGAGCGATACTAACAATACTTTTCTGCATTAATGCTGTTTTAACAGGATGTGATGGCAGCCTAGTATTATCCCGCCTGTTTCGACTTCGTCAGATAGCCGGGTAAACAGATGAGGATTACTTTTTACAAAAAGAGCGACTTCTATTATCGTTCTATTGACGTTCTATTGGTTGTTTAAAATCCATCTCTGCCCCGCTTTGGTTTGGGCCAGACTCCAGCCCTTGCTATGATGCGTAGGAGACCTAGCCACGTAGGTTTTCCATTAAAGCCCGAATGTAGTCGACGGCACGAACGGACTTACGCTGTGCACAAACATAAAATTAAACTAAAACATAACAAACAACACAGTTACCTGCATAACATTTACTATTGGTACACTACACTAATTGTATGTAAACTCTACTGTATTGTGGCAAATTTAGAAGACTCGTCTACAGGGTGGACCAAATAGGTAAACACAGTTAAGTAATAGATACGTTATGTTACGTGTACGATAAAGTTTCTGAAAGTAGCATAGCATAATATTTTGTTAAGTTACACAGCACTACTCCTGGGCATAGGTAAAAACAACAGATATAAATAATCCGCGCGTGATGAGAATGGGTCGGAACCGGAATCTTATCATCTATACTAATATTATAAAGAGGAAAGATTTGATTGTTTGTTTGTTTGCTGTGTGGCTGTGCTGGAGCTGTGTGGTGCCGGCTTAGAATTTGCACCACCCCAACTCTTCCCGCGGGTGTCGTAAGAGGCGACTAAGGGATATCTAGCGGGGGCGAATAATTCTACCAAATAACTGCGATCCCCAACCCGCATGCCCAGCGTGGGGATTATCGGCACTACCCCCCATGAGATAAAAGCCAATAAGGCGCTTATCAGGGGGAGGCCTGCGTCCAGCAGTGGACCAACACAGGCTGTTGAGGTTGAGGTTGTTTGATTGTTTGTATTGAATAGGCTCCGAAACTACTGGACCGATTTGAAAAATTCTTTCACCGTTAGGAAGCTTACTTTTCAGGGAGTGACATAGGCTATATTTTATCCCGAAATTTCCACGGGAACGGGAACTACGCGGGTGAAACCGCGAGGCGATCGTCTAGTAGTCAATATTTCTAAATACGTCATATTTTTCCGTACAATCCGCACGTTTTTACAACGGAACAAAACCTAGTCAAAGTAAATCTCTGACTGCTTTTGTTTCAGTTCCAATTGGTTCCATTCCATTCTGCTCACGCGTAGAGACCTTACAAAAAACTAACTAACTCAGGTCAACTATGCAGGTCTCGACAGAGCCTACACATTTGCTCCCCTTGGAGTCGAGACCCTAGGTCCGTGGGGTACCGAGGCTCTTCGGGTTTTCAAAAAACTATCTGAGCGTCTGGTCGAAGCGGCGCGTGAACCGAGAACTGGTGAATATCTGGCACAGCGTATCAGCATTGCCATGCAGCGTGGCAATGCAGCCAGCGTCCCCAGCTTCCGACTGGTGTTGATATGGATCAGTTGAGCTATCTGTAGACTGTTTGCAACAGTCGGCAGTTAGCTCAATTGTTTCAATTGTAAATACTAGTATAATTTTCTTTGTGAATAAATGTCTTATCACTAACTCATACTCATACTCATTTATTCGCCGTAGGAGCACAAGGCACACTTGGAGATGTCAGTTTAAATATACATTGGTTACAATAAGTGGTGCATAAATTATGATTCAAGGCCATAATACAGACAAGACAGAAAATAACCAAGAAACTTGGGAATTATGGTACATACAAAAATAGATAAGTTGATAAATGGATCAGCTGTAAATGGGCATCGTTGGAGTCATGTAAACAAATAATAATACTTAATTATTAATTCATGGTGCTGCTGTAAAATGGCATTACAACTAACGGCGCTAGAGTTCGTAGAAAGTCGCAAAGATTTTCGACTCCCACGTCACTTTACCTCGTGGTGTAGTTAGTTAGCACATTCCTGTACTGAAGGAAGGATGCCGGTTCAAGTCCCGTCGAAGTCGAAAATTTTTGCGATATTATTTGAATTTCTTAGAAAAAAAATTCATCCTACTATCCTACTAATATTATAAAGCCGAAAGTTTGTGGAATCTGAATTTTTGTTACCTTGGATCTCCAAAACTACTGAACAGGCCAAGATGAAATTTGGCGTACATTTAGAGCAAAGCCTAACTTTATCTAAGTTAGGCTTTGCTCTATAGGCTCTATAGGCTACTTATTGTTATATAGTGTTATACGCGTGCGAAACCGCGGGCAGAAGCTAGTCAAACTAATCACATCACATCATCACACTAATATTAAAAATGCGAAAGTTTGGATGGATGGATGTATGGATGGATGTTTGTTACCTCTTCACGCCAGAACTACTAAACGGATCAGGCTGACATTTTGCATACAGGTAATTCTAATCCTGGAATCAAACATAGACTACTTTTTATCCCATAAGTCAGTTCCCATGGGATAGAAATTACCTTTAAACGTTTCCATAGAAACAACGCTTGCGAAGCCGCGGGCATAAAATTGTTATATTGTAACAAAAAAGAGCAAGATGTAAAAACCTGGTCCAACCGAGAGCAAGACTAGTCCAGTAATAAACGGGAGGGATGCAGCGGCACGTAGCTTGTTACGAGAGCGTGCACTATGAGCTGTGGAGTGCAAATATGTACATGTACTATAAGCCTTGGTTACACGAAGCAATGGCTATAGCAAAGATTTATAAATAACTTGTTTATGCCTGCGGCTTCGCATGCGTTGTTCTATGGAAACGTTTACAGGTGATTTCTATCTCATGGGAACTGATTTATGGGATAACCGCTTTTTGGCCACCATGGTGGCAAAAAAGAGCAACTTCGCATCTCTGCCTACACTTTACAAATTAAAACATCTATAGACGCATTAAAAAGCTATTATGGTATCACAAACTAGCCAATCGATCTTTGAAATTTGCTTCGCTTAACATAATAAGATAAAATAGGTGGTGGTGCTGATTTGCGTCGGGGTAGCGCCTTAAGAAAATCATTTTATCAAGTCAAACTCTGCGAATTTGTTTAGAAATATTTAGTGTCTTTAGTTATGTACAAAAACTAAAATATCAGTAGTTCGCTAGTCATAATATTGAAAAAACATTAGATAAAGCAATAACTTTGGGATTTTTTTCTATCGAGTTAAGTTCATTAGATCTTATAACTGAATGCGGCTTTGACTAGACTAGATCCTTAAGTAATAAAATCTTTTTTAGAATTTTAAATACGTACTATTTTCTTTGTCTCAGATCATTTTGGCCTACCAAGCCTTATGCGGAACTTTACCCGCCAAGCGGTCGTCAAAAATATTGGCACATACATATAATCTCACTAAACGAAAGTTACTAACCTCGTTTTAAAATCACGACAAAATTAAAAATTTAAAAACCCGCCGACGTTTATTGGTTAAACAAATTTTCATGAAACATGCCTAAGAACACTCGAGATAAAATTATCTATGACACAAAAAAAACTAAACGAAGATCGGTTCATCCGTTTGGGAGCTACGATACCACAGACAGATCCACAGATACACAGAGAGACACGTTAAACTTATAACACCCCTCTCTTTTTGCGTCGGGGGTTTACAAATTACAGTCACTTCAAAATCCGATTCAATTAACGAACTCGATCAGGTACCTAACAAATTCCTAATGTTACGAAACATGTCCGAAACACTCGCATAATTTCCCGCTAGGTTCGACTAACTCCGAAATTCTACGAAATACTCCGAATTCTCTGAAGTTGCAGATGTTTCTAAGTCTCGTTCAAAAGCTGTCGTCGGCAGTAGTTATTGCATATTGCGCTCACAGTTTATACTGTACCGCAATTTCTGAACGGAAATGACTATACATTTAAAACATATTGCTTTGCAGAATAACGCCGTAATTACATAGAGCTTTGTAGCAAAATTCCTTTACGGATTTAGAGAATTGATATGAGTTTTCATTAGAAAATGCCTAAGATTTTGACGATTGAGTGAATTCCCTCGAATAATAATTAATTTGATTTTGATTTGAATACCTTCCTATGTTTATGGTACAGTCTGTAGTGTTCTCTGCACACTTTCCTATACAGGGTCATTGTCTTTGATTTCAAATTCTGCTGACCGAAAAGGGAAAATTGACAGACAGAGAAAAGATTTCTTTGTAATGTGTTGTATTTATTAGTCTTTATTCCCAAAGAAAATCACAATCAACTTATAGAAATAACTTACACCTAGTTTGAGCTAACTGCAGACTGTTACAAACACTCTACAGGTAGCTCAACTGATCCATATCAATAACAGTCGGAAGCGTCCCCAAGACGCTGGCTGCATTGCCACGCTGTATGGCAATGCTGACGCGCTGTTAGGCGCTACCCCGAACAAAATCAGCACCACCACCTATTTTATCATTATTATTATGTTAAATGAAGGAATTTTCAAAAATCGATTGGATAGTTTGTGATACCTATGATATCATAAGCTTTTTTGTAATGTGCTCTACAAATGATTTAGTTTGTATAGGGTAGGCAGAGATGCGAAGTTGCTCTTTTTGGCCACCATGGTGGCACCGTGGTGGCGCTGATTTGGGTTTAATTAAGTATATCAGTTATAGAGTACCCCTTACAAAAGCTGTGCTTGGACTGCATGCTGTGTGAATTGTCCAGCATTATTTATATATATTTTTAATTTTATCTTAGCGTAAACTTTAAAAAGCGCTTTGTTTTAATAATATGTTTTACCTCGTAGCTCCTCTACGTTACAGTGTTCGTTCACGTCAAACAATTTAACGGCACCTCACCATTTAATTTCCGTGTGTCCCAAATGTGCAACGTTTAAGCTCATAGTTTAAATCCCTACATAGTTTTCTTCATAAAGGGTGAACATTTTGTAACTAATACAATTTATCCTTTAAACTTTATTCACAAAAAAAATTACAATCAAATAATAGAAATAAATTAGAACTAGTATTTACAATTGAAACAATTGAGCTAACTGCAGACTGTCGTACACAATCTACAGGTAGCTCAACTGATCCATACTAATATAATACCAGCTGGAAGCGTCCCCGAGACGCTGGCCGCATTGCCCTGCTGCATGGCAATGCTGATGCGCTGCTGCGCCAGATACTCACCAGCTCACGGGTTACGCATCGCTTCGACCATCCTTTAAACAGTTTTTTTTTTCATAGTAGTTGTAGGTTAAGATTTTATTTTACTGGTATCATTATAGTTTCTAAGTTAAGTAAACTTAAACCATTTATTAAAAAGCTGTCGACAAAAATTTCATAAATCTAACATAGGTACTTAATCTTGTATATTATCTACCTGTCTGTTACATAACACGCATCCTAATGCAGTTGGGTATTTACAAATCAGAACTGAAAAGATAATTATTATTTAGGTAGTTACGAAATAGTATTCTCATTCGAGAACGCAAGACAATCTAAATACCAGTGTCAAATAATCAATAGATGTAAGGTAAATATGTTACTCACTGTATAAACCTTATAAATAACCTAATTATGTAAGCTTTTCACTAAATGTTTATTAAAATTGTTGAACAAAGGCTATTAATTTTATTATTCCTATGCGCCTACTTACTCTATACGAAAAATAAAATTCCAGTTTAATTCGATGTTATAACGTCTTTAATAACTGTATTTATGAACTTCGAAGAAAGGTAAATCGTTGCATTACCTCCACAAAGTTATAACATAAGGCTGTAGTAAGTTGATGGTTTTTTATATCTATTAGGTACCTACTTTGGAAATATTTCTGGACCACTTAAGGCGCTACCCTCTTTTTGGCCACCATGGTGGGAAAAATGAGCAACTTCGCATCTCTTCACAGTATACAAACTAAAACATTTATAGAGGCATTAAAAAAAAGCTTATGATTGGAGGCACAAACTGGCCAATCGGTTTTTTTAATTTCCTTCGTTTAACGGAATAATAAGGTAAAATAGGTGGTGGCGCTGATTTGGGTCGGGGTAGCGCCTTAAAGCGAAAACTGTTGTGAAGATGAGAATGAATACCAAACCCACTCTCTGCACCTCGCTCTTTTACTGTGTTTTTATTCAGGAAAGATTTAACGACACCCTGTATACTTAGACTACTGTATTGCAGTACTATGATGAATTCGTTTAATAACGCGCCGCCGCCCGCCCGCCGGTCACGTTCGCCCACAATGCATCGCTTGCCCTGAGAAATCCAGTTAAAATGGTTTACATTTTAGCAATAGCTATGCCACGATCTAGCACTTTATAGCAGACTTTAATTAAAAACCTCCATGGAGCTTTTAATGGATCTAGCTATCGTTTCTTCTAATAATATAGTAATAATTCTAATTAGTAAGAAAAACATTGAAGGTATGTAGCTAAGAGCTAATGCATTTTGCTTTAAGTACTGTAGTACTTAAAGTATAAGTGCATTTAGTTTGTAACGTAATAATTACTACTGACTAATACATTTTCTATACAAGATACATAAATTAAGAACATAATTTAAGAGTTATTTCTATTTTTCTTTGTCGTAGATATCAATAACATAGTGCTCTATTCCTTTAGTTAGACCTTACAGGACTTTTAAAAACATCACAAAATTCAAAAGTGAACCATTCGAGACAGTTCTTTTTTCTGAGTCCGAGTATGCATTATCAAAATAAATGTTTTGTGTGCGTTACTACGTTTCCGTTTTTTTGCGTCGATATAATCATGTATATGTATATATATATATATATCAGTTGAGCAACCAGTAGCTTGTTTGCAACAGTCTGCAGTTAGCTCCATTGTTTCAATTGTACATACTACTTCTAATTTGCTTCCAATTATATCCGAAACTCGGCGCCAAGCAAGTAAGTTTTAGTTATTTGTGTCATGGTTTGTTTACAAACAATCTACATCGATGAACCCTCATACATTCATTATGAATTCCTCATCAAGTTTGGCTAGAGTGTAGCTCTGTTGTTACTTTATACCGTGTTCAGTGTTATTGGGCAATAAAGAAGCTACAGTTTCACAGTGAGGGGTATAAAGAGTGGTGCTAGCATGTTAATTACTATCTAGGGGGATATATGGGGTCATTTCGCGGATAATTCAGACTCCGAAATTACTAAAGAAAGGCTTTATAGGCTGTGGGTATTATCGCCATATTCATTGCATAATTGCTTATGTTATTGAAGACATCAACCTACTTATAGCCATGGCGATTCCCGTAAGAATTGACCCCCCTTGCTCAGCTTGTGGATGTTAAAGGAGTATAAGTGAACCTTCCAAGGGAAAGGCAGCAGCTTCCTTCTGTGTTCTTAACCCCCGACGCAAAAAGAGGGGTGTTATAAGTTTGACGTGTTTGGCTGTGTATCTGTGTATCTGTCGGTGGTATCGTAGCTCCCAAACGGATAAACCGATTTTCGTTTAGTTTTTTTTTTGTGTCATAGATAATTTTATCCCGAGTGTTCTTAGCCGCCTGCACCGTCGTCAGCTGACACCCTGATTGCGTCATCTACACGTCGACGCCGTAATCACAATGTGTTATTATATTAATTAAGTTTTTTATATTTTATGTATGTTAGTTTTAAGGTAGTATATATTACTATGGACCGTGGAATAAGTTAAATAAGATCTATAACTTTTCTATAGTCTGAAATAAATGAATTATTATTATTATTATTATTAGCCATGTTTCATGAAAATCTGGTTAGCCAATAAATGTAGGCAGGTTTTTTAAAATTTTAATTTTGTCTTGTTAACACGTCTACCTATTATGTGGCGATGACGCAAACGAACGACTTCGTATTTTTGGAGTGGCTAAGTTGTATGATGTTAGCAAGTAACAGTATGTTATCCAATCCATTAAATTAGGCGATGTGTTTGCTCAGCAACAATGCCTTTTGTGTGGTGTAAAAAAAAAACTTTCTGAAAATCGAATTTTACTGCAAGCGATTTTGTATATATTACTATGGACCGTAGAATAAGTTAAATAAGATCTATAACTTTTCTATAGTCTGAAATAAATGAATTATTATTATTATTATTATTAGCCATGTTTCATGAAAATCTGGTTAGCCAATAAATGTAGGCAGGTTTTTTAAAATTTTAATTTTGTCTTGTTAACACGTCTACCTATTATGTGGCGATGACGCAAACGAACGACTTCGTATTTTTGGAGTGGCTAAGTTGTATGATGTTAGCAAATGTAACAGTATGTTATCCAATCCATTAAATTAGGCGATGTGTTTGCTCAGCAACAATGCCTTTTGTGTGGTGTAAAAAAAAAACTTTCTGAAAATCGAATTTTACTGCAAGCGATTTTCCCATTCGCAAACCAATTTAATCTTTTCCTGATGACCATTCCGAACGTGATGATGGCACAACCCTCGGCTGCAAGCACGTTCAGCAGTGGACAAAATTTCAGCCCGATCGGTTATGTCGTTGTGGCGTGAAGAGGTGACAAACATCCATCCAAAAATCTTTAAACATATATTCGCATTTGTAATATTAATATGATGCAATAGCTTAGAGTCGTTTGTTTTTGTTTTCTTCGGGTGACATAAATCAGAGTGAGAAAGAAAAGACACAGCTAATACAGAACCTTTGTTTATTTATTTATTTATTATTTGCAAAGTAACGACGGATCTTCAATTTTTTTTTCATTCTTCATTCGACGACCTCTGTGGCGCAGCGGGCGAAGGTCTGCCTGCGACGCAGGAGGTTGCGGGTTCGATTCCCGCCTCGGGACAAATGTTTGTACGATCTGCAGACATTTGTCCAGGGCGTTCTGAATGTTTTCTATGTATAATAAAAAATATCTATCTATGTAGTGTATTGTATTAAGTATATCAGTTATCTAGTACCCATAACACAAGCTCTGCTTAGCTTGGGGCTAGATAATGCTGTGTGACTTGTCCAGCATTATTTATTTATTTATCTTAAGTACTTTTACCTATATAGTACGTAGTTCTTAAACTATGTAAGCATATCTTATGTCAAGATCTAATTGCAAAAGTTACAGGTAGTTACATCAAAAGCCCATCACTAGACAGTACTTTTTTGTGGGTGCCCAACTGGGAATAAAATATGTAGGTGCCGTAAATTTGGTGCCCTAAAAATCGGTGCCTAAATGCAAATACTTAAGGCTCTACCTCCCCGAACACTAGCGCCGCCACATATTTTATCTTATTAATACGTCAAAGAAAGGAAATTCCAAAAATTACGTTGGGCAATTTGTGATACCTATCATAAGCATTTTTTTAATGCCTCTATAAATTATTGGAATTTTTGGAATAATTCTTGGAATTTCCTTTCTTCAACGTAATAATAAGATAAAATATGTGGCGGCGCTAGTGTTCGGGGAGGAGGAGCCTTAAAGCAAATGTTTCCTTTTTGACTGATTTTTGGGTATGTTGGCAGTTGGCACACTTGGCACCATGCGTACCCTAAAAATAACAAAAACCTACTCCAATAGACGGACGGACATAAACATTCATTATTGACAATTTCAATAGCCCCAAAAAACGTCAGACCCGCGTTTCCGGGATAAATATTTGAGTATAGAGGACGGTCCTTCCGCTACCCATATGGGATATTTGACATATTCAAATCTGTATACCTACAGACGCCTACTTTAAACAGGGTATTTGTAAAGATTCTTTGGGTGCTGGGAGGATAATTATTGATTGATTTTCGTGTGACTTCTCTTGCTAACTGACACAGTTGCCACTGTTATAATATGACTGCCTTATTATGTGTACGTAATTTAAATAAACTTATGTATTAGTTGAGCTTGAATTTGCATTTGAAAACAACTTACCAATCATGAACACCTTTTTCAAAAAGAAAATTAGCCAGAGATGGACTTGGAGGTCACCCAATGGTATTATAAAAAATGAACTGGATTATATACTAACTAATATGCATAAAAACGTCCAAAACATACAAGTAATGAACTTAAGCTATCCTTCTGATCATAGATTAGTAAGAGCCACTATTAACTTGCAGTTTTCAAAGAAGAGCCGAAGTACCTACAGTAGCAACAAGAGCACTCTAAAAAATGAAAAAGAAATACTAATATACAAAGAATCAGTTCATGGCTACTTAGAAAACCTAAATGAAGATAAAAATTATTGCACAGTACAAAATCTATATGATAAAATTGTGTCTGCCATTAGCAGCAGCCTCCAAAATGCACAAGGATCTTCAGAAGAAAAAACAAATGTTGAAGTTATTTCAGCCCGCACTAGAAAACTGATGACAAGGCGACATGAGCTACAAAAAATAAAACCTAAATCAAGAAGTATGAAGAATGAATTAAAAGCTCTCTACAAGCTCGTAAGCAAGTATATCCGCACAGATTATAAAATTCACCGTTCAAATACTTTTGTAAAACATATCATGCAAACAGGCAGCATTAGAAGGGCCACCAAAGAACTGCGATCACACAAAACCTGGATCGAAGGCCTCAAAGCTTCAAACAAGATAACATGCAATAGAAATGATATTCTACAAGCTGCAACAGGCTTCTATAGCAACCTATACAACTCATCAAATCAAAAAATAACTCTAGTATGGGAAACACCTTCGACAATAAAGAGAATTGAAGAATCAGAGGTAACTGAAATAATTGCAACTTTAAAGTCAGATAAAAGTCCAGGTCCCGACAAAATAACCAACGAAGCCCTAAAATTAGCATGTCCATACCTTATCTGCCCCTTAACGCGGCTCTACAACCAAGTCCTGCAAACTGCAACTACCCCTAAACAATGGACAGAATCTGACATAATATTACTCTACAAAAAAGGAGATCCAAACAGTATAAGTAATTACAGGCCAATAAGTCTTCTACCAACACTATACAAAGTATTCTCATCAATTGTAGAAAAGAGAATCAGAAGTACCATTGAAAAGCATCAACCCATAGAGCAGGCTGGTTTCAGAAGAGGTTTTTCCACAGTGGACCATATCCACTCCGTTGAGATGCTCATAGAGAAGTACCAAGAGTTTCAGAGACCGCTCTACCTGGTATTTATTGACTATCAAAAAGCCTTTGATACTTTACTTCACAGCGCTATTTGGGAATCCCTGCACTCACAAAGTATTGAAATTGAATATATAAAAATATTACAACACATTTATGACAACAGTACCAGTAGAATAAAACTGGATAAAACTGGACCTCCCATAAGTATCAAAAGAGGAGTCCGGCAAGGAGACCCTATATCTCCAACAATTTTCATCTCCGTACTAGAATCAGTGATTGGAAAATTAAAATGGGAAAGAGTTGGCTTGAAAATAAATAACGATTTTATAAGCCATCTAAGATTTGCCGACGACATTGTCCTGCTGTCAGAAAATACCACAGAGCTACAATCAATGATAAATACCCTAAACACAGCGAGCAAAGAAGTGGGTCTAGAAATTAACCGAAACAAAACAAATATTATGACCAATAGTACCAGAAATCCTATCCATCTTGAACATCAAACATTAGAATATGTGGATTCCTACACTTATCTAGGCAAACAAATATCATTTCAAAAACAGAACAATGAACATGAAATAGAAAGAAGAGTTGCAAACTCTTGGAAAAAATTCTGGTCCCTTAAGGAAGTACTGAAAAGTGATATGCCCATGAAAATTAAACAGAGAATCATGGATTCCTGTATTCTTCCTTCACTAACATATGCCAGCCAAACTTGGAAGTTTACTTATAGAATGAAGATCAAAATTCGATCGTGCCAAAGAA
This sequence comes from Eupithecia subfuscata, assembly GCA_963564075.1. Taxonomy (NCBI): domain Eukaryota; kingdom Metazoa; phylum Arthropoda; class Insecta; order Lepidoptera; family Geometridae; genus Eupithecia; species Eupithecia subfuscata. The sequence goes on from OY751114.1 coordinate 7,004,290, forward strand.
GTATGGAGAGAAGTATCTTGAAAATAAGAAAAATCCATAAGATAAACCACAAAATCATTAGATCACGAACAAAGGTCACCGATGCTCTACAATACTCACAAAGACTGAAGTGGCGCTGGGCAGGGCACATAGCTCGAATGACAGACAATCGATGGACTCACCGTCTAACAACCTGGCCAGGACCAACAGGCAACAGAAACAGAGGTAGACCAAATGCTCGGTGGTCAGATGACATAATTCAAGTGGCTGGCAAAAACTGGATGAACACAGCTAACGATAGAGACACCTGGAAATCTCTTGAGGAGGCCTTCACCTTCGACCAGAGGGGTTCTTGAGAAAAGGATACCTACCTAAGTGCTAAAACTTATAAATAATAATTTAGAAACCTTAGAATAAACATAGGTCAGTGTTTTCAAGTTTCTTATGTAACTAATAATTCAAGAAATAAAAGGCTTTTTATTTTATTTTATTATTTTATTTATTAGTTGAGCTAAGTACCTACCTGTTGATTGTTTACAGCAGTCTGCAGTTAGCTCAATTGTTTCAATTGTAAATACTAACTAATGTTCTTTGTTCATAAAGAATGATCAAATAAGTACTTATTAAAAGCATAATATTATGAAATTACATTTTTAAAATTTTCATCAAATAACTTGAAAAGAAAACCAAAACATTCGTTATATAAAATATCATCAAATAAAATATTCAAGCTGCCCAGGTAGATTTACTCGTATGATATCAAACTATCACTCGTTTGTAACTTCTTAACGCTCAAACGGCTGAGAGGATTTAGATGAAGTTTGTTATCCGAATACCTCATACCTAGTATTCAAACATAGACTTCTTTCATTACCTGAAAAGTATTTGTATTTGTATTTATTTGAAACATTACATCTATCATTACAGTTCAGACCTAATACAACAGAGTAGTCATCTAAATAATAACTTTATGTAAAACAATAAGCAAAATAATTAAATACAAATGTCGATAAACAAAACAATACAATAATTCAGTAAAAAATATCAAAACTATTCAATAAAAGTTCAGTGTTCCCGGTCAAATAATCAAAATATCAACGTTGGTAATAGTACGGCCGGGAGACGCAAGCTACGTAATAAAACAAAGAACTTACCTACCTAGTGTGACTACACTACTTATCATATTTTACAACCAAAACGCTAAGGGAAGTTTTGTCAGATGTTCCTAATGTAATAAAAATTAATTAAAACGGCCTAATTTTATGGTAACTGACATCAAAGATCCCATTTTACTAAGGATGTCCCTATTACTAACACTTGTTGCCTATATTTTATATTTATAATTTTACTTTTGTACGAGGCTACTAAGCTATTGGGATCCAAGCGTTATTTTTCTATAAAAGTATATTATTATGGAGTTTTATCATAATATGACTATGGCACTCCCGTAGGTAGGGAAGGATATGCGCTATATTTTTGTAAAAGAGCCATTGGATCTTTTTTTATTTTTGACGTGACAACGTCTTATAATTCGATAGAGCCGGCTGCACGCACGAAAAAACATGACGTCATGTGGCGTTACCTCGCATGCGGCGTTACCTCGCTCTGAGGCGTTCCATGTAAGGCTTGAAGTGCAAGCGAGAGCGCTCGACATCCGTCTCTCTCCTACTTGAGTGAGCGATGCGTCTGCGTTGTCACGTTCAACTATCGTCAGTAAACCGACTTTACAGACAACCAATTTTTTGATATTTACCTAGTTCCTTTACGGTGTTAAATTCGTTTATCGTTTGCTTGTGTCATAAAACATAATGAACAGGAATACCTAAAATAGGTAGGTAACCTGTAAGTGAGGAGCGATCTATAAAACTATAAATCCGACCTGTACATTTATGACCCTGTATACAAATTATTTAACGAAAACTAAATATTAACTAACATAAACCAAACTAATTTTAAATAAAACAAACTAATTTGAAACAAATTAATAATAAACCTCCTCAAAATTAACCATTTCAAGAACTATGTGTGGAGCAGCGTGATATGGAGTCGAGTATTACTATTGGTTTATTGAATATCTCAACTTTGACTCCTTGTTATGTTTCGTATTTGAATTTCGAGAGCAATAATCATTCGTTTAATTATTTTGGGTCTCCATGTATTCCGTATACCTCTCTAATGACTTTGAATTCTATTTGACCGGCATTAAGATCACAATTCAACACATCTGTCTCCAACCCGTCGGGATTTCAATATTCGAATATTTCTGTTATAGGCACTATTGGAGTATCGGAGCAGACGTTCTTATAACCAGCTGTGTAGACCCCTCGCGTCTCTCCGCGCCGGCTTAGAATGTTGAGCTGTAGATCTATTTCTAAGGAGGTCGGAGGGTCTTAAAGGCCTGGTCGTGAGCTCTGGCCCTCAAATGGGTTAATCGTTCGGAGTCGACATCTGCACATGACGGACTGAATAACGGTCGCATACCTACATTTTATGCGGAACCTTTCAGCATACATTTATCGGGAAAAGTTTTCTTTGAAGGAGTTTTGCACCTGTCTTGTAGAGGTAAGTATATCATTATCCTGGTAACGGTAAACAAGTGAAAAGCTTCTCGTGAGATTTATTTTGTATTCGTTTCTGGCCGCTGCTACTCACGCGTTCTATGGAAAAGTTCCACAAAAGACGTTCTTGAAATCATATAACATCAAAAAAATCGACTTCGACGGGACTTGAACCCGCATCCTTCCCTCAGTATGGAAATGTGCTAACCAACTACATCACGAGGTCAAGTGACGTGGGAGTCGAAAATCTTTGCGACTTTCTACAGACTAGTCTTTGAACAGGAATGGAAAACTTCAATATTTCCCCTGTAGATGGAGCACCTCGTGGTGTAGTTGGTTAGCACATTCCCGTACTGAGGGAAAGATGCGGGTTCAAGTCTCGTCGAAGTCGAAAATTTTTACGATATTATTTGATTTCTTAGAAATTACCCTGAGTGTGAGGGGCTTACGCACTATAATAACAAAGACGTTCTAGAAGACAAACTATTTAGTTATATACATTTTTAACAAAGTAAGAGCTTCGAAGCGTCCTTTGTAATATAATACCTTTATTTATTTCTTTAAGATAAGATTGTTATGTATAATCTTAGTCGCACAAATTTATAAATATAAAAGGATTTTGTTGTTAAGGAAGGGTTATGAACCTACCTAAGTAAATTTATACTATTTTGTACAAAATACTTAATTAAGTCCTTATCTTAAGTCCTAGATTAAGATCTACTTATTGTCATACCCTACCTGGCGGGTGCATGAATACTTACAAAACTTTTTATTATTTTTATCTTGTAATAAAATTACTGAATTCTAAAGTTTGAGGATTATTTATATCCCATGGGAACTGATTTATGGGATAAAAAGTAACCTATCCTATATCCTATGTGTTATGTTAGGTTACTTCTTAACCCATAAATCAGTGATATATGGGATAGATATATCCTATATTCTATGTGTTATTCCAGGTCTAGACACCTATGCAGAATTTCAGCCCGATTCGTTTCGTACTTAGTTTTGACGTGAAGAAGTAGGTAACAAACATAGTACAGTACCATCCATCCGAACTTATACGATATTTTTTAGTACACCCTTCAAAACGGTAAAAGCGAGTTCACGTCATATAGTTTTCAAAATGAAAGCTCCTAAATATTACAAAATAAAGAAATGTGTAGTTCAATCTTCGATTCCAAAACCTTATTTCGAATCGATATTATTTCGGATCGGAGTTTTCTACTGTTATCCTATTAGCTTAGTTGATCACCTCGTAACTCTTCCAAAATGGTCACTCTGACGACCTTTGCCACTGTAAACTGAACTTTATCACCCATTATACATTAAATAAAACTAATAACGCAGGTAGCTAAAGTTTTTACCCCTAAAGTTTAACAGTTACGTCCTCCTGTATCGTGACCCTTGTCACAGAGGTCATTTAACAAGAATCTACCTACAGGGAATAAGAGGATAAGACTGACCTTTAGAAGGTTTTGCATAAATCGGTCGATATTAACTTATCCGGCGTGTTTTTATAGCATATATATATGACTGCGTTTACTGTAGACAGCAGGAGCAAGTTTATCACGCATTAGGTCACAGAAATATATCTAGATATTATTTCTGTGCATTAGGTAGGTACTATTTTCGGTGTTAATAAAGTGATTCTGGTCATAGAACATTAATACGATTTGATTCAACTCAAAACGCATCGCGTTTTGTCGCATAGCGTGTCAATAGTACTATGTTTCCGGCTTTACATTGTTTTTATTCGTAATCAAACAAAATGCAGCCAATGAGAGTTGAAATAGTACATCTTTCGCCTCGGGCCTTATATGAAAAAGGTTGTAAAAAGGCACACGAGGTAGGAACTGCTCTTTCTCCCGAGTGATACATATACAATCTTCAAAATCACTCGAGTAAATTCAAATTGTAAACTCAAATATAGCATTATATACATTATATACACGCACGTGCGATTTTCAAATGATTCTTTTTTGAATTATTGTTCCGAACACGGAAGAGACCGAAATCATACATGGCAGATTCGTTACAAGATCCAATAGCGTTGCGTTTAGAAATTTTGAGATTTAAAATATCAACTTTTGATTAAATTTCACACTAAAAACGTCAAAAAATACAAAAATAATCATATAAAATAATTATATAGGGGACGCTTCCGACTGGTGTTGATATGGATCAGTTGAGCTATCTGTAGACTGTTTGCAACAGTCGGCAGTTAGCTCAATTGTTTCAATTGTAAATACTATTATATAGACATTATCTATAAAGTATCAATAGAGAATACGTAAAAACATAATTGGCTTTGCTGAAGTCACATGCATATACCCTATTGAAGTAATCCAATTCCGAAACAGCATCCGAAGGGCCCCAGTACGACCACTCTAGATTCTGGTCACAGCTGAATTCAATTAAACCGTTCGGACGGATAGATGGGCACGGCTGGAATACCCGGGATTGCTAGTGATTTTTACGACGTGACGGATTGATTATAGATCAAGGACTCAAGGTGCTACAGATTTTCTGCACGGTTTCTTCAATACTCCTCGCGAGCCAGTGTGTCCAGTGTGTTTCTAATGAGACTCTTTCGCTATGTCAAAAAATTGTTTGAGCAGACTGAAAAAGTTTGAAATTAAAATGGCTTAAACAGCGCAGGTTGACATTTCACTGTACTACAATCTTTATTTTTCCGTCAATTGTCAATTTGCCATCTATTGAGTTCTAAGGTGAATGGGAGTAGGTGGTCATTTCACCCACTTAATTTCATCCAGTGTGGATGAGTTGGTCAATCCAAAATGTTTAGTGGTCAACTCACCCAAAACTTTTTCATAACAGTTTTTTACAAGTATTTTCAATAAGTAACATCAACAAAAAAAGTGTTCCGTAAATTAAAAATACTTTGTAACACAACAGAGTTTTTCTTTTTTGGAAAACGCCTCAATGCAGCATTGATCAAAGTAAATTTCGGGAGATTGGGTACTAGCTTCTTGAAAGTGGAGGGCTCAAATTAGGTGCAATTAAGTCCACCCACCTCAGTCATAGTCGGTATTTCGCGTGCGTATTGTTGTCGCGGTCGCACTTCGGTCTCGGTACGTCGTTCCATCTTTGTTGTTCAAAAGGTAGGTATATTGCTTACTCTGCTTACTTTTTAAATGTCACGTCACACTAGATTATTTAGCATGTCGTAGTTACTAAATATACCTAATTATTTTGTTGTATGTAATAGTTTAGTAGGTATTATGTGTATTAGTAGGTATTAATAGTTTAGATTTATGTTAAGAAGCACTGCCATCCTTTTTTTTCTCACATCCGTTTGGTTGCCTGGAAGAAATCGCTTTAAGCGATAAGGCCGCCAGTTCCATTAGTGTCCTCTATATGTTAACTATGTAAAATTTGTTCTATAAGGTGATGAATAAAAATATTATCTAACTATCTTTATTGCAAAAGATTGGAAATAGCGTGTCCTTGCGTTGAGTTGTAACACAACACAGGCCATTTGTTGAGTTAGCGCTGGGAGAACGTGCCATATCTACAGAATTTTACTTATATCTGTGCAATGTAAGTACTTTTGGGCCCATAGAAGATTCACATGAAGTGAAACTAAGTACTGACCGTTTTCACCACCATGAGAAAAATAAATGAATCGTAAATTTTCTTTATACTACACCTGCTCGGAAAGTTGCCTATTCCTTTTCCATTTATAGAATAGAAAGTATGTCTTTGCAGGCCTATAGGAAACCGGGAGGAAAAACTCTATGGAATTTCATTTCTCACGTGTTTTAGCGGGAGGAAAAAGTGTATGGAAATCCATTTCTAACGTGTTATTTTTTTTTAATTTCCTAAAAGATGGGCCAGTAGCTATGGTTATTTTCGTTCGGTCAAACGACAAAAAGTTTTTACTCCAAGTCCATTAGGCCTCTTCCGATTTCCGAACAATATTTTGAAAAAAGAACCCAAAGGCTGGCGAGGTCAATGAGGTTTTACCAACATCATTGGGCGCGATTTCAATTAATAATTAATTCTGCTTTTTATTTTCCTCGAAGGTGTAGTATAAAGCACTATTTATCACTCGGCAGAAAGTGCGATTCCTACCTCGTGTGTTTTAAGGCCCTCGGCTGTGCCTCGGGCCCAAAACGACACACTCGGTAGGAATTGATCACTTTCTCGCCTTGGTGTAAAATGCACTATTGTATACTGCCAGTATCATTTTATGCAATTAACTTTTTTGCCGCTTGTATCGTATGCTCCAATAGGTGACTCGTTCTCGCGGGAGTATTATAATAATAATGCTGGAAAATCCATACTGCATCACCTCGCTAGCCCCAAATTAAGCAGAGCTTGTGCTATGGGTGTAAGGCACTAAATAACTCGTAAAGGCAAGCACTGCAAACTGTTGCAAAAAATCTACAGATAGCTTAACTGATCCATAACAAGTGTTCATACTTGCATCGTACAAATATACCACCCAGACCTGGGATAGAGAGATTGTACAAACATTTGTCCCGCGGCGTTAACCGAACCCGTAACCTCCTGAATCGCAGGCTGACTTTCGCCCGCTGCGCCAATAAAGTCGTCCAAATTCTGTGACGTGTCTCATCTACCGCGGCGTTCGCCCTAATAAAACCAGAAGATATTTACACTTCACGGCCATTAGGAAATTACTAATGAATTAGGTACCCTCGGTGGCTTTTAATTTGTTAAGTAAGCACAAACAGAATTTACTCATACAGTAGGTTTACCAATTAAATGTAATGGCTGAAGTTAAAACTGGAACTTTTTCGAGCTTAAAGTATAATATTAGAACTAATATTTACAATTGAAACAGTTGAGCTAACTGCACTAGAGGTACCTCAAATGATCTATATCAATACCAATCGGAAGCGTCCCCAAGGCGTCGGCTGCATTGCCACGCTGATGGCAATGCATTTACGGTAATTTATTTTGATCGGTAAATTTTATTTACCGATCAAATGTAGGTTTAGGTTGTAGTATAGGCTGAAGTTAAAACTGAAACTTTTTCAGTTTCAGTTTTAAGTTCATCTAAACTAAAGTATACTTCAGATGTACGACGGCAAGGTGTACTACAACTACGGTTTACCTACCGATATTTATGTTGTAAATGGGTGTGTTCCTCAAAAAGAATCAGGCAATTTTTGTCATTTTAATGAACGTATTTGACAGAAATTTTCCCAAACGAAACGTCAAAATTAACAGATGTAGCTGCTAAATATCCAATTATCTTTTGATGAACACTAGCCTAAGGCATGTGTTCTTTAAAATAATAAACAAGTCAATTTAAATAATATCGTCCATATTATTTAAATTGACGCTTTCAACAGAAATTATATAATTTAACGTCAAAGTAAACCGATGATTATCGGTATTATCACAAGCTGTTAATTACCCGATAATTTTTCGAAGAACACCACCCTAAAAGTTTCTTTATCACATATGAAACAGGTATTCTAATTATTATTGCCTTTTTGTATTAATTAAGTAACAATATTAATTTGGAGGCAAATTAATATTGTTACCAATTAGAAAATAATATTAATACTTTAATATTATTACCCACAACCTCAAACAAAAACAAAAACCTAATAAATGCGAGCATTAGAACTGTGATATAATTTACGACCCAACAATAACCCGGGGCATTCGAAGTCCTATCTCGGCTGTATTATATCTCAACTCATTGGATAAGACTTTAATTACCTACCTAATTTATTATGTTTATCGTCGATGGCTTTGAGAGCAAATAGATGTGGAAAGATACGTATTATGAGTAACTAGTCTATTCCCGCGGCTTTGCACGCGCTTTTCCGGGATAACAGTAGCTTATGTACTTGCCCCGGAGAGGGACAGTCATATTAAGGAACATTATTTTGCCTATTATTAAATTCTGTATAATATCTTCTGATTTTGTACTATAATTAAATTCTTTATAGTATGTAAGAGTACAATCATAATAAGTACGTACCTACTTATGGTCATCATCTTTCCAAGGGGGTGGTTTGGCGTTTAGCCCAAGTAAGGTGGTCCAATTGAATAAGTTAAAAATAATTTTAGGGCTTTGCCCCTTTTGAGTAAACCGATTATTCTTTATCTGCTTAAAACACTACCTATATGATTAGGTATCTGAAGAAAAGAAAAGGTAGTTAAGCATATTATATCGGTATATCAAGGTCTGTGGTTATCTCTTTTCTCATACAAATAAAATATCTGATAAAATAATGTAACATTAAGCACATGTAAGAACCTACTTGTAAATACTCGAGCTTGTTTGAACTCCTAAGAAACCACAAGCCGGTGGAAACATACAACCTCCCGTTACTGTGGTTTCTTCACAGCTTTTTGAAGTAGGGTTTCAGCAACCCGATTCGTATTTATTTGATCTAACATTAAGCGATTCTGCTCCTTATTTTATTTACCTACTAGTTTTTCGCACGCGTTGTTCCTATGGAAACGTTTAAAGATTATTGATATCCCATTGGAACTGATTTATGGGATAAAAAGTAGCCTATGCTTGATTCCAGGCTTAGAGCGTCGTTTTGGCGTGAAGGTACCAAACAGGTAGGTAACAAACATCCATCCATACATACATCTAAACATCCAAACTTTCGCGTTTATAATATTAGTGTGGTGTGATGTGACTGTGACAGAAGCCTGCGTCCAGCAGTGGACCAATACAGGCTGTTGAGGTGAGGTGAGGTGAGGTGACTGTAGAATGTCGAGTTTTGGCGTGGGTTATGTTTATCAAAAACACTGATACCAAATTGTTAATCGAGCATCAGTTAGAAAGTTTCCTGACGCCATAAAAATAATAATAATAATAATGTTTGACAATTCACACAACATTATCTAGCCCCAAGCTAAGCAGAGCTTGTATTATGGGTACAAGGTAACTGATTTACTTAATACAATACACTACCTACATTTATGTAGATAGATATTTTTTATTATACATAGAAAACATCCAGAACACCCTGACTGAACATCTATTTGCCGATCGTACACACATTTGTACAGGATAACAGAACTTTTTTCTTCCTCGGAGCTCTGAATCTAAGCACTCTGCATTTAAGCACACAAACGTGCCTCACTCAAACAAGGAGGACCAGAAATTCCTGTGATGCAAAAACGTTTTCATCTAAAAATTAACCTAGGTCTTTGATAAAAAATAATAGAACCAGAACAAAGTAAGGAAACTTTCTGTGAACGCTGCAGTCTTCATAACTTCCAAGTCAAATAACTTACGTAATTCTCTAGAGTTCTGGTAGATGAAAGAACACTTTTATTATTTTAGTTTGCGGTTTCTCTTGAAGCCGTTTTATCCATAGTAGGTAACTTGATGTTCCTAGGTCATCAATATGCACAAACTATCATGAAATGATTAATAAACTCTTGTGTCAATCTTAATCGTAAAATTTTATCACACCAACGTCGAACACGCTTTTGAATTAACTAATTTATCCATCATAACTTACATAAACCAAAAGTCCTGAAAATGCCTAAAATACATAGGTACGGATAGGTATACATTTATTTATCTATCTATCTATAAATTATGCACATATTTTCTTACTAAGGCACCATTATTATAACTGAGCGAGTATATTTGATTTTCTGTTCAATATATTTTGTAATCGCAGGGTCCTGTGATTGTTCTAGTTTTGGTCTGGGCAGAATACCAGCGCCCTCTGTTCACAACAGTTGGCATTATGCTGAGCCTAGGCCCATTTGCTACTGCAGCACACATTGATTAATTTTATTGTTAACATCGTTTGTTAAATGTACCTACTGTATGTGTTCTTATTAGTTTAATTAATTTAAGACTACATATTTTATTTTGAATGTGTTATGTAAATGTGTGTGTGGTGGCAAATAAATGATATGTCTATGTCTATGTCTATACACCTGACATGGGGCCGTGCCAACGCAGACGGCGACACGGCTGGCCCTAGGACGGACCGCTCCTCTGGGTTTTGCCCTCTAAGCCCAGTTGGAGCGGTAGTAGGTTGCGGTGTCGTATGGGAGGCACCGCAACTGGGGCGGGCGGCTGTGCTGTATGGGCAGCATGGCCGTAGAGAGGTGGAGGCCACGGGGCGGGAGAGAAGTGCAGGTATCAAGGTACGCCGCTCTCCCTGCCTTCCGTGGTCTTGGCGGGGTCGCCACCGTTTGATGGCGGACACGGTGGGGTCGCAGGGGAGGAGGACTGTCGGTATGACGATGGCCGCTCTCCCTATCCTCTGCGACCGTGTGGCAGGCGGCGGGGCCACTCGACTGACCCGTCGCAGGGGGACCTAGGGCGTTCGGACACGGGGTCGTCCAGCGCCCAATTGGCGGGTTAGGTCCCCGAGGTGGTCGCGGCGCGTCGTGTGTTTCTGGCGCGTCGCGAAGAGGAGGTGCTCCACACTCCCAGGGCCCGATATCGGGCAGCCGCGGTGAGTTCGTGGATGAGTAAGCGTCCCCACGTTCCTACTTCAAGCGGCAGAGGTGGAACCACCCTGAGGGTTTTAGTGGTTTTAGTGGTGCAAGTCGTGGGACTCTATCATCGTATTTTCTTTCCGTGGCAGTACGATATGCGTGCGCACATCCCTCAGGTAAATAAAAAAACAAAAAGGTATACACCTGACATAAAGACGGGCATGAGTACTCTATTTAGAATGTTTATGACTCTTTGGCATGAACACTGGGAGAGTTATGGCCACGACACCCAGACAGTACCCAAGCCATTAACGCATTTACTGCCCTGTCTCGCGACACTGGGGAGTAGACTGGCATCTGCGTCTTGGGCCATGATAGTGTTAAACAACAACTAAACTTTACGTAATCTGTGAATGGGGCCATAGACTAATTTGTTTAAGTAATTTAATTAGTCTATGATGGGGCCTAACGTCGATGAACACGTAATTCAAATAACAATCTACTAATGAAGAAAATAGTACCTACTACTACGGAACTCTAAAAATCAGGTCTTTGTTTATCTCCGCACAATGCATAGCCCTTCAATAAATAAGATCCGGTGTTGAAAGAACAAAATAGAGTAGGGAGTATTTGAATAGACGCGGTACTCGACGCGGCGCCGCGTCAGCGTCACGTTTCAAGATGGCGGCGAAACCACTTTAAGCGGGAAACGTGACAGGAGTTAGCCGCCATTTAATTGTGGATGTGGTCAATGTTTTCGGTCGGTTGCTTTGCTGGCAACTGCAAAATAAAGCTAAACGATAAAATAAGCTTTCACTTTTACTCATCAACATCATTCGCTACCCTACTTTATCCACTGCTGGGTATAGGCACCCAAACTCTTGTCTCCACACGGTCTTGGGCGAATCTCATTCAGGTTCATCCGTGACGTAAATAAAAAAAAAATACCCTCTATGTTGGTTGAAATGCAAAAGTTAAGGATTGTACCAATTGGATTCTGATCCGATTTTTCTTTTGTGACGAAATATTGGAAAGCTCAAAACTCAAATCATGGTAAATATCTCGTTGTAAATGACTTTAGTGAATTCTGATCACCCACTGCTTTTTGCCTTTCTTTTGCTTAGATGAAATAAGGTAAAAAACTTTCTTCTACTGAAATACCTAGTCAAACACAGATATCAAGTATTTGGTAGAGCAGCAGTATAGGAACGTTTTCTCATAGAGCTAAAAATGAGCAATGTTCAGAATGCGAAAGATGAATGAAACCGAAACCCTAAAGGAGAATTTGTTACTTACAGAACTGAATGGAGAGCGTGGCTTTAGCTATAAGCTCTCGGATTGAAAGGACTGAACGACTGGCAAAATGGACTGCGCTCTATTTGTTGTGAAAGAAACGAAATAGCCAACGCTATAGCACAGTTATAGCTATAGAAGTCATTCAAGAAAACGCGACTGGGGAGACCGAGAGGGCAACACTATCAAACAAAGGGGGAATCTTTGATAACCAGACTTTTTGGAATAAACCTTCGAAGTTCGATGTTAGTATTCGAATATTTGATTATTCCTGTTCAACGGTTTGACCTAATTTGCTTTAGCAAGCTGTTAAGTTAATAATTCACGGAATAATCAATGCAAAATTTAAATAAGTATCTGACTACCCTACAATAGTTTTACGTAATAACTACTAAACTATACCACTACTAGTACTGAACCTTAGCAATTACCGAGGCTAGCTCGCCCTTGACGAATTTATTTTAGAGCCACGAGTTTTCAAACCCTTTTTAATGGCCTATCTCTCCTTAAAAACAATAGGTTCTAAGGGTTCCCAATTCTAAGTGTTTTGCAATTGTTATACCTACCCAAGGAAGTTACTCGGTAGACGTAAATAACATTCAGAACTTCGTAGCTTGCTCAAACAGGTCCTTGAAACAGTTGTATAAACGATCCTAAGTCAACGGAAATGGAAAACAATTTATTGTATTAAGTTGATAAAATACGGTGAAAGAAGAAAATATTGAATATCAAAACCACATTGATCAAACCATCCAATCTATTTATTACTGATAACCTATTACCGATAGATAAAAAGCTTGAAGAGATTTCGATTTATGTTAGTGAAACAAGACTTTTCGTCTTTTACGAAAGTAATTCGTGAGTACCTTAATAAAAGTTATTAATTTTCCATCAAACTATAAACAAGATTACTTAAGTACCTATAAAGGTATATATAAAGGTTTGTAAAGTCGGCAATGAAAGACGCTATACACGGCTCGATTTCTAAAACAACGTATAGTGCTCAACAATTTCTAAAGCAACTTATAGTGCTCAACAATTTTTAAAACAACGTATGGTGCTCAACAATTTCTAAAACAACTTATAGTGCTCAACAATATATGGAACAAGTTTTGTCCTGCAGTAAAAAATATTGGTTGAGATGATGATGAACTGTTGTAGCCTCAATTATGTGAACAAACTTTGTACTATAATTATTACAGTTACTTTTATCTAAAGGATTGAAGGTAGTAAGTAAGGGTCTATCTTTCAATGTAAATATTAAGTATATCAGTTATATTATAGTTAGTATATACCTACTTAGTTTGGGGCTAGGTGCTGCTGTGTGAATAATTGTCCGGCAGTATTTATTTACGCATCAACATTGCCATACAGAGGGCCAACGCAGTCAGCGTCTTGGGGTTGCTTCCGACTGGTATTGATTTGATATGGATCAGTTGACCTACCCGTACTGTTGATTAGATTGATTGTTTGCAACAGGCTGCATGTAGGTCAATTGTATTAATTTTAAATACTTTAGAGTGCTTTATATATTGTATTTCTATTATTTGATTGTGATTTTCTTTGTTAATAAAGATATTTTTTATTTCGGCAATGTTAAAATTCAAATATCACACTTATATTATAAATGCGAAAGTTTGGATGGATGGATGTATAGATGGATGGATGTTTGTTACGTCTTCACGCCAAAACTACTGAACAGATTGAGCTGAAAATTTGCACCGGTGTAGCTCTATATCTGGAATCAAACATAGGCTACTTTTCGTCCCATAAATCAGTTCCCATGGGATAGAATTTACCTTTGAACGTTTCCGTAGAAATAACGCATGCGAAACCGCGGGCAGAAGCTAATATATTATATTCGTTACTGGCTGTACCTCAAGTTTCTAAGTAAATTCGTTTAACACATCTGTTTCTGAAGCTCACACCTTCAAGCTTTGCAAAACTTACGCTTAAGTTCGTACACTCAGCTGCGTTAAGATGTTTTAATTACACTTACACATTAAGTACTTAAACTTTTTACTAAACCTGTTACTTTTCCAATTTTATTTAGGGTTATTAATTTCTTCGTAATTATAAAGTTTATGGCAAAATGCAATACAAATTGATGAAGTAATGACATTAGTCATTAATCCTATTTCATGTTTTTTTTATTTGTTCGTACAAAGCTGAAATCTAGGGTTTGATAATTAGTATAAGTTCAGAATTACGAATGAATTATATTTAATTAATTATCATTAAATACATAACCAGTAAATTCTAGAGTAGTCACGGAAATATACACGCCTTTAAGGAATTCCATTTCATGGTTGTAGATTAAAAAAAACCCTATGTTTTTATCATTTACCGAGTACCCAAGTCAACCATAACCTGCTTTCGTTGCTCAGGCTGGAGCCTGAGGGTTGACCAAGCACATGCCGAAGTAGAGGTTCTCCTGGAGGAGAACCTCTGCTTTGGCTTGTGCTTGGTGGGCACTCAAAGTGTTATTAAGACTTTCACTCCATAGGCTCGGCGGTGCGACGACCCGAAACTACGCGCCGCGCAGTCGCCGCCAGGAGGCCAGGCTATATTAGCATGTTCGTCGTGGGCACCCAAAATGTTATAGCTACACGGTAGCGTGAAACTTTACACACTTTAGGACCGTCGCGGTACTAAAGTATGTAAACAAATTAGTGCAGTTGACTGTACCTAAGTGTGTTAGCAAGTATATTGGGAACGTCGGTATTAATATTTCATGTTAATGGATAGCTACTATTTCGGGATCTAGTGTAAGTACCTACGTAAATGAGATAGCAGTGTGTTAAATATAGTTTGCGAATCTGGCGATAAACTAAACACCCACATATATTTTAAGTACATAATTTATTTGCTCTCAAGTAACTTTAGGATCTACGAACGTAGATTTATGTCATAATTTAGCAGTTAGGAGTCAAAACTTGAAGAACTCGAGTGGAGTTTAAAACTATCAAAGACCTATTTGTTATTTTAACTCAGAATTTTAAAATATTTAAGCATATTCTGCCATTAATGGTGGAAGGTGAGTGGCAAACAAAATTATAAAAAGAGTAAGTAAGTAAGTTTGTTTTATCGGTTTCTGTTCTGCAGATGAAAGTCCGCATTCTTATTATTATGTAGGTAGACAATCCGATACCTACCTATATTCTTATGACAATAATATAAGAAAGCATCATAAATAATGCACTGATCAGTTCTTTGATCCTGCTAACGCCCTGGCCTTCCGTGATGCATAAGTTGGCTATGACCAACACCCATATACACATAGACCTATGTTTAAACTATCCTCCTCCTTGCGTCGTTTCCCCAATACTGGGGAACGGAAATAAAATAATACGGAAGTAGCTTCTCCCGTACGATGTCGCGCCATATTCTCCGACTTTCAGTGAAATGTACCGCTTCTGTCATGTTGATGTCGAGTGTGATGCGGATCTGGTCACACCAGCGCATTGGGCTCCTTCCTTTCGGTCTATTTCCCTTTACTTTTCCCGTGATGATAAGTTTTTGGAGGTTATCTCCGGGCTTGCGGGCTATGGAGGGTTGATAGGTACTATAATTAGTCTCTTTCGGGACTGGCCACTGTGGCTGAAATTCGGTTAGGAGAAGAACATCGATCATACGGGCAATTACACATTTTATTTGCTCAATATCGCCCTGTAATGGATATAAATCGTAAAACACATGTTCTTTTACATTATCCATAATCCCCGGGCTTCTAATCAACATTCAAAATGGTCTGACGCGTAAAAAACAGCCGTCCGTGGAACACGGCCATTGATTCACCGATTACGGTGTACGGAACCCTACCGCACCCATTTCCCACTTGACCTATTTCACCACGTTTTTTATTTTAATGAGCGGATTCCTACAATGTTTGCAAAAATGTTCATTGCCTTTGGGACAAAAGGGTACCTAGTTGAGCGAAATTCTTTGAAGTCAAAAACTTTGATTTACATCACTTTAAGCTCGTGAGTTCCTTTATTTGCGTACTTTTGTTATTTATGGGCGTAGTTTCGAGCTAAATTATGTTTTATTCCTCGGAGATACGGGTGAAATGTGCTTTGTTGGAGTGCATAAAATAAATATTATAAGTACACCAATTTGTGAATAAAACAAGTTTGTTTTGGGCTAGACTTTGTATAGGTACATATTAATAATTTCCGTGCTCAAAACGGCTTTGTATCAAATTATAATGCAAATGTTTAAAACTTCGCAGGAACGAAATCACTCAAAAAGATGCTGGACATTTCAAAGAGATTTCCGCCCAAAATATCGACCAGATCAGATAATCGATAAACTACATAAATATATAAGTGATTAAAGGTACACAGTACTAAAACTGTAAACATCTTATAAAAGTGTGTCCCGCAGGCAGAATCGGTGTGATCATGTGATGTGTGATCAGATCAAGTTCCGTTCATCTGGGACTTACCGTCACGACGGCAATACACAAATATTTAGGTTTGAAGTATGTATCTGTAATATGGAGTTAAGGGCGATTCGACGCTACACCGTTTTAATCAGTAGTTTGTAGAGCAGAAACAGACTCACATTTTCAGATCTGCATAAACTTTCGGCTTTAAGTATAGTAGGATGTGTATTCAATAGGTACCGTGATCTGTTAAACTAACCCGTTCATGGCCCAAGACGCAGACGAGACTCTCGATCATGGTGAGGCTGGGCAGTGAATGCGTTAAATAAATAGCTATCTTTCTAGGTAACTGTACTCAAATACACTATGTCTTGAAAAGGTTTCCAAACGCGACAAAATGTAAGAAACATACAAATTTTCTTCGGTTGTTTTAAAATGGTTACGAGATGGGAAGGTTGCGAGATGGGAAGGAAGTGAAGGAACCCGCCTACTACGCCACAGAGGTCATCAATATGTTTAGAGTAGTGATGGTATTGTCGTCGGATCGAAAGGGCAAGGGATAATTGGCGACCATTAGAACCTCTGGCCGGGTCGTTGATTTATCGGGGCCAGTCAGCGATGCCTCAACCTTCTTTGATCTTATTTTCCCATCATTTTTCTATTGATAGAAAATGCTACGTCACTCGGTAAATGTTTTGAGAAGAAGCAGCTGTGTCGTGAGGTTCTAAATAACGTACGTAATAACGTAGTTCGAAGAAGTTATACCCAAAAAATTATAATTATAGGTATTCTCGAGTGACTTCAAACCTTTATGTTGTGACAAATATTCATAAAATTTTAGATAACATTTTGAAAAACGTACTTTTGATAACGCTGTTGTTACAATAAAAAGTCAACAAGCAATTTGTAAGGCTTTTTCACTACTTAATTAATTTACTTATTCTTTAGGCGCTTTAATTAAATTTAGTAAAAAGAACAATAAGAGCAAATACTGTAACGTAATTACAAAATCAAGAACGAATAAAAACAGTAGATCCTCCTTCTTCAATCGAGATAAAGTGTTTATCCTTTTTTAGAACAGGAAAAATCTGCAGAATGTTTGCCTAAAGGGCTTGCTGGATCCGGCTTTTAGTAAGGATACAATCCGGCTATTTTTTTAAGACCGAACATAACGTACAGTGGCGTTCATTTTTAGCTGACACCCTATTACGTTTGAAATATTTTTTTATGAATACAGAACTATTTTAAAAACCAGCATATTTTGGTAAAATTGAAAAAAAAAAACAAGTTCAAAATAAAATTAACAAATTTAGCTGGTCGAAGCGACGCGTGACCCGAGAGCTGGTGAATATCTGGCACAGCGTATCAGCATTGCCATACAGCGTGGCAATGCAGCCAGCGTCTTGGGGACGCTTCCGACTGGTGTTGATATGGATCAGTTGAGCTATCTGTAGACTGTTTGCAACAGTCGGCAGTTAGCTCAATTGTTTCAATTGTAACTAGTATAATTTTCTTTGTGAATAAATGTTCATTTAAAATATATAAAAAACAAATTTAGTAATATAAAACCTAAACTGATATAATTACGAGACTTTGAACCTGCCTGGTCAGCTTCCGATAAACGCCACTGTAGGTAAGCAGACTCTAACTAGAACGTCATGCAAAACCTAAAATTAGAACAGTGCTCCACATAATATCACATACTTATTTTTATAGACAGGTTGGAAAAACCCATGTAAGTCCACGTTTGTCTTCCCAAGCAAGGGTTTGCTGTTGCCCGTGGGAAAACAAGCAAGAACAGTTAACTGTCCAGGATTCCTGATCTCTACATGCCTAATTCAAACTAATTTATGTAATTTAATTTATACTTAATTTTACCTGACAAGAAACTGATAACACCTAACTTTAGCTTAACATTGAGTTAACCATTGTTATTGTGTAGGTATTTCTTTTTCAATAAATTTTTTCATTTCATTTCAGGCTCCGGAGTGGAAATGTCCCGTACGTCGAAAGTTACGGTTTTATTAACATTCGGTATATTTAGGGTTAAAATGTCTACAAGTTATAAAATATTTATAGATCATCATCATCATCATCATCAGCCCGTATACTTCCACTGCTGAACGTAGGTCTTTCCCAAACGAGGCCACATTTAGCGGTCCTGAGCCGCCTCCATCTATCGACTCCCTGCGACCACTACACTGTCGTCGGTCCATCGAGTTCAGGTCTTCCCACACTCCGTTTCGCATTGCATCGCGGTCGCCACTCGAGAACCTTTACTCCCCAACGGTTATCGGTTCTGCGAGCTATATGGTCTGCTCATCGCCACTTCAGCCTAACCTACTTATATATTAGCCACTTCAGCCTAGCATATTTATATACATTAGTATACTCTACTGAAATTGATGGCGCAATATAAAAATCCCACAACCGTGTTTCCGACTATTTTCAATCCAAACTTCCGGCTTTTTAACCTCTCCCAGCCCTGACTGGAAATCCAAGCAATGCCATTTTATGAGGCTGTATTTTTTCAGCAACCAGCCGGTGCTATTTATCTTCCATATTTCATGTTCTTCGTTTCAATTTTCCTTATTTTCGCATAGACAATAGAGTAGCATATCTTCTGGGCCGTTAGATTAGATAATGGGAACTGCTCTTTGAATGGTTATTGCTAAGTTACTGTTCGCTACTTTGTTATGAACTGGGGAGTGTTTATATTACATGCTTCCTTTAGCTAGGTTTTATCAAGGTTGATCGTTTCTTGTTGGCGAAAGATATATTTTTTGTAGTTTTTAAGTTTTTCTGCGTTCGACAAGGAATAAAACTAGCGGTGAAGTAATGTGCCGCAAATCGTAAACTCGAACGAATGAAAGAAATAAATTAGAACTAGTATTTACAATTGAAACAATTGAGCTAACTGCAGACTGTTGCAAACAATCTACGGGTAGCTCAACTGATCCATATCAATACCAGCCGGATGCGTCACCAAGACGCTGCTGGCTGCATTGCCCCGCTGTATGGCAATGCTGATGCGCTGCACCAGACACTCACCAGCTCTCGGGTCACGACTCGCTTCGACCAGACGCTCAAGCTCAAGCATAACAGCGGTGGCATGGCAAAGCGGCTTAAAGCCGCTGTCCTACCGTTGCGCACGCTGTGAACAGCCACGCGGCGCGTTATAGCTGCGTGGGTTCGTAATGTTCATATGTTTGAGTCTACGTTTCCACAGCAGCACACACTATACATGAAAATATGTACAACTGTAGCGTAGCACCGTTTTGAAGGCCCCCCTCCCGCTGCAAAGCTACGCACGCGTGTACCGCGTGCATAGCATCGAATATGGCAACCACGCAGCTCAACGCTGCCAGCGTTGAGCTGCGTGGGTGCCATATTCGAGCAAGTCACGAGTGTAGCTATCACGTCATTTATCTCATATTTGTGTGTAGCGTGTTCATGGGTAGCATGCAGTGGACCTTATCACACACATTTTCTGGTAAAGTGTGGCTAGACACACGTGCGTAGCCTCTCCGTCCGCAGCGGTGGAGCAGCGGCTTAACTGCCCATGTGTGCACTACATAGCGTTAAACTCTAAGAAGAATTTTCATCAACATTTGATAAATAAGTAGGCTGCCTACTTTACCCCAACAGAACTCCGATCGCCGATATTAAAAGCAATAAAGGCAACCCTTCATGAGTTTATTGCTGTTTATTAAACAGGGAAAATGAATAAAAATCTGTACGTAGATTTACTTTATGATCTTTATAAATGTTTTTATCGTTTTGCATTGTCAGGGACCATTAATGTCAGGGAATATAATTTTTTTTGCCGGAAAAAACATTCCTGAGCTCCACTTCTGAACATTCCTTCTTGGGGGGAGCATGTCAAGGGACTTTTTCTGCGGACCGACGAGTCTCGATTTGAAAACTTAAAAAAATCATAACTCGAAAACTACGAAAAGTCGTGGAACATACATACATGGTATTTTCGGGTACCCCCGGGGGTGAGGCATTTTTTTATAACGTCACTGTTGGGTCCACCCTGTATACCGTGCGTGATGGAAAATTCAAATTCAAATTCATTTATTAATTCAGACACAAAGATCCATAGATTAGAGTAGTAGTAAATGTCACACAGATAATCAAACAATAATACACTAATTATTAACATAATTAATTTATATAATAAGTTTAGCGGAGGGGTTGATCAGGCTTGACATCCAGTGCCTTTACAGTTTATTGCAATGTCTATCAGCCAGAACAGCATCAGGCTGTTGGTGCAAAGCACAATCTCTACAAAGAAGTATTATATTTACTAATCAATGTTACTGAGTCTATACCACTTTAATTTGGCGACCCAAGTAAAAAATCGCCCTCTACTCCGTTTGTTCCATTTATTTAACGCCTCATTGACAACAGATTGTAGACCCTAAAGCATAGAAATCTAAATAACAAGTGTTATTTAGATTTCTATGCCCTAAAGTCATTTACGGCTGTGGAAACGTTTTCTATCCCATGGAAACTGATTTATCGGATAAAAAGTTTTATTCCAAGATAAGAACTACCTGTACGCAAAATTTCAGCCCGATCCGTTCAGTAGTTTTGGCGTGAAGAGGTAACAAGCATCCATCCACTTATTCATAGATCAAAACATCCAAACTTTTGCATTTTTAAGTAGTGTGATAAAGTGATGATAGTGAAATTCTGGGCACTAATCCGTATGAGCCCGGCATAACGACGACCTCTGTGGCGCAGCGGGCGAAGTCGCGGGTTCGATTCCCGCCTCGGGACAATTGTCCAGGGCGTTCTGGATGTTTTCAATGTATAATAAAAAATATCTATCCATGTAGTGTATTGTATTAAGTAAGTATATCAGTTATCTATTACCCATAACACAAGCTCTGCTTAGCTTGGGGCTAGATAATGCTGTGTGAATTGTCCAGCATTATTTATTTATTTATAAGAAGATAAAAAATTGTTATTACTCGCTAATCAGTATTCAGAATCAGTACTTAGTGATAGCTTCAAGCTGATGTTACATATTAATTGATACAACTAGACATGGCTTAGCCTAGTCAATTCACTAAGCTCGCTCTAAACCGACGGGGTGGAATATAATCTGAGCTTACCCTGTTTGATAAAGTCACAAAAGGGGTGGGAAAGGGTGAAACTATGATGCATGTTGGTGTGATAAAATGGTGACGTTTTGATGTAGAAATTCAGTTGATAAGTGTAAAAGTCTTAAGTACAAAATGTAAAGTAGTGGCCACGATGGTGAGCAAAAAAGAGCAACTTCGCATCTCTGCCTACACTGTACAAAATCAGAATTTATCAGAGCCATGAAAGATAAGCTTATGATAGGTATCACAAACTGAAAAATAGATTTTGGAATATTCTTTCGGTTATCATACTAATAATATAAAATAGGTGGTGGCGCTGATTTGGGTCGGGTAAGCGCCCTAAGTAGGTAGGTGTAAAGTGTTAAAAGTAAAAGAGTAGCTTACGCTCGCTGCTTTACTCTTCTATTTCCGAATAAAAGTATGTAGCTTTTATGTTGGCTTAGGAGTATGACTAGAACACGAAGACGGACTAGAGCAAGGAAAAATGTTAGAGTCATTTTACTCGTACTTTCAGCGTGATAAATAATAAAACATCCATCCAAACATACAACTTTAAATCCAACTTGTAACCGTAAAATTTTTGCTTTCATAATATAGTACACCAGAAGTAAAGTTTTTGAAGACATTATATAATGTTGATGATGTGCTCCTAGCCGAATCTTCGGATGCGCAGGACACATTACAGTGCCCATGTGTGTGCGCAAACACAGGTGCACTCTCTGTTCCCTCACATTCATAATCCGATGTGACGGCAGACAGACACGACCGGGGAGAGGTCAGGCGAAGGGCCAACGTGCTTTCCAAGGCACGGGGGTGTAACACCGCCAACTTCCTGACTCCAGGCTGTTAATACTGTGAATTTTCCGTGCAAGAAAAACCCCAATAACAACTTTGACCTCACCCAGGATTTGAACCCGTTGCCTACCGGAACGGGAAACCGCTAGACCCACGTAGCAGTCAAATAGAAATATACACACAATAATAGAACCTAGTTGCATCCTAGGTTCATAATCTTCACGCAACATTATTATGTAAACAGTACGGAAGGAAAATGTAAAACGTGGCTCGCGTAGAGTCTCTACGTTGCTACGACATGCTACCTCGTAACGTCTACGTTGCTACGAGCTTTGCTACAAAGTTCCAACTAATAAATGCACATATTAAAGACGTCAACGCAATTACCCCAAGCCCTGTAGCAGCCTATGACTTTGACTTGCATGCTACGTATTAATTAGGCTTCACAGTGCTTACAAACAAGCTTTAGCTGTGTTCATTTCCTTTCAGAGCTCTGTGACATCAAAGAACCGGTGAGATTTGCGTTTTGGAATTGAAATGAATGAGCATTTTCATCTTAAAAACACTAAATAATGGATGTACAGAAAAGCTTCAAGATGTCTTACATAGTGGTACAATTGTTAAGGGCAAAAACTTACCTATAAACACAGCAGGAAAACACATTCACCGAAAATACCAGTCAACCAACATTCATATACAACACCGCACAAACGTAGTGGAGTAGTAACATGTGAGGCGTGTCTGCCGGCGATCAGCTGATCGTGTACCACTGACGAAACTAGCCTTCGAAGTTCAAAAACTGCACCGAGGTTGATAAAAGAGTTTTTAGTGTAGCAAGGAGGTTGAATAGGGTAAGGTTAAGGGAAGTCTCGCGTCGGACCGGTGGCGGCATGACGAAGAAGCGAGGCCTCGCTCTCGCCGCCACAGCCACACTAATCAGTAATCGTTGCCGGGAGGCTGCGTGCACCCCGCGCCCCTCGCCCGAATCCCCACCCCTCACCCGTAGTACGGACGTCGATTTGGAAAAATGCTTCATATTTATATTTCTGTTGGTTTGGTAAAGGTGTGATCTGCTAATGGAACATGGGATTTCACAACGGCGTACCTACGTGAAGTATTTTCAAATTAACCGAATATTCAAGATAGCTAATAAATTGCTTCATTAAGAACGCAATTGTCGACGTAAAATTTTTTAGTGATCATCTTAGGTAGTTTATTATAATTCTATTAGTGAATGCCTATTATTAGCTTTCTGTGTCTATTTTAATTTCTATTGTAATTAGATAAGCTGATGGCAATCCGAATTAAATAAATAAATAAATTTGATGGAGGTAATTTCTTATTATGATACGGCTTCTCGTTGTTTAGTTTAACACCATAATTTGGAGTATTGCAACTAAAAAAAATTCAAGTTCCGCGTAAGTTAAAAAGTTTACACCTATTACTTACTGAATAGATACTTGTCATTTCTCTACCGTCTTTTCGTCACTTTTCACCTTTGACCTTAGAGCTTTGACCCAATTACTATAGACCTAAATAGCTAGTTTCTCCCATTCAAGTTTGAAATATCCAACAGTCGGTAAATGACCTGCAAACTTAGGCAGTATTAATAAATCAGTGTACGCCTTATTCAAGTTGAATATTAATAATTCAGCCGCGGATTTTCAACTACTGAATGAAGATAGGGGAGTGATAAGCCTTTTACTACCGGTTTGTCGCCCTCGAGGGAAATAGGGGAGCGCTGGGCTGACTTAGCACAGCCGCGGTCACCGAACCGATGCTTACTGAATTAACTGTGAACTCTAATGTTTACGATTAGAATCCTTGTCGGCTAGGCTGGCTCATCCGTTGTCAATATCTATACTAATATTATAAAGTAGGTATATATATAATATTAAAAAAAAAATTGTTTGTACAGTTTATTTTTTTCGTTCTTCGTAGTAAGTTAACCTATTTTATTTCTATTTTTATCTGTTGGTTTTCAAAAAAACTTTTTTTTAACGTTGTATTTAGTTTTTGTTTGTGAAAAGATATTCCGTAAGGCCAGCAAAATGGCTCTGACGGAAGACCAGCGTTGGTTGCTAGCTTGCTAGCAACCAACCCATGCTGAGGCAGAAGCCATTTTGTGCTTTCGGGCTTACATTTATAAATATTTTTATTTTGTTTTAAAACCGTAGAAAGGTTGTAAGTCTGATTGCACAAATAAATGTATTTTATTCTTATTATTCTTTAAAAATATTTTATTGTTTGTTTGTTTGTATTAAATAATCTCCGAAACTACTGGACCGATTTGAAAAATTCTTTCACCGTTAGGAAGCTTACTTTTCAGGGAGTGACATAGGCTATATTTTATCCCGGAACTCTCACGGGAACGGGTACTACGCAGGTGAAACCGCGAGGCGATCGTCTAGTATAATAATAATTTGATTGTTTAAAAAACCTAAATATCGACTTCGAATCTCTTAGTTTTAAACTGTAAGTAATTAGTGTTTTTTTATGTTTTACTTTATTTATTTATTATTTATTTATTTTATTTTACTTTATTTTCTTTTTTACTTTATTTTTCACTTCGGGCCATTCGTTATACAATTGCAAAAGAATCATTCAAATCGGCCTTAATTATTGACGGAGACGTCAACGAACGATTTACTTCCTCAACTTCAATTTCAACAGCCTGTATTGGTCCACTGCTGGACGCAGGCCTCCCCCTGATAAGCGCCTTATTGGCTTTTATCTCATGGGGGTAAGTGCCCATAATCCCCACGCTGGGCATGCAGTTCGGTGGTAGATTTGTTTTGCAGGTGGTCCTGCTGCCCGCCTCTGGTGGATATCCCTTATTAGTCGCCTCTTACGACACCCGCGGGAAGAGTTGCAACACAAACTCGGTTCGTAGTTAACCCGCTTACATTCATAATAAACTTGCAGCTTGATTTTACTCTATGTGCTTTGGTCTTTTATATAATAGGTGAGGTAAAAATAACCGACCCGAACCGAACCGAAACGAACTGGACGTTGAATATTTCACAACTAAGTAGAAAACCTAGAATAGTCCTGAAATTTAGGCTGACTGGCAATTTAGTAACTTTAATATCGACGACCTCTGTGGCGCGGTGGGCGAAGGTCTGCCTGCGACGCAGGAGGTTGCGGGTTCGATTCCCGCCTCGGGACAAATATTTGTACGATCCGCAGATATTTGTTCAGGGTATTCTGGTCGTTTTCTATGTATAATTAAAAAAAATATCTATCTATGTATGTATATTAGTTATCTAGTACCCATAACACAAGCTCGGCTTAAGGATAATGCTGTGTGAATTGTCCAGCATTATTTAGATAGATAGATAGATAGAAAACACTTTATTATACCACACAAATACAGAAAACAATACAGGGAAAACCTTAGAAAAAAAGGAAGTATAAAGGGCGGCCTTATCGCTGAAAGCGATCTCTTCCAGGCAACCTTGGGATGGACTGGAAATTAAAGAACAAAAAAGACGGTGGCACTGAATAATAGATACCTATTTAAAGAAAACGAAACAAATTCTTACACTACATACCTACAAAGATTAATAATAAACTTACACAAACATAAAATAAGGTTGTCTAACTCTTTACAAGGATATAATTATAATGCTGATGAAGCAGTTTTTTGAAGATAGGAAGTGATTTTGCACGTATAAAATTCTGGTCCTTCACGTATAAGGTAATT
Source organism: Eupithecia subfuscata (assembly GCA_963564075.1). NCBI lineage: Eukaryota > Metazoa > Arthropoda > Insecta > Lepidoptera > Geometridae > Eupithecia > Eupithecia subfuscata. The sequence goes on from OY751114.1 coordinate 7,030,558, forward strand.
TGCGTATCAGGTATTTTGCGTAATTTTAGCATCCTGGCCATTTGCGTGATGGAATTCAGGTAATTTACGTAGAAGGTAAATTACGTTAAAAATTCTAGTCCTGGTAATTTGCGTTTCTGGTACTATGCGTCTGAACGGTCCAGTCCTATTTATTTATTTATTTAATTTATTTATTAACAATACAATGATGAGTGCTGACGGTCAGCACTCATCATTGCATCAATATCTAGTTATTTTGGTCAGTTTAGTGTACGGAAACAGAGTTGATTTTTTAGGCGCCTCATATCTATAACGGCTGGGCATCCAAATTGAGGAATTTATAGGCTTTCGACATTGGTAGGTATGTGGTTAAATACTTGAGTGCTTACTTGGTAGTTTTTGAAATAGTTAGTATGTGCATGTAGACAGGGGGTCCAAGCGAACGTTACCTGGTCTACCCGAAATATTCAAAATTGCAAAATTTACTGAAATTTACTGAAACATTCCTTTAGTATTAAAAATATATAAATAAATAAACTACCTTCACAGAATTTAAAAAATTTCCGACCGTATCCGGTAATCGAACCCACTAAAATCTTAAAAAATGACACCCTGTATTTGTATGTCACTGATCGGTTGAGTCAATCTTGAATGATATCTGCCAAACAAACATTGCATATTAAATTAAAGGAGCGCCTTATAATCCGCCAAAAGGGATGAAGAAATACGTCTTATAAGAAGCAACTGCCTTCCAGATAACGTTCGTTTATACCACCTAGTATAGTATACAGGTAATATTGATACTCAGGTAGTTTTCCGAAATAGTTTTCTGAAGGTAGTTTTCCGAAATAGTTTTCGGAAAACTACTTAAGCATCCATATTTACTTACTTTCTAATCACGAAATATGTTTACTCTACTTCATTCTGAAACTTACAACATAGTTCATATTTCTTGTAAAAAAGGGAAATAGAAAATGTTGCCGTCGCGCCTGCGTCGTATCACTGATCTCGCCTCTTCAGATGCAAGCTGACCCCAGCCAAGTCTCTTGTGATACTTGAAGAAAGCCTTGTGCCCGGGTAATGCCCTTTCATTCATTCTCTCATCGAGTTACGAACACACTGACGGTTCCTTGTCATTGGAACAGAATTTCGAATCATAGGTTTAGGTACTTAGAATTTTTTATAGGTTTACCTGTAATATGTCAATAAGTCTACATTTGCACAATTGTTTATTTATTTTGGTATGTTTAAAGTACTTTTTATAAGATTTTGGGTACGTTTTAACCGATTTAGAAAAAATTTGGTTCTACGTTCGGCTGTTTTTTGTATTTTTTTTTTATGTATGTCCGTCGATTTCTCCGAAAATTATGGATTGATTTAAAAAGAAATTCGCTATTGTAGATATAGATAATGATCCCGAATTGCCATGAAAAATCCCGAGGAATTCAGTATTTATAATGCAAAACTTGAGAGAGTGTAAAATTAAGGTATTCGAAGTTGGTTTATAGTTTTATCAAACAATCAAATTATATAGATCAGTTAATCAATGTGAGCGCGAGTCTCTTATCTTTTATGTACTACCTTCTGTCATAGGCTAAGAGAGTCCAAAGCGAATCACTGTAACCTCGCCACACTTTTTATTATTTATTTATTTATTTTAGGAAGACTTACGGCTAAACACGAACAAAAATTTAAGTACAAATATAAGGATGGCCAATTAAAAGTTTTCACAAATAGTGTAAAAGAATATTAAAGAGAATAAGGACAACCAAAGTAGGTATAAAATGAGGTTAAGAAATAAAGAAACGATTACCATAGATACGCCTAAAGTTATTTATCGATTATATTACTTAGTTAAGTCTAGTTACGTTGCTTGTACCTGACTTTTTGATTTGTTGAATAAAATTTTTTCTTTCTTTTATTTGGTTAGATTTAAGAGTAGGGAAAAAACATGAGACGATCGCTCCTTTGAATAACTAAGCTAAGCTAATGGTAGCGGCTTTTATTTACAGAAGACTGACTTTTTTTGAAAAAAAAAAACAAATGAAGATTTAATTTTACGCACTTCGGAACAAAATGGACTTCAAAATTCGTAACAAAGGGAAATTGAATTGGTAGCTAGCTTTAACCATCCGAAGTAAATTTAATTATTCGTATCCTTGATCGAATTTATTCCTCATCTCAAGTCTTGTCCCGAGTGTATAATTAATCTTCAAAACAATTAAAATAGATAAGTACTAAAAGCTAACTATGGTTACAAACTCTTGTTAAATATACAGACTCATCTTAAATATACAGATTTTTTTATACAGATTACCCCATATACAATTCCTATCCATTCAAGGTTGTCTGGGAGAGATCGATCTTGAGCGATAATATCCCGGCCCACTTCCATTCTGTGGAATCATTTTTCCATTCTGTGGTCCACTCTATTTTGTGGACCAATAGGTCCAATACGCAATAGCCACTCCGAACTTGGGTATTATTATCTTACTACATATATATAATTCTTCTGTGAGTGTGTATGTCACTGAACTTCTCTCAATCGACTGGACCGATTTTGATGAAATTTTTTGTGTGTGTTCAAGGGGATCTGGGAATGGTTTAGATTCACAATTTTAACGACTGGACCGATTTTGATGAAATTTTTTGTGTGTGTTCAAGGGGATCTGGGAATGGTTTAGATTCACAATTTTGTTTAATTAACGCGTGCGAAGCCGCGGGCAGAATCTAGTGCTTTTATAAATTACCTAGATACCTATTAATGTAGAAACACAATGATTGCAATAAAATATAAAATCGATAATAAATAATGATGGACAATCCACACAGCATCATCTAGCCCCAAGCTAAGCAGAGCTTGTGTTATGGGTACTAGATGACTGATATACATAATATAATACATTACATAGATAGATTTTTTGTTATTACGTATAGAAACGATCAGAACACCCGGAACAAATATTTGCTGATCGTACAAACATTTGTCCCAAGGCAGGAACCAAAGCCGCGACAGTCGCCCGTCGCGCCACATCGGTCTTCTTATATGAATAAGATTGACAATAGTCGCTTATTCGATAATTATTCTTTTATGAAATATTTCTAAGTTAAGTGTGCCGTAAAGTATTATCTGTCTAACGAATTGTAATTTTTAAGTGCATCTTCAACTACAAGTTAAAGTCTTATAATAATAACTTCAGAATTCCTCGTCCTATCATTTCAATAAATTTTAATGACCCTCTAGGTATTATAAAATAACAACACACGTCTATTAACTTTTAGTTTGACCTGGCCCTGGCTTTAGTTAAACAGCTTAGAAAATTAAAGTGAATTACGAAGAAAGTTCTAGCCATTTGGAATTAGTTTCAGGAAATCAGGAAGTAGGTACCTAAGTGGGTTGGAACTAGGTTGTTGGATAAGAACAAACGTAAGTAAAAGTTCCATAGAGTTTTTCAGCTACTTGAATAGGGTCGGTCGTAAGTGAATCTCGGTTTTCAAATATATTTTTGTTAAGAAAAGTTTCCAATCCTCACGAACTTAGAAGGTCTAAGGTTTCCACTTAAATGGCGTGGCTTGAAAATGTGTACCTACCTACATGCTTTAGTTACTTATTTATAGCACTTGCACATTACTAAAAATGTTGCCGTTTCTTTCATAGCAAACTAAAATAAAAAATTTAAAAACCCGCAGACGTTTATTGGCTGAAGAGATTTTCATGAAACATGGCTAAGAACACTCGGGCTTAAATTATCTATGACACAAAAAAAAACTAAACGAAAATCGGTTCATCCGTTTGGGAGCTACGATACCACAGACAGACATGTAAAACTTATAACACCCCCTTTGTCTTATCAGTTCCTTTCGATTCAAAAGTAACTACCTACTAAGATAACAGATGAAACACCTCAGTACCTAGGTAGTTTTTAGTGTTTTGTTCGTTTGAAACCTAACTAAGTACTCGAACATCCAAATAGCGATTGCAAATATCCATCCCAACGATTTCCACTTCATAAATCCGAGGCTCATGAAAATGTAACGCCCAACAATGCCCGAAAAAGCTGAAAACGTGGCACGTTAAATTTTCAGGTAGGTATGTTTGCCAACACCGTTGCATTCCATCCACCTCCCCAGAATGCAATATTGCCAACTACATCTGGGTACAAAGGTTCTAGAGTTTACAAACTCGAAGTTTCAGGAACGACTTTTATCGTATACATTTTGCTTCCCTTGGAGTCGTATAGGTCCGTAGAGTACCGAGGCTCTCCGGGTTTTTAAAAATTATCTAAGCGTCTGGTCGAAGCCACGTGTGACCCGAGAGCCAGTGAGTATCTGGCGCAGCGCATCAGCATTGCCCTACAGCGGTACAACTGTAAAAAGGTCAGTTTAAATATTTTGCAGTTAGCTCAACTGTAAATAGGTATACTAGTTCTAATTTATTTCTATTATATGATCGCAATTTTCTTTGTTAATAAAAGTATTTCATTTACACAAGACATCGAGTAATCTTCGACTTCACTAACTCTTAGTTAAGATATTACAACATTTCTTTTGGTAGGTAACTGTTAATTCCATAAACACAGCCAGATAATTCTGTATCCATCCATATTTTAAACTGTAAATTTTTCCTACACATGTCTAAGTGGCAACACCGAGGGAGGCGGGGTGGTGGGGTGTCCCATTGTGCTGAATGCTGTCACAGGTGACTGCAGCCCGCGGTTGTCTGTCCTAAAGGTTCCATGGCAAAGGACATGGCTCCGAAAGGGTACTTCATACCCTAGGACCTTTTATACCAGCTGAATTAATAATAGGTATTAACAGTCCTTTTGACCGTACCTTTAAAATCTTTTAATAGTAGATATTTATTTTAATGAACGCCCACACGTATCAAGTGATATACTTTAACGTCCTCTCGCTTTGTGTGGGAGATGAAATAATTGTCCCAGAAAACAGGTTTATACTCATTTACTATGAAATTTTCTGTAATTCTTTATTGTGTGTCGTTTTCTGTAATTCTTTATTGTACACAATTAATACATACGTAGCATGAACTTATTTAATAGGATATGTATATAGGCGAGCTTAACCCTGAAAAAGAGTTTTCTTCCAGCAAACCTTAGAGTTAGAGGAGAGGCGATAGAATAGGTAAAGAAAGTGTACAAATAATAAATCTACAATACTAATTATAATAAACATACTTATAATAAAATAATAATGACTAAATAAACCTAATGAATACCTTTAAAGGAATATATAAATACATATTTATAATTGAATTATTTTTTATCCGTTTTGTATAGAGAATTTCAAGAAAACTTAGTTTATTATGTTCTTTAAATAGGCATAGGGACCGCCTGCCAAACATAGTGATTGAAGGAAAACCCACTCCTCTTGTTCGGCATGTTCGTTCAGTAGTGGCCGTAGGTATATGTTCTGATTAGGAAGTAGGCATGAATTAAATATCTATGTACAATGTCATCATCATCATCATCAAACTTTAATGGTCCACTGGACACAGGCCTCCCCTAATAAGCGCCATAGCGCCCTGTCTCCAGCTTGCTGCATCCAGCATCTGCCTGCAGTCTTTCGCAGGTCGTCACCCCACCTGGCCGGAGGGCGTTCTACACCACGTTTGCCTAGTCGCGGTGATGTACAATGTACATGTGTATATTTATAATGTTTTCTAGGTGGAAATAAGAAACTTTGCCGAGTCACGGTGATGTACAATAGTACATTATATTTATAAAGCTTTGTAGGTAAGAAAGATAAAATAAAAACTCATACGAGATCAAATAAGTTATTGATTAAAAGAACAAGAACCGCTTTCATGTTGTAACTTCTGAGGAAAATGCTCAAGAAAATGTGCGTTGATTAAAATTTCATATTGTGCGAGGCTCTCTATCCTTTTTTATATCATCTACCATGTCTGGATATGTACAATACGAAATTATATGAATACTTTATTGAAATGCTTAGGTACCTACTTCGTGAGCATAAAGCCATTCAGTTGAAGGTTAATGTTTAAGAAGAGAGGACGCTACAAGAGAATCTCTCAGTGAGTAAATCTATACCTAGAGCAATTACGATATATTTAATCGACTTCCAGTACAGGGCATCGCATAGCTATGCCACATGGAAGGGCAGTCAATTCTATTTACAATATTAAGATACTTGTAAATAGAAAATTTTAATGAAGAACACTTCATTTTGTTTAAAAACAAATTAAACTGCATTCAAAGTTTTTTAAATAATCGCCTGTCCGAATCGGGTTCGAAGTCACTACAAAAATTCAGTCAATTTTCTCAATCTTCAAAATTAAGTCTTCTTTCGGTAAAAATTTATATCTTCAATATGATGAATATGATACTTTCCCTGTGGTATGGCCGTGGGACGCCCTGTATATTGAGATGGCAGTAAATCGATTGAATAATATAGCAATCAAATGCTTCACAGTGTTCTGGTCGTTTCTATGTATAATAAAAAATATCTATCTATGTAATGTATTATATTATGTATATCAGTCATCTAGTACCAACACAAGCTCTGCTTAGCTCGGGGCTTGGATGATTCTGTGTGGATTGTCCAGCATTATTTATTTATTTATTTATTAACATTCGCGTTGTGAAATTAGTTTAGTTTGGATAGATAGGTACCGGAAAATTGACAGCATTGTTAAATTCGTTAATTTTTAAAACATCGTATTTTGAAAAATGGGAGATCTGAGTCATTTCTTCTGATTTTACGTTACCTCTAGTTTTAGTATAATTTTTACACCTTCTTCAAAATTTTACCTTTATTATTAAAGGAGTATTTTTCTAGTTATTTCAGTTAGTCACCATCAGCTCGTGTACTTCCACTGCTCGTGTCTTCCCCAAACTCAATCCATCGACTCCCTGCGCCGCTACAAAGTCGTCGGTCCATAGAGTTCAGGTCTTCCTACACTCCGTTTCGCATTGCATCGCGGTCGCCCGAGAACCTTTACTCCCCAGCGGTTATCGGTACTGCGAGTTATACCTCTTATATGTATCTTAAACACACTCTCTATGCCCTTGTGTTCAAAAACAACTCAAGATTTGAAAAAAAGAAATCTAGCACTATATGGCCTGCCCACAGCCACTTCAGCCTACTAACTCTGAGAGCTTTGTCGGTTACTCTGGTTCTTCTACGGTTTTCCGTATTCCGGATCCTATAGCAGTAGTAAGTACCGACACAAAAATGTAAAACGCCGCAGGGGCTGATTTCAGTAGCAGATAAGCATTAGCTAGCACGGCTGTTTGCAAGTAAGTATGTGAACCTATGTTCCAGACAAATTTGATGTAATATGTCTGTCATCAAACCGCCCATAGGTACTTAACCTAAAATTCACTCCGTTGTCGCGTCTTTATGCAATTTACTCGTACATTACTTGTCGATTTGAGATCTTTCCTATTTTTTCCAAAACTCGACGTCAAGCGACTTTTTTTTTGCGTTGTAGTTTGTTTACAACCAGTTTACATCGAGTTTGGCTGGTGTATAGTGTACACGGAGGAATGTTACCATTACCAAGTTCGCAAGTAAGTTTAATTTGGGAACTGTCCACTGCACGGTGATTGATGGAGTTGTGAGACGTGCCAACAAAGTTATGCCTCTAACGATTACTAATGATTTCATCTTGGTCGGACATAGTCGTTGAGAGACATACAATCTACTCACAAAAGCTTGAGAAGGTAAATAATACTATAATCAATACTATAATTGACTTCGAAAACTTCAACTCTAGTAGGTTCTCGTAGGTACAATTGATTTATGGTTGTTATTTTTTATTATTTTTTAGTGCATAGGTTCTCCAAGCTCTCGTCAAGTTTTGTTTAAAACTAATTTAGACTTGGAAGACCATGCGTCGAACAGTCTTCGAAAAAAAACTTATCTATCGACACTAATACAACAACGCCTGCGTAGTCGCTGGCAAAAAATAGTTTTCTATAGAATCCTGTGTCACAGATGTTCCAAAGATTTGTTAACAACAAACTACGCATTTACACAAAGTCACACCGGACGCTTTTCAACGAAGGAAATTGTAAGAAAAGATAATCTTCTGCTGGGTTTTTCTTTAAGCAATTTAGTTTTTCTATAAATGGATCCCTTATCTGGAAATGAATTGTCGTATTATGTGAGTATACCATTTTGATAAATCATTTAGTGTAATTGGGATAAAATGGTAAATGTCGTCTGGTAGTTTTCTACAACTATCAATCTGTGTTTTCATCAGCATAATGAAGGAATCAACAGACAAATAACAATACTATCAAAAGCAGTCTGCAAATTACAATCCATTTTTGTTTTTTGGTGTGTTATTTGGGGTTATTCCAGTTTTCCCCCTTGACAAATCCCCCTTAAGGGGGAAAACTGGAATTAATTTTTTTCGCGTTCCAGTTTTCCCCCTTGCGAAAAATTTTTCAAGGGGGAAAACTGGAATATTTTTTTTCAAATTCCAGTTTTCCCCCTCGACGATTTTTCGCGTTCCAGTTTTCCCCCTTTTGTTACTCTACCTAAGATACCTAAGTACCTGGTTTTATGGCACTTAAAAAGTGCAAAGTTCACTCAAATGTACTTAAGTCTTTGATGAAATAAATACATTTTACTTTTAGTTTTTCAGGACCACATACTAGAAAACTCGGCAAACCTAGCACTGTTTATTTTGTACTGTGTTTAGTCCTGCTCTATAAACTCCGTTTTGAAAACGTACCTCAGAGTTCTCTTTCACAAAATAACATATCCATGTCCAACCAGATTTGAAAACTACTTTGTCGACTCATATCTTTTATTTTTTAGTCAGATTGAAAGAGCTATCAGTGGGTGTAGCCCGTCGGTTGACCTACCTCGATATCTCGTTTTAGCTAGTCTGAAATATCTCGGGAGATCGATACTGCATGTGACCAGGGACGTTTAGCCTCTGGATGCAAAGTGGGAATCAAACCATACGCTTCTGTTTTGCTCGTTCTTGAATTTTTCATTCGACTGACTTTTTGATTGAGAAAGCATGGTAAATCGAAAATTAGAGGTTTTAAAACCAGGAGCTTACAAACACTGAGTATATAATGCCGCGATGTTCTTTTATAATATCTATAATAGGAATCAATCAATTACTTTTAAGTTAAGTCTTATATCTTTATAACCTTTCTGGACGATGGTTTTTCAACAATCTATTCGAATTCATTGACATTTTTCACGTCATTTCACAATGCTACGCCGTAGACGTCTACGTCGTAGAATGCTACATTGTAGATTGCTACGTCGTAGCCTTGCTACGTCGTAGTATGCTACATCGTAGCTTGCTACGCTCTAGTTTCCTACTTCTCAGAATGCTACAACATATATAGCTCGTTTCTAGAATCCAAGATTTTTAAACTTTCGCGATTTGTTAACATAGTTAATGATTATATCGGGCATTTATCGCGTACCTTTTGGAAATAAAACGTAGGGGAAATAAAACAAAAGGTACGCGATAAATACCCAATATAATCATTAACAATCCAAGATTTATTTAATGACCTTAAAGACACTCGCCTACAAATGAAAACTGAACAAACTAACAAAAAGCAACAAGGTTACGGCGAAGTAATGCAGCGAAAAGGGTTCAAATGCGAGTTAAAACGGACGAGAAACGAATAAAATGATGAATGAGAACTCTCGAAACCAAAAATTGTTTCGAACTTCTGCGATTTCCTGCGATGAAATCAGTGTTGCTAATAACTTTGCACCAATATTTCTTTGGTTTTGTTATCCCTCTCTTAACAAATAATTATATTATATTCTACAACCGAGTAAGTACCACCTATAGTTTGCTACGCCTTGGTTTCCTATGACTTTTTTATCTTAGAAAAAACTTTCGAGTCCTGTTATTCTCTAGCTACTCGCGACGTCTCTCAGTGTTCTGTTTGAATTATGTCAGTTTATTTGCCGTTAGCGGCACGGTATCCGGCATTATCCGAAATAGGAGCGTTCGATCGCTTTATTTGTCCGATTCCACGAATTTATCGTTGACTTCTTTATGTTTCTTTTTACCAAAAGCTACTTGTTTGTCCAGCTCTTAGCTCTTTATGTTGGAAACGGAAATGAACAGAGAAAATTGAACTGACAATATTTGAAATTTATATTTCACATTCAGTTCAGATTGAGATTTCAAATTGAATATTCTGTGCTTTAGTGTGGCTTAAGCATGTAAAGCTTAGAAAAGACAAGTAGGTAGGTTGCTATTTAAAGTTTAGTTATAAATAGGAGATATAATTGAATTATTATGGAATAAGAATCCCATTCCATCTGATATGTAACCTTACCCAACGAAAACGGACCTGCACAATTTAAATAAGTAATTTATTTATATACCAGTTAGCTCTCCAGTACCCCGAGCACAAGCTCTGACTAGCATGGGGCTAGATGAAGCTGTGTGGAATGTTCAATGTTATTTATCAATAATCAAGAAAATATAGGTAATTAATTAATATTAATGTTAAATGTTGTTTAAGGACAGTAAGGAGTATGTATGTTTGTTTTAAGGTGAGACGTCCAAATCAAATCAAAAACTCTTTATTTCCATAAATACAATAAATGTACACTTAGAAAAAGGTCCCACTCTATATATAGATCATCATCGGTTGGAAATCGATAAGGAAGACGTGATATGGAAGAATGTTTTTCTGTCTTGTACCTATGTACACATTATCTATCCACACTCGTTTCATAAATTCTCTTTATATCCATAGGTTTGCTGTAAGAAACCTCTTTTAGGGTTAAGCTCGCCTTTGTACATGTCCAGTATTTGTTAACTTTTATGTATGAAGTAACTTGTGTGTGCAATAAAGAATTTAAGAAGACAATACAAAAAAAAACATTATTGTGCTTACACCAACAAAAATACAATACAAGAGACATTATATAAGACACAAGTACAATGGCCTTATCGCTTAGAAACGATCTCTTATAAGAAGACAAGTATCATCTTTCAATATAGCACGTTTTGCTCTCTCCTTTTCTATTACATGAGTTTTAGATCCACCCCACGTAATTAGGCAATATTTTACTATGGATTTACACAGTGCGCAGTAAACGATTTTAATGGTTTTACGGTCAGCTACCACGCCTCAGGCCTTTATATTATGTAATGAGTTTCCGCATACGATGTGATAGAATATCAAGCTATGGCCTATGATTTATTACAATAAAGTAGTCAGCCAAATAAATTCAATAAGTCAATAAACAAGATAATTATTATAATACTAGAAACGTTTTCTATCAAATGGGAACTGATTTATGGGATAAAAAGTAGCTATGTTTAATTCCAGGATTGGAATTACCTATATGCAATTTCAGCCTGATCCGTTCAGTAGGTTTGGCGTGAAGAGGTAACAAACGTCCACCCATCCAAACTTTCGCATTTATAATATACTAGCTTCTGCCCGCGGCTTCGCACGCGTATTTTTGGTATAATAAGAAGTTGCCTATTGTATAAGATAGGCTTTGCTTTAACCGTACGCCAAATTGATCTGTTCAGTAGTTTTGGAGATCCTTGTTAGCAAAAATTCCGATTTCACAAACCTACGGCTTTATAATCTTAGTAGAAAGGAAGTGAAGTGACACCTCATTATTATCATCATCATCATCAATGGCCTTAACATCCACGAAGGATGGTTTAGCAGTGTAAGTTTTTTTTCATTATCCACCGGGGTGCACGTATATGCCAATACAGCGGCCGCATCTGTCGTTTCTCTATAGACCTTACAATTAGTCATCTGCGTAAGTGCAGAAAAATAACACTAATACACCTACCCCACCTATCTTCAATTTTTGTAGGCAGCGCAGCGTGGTACCGAATTAATTAAAATACCCATAGGCTAAACACCACTGGGTATAGTGAGATACCCACATTGAGTTTCCCCGCGGGCGTAGAGGGCATGAAAACAATGCATGCACTCGCAATTAGCTCTCACCCCAAGCATTTCTTGACTTTACACTTATATGTGTTTCTTGGTAGGTAAATGAGCTGAGGGTGTATTCATATTTTCACAAAAACTTGCTCTTCCATTTCTTGCGAGAATGCAAGCAAATGCTACAGGATTTGTCACTGCGACCCTCAGATGCCCGTCTATAATACCTACTTACAAGTCGCGGAAGATAGATACACTATAGGTATTATGCTTTCTTAAAATTACGTATGTTGGTAAGTAGTACCCTGAAATCGCTACCGTTTTGGTCCTCATATATCCAACGCTATGGTTCAATCCCTGAATTATTAACGTATTAAGTACTAGCTTCTGCCCGCGGCTTCGCACGCGTATTTTCGGTATAATAAGTAGCATATTATCCAAGTTAGGCTTTGCTCTTAACGTACGCCAATATTCAACTTGATCTGTTCAGTAGTTTTAGAGATCCTAGGAAACAAAAATTCTAATTTCACAAACTATCGGCTTTATAATATTAGTTGGATTAACCTTCGTAACTAGGACATTCATTCGGCATTTCGTCTATAATTCTCGTGCTCTCATTTGAAAAGAGAAGCATTAAGCTGAATAAATAAAAATAACCTGCCCACTACGTGCGCTACAAACCGTGCAATATGCTTCGCCCATAGAATTTCTACGACCAAACCCCAATACCATGAACTGCAATCCGTGTCCTTCACCCATAGATATCTACGTACTATCTATCCCCAAATTCAATGTTCAACCGTCCGTAACTCACCTTTGTACTTTCCATTGTAAGCGGCGATATACGGCCCTCCCTCACAATTTCTGGGTTCAAGTTAACAGCCAGGGTCGTGGTTATGGCCCGTCCTGTTTTATGCCGGCCCGATGTATGGAGATTACGGCAAATTCAATGGACTAGGAAGTTGAATGGCTAATACAAATTCAGAAACACAGTTGAGATGAAGTGCTTTCTAAAGTTTTATATTATACTAGCTTCTACCCGCAGCCAAAGAGAATGTAACTGCCCGCAGCTTCGCACGCATTTTTGGATTAAAACTATATGTTATTCCAGGTCCAGATCTATAAGTGTGCAAAATTTCAGCCCAATCCATTCAGTAATTTTACCTTTGTCTTCGGCTTAACATCTTCACAATAATATCACAAACTTTCGCCTTATAAATATTAGTACCTACTTGGATTACGTAATGATAGGTACCACAACGTCTTCTCTGAAAAGTAGTTAGATGGTGTCTGATTATTGTTTTTTAATGGCCTGCAACTATTTTCTACCTAAAAACTCCAATATTTAGATGCCTATAGCTAATACCCGGATTACAGAGCGAATATTGTAAACAATTTTGTACAACGAACGTACCACTTACATAGCCTTTTCTTCTAGGATAGTCGTTCAGATTTTTTGAATCGATATTAATCTTAGATACATAATAGAGTTCGCTGCCGTATTATCCTCGTTTCATTATGATTGTTAGTAGGTTTACTTCTAGCTTAATTTCAGACTAAAATCAACACAACGAAATCAACCCAATGCATGCATGCATAAATGCATACGCAACAAAAGCCTGCAGTACGTCTCTATTGGACATCGAAACCTTGCGAAACATTGGCTAACAGCTCTACCACCACCATAATCACATCATAAACCAGCGCTGCTATGGCTCTTGTGCCATAGCAGCACTAAACTGAGATGGTGACCTTTTTTGTGTTTAATTAAGTTTAGTTTTTTTTAGTTATAAGTATGTAAGTATTATTTTCATTATGTCACATATAAAAATCTTCTATTCTATTCTATACATCTTTATAGACATCAAAAATAACAAAGCTGCATAAAATATAAATTACCTGTATATAAATTTATCAGCACAATGTACCGAACGTACGAGTTGAAAGTTCCCACCAATGCTGATAAATTTATAAGGACCTATAGGTAGGTACTTAAAATCAGCAGCGTGAGCGTAGCTCGGTGAGCTATGCTCGGAGTATCTCTGAAGGATAGGATTCGCAACGAATACTTATATAAATTAGATCCGACAGAGAACCAAAGTTACCCCCATAAACTATATGATTTGATAAATATGTAGCTCAAGGAATTAACAAGCTGCTAGTGTAAACGTGCTATCGAGTGGAGACCCGACTCGGCAATTTTGCGTAGTGTAGGACGCCCTACGGCCAGGTGGGGTAAATACCTGCGAAAAACTGCGGACAGATGCTGGATGTGCCAAGATGAAGACATGTCTCGTTAGAAGAGGCCTATGTCCCAAAGTCAGCGGACTAGGCTGGTGAGAATGATGTATGTGCTTACGATTGTAACCTTACAAAACACTATTATGCAACCATAGCATGTTTTTCCCTATCATTTGTAACACAAATGTTATCAGACAGCAACCACAGCGTGGTGACTTGATGGATTAACTATCCTCTTAACCAGACGTGAAATATCGCAGTCGCTTGAGGAAAATAGGGTAAAAATAATAACAATAGAAACCAGAGGTTTGTTTGTTGAGCACATTGTTAAGTAGGTAGGTAAGTACATAGGTACCTACCTACTTTACGAAATGATTGTTGAGTTTGTCAAATTAAGTAGGTAGGTCAGGTAGGTATACCTTACCTTGCTACGCCGCCGTAGACGTGCTACGGCGGCGGGGTAGCCGTTACTAATCCGCCGTAGCACAGCAAGTCTATTCGGTTTGTTCCGCCCAGACAACCAAACTTGACAACTGGTTGTCTACGCGGAAGAAATTTTCCGCGGGGACAACCAGTTACATGGGCGGAATTTTATTTCCGTCTACACAACTACTTGGGAACTAGTTGTCTCGACGGAAAATTATCTTCCGCGGAGACAACCAGTTACCTGGACGGAATTTTATTTCCGTCTACACAACTGCTTGGGAACTAGTTGTCTCGACGGAAAATTATCTTCCGCGGAGACAACCAGTTACCTGGACGTAAGTTTATTTCCGTCTACACAACTGCTTGGTAACTTGTTGTCTCGACGGAAAATTATCTTCCGCGGAGACAACTAGTTACCAGGACGGAAGTTTATTTCCATCTACACAACTGTGCTCGATAATAATAATAGTCTTAAAATGTGTCTTCTATGGAAGTGTGTCCAGCTATCTGGGCAGTTTTTTATGTATCTTTTTTCAGTTTCAGCATCAATATACTGGAAGCACCCTTTTGTCTGTGAATGAGATTCGAAATCGGGTTTCGAAACCTTCATCCGCGCGTGTTTGCTTTTTTAATGACGCAACATCATTTTAAATATGTATAGTTATAAAAAGTAATCACGTAATCGTGATTGCAACTACAATAAGTAGTTAGTAGTTAAAAATTATAACTACATTTTTCGATTTTTTTGTGTAGTTAGTAGTTATGATTACTAATTAATTTATGTAATCGTAGTTAGTAATCAGTAGTTAGATTACATTTTGCCCAACTCTGCCTTTTTTATGAAAAGGTCTAAACAAAGGATTAAAAGGAGTATACGATTTCGAATCTCATTCACAGACAAAAGGGTGCTTCCAGTATATTGATGCTGAAACTGAAAAAAGATACATAAAAAACTGCCCAGATAGCTGGACACACTTCCATAGAAGACACATTTTAAGACTATTATTATTATCGAGCACAGTTGTGTAGATGGAAATAAACTTCCGTCCTGGTAACTAGTTGTCTCCGCGGAAGATAATTTTCCGTCGAGACAACAAGTTACCAAGCAGTTGTGTAGACGGAAATAAACTTCCGTCCAGGTAACTGGTTGTCTCCGCGGAAGATAATTTTCCGTCGAGACAACTAGTTCCCAAGCAGTTGTGTAGACGGAAATAAAATTCCGTCCAGGTAACTGGTTGTCTCCGCGGAAGATAATTTTCCGTCGAGACAACTAGTTCCCAAGTAGTTGTGTAGACGGAAATAAAATTCCGCCCATGTAACTGGTTGTCCCCGCGGAAAATTTCTTCCGCGTAGACAACCAGTTGTCAAGTTTGGTTGTCTGGGCGGAACAAACCGTCTATTCTAATGTTGTGCTATTTTTTCTCCTCATTTTTATGTCGGGATGTGCCCTGTCCACAAAAACGTCCATTGTTATAAATAAATAAATAATTATATTCCGTTGGAAATATCTGCGTGGATGTGCGCTCTAGGCCAGCAGTTATTTCCGACGGGTAATACCAGCCTATAAGTGTTTCATAGAGTATTTATCCACCTTGGTTACCTTTGCTTAACCTACATTCAGATAAAGCAGTATGAATGATGAATGAATGAATTAACACTTTATTTGTACTTACAAGTAAATAAAGTTAATAAAAGTCATATCTAAATGACAAATTCACGTAGTACAAAAGGCGGCCTTATCGCTGAGAGCGACTTCTCCCAGGCAACCTTGGGATGGAGAAAAAGATATAAGAAAATAAAAAGGGTTCATAGTGCACGGACAGGAAATAACAGAACTTATATACTTACCTAATACCTACATACATTTTTATAATACAAACTTACCTATATTTTATACCTATATTTTACCTATATTTTATACTATCTAATAACATGGAAAAACAGAAAAAAAGAAAAATAACAATAAACGAATACAGTAGGTCCAAAAGAAACAATTATAATAAAAGCTAACTATCCAATTAAGTTGCAATAACATCCAAAGTATGTACTTATGTGTATATCCAGTATGTACTTCCCTTGGTAATTATAGTGTAGGTAAATACCTACCTACTTCAAGACTTCGCGTCTTGCTTTCAACTTTCTAACCGTAAAGTTCGCAAAGCAGTGTGCAAAGGAAATCTTATAAGCTCTGTCAAAGGCAATTCCTAAAGTCGTATAGGTAGGCAATTCCTAAACTCGTAAAACAATAGGTACTTTACCTACTTACCTTTTTTTTTTAGTTTTTTTTAATTATCCTAAGGGTAATGCGCACGCATATCGTACTGCCACGGCGAGACAGTACGATGATGTGGGACTCTACCACTTGTGGTAGGAACGTGGGGACGCTTACACTCATACAGGAACCTACCGCGGCTGCCCGATAACGGACCCCTCACTGGGGGTGTGGAGCACATTTTTTTATTACTTATTAACTAGGTAACTCTATTTAGGTAGGTACTAAAAAAATGATTTCTTCCAAAGTGTTGGGGCTATTTTATTAAAATAAAAGCCATTATCATGTCAGATCTGTGATAATGACGATAAAATAAGAAATAACTCACTAATGAGTGGCTATCGTGACTTAAATTTTTGAGTGGTTTCCTGAGTGGTGACGTAATCAGTAGTCAACTTTATAAGCGAATTTTTTGTGTTCGAACGTAGATTTTATTTTTGTTTAAAAGCTATTATGATAGACACTAATAAGAAGTCATAAAAAATCCAGTATTAAAGGCATGAAAACTGTAGATATGTATTTACGTAATTTTTTCTATGTTATATGTAAGCACTAATGAAGTGCTACTAGTGTATGTATATTTTGTAGATGCACATTCAATGGTTTCCGAGAAATAAGATTTTGCAAAACGTTACCCCAGCAGAAAATCGAATATCTCAAAAACCTAAAGACGCACACATTTTATTTTTAGTCGCACATTTACCTATACACAAATATACCTAAGCTATCTGCCCATATAAGTTAAATTTGTCTAGGGCCATTCGTTTAGAATCTTCCTAGAACGTTGCCCCAGCAGAAAACGTATTTTGCGTATTATTCCGAAACGGGGACATGAACAATTTTTTTTACCTGACGCACATTTACAGTGTAGAACGCACGAATTATTTGTAAAATTCACTTCATTCTAGATGAAAAAATTTTGCTGGGGTAACGCATACGCTAGGTGCAGTGCAATTTGCACCGTGCAAGTCATCACTGCTTGTTGCACTGTATGTGTTCTACTCTACATCGCCAGGGTTACCCACCACTAGGTACCTACCTTATACAAACATAGGTAGTAGGTACCTACTCCACGTACTTTATTTTATTTTTTATTTTATTTTATTTTATTTGGGAAATAAACAGTACATTATACATAAAAATACAGAAGTTAAATACACATTAACCAAAATAATTTCCTCCATTAGGTAAACATATAGAGCTAAGTAAACAGAGCATTTATGTTAATCTATCTATCTACCTACCTACCTACGTCAACTTAATTGTCCGTGGGGACCTACCTAAAGAGTACGTATGTACGTACCTACTCCTACGTTAATTTCTTCTGCAGAAATTGTACTAGTAAGTACTACCTAGATAAAGTCATTTTGTAAAATCAATATCAATCCTCACTACCTAGGTATTATAGTTTCGCCCAGGCTAGAAAAATGGGCGAAACGTAACTTAAGGTTTTTCGCTCGATAGACAACACCCCTGACCTGATAGAAAATGAGTCACACCCACCCCTAGCTTAACATCCCCATAGCTTCCTACCTACAATCTGCCGCGGTTGCTAATTACTATCGCAGTAGGTAGGCATGGCAGTCGTAGGAGTTAATTAACGACTAGAAAAGAACAACCCTTCTCCGATTTGATGAATGGGGGCTTGACACTTAATTAAAAAGTAAGGAATACTTGATCATAATTGGGTAGCATATCAGCATGGAATTTGAACCCTCAAACAGCCTCTGTACCTCACATGAATACTGAGGTCTATGTACGTACCTAATCAATATTTATAGGTATGTCATAAGATTTAAGGCAACCTGCAGCAATCGAGTTTGGTGATTATGACAAAATCGAGGACAGATGTTCAGCTCACATGTGGCATGAAGAGGAAGTATGCAACTTAATAGTTCTTACATTAGTTTCGCTACTTACAAACTTCTTTCTATGGCAGCATCACAACATGGAAAGGAAATAGAACAAATTAAAGAAACTTAATAATTTTTGATCTTTATATTGGATAATAAAAATGCTGGAATGCAATAATAAATGCTTAAACAAACAAATCACATTAAACCAGCTACTTAGTTTTCAGTTTAGAAATCTCAGTGAAAATAACTATAAAATAGGAAATATTGATTGATTAGAACATAATAAGTCTCTATTAAATCTTAATTAGTTCATTACTTATCCTAACATTAAATTGTCACTGTTTAAGAATAATACAGGTATACAGTCATGACTTCAATTGATAATTCCACAATAAAATATCAACAAGAAGAGGTTCTTGTTGATTTTCATGTGGAAGTATCTGGTAATACTTTTGATAGAGACCATTATGTCATTGTGCCGAAAACAGGGTTGTGCCTACAGATGCTGGGTCCATACTCCATGTAAGCCTGCTTAGTGTGACACACTTGATAGAACTCCGGGGTGGAAGCAAGCATACTACCTCCAAACCACACAGCATAACGCTGCATATTGTGCGAAATTACTTGCACATCAATCGGCTTTGGAGTGATGCGACCCTCTGATAGCTGGGTGGAAAGCTTCAGCCTTGCATCTACACTCCTCTTGATATCTCGCTGCAGTCTCCGACCAAAGTCTCGGAACATTGTAGACCCTCCAGACAATACTATGTTACCATACAATCCTCGCCTCACATCAATAGGGCAAGACTGAATAACATCATCCACCATCTCATTCAACGGCACTGTAAAATCAGCATTTGAGAACTCCGGGTGGAAGAAAATCTCAGGTCCTAAGAACCTTTCATATCCAACATCCACAGAGAAAGGGTTTTTGGTGATAGCATTGATGCCGGTGTATTTCTTCATCCATTTTCCTGGATCCGAGTCATACTTTGCAAACTCTTTGGCAATGTCAGGACAGATGTAGCTGTATCTTTCTTTGATAGCTTTCGCTGTTTCCAAGCTTTGTTCCGGGGGGATTCCTACTTCTCTTTCACGCAGCAGGGATTGTATGAAGGAGGTGATGTTCCTTCCAGCGATGGGAATGTGTTTGATGCATGATCCAATTACATACCCTTCCGCTACAGGCACTATGTGAGTCACACCGTCGCCACTGTCAACTACAATGCCGGTAAACGTGCGCTCGGCAGACGTGCGGGACTTCCAAGAGGCAGCAAGAGCCAGAACTGCCTGTACAGCAATGTACAGACCAGGAACATTGAATGACTCAAACATAATTTCAGCTAGATACTCCCGATTTTCAGGCGTGTTCAGTGGCGGCTCAGTGAGCAGGAAATGGTGGTCTTCCGGCTCCGCCCTTAAATACTTGAAAATACACTGCTCGATGTATCGCTCCATTAGATCCCAGTCTTCGACAAGGCCATGTCTAACGGGGTACTTCACAGAGTACCCCGTGGCATCGAACGCTTCGTCGCCGATGAAGAAATCTAGGTCCTCGACCGCCTTAGTCATCCGTCGGGTTGATTGGTCACCAACTTTAGCAGTTTCTTTTATCGCTATGGCTGAAGGAATGATAAACTGCGGTTCCTTGTTGCCAGCGAAGCCCAGCTTCGTGTATCCCGTGCCCACGTCAATAACACAGGCTGGTAGGTGTTCCCCCATGGCTTTTCAACACTTTTTATGGCGTTTTAGGGAAAATAATGCAGAAATACTTGTGGGTGCGGTGTTTATCGCTACGATTTTCGATCGAGGATTTTGACAGAACAGAAAGAAATAAATGAAGCCTAAAATGTCAAAGTCGCAATGATGAATAATCATAAACGTTCCATTTCACGCAGTTTCATTCAGCACGAAATTACGTTTTTTTTACCTACGTCCTCGATGGGTGTGGATAAAAACATTTTTACAATTTTGTTTCTAGGCACTGAAGTGTTAAGTTCCAATAAAACCTCTAATAAAACTCGTCGTGGGTGGGGGTGGTCATTGGTCCTAAAATAGCGCACGCTGTAAGCACCGCTTTTAGTGAAGCTTGCTTAAGGCGCTACCCGACTCAAATCAGCGCCATCACCTATTTTACCTTATTTATTATTCCGTTAAACGAAGGAAATTCAAAAAACCGATTGGCCAGTTTCTGCTTCCTATCATAAGCTTTTTTTTATGCCTCTATAAATGTTTTTGTTTGTATAATGTAGGAGGAGATGCAAAGTTGCTCATTTTTCCCACCATGGTGGGCAAAGGTAATTTTGTTACCTTTCAAGTGATATCAAGAAGATTTAAAATTAATTAAATTGGCTACCTAAATTTTGGGAATTATTGCAATAGGTCGAGGTTGCATCTATCGGCGCCGGAGCTGGATTTCTCCCTCGTATCCGCTGTTTTAGCTCGTCCCACATATGCCAGATTGGGTTTAAGTCAGGAATAAGGGCTGGCCAGTCTAGCGTGGGAATGCCGACATGGAAGACGTCTGTCGGTACTGAATAAGGGCTGGCCAGTCTAGCGTGGGAATGCCGACATGGAAGACGTCTGTCGGTACTGTCTAGTCACTGCTGCGGTGTGGCAGCGGACATTATCGTGCATTAAAACAAAATTTATCGTCGCCAATAAATCCTGCGTAAGGGAAAACATAACTTAACCCATAGTTCAATGCAAAGAAATTGTAAAAATTAGTCTTGAACAACCCTTGAAGCGATTCCAGTTTAAAGCTCGCAAGTGTAGTTCAGGAGTCCATCCCGGACAAACAACGTGACACGTGATTTATATATATTAAGATAAAATGTAGGTATGGACTTTCATCTATTTCAATGCAAGTAATAAAAAACAGAATGAAAGCAGGTAGTTCTTTATTGTGACCTGATCATTGAGCTAATTGTAGCTCAATGGACCTGATACTAGATTAAATATTTACATAATTTACACTGCAGGAATGTAACTATAGCCTACATGTATATTATACATATTAAAAAAATAAAGAAATTAATCAAAATAAAGTTGTGACAGGCAATGTTAATTTTAAGCCATAAAATAATACTTGCACGAAATTGAGAGTAATATAAAAAAAAAACATTAGTATTATTATTAGTTATCTATTTACCTACACATCTGTATTTTCTAACTAAATTCTCTATTATTAATTACTATTACAAAAATATTCTTCTGTAATTTTTCCTTAGACTAAAATTTTGTATCAAATATATGGAAGTATTGTTTTATATAAACTAACCATACAGCATAATTAACTTAAAACTATGATAAATAATTTTAATGTTTTGAAAATATTCAGATCATGATCTGAAATTTAATTAAAACATAATTGATCATCTTGAGATTAGGCTTGCAGAAATCAATTTTTGTAAATAATGCAGCACATACAAAAAGTATGTTTGTTTTGAACTATTTTGCATACAATACCATAGTTGTACATCATAAATGATTAAAAGTAGGGTGGCATAATCACATGTGCGACAAAGCCCTTATATAAACATTTAAAAAAATGGTTATAAGCGTTATGTAAGTTTTTGTTTATTTCGGTACACTTTTGGGCAAAAACCCTACATTTTAAAAAGGATGTGGTAACACTATGAAATAGTACACAAAAATGTAATCATATCAATAATAGTTACCTACTGAAATGCCACACAGGGTTTTGAAGTGTATTTGAATGTTTAACAACCATAAGTCTTCAATAATAGAAGACATCAAAACTTTCGTTTTATATCAAATGTGAATTTTGAACAGCTCAAAACATAAAGAAATCTGTGTTCTTCAGATTTCACTATCACTAGCTACCCAGTATAAAATATCAGACTTAAAACAAACATAACCACAGCATATCTTACGATACTTTTAGTCCTTAGGGTGGTATCAAACCATGGCATTTAGATTTCTCACCACATTGTATAATCGGAATCGTCCATGTCAAAGATTGTAAAGAATCCGATGATGGTAAGGTATACAATGACATTCCCAGCCAGAGTCAGGTAGCAAGCACCTGCCGCGATCTGAAAAAAAAAAATTTTTGACCTTAAAACTACATCTACTTACTTATTTCTACGTAATCTACGTAATTATGTTTTGTAATGCAAAGTTTAAAAATACCTACGTAAGTTTAGATAAGTGCCCGCCCTAGCTTCTAAAGCTTTTTTATGTTATTTAGTTTTTGTCTATGTTATGGTTTATGAATCTTACTCAGGAACCCGTCTATCAGTGCAGATTGCAGTTTCATTTTTTCATGGTGTTATGTGTTATTTTGACTATACTCCATCTATATGAGACGACCTCTGTGGCGCGGTGGGCGAAGGTCCGCCTGCGACGCAGGAGGTTGCGGGTCCGATTACCGCCTCGGGACAAATATTTGTACGATCTGCAGATATTTGTTCAGGGTGTTCGTTTTCTATGTATAATAAAAAATATCTATCTATGTACTCGTATATTATTATGTAAGTATATCAGTTATCTAGTACCCATAACACAAGCTTTGCTTACCTTGGGGCTAGATAATGCTGTGTGAATTGTCCAGCATTATTTATTATTATTTATTTATTATATGTTTATTTTCTTTGTCCGAATGAAAGAATATGAAAGATATGTAATCTGTCAGCTCTAAATATTGTTTCCATTGATAATCCCAATAATTTTAAGGTCAACAGATTAGCATCCTTTTTTTTTAAAAGGAACATGGTGTTTAAGAATGCATTATTAAATATACTCTTACCACTTCAGCCCTAGCCAAAACTATGGGCAGCCCAAATGAGCTAATTATGAAGCCCATAGTTATAAATATGGCGGTCTCCATGCAAGGTGAGTTAGTTCCCCCAGTGGCATCAGCATGTCGTCTTGCTATCATCGTGGGAATCGGGCATAGCAAGTAGAATAGTACCACAAAGAATGGCCACCATAGCCTGAAAAGAGAAGAGTATTACGAAACAATGGCCCTTGTAATCCAATTAAATTATTTGTTCCTACAGCACCTACTTTGGTACCTTGTCATACTTAGAAGATCTTAATGACTGATGTGATGGAACATGGTTGTTGGTCTTAATGTGTCAATTACACTTAGTTAAGCATCAAGTGTGAGTAACCAGTGTAAGTAATCAGTGATTAGTAAACTTCATCTGTTTACAGGCTGATTTTACTTAACACTTACACTTGTCATTCACCCTTGATACATAACAAAGTGAATGGAATCAGGATTTATCAGGTTTTATTAGATACTAGACGATCACCTAGCGGTTTCACCCGCGTTGTTCCCGTTCCCGTGGGAATTCTGGGATAAAATATGGCCTATGTCACTCCCTGAAAAGTAAGCTTCCTAAAGGTGAAAGAATTTTTCAAATCGGTTCAGTAGTTTCGGAGTTGCCATTCAATACAAACAAACAAACATCTAACTAATTTTTAGTTAGATATAAGAGGGATACTTTAGTCTTTTCTCTCAAACTATCCATGATTTGTTTTGAAATTTTTGCGAGCCGAAAAATTGACAGACACACTGTGATTTTTGTTTTGTGATGTTACTAAAAATGGACTGTTTTCAGTTTTGTCACATATGAATGTTTACTTGTGCTATAAGACTGCTTCTTGCTAAATTTCATGATTCTAGGTCAATAGGAAGTGGTACTTCCTTACGTATTAACTTACGATTCTTTTGTGGAACTTACTTGTATTGTGGTAGGGCACAAGCTAGAATAACAAATGTCATTCCAATCGACCCAGCAAATGCCAGGGACACCAAACTGTAAAAATAATTCGTATTATTTTAATTTCTCTGCCAATTAATATAGTTAAACATGAAATGGATATTTACTAAAAATTATCATTCATATTTAACATTCACAATAATTTTGAAGGTTTTATAAATAATGTCTGACTTTACACAATCTAGTTGGCTTGCACCGTCTTTCATAGATGTTAATAGGTCCATGTAGGTATGTAGTTGGACCATGTCTTAGAGTAGGTACTGTAGGTAGATAGTTATTTCACATTGGTGACAAAAACGAAGTCTTTGTTGACATATTGATTACAGCTACTGTGCTAGCACACGATAGCAATTTCTAGATAAGGTAGAAATAGGGTTTCGGTATTACAGTTGTAACTTTACAAGGGCTGAAGGTAAAGTCCTCTGTATGCTGTGTGGTGCCGGCTTAGCATTTGCACCACCCCAACTCTTCCCGCGGGTGTCGTCAGAGGCGACTAAGGGATATCCACCAGGGGCGGGCAGCAGCACCCCTTGCAGAAAAATTCTACCACCGAACTGCGATCCTCAACCCTCACGCCTAGCATGGGGATTATAGGCATTACTCCCCCCCCCCCCATGCCAATAAGGTACTTTTCAGGGGGAGGCCTGCGTCAGTAGTGGACCAATACAGGCTGTTGAGGGGGTTGAGGAAGGTCGGATAGAAAAACATTTCCCAACAGAGGTCAACTTACCCTGATCATCCAACACACCCATGATGATTACATGAAAAGAATAACATAATCAATCAGAACTGAACCAACAAAAGCAGAGGAATATTAGTAAATAAAAATGAGTCATTCAGCCAAAACCGAATGACTTTCACGAGACAAGCCCTAACAAACCTAATCCAATTATGTTGTTCCAAGAGAATACCTTTGATTCCAGCCATTGTGTTTGTTGGTAGACGTAAAGCCACAAAGTGGGAGACTAAATTGATAAAACACGAAGGATTCACTTCGTAATTGTCGATTTCCTTTTCTTTCAATCAAGAAATCTACAGACAACACAATAAACAGACAGCTAGCACAGAACGAAACCTATATTTAATCTGAGGAAAAGCAGTGTTTGTTTGACAGCTCTATGACATGACAAGTTTGATACAAACAAAACCACAATAATGCTGCCAACAAGCTTCAGCGTTGTTTGGCCATAACTTAACCAAAATAAAACTAAACCACCTTTCAAACTCATCGGCCAATATAAATTCTATAAATTCTTCAAATGAAACATCTGTTTTATTAGGATTAAAATTTAAAAGGTGGTTGCCATTTTCTAAATTTTACCAAGCTTTGTAGCTTAAAATTTGAATACAAAAAAAACATTAGTAGTAGATTGTAAAAATATTGCCAAATGGTAACAAGGTACCTATATCAAATGAAGGCTAAAAAACAGTTGGTCCTTGTCACATTGGTATCCTCATTTCCTACAAATAAATTCCTACAAATAAAACACTGAATAGGTGTTTCGTTTTATTTTGGTTAAGTTTTGGCCTTTATATTTTTATTTTATGTGTACTAATAAAATTTGGCAAAATGGCAAAATATTGTCCATTCGCTATACTGGTACTGACGTGACTAAAAAATGGATTGTTCTAGCTTTTTGAACATAGAGTTGGTTGGTAATGTTTAGTAAGTCACTAGGTATGTCATTGTCACCGTCACGCAATTCTTACTTCACTGTCAGGTCAGATTTAGGATGCGTTCCGTTTCTCACATAGGCCCCACAGCCGCGATTATGAAACGCGTTTTGTGTGTCACGCGATTTGTTGCGATTTTGAAGCCCGATTTCTTACACACAGCTGCGTTTTTGTAAGCGCGATTTCTAGACTGCAGAAGATGCAAAACTCAGCTGTGTGTAAGATGACATGTGGCTTAATACAAAATGTTCCGTGAACCATTATCGCAAAATCGCCGGACGCGGAAACGCTCAGGCGCACACGAAGTCGAAGAGAGAAACGGAACGCAGCCTTACTAATTCTGCGGCTGCCAGTGTCAATTATTGTGTATGTCATGTCTGTCTAGTGTCGTGTCTGTCACAAACAATAACAAAGCTCTCCTCCTCTCTCACCCGCCGCCGCGGTATTAATTATCTATCTTTTTGAGGTTATTTATATTTTCCCATCTTGAATTAACTAGTTTATTGCATTTCGTTTATCTAGACCTAGAACTGACCACACACCATTAAAACTGACTGACGTACCATGGATGACGACGCAGAAACCTATAAACTTTGGAGAATTCGTAAAACTGTAATGCAGGTAACGCAGACAACTACAACAAACAAAAGCAATGTTTTCGTTTCAAAGTCACCATCCTAACAGAAGTCTTCATATTTTCCAGCTATGCCACGATCGTGGGTACTTGGTAACGCAGGATGAATTGGATCAAACCTTGGAGCAGTTCAAAGAACAGTTTGGTGATAAACCTAGGTAAGCCACACTATTGCTTACTACTTCAGACCGCGGCTTCCATAACGTGAAAACTGAATAAGGCGTCGCCTTAAATATATATACCTAATAGAATATACATAAAGCACTCAGGAATCTTCTGAACTCTGAACAGACCATTGGTCTGGAGGCTACCCATCTCAAACTTAATACACACTACCTGTTTATTTATGATATGACCTGTGTACTCATAAATAAACAGGTAGTATGTGTTATTTCTGAACATCTCGTGTAAGTTGGTTAGACATAATTTTATCTATTATTTATCACACTCACCAATGTGTAATTTTGTGTTTTGCGATATTGTCTTGTCCACTATGTTTTTCTTAATTGCTTCATCTAATATCTGCATAATTCTGAAGAGGAACACTTAACTTTTTAACAAAAGACACTAACAAAATCACTGTAAAAGATTTTTATTAACTTTACAACAAAACATTGAACAGCTACTACTGTCATTATGTACCTTGGTGACATGTACAATGACATCATAAGAATGTCAAAAACTAACAATAAAACCTCTATAGATCAATTTTCCGACTCTACCTTTGAGTTTTATAAAAGTCTCTAAAAAAGTAAAGCTTATGCTCCCATACACTCTTGAATTGTAAGTACCTATCTCAAATAATTCAAATAAGATGAGCTAAAGATACAAGAACAATAGTCAACAGGTATTTAGTCAAACACAGACCTCTGTATTTTAAATTCTTCTTTGTCTCTGTTTTCAGTGAAAAGAGGCCAGCAAGAAGTGACCTGATTGTGTTGGTGGCCCACAATGACGACCCTACGGATCAGATGTTCGTATTCTTCCCCGATGAAGCTAAGATCGGCATCAAAACCATTAAGACATATTGTACGAGAATGCAGGAGGAGAATATTCATCGAGCTATTGTTGTTGTGCAAGCAGGTCAGTAGAGATGTTAGCAAATTGTTAAACAAGGATTCTTTTGCATTCCTACCGAATGTGTTAGTACCAAAGTTTTATACTACGTAAAATTGGCGAAAAAAAGTGGTGGTGGTTAGTATCGCTACCGATACTAAGCATCGCCATATATTTTCTTACCCAAATTCAAAAGAAGGAGGAGGTTCTATGTTTTGCTGTATGTAAGTATGTTTTTTTTCTATATCAATATTATATTCTTCGATTTCTCCCTCAATTGTTGACTGATTTGGTTGGTTCTTTCGCTTTTTGGTATACAGAATGATCCTGAGATGGTCCTATAAAAATTGTATTCCCGCGGGATAAGTATTATCCTGCTGAACTTATATAATACTTAATAAGCCTTTATTCGGACAAGACACTTTCACTTTGTGGTTCATATATATCTCTTTTCCTCCATCTCTGTGTGTCCGTTTGCCAGGTGGCAAAGGCCTCCTCCAGTCTTCTTCATCCTGCTGAACTTAATAAATAAAAATAAAAATAGATTGTTTTTTAGACAACTTAGTCTATTTTGTTAGTACACTTAGGGCTAGAGGTACGTACTTAATATTAAACAGGGATTTTGTGATGATGTAGGGAATACATCCGAGGACAATCAAATTTGATAGATATCACATTTAGGATACCGTTGCTGCTCCCGCGAGTTCTGCTGAGCAGTGAGGCTGTCTTTTTGCGCCATATTGCGTCAAAAGAGTCGGTTCGAGCCTCGGCAAACATACCTGAGGCGCTGCAGAACCGCGGCAGCCGCAACAGTAACCTAAATGCGTTATTATACTGGACACGCTGGATACATACTTAAAAAACAGTGTCAATGTTAAGGAATTGGAAGTCAGTTTTTAGTTTTTTCAAAACAATTATTCATCTTATAGTTGCATTACATGAAGGAATCACACTAATATTATAAATGCAAAAGTTTGGATGGATGTTTGTTACCTCTTCACGCCCAAACTACTGAACCGATCGGGCTGAAATTTTGCATACAGGTAATTCTAATCTGTAATCCTGTCCTAAATCCTGGAATCAACATTTATTCATACATTTTATCCCATAAATCAGTTACCATGGGATAGAAATCACTTTTAAACGTTTCCATAGAAACAACGCGTGCGAAGCCGCGGGCAGAAACTAGTAATAAATAAAAGTCCTCGCCAGTCCAGTAATAGGTAATTATGTGAATTGCCGCGGTGTTTGCGAATGTTGTGGCTAACTCTAATTTAGAGAGCACTAAAATAGGTTCAAATTGTAAATACGAGTTCAATTTTTTTTCTATTATACTAGCTGCGCCCCGCGGCTTCGCCCCCGTGGAAATTTATGTTTCCAACTTTCTTAATTTTTTCTTTCATAAGGACCTTCTCCTGACAATAACAAACACAACAAAGAAAGAATTAGCAAAATCGGTCCAGCCGTTCACGCGTGATGCCGTGACCAAGGAAAACGGGTTTCATTTTTATATTAGACTAGCTGCGCCCCGCGGCTTCGCCCCCGTGGGAATTTATGTTTCCAACTTTCTTAATTTTTTCTTTCATAAGAACCTTCTCCTGACAATAACAAACACAACAAAGAAAGAATTAGCGAAATCGGTCCAGCCGTTCACGCGTGATGCCGTGACAACGCGAAACGGGTTTCATTTTTATATATAAGACTAGCTGCGCCCCGCGGCTTCGCCCCCGTGGAAATTTATGTTTCCACCTTTCTTAATTTTTTCTTTCATAAGAACCTTCTCCTGACAATAACAAACACAACAAAGAAAGAATTAGCGAAATCGGTCCAGCCGTTCACGCGTGATGCCGTGACAACGCGAAACGGGTTTCATTTTTATATATAAGATTTAGTTATTACAAAATGCATGCGTATTCAATTTCCGGCATTATGAGATTCAGTCCTATTGATTAGCTAGACATTTTGGGATTAAGTTCTTATGGACCGGAAGCGTAATTTTCTCAGTATTTTCTTTTTTGTATCTCTTTGTGTTATCTCTAGTTGATTGCCCTAAATAAATAAATAAGTTTTTTGGAATGAGGCGTTTCTGAAAAAGAAAAGAACTCCTATTTTACGACAAGGAATATAATATCAGGAAACTGGACGCACATGTTACATTATACCAAGGCATTACACAGAACACTAAGTGTGGCGCAGCGGGCAAAGGACTGCCTGCGACGCAGGAGTTTGCGGGTTCGATTCCCGACTCAGGACAAATATTTATACGATCTGCAGAATTTGTTCCGGGTGTTCTGTGTGTGGAACAGGGCTTAATATTTATTGTGTTCCACAGGTATGACGCCCTCCGCCAAACAGTCCCTAGTAGACATGGCTCCGAAGTACATCCTGGAACAGTTCCTGGAATCAGAACTGCTCATCAATATAACGGAGCACGAGCTGGTGCCGGAGCATATTGTGCTGACACCTGATGAGAAGCAAGAGCTGCTGGCTAGATAGTATCCTTTTATAATGAGTATTGTTGGCTGGTGACTGCGGTCGCATCGTAAGAATTGACCCCTAGCAACGTGGATTTCGTAATAGTCGACTAAGGGCGCGTTTCCACTGTGTCGTGACGACAGAAAGACGTGCAATTTAAAACATCGTGGCTTGTATATTCAAATGGAGGTGTTCACATAATTATAGGCCTGCATGATTAACTCCGATAATAATCGCGACTACAAACAGTCGTTGTAATGGAAACAGCTAGAGACGATAGTCGTCCAACGATAATTTACGGTCACAACTTCTACTCTCTTAAGGCCTGATCAGGCATTTTCCATCGCCATTTTTTCGCCTTTTGCCTGCTGATTGGGAGGAGTTTTGCCTATTTATTCTCAGGTTTCAGGGGGTGGGAACTTCCCACCCGCCCTAAGGGCGGCCTGACCTTAAGACTAAATTATAATAATAAAAGAGAAATATTCTCCTAAATAAATTTACAATTTATCGCTTATACTCAGCCATTTTATTTAATGCAAAGATTGCTAATTGGAGCTGAATTAGGAACCCCCGGATCTTTAATTGGAGATGATCAAATTTATAATACCACTGTCACAGCTCATGCTTATATCATAATTTTTCCCTACCAGAGGACGGCAGCAGTTTCCTTTCGAGTTTTTTAACACCTCTACTGCGAACACCAATCCACTTGACAAGCATGGTGGAATAACAAAAGCTCCCTTGTTTGTGGGAAGCACGTTCAGCTGTGGACATAAGAGTGCTGATCGTTATGTTATGTTCTATGATTTCCTGAAGCAGTGACTCAGTAAACTAAAAGAGAACATGCTGATGAGAATACAGGCCGGTGACCCTGTCGCGAGGTATTTTGGACTGAAAAGAGGACAGGTAATAAATTATAAAATAACAGATATAACACCATTTTAATTTAAGACACATAAATGAGCTAATTTCTGGCCGTTGTTTCTATGGAAACGTTTTAAGGTAATTTCTATCCCATGGGAACTGATATAAGGGATAAAAAGTAGCCTATATTTTATTCCAAGCCTAGAACTACATGCAAAATTTTAGCCCTACCCATAACACAAGCTCTGCTTAGCTTGGGGCTAGATGCTGTGTGGATAAATAATGTTGGATTGTCCAACATTATTTATTATTATCACACTAATATTATAAATGCGTAAGTTTAGATGGATGGGTGAATGTTTGTTCCTTCTTCACGCCAAAACAACTGAACGAATATGGCTGAAATTTGGCATAGATGTAAGTCTAGCTAGATCTTTCTATCTAGACTCCTTTGTAAATAGGAATAACCTTTAAAAACTTTCATAAAAATAACAAGTGAAGAAGAATGAAATCTCGGGCAGATGTATAGATAAAAGATTTATTCGATACTGCAGCACAAAATACGATAAATAAGATACAGAAAACATACAATATAACACAGAAAACATAAAATATAACACAGAAAAACTAACAGCAACTAGTGAGGCTGATAAATTAGTGAAACACAAATTCTATGGCGATAGTACTAAGAGCTCTTTCACAAAAAGATTTACTATCATCGTTCTGATAGCTCGTAAAATTTAATTCTCGTACATCTTGGGTAAATCAATAACCCAAAACATTTAGCTAAAACTCGGTCAAGTTTGGCTTAATCAACTTCCGGTCATCGTCCGGCAGGTGTTTCCGGCGTCACTAATAAATAAGAGAACCGACTTCTGAGTTCGGTTTGACGATAGTATCGTCAAACCGTCAGCAAATCTTAACGTCTCTTCTTGTATGGCCTTTGCATAGTTCCATGTCCGCACAATAGAGAGCTGTAACAAATCCCACTGAAAAATTAGACGTCACGATGAATTAATAATAATAATAAATGTTTATTCACTAAAGTAGGTTTACAAAGTTGGTCCAGTCTATTTTAATCTTTGTAGTACAAACATACTTGTGTTAAACCTATCATGGTCAAAGATAGTGACACCTCGCTCTAACTAAGTTTACATTAAACTTGTATTTAGACACGAGGGCTCAAACCTCCGGCTACTTTAAGTTCACAGATGCCCGAAGCTAGAATTTTTACAACGGATTAAAAAGAACTCTATATTGCTTGTGCAACCCTAACTATAATGTACCTATATTATCATACTTTTATGTAAAGCTAGAACTTATATATAACACAGATACAGTAGAAAATACATTATAACATAGATAGCTGAAACCTTAGGGCTTAGAAAGGTATAATAATCGTCAAACTTCTTGTCCTCTGGCGAACAACGTGAAAAAGATTCATTCATAATTCATAATTCTTTATTGCACAAAATTGGTACAAGTAGAACATTTACCAGGAAAAATAATGGCAAAGGCGTGCTTAACCCTAAAAGGAGTTCTCTTCCAGCAAAAATTGGTAAAAGTGGGTACATGTGCTTAAACAAAGGCTACAATATTTAATTTTAACCTACTTATTAAATGGACTACTACATAATAATAATACAATACATAAAAATACTATAACTTAACAAATACTATAATTATATACACATATAAATTGAATAAATACAACAGAATCATAAAGATAGGTAATGCTCTTTGACTTTACGCTTGAAAATGAAGAGTGAAAAGATGTCGGTTGGAGTGGAGTTTACGGGACGCAGTCAATTACAAGGCGAAAAAGACTTAGAAAATTTTTGACGAATGTTCGTGGCGACTCTGTGACTGAAAGGGTGTGTATATGTATAACTGCACCCAGAGTCCTAACGTTAACACATATCCCACCTTGAGGTCAAAGGTCATTGACCTTGGCCTCAAAACTCAATAATATATCTTTCGGTCTCAATAATATACCTAGAGGTCACTGACCTCAAGGTCACTGACCTCAAAGTTCATGACCTCAAGGTCAAAGGTCAATGACCTCAAAAAAAATAGTTTTTTCTTGCGTCCCGTAAACTCCACAGCGACCGAGTTTTTGTTTTGAAAATTAAAAGAGCGAGACAGGGCTATACGAAGCTGTACCTATCTCTTTCGCCTGCTACGTTGTTTGCGACATTATGAATTATATGCGTGAATTTACGTGCGTAAACGTCCTACTCTCGCTCCCAGTCAGTGGACAAGTTGTTTGGCGGCTACTGTACCATACAGCAGTATCTAAAATATCGCAGCTTTTTCATGTTGCCAAATTTTGGAGGATAAGGATCGCAGTGCAAATAATAGGTAGTTTAAAAATTGACATAGGTATTCTTAGTGCTTCTTTTGTAATCCAAAAGATATAAAACGTATTAATTCTGCTCAGCAAATAGTAAGTGTGTGGATACACCATTTGACTTGATTCAAAAAACTTGCTTAACTAAAATTTGCCAATATTCTTTTCATCACGATGTTTTTCTGTAGTAACCGGGTAGCTTAGTGTTGTGTTGCATTATCGAACAGTAACCAATCCAAAAGTTTCACATAATTATATTTAACCCCAAAAAGTACTAACATTAAGGAACTCTGTAGGTATTTTGGTAGGTACATACCTATTTAAAGATCCGATTGCGTCAAAGTTCATGCCATCTCAACCTAGATGTAAGTAAAATTCAGCAGATATGGTACGTTCTTCCAGCGCTAACTCAACAAATGGCCTGTGTTGTGTTACAACTAAATGCAAAGACACGCTATTTCCAATCTTTTGCTGTTTACCTACCTAATGAACAACAAAGATAGAAAGACGTACCTAGACCGAAGTGCAACCAAGACAGCAATACGCACGCGAAACATGAAAGCCGCCGGTCCGACTATAACTGAGGTGGACCTAATTTGAGCGTTCCACTTTCGAGAAGCTAGTAGGTACTTACCCAATCTCCCGAATTTTATTTACATCTATGCATCTGAATAAAATTCAGGTTCACATCGTCGTAAACTTTGCGCAACTTTACACCTCATTATCATTATTGTGTTTTACGAATAAATGCATTTTAAATACAGCTTAGAAAGCATCGGTTTGTTCATTAAGTATGACATAATATGCAAAATGATCCAAATAAAAATTACGCAATTCTGTATCTTCGTAATAGATGATAGAGATGGTTTTGTAATAATTTGTTTTTCGCAGGTGGTGAAAATTATTCGATCCTCGGAGACTGCTGGCAGATACATTTCATATAGATTAGTATGTTAATTAGAATAGTTAAATAAAATAAAAAAAAATATTTTAACGAATATCCGCTTTAACTTTTTTTTTTAACAATGTTTAACAATTAAACACTTTTCTAGACCAAACGTTTAACATTTTTCTAGATTGGTAAACTGTCGAACTAACGATTTGCTCATAAATTTTAAGAGAATGATTGTGAAAAGGATTTTTGATCTCTGATCCTAAGATCAGGTCCGCTTTTGGTGGGCAATCTACGTATTTGTGGTTTGATGATAACTATTATTATTATTATTATTATTAGCCAAATTTATCCCACTGCTGGGCAAAGGCCTCCCCCCACTCTCTCCAGACATCACGATCACTGGCCAGCTCCGTCCAGTCGACCCGGAATTTGTTCAATTCGTCCTGCAATCTCCGTCTAGGTCTACCGCGTCGCCTTCTCGCCTGTTCAGGTTGCCAATCGGTGGCTACCGTAGTCCATAGATGATAATAATGATGATTATTTTGTATAGCCTGCTAAGCTTCTTTAGGTGATTATTTATTGTTACATTAAAGCTTTATAGAGATTAGAGAGAACGTAGTGAAGGACGTCCTCCGGCCAGGTGGGATGACGACCTGCGAAAGACTGCAGGCAGATTCTGGATGCGTAAAGACGGCGCTATGGCGCTCATTAGGGGAGGCCTATGTCATGCAGTGGAATATTATAGGCTGATGATGATGAATATAGAAATGCGTTTCACAAAATACCCCTGGCTGAGGCGCTCATAAACAAACACCCTAGATAAGGTTTTGTCTGAGAAAAGCACAGTTATATTGTTTACAGCGATCGTGGTCACGGGGCGACTGACGCCCCGTGACCACGATCGCTGTAACGCGGTAGAAACGTAGGGGAAATAAAACAAAAGGTACGCGATAAATACCCGATATAATCATTAACTATACTAGTACCCTGACTAAAATCGCAATGCAATAGGGGACAGGATACGTAAAAACGTCTTACGATGAAGGAATTAGGTAGCGGCACTGAAAAACTAGACACACTTCGTACGTTTCGACAGACAAACCTTCTATGGTGTAAAGTGTCGTATAATCAAATATGTATTTCACGCATTCGCAAACACGTGAAATGCTCATCAAATTTTTTAAGCGAAACTTTTCTAGTGCGCCTAGATTTAGTGTTATTTATTACTAACAGTTATATAGCATCTTCCCATCCGCTTGATAACAATGCTCAATCATAAAATGATTACCTTTTGATTAAGTACCTACCTACCTTTTATTGACGGAAAAAGACTTAGATCTTCATGTAACATCTTTAATAACCCATACAAAACATAGGTGCCTACTTTTGGTACATGTACAGATTTCGCAATTCCCTCACACGTATAAAATGCATCTTGCTTGTTGCACGTTTGCAAATAAAAACGATCGAACTGGAGCAGTTTTCGCAATAAGTTCTCACGGTGTGAAAATTTTCAAGGACTTTTTAATACGGACAACATTTATTAAGTACCTACCTACCTGCATTTAAGACTTTTAAAGCCTAGTAAGTAATTGTGATTCTCTTCGAAAAAAGTGTCGACATGTAGGTACTTTACCTATCTATAGTGCTCGTTTAACTCGAATCAAATTATGCCAAAACGATTTCGGTAGTTTCGGTAAGTAGTAGGTACCTACCTAAATATGGTAGAGCAGGTAAATTGGGTAAAGATATTAATCAGCAATATAAATATGATATAGGTTCTTAACTAGGTATATATTTCGGGTATTGATCACGATTATTTAAATATTTTCCCCGACGTTCCAGCTGGTTTACACGCCGTGGCACTCGTGGCAGCCGTGGTCACGGGATCACTGTTACCCGTTAAATAGGTACAGGATATCGCCAAAGTACTTAATGTCGTACTCTGAATGTGCCTTAATGTGCTTTAATTTGTGCAAATGGCGTCAAATGTCGCTGTGCTTTGACATCTATGTTGCAGACAGATGGAGAATGGAGGAGTGTGTATCGCTCCATGGCTTGATGACAACTAATTATCTATCTGATAAACAACATAAGCAGTCAAACCACAGTGACAAAAAATAAAGCACATTAATTATTTACCATTACTAGGTCACACTGTATAATATGTTCTGATCGCGTTAGTTTAAACAACTTGTAATATAGTTATGTTTATGTATGTTGACACCATCAAAATGTATAAAAAACTGGTGCAAAATAAAGCATAATATATGCATCAAAAGCAGAACGTGAACCCGGATAGAAAAAGCCAAAAAACGTGATTTATTGACAGTGAAGGTGCATCGATAACACCAAACAGACGTTGCATAAGTGGACAGAATCACCTATGAAATTGTGTTAGGGACATTGCAAGACTGTGTTGTGATTGAGTAGTGTTTACCCGACGACAGGAAAAAAGCTTATTGATGGATCTTTGAATCACAATGGTGGACTGATAGTGGTGTCTTCATTGATTTGGATAACGTAAGTACCTACTTATTACTTTACTACACTTGCGAGCTTTAAAATGGAATCGCTTCATCGCGAGTTGATCAAAACAATTTTTTTACAATTTATGTACAATGAACTATAGATTGTGGTATATCATTTTAAAGGTAATTTTGTTACCTTTCAAGTGATATCAAGAAGATTTAAAATTAATTAAATTGGCTACCTAAATTTCGGGAATTATTGCAATAGGTCGAAGTTGCATCTATCGGCTGCTATCGGCGCCGGAGCTGGATTAGCTGGATTTCTCCCTCGTATCCGCTGTTTTAGCTCGTCCCACATATGCCAGATTGGGTTCAAGTCAGGAATAAGGGCTGGCCAGTCTAGTGTGGGAATGCCGACATGGAAGACGTCTGTCGGTACTGTCTAGTCACTGCTGCGGTGTGGCAGCGGACATTATCGTGCATTAAATCAAAATTTATCGTCGCCAATAAATCCTGCGTAAGGGAAAACATAACTTAACTCATAGTTCACTGCAAAGAGATTGTAAAAATTTGTCTTGAACAACCCTTGAAGCGATTCCAGTTTAAAGCTCGCAAGTGTAGTTTTTATTACTGACACAATCTAAATACTTTTAATCTGTGCTAAAATGGTGTATGTAACTCTTTTTAACCAACTTCGAACGGCTGTTTGTATTCATTATGAATGTACCTAAGCGGGTTAACTACGAACTTAGTTTGTGTTGGAAGAACACCAAAGTTTCATCCCTTAATGAGAGACTTCATCAGGGCTGTATGTATGTTATTTTTGTATGTAGGTATGTTGGTCGATTTCTCCGTGAATTGTGGATCAATTTTGAAAATTAATTTGTTATTGTATAGATTATATTATAATCCCGAGGTGGTAGCATAAAAAAAGGTAGAATATTCCGAGGGATAAGGGATAAACCGACTACGCGATTTTTAGTTTTTTCAAACATTCAAATTACCTAATATCAATAAGAATGAATGCTTGAGGCGATGGGACGCAGTGGGCCAATGTTCGCAACGCAGAAGGTTTTGGAGTTTGATTCTCAAACTAAATGTTCTGTCATGTTTTTCTAAACAAAATTTCACATAAATCAGTAGGTAATCTGGTAGGTAATGTCCAGCAATAACGCGTTTACTGGCATGCTTTATCTGCCCTACATCACCGTGTGCGTCGGTGGCACTCAAAGAGGTATTCAATATTAACAAAATATAGCCAGCCACATCGATGCGCTTTGATTCTGAATATTGTTTCTCGCTAATCAGGTAGATAAGTCACCTTAAATCATCGGCCTTGCATTTAATAAGGTCAATATTAACATAGATTTACTGCGACACCGCGTTAGACACCAAATGTTTTCTTTTGACGTGACAACGTCTTATAATTCGATAGAGCCGGCTGCACGCACGAAAAAACATGACGTCATGCGGCGTTACCTCGTCATGCATCGTTACCTCACTCTGAGTTGTCACGTTCAACTATCGTCAGTAAACCGACTTTACAGACAACCAATTTTTTGACGTTACAACGTCTTATAATTCGATAGAGCCGGCTGCACGCACGAAAAAACATGACGTCATGCGGCGTTACCTCGTCATGCGGCGTTACCTCGCTCTGAGGCGTTCCATGTAAGGCTTGAAGTGCAAGCGAGAGCGCTCGACATCCGTCTCTCTCCTACTTGAGTGAGCGATGCGTCTGCGTGTGTCTGCGTTGTCACGTTCAACTATCGTCAGTAAACCGACTTTACAGACAACCAATTTTTTTACCCAAATTTGGGACAAAGACAATGGTATGTTATCGGTGGACGCAGATCCGTTTGCATAAGTCAAACATGCAACAATATTAGGAATTCGCACGTTCTGTTAGCTTGACAGCTCGGAAAATCCATTAATGATTGATGAACATGCTCACTCGATCACGAATCGAGCCGCTGCTAGGGTAAACGTGTAACGCTGCTAGGGTAAGTGGAGACCGGCAAACGTAGGGTAGCACTCCCTCCGGCCAAGTGGGATGACGATCAGCGAAAGACAGCTGACAGATGCTGGAGGCGGCAATCTGAATGCAAGATGGACGCTATGGCCCTCATTAGGGAGACCTATGCCCATGTTAATATAGGCTGATGATGACGAACCGTTTTATAAGTCAGGCATGCAACTAAATTAGGAATTCGCACGTCCCGTTAGTTTCACAAAGTACCTAGTAGTTAGTAGTTCAAAGTCGCTCAGCGAGCTATGGAAAGAGCTATGCTCGGAGTCTCTCTGAAGGATAGAATTCGTAACGAATACATCCGACAGAGAACCAAAGTTATCGACATAGCTCAAAGAATTAGCAAGCTGAAGTGACAGTGGGCCGGCCATATCTCGCGAAGAACCGACAACCGCTGGGGTAAACGAGTTCTTGAGTGGAGACCACGACTCGGCAAACGTAGTGTAGGACGCCCTCCGGCCAGGTGGGATGACGATCTGCGAAAGACTGTAGGCAGATGCTGGATGCGGCAAGCTGAAGACAGGGCGCTATGGCGCTCATTAGGGGAGGCCTATGTCCAGCAGTGGACTAATATCGGCTGATGATGATGATGATGTTAGTTTCACAGCTCGGAAAATCCATTAACAATTAACGAACGTACCTCACTCGATCACGAATCCGAATTAGAAAGTAAATCTGTAAGTATAACCAAAGATTTTGTTGCAACATATAAATATTTAGATGTGACCGGTTTCCAAAACTGCGGAAATAAAATGGGGAAGTGATTTCTCTGATATGTAAATGTGTTTTGTCTAAACGAGCGGTTAATGTGTGCTCTGCTATTTCCACGGATAAATGTACCTTTATTGGTCTCATTATACTCCGTTTATGCAATTAGTGCAGTGTGGGTTTTCTTCCGTTGAGATAAAGTATGATGTGTTCGGAAATACTTTACTAAAACTGTCGCTCGCTTTCCTTGGCCGTCAAAAGCACGTTGCTGCGCCTTCGGATGTCAGATAGATAATTTAAGTTAATATGTTTTTGTATCAGTGTCATATCATTCTCAGACTGGTTTCGCTTCTACTGAAATTAGCTCAGAGTCAGTTGTATTTTGGTAATATAAAATTCCTAGTAGCTAGATGTTAATAAGTTTGTCGCAAATTAGTTAGGACATTCGGTCGAATAGAGTTTATTAAATAAATAAATATAAAATTGCACTTGGGTTACGTGGAGCCGTGTGGTGCCGGCTTAGAATTTGCACCACCCCAACTCTTCCCGCGGGTGTCGTAAGAGGCGTCTAAGGAATTTCCACCCGACGGCGGACAGCAGCGCCTCCCGCACAACAAAATTCTACCACCGAACTATGATTAGATTACCAACGCGCATGCCCAGCGTGGGGATCATGGGCATTACTCCCCATGAGATAAAAACCAATAAGGCGCCTATCAGGCGGAGGCCTGCGTCCAGCAGTGGACCAATATAGGCTGTTGAGGTTGGGGTATAATGGGTACAACTGTAGACTCTAGGTATATGTCCTGACTCCTTCTAGCTTCGAGCTATGCTTTGAGTTTTTCTACGGGATAGAATCCGGAATACAGAAATCCGTAGAAAATCCAAGTCAACCACACTAGCATAAAAATTAAAAAAAATATCTATCGGAGTATTTTTCACACCACCTTTATGCGGATTGCAGACCGAAAGCTGAGCTAACTTAGTTTAGCTTAGCTCGCATACCTAGGTTACGCAGTTATCCATACTACTAACATAGCTTAGTTTGTGTAGTTTGCAGTCTGCACACATGTATGAAAAACTGCGTCAGCTATGCAGACTAAGACAAAACTAAGTTAGCTTAGCTTTCGGTCTGAAACCCGCATTAGGAGCGCGATTCGCTCAGCCAATTCCATCAAGCGTTGGTATGTTAGGCATACCATTACCATAGCATGAAGATGCAAGATGAAAAGAAAAGTTAAACTAAACGCCGGTGATCATTGCAGTTACGTAGCGTAACTGAAGCGCAATTAGCGTAAACCCATGTCTATGTGATGCGACAGGCACGCGTAAACTAGAGATGTTACTGAAGAATAGATAGAGAGAATGAAACCAGGTAAATGGTAATAAATTAATAATGCTCGACAATCCATACAGCATCATCTAGCCCCAAAGTAGTCAGAGATCGTCTCGTTGCTAACGTCAAAATCGACACCTCAGAGCTAGTGATGGTGAAAATTTTCATTCAGTTTTATTTATAACTAGACGATCGCCTCGCGGTTTCACCCGCGTAGTTCCCGTTCCCGTGGGAATTCCGGGATAAAATATGTCACTCCCTGAAAAGTAAGCTTCCTAACGGTGAAATAATTTTTCAAATCGGTCCAGTAGTTTCGGGGCCTATTCAATACAAACAAACAAACAATCAAATCTTTACTCTTTATAGTATTGAGTAGGTATAGATTTCTCCTAACTTCATACCATGCTGTCACTTAGATTATAATTATTTCATTTTAAATGGTTTCTTAGTTTTAAGTGTGTAATAAAAGTATTTTCTATTTATATAACTATCTTAGTTTATTTAAAAGTAAAAATATTTAGTTTTGCTCACAAGAGCAGAAAATATGATGTATTTTGCAGTGCCTCACAGAGGCTCATGTTGGTAGCTATAATCTATTCTTAAGATCTTTGTACAACATTAATGCAATAAAACACATAAAACTTGAAATACTGTATGATTTACACGTCAAACCATAAACTGATTTGTTAGCGCTCGTCCGAAAAGCGATTCGTTCATATCGCGTTTCGTCCAATAAGCGGTTCGTCAAAAATCCATGCGCAGTTCGTCCAAAAAGCGATTCGTCCAAATCGCGTTTCGTCGAATAAGCGATTCATCCAATAAGCTATTCGTCCAATAAGCGGTTCGTCAGGAATCCATGCGTAGTTCATCCAATTCTTACTAAGTACTTTAGAATTATCCAAAATAGTTTATATTTTCATATTTATTGTTTCATACATGTTTGAAAAATGACAGCTGATTACTCAACAAAGGTGCATGGCTACAACAAGCTTAACACTCTTCAAAACTGTTTCGTGCGTATTAAGCAGGGATTTGGGTCGAGTTTCAAATCCATAATTCACGTTTCACATTCATACAACACATTTGAGCATTGCTAACAGTTACCTTTACGTTATTTGAATGTGCCCATCCACTAATACTTGGTACAGTTATCGCATCATAAAATAATTGCTACCTACATAAACTGTCGGATTATGTACGGTTAAAGAGAAAAATGCGTTCAACAAACTATTGAAGTATTTTCATTCTTATTTTTTAACTGACTACGAAAACAGGACGAGTTCTATTTTCGGCAGTATGTATGTTTTATGTATGTACGTCGATATCTCCGTCAGTTGCCGAACCGATTTAGATGAATCTTTTGCGATTGAATAAATAATCCCGAGATGGTCATAAAAAAAATATCCTCGAGAGATTAGTAGTTATTTGTCGCGCAAAATTAAAACAAACAGCGTTATTATTAAAGAATTTGAAGTCGTTTCTTAGTTTTTTCAATAGGATTTAGTTAGGTACTCGGAAAAGTCTACCAATGCATATACATACGTATACGTAAGCTCCTAGAAAATTGCTGAGTTATATCTATCTGCTAACCTACATAAAGCTGTCTAATTCTAATCGTAAGCTATCGGTGGTCACTATGTATCTTAATAATAAACGCTTTCATCAAATACAAAGGCATTAAACGGACCAGACACTGACTCAACAAAACCCATAATAAACACTATGGAATTTCCGATTGTAAACATAGATTGGTCTATTGTACACCAAACAAATAAAATCAAGTGTATACAAAATGATCACTGTCAAAAATTATAAGGTTCCAAGTTCCAAACGTTGGCAAGGTCAAGAGTATCATAATAGGTACAGTGCCACCCAAATTTCTGTTCCCGGAGTCAAAATGGAACCGAGCCGTTAAGTATCTACTCCCTAACTAATACATGGGTTGGTAGGTACACATAATATCCACCAATCAAGTGGGATTTTTTGACAAAATCGGCGCATCGCGCTTGGCAGACTGGAAGGAAAATCGAATAGGTGATCGCGGAGTGGTGATAAAAATAGAATCGGTCCACATAGGTAGGAGCTACTCCAAATTTAACTTTTCTTTGATAGGTAGTAACGAATGATAGATACTAGATGG
The DNA here is from genome assembly GCA_963564075.1 of Eupithecia subfuscata. Taxonomy (NCBI): domain Eukaryota; kingdom Metazoa; phylum Arthropoda; class Insecta; order Lepidoptera; family Geometridae; genus Eupithecia; species Eupithecia subfuscata. The sequence goes on from OY751114.1 coordinate 7,073,617, forward strand.
CTCGATGGAATACACCAAGACCTTAATAAATAAATAAATAATGCTGGACAGTTCACAAAGCATTATCTAGCCCCAAGCTAATCAGAGCTTGTGTTATGGGTAGGTACTGGATAACTGATATACTTAATAAAATACACTACACAGATAGAAGTTTTTTTATTGTACATAGCAAACATCCAAAACGCCCTGGACAAATGTCAGCAGATCGTACATACATTTGTCCCGAGGCGGGAATCGAACCCGCAACCTCCTACGTCGCAAGCAGACCTTCGCCCGCTGCGCCACAGAGGTCGTCGAATTGATTTGAAAATTGGAGTGACCGGCTGGCAGGAAAAAGCCAAGCATAAGATCGAATGGAGAAATTTACTCAACTAGACCAAAGCCTACCCGAGGCTGTAGCGTCAGGATGATGGTGATACTTATGAAATCTTCGTCCAAATCAACTAGATAAGTTTGTAGCACTATAAAATATCTCAGAATATGGAATTCTGTAAGTCATTCTGTAAAAGAAGCTTTTTATAGTGATGAATGGACTCTTCATTGTCAAGTTAATCTAGACGACAGACACGATACGAAGACAGAAAAAGTTATTCTTCGTTGAATTTCTACTTTCTTTGGCATAAAAAGTTTAATCATATATCTACCTATAGGTACCAACATAACCTAGGTACAAGGTATCTCTAGAATCTTAATTCTTAGAAAAAAGCGACAGGTGGTAGCTCGAGCTCAAGTAACTTTTAACCTTCTACCTATAGGTTTAAGGCTTCTTTACGCTTTTCTCCTGCTCCGAGCGATCAAAATCCATGCCGAAGCTTGTCAAAAACTCATTTGTATAGATTTTGGACACTAATATTGTGATCCATCCAAACTACAATCGTTATTAGAAGCGGACAAAAGCGTATTGCATCTAAATTCGGTGACTCACTCTAGATAATGATCTCTCAAAATATTATGGTGATTATTACGGTTTGAACCCGTCGTAAATACCTGACACAAAAATGACACTTTAGAAAGATGCTGTCAATAAGAGCTGCACAACTAATTCCCAATAGATTTAAGGCGTTGAAGAAAAAGTGAATTAAATAATTTGTTATTGGAATGAGAATAGTTTATGTTTGGATATCAGGCTGGCACACAATTTATGGGTACCTTAGTTAAACTTAGTGGGTTTAAATGTTATCAAGTTTAATATAATGTAGTTGCGGATAACATAGATCGGAGTTTAAAAAGCTATGTTAAAAAAGGTTCAGCATCAACTATCTATACTATAATTTTCTTTTAGAGCAAACAATTTTGCTGTCACATTCACTACAAAAAAACTATAATTTGATCAATCCACATTATGGTAGGTAAAATGAAAACGTACAAATGAAACTTACTCGTGTGAAGCTACTTTTGATTACGATAATTCATAAAACGGTAACGCCTCATTGTGTTATGAATTTATTGATGATATTGAATGGTCAATCAATCAATCATACGTTTGTACAAAAATGTTAATTGCTATAAGTGTGTCCGCAATGCAATAATTATGGTTTAACATGTATGTTGCCTAATGCGAACTTAAATACTTAGTTGTACACTGTTCACGAGTAAACTTCAACTTCAGGTAAATGTATGATGGTCGCAAAAAATCATGCCGCCCCTTTCTTATCAAACAAAACAAATAGGATGGCATCATTTTTAGTGCTGTCAAATAGGTACCTATGATTTGTTCTTGTGTCATCTAAATTGACACCCTTGTTTGTGCAGTGTTTTATGGACATCGCCCCCATTTTTATTTGTTTCGGCGAGGAAATTCGTTTACGAATAAACTGGTCTGGGGGATCAGAATTTTGTGGGACTCGACGACGACGCCCCGAGAAGGACGTACTTACCTAATACCCACTAAAAACCTCTCCGGTGTCCCTCTCTCGCCATTTTCGCCGAAACACGGGAAGATTTAAAACCTACCGCGACCCATGGACATTCCCCTACGACAAACTTAATTGATAAATAATGTCTAAGTAACGACTGAACAATGTGACTTTTTTAATAGGACATAATTATCAATGTGACTTTTTTAGTAGGTACAGAAGGCATCAACAGCGTGCCCAATGGTTAATATCAGAAACTCTGCTATTGCGTCGCCCATTTCTTTCCGAACTGGTTGAAGTTCTATCGCGCGTCTCATTAGTTAAAATTACAAATCTAAATGTCTGTATCAATACAAGACACACAAACTTCTTTGTCTCATTCGGCCCACTACTGAGCCAAGAATATCTATCTATGTAGTGTATTGTATCATGTGTATCAGTTATTTAGATGTACGAGTATATAGTAACCATAACACGAGCTCTGCTTAGCTCGGGGCTAGATAATGCTGTGTGAATTGTCCAGCATTATTTATTTATTTATTATTATAATGTCGTTATACTGTACAAAATAAAGTCTTTACTATCGTCTCTAAATAACTCAATTCAGGAAATTGCTCTACAAACAATAGACTGTGGGTCTGTCGAGAATAGTTTTCACATAAATGGCTAGGAGAGCCTTAAATCTACGAGGGCCTAGGGGCCGAATTGGAGTAAGTACCTTAGTAGTTGCTCTAGGTACCCCAATGCCCTACCTAGCTATTGTGTTTAACTTTAGGATTTTGTACGAAGGATCGCTTTATATTAGTACCTACTAGCTGCGCCCCGCGGCTTCGCACGCGTTGTTTCTATGGAAACGTTTTGAGGTTATTTCTTTCCCATGGGAACTGATTTATGGGATAAAAAGTAGCCTATGTTTTATTCCAGGCCTAGAATTGTCTGCATGCAAAATTTCAGCCCGATCCATTCAGTAGTTTTGGCGTGAAGAAGTAACAAACATCCATACAAACTTTCGCATTTATAATATTAGTGTGATGTTTATTAACCAAACAGTACCCATAACACAAGCACTATAGAATCGCTAAACTCGAGATACAATGTTTACAAAAAACAATGCATTGAGCATTGTTGTTACATGGCCTTAAATCAATTCATAATTCATAATTCTTTATTGCACAAAAAAAAACATGATACAAGTAGAACATTTACGAGGAAAAATAATGGCAAAGGCGAGCTTAACCCTAAATAGAGTTCTCTTCCAGCAAACCAATTTCAATCAATCAATTTCTTCTCATTTTTGAAAGAATTTGCACTACCGTCGATTTTAGCTTTACTTCAATCATAAGTGATGACAATTACAACAAGTAGGTACAAAATAAAAAAAACGACAGATTTTCATGAAACATGGCTGAGAACACTCGGGATAAAATTATCTATGGCAGAAAAAAAAACTAAACGAAAATCGGTTCATCCGTTGGCATACGTTACTTCAAGGAGCTGGGATGGTTAGGGCCTGGTTAGGCAGGGGGACAATGCACAATACACTCCTAAGCGAGATGTCAGTACAGATCCCAGTTCCCCCACTTAGAATTAGAATTAGGTTCATCCGTTTCGGAGCTACGATACCACAGACAGATACACAAATACACAGACGTTAAACTTATAACCTCCTCTCTTTTTGCATCGGAGGTTAAAAAGAAAATTTTGGATTATTGCGTTTTCAGCAGTTTACAAACTTTCTTTATTGAGAATGGCTCGAGGTCTTTGGTTTCTTAGGGGCTAGATGATGTTCTGCAAATTGTCGAGCGTTATTTGTTTTTATTTATTTATATTTATTAACAGTATTCGTTTTTTTTTCACTTTATTCTCATGCTGACTGTACAAAATCCACGAGGGAAGAACCGGTGACGAATTCAATTTACCCATCAAAATTTATATTTTACTAGCTGCGCCCCGCGGCTTCGCCCCCGTTGAAATTTATGTTACCAACTTTCTTAATTTTTTCTTTCATAAGAACCTTCTCCTGACAATAACAAACACAACAAAGAAAGAATTAGCGAAATCGGTCCAGCCGTTCACGCGTGATGCCGTGACCAAGGAAAACTGGTTTCATTTTTATATATATAGAAGATTCGACGGTGACATTTTTCAACCATCAAATTATGGAACTTAAAATTAGCACAAAATGGTCCGGTGACATTGTACCCCATCGTTTTACCTTCATGAGATATCGAGTGACATTAAAAATTATGATTCAAATTTAGATACTTCTCATACAAAAGACATCAACGCGCTATGCTTGTTTTCATGTTTGTTATGTTACTTTTCTTACCTGCATTAAATTTGCTTTTGCGATGGTTCAAAGAAAGGAATATTTTTCGAAAACTAAAAGTACTACAGGCATACCAACCATCTTCGGACCACGTCTGACCGGGCTGACCTATGAGTCCCATAGGCGTTTTCATCGAGAACTGATAAAGTACCTATACTTATATAAATCATGAAGTCAAATTGATAACTTTCTCATACAAAAGACGTAGTTCAACAGGTAGTTCCCTATACACACATAGACTTGAGCCCTGGTCTCTTGATAACTACGCAGTACCTACGCTACGTTATGCGCTTTGCGGTGTCGGACACATCAGTTTAAAGAATTTTTATTTTACAAAAGAACAAAGTCCACTTAAATGAGAATGTAATATTATACAATATTCTTAATCTTGCTATCTATATTATGCTATAATGTAATACATAGGTAGTGAGGTTAAATTTTTTACAGTCATGTTTGCGTTTAGTACCACTTGTTTAGCAAATTTTGTCATAAAAATATATTGTTTAAATTTTTTTCATGAATATGTCCATTGATAAGAAGTTTTTAATTTTATCAGGTAAGTTATTGGATGGTAACCTGTATCTTGGGGACACCATGGAAGGTGGTCCCCAAGATACAGGTTTATCCTAGTTTGGGGTTCAATGATATAAATATTAAATCTTAAATCTTCTTCAATAAACTTTATTATTACTAAACATTATTATACTCGTAACTGTATTGTTATTGTTTATTTATTTAATTAACACGGTTAATATGTCCTGCGCATCTGGCAAGTCTCCGATGAGACTAGCCGCCGTGGTCGAAATTCGGCTAGGAGGCCATTACCTCATTCGGACAAAACTGTTGGACAGATCGGCCTGAAATTTTGCATACTTACATGTAGGGCTAGGCATGAATTAACAATAGGCTTTTTATACAGGAAAAAGGCGTGGGAAGCCGCTCGTAGAAGCTTAAGTTTTATGTTATTTAACTGCTCGAGTTCTCAGCTCAGCCAACCTTCAATAGAAAGTATTATCTTTATTATCAGAAACCGCGATGTCTCCCGATCACGTTCACCATCACCATTAAGGATGCTCTGATACCCATCGAGATCGGCCTTCCACCACATTGTACCTAATGTTGTGGGCGTCCGTCAAGGTAGCGTACACATAATCGAATTCACGTTTGTTGTTATGCCAATAAATAGCGCATAAATAAAGCATAGTTCGTGCAAAAGTAAAATAAATAACGCCTCTTTGGTTTAAGAAATAATGACCATTCTTAGTGGATAGGTACGCTAGCTTGACGTCAAGCTAGCGTACACATGGCTTTGCGGAATGTTCGACTAAAACAATTCGACTAAAACACAATTCGACTAAAAACATTTCAACTAGTAACAATTCGACTAACGACTATAACAATTCGTTTTAACAACGAAAAATTTTGGGTCATCATGGCTCTGGGTGCAAATATACATATACACACCCTTTCAGTCACAGAGTCGCCACGAACCAACCCCCATAGGGTTGGACGGGCTTCGTTAGGAGTAAGTTAATGTTGACCCACCCCCGCTTCGCGGGGGTGGGAGGCCTACGAATCTGATCAAATCAAGGTCGAATTGCTTTAGTCGAATTGTCATTAGTCGAAATGTTTTTAGTCGAACTGTATATAGACGAATTGTTTTAGTCGAATTTTCCGTAGACGGTACACATGACCGTACTCGAAATCGGCTTATACTATGGTGTTGTTCTATAGGAGCTATGAACGATGGGTGGGTCAGTTAGCCAATTCTTAGGGTATATTTATTCTTAGGATTGCATTTATTCCGTGGGAAGTCTATGTTCTTATTGATTTTGTCTCCACACGACAATAATAGGTACTCATGTAAATAATTTGGTTTAGTTAGATTATTTTGTTCATTTTTAATTTCTTGTTATTCACTGCCCAGTCGGCCTAGCATGGGGTAGTTGTTGTCTAGGGTAGAATAGACAAAAATTCCGTCAAATCGTCATCCAATGCGTAATAATATATTGTTTGAAACTCATTCCTTCAAATTCAATGATTTACGTAATGAATGACAATGCAATGTCATTCTTTTCTATATTCTTAATGTCATTATTCTTCTAGGTGGCAGATTTACATGTGCGTCGTGGTTGAATTGGTTATGCTATTCGCGTGCTCTAAACAATTTGGAGTAACGCCTTCTACGAACGCCGTCTAGAAATCCCATTTGACAAGAAATTTCCTCTGTCTAGGTGATTTTTAATGCATTGAACACTCAATTTTTTTATCATCACATCACACTAATATTATAAATGCGAAAATTTGGATGGAGGGATGAATGATTGTTACCTCTTCACGCCAAAACTACAGAACGAATCGGGGTGATATTTTGAGTAGACGTAGTTGCTTGGAATAAAAAATAGGTTACTTAACCCTCTAGTTCATAGTAGTATGTCAACGCCATAGCCTAAAATGTACATATAGGCCACCGTCTATTTTGATGTCTGTATTCCTCACCTCAACACCTCAACAGTCTGTGTTGGTCCACTGCTGAACGCAGGCCTCCCCCTGATAAGCGCCTTATTGGCTTTTATCTCATGGGGGTAATACCCATAATCCCCACGCTGGGCATGCGGGTTGGGGATCGCAGTTCGGTGGTAGAATGTTCTGCAGGGGGCGCTGCTGCCCGCCCCCGGTGGATATCCCTTAGTCGCCTTTTACGACACCGCGGGAAGAGTTGGGGTGGTGCAAATTCTAAGCCGGCACCACATAGCTATATATGTCTGTATTCACGCAATACAAATCTACAATTAAATTAGGTAACATTCGTAATGTTCATAATGCTTATCTACACGAATTTTGTTCATACACACAAAAATAATATGTTATTAAAACGCAATTTCTGCGTTACAGGGTAATGCGATCGTCCGTGGCGGATCTTTACTTTCACTCTTTCATAATATCTATTCTACTGATTCCGATTAAATGTTTGGGAAGTAAATTAAATTACTTAGTTTTAGGGCTGTACGAGTCTCTCTCTCTCTCTCTTCTAGTATCTTCCAGTCTTGGAATACTGGTTGTTTTGGATCACGCGTGTGTGGACTGGACACGTGTGATCAAAAACAAGCAGTATCCCCTAAAACAAGGTGGCTCTTGTTTGGTCTTCCTACTTCTTTGTTCACTGTTGTAGATTTGTAGGTATGTGGTGGTACTCTTAATAACAAATCTTACCAAAATTTCATGCACAAAAAACATTTATTCTTGAAATTAGAGCCATAGCTAAGTTAATAAATCTTACGATTTATGCCATATTCGTCCCGGGAAAGTTCGGCCCAAATCAAAAAATCTGCTTTCGTCCCACATTGTATGCCGTATTCGTCCCATAATTTATTTTATTAAAAAAAATCTTATTTCGTCCTACTTTTTAGCTCCACGTTCGGCCCAAGTTGTTTTTTATAGGCTAATTATAATCACTATGGTACAGTTGAAGCAATAAGTCTTCACTTGACTTTCATATTTAAATGATAATGATCTTGTTTATATCATTGAGTTACAATCTTAGCGTCCTGGTCCTGGATAGATAGAAAGATACTATCCTTGTTCACAAAGACAATTACAATCAAATAATAGAAATAAATTAGAACTAGTAGGAATTTACAATTGAAACAATTGAGCTGAGTGCAGACTGTTGCAAACAATCTACAGGTAGCTCAACTGATCCTTATCAATACCAGTCGGAAGCGTCCCCAAGACGCTGGCTGCATAGATGGATAGATAGGTAGTCAGTTAGATATAATGTTCATTAACACAAAGTTGTTACAATTTTAGGGTTTTCTTAGTGTTTTTTGGGTCAACAGAAGGAATATGGAATTATGCATTTGTATAGCAAAAAAAACCTGTAACAAGTTTAGAGCCATTATTGGCTCTAAGCTGGTTGCAGGTTTTATTTTTAAGCCTCCACCCCACATCCACGATTATGAAGCGCGTCTTGTGTCGCGCGGTTTGTTGCGTTATTTGTTTGTAGTACATTTTGCACTAAGACGTATACGATCTTACACACTGCTGCGATTTCGCATTCGGCGCGCGGCGTCTATAAATCGCACTTGCAAAAACGTAGAGGAATCGCGCTACAAAATCGGGTGCGCTACAAAGTGGGGTGGAGGCTTTATACTTCGCCTAGTTGAAGCCATGAGTGCTTCCCCGTTCAACCCACAATTTTTCTACCCAATATTATTTTTCCCCGTTCAACCCAAAACATATGCTCCGTTCTACCCAATCCAAAAATCTAAGTCACAGTGAATTGTAAACAGTACAGACAACGTAATATTTATAAATAATCGAACTTGATGACATTATTACCTACTCACAGTAACATAAAATTTTGTACTTGCAATATAATAATATTATTTTTTGCTTATGCGCTCTTCAAACGAATGCTCGTGCAATGCAGAACTATGTAAGTTGGCGGACTTATTGTACACTGGATAATCCAATCAACAACGGGAAGGACTACCATTGTTTTTCTTATCTATATTGGTGTAAGTTTATGCCTAGGTATTTTATATTTCATCATTAAGTCTCTTTCTACTCTTTTTGTCTTAACTGTCATTCCTGTCAGTAGTTCTTAGACCTACTATTTATACTTTTCTATTGCAACACCTAAAATGGGTACATACTGTGAACTCAACTTAAACCCACCTAATCACTAAGACCTGATTGTATGAATGTAATAAATAAAATACTGAATAATAACCCAAAGATTCACATTAAATATGGCGGAAAACGAAGCGACTCCAAGTTCTGATATTGAGAAGAATTTGAATATAATACAGTCAAACCGTGCCGGACAAATATTGAAGCAAACAGTGGCGGAGATACAGTGTGGCGGTGTGTACAGGCACCCAGATGTTTTGGTTGTGCGCTTTAAATGTATACCAAACAAGTGTTTTCAAAGAAATTTTTCACGTTTGCGAGCGAGTCAATGAAGCTCAAGTGTTACCTAATAAGTATGCGTGAGCAAAGCCGGGATCCCGATTACCCAGTTGTATAGAGAAACCGTTCAGACCCTTCATACAAAGGCACTGAATTTAGTCACAAATCCGTCATTTGAAAGTAAAAAGCACAAATTATACAATACTCGCAATAAAAGTCAAGGAGTCAAGAAAACGGATTTTCTTAATCATATAGAAGTCAAAATCCCAAACGACTATGAAGGTTTCGTACTATGTGACTATTTTTATTTATTTATAGAATAATTTAAAATTTATATTGACCTACCAGACCTAAATCTAACCATAACCACTGTTGTGCTTCTTTTTATAACATGTTAATTTGATTATGTTTGTTACTTTATAGGTTGATTAGTTTATTATTACACTAGTAGACAAATATTTGAGTGACTATTATCTGAACAAGCCTGATTTTATTAATAAAAATATATTTAATAATAAGCATCTATATATTTTTGTCTGCTGACCCATCTACTTCGGTGTTTCACTGTGTCCTTTATTTGAATTTAAACAATAGAAATTTGGGATAAGTAGGTGTGGGTAGAAAGGGGAACTAAAATCAAATGTTTTGGGTTGAACGGAGCAAAATACCTATTGGGTTGAAAAATCTTGGCTCTAAGCTTGTTATAGGATATATATATAAATATATAACGACGACGGCCTCTGTGGCGCAGCGGGCGAAGGTCTGCCTGCGACGCAGGAGGTTGCGGGTTCAATTCCCGCCTCGGGACAAATGTTTGTACGATCTGCAGACATTTGTCCAGGGCGTTCTGGATGTTTTCTATGTATAATTAAAAAATATCTATCTATGTAGTGTATTGTATTAAGTATATCAGTTATCTAGTACCCATAACACAAGCTCTGCTTAGCTTGGGGGTAGATAATGCTGTGTGAATTGTCCAGCATTATTTATTATTATTATTATATATACATATTTATTTATTCCATCGTAGGTACACTTGATGCCGTTACATTCTATGTTTAAGTACTTACTATTTTAATAATTACATGTATAGGTATTTCGTTATAGGCAACACCATAAGGTACAAAGGTAAAAAAAACAGACAGACATGACTGAAAATTAAATGAAATAAATTACCTATCTATGTAGTATATTGTACTAAATATATCAGTTATCTAGTACCCATAACACAAGCTCTGCTTAGCTTGGAGCTAGATAACGCTGTGTGAATTGTCAGCATTATTTATTATTTATTTATTTATTAATATCTATTATGTTTCGCCCGGTTGAATCTGTTGTCTATTTACTATTACCTAAGTAGAGTCAACGACAACATTCGCCACTGCAACGAGGCAGTTTTCATATCGCATCGAAGATTGGAATATTGAACCTCTTCAGCTATCATCGTCACTAACTGTACATATAACCTGCGTGATTAAATAACAAACTTTCGTATTTAAATAAACTAAGTGTTTCCTACTCCACTGTCAAAAGTTGTTGATGAAAAACGATTATCGTGTTTAATTAGTCGACTCGTAATTATGTTATGATACCTACTGACTCGAAAGATAAGAAACATTGCACTGCCTGTCTGACCTGTGGCCGTATTCATTTATTTCACTTTGGTTTTCGTTTTTGGGAATACCAGTTATGAAATATATTAGTTTTATTTGGGGTCCTGAGAATATTTTGGATTGCAAAACGGAACGCGGAAGAATTTCTAACTAAATTCTGACGAATCGTCCAACTACGCACGGTAAAGTGGCATTAAATTTTATACTTGCAGAGTAAATCCTAAAACTCGATTTTTTCGGCTCCCTGGGAGCACTTGGCTCGATAATTTTTGGGGTAATCTATTGCTGGCTTTGAAAACGTAGAAAATCATAATACTCGTAAATCATGACTTGAAATTCTCTAATACATTTGAAGATATAAATTGTTTAGAAATTGTCTACACACCCTTCCGAGATAACTAAACAACCTTCACAAAATCATCCAGTCATATATAGCCCATTTTGCAATGTAATTTGAACATCATGTTAGAATCAGCATAGACTTGCGACACAAAGTGGCCTCCTCCTAACTACATAACATTTCAAAACTAAAAAAACTTAAATTTCCTTTAGTTTTTTACATCAAGGCCTTACAGGACTCTTGAAATTTCGAAATAAGAAAGACTTCGGGCCATCAAAAGTAGTATTGTTCCGTAATGGGAAAATCTCTTCAAATAATAACCGAACTTCAGCAGATTTTCACTGGTCTGACCGATATACCGATAATGTATTACCTAGGTAATTAATTTATCTGACCGACTCTGCTCATTTTAGCTTAATAGGATTTTAGCTGCACCATTTGGTTGGTAGTCGCAGCGCAACAGTGGCTCTGCCACTTCTAGAGTGGTTGCCACTTATTGTGATCTGGTTTGCGCAGGTCCTTAATTAGGATTTTATCAAAGCCTACCTTATTGTGCGTTATTCAGGCTTTAGATACAATCATCGATTGCCATCGTGGATTCCTAGGATCCGTATCTGCTCCGTAATGACCTTTTAGCTCTCTTATTCAGAGGTCCTTGGTATACTTGTTGAGATTTTATTAATTTCTTTTTTTTTGCTTTACTCAATTTTGATCCTTAAAATATCAATTCTTAGATGATTGTAAGGCTTATAATTGCCGCTTTGGATTTTTATGAATTCGCAAGCATCTTTATCTTGTTTGTAGGTCTGCATACCTAGGTATGCAGGTATGCAGCTGTACCAATCTCAAGAACCAAGTTACTCTTGACTTTTTCTTCTTCTTGAGATCGGTACAGCTGCATACCTATTGACGATCTTAAATAGGTTCCCAAGTATACTATAGTAATTAAGGTTCAGACTCATCATCATTTTCAGAATCTACTACTTGCACGGTTATATTCTGTTATATTCTTCTCTAATATTCTATTCTATTCCAGGATTAGAATTACCTGAATGCAAAATTTCAGCCTGATCGGTTCTGTCGTTTTGGCGTGAAGAGGTAACACACATCCAAACTTTCGCATTTATAATATTAGTGTGAAGTTCATTATTGGTGTAAATCGAGAATTGAACCAGCTCCGGCAACCTTTCCCAGTTTTTACAGTTGACTGAGTACTAAAGTAAGATTAGGTACTTAGTGTATTATCAGCTGAGATTACTTTCTTTTAGATAGGTACCTAGGTCGCTATGGTAAGTAAAGCTAACATAAATATTTAACAGTGGTAGGTATGAATGATGCTACTACAGTTAGAGAGCTATGTAAATCTAAAGGTCTGTCTACATTCAACAAGCTTTAACACGATGACTGTAACAGAAGAACACGCCACCGGGTGCTCGTCTCGTACCGCAGCGACCGACACGACGACGACGACACGACGACGACGACACGACGACGACGACACGACGACACGACAACGACAACACGTGTCTCTGGGGGTCGCATCGCATAGCATGGGCAAAGCTTGGCGGTGAACGTGGTAATCCAATGTGTCTCCCATGAAGACGCCAAAATCATTTTGAGGGGAGTCAAGGTGATCAAATTTGTTGCGAGGTGAGGTATCACGATGTACTCCTAGCTAGCTGAATTCCGACTACGCTGGCCAGCTAAGACTAGCCATGTGCCGTGTGGTGCTGGCTTAGAATTTGCACCACCCAACTCTATCCGCGGGTGTCGTAAGAGGCGACTAAGGGATATCCACAGGGGCCGGGCAGCAGCGGCTCTTGCAATAACTCTACCATCGAACCGAGCGTGGGGATTATGGGCACTACTCCCCCCCCCCCCCATGAGATAAAAGCCAATGATCAGGGGAGGCCTGCGACCAACAGTGGACCGATTATACCTCTTTCAAAGAGGTTTTGTAGGTGCATAAAGTATAAGTACTCTGATTTGGTAAAGATAATTAATTGGTTCATCAAGGTGATTTAAATCTACTAAATAGTGTACTTAATGCACCCGGAAATGACCAGGGTGAATCAAGTCTACTAAAAGTGAATTACCCCAGGTGAATTAAGTATACCGCCCCTTGTGTTGATATGTGCAGTGCATATTATGGTGCATATTATATACATATGACACATAATTGGTCTCGGACGGACGTCATAGGACGACCTCTGTGGCTCAGCGGGCGAAGGTCTGCCTGCGACGCAGGAGGTTGCGGGTTCGATTCCCGCCTCGGGACAAATCTTTGTACGATCTGCAGACATTTGTCCAGGGCGTTCTGGATGTTTTCTATGTATAATAAAAAATATCTATCTATGTAGTGTATTGTATTAAGTATATCAGTTATCTAGTACCCATAACACAAGCTCTGCTTAACTTGGGGCTAGATAATGTTGTGTGAAGTGTCCAGCATTATTTTTTTATATTTATTTATTTATTATTGGTAGAGATTTAGAGATTCGCAGCACAGCACGGCGGCATGCAGAAGCCTACAGAGCAAGGAACATTTCATCCTTTTTGTAGTCTCGGAACGCCCAAGATACCTCGAACTGAAGCTCTCTCATGTAGAACTAGCTTAAAATAATAAATAAGTTGACATTTGACACTGCATTATGAACGTTGAATAACTAACAGATAGAGTAGGCATTGAATAATTTATCGTTATTTAATAAAACATCTTTTGGTTCCCGGTTTCTCTATCGTTAAATTATGTTATGCTGTAAATTGTTAGACAAAACTGCAATCGTTTGGTTAATTCACAGAAAAAATTACGCTTTTCTTCTGATGTATTCCCTGAAAGTTGTATTATATTCTGTTCATCTAGGGTTAGGTTCAACTAAAGCAGAGAATTATACATAAATCTTTGGAGAAAGGGTTGATTTAAAGTAGGTACACCAAGTAGGTAAACAGGACAATGGTAACCTAACTTGCGAATGAGAATATACAATACAATTACACTATATTGCAAGGAAAATACAAAAATATAAATATAGAAAAAGAGAGATACAGAGGTGCACAATGGGCTATCGCTAAGAGCGATCTCTTCCAGACAACCTTGGAATAGACACGAAGACTCAATGGTTTCTGAGACCATGGGTTTCTGGACCTTTATTAATATGTGGAAAGATAACTCTTTGCCCACAAAAAAAAAATATAGAGAGAAATAACAATGTACATTTTTTACTATAAGTTGTTACAGACTGTTGATGTGCTTATTACCTAATTAATTAGTTAATAGCACTAAATCAACTCCGATTAAAGTTTACCTAACTTTTACAATATTTGCAAGTTATTGCATGGTCACAGCCAAGAACTACAGGTAGGTCATCTAGATTATTCCTATTAAATTCAAGAATTAATGTCAGTATTAACATAATTGATTTAAAGACGTGAAGATGTTATAAAACTTGTTTTCTAGGACCAATGATGAGCCAATCAGCAAAAAATTTGTGGGTCACAAATCACAAATAATAAAATTAGTTGGGCAAGATTTTTTAATAACATTCTAAATAAAACTCTTGGTTATCAATAGTTATTATGTGAGTTTAGAGTTACCGTTAGGTATGCCTATAGTTACCCAAGTCTGTTTTTATTTAGATACTAGTTTTCGCCCGCGGCTTCGCACACGTTGATTCTATGGAAAAGTTTAAAGGTTATTGCTATCCCATGAGAACAGTTTAGTGGGACTATGCAAAATTTCAGCTCGATCGGTTCAGTCGTTTTGGTGTGAAGAAGTAACAAACATCCATCGATCCATCCATACATACAGCCAAACTTTCGCATTACAATATTAGTGTGATACTGAACACAAAATAAAAAAGACAACCTAAGTTTTTGTCCGATACCACGAGAGTATCATTAATCTTGGCGATTAGCATCCACAAAGCTAAGTGCCGTGGTCCGTAGTTATTGCAAACTTTATTGTTCCTTAAAAATAATAATAACTAAAATAACTTTCTTATAGGGCCTCTGCGCCCTGCGTGGGCTGTGGGCCCACGCAAGCCTTCCTAAGAACCGGGGTCACTATACCGTGATCACAGGAAAGAGACACAAAATAATAATAATATTAGGCTGTGGAATGCTCTACCTACTAATAATAGACACGCAAAGTCTCTCCCTGTATTCAACTTCAGTCATAAGTTGTTAGTTTTTTATTTTGCATCTTTTTTTTATTTATAAAACTTGGTATGTAATTATTATAGTGTATTATTATTATTAGAATATTTTATACTATGTATTAAATGTATGTATTTTATATTTAAGTAATACGCCACCCTCTTTACATGTACAACTGCTTCGTGTCCATCCCAAGGTTGTCTGGAAGAGATCGCTCTTAACGATAAGGCCATCCATTGTACACCTCTGTATCTCTCTTTCCCTGCTTTTTAATTTTTTTGTTTTCTTAGGTCGCAACAAAGTGTTATTGTATTGTATTATATAAGGCTTTTAACTCCGTGACAGACTTGCGTTTGTGACTGTAAAGACGACTCCTGTCTGTGGGTGCATGTAGCGTGTGTTGCCGAGGAATCCTTACCCGTTCTAAAGAAAATAAAGAGATATACCGACTTACGTTGGTAATTATGCTCATATTTGTGAAATCAGAAGGAAAGTGCAAAGGCGCGGCGTTGTATTATTCCTATCCTATCTACGCACTTGGCATTAAGCTATAAACTTTATAGTGTGAAGTTATATTGGTTTGTTACCTATGTAAATTAGGTATTTTCTCGTAGAAGGTACATGTACAGTTAATTGACTTTTCAACTACCTGTATTACACCCCGCAAAGCTTGGCTAGATCGTTAACAGTTTTGTTTAAGACTGTACCTACTAAACTTACCTTCGGAATGTCTAGAAAATTACGTCATGTCATGCCTGATCGGGAAAGTTTCTGAAAAGTATAACTCAACGTGTATTTAAAAATTTAGATAAAGCCAATAGGTACGGTACGAGTATGTTGTAATTGCGGGTATGAAAAATCTTAAGGTTTATTGCCACGGTATTGGGTCGTTTGAAGTATTCAATTGTTCATTGTAAAAAGCTAGACGCGAATGAAAATACTAACACGAATAATAAATTCAAGTTTTGTAGTAAAATTATCTTTGCTTATTTTTTTAATCGAAATAAAATATAAGTACTTGGTGAATAAGCTTAATAACAAGCACTTAGGGTTAAGAAAATAAATAAAATTTGTCACAGATTATAACGACAATATCTCTTGGTCCACGGCCTGTACGTAAACTTTAGTTATGGCGCTAACCCGACCCAAATCAGTGCCACCACCTATTTTTTAATAGTATTATGTTAAACAAAGGAATTTTAACAAAGGCAGAAAGTTAAAATTTACACTATGTGTGTATTTTTTTTGCCGTTATAACATCACACTAAATATAACACACTATTCATGCGAAAGTTTGGATGGATAGATGGATGTCTGCTACGTCGTCACAAAACTACTTTTCTCGAAATTTTACCTGAAATTTTGCATCGGTATGGTTCTAAGCCTGGAATCAAACATAGCCATACTTTTTATCCCATAAATCAGTTCCCAATGGGATAGAAATTAACTTTGAACGTTTCCATAGAAACTATGCATGCGGAGCCGCGAGCAGAAGCAAGTCAAATAATAAAATTAAAATAATCATTAAAATGAAGGGGGTCAAGTCCATAGGTGTTGAGCACCGATGTTAAGTAACTTTGGGCGCGGTCAGTACTTGGATGGGTGACCGCGTCATGTTGATTTTTTCCTTTTTTTCGAAACCTCAAAAAATCAGTTTCTCCGTTTCTTTTTCGAAATAGTTTTGCACAATGATACGGAACCCTCCGCGTGCGAGTCTAATCGCAATTGACCGGTTTTATTTCTGTATCACTATAGGTTTAAAGAACTTTATTTCTCATTATACTCATACTCATACTCATACTCATTTATTCGCCGTAGGAGCACAAGGCACACTTGGAGATGTCAGTTTAAATATACATTGGTTACAATAAGTGGTGCCTAAATTATGATTCAAGGCCATAAAACAGACAAGACAGAAAATAACCAAGAAACTTGGGAATATTGGTACATACAAAAATAGATAAGTTGAAAGTATAAAGTTTGTAGTACAAAACAAACACAGGGTTCACTTATATGTAGGTACAGTCAGCTGCAACTTAGTACAAACTGTAGTACAAAAACTTCCAAGATTTAACTTTTATTTTATTCGGAACTTTTCAAATAAAAGGACATGCACACGTTTTTCGTACAAAGTAGTCACCGTACTTCGTCAGAATGCGGTACATAAATTATCACAATTACTATACACTTACTATTTAGTCAAATTGAAAACTTAGGAGTGTATACATATTTTTGCAGCCGACTGTACATAAGAAAAAATAATCTAGGTTTAAACTAAACCTCTGGGACCTAAAATTAATTATAACTAAATAATATCTTTATCTAAATCAATATAGGTATTTACAAATCAATGCCACTTTTCGTTCTAATTTTATACCTCAAGAACGGGGTCACCTATCCAAACCAAATGTTTAGAAAGGCTTTGTTTGGACTTTTTAGTAGATGGTTTATGTGAAGTTTGCACAAAATCGGTCGAGCGGTTCTTCATTTATCACATTTTTTGTAACAAATGAATTCAATAAATGGCTGATCATTTTAGAGGAAAGGTTTAAAAGGTGAGAGCGGTACGAAGTTCGCCAGGTCAGCTACTATTATCTAACTTAAACTAAGTACTATCGTACTTCGATCTACAATACGAACCTATCGTCGCTATAACAATGTTGCATCAAGTTCCCATAGTTACCTACGAGCGGTGTCTGTTATGTTATGAATGCTGTTTTCATAAACACTTCCCTCGCGAATCGAGGAATGTTTTGCATTCGCAGACTTGTTGAACTAATTATGAGCTAGGTTTGGTCATTTTCTATGCAAAAGCTTGAAAGGTCAAGCCATTATTTACAAAAAAACAGCTATAATAGCTTATGTTATCCCACGGCCCGGATAGAAGTCTTGTAAAGTCTGAACTGAACTTAGTTCCTGTAGTAGATACCTTGTGTTGTTTTTAACAGATTTCGAAAAAAAACGTCTGCTTTTCTTAGCCTTGTCATTCAGGATAATTATACTTATTTAACAAATGCATGTTGTTACTTGCTTTGCTGTAATATAAATATTTAATTTACAGTATTTGTTTACATACTTAAATATTTGATTTTGTTATAAATTATTTACTGATTAATATAAAGCTTTTCTGTGATTTTGATTGTGTGTTAAGGTTCTGAAACTGTTTGATTTAATCATACTGCCTGATAATAATAAGCATTAGTATGTAGATATTTTATGAAAAACTATAGGTACCTACCTATTTATCTTGTAGGTTTACTTTGGCACGACAACCGTTGTTTATTTAAAATGGACGCGCTCAGTCCTTACTCTTGAAGACAGTAAATTTTCAATATTAATTCTCATAGACTACTTGATTTTTAACTTACGAAAAACGGAGGAGGTTTTCAAGTCGACGCGTATATTTTTTTTAATTTCTAACCACGCATAACTTTTTACAGAGTAGTCCGATATTGATAATTATTTTTATTGGAAAGGGTATACCCCGAAGTTGGTCCCATTATGAATTTTAACTAGAGGAATTTGAAGTTGGTTTATAGTTTTTTCCAACACTCCAAATTATGTAAAATTGCCTCTATTGAATGAATCATGAGCAAAGCTCTGAGGATGGAATTTGATAAAACAAAATTAAATCGAAGTTTCTGTTTATCTTCGTTCGAATTTGGAACAGCCGCGGGCCGACCCGATTACGGAATCTGTGATCGCCTTGTAAGAATTTCGTAAAATTGAAATTGGAACTCTGGAAAAAAGTTAAAATTTTTGAGCATGCAGGTCTAGAAACCGAGGAGGTATTATATAGTAGGAAGTACAATCGTAAAAGTAGTGGCATATCTCGCGTCTAAATAGCTTCCTTTCAAAATCCGCTCTAAATTGTCAACCGCACGGAAGGATACGGTTGGTACCTTCACCTACGCACCTTCTAGTCAAGCACCTTGAAATAGGAATGGCATAGCCCTTCTACTCGACATTTAAAATACAGAACTATGCCTTTCAATAAGGTGCGAATCTCTTAGGAATCTCGGTATCTGGTGCATTAGGTACTGGTATCAAGAATTTTGTTAATAGAAAGGACATCAACGCGCTCCAACAGCCAGCTCATTTGAAATACTTGCACTATTCAATAGTTGACCGGACCAGACATTTGATACCTGCCTACTTATACCTACTCACATGAGAGAATCAGAGGACCAAAACACCACTTTTTGAAAATATAGCTAGGTCCAACCTACCAAAGATAATAAAGCACAAAAAAATGTACGAAATTAAAGGAGAAATACCTAGCTGAGAGTTTGTCTAACTTATTATGTCCACGTAAGATTTGCAAGATACGTAAGAGGCAGCTCCTATGCCAATGCTATTATATTATATATATATATGCTATTATATTATATATACACTAGAAGTAAATTTATATTTTATAAGTTCAAAGGTTTCCAAGTTGTTAAATGCAAATAAATTAATAAAACCCTCTTTAGTAGAAAAGCTTGTAGAAGCTGGTACTTAGTACTTAGATATTTTAATCTCCTATTAAATTTCTAAAACCACTAACTATGGGTAGTTTTGGTTAACCACTTTCACATGATTAGGGTTGTAATCAAATAATGCGGAAAATGTTTCTTCCTTACTAATAAACACTTAGTTGGAGATTCCTTGCATCCAAAGGAAGTAACACAATTCTTTTAGCCTATTTTGTCCCAGTGTAGGGCAAGTAGCACAAATGAAATAGATGATTTTTTTTCTTTTTATGAAATTACACTTATGGTTTTTTAGCCTGTCCCCGTTCCATAGCTGGGCAAAGGTTTCTCCCAGAATTTTTGAAGAAGGAACAGGTTAAACGGCTGTAGGGTGCCATTTAACTTGTTTCTTAGTCATGTTTAGGGGGGTATACCTCCCTAAACCCCTTGTTTAGGGGAGACATGTTCAGTAGTGAACGTCAGAAATAATAATAAAAAATAATAATAACGTTTATTGACAAAGGTTTCAGACTTAAAATTATATCACCGTTGATCCCCAAACTAGTGTAAACCTGATGTTGGTGAAGTTAGCAGAGCATCTTCCAGCAGAGCATAAATAAATAAGAGTTCTGTTCGCATGCAGGTGAGTTCTATAGTTCCTGATACTTTTCAGGAATAGTTCTGGCGTTTTTACTAGAAAAAAATTAAGTGAAATTATGCTCTGCTAACTTCGCGTAGCAGAGCATTTTTCAAAATTCGATATAAAAAAATTGTATTTATATGCTTTCAGATACTAAAAACAGTTCCTGATAGTTTTAAGAAATAGTTCCGGTGTTTATACAACATTATACTTAATTTAAAGATATGATCAAGTACATATTCGTTCGAGTCGTAGTAGTGACTCAATATTCCTTAGACAGACGCGAACTACTGTTTAAATAGACTGCATCGAGTTAAAAAACAACAACGGTTTAATATTATGATTTCGACGTATTTTACTAACCGTACTACTGAAATTTTTATTCAAAACGTTTAAAAATCGTCTTGAAAATGTTTAAAAATAAGAGAAATATTTCGTCGAGATTGTAATATATCAAATACCAGTACAGCAAGTTTTATCGAAGTTCCAATAGCAGGCATCGGTTTTTAAGCAAACAAATGTCTGTTTTTATGATTTCGATACTTTTCAGAATCAGAACTCATGAAGGTTTCATGAAAACATTCTTACAAAAACGACAGATTCTAAGATATGTTTGTCAAAAGTGTATTCATTTAAACACAAGTTAAGCAAGTTTTATCAGTCGAGTTTCAACAGCATGCATCGAAATTTAGATAAAAACATGTATGCTTATATAATTTAAATACTTTTCAGAAGTAGAACTCTTAGAATTTTCATGAAAACGGTCTTTGAAAAATGACAAAATCTGAGATTTGTGCGATAAATTTGTATTGACTCAAACACCTGTAAAGCTATTTTGATAAGAGTTCTAGGAGCGTGCATTTAGTTGCAGACATAATAAGGTTCTGGCTTATAATTTTGATCCTTTTCAGAAGCAGAACTCCTGAAACTTTCATAAAAAAGTTCTTAGAAAAATGACAGAATCCAAGATATTTTCGTCCAAAGTGTATTGATTCAAACAAAAGTTAAGCAGGTTTTAAAAGAGTTCCAATAGCGTGCATCAGGTTTTAGATTTAAGCACGTTTGTTCTTAATATTTGAATACTTTTCAGAAGCAGAACTCTTGAAATTTTCATGAAAACGGTCTTTGAAAAATTACAAAATCTGAGATTTGTGCGTTGAATTTGTATTAACTCAAACACCTGTCAAGCAATTTTGATAAGACTTCTAGGAGCGTGCATTGAGTTGCAGACATAATTAGGTTTTGGCTTATGATTTCGATACTTTTCAGAAGCAGAACTCCTGAAGCTTTCATAAAAAAGTTCTTAGAAAAATGACAGAATCTAAGATATTTTCGTCCAAGTGTATTGATTCAAACAAAAGTTAAGCAGGTTTTATATGAGTTCCAATAGCGTGCATCTGGTTTTAGATTAAAACACGTTTGTTCTTAATATTTGAATACTTTTCAGAAGCAGAACTCTTGAAATTTTCATGAAAACGGTCTTTGAAAAATGACAAAATCTGAGATTTGTGCTTTAAATTTGTATTGACTCAAACACCTGTAAAGCTATTTTGATAAGAGTTCCAGGAACGTGCATTGAGTTGCAGACATAACAAGGTTCTGGCTAATGATTTTGATCCTTTTCAGAAGCAGAAATCCTGAAACTTTCATAAAAAGTTCTTAGAAAAATGACAGAATCTAAGATATTTTCGTCCAAAGTGTATTGATTCAAACAAAAGTTAAGCAAGTTCTAAAAGAGTTCCAATAGCGTGCATCAGGTTTTAGATTAACGCACGTTTGTTCTTAAAATTTAAATACTTTTCAGAAGCAGAACTCTTGAAATTTTCATGAAAACGGTCTTTGAAAAATTACAAAATCTTAGATTTGTGCGTTGAATTTGTATTGACTCAAACACCTGTCAAGCAATTTTGATAAGAGTTCTAGGAGCGTGCACTGAGGTGCAGACATAATAAGGTTTTGGCTTATGATTTTGATCCTTTTCAGAAGCAGAACTCCTGAAGCTTTCATAAAAAAGTTCTCAGAAAAATTACAGAATCTTAGATATTTTCGTCAAAAGTGCATTGATTCAAACAAATGTTTAGCAGGTTTTATAAGAGTTCCAATAGCATGCATCAGGTTTAAGATTAACGCATGCTTGTTCTTAAAATTTGAATACTTTTCAGAAGCAGAACTCTTAGAATTTTCATGAAAACGGTCTTTGAAAAATGACAAAATCTGAGATTTGTGCTTTAAATTTGTATTGACTCAAACACCTGTAAAGCTATTTTGATAAGAGTTCTAGGAGCGTGCATTGAGTTGCAGACATAATAAGGTTCTGGCTTATGATTTTTATACTTTTCAGAAGCAGAACTCCTGAATCTTTCATAAAAAAATTCTTCGAAATATGACAGAATCTAAGATATTTTCATCCAAAGTGTATTGATTCAAACAAAAGTTAAGCAGGTTTTAAAAGAGTTCCAATAGCATGCATCAGGTTTTAGATTAACGCATGCTTGTTCTTAGAATCTAAATACTTTTCAGAAGCAGAACTCTTGAAATTTTCATGAAAACGGTCTTTGAAAAATTACAAAATCTTATATTTGTGCGTTGAATTTGTATTGACTCAAACACCTGTCAAGCAATTTTGATAGGAGGTCTAGGAGCGTGCATTGAGTTGCAGAAATAATAAGGTTTTGGCTTATGATTTTGATCCCTTTCAGAAGCAGAACTCCTGAAGCTTTCATAAAAGATGTCTTAGAAAAATGACAGAATCTAAGATATTTTCGTCCAAGTGTATTGATTCAAACAAAAGTTAAGCAGGTTTTGTAAGAGTTCCAATAGCGTGCATCAGGTTTTAGATTAACGCATGCTTGTTCTTAAAATCTGAATACTTTTCAGAAGCAGAACTCTCGAAATTTTCATGAAAACGGTCTTTGAAAAATTACAAAATCTGAGATTTGTGCTTTAAATTTGTATTGACTCAAACACCTGTAAAGCTATTTTGATAAGAGTTCTAGGAGCGTGCATTGAGTTGCAGACATAATAAGGTTCTGGCTTATGATTTTTATACTTTTCAGAAGCAGAACTCCTGAATCTTTCATAAAAAAATTCTTCGAAATATGACAGAATCTAAGATATTTTCATCCAAAGTGTTGTAACGGTCCAGTTTATGCTGGTTCGTTTAATTTGCAAATATAGAAATAATTAACACATTTTGATATAGTTTGTAACACTAAAAATATATTCGGAGCTGTAAATGAGTTCGAACGCCATGCTAAAAAGAATATCAACCTTCATAAATCATGTTCCGCAAAACATGATTTTTGAATTTGACGATTCTAGGAAAACAAATGGGCTTCTTGAGAGTTGGTACAGGGATGTCAAAGTGAGGAGAGATCGAGGGTTTTGAAGAAAAGTGAAAATTTGGGGTTTTTTCTAGATTTTACAGGAAAAGTGGGAATCATGAGAATACAATCCGGAAGCTAGGTCGGCTCAGCCATCGAGCGAGACCAGGGAGGAATTCTAGGATGGATTGCAAATTTCTATCAATCAGATTCAGTTACGTAAACCCACACTTTTCATTTCTAATAATTCTCCGTATTGTAAACGGATGGTGTTACATCCCAGAACCGACTATTCTAATTTATTATTATATTTATTAAACACATTCTGTCGATACTGCAATGTTCCTGAGTGTGTTGGTGAACGCCTGTGCTGAAACGCCCTGAACTAACCTGATTATTAAATCTATTGTTTTGACCTGCGGTTGGACTGGAATGTGGTTCCACACGTTTACTACTTAGGACTCCCCGCGTGGACTAGGTATGGGATTAGGTGGGCTAGAGTTTTAGTGAGGTAGGATGTATTTGGATCGCTTGAGATCATTCCCCATCAAACTCTCCTGAGTTAGCGATTTACAAACGCTTTGCTTTTAAATGTCTGGTTATCTCTGAGTACGGGAAGGGCGATAGCCGTCTGCTTTCGACTTTCCCCGAGGAGAAGAAAAGATTAACTTCGCAGTGGGGCACCAACCAGATAAATTTGGCTTATACCTATACGGGATAAAGCAAAGTTCTCAGGTTCCGCAAAAGGAGAGGCAGAAGTAACCAAAAAAAGTCACAATGCCGAGATATTACAGGTTCTTCGCTTACTATGTAATTTCAGTTGTTTCAGAGCATGGATGTATCATGGTTTGAGACGACCATGAAAGAGGGGTGCTATACTACTGTACCAGGATTGAAGAATCGATAACTTAAGTAGTTTTAACGTTTATTTCATTTGTCTTAAGCTTCTAAAAGAATCTGAGTTACTACATCACAATGTATGAGTCCTACCGCTAACTAGACGATCATTGGCCACTTTAAATCACAATTTTAATACAAAACTTATAGTAAAATACTTAGTTTTATTGATAGATAATCACTAGTGATCAGGTAGGGTAGGGTACGATATTTCCGAGCGTTACAGTGTATTGATTCAAACAAAAGTTAAGCAGGTTTTAAAAGAGTTCCAATAGCATGCATCAGGTTTCAGATTAACGCATGCTTGTTCTTAGAATCTAAATACTTTTCAGAAGCAGAACTCTTGAAATTTTCATGAAAACGGTCTTTGAAAAATTACAAAATCTTATATTTGTGCGTTGAATTTGTATTGACTCAAACACCTGTCAAGCAATTTTGATAGGAGTTCTAGGAGCTTGCATTGAGTTGCAGACATAATAAGGTTTTGGCTTATGATTTTGATCCCTTTCAGAAGCAGAACTCCTGAAGCTTTCATAAAAGATGTCTTAGAAAAATGACAGAATCTAAGATATTTTCGTCCAAGTGTATTGATTCAAACAAAAGTTAAGCAGGTTTTATATGAGTTCCAATAGCATGCATCAGGTTTTAAATTAAAACACGTTTGTTCTTAATATTTGAATACTTTTCAGAAGCAGAACTCTTAGAATTTTCATGAAAACGGTCTTTGAAATATTACAAAATCTTAGATTTGTGCGTTGAATTTGTATTAACTCAAACACCTGTCAAGCAATTTTGATAAGAGTTCTAGGAGCGTGCTCTGAGTTGCAGACATAATAAGGTTTTTGCTTATGATTTTGATACTTTTCAAAAGCAGAACTCCTGAAGCTTTCATAAAAAAGTTCTTAGAAAAATGACAGAATCTAAGATATTTTCGTCCAAAGTGTATTGATTCAAACAAAAGTTAAGCAAGTTTTAAAAGAGTTCCAATAGCGTGCATCAGGTTTTAGATTAACGCATGTTTGTTCCTAAAATTTGAATACTTTTCAGAAGCAGAACCTTTGAAATTTTCATGATAACGGTTTTTGAATAATGACGAAATCTGTGTTCTGTGGGTTGTATTTCTATTGACTTAAACACATGTCAAGCGATTTTCGCTTGAGTCGATTCAAATATAAGATTAGCAAGTTTGTAGGAGTCCCATAAGCATACATCGGAATTTAAATAATAAACATCCCATATAAATATGGAAAAACAGGGAATAATTATTGATTGTTCACTTGCAGATTGTAATGTTTCATCGCGCATAACTTTTTACAGAGTAATGCGCCTCAATCAAATCAACATTTGAACCACCAGACCACAAATTTGAACGAGCCAAATTTGTTTACATACCCTAATGTCTCCTTAGACACTTTTCCTCGATCTCCTTTAGATTCGGATTTCCCCATACTGTCCCATTTAAAAAAATCACTCTGTATACACATTCAACGGACAAATCTCAGATTTTGTAATTTTTCAAAGACCGTTTTCATGAAAATTTCAAGAGTTCTGCTGCTGAAAAGTATTCAGATTTTAAGAACAAGCATGCGTTAATCTAAAACCTGATGCACGCTATTGGAACTCTTACAAAACCTGCTTAACTTTTGTTTGAATCAATACACTTGGACGAAAATATCTTAGATTCTGTCATTTTTCTAAGACATCTTTTATGAAAGCTTCAGGAGTTCTGCTTCTGAAAGGGATCAAAATCATAAGCCAAAACCTTATTATGTCTGCAACTCAATGCACGCTCCTAGACCTCCTATCAAAATTGCTTGACAGGTGTTTGAGTCAATACAAATTCAACGCACAAATATAAGATTTTGTAATTTTTCAAAGACCGTTTTCATGAAAATTCTAAGAGTTCTGCTTCTGAAAAGTATTCAAATTTTAAGAACAAGCATGCGTTAATCTTAAGCCTGATGCATGCTATTGGAACTCTTATAAAACCTGCTAAACATTTGTTTGAATCAATACATTTTTGACGAAAAATCTAAGATTCTGTCATTTTTCTAAGAACTTTTTTATGAAAGTTTCAGGATTTCTGCTTCTGAAAAGGATCAAAATCATTAGCTAGAACCTTGTTATGTCTGCAACTCAATGCACGTTCCTAGAACTCTTATCAAAATAGCTTTACAGGTGTTTGAGTCAATACAAATTTAAAGCACAAATCTCAGATTTTGTCATTTTTCAAAGACCGTTTTCATGAAAATTCTAAGAGTTCTGCTTCTGAAAAGTATTCAAATTTTAAGAACAAGCATGCGTTAATCTTAAGCCTGATGCATGCTATTGGAACTCTTATAAAACCTGCTAAACATTTGTTTGAATCAATACATTTTTGACGAAAATATCTAAGATTCTGTCATTTTTCTAAGAACTTTTTTATGAAAGCTTCAGGAGTTCTGCTTCTGAAAAGGATCAAAATCATAAGCCAGAACCTTATTATGTCTGCAACTTAGTGCACGCTCCTAGAACTCTTATCAAAATTGCTTGACAGGTGTTTGAGTCAATACAAATTTAACGCACAAATCTCAGATTTTGTCATTTTTCAAAGACCGTTTTCATGAAAATTTCAAGAGTTCTGCTTCTGAAAAGTATTCAAATATTAAGAACAAACGTGTTTTAATCTAAAACCAGATGCACGCTATTGGAACTCATATAAAACCTGCTTAACTTTTGTTTGAATCAATACACTTGGACGAAAATATCTTAGATTCTGTCATTTTTCTAAGAACTTTTTTATGAAAGCTTCAGGAGTTCTGCTTCTGAAAAGTATCGAAATCATAAGCCAAAACCTAATTATGTCTGCAACTCAATGCACGCTCCTAGAAGTCTTATCAAAATTGCTTGACAGGTGTTTGAGTTAATACAAATTCAACGCACAAATCTCAGATTTTGTAATTTTTCAAAGACCGTTTTCATGAAAATTTCAAGAGTTCTGCTTCTGAAAAGTATTCAAATATTAAGAACAAACGTGCTTAAATCTAAAACCTGATGCACGCTATTGGAACTCTTTTAAAACCTGCTTAACTTTTGTTTGAATCAATACACTTTGGACGAAAATATCTTGGATTCTGTCATTTTTCTAAGAACTTTTTTATGAAAGTTTCAGGAGTTCTGCTTCTGAAAAGGAACAAAATCATAAGCCAGAACCTTATTATGTCTGCAACTCAATGCACGCTCCTAGAACTCTTATCAAAATAGCTTTACAGGTGTTTGAGTCAATACAAATTTAACGAACAAATCTCAGATTTTGTCATTTTTCAAAGACCGTTTTCATGAAAATTCTTAGAGTTCTGCTTCTGAAAAGTATTTAAATTATATAAGCATACATGTTTTCATCTAAATTTCGATGCATGCTGTTGAAACTCGACTGATAAAACTTGCTTAACTTGTGTACAAGTGAATACACTTTTGACAAACATATCTTAGAATCTGTCGTTTTTGTAAGAATGTTTTCATGAAACCTTCATGAGTTCTGATTCTGAAAAGTATCGAAATCATAAAAACAGACATTTGTTTGCTTAAAAACCGATGCCTGCTATTGGAACTTCGATAAAACTTGCTGTACTGGTATTTGATATATTACAATCTCGACGAAATATTTCTCTTATTTTTAAACATTTTCAAGACGATTTTTAAACGTTTTGAATAAAAATTTCAGTAGTACGGTTAGTAAAATACGTCGAAATCATAATATTAAACCGTTGTTGTTTTTTAACTCGATGCAGTCTATTTAAACAGTAGTTCGCGTCTGTCTAAGGAATATTGAGTCACTACTACGACTCGAACGAATATGTACTTGATCATATCTTTAAATTAAGTATAATGTTGTATAAACACCGGAACTATTTCTTAAAACTATCAGGAACTGTTTTTAGTATCTGAAAGCATATAAATACAATTTTTTTATATCGATTTTTGAAAAATGCTCTGCTACGCGAAGTTAGCAGAGCATAATTTCACTTAATTTTTTTCTAGTAAAAACGCCAGAACTATTCCTGAAAAGTATCAGGAACTATAGAACTCACCTGCATGCGAACAGAACTCTAATTTTTTTATGCTCTGCTGGAAAATGCTCTGCTAACTTCACAGACACTGTAAACCTGTATCTTGGGGACCACCGTCCATGGGTTCTTGACATAAAACATATCAAACGAACGTTATTTAAGTATATTTAAGTAAAAACTATAGTGTATAATTATGTACATTAAGTGATGGGTCTCCTGAAGACACCAGTCAGTGTGTGCTTATGAGATACGTAAACGTAAGCTTTTGGATAATCCTCCGGAAGAACTGAACTGATTTAATGTATTTTGTATTTGGATCTTGAGATTTCTCTCCGAACCCGTGGATGGCTCGCGTAGTTTTTTTTGTGCCGTACGCCGTACCATAATTGTTGATAGTTTCCGCTATTCGCTACGAGGACAAATCCAACAACTAAACGATCATTAAAATCGGTACAGCCGTTCTTGAGATATAAATGGTGTAATTAACACGACTCTGTTCTATACAGGCTTATTGGTAATTCTCGACCAATTTTAAGATTAAGAGCTGTTGTCTTCACGATCGAGTTCTTGTTGATGGAACCTATAGTTCAAATTCAAATTTATTGTTCAAGCAGTGTCAGTGAATCACACTAATATTATAAATGCGAAAGTTTGGATGGATGTATAGATGGATGGATGTTTGTTACCTCTTCACGCCAAAACTACTGAACGGATCAGGCTGAAAATTCGCATACAGGTAAGTCTAACCCTGGAATCAAACATAGGCAACTTTTTATCCCATAAATCAGTTCCCATGGGATAGAAATAACCTCAAAACGTTTCCATAGAAACAACGCGTGCGAAGCCGCGAGCAATAGCTAGTTATCAATAACCCTGTTTGGTTAGAGGTTTGTTTGACCACAATCTCATCTAGTGGAAAGTGACGATATATAAAAGTTATCAAAACCAAACACTTTAAAAATATTTGAGCCGATAAGAGCTATTATTAATAATAACTTTTTACAATACCCTACTAAAATCAAAATTAATTTAATTTTTGAAAGGGAAAGCACCAATTTAGGTAGTTATAGCACAGTTAAAGTTAAGAACCATAAATTATAACGCACAAACTCTGATGCAAGAAGTCGTTAGCATATATTTATGGAGTCACTAATAGTGACCAGTTTATCTATTACTGATAATTATAAAACGGCCTCTGTAACGCAGTGGGGTAATATAATAACCGGCTAAGACACGGGAGGTTTCGGGTTTGAGTATCGTTGGAATCTTTTTACATAGCATCATATGGCCCCAAAGATATAACAGTTTGTGTTATTAACTGATATCACACTAATATTATAAATGCAAGTTTGGGTTGATGGATGGATGGATGTTTGTTACCTCTTCAGGCCAAAACTACTGAACGGATCGGACTAAAATTATTCATACAAGTAATTCTAATCCTGGCATCAAACATAATATTTTCATATTCAATTTGATAAAATGTATATATAACATAATATATAACATTTTATCAAATTGGACTAACTTCCGCTGCTCAGATTTTTTTCTTTCGAAACAGTAAAATGATCCTTACAAAAGACTGAGTCGATTGGCATCAACATTTTTTAAACCAACTATAATTCACTTTATTCATTTTAAGGCGCTACTCACGCTTGACCAAAAAATATGTTTCTCCAAAAAGGAGCTGATGTTTCAAAAGACACTGCACCTGTATCTCCTCTAGTTATGGGTGCGCCCGTACTGTCCCAGTTAAAGAAAACACACTGTATACTTACCTGCGGCTTCGCACGCGTTGTTTCTATGGAAACGTTTAATGGTGATTTCTGTCCTATAGGATAAAAAGTATGCCAAAGTAGCGCTTATGTTTCATTCGAGGCCCAGATCAACCTATATCTAAAATTTTAGCCCGATCCGTTCAGTAGTTTTCGCGTGAAGAGGTATCATTATATCCATCCATCCATCCATACAGCTAAACATCCAAACTTTCATTTCAAATATTAGTGTGATGAACAGAAGAAACAAAAAAAGAATACAAAACTTTTTGCCGCTTCTGGCATAATTTTCACACCACCACCATTTTGTAAAACGTCCCAAGACGAGTGTAGTTTTCAATAACTCGATAAATAGCGGAGATGGTATAAAAACTGAATAATCACACATACC
Organism: Eupithecia subfuscata; assembly: GCA_963564075.1. NCBI lineage: Eukaryota > Metazoa > Arthropoda > Insecta > Lepidoptera > Geometridae > Eupithecia > Eupithecia subfuscata. Next base: position 7,104,353 of record OY751114.1, read on the forward strand.
ATAGTTTTCACATTATGCACAAATGTTTGCATTTCCGCCGCATGGTGGTAAATTTCTTATGGATCGCTTATTAAAGCACAAGGAAGCAATACTGTGAGAAAAACAGCGCCAATCCGGGAAGTCAGTTTAATGTGCTCCATTGTCGACACTACGGCGAAACGGTTAGTGGGTGACTTTGTTTCATAGTTCCTACAACTAACGCCCGGATTCCACCAAAGCGGAGATGTGCGGAGATGTCCGAAGCGGAGACGAGTAAAAGTTAACATGTAATTATTGCATAGTTCCTACAACTAACGCCCGGATTCCACCAAAGCGGAGATGTGCGGAGATGTCCGAAGCGGAGACGAGTAAAAGTTAACATGTAATTATTGCATAATTTAATTACATGTTAACTAAAACCTTCAAGAGCACACAGAACCCCTAATACTATCCAATGATCCTATCCATCCACGGTTGTTTGGTAGAGATCGCTCTTGAGCGATAAGACCGCCACTTGTCACTTAGTTTTTAAGCTGTGTTTATGCTGTATTGTTTCTATCTATAAGTGTGCAATAAAGAATTTTCTATCTATCTATCTATCTACATGGTTGGTACAGTAAAATAATAGTTTATTAATGTAATTAAAAAAAACTTTAAAATAATAGAAAAAGGAATGAATAAGGTACAAAATGTCATATTAAAGAAATTAAGTAGGCTAGTCAATAGAAAATAAGAATAAATTTGGTTATTTGTCAATATTCTTGTCTATACTAATATTATAAAGAGGAAAGGTTTGATTTTTTGTTTGTTTGTTTGTTTGTATGAATTGAATAGGCTCCGAAACTACTGGACCGATTTGAAAAATTCTTTCACCGTTAGGAAGCTTACTTTTCAGGGAGTGACATAGGCTATATTTTATCCCGGAATTCCCACGGGAACGGGAACTACGCGGGTGAAACCGCGAGGCGATCGTCTAGTCATTTATAAAATAACATTTATCATATAGCAAGGTTTCTCTGAAACATCGTGGTAGACAAATCTCTTATAAGAAGCAGCGAGAAGAGACGTTTCTCAGCTAGGGTGTACCCAAGCTGTGCGGAGATGGTTACTGGCTAGACTGGAGATGTTTGCTGGCTATAGCGGAGATGTGTGCTGGCTAGAGCGGAATTGAGCTGCGTGCGGCGAGCATGAGGTGTTTGTTGAGAGCTGCGCCGCTCAGATCTCTTCTCGTCTCCGCTGCGTGCCGTTGCCAGATTGCGAGGCACAGCTCACTTCTCCGCTTCAACCGCTCCGCTCTACATACATCCCGTTAGAGTACAATTTTGGAGTCTTCAAATCCAGAGTAAATAAGTTCCTTCTGGGAAAGCGTGCTCCATCTTAGGTTACATCTTCACTTACTTTAAGTGAGTTGGTGGCCAAACGCTTAACCATTATCAATAAAAAAAAACAATGCTCGCAGCACTCAGCTCAGTTTCGCTCTAGCCAGCACTTATCTCCGCTTTAGCCAGCATACATCTCTGCTTCGATCATGCCATAAAACATGATACATCTCCGCTCCGTGATATCAACTGAAGCTGAGCGGAGACGAGATTATGTGAATAACGAAGTTCTATTAATTGTCTAAAACACATCTCTTCTCCTTGCGTCTTGCCGCCGCTTTGGTGGAGTCCGGCTCTAAGCATGTGTTCTTCAAAAAGATTAATCGGACAATTGCATTCCAATTGACGTTTTTGACCATTAATTAATGCTGGACCTGCTATTTACTCTGGACTTACTCCACGAGGGTCAACATAATACCAGCTGAGTAGGTAATCCGACTTATCTACTCAGGAAAATGCTGAGTTGACACCTTTTTGGCTCGACACTCGGTGGTTTGCTAAGCAGCTATCGAAGGTAGGTACTAATGCTAGGTCCGAGCAAAATTTTAATTTCATCTTAGATAGATAAGTAGATTAGATAATTTATTTTTTAGTTTTTTCTAAAATTAAATCACAAATCCCTAGCTTAGTTTTACCTATTTAGGTAAGTATGTTATGTATCGTGCTAAATAAGTTTTTTAATTTCATTTTATTTACCATTTCTAGGAAGATAGCGGGTCCTTGGAATTAATTAAGTGTTTTTAAGTACCTAGTTCTGTTCTCAAATTGGCTTCGTTTAATTAAATGCATTTTATGTTGCATCTATCAGAATAAATTAGCAGTTTAAGACTGGGCAACGTAGGGCTTTTAATTTAGTTAGGTTAGTACTTTTCGTACTAACGATTAAGAGTTCGTCTGCCGATTTACCATAGGAGTAGATAATGTTTTTGAGCAATAACGCATTTACTGCCCAGTCTCGGAGGAACGACCCGCAGGGGCGCGCCTCGCCCTGCTACACGGAGCTGGAGGTGGGCAAGTGCATCCTGGGTTATGGGGTATCAGAAGACACGGAGACCAGGACTGGATAAGACGGGCCCAAGATCGTGAGGAGTGGAAAATAAGGGAAGAGGCCAACATCCAAGAGTGGATCCCGAAAACGCCAACATGATGATGATGATGAAGGTTATACTCATTTATTTAGTACATTACAAGAAAAACACGTCACATTTGTAACTATTATATATTTTTTTATTAAATTCTAGAAGCAGATGAATAATTAAAAAAAAATAATTTAAAATTATCTGGGAGTCTGCAAAAGACCGAGAAGTTTGGAAGGGTGCGGGGGAGGCCTTTGCCCAGCAGTGGGACGAAATAGGCTGAACAAAAAAAATTTAAAATTATAATTTTAGAATAGTTAGATATAATTAGTATATCGACAGATAAAACCAAAAGTCACTTCACAAAACCAAAATCACTATCTTCATTTAAATCAATGAGTTCATAACTAGTGAATCAGCATTTATTGTTTGACTCTATCCACCTTAAATTAAAAGTCACCTACTCCCACTAACATAAGTCACAAAACACAACGTAGAGATCGCTGACACAGACTAGACTGTTAAACTTTTAGTAGAGCATCCGAATTAGAGACGACCTTCGCCAATCTGTTTCAACTCAACTCAACAGCCTGTATTGGTCCACTACTGGACGCTGGCCTCCCCCTGATAAGCGCCTTATTGGCTTTTATCTCATGGGGGGTAGTGCCCATCATCCCCACGCTGGGCATGCGGGTTACGGATCGCAGTTCGGTGGTAGAATTGATCTGCAGGGGCGCTGCTGCCCGCCCCCGGTGGATATCCCTTATTCGCCTCTCAGCCGGCACCACACAGCGAGCCAATCTGTTTAATGGATGAAAAGTATTTTATATCATCCTTAGACCAACACGGCGGCGGCAGCGTTAGCGAGTTCAGTGTAAAGAGTCCTTAGTAACATTTTGCGATACCCCTTTGACCTATTTCGTTTTGCGTTGAAAAAGCAAAGGTAATTAAGTACCAAGTAACCTACAAAAGGTAAACAGAAGGGACGTAGCAAAAAATATCCAATCAAACGTGTAGAAATGTGCTTGTAATGGAGCTAGATGAAGCCACATTAGCGGTAGCCAATCTCCGGCACTAGGCAAATGATGTGCCGCAAAAACTGGGAGTAATCCACGTGGCCCTTTTCATACAAACAAACCTTGCAGTAGGTAAGTCTAAACCCCGCCGCCGCCGCCGCGGTGACTTACCAACTCTGTACAATTATTTAAGAAAGAAATAAAGACATTTACTTATTTATAACAACACAGTAAGTACAAAAAAGAAAACACACTTATGGGGTATAGGTACATAAAGTTGTTATAAAAAGGCCCTAACTCAGCATAATGCTGGCTAAGCTATTTAATTTATTTATTTTATTTTTACAGTTTTGGAGAAACTTACAGCTAGGTTTACAAATTTCAGATGAACATTATAGAACATGCCTGAATAGACCAGTGTATTTTCGTTGACGGCTAATTAGTTTCCGCATATATAGGTACTTAAAAATAGCATGATACACAGTAAGTTGACGACTTATTAGAAAAAACAAAAACATAACGAATAGATAAATACAGAAAAAACAAGAACTAAGACAATTAGGTGACATAATTATATAGTTAGCTTCAATCAAATAATATATTCAATCAAATATTATAGCAAGCCCGCGCGGGCCGTACGCGGATGAAGTTAGTGAAAATGAGCGAGACCTAAGCAAGACAAATAAGTGGCGTTCACAATAAGTGACAAAGCGGCCTTTGGGGGTTAAAAAAGCCGTCGAGCTTTTGAACTTGGTACCACCAACGCCCAGTTACAATAATGGCACACGCTCTGCGAACAACCTGAATGGAGAGGAACTACAGTGAACTGCCAGACTCTGTCACATCTGATGGTAGTAGGTAGTAGGTAGGTACTTACATCTTGTTTTAAAGTTACGTGTTGCACTCGAGTGCAAAGATTTTTTACCTCGTGCTCTTTTGATTCCCTCGCTAACGCTAAGGCTTCTAATTTTCCTCTCGCTACACTCGTGATTCAATTTTAGAATACTTCGCTTCCTCGGTCATCAAAATTGAGCACGCGGTTAAAAAGTAATTTTGCACTCTTGTTTATCAAATAACTATTATCAATAAATTGTATTTCTGTATTTCTGAAAGTAATAACTGAATGGTGGTCCAAAGAGTCTTAACAACAAAGAGCGAGGTTATTGGCCCGGTCGTGGTCAGATGACATTGACAATCTTACCGGGAAAAAGAAGTGGGTTGCACAGGACCGGGCGGAATGGTGCAATAGGGGACTGAATTAAGTCATCGAATTTCAGCATTTTTAACGGTTTCCAAATTTCGCAATGCTAAAGTAAATAAAAGTAGAAATGATTTATTTGTATTAGGTAGGTACAACTACGCACATTAATCAACGTCGTTTCATAATGATATTGTTAAAGATTTATTTATCCATGTTTCAAAATAAACGCATTTGTGAACGCGACGACTGAAGCGAAGAAGTGGTGCAGTTGGCGAAGGTCCGCCTGCGACGCAGGAGATTGCGGGTTCGATTCCCGCCTCGGGACAAATGTTTGTACGATCTGCATATATTTTGTTCAGGGTGTTCTGGATGTTTTTCTATGTATAATAAAAATATCTATCTATGCAGTGTATTGTATTAGTTATCTGTATATCAGTTATCTAGTACCCATAACACAAGCTCTGCTTAGCTTGGGGCTAGATGGTGCTGTGTGAATTGTCCAGCATTATTTTTTTATTAATATTTGAGCTGTTCATTGCAATTAAGCAGGAATTCACAAAACTATTAGGACATGTCAAGTTTGCGCGCGATGAGAATAGGACGGAACTTTATCGAAATAATTATCTTACGTCACATTTCTCATACAATCCGGGCGTTATCAAAATGATACGAAACACTGTCAATGTAAATGTACGGCCGCTTTTTTTTACAAAAAAAATTTAAAAATTTAAAAACCCCTCGACAGATTTTCATGAAACACTAAACGAAAATCGGTTCATCCGTTTGGGAGCTACGATACCACAGACAGATACACAGACAGACACGTTAAACTTATAACACCCCTTTATTTTTGCGTCGGGGGTTAAAAGTAGGTAGTTTTATCTCATTCTAATCACGTGGCGCGAATTATACATATGTTAGTAAAACAAGTGTATGAAAACGCTTTGAACAGTGAGCTTGGAGATGGTGTGCTCTTAACGGCTAAAATCTATGTCGGAGGTAATGCCCTTCTTAATGGGTAACTTCATCTTAGTGGCTATCCACAATTACAAAAGAGCCTAGGTACCACATAGGTCATATATGTATCTCCAGAGGTCTATGCACGTAAATGCTAAAGTTCGGACTTCCATTTCGATAAAAAGTCCAGCGAGTATCCTATACTAATCTACACTATTATATTATAAAACAGACAGGGCGCTATGGCGCTCATTAGGTGAGGCCTATGTCCAGCAGTGGACTAATATAGGCTGATGATGATGATGATGAATATTATAACGAGGAGAGATTTGTATTTTTGTATGTTTGAAACGAATAAACTCAAAAACTACTGGACCGATTTCAAAAACTCTTTCACCATTAGAATGCTAAGTTACCCTTGAGTAACATAGGGTAAATTTCTTACTAGAAAAAAATTAGGGATCCCTACTAAAAAATCAATAATGTAACCTGAGGTGTAAAGATACATTTACTCTACGTTTATCCCAAACGTTTAAAAAATAAATGTCCACTCGTGCCAAGCCGGGACGGGCAGCATCAGCCGATGTTCGTCCACTTCATTCGATTTTCAAAGCAGAACCCCTGAAGAAGTCTATATCTTTAAAGATATACAGAATTTGCTACCTTAACTTCACTCGGGTTGTAATCAAGAATTTTATGAAGGATTTAATTCATTTATGAGCAAAGCTCAGAGGCCAGTAACTAAGGCCTCATAACGTAGGTGGCTTGTCTTTTGTGGGGGTCAAAGAAAGTGCCAGGTTGATTGTAAAACTGTAAGCGGTTGTAAATTTCAGTGACATTGAAGATACAAGGTACATACTACTAGCAGTACTAACCTTATTTATGGGTTATTAAGTGCCTGCCTATATAGTGTCTATTTTAGTCAATAAATAGGCAACTCCTGCATAAATTGTCTTTAAGTTGAGTCTGTCTACAATTTAAGTATAAGTTAATACTTATACTTAATGTGATTCTCTGGTTCAGCTCACTTAATAGTGAGCTGAACCAGAGAACCACATCATACTAAGAGAATCACATCATATTAATCCATACTTTCATCACTTTATATAAATTAGATAGATAGATAAAATATGACTTTATTGCACAAAAGTTGTACACGGGCGAGCATAATGCTAGATAGCATTCTCTACCAGCTAACCTTTGGGTAGTGTGGACAACAAAGTTAATGATTATATCGGGTATTTATCGCGTACCTTTTGTGACCACGATCGCTGTATCGCGGTAGAAACGTAGGGGAAATAAAACAAAAGGTACGCGATAAATACCCGATATAATCATTAACTATGTTAACAAATCGCGAAAGTTTAAAAAGTTTGTGGACAACAATTTAATAGGTAAGTAGTGCTAGATTACAAAATTTACAGAAAATACAATAAAAATAATAATAATAATTACAATTAATAATTCATAGTAACTCTGTTTGTCGGTCTGTTACCTATTAACGCCAAAACGGCTGAACGGATCTATATGAAATTTGGCAGGCAGGTAATTTGGCAGAGGACGGACAAACGCTACTTGAAAAGCGCATGCAAAGCCGCGGGCAGCAGCTAGTATTATAAAATGCTAAAATCCGTATGGATGGATGTATGTTTGTAATTATAGGCTGAATGCACCAAGAGACTTCTTCAAGCCAAAACTACTGAACGGCTTTGGGTGAAACGTGGTATGTAGGACCTGAAATAACACATAAGCTACATTTTATCTCATAAATCAGTTCCCATAGGATCGACATAAAGTTAGAAACAACGCCTGCAAAACCGCGTGCATAAACTAGTTTAATAATTATAGGCTGAATGCACCAAGAGAACCCAAGGCACTATAACAAATGTTTATTTTTTATTTTTCACACGATCTCATGCTACGGTCACACTATACGTGCCAAGCTTAGACAACAAAATTAGCTTAAAGATAAACTATGACCCACGCTTGTGTTAAAATTCGATTTCGTCGGCTCCTTAGCTGAGCTATCAATTTCTCTATTTTTGAGGTCAGAATAACATTTTCAACGCTAAGCTTCCAACGCACATTCTAAATGTGCTATATCCATTCACATCCTGAATACGAATTATGTTATGGGATTCGAAACTTAAATTTATTTAAATTGTGTCCACCATTGACCAACTTACTACAATCTCTAAGTAATAGAGTAAAACCTTTGCAAGTGATACAAGCATAAAATAATGTTATAGCTTGCCATTTATCATGGACATTGTATTGTAGATTAAACGTCTTCGGTTTTCATTACGGCTACGACTATAGTGTATTTTCATAAGTTCATATAATTATAAACTAAGATAACATCTTCGAGAGTCGTCGTGATCAATCTCAGTAGGTTTACCAAAAAGTTTCTACACTGCTTTGCTGGTAAAAAAAAAGTTTAGTCTAATCGGCCACTTTATCGGATTTTTTATTATGAATAGAATATAATAATTTGTTTTACACGATACGTTACAATATCTAAACATTTTATGGATAAAACTAAACTATAGATACGCATTTATCGGTAAGAAAGGTGAAGTGTAATATAATAACACATAAACTACTTAGTACAAAAAAAAAATTAAGGAGTTGGCTTACCTGGCCTCATTTGGCCCGATGGAAAATCACAATGGGTACCTACCTACCTACTTATAGAGATGTTGTTTACCTGTTCTTTTCATTATTTTTATCAATATATTTTTATAAATTGCACCGCGTCGCTTATGTAACTAACATAAGCGACGCGTGACCCGAGAGCTGGTGAGTATCTGGCACAGCGCATCAGCATTGCCAATTGCCATACAGCAGCGTGGCAATGCAGCCAGCGTCTTGGGGACGCTTCCGACTGGTATTGATATGGATCAGTTGAGCCACCTGTAAACTGTTTGCCACAGTCTGCAGTTAGCTCAAATTGTTTCAATTGTAAATACTACTATAATTTTCTTTGTGAATAAAGCCACAGTTACATAAGTATTGTGTACCTACTTATCTATAACATTACAGAGGTTAAAAATGGTTTGTTTTCTTATTTTTTTTTTTATTGAAAAACTTGTGTTTATCTTATATTGGATCGTGTTGGGTAGGTTTTAACTGCTGGTATTTGGTCACTTCAGGTTGTGAATGGTGCTATTTCGCTCTATGATAATTTGATAAAGCAATGTGACAAATGGTGACAAGTTTACATTTAGGTTTATTTTTTATACTACACCTGCCTAGAAAGTTGCTTATTCCTTTTCCAAACAAAAGGTAGAAAGTACGTCATTGCAGGCAGACTCAAATTGGGGATGGAAAACTTTGGAATATCATTTCTCACGTAAAAGTTTAAGGAACCCATTCCTTTTGTTCGTGTTTTTTTTTTAATTTCCTGAAATAACTGCCGGTAGCTATGGTTATTTTTATAATAGGTCAAACGACAAAAAGTTTTTGCAACGAGTTCGCCATATGATATCGCTCTCTTCCGTATTCGGAACAATTCAAAAAAACCATATGGAAATCGTACGTGCGAGTATTTATTCCTACATTGGAGTTTACAATTTCAATTTACTCAAGTAATTTTGAAGATTCTAAAACGATGATTTTTTCTCGAAGGTGTAGTGTAAAGCACTATGTATCACTCGGAAGAAAGTGCGTTTCTATATTCATGTGTTTTATGGTACAAATGACATACTCGATAGGAATTGGGCACTTTCTCCCCTAGATGTACAATGTACTATTCCGTTGCAGTTAGGCTCATAAAGTTATATAAGATGGATCATTCCAAAGCTCTTTAAGTAAATCATCACATAGATTCAGGCGTTGGCTTCTGCTGTACGTATTTACATACAAACTAATAGATATAATCACTACAGAGATCGGTATTTTGTAAGTTGGATTGTAATGAAAGTATAATATTTAAAGCCAATTAAACGAAATAAAAACCGGTTAAATACGCGTAGGACTCTCACATCGAGCGAGATCGTAGATCTGTAAATAATTTGTCCATCCCAACAAGCATGATAATTAAAATTAATTTCAACTTGATACCTCTAAACGTTCCTGAGAAAAAGGTCTTGACTTAACAGACGGGCAACGAAATTACCCTAATCCTATCGGCAAACTCGAGCGCTTCGAAAATACTTATAATGCCGATGCAAAATCCCGAAGCAAGCACCTTATTGACATAATGTAAATACCGACGCCGCCGCCGCCGCTGCGATCGCGGCATACGCTCCTATACCGATATAGTGGACGCGTAATTTATTAAATGGTTTTTGACGTGAGAACGTCTTATAATTCGATAGAGCCGGCTGCACGCACGAAAAAACATGACGTCATGCGGCGTTACCTCATGCGGCGTTACCTCATGCGGCGTTACCTCATGCGGCGTTACCTCATGCGGCGTTACCTCATGCGGCGTTACCTCATGCGGCGTTACCTCGCTCTTTTCTTAAGACGTTGTCACGTTCAACTATCGTCAGTAAACCGACTTTACAGACAACCAATTTTTTTCTTCCTTATGTTTATACAGGAAGGTATTCGTATTTTAGCGTTCCCGTATACTATCCTACTATCCTTCCTACTAATATTATAAAATAACGCTAAAGTTTGTGAAATGTGAAATTTTTGTTAATCTCCAAAACTACTGAACAGATCAACATGAAATCTGGCACTCATTTAGAATGTAGTGTAACTTAAACAATAGGCTACTGTTTTTAGGGCTTCGCCGATTTAGAATTTAAAGAAGGTTTGATAATTTACACATCACGTCCAACAAGAACCAACACATAGATAAAAAGTTCGTCTATGCAATGTTGTCTATTTTTGTCGAAATAGTGATTGAATTTTGATGTTGTCATGGTTGTCATCTCTGCTTTGTAAAATATGAAAGTTAAACAGAATGTTTTTCTCCAGCAAAGAAACGGAATAATTCAATTAATTTTCCGTTCACTCATGTGTCCTTTAGCAAGGTAGGTACCCTACCTACCACGCTAACGAAGTTGCGGGTAACAGCTAGTGACGTAATACGTTTCTGAGTATCATTTCAGTATGATAAGTTTTATCCGGGTAGCGACGTCGGGGGCAGAAGCTAGTCAACCATAAAGATAGAGCAATTACGAAACACATTAATTAAGAGTTCACAAAGCCATAATTCATAAATAACAGAATCTTCCTTTTAATGATACAGTACGAATAATAATAAACTCTTGATGAACGGCCAACAGATTTTTCAATTTAGATACAAAAAAAACATGCAAAGTGAAAGTGCGAATCTATTAATTTTTTAGGTTTTTGTAGGCACGTATTTATGTACTTACAATTTTATGAATTATTAATTTTATAGGTAACTTTCGACGACCTTGCAAGATATATCTTCTAACTATAATTTGTCTTAAACTATCGTCTATTAAAGGTTTCACCGGAATCTGAGATATTAGATTCCGGTTGTAGGGAAATTATTTTGGAAATTTACATAATTAGGTAGATACTTACCTACTTGTTGTAAATAAAAGGTATCCATACATTTAGAGATATAAACTATATGCTTAATCTATGTATAGGCACAGATATTATAATACTATAAAGTTATACATAGATTCTTGTACTTTATAAAGGTAAAGTAAATGACGTAGGTAGGTACATATGAAATTCTTACTTATCTATCTTCAAAGCGATGGATCTCCTTATTTATCCCTTTTAATGGCTCTGTTTTGTAAGCGACACAATCCCATTTGTTTTTCAAAATGATAATCGGACTTTGTCATTTTAACTGACGATTTTGACATAACTTTTCAAAAATTTTACGTCAATGTTAACCGCCGAAGCTTCTAATCACACGATCGTTCAAAGATCCACCCTAGAGAAGTAGACATTTTGACATTTCCAAGTGTTGGTAAACTTACGAAAATAAACTAGGTAGGTGAAACGCATAATTTTACCATCAATTCAATCCGACCACCTACTTTATACCAAATTCCATCATCATACAGCCCTACCTCAATGAAAGTTAAACATTCTGCCGTCAAATTCAAAATTTGAATTTCGAAGTTATTGAATTGAACCATAATGTTACCGCCTCTATACCGAATTTTTATCAATAAGGCACACTGACCTTCTTTCTATTCGACTTCGCGGTTGAATAGCTTACCGACCGCAGCGGCGGAAAAGTCAACATTCGACGATAGAGCATCGCCGTGACGGCACAGCAGATGCGTTTCGCGCGGGAAATTTTGAAGTTGACGTCTCTGGAAAATATGTGAATTTATTTTATTGAGTGACGTTTGTGATTGGATTGTAATGTTTTGATAGTTTTTGATGCCGATTGTGGATGATTTAATTACAAGCATGATGGATATGTTTGGTGAGTAACAGTGTAAATTATACCAATGCCTAATTTTATATAGGTAGGTATTGTACTGAAACGATAGTGCCTATTTTAGTTTTATACCGAATAGGCAAGGATGGTGACTAAAGTTGAGAAAAATATAAAACTATAATGTAATATTAGTTGAAATATTTTTTTGAATAGGTAGTCAGTTAGAATTTAACGTTTTTTATTTAAAATATCACCAATCTACCGAATACTGATATACACCTAATACTACGTTCTCTCAGTGGAAATCATATAGATACAACTTTTTTAGCTGGGGCCGTCCAATCCCAACCTTTTTACCAAATTGTCAATCAATTTTCGACAAGACACACAGAAGTGTCCAACCTGTCATGTTGTACAAATTTACAGGCATAGGTAATAATAAATAAAACACGAAACATTTGTTACTTATCTTGTACCTTGTATATTATTATTAAACTCGTAGGTTTAATGTTCTATGCATAATGTTGATTGTAAAAGACAGTGTCAAAATGACACTGTCTTTTACAATCTTTTTAAGTATCTTACTTCCTACCAGTTGTATGTAAATAAACAATTTTATTTATATTCAGAGCATAACACGACATGCATTATTTAAATGGCTTTCAAAAAACTTGTGCATCTTTTTGTTGGATTGTTAGGTACTTAGTAAGCATTTTATCTCCATCCACCATACCATGACGATACCTACTTTTGACCGACTTCGAAAAGAGGAGGAGGTTCTATGTATGTTCGTCGATTTCTCCGTCAATTATGGACTGATTTTTTGACTAGATATTCTATCAGTTGAGCTACCTGTAGACTATCAGTTGAGCTACCTGTAGACTATCAGTTGATCTACCTGTAGACTGTTTCAAATAATATAAATGAATTAGAACTAGTATTTTCAATTGAAACAATTGAGACTTTAGACTGTTGGGATCAATCTACATGTAGCTCATTTGATCCATATAAATATCAGTCGCAAGCGTCCCCAAGATGCTGGCTGCATTGCCCCGCTCTAAGGCAATGCTGATGCGCTGCGCCAGATACTCACCTAACTTAACAAAATCACACCAGAATATGAAGTTGTGGCCTACCTCATTTGCTGACATAAGTAGGTAATAATTTCATGTAAGAAACATTGTACGCCGATGTTTCTTAGTAATCTCGTAAACTTCAGTTTACTCGGTAAACACTTGGTACAGTCAGCATCACTAATCACTATTTATTTCTTTATTTGTTTTTTTATTTATTTAAGGAAAACCAGCAATATATCTACAAGAATATTGTCCGAAATACTTTGCGTCATCCTCATCATCCTCGCCGGATGGTGAAAAAGAGCTCAACCGCCGCCGTCTCACGGAGTTAACGCTAGAACGGAAGAGGTCCAGTCCAGATCTATTTGCTTCGAGAGTTTATTAAATTGGTCGCCAACTCGCCACAAAACCAGTTCTGACGATAATTCGTTTTAACTTTTTTCGTATGGATGATTTCGTTAAATCTGACCCTGCTATTTTGTTACAAGTTCGGGGCAATTACTTAATATGGTTGTTAGTGCGAAATAGCAGGTCGCCAATTTCTTAGCGGAAGAAAGTGGAATTTACGGCAAAAATCTATGTTACTTGACGAGCTAAAGAAAACCTTAAGACTTTCGTCTGCAAAGATATTTGACAAATTTTATTTGCATCTGATCGATTCTGTTGATATAGATATCGTATTGTGGATTCCAGATTTGAGAAGCGTATTCGAGTAAGCTGCATACATACCTACTCGTAGGAGCAGAATAAAATTTTGAAAGTTTCACATCTATTAAAACTGGCTGAGGTTCTCATTACAAAACCTAATGTTTTTGACGATTTGCTAATAATAAAGTCAACATGAGAGTCATAGAGAAGTGTTGAATCATGTAGCACACCCAGGTCTCTAATAACATTACAGTCCTCCAGAATCTGGTTTTTTATACGATATACTGATTTGATTTTTATTTTTTTACGAGAGAAGGTCTTCTTAACTCTGGGCTGTAATGTGAGTTTTTCTTACTTGCCCAATAACACCAATCTTGGCCCGACCCAGGATCGGTACCCGGGACCTCATTATCAGCGGTTGAACTCGCGACCGCTAGACCAACAGAGGCAGTCAGTATAGTAGGTTCAAGCAATGAAATTAATACTTGAGATATGCACCTAAAGTAATACTTATGATGACTATTAACCAAAGTAGCCTAAGACACTTTCCAACCGTTTATTTTAAAAACTCACTATGACATGAGCATTTTGAGTGCGAAACTGAGTAACTGAGTAATTGTAGGTACTTGATATATGCCAAATCTATAAAGTTTAGATCGATGAATTCTTATTTCTGCACAAAAAAGACATATTTATAGGTATATAGGTTTCGTGTTTTGTATTTTTGTTGGTGTACAATAAAGTATTTTGTATTGTATATACTTATTTAAAACTAGAGATGTAACCAAGTCTACCTTAACTACTAACATTTATGGTGAACAAACGAAATAAATAAATTGAATTGAATTAACGCTAAAAAGAGATGAAGTCTTATAGTCTCTAAATTCTTGTTTTTGGAACACTGCTGCTCATAAAAAAAATACGCTTTCATAAATCTTGTGCTGACTGTACCTCTACTTAAGTAAGCTCATAAAGTTTAATAGCCTATTAATTAAAAGTGTTTAACTCACGCATTCTCTGAGAAATAGGATGAAGTTTTCCCTCAGTAACGCTTCTAGGTGTATCATTATTTTTTTTCTCTTAAGTTGGCCCGTTAAGAACATAATGACCTGTTAATACCTTAATATTGTTTGTTCCTTAGGTTGTTGTTATAAAAAATTAAAGTTAAAACACTTTATTAGAAGGTTTTCTTTTTATAATATAAATTATTAAGTATTTATTTCTATAAAAGTTTTGCAATAATTATTTTACTACCATAGTGGAGACCTTCATATAAGACTTCATTTAAGACCTTCATATACCAAAGATAAACACTTGTGTTATAATTTAATTACTGTCAAATAATCTAAATAAATTAGAACGTAGTATTTACAATTGAAACAATTGAGCTAACTCCAGATTGTTGCAAACAATCTTCAGGTAGTTCAACTGATCCATATCAATACCAGTCGTAAGCGTCCCAATACGCTGGCTGCATTGCCCCCGCTGTATGGCAATGCTGCTCGTAAAACTTGATTTCCGCTTAGACGAAAACGTGGGCAACCGCTTGTATTATAATAAATTGGTTGTATAATCTTAGTTTTTGCCTTCTTAGATCATTGCTTAGGCTTAGTTACATACTACTTTTACAAAATATTTCATATGCAAAAGATACTCTCTGACTCTTTTCACTAAGAACCATTATCATCATCATCAGCCTGTGTTAGTCCACAGCTGGACCTAGGCCTCCCCTAATGAGCGCCATAGCGCCCTGTCTTCAGCTTGCCGCACTACAACTGGTACTATGAACTAGGTTAACAAAAACATACATTCTATTTTTTTTCTTTGAGTTATAGACAACAGTAAACACCGTCACCTAACAACATCACAAGAAAAAAACAATTTAATATTTAACAACCCAAAACAACAGACCTTTTTTCATACAAAAGACATCAACGCGCTCTCGATCAAATAAATCATCGAACACCTTAAAACATAAATCAATAAAAATAATTGCGAACTAAATTCATTGTATTGCCTGGGGCTTTTACGGCTACTGAAAAAAATAACACGTTTATAAATAAAGTTAATTAACCTATCAGGTAAGACGATCTTTAATTTAATTACATAATAGTCTACTAATTGGAAAATTTAAAGTAAATAATTTATAGCCCTAAAGTCCCCAATAGGTATTATTAACGCTTTTGGTAACACGAAATCGTTATTAAATCATAGAGTAAATTGGTCGGGTATTTCTTTGTACGGGGACGGCAACCCTGTATAAAAAAAGTAATAACGCTGGACAATTCACACAGCATCAAAGCTAAGCAGAGCTTGTGTCAAAAAGTACTTACATTTATTTTTATATACCTATAAATTTGTTTATTTTTTAAACTTAATGGTAAAACGCCGACGACGCCTGCTATCCGGACCTCACTGAAGATTAACTAAACAAGCTTGAGCTCCTCCAAAATTTCAGTATCAGTTTCATATTTTGGTCTACGCAAATATGACCACGTTTAGGTGAATAAATTAGAACGTAGTATTTACAATTGAAACAATTGAGCTAACTCCAGATTGTTGCAAACAATCTTCAGGTAGTTCAACTGATCCATATCAATACCAGTCGTAAGCGTCCCAATACGCTGGCTGCATTGCCCCCGCTGTATGGCAATGCTGCTCGTAAAACTTGAATTCCGCTTAGACGAAAACGTGGGCAACCGCTTGTATTATAATAAATTGGTTGTATAATCTTAGTTTTTGCCTTCTTAGATCATTGCTTAGGCTTAGTTACATGGGTGGATCAACTATTCTTTGTCAAAGGTTGTCCTTTTGATATTTTATTTTCGTAAATCTTAAATTTACATTAATTTTTATGTTATATCAGCTAAAACAACAGTTAGACATATTGGTAACATAATTTAAATATCACTTAATAGGTAATTAAGTAATTTTGTTCAAATATAATTGGTGAGTCAGGAGAACATTTTTGGCCCTAGTACATTTTCAGTCTGTCCCTTGGGTCCAATAGCTGCAGATTTAGTTACGTAGTCGGAAAAATCTCCAAAGCAGGTAAGCATCCGAGGTACTGATAATAAAGTGTAACGTTTGATTGTTATAGATAACATAAAAAAAAACTAAAAATGTCTAATTTGTTTGTTTTTTATGATTTTTTGAAAGTGTGTCCCTCGTACTACCAATTTATCGGCTTCCCCTGGCTCACTATATAAAATACTACTTAAGTGTGAGTGCGATAGCGCTATTGCTACCTTAGCCAATAGCAAGTAGTTCTGCGAATAACGTGAGGTTATTCGACAAACTTCTAACCTTGGATTCGCTCGGCCATTTCGACTGTGGCTGGAAGAGAGGCAGCGTGTGTTTATTATTGTTCTGCTGGGTGACCGCGAAAATTCGGTGAGTTTAATAGATTTCTTTACAAATTTGATACATAGCACAAAGCATTTAAGTCTGATTGTACCATGACACAACTTGTTGCGTGTTAATTCTTATTTACGTAAATAAAAATCACGTTGGATTGCTAAAAGTCGCCTGGCTAACCGTTCCCTTGGGTCACTATAATGGTCACCCAAGAGACTTATTTGGTGACCCAAGAGACATTTTGATCAAATTATTTTAAAAAGATCTGTAAATGACTTAAAAATTGTATTAGTTGCTCTTCAATGAATAACTTAGGCGTCTAAGATAGAAGGCGTCTTAGATTTAAGAAATATAAATAAATGCAATTAAAAATGACAAAAATTTGGGTATCATCATCAGCCTATATTAGTCCACTGCTGGACATAGGCCTTCCCTAATGAGCGCCATAGCGCCCTGTCTGCAGCTTGCCGCATCCAGCATCTGCCTGCAGTCTTTCGCAGATCGTCATCCCACCTGGCTGGAGGGCGTCCTACAATACGTTTGCCGAGTCGTGGTCTCCACTCTAAAACACGTTTACCCCAGCGGTTGTCGGTTCTTCGCGAGATATGGCCGGCCCACTGCCACTTCAGCTTGCTCATTCTTTGTGCTATGTCGATAACTTTGCTTCTCAGCTACTTTGAACTGGTGGACCAGCCCTACCGTGAGTGTCCAAGACTCAGCTCCGTAGGTCATGACGGGTAGGACGCACTGATTGAAAACTTTCGTTTTCAAGCATTGCGGTATGGATGACGAGAAGACTCGACGTAGTTTACCAAACGCTGCCAGCCTAGCTGGATGCTCCTCTTGGCCTCCTTCTCAAAATTATTTTTACCTAACTGCAGAACTTGCCCAAGGTAAGTATACTCGGAAACAATTTCGAGAAGGTGGCCATGTACGACGACCGGTCCCGGATCAATGAGGCCATTGATCATGACTTTGGTTTTATCTAAATTCATGCCAAGACCGATGCGTCGCGAGGCTGAGGCTGGGCCGTCCAGCATCTGGTTCAGCTCCTCTAGCGACTCCGCCATCAAAACCAGTCCAGCGTCTTAAACATATCTTCCAACGCGCTCGTGAACAGTTTCGGGGATATAACATCCCCCTGTCTCACTCCTCTGCGCAGTTGGGTGGGTTTAGACTGCTGGCCCTATACTTGGACACACATGGTGGCGGCTTCGTAGAGACATCTCAACACCTCGATATAACGATAGTCTCCTTGGCATCGCTGTAAAGATTCCAGAACAGCCCAGGTTTCGACAGAGTCAAAGGCTTTTTCATAGTCCACAAAGGCCAGACACAGAGGCTGATTATACTCTTCGGACTTCTGTATAATCTGCCGTACTGTGTGAATGTGGTCTATGGTGCCGTATCCTCCGCGGAACCCGGCCTGTTCCGGTGGCTGGAACTCGTCGAGTCTCCTGGCGAGACGATTCGTGACCACTCGTAAGAACAGCTTATATACGTGGATCAAGAGTGTGATGGGTCTGTAGTTTGTAAGGAGGGTTTTATCTCCCTTCTTAAAAAAGAGCACCACCAAACTCCCGCTCCACGCCTTTGGAGTTCTCCCACTGTGAAGGACGGTGTTGAAGAGGTTCTGTAGCTCCTGTATTACAGGGGCACCTCCGGCTTTCAAGAGCTCTGAAATTATTCCGTCCTCATCGGGGGCTTTCCATTTTTAAGCTGCCTCAGAGCTAACACGATCTCGTCTTGACTGATGTCTGGCAGTTCGTCGGTATAGTGGCGTGTCAGGGTGGCTCTGGAATCATGGTCGTCTCGTCGGGAATGGGGGGCATGTGCAGCGTATAAACGGCCATAGAAATCTTCTACCTCGGCGGAGATCTCCGGCTTCGACAATACGGTCCTCCCGTCGTGCGTTTTGAGAAGTCTAGTTTGATGTATGTTGTGTTAGATTGTGTTCAAAATGTTTGTGAATTGTACAAACTGTCTCTTGAGTCACTGAATTTGTCTCTTGCCTAACCATGTTGTCCCAATTATTAAAATGTTTATCGACTTGTAATTTGTAAATTAATAATAACTGACAACTTTTTAGAATGATTGTATGATTAATCCTCAAAAGAAGAATGAGAAACTGAAGTTTAAATAAGATACTATTTCTGATACACAATTTACGAATAAAGTTTGTTCTTTTTTGCTGCACTGGTGACCCAAGAGACGGAACACATAGTGTTATTGTTCAAATGTGTATTCTTTTCTTGTGTTTGATGGCTTCTAAATGATTGGTTGGAACTCTTTTAGGAATACAGTAGTTGATTCCAAATGTATTGTGTTGTTTTATTTCTTGAAATCCTATTATAGCGTAGTCACCCAAGGGACAAATTTAGGGTCAACTTTGGTTTCGGAGTCCCTCTAAACATCAATAATTCTTGTAAATTTCACTGCACGCCCTACAAAAAGATGAATTGATGTTGTATCTATTAATACTATGCAAAATTTATGGAATAAAGAAAAAAAAGAAAAAATACGCATTTTGTTGATTCCGAACAAGGAAAAGTTGATCCACCCACATACTACTTTTACAAAATATTTCAAATGCAAAAGATACTCTCTGACTCTTTTCACTAAGAACCATTATCATCATCATCAGCCTGTGTTAGTCCACAGCTGGACCTAGGCCTCCCCTAATGAGCGCCATAGCGCCCTGTCTTCAGCTTGCCGCACTACAACTGGTACTATGAACTAGGTTAACAAAAACATACGTTCTATTTTTTTTCTTTGAGTTATAGACAACAGTAAACACCGTCACCTAACAACATCACAAGAAAAAAACAATTTAATATTTAACAACCCAAAACAACAGACCTTTTTTCATACAAAAGACATCAACGCGCTCTCGATCAAATAAATCATCGAACACCTTAAAACATAAATCAATAAAAATAATTGCGAACTAAATTCATTGTATTGCCTGGGGCTTTTACGGCTACTGAAAAAAATAACACGTTTATAAATAAAGTTAATTAACCTATCAGGTAAGACGATCTTTAATTTAATTACATAATAGTCTACTAATTGGAAAATTTAAAGTAAATAATTTATAGCCCTAAAGTCCCCAATAGGTATTATTAACGCTTTTGGTAACACGAAATCGTTATTAAATCATAGAGTAAATTGGTCGGGTATTTCTTTGTACGGGGACGGCAACCCTGTATAAAAAAAGTAATAACGCTGGACAATTCACACAGCATCAAAGCTAAGCAGAGCTTGTGTCAAAAAGTACTTACATTTATTTTTATATACCTATAAATTTGTTTATTTTTTAAACTTAATGGTAAAACGCCGACGACGCCTGCTATCCGGACTTCACTGAAGATTAACTAAACAAGCTTGAGCTCCTCCAAAATTTCAGTATCAGTTTCATATTTTGGTCTACGCAAATATGACCACGTTTCCGATCAACGCGCTGAACTCAAGTGGTTGCCCATCTGACTTCGCAGGATTACTTACATACTATCTCTCTTGTACAGTATCTTGTTCTATCCTCCCAGCCCTCCCTATCCTCCTATCTCAAGGAGCGCTTTGATTTCCTCTCAAACTCTTACTCGCTCTCTTTGCGTCCCTCTGAAACCCTCATCTTAAAAGTCCCTGCTCACCATCTCTTTCTATGACAAATCTTTCACTGTACAAGCCACCTGTCTATGGAATGCTCTCCCTCTGGACATCAGACGTGCAAAATCACTTGCTATCTTCAAAAAACTGCTTCATGAGCATTATAAATCCTTGTAAAGAGTTAGACAACCTTATTTTATGTTTATGTAAGTTTATTATTAATCTTTGTAGGTATTATGATAGGTATGTAGTTTAAGAATTTGTTTCCTTTTCTTTATGTAGGTATCTATGCTATTTTGTTTTTCATTTCCAGTTCATCCTAAGGTTGCCTGGAAGAGATTGCTCTTAGCGATAAGGCCGCCCTCTATGCTTCCTTTTTTCTAAGCATTTTCTCTGTATTGTTTCCTGTATTTGTGTGGTATAATAAAGTGTTTTCTATGTATCTATCTAAAACAAAATAGAAAAAAGTTTCTACACACTTATTTAGCACGCACTGGTTAAACATTTTGCGAAGACACTTCACCATGTTCGCGGGTGTAATTGGTTCTTAACTCCCACGAAAACGGAAATTGCCAGATACAATCACGTATACCCAGAATGCATGATAGCATGTCATACAAATATATTTAATAACTAGGTATGCGAGGTGCCGGGAGCTGTTTACAGTTCTACCTTTGTAATCCCTGATAATCATGCCGATGTACTACAAAAATTGGAAAATCGTATCTAGGGAACCCATCAACGCCGCCGCCGAATTTTGCAAAATGGCGTCAACATCAAGCGCGGCCCGATATGGGCTGCCCGCACTATTGGGGTTTCGCAAAATGTGAAAAAAACTAATGCGTTTTTTGGTGTTTTTATGCAGTAAAACTATATTATAGTATAACTTTATTGACGTCGTGAACGTTAGTGAACAAGTCTCCGTTTCAGGTCTAGCCAAAATGGCGAATTTGTCAGTATGTCCGTACTCCTCTACAGGTCGTATTTTACAACCGATCGGTACGAAACTTTGTGTACAGATTCTATGATTTTATAGAATTTTATTGTCGTCGGGATTTTTTGATTAAAGGTGTACTTCCTTCAAAAAAAGGCAAAAAGGGGGCTTTAGAATATCTCGGCTTTAAGACATTTGATTTCGATGATTATATTTTTAATTGAAAGGTTGTTGTTTATAATTCTTCTCATAAAAAATTGGTAAAGATCTGATCAGGGTTTTTGGCATGATGAGCAGAATAGCTCCGCAAGATGCAGTTTAATGCAAGAGAATACACAGTACAGCGCCACCTATTAGAACATCTTTGTAACACGTTGTACTTACCTTCTACGTAGCACGGCCACTTGCCAGTTTGTGCAAGTAAGAAATCTTATAGATGTCGCTAAAGCTACTGAACTTTTTTGATATAATATGGCACTTTTGCTCCGTGATACATAAGAGGCGTTCATACTGGCATGGCGATTTGCAAGGAGTCACCGCCGAAAAACATGGTTGAAAGGGTAACCATTTCGACTATTTTCAAAATATACCTACCGAACCTACCTACCAAAATATCCCGTTTTAAATTACTTTAGTGCATTAATAAATAAATTAATTGTTGAAAAAAGTTAGTGTTCGCGACGTCTACTGTTCGTAGAACTACTAGTATATATTTAGGTACCTACAAAATGATTAAGAAATGTTTTTATAACCATTTCATGTACTTTAGATGGTACATGCAATAGAAAATAAATATTATTGTAACTATAACTTCAAAACTGTAGCCATATTGGGGGAAATCCCCCCAAAATGGGGGGTTTTTTAGAGCTATGGGGGATAATTGGGAAGACAATACCTATTTTTGGGGGGATGTTTGGAGGGAAAAAACTGGGTTTGGAGAACTTCAACCACCTAATGGTTTATCTGTGTGGAATAATCTTGGACTTACTTTTGGATAGTACTCCAAAATAAAACTGGATAAGCATTCATTTCCAATCGAGATCTCAATTTGTTGTGCATATTATATTGAGTCTTTCCTGCTAAATTAAGTTATTACCATAGCATGTTTGACTTCAAACTCCGAACACCACATAAGACAAAACATGTGAACTGCGATTTGGTTTTCACAAAAAAGTTTTTACGCCAAGCGATTTTGATTAAATTCTCTAGAAGATCTACCTAGATTTACAGATCGTATACACTTCCTGAGGTGTTAGTCAGTGTGACCATTGAGAAAATACAGAATCTGCCATACGCTTACTGAAAATCTGCCAAAATCTGCCCAACACTCCAAGAAAAATGCCATAAAATATGCCACATACTTTTTTAGTGATTCTTTGATTGGAAAACAAAAAAAAAACACTTATTAATATACCCAGGTGACTTATTAGAAAACATAAAAACACAAATACATAAAATTTAATTTACAGTAAGTATTTGCTTATAACTTAATTCAGTACTACTTTGAATGTCCACATTCGCTTCATATTCTTCGTTCTTTTCGTCGTATTTTGATTCTAAGCCCATCTGTTTAGTCATTTCCTTTATGCCTTCTTTTGTGGTTATAATGGCAGAACTTACTAGAACTTACTACTTATCTAGAAAAATACTATGAAAAAATTCGTTCTTTGATGTAAAAATGCGATTCGGTTTAATTTCATTTCAGAAAGGTATTTTGAAAAAAGCTTGTGGCAGGAACCTAAATAAATACTATTCAAATACAAATAATAGCAAACCATGGTGAAAATGTTCTTAAATTACAAATCATTTTGGTACTACGTTTGTATGGGAAATTCATCCTCCGCCGGACCCTTAACGTAGAGAATTTACAGCTGTTGATGATTACATGGCGTACAAATATCAACAAACATTATAAGGGAATTCCCCTTAAGGACTATCTCGGACTAGGAGTTGCCAGGTGTCGGTAAAATTATTTCCAACAAAATTTAATATCCGTAATTTTTTGGTCTTACTATAAAAAATTGTAAAAGTACGT
This sequence comes from Eupithecia subfuscata, assembly GCA_963564075.1. Taxonomy (NCBI): domain Eukaryota; kingdom Metazoa; phylum Arthropoda; class Insecta; order Lepidoptera; family Geometridae; genus Eupithecia; species Eupithecia subfuscata. Next base: position 7,127,948 of record OY751114.1, read on the forward strand.
ATAATCTCCAAAATATATAAGAAGGTCACAAAGTTTTTGTTCGCAAATCTGTCAAAATCTGCCACACTTCTATTTCGTCAACGTAATATGCCAAACTGAAAATTCCATAGCCAAATCTGCCAAAATGGCAGAAATCTGCCACAAATGGTCACACTGGTGTTAGTTTAAAAGCTATAGTTATGCTAAGCTATAAATACGGGTTCTTAGTTTGGGCAAAAAACAAACTAGCGACAAAGATTTTTAAGATATTAGCTTTAACTAAACTCAGTTCAAAGTTCGGTATTATGATAGTATCGGGAAATCGTCGTGACGTCTCATTTGGGATTTGGTACAGCGTCTCAATCGTGCGGACATAAAAAAAAAAAATTATTGCTGGACATTTAACAGAGCATCATCTAGAATCTAGAGTTCTACATATAAATTATGCAGAGCTTATGTGATAGGTACTAGAACTAGATAACTGATATCACATCACATCACATCACACTAATATTATAAATGCGAAACTTTGGATGGATGGATAGATGGATAGATGGACGGATGGATGGATGGATGTTTGTTACTTCTTCACGCAAACTGAAACAAGACCCGTCAAGTGCGAGTGTAACTCGCGCGCCGAGGGTTTCTAACGTTTGTCAACAAGTAGGTATGTACTAGAGGTACTGGTTAGAGACTCCGAATTTTAATGAAGACCTAAAACTAGTAGGTACCAAACCAACCTACATTTCAGATGGATCTCTCTGCATGCTTCGGTGAGAGGGTGTAGCGGTAAATTTTTCGACTTTTTTCAAAATATTTCGAAAAGTATTAAACCTACAGAAATTTTAAAAACTGTTTTGAAATTTACAAACTGATACCTTTCATATGATACCCCATTTAGAGGGGTAGCCCCCCTTTTTGAAAACTATCCCCCCCCCTTTTTGACCATTTTTCAAAAAGTGTTCGTTTTACAGACTTCCCTATATTTTTCCTGTAAAATATAGATCTATATCTACAAACGCTTCATACATTTTGAATGGATCGCTATGCAAACTTCGGAGATAGGGGGGGGGAACGGGTAAAATTTCGACTATTTTCAAAATATTTCAAAAAGTATGCAACCTACAGAAATTTCAAAAACTGTTTTGAAATGTACAAATTGATACCTTTCATATGATATCCCACTCAGTGGGGTAGCCTCCCCTTTTGAAAATTATCCCCCCTCTTTTTGACCATTTTTCAAAAAGGGTTCATGTTACAGACTTCTCTATATTTTTCCTGTAAAATATAGATCTGTGTCTACAAACGCTTCATACATTTTTAATGGATCGTTCTGCAAACTTCGGAGATAGGGGGGGGGAAGCGGGTAAAATTTCGACTTTTTTCAAAATATTTCAAAAAGTATGAAACTTACAGAAATTTCAAAACCTGTTTTGAAATGTACAAACCGATACCTTTCATATGATACCCCATTCAGTGGGGTAGACCTCCCTTTTGAAAATTATCCCCCCTCTTTTTGACAATTTTTCAAAAAGTGTTCATTTTACAGACTTCTCTATATTTTTCCTGTAAAATATAGATTTATATCTACAAACGCTCCATACATTTTGAATGAATCGCTCTGCAAACTTCGGAGATAGGGGGGGGGGGAATGGGTATTTTTTCGACTATTTTCAAAATATTTCAAAAAGTATGAAACCTACAGAAATTTCAAAAACTATTTTGAAATGTACAAACTAATACCTTTTATTTGATACCCCACTTGACTCTGTAGGTCTCTTTTAAAATTTTGACATCTCAATTTGTATGGAAAATGTTCATTTTCATTTTTCATTTATTTTAATTTTTTTTCTTAAAATCTGTACAGGCGCACGAAATGTATTATTTAAATTTTAAGTTGATAGCTGCTGTAGTTGCTGAGTTATTAAGGAGGGAAAAAAGGACAGACAAAGCGAGACCATAAGGGTTTCGAAACCGATCTTCAAAACCCTAAAAACTACTGATCGGATCAGGCTGAAACTTTGCATGCAGGTAATTCTAACCCTGGAATCAAACATAGGCGACTTTTAATCCCATAAATCAGTTCCCATAGGATAGAAATAACCTCAAAACGTTTCCATAGAAACAACGCGTGCGAAGTCGCGGGCAGAAGCATACTAGCTTCTGCCCGTTTATACATAGAAAATACCCAGTAAACTCGGAACAAATATGAGCAGATCGTACAAACATTTGTCCTAAGGCCGGAATCAAACCCACTACGCCACAGAGGTCGTGACGACGCACTCGATACCTTCACGTTCCTAACGTCTGAGATTTTAGTTACATAAAGCACTAGATAATTATCACACTATCAAAAACCATTTATCTGAATTCAAACTTTCATTATTTTTATATCGGTGTATAAAATATCACTGATATTTATTTTGGTTAAGAAAATTACATTAATATAAAATAATTTATTCGTTGAAAGTCACGGAAGTGGCTGCAGCTAAAGTGAAATTCCGTTTTGAATCATCTGTCTTGTTTGAATCATCTTATTGAGGTTTTTTTTGCTGGGCGCGATAGATGATACTTATTTTTTAATTAACTAGCGTCGGTCCACGGCTCTGCTTGCAGTGGCGATTCTTGGAAATACTATATTAAGTCACCTTAGTGTTTGGAGAGAACTTACATATAACTAGGTACAATTTAAAACAAACATTCAACTCAAAAATTCATGCTGATTAATCCATACTCCAAACTACTTGAACTACCTGTAGATTGTTTTCTACAGTCTGCAGTTAGCATAATTGTAAATATTAGTTCAAATTTTTACTGTACCTACTCCATATTTTAAAATCGAAAGTAGGTAACTCTGTCTGTCAGTCTGTTTACTACCTTTGTACGCCTAAAAGGATCTGGAAAATAACGGCTTGGTAGTTGGAGATAACTAACATAACGTAATAATTTAAAACAAAAAATTTATTAAAGTTTTTGTTATTATAGTGCGTAAACCTCAGACTCTGGCTAATTTCTAATTTCTTAGAAATCTTAGTAATAAAAAAAGTGTAATGCAGTCGGTTTTTAGTTTCTTACAACAATTTCATTATCTCAGACATTTTTCTACCACCCGATGGGTACATGAGCGCAAAGCACAAAAGCTACATACACGGCAGGCATGAATATTTAAAAGCAAAGAACTTCTGCATTCATATTATTAGTAAAGATTAAACACGCCAACAGCCGGTAGCCCTTACAAAATGACACCATTTATCTGATTTATGATATGGCCTGTTGTACTTTTATACCGGCATTCTAACAAGGCGTTTATTAATGGTCGTGTTGATGTTGTGATGAATGACGATTTAAGTTAATTCAAAGTGCCTAGAGGCTCTGTAAAGATGAATTGACTTTGCAGCCTCGTAACGAGTGTGGATAGCGAGATCTCGACCACAATGATCGTTTGATTTTATGGCTTGATAAACTCTGTTCTAAGAGCCAAGATATTTTATGTCTACAAAGACATTGACGACCTCTGTGGCGCGGTGGGCGAAGGTCCGCCTGCGACGCAGGAGGTTGCGGGTTCGATTCCCGCCTCGGGACAAATATTTGTACGATCTGCAGATATTTGTTCAGGGTGTTCTGGTCGTTTTCTATGTATAATAAAATACTTATATCTATCTATGTACTCGTATATTATTATGTATATCAGTTATCTAGTACCATCGATCAAGTATGCGGCCTCCCTCGTAGATACCTAGAAACTTACAAGAATGACACTCAAAAGTGTCCACGTTTTGTTTTGACGCAGACAGTTTGCGCAGAGCCTGTCAAGTTTTTTGCATGCGGAACAAGAGATTAGTGGAGTCGAATTTATTTTATTTTATTTTGTAAGTAGGTAGGAAGGTACCTAAAAATAATTTATACACTGTATTATTTTTATAAAGATTATAAAATCAACAGAATTCAGGTAAAGATAACGAATCATTTATTGACACAACTATAAATTAGCGACGCAACAGTCAACAAACAAAAGGGTCATTTCGGACATACAATAATATAAATAAGTTAACAAAAGCTAGTGAAATAAACCTAAAATACAATGTGCTAAAATGGACCTCCATTTTTCCCAACGCACAGGATCTCAAGGGTAACTAAAAATTAAATACTAAGTTGATTATATCTAATACTTTTGATAGTCTTTCTTTTATTAGAGTGTCCACGCAAATAAAATTGAGGACGGGTCAGCTAGGTTATTTTATAAACTTCAACCAGTTATTTTAAATGTCTTTTCATGAAAAAAAAATTATCACTTACAACTTACAACAAATAAATAAAAAAAAATTAGAAACAATAGCCGCTCCATTCATCAACTTAGAACAAAATAAATATTTTTACATAGGCAAACCCAACAATATTTAATGCTGATTTCTCAAGTATATAAGGCTCAATTGGCTCATATCACAATACACAGGTAAAAATTACATTTAAACTTACTGAAAATAAGAAATTCCATCCTTTTTCTGTTGCTTGGTCGGTCGATTATTGCATTTTTTATACGAGCACTTGACCATGCTTACAGTCCGAGAGCTAAAATGACACTAGTTGAAAAGGTATCCCAAAATGCCAAATGGGATACCTTCTGATACTGACGTTTTCAGGGCGCGCATTGTGCATCTAAGGGGGGCCGGCCGGAAATTTTTGATCGATGTCTAGTACCCATAACACAAGCTTTGCTTACCTTGGGGCTAGATAATGCTGTGTGAATTGTCCAGCATTATTATTATTATTTATGAAGGAAAAATTAACATAAACTGATAATAATGTCAGTGAACTACAAAGTAACAGCAAGGCGTCAACACATAACTGCACAAGTGCAGCGAAACTGTTAAAATTCGAGTTCAAAAACGGAATAAAAATGAATTAAATGATGGATGAAAGCTCTCAAAACCAAAAATAGTTTCGAGCTTCTGAACTTTGCTTCGAAGGCACCAAAAGCTTTTGAGTTTTGCTCCTAAGACACCACATTGGTGTCACCAATGTGGTGTCTTAGAAGCATAAATGTGCACCAATGTGTTGTCGTAACACTAGTAACGCCGTTCTCCAATGTCGTAAAAAGAAGTACACCAATATTCCATTGGTTTTGTAACCCCTTTGCTTACACAATATATTTAGGATTTTAGAAAAGAGTTTAGTTTTGAATAACGTTTGCCCGGTTTTCAAGAGAGGCGCTTGTGCTACACTCTGAAAAATAGCAAAAAAAAACAGCTAGAAATAAGCTTTAATGTTCCCAAGAAACATTTGTAAACGTGCTTACAAGGAAATAACTCTCGCGACGAGCAAAAACCACAACGTCCAACATTCAGTAACTGTAAATTACTTAATATATTTTTAGCTATTCACTAAAAACATACCTGATTGTATCATCTTGCGCTCCTCTAATCACCACGCTTTGCAGGTGATCAGAATAGACTAGAATAGAAAATCATTTATTGCCTTAATTCAGAAAATACACAACATAAAACTATACATAAACTACCTACTTAATTAAAACAAATAAACTAAGACAAAAGGAGTAAATTCAGTATTTTGCTGTAATGCATTTATATGCAAGCAGCGCTGTTTTTCAATTTACTCCTCTCGGATAGCTGGTCACCGAGAGGTTAAAGTGATAGCGGGATTATAACTATTAATACATAAAAATTTAACAATCTAGAGTGCCTGACATTGAGGAGATATTTGTATATAGAAGAACCAACAACCGGTGGGGTAAACGAGTTCTTGAGTGGAGACCACGACTCGGCAAACGTAGTGTAGGACGCCCTCCGGCCAGGTGGGATGACGATCTGCGAAAGACTGCAGGCAGATGCTGGATGCGGCAAGCTGAAGACAGGGCGCTATGGCGCTCTATGGCGTTTTATACAATCACAATACTGTGATTAGTGATCGCAGTGTTAAATAAGTTTTAATATTTTTAAAAACAAGTTTTTAATGCATTGTCATCCAAACTAAACGTGTATACAAAATTTCAGGTCAATCGGTTGAAGATACCTGCTTCAAAATTGAGTTGCACGATTCCACCCGTACATACATAGTTACAAACCTCAACCTCAACAGCCTGTATTGGTCCAATGCTGGACGCAGGTCTCCCCCTGATATGCGCCTTGTTGGCTTTTATCTCATCGATGTAATGCCCATAATCCCAAGGCTTGGTTGGGGGTCGTAGTTCGGTGGTAGGATTGTTCTGCAGGGAGCGCTGCTGCCCGCCCCCGGTGGATATCTCTTAGTCGCCTCTTACGACACCCACGAGAAGAGTTGGGGTGGTGCAAATTCTAAGCCGGCACCACACAGCTTAGTTACAAACATTTCATGCTTTAAAATACACAAAAAAAAGCTGCTGCCCTTCGTCTAGTAGGTCTTCTTAGTCGACTATTACGACATCCATGTTCTGTGTTGGAGTGGTCGATTCTTATGCCGCCTTGTGCTCATCTGCATATTATTGAAAAAGCCTGTAAAAAGGCGAGTGGTTGTCCAATGACCGTACTGGTTGGTTAGTTTCCTAAGATCCTTTCGATAAAAAATGGTTACGAAATCAGTAATCTCGTAAGATGATAATCTTGATGAAATACGACTCTTGTCCTAATTTATTAGATTTATAGACCTATGTATAAATATACCTATAACATTTTGTTATATAACCCAAATTCAACATCATACAGACACACAGCGCGAATATTTAAAGATTCTACCTCTATATAAAATAAGAATTGGTAAATTATGCAAAATATTCGTGCATCTGTGACCCGATGTTTGTGAATTCATTACATTTATAGATTTTGGAAAGCTAGGTAAACTACTTTCCCTTGGTTGATGTGAAATATACTTGGAGGGCAACCCATTATTATAAAAATTCAATGGTACCTACCTACTTCCATGAAATGTTATTTGTATGTACTTAGTCTGTTTGCTATTAGTCTAAGTTTGTTATTTGTTCCGTGTAAGTCTTATAACAAACTAGACGATCGCCTCGCGTTTTCACCCGCGTAGTTGCGGTTCCCGTGGGAATTCCGAGATAAAATATAGCCTATGTCACTCCCTGAAAAGTAAGCTTCCTAACGGTGAAAGAATTTTTCAAATCGGTCCAGTAGTTTCGGAGCCTATTCAAGACAAACAAACAAACCTTTCCTCTTTGTTATATTAGTATAGATAAAATATATTGAATCCCCACGATGGGCATGCAGTTTGGAGACCGCAGTTAAGTTTTAGAATTGTTCTGCAGGAGGCACTGCTGCCCGCCCCTCGGTGGATATCCCTTAGTCGCCTCTTGCGACACTCGCGGGAAGAGTTGGGGTGGTGCAAATTCTAAACCGGCACCACACGGCAATTGTTTTACCTACCTAGATATGTAAAATGAGGCAGTAAACGAATCTTTGTGTACCAATTATCAGTTTTTTACCAACTTTAAGCAGAAATAGTAGAATTAGAAAAAAACTATCATCATCATCATCATCCACAGCCGGATTTTACCCACTGCTGGGTATAGGCCTCCCGAAGTTTGTGCCATCCACTACGGTCCTGTGCTAACCGCCTCCATTGACGCCCTCCGACAGAATAAAAAAAACTATAATAAGGCACAATTACCTAACATACCTACTCCATTAGTAGTAGCTATACGATTACCCTGTAACTATCTAAACGTGTTTTTTCCATACGAACAGAAGAGCCAAATCAAAATGCTAATACCATAATAGACTAACAGTATTGGTATTAGTGAACGAATATCATAAAAATATATCCAATATATACGTTTATTTTCCGCAACCACTCAAAAACAACATTTTGTTGCATATAGATGAGGTTATCCGTTACTAAAAGTATATTTATTTGGATCAAAGATCTGAATCATCTTTAAATCCTTATCTATGTTATATATACTATAACTCTAGCTAGACTCTAGAAGAAGTAGTTAAAGTAGTTAAAAAGGGTTGTTTGTGTAATGGTACGTGATCTCCAGAACAACAGGTCTGATCCCAATCTGATTGCGCACAGATTTACAATAAATTAAATGTTCCTATATTGGTTTAGAACGTTTATTGATTTAGACAACACAACGACCCATAGAGACCATACACAGTTTCAGATAAACAAACAATAGAATTTAAAAGCAAGTACAATAAATATTTTTTTTGGCACAAGGGCAGATCAGGCTTGATATCCAGCGCCTTTTCAGTTTACAGCAATGCATGTCAGCCAAAACCCTTACCAGACTGTTGGCGCTGCTAAGCATCCTGCGTTTTGTAGAAATTATTTTATTGCGAGTAGGTAGTAAACGTGTGCGTCAGCAAACATGCCAGACGCACCACAGTATTTGGGCAGCCCCACCATTGCTCTTAACAAATAATTTAAAGGACGCGTAGGGCACTGATGGACGCTCACCTCAACAGCCTATATTGGTCCACTGCTGGACGCAGGTCTCCCCCCGATAAGCGCCTTATTGACTTTTATCTCATGGGGGGTAATCTCACGCTGGACATGCGGGTTGGAGATCGCAAGAATTATTCTGCAGGGGTCGCTGCTGCCCGCTCCTGGTTGATATCCCTTAGTCGCCTCTTACGACACCCGCGGGAAGAACTGAGATGGTATAAATTCTAAGCCACACAGCTGATGGACGCTATACGTATAAAATTCTGTATCTGTATCAGTCCAATATCCATGTTCGAGTGGTTGAACAAAGTCGCACGGAAACACTAGTCGCAAAAATGAAGCTAGACGCACACTGGATCTCTGTCGGCAATTATTACAACAGTGAGAAGAGTCATTGAGGTCAGTTGCAAGTTCCTGCCCGGCTTTCGTTCCTTTGATAATCTAAGATGAAAATGTGTAATTATGGGTTTCCTCACACGTAAGAAATCTATGAGGAAATCTAATAGAAAATTAACGTCTTGAATATAACTTATAATATAACAGCTACTGCAGGTTTTCATCTTCTACAATCTAGTTTACTCTTTCCTTTTCCTTCAAAGTTTCCTTTAAGGAAGAATGTTCAGCGTTTGACCACCATCTCACTTCTTTGTGCGAAAATATGGCCTAGGAACACACTTTCCAAGAGGGTTATTTAGGGTTCTATTTTCGAAGCCTCCGGGATTATAATTTACCGGGAAAACAAGTGCATGTAATCTGGTGTTCTCTCTACCGGTAGCTTTAAGTAAGTATAGTGTGGCTTCAGCCAATTCTTTGGAAGAAAGAGCTTAAATCCAGTTAAAATAAATCATAGAGCTGTTTATGCATAATGTTGCTCCAGTTATCGAAACCTGTAAAAACTAGTTGAGCGTTGAACATCATAATAGCGGTTTTCACAACGTAATTGTTTTTGTTTGTTTATACAAGTTGCATAAAGATGAAATCATGAATACTTATAAAGCTGTCAGACTTGTTGACTGCTTTCACCACATTTGTTAATTCAAAGGTTGGATTATAGGAAATGATGATGATTTCTTCCTAGCCGAATTTCGGCTACGGCAACTTGTCTCAATGGAGACTAACCATGTGCACTGGACATCTAGAGTGCACGAGTATGTACGCAAACACTAGTGCACTCTCTATTCCTTCACTTTCATTATTCGAGATGTGACGTTAGACCATGTAGAATAAGAATAAAAAAATAAGAATAAAATAGATTTATTTGTGCAATCAGACTTACAACCTTAAAACAAAACGTTTAAAACAAAATAAAAATACTTAGGTATAAATGTAAGCCCGAAGGCACAAAATGGCTTCTGCCTCAGCATGGATTGGTTGCTAGCATGCTAGCAACCAACGCGCTGGTCTTTCGTCAGAGCCATTTTGCTGGCGTTACGGATAATCTTTTCACAAAAACAAAATACAACGTTAAACAAAATTTTGAAAACCAACAGATAAAAATAGAATTAAAATAGGATAACTTACTACGAAGAACGAGCTGAGTACGAAAAAAAAAGAAATGTAGAGTAGACCAACATTATGAAATATATATCATTCGTCTACTGCCGAGTATGCCTCCCCGAAATTTAACGAGGGGCGTTTTGCCATACCTACCTACCTGATCACCAATTTTCGCAAAAGGATAGGTGACCGTTAAAATACACATTGGAAGCCGCTCCTCTTTCTCTTGCGACATCTACGAGCTGATTAATTTGAGGAGCCAATTCCCACTGAGCCGATATACAAAGAGAGATAAAAGAAAGAAAATTAATTTATCAGTTCACTAGTACAGCTTGCAACTATTACACTGATACCAATATAAGAATATTACAAATAAAAATTACCTAGTTAATAATAATATAGCAACAAGTGCAGCTGCAGCGAAGCAAATGGTCCCGTCTCATCTTAATGTTGCTCTACAAAAAGTAGAGGCGGCGTCCTAATTGGGAGCGATCATACGATGGCGCGATGCGTTTTTCATCGCACGATCAAAGTTTCATAATACATTTCATGTGCTCGCACGATTACTTGCGAGGTTCAAATAGGACACTCTGATGAAATCTGTATGTTTGAACTCATCGCACGACGAAAACGCACGCTGGTTTTCTGTCAAGACCTTTGGCGCGTGTCAAGACGGGTGGCAGACCACAGACAAAAAATATCAAAAAATAATTACAACCTTCAGAGCTTGACAGCGGGTTGAATTGTCTAAGATTACAGCTTACAATTAATATTAATACACAATACAAAAAAGGGACTACCTACTTGTTAAACATACACAATTTAATTCTAACTAAAATTTTATGTATTATTTTCTTTCGTTAGGTGTTATTGTAAATTGTAAGACATTGCACACCCAATAGGAAAAAAACATTGTGACATTCCATTACATTTTTATAATATGTATTTCATGCAATAAATAAATTTGATTAGATTTGATTTTATTTGACTATTTGCCTGTTTGCTTTGATATAAATACTAACAGAATAGTAGGTATTCGAGAAATAGCGGTAGTATATCTCCCAATCTTCTAGGCGTCCGACAGACTTGTACCCACTGAGTCACAGAGGTCGTTGATAATCTTAGATCTTTGAGATCTAATTGAGGAAAAGCCTACTCAAAGTACTCAAACCCTATATTTTTGCACAAATTTAGTCCCATACTTAGAAAACTAATTCAGGTGATCTTTGAGCCTAGCAGAGCAGCTAATAGAGCATGTAACAGTAGAACCAGTTACCAAATGATCTTGAGTTCTCGACGAATTGATGAATTGGACATGTTGCTACGGGAACTTGACCTATGCCAACAAGGACTCTGGTAGAAACTCAACTTTATTACTATGGTTTTAGAAGTGAGTAGACAGTATGGGTGGGTAGGGCGTTTTAATGGAAAATTATGTCGATGACAAATTATTGGGTGCTGTATAGGATGGTAACGATCTCTATGATGAGTAGGATGCGAGATTTCCTTCATTCGAATGCTCCTTAATACGGTAAAGTTGGTACCATGACAAATGAAGGAAGCCAGTTGAAGGCAATATTCCAGTTTTTTATTGCCGAGCTATAATGGACATTCTGTCTTCTGATATTTCAATTTCAAATAATTATTACAATTTTTTGGGTAAACCTACATAACACTCGCCGAGCCGTACCTACCCGCCCAAAAATTAAATGAAGAAGTAGGTACCTACCTACTGCCAGACTAGTCAGTGCCGTTTATTTTATACTAAGAGAAAGGTTTATTTTGTTTCATTATCTTCAATCCAAAATCCCTCATTGCTTTTAGCCCTAAATGAAGACGTAGGTGGTAATGGTAGATACCTAGGTATGGTATGCAAAAACCTTCAGTGAACCGTTGAGCAATCATCACTTTCATTTGGAAAGGTAAACAAGGCTTTGTGGTTTCTCAGTGGTCGGTAATCAATGTAATCATGATCACCCTTGGGTTTCCAGGTAAACTGCTGCTTGTTGCCTAAACACCGGGAAAATGTGCTAATAACGTATCTGGTAACACACGTTGTTTACCAAATATCAAATCTACTTGATCCATTATCAAACTGCTATTGTAGTTCTGGTGACATTTGTTCGTTTGAGTAGTGTTCGAAGTTTGAATAATGTCGCACATCTGGGTTCTTATGACAAAAGTTTTCATAATAATCTTGTAGTTTCCGTTTACATACCTACTTTGTTTAGTTCCTTTATACTTTAATTGTTTTGTTTCTATTAATATATTAAAACCGTTGACAATGTATTTTTCGACATGTTTGTCTATCTTTTATACTGCGACGTCACGAAACAGATCAGTCGAAAGACCAGCGTTGGTTGTACTCAAATAAAACCAACTCATGCTGAGACAGGGACCGTTTTGTAGCTTTAGCAAACTGTTTTCTTTTCTGTGTTCTTTCTTTTTAAATTGTATGTGTCTGAATTACAAATAACCGTGTGGTGCCGGCATAGAATTGGCAACTCCCCCGACTCTTCGCGCGGGTGTCGTAAGAGGCGACTAAGGGATATCCACCGGTGGCGGGCAGCAGCGCCCCCTGCAGAACCATTCTACCACTGAACTGCGATTCCCAACCCATATGCCCAGCGTGGGGATTATGAGCACTACACCCATGTGATGAAAGCCAATAAGGCACTCTGTGTTCTTTCTTTTTAAATTGTATGTGTCTGAATTACAAATAACCGTGTGGTGCCGGCATAGAATTGGCAACTCCCCCGACTCTTCGCGCGGGTGTCGTAAGAGGCGACTAAGGGATATCCACCGGTGGCGGGCAGCAGCGCCCCCTGCAGAACCATTCTACCACTGAACTGCGATTCCCAACCCACATGCCCAGCGTGGGGATTATAAGCACTACACCCATTTGATGAAAGCCAATAAGGCGCTTATCTTATCAGGGAGAGGCATGCGTCCAGTAGTGGACCAATACAGGCTGTTGAGGTTGAGGTTGAGGAATTACAAATAAACGTTACTTAAAAAAAAAACTATGTAAATAACATAGAATTTTTGCTTTTACCTTTGTTATCGTGCACAATCGATGCATCCAGAAAGGCGGGCTCGGATCGTCCCACAGTGGGTGCCTGAGGGCGGGCAGAGACGCCGAGGCAGGCCTAGGAGACTCTGGCTGGCGACACGATTTCGACGCATTCCGGGCAGATTGGAGGGACCAGCAGGGCTATTCAGACTCTCCACTACCGAGTCATAGACGAAATCTGACACACATTCGTGCGAAATTCAAATATTTTAGCGGTTTTTAATATTTTCTGCGTTCTACAAGGAATTGAACTACCAGACAAGTAGTTTTGGGGACAAGTCCAGCAGTGGGACAGCATAGGTTACTTATTTACTCCTATGGCTCCGCGAAGAAAAGTGGATCTTGGCCTCTGACACAAGACTTCTCCAGGCATCGCTGTTCTGAGCTGTCTCTCGCCAGCTATGGGGGTAGAGTTCGCGACGATCGGCTTCAACTTCGTCGATCCAGCGATAACTTTTAGTTTTATTCGGCGCGGAAATTCATTTACGAATAAACTGGTCTGGGAGAGACCAGAATTATGGGACCCTGAGAAGGACGTTATACCCACTCAAACCTCTCCGGTTTCCCTCTCTCGCCATTTTCGCCGAAGCATGGGAACATTCAAAACCTACCGCGGCCCGACAGGCGTCCCCTCTTCCTCCTATACATGGCCTACCTAAGCCGGCCAACAACATAGGTTAGATAAAAAAAAACGTGCACAAAATAACAAAAGACTGCATTAGCCACACACCTAAAACTTCCCATTTAAAACTCTACATCGATCGTAACGAATCTCCTTTAGAAATGGCCCTAACATAACTCACAAAGGTCAATATCGAGGTCAAAGTTATAAGATTAGCAGGTAATATGCGTGTGCGCACCTGGCGCTATTAAAAAATGCTCAGAATGATCCATCATTCAGCTGTTAGTGATAGTGAAAGGCTTGTGAGTTACCATTACGTGGTTATTGATGTACATATCGACCATTTAATTAATTTTCTCTCTACTACTAATAAAGCACAGACTATGCTTGTTTTTAGAATCCTAAATAATATTAGTATAGAAAACCAAATAAATATTGGTGGAAATTATTTTACGACACTGGTAACATCGGAGCAAATCGCAGAACTTCGAAACAATTTTTGGTTACGACATCTTTCATTCGTCCCTCGTCTGTTTTAGAATTCCAATATGCATCATTCGCTGCACGTGTGCATGCGTTGCCGGAGTATTTGTTTTTGTTTCTACGTTGTTTTCTGTTATTGTTAACATTTATTTGTTTCATACCTAAATATATTTGTTAAAAAAATATATCTTGGATTCTGGATATCTGGATTCCTCCAGTATAAGTTAAGCAGGTCAGGGACCAAGCAAGATAATCTAGGTACCTACCTTCATTTTCAGGGTGCCATACCCAAGGGGTGCCAATGCCAACCAGGTGTCAACAGGAGCCAACATACACTTAAGCTTCGCTGTCTGACTTTCCATATTAGGTATCAGAAGTCTGTACTTTTTAAAATAATAATTTTAAAAAGACATATGAAAATTAATTACACAGAGTACGTTCTTCTTAAATTCAAAGAAATAAACATAATGACAGTACTATGTCAGTATATTTATGAAAACTTGTTGTACACACACAGAAATATCCATCGGTTCCCTAAAAATAGCGATAAACATAAATTTTAATACCAGTCAACATAAACTCGCTGTGCCCACAACTAGGCTACACAAAATTAATGTATCTTTTAAAAGGCAATGTACTATAGGTACGCTTCTACTTCAAAGCTCCTAATGAGTTGCAAAAATTGTCAGTAAATAAAATTCAAACAAATTGTCAAAACCTTGCAGTGCAAAAAGGCTTACTATAAAATGTCAGATTATGTAGAAGATAAAAAAGCTTGGGACGGGTTTCTTCGTCGCTTAATCTTAGTCTACATACCGAAGCGACAGAGATCAAAAATATTAGTTTATTTCCGTGTCAGTGTTTATTTTTATAATTTGACCTTTCTAAGTGTCCATTTATTGCATTTATGGAAATAAAGATTGTAGATTTTTTATTTTTCTGGCCGCGCGCTATAACAACAAACGATACAAAAACTTAGTTTTATGCAGACATTTCGGGTTATTCCAGTCCATTTACCATTCAACTTAATCACAGATATTATAATCTCAAGCTCTGCTTACCTTGGGGCTAGATAATGCTGTGTGAATTGTCCAGCATTATGTATTTATTTATTTATTTATAATACTATACAATTAATAAACTTTTTAAGCAACTTTTTAACGGTGGTACGTAACTGTCTCGCACTTGACCGGTCATTTATTTATATATGGTGAAGGTTTATTGTACTGTCGGAGATCTGCCTATTGCTAGATGTTAAACAATGAAGTTCAACAATTAAAAATTTTAATGGCTCTATTATTGAGATATCATTCCAATTAAATTTTATTGAGCAGTTTTTTGCCCAGCTCAAGATCAAAACCATAGAGGTATTATAGTACCAAAACTGTTAGGATCCTACTTTCACATTCCATGGATGATTTTTGCATAGATACACACTATGAATGACATCGTCAATATGGGACCTCAATCTCTAGACATGATTAGGCTTTTTATTGTAAGAAAATTGTATGGGAAGAAGTGGCGAATCACCGTCTCCTAATTGCAAAATCGAATGGCTATGGAAGCGGTTTTGATGGACATCACAAATTACAGTTGCGAACTTTGATAAGATCTTTATAAATGTGGTAGTGCTTAACTACAATCTTTACACTAGTATGAATAAATGCGAGAGGTTGGATATAATTGATTAATGAAAGAAGAATTAATGAAGAATCAATTTATGTTTTTACCTGTCTACGCCAACATCTACCCGTCCAACGTCGTACCCGTTAAGACCTACGGAGCTGAGACGTGGAAACTCACGGTAGGGCTGGTCCACCAGTTCAAAGTCGCTCAGCAAGCTATGGAAAGACCTATTCTCGAAGTTTCTCTGAAGGATAGGATTCGTAACGAATACATCCGACAGAGAACCAAAGTCATCGACATAGCTCAAAGAATTAGCAAGCTGAAGTGGTAGTGGGCCGGCCATATTTCGCGAAGAACCGACAATCGCTGGGGTAAACGTGTTCTTGAGTGGCGACTGCAGCTCGACAAACGTAGGACTCCCGCCGGCCAGGTGGGATGACGATCTCGAACGACTGCAGGCAGGATGCGGCGAGCTGAAGACAGGACGCTATGGCGCTCATTAGGGGAGGCCTATGTCCAGCCGTCGACTAATATAGACTGATGATGATGATGACGTCAACATACCTAACTGCAGACAGTTGCAAACTATCTAGGTAGCTTAACTGATCCATATCAATACCAATCGGAAGCGTTCCCAAGACGCTGGCTGCTTAAAAAACTAACATTTTCACGTATAAAATTGGTTTGAAACACCGGTAGGTCAGCGATTTCAAGATCGAAAGATCACTTAATACTACCGAAAACTTCAAAACGAGTGTTAAAATCAATATAGAAGCAATTCGTCCCGCAAGGTTCAATGAAAGCGCGCAGATGTGTAAGACAAATTAAGAAAAAAAATAAAAGCTTTATTATATACGTATAATTCCGGCGAGGTTTATCTCGAAGTGAAACTTATTTTCAATATACTTACAGTAGATTATTTATTGATTACCGATCGCCATACGGCCTTTGACCGGGTGCGCATTTATATTTTTTAAATGAACTAATAATAGTGTAGTTCAACCTTTTGAACTTGGCCGCGCTTCTGATGCTCTTTATATTCAACTGTGGCCCCGTATTCAAAGACGTTAGAAAGCCTTTAGTCATTGGCACTCTTTGAGTTTAGTAAGTTACCATTTTATACATTAGAGACTACCACAACCTTTGGCTTTTGAATTATCGACATCAATTAATTTTTTGACAAAGCAAACAGAATTAGCAGGGTGAAGTGACAGTTGGCCGGCCATGTTCCAGAAGAACCAACAACCGCGGAGATAAACGTAGGAAACCGCGGTTCGAATGTCGTAGTGTACGCCCGAATAGTAGTAGTAGATGACGACCAAAAGACTACAGGCAGATACTGGATGAGGCAAGCTGAAGACAGGCCGCTATGGTGCTCATTAGAGGAGGTTTATGTCCATAGGAGTCCCTCTCTTGGCAGGGTACGTCGGATTCGAATTCGATTCAGATATATATATATAAAACGCTATTTTGATTTCGCCTCGGGTAGATGATCGAAATAAGGAATTCCTCTTCCTCCTCATTGAAATGGCTATTAGTCAACAGATTCGCTTCGGATTTTCGATCATCAACGAGAGGCGAAATCAAAATAGCCTTTTATAGATCCGTCGGAATCGAATTCGAATCCGATTTTTCGATTCGGAAACGAATCGAATGAATTAAAATACCCCTGCTTGCGGGACATCGCATCAGTAAAATAATATAATTTTACGAATAAAACGTTCACGAAGACGGACTAATGTTATACAAAAGTTTTTATTCTAGTTCCCGCTGATTTTTGTAAAAGTCAACAAACACAATTAAAAATCAACATTTGCAGCGTCAGATACGCGTACCGATTTCGACGACCTCTCTAACAGCGTAAATTACTATTTTACCAACGTATAATTGGCGAAAATAGTAATAGAATTTTAAAATGATTGATTGGAGCTTTATGAAAGGCAACGAGTCTATGATTACAAGCATTCAAAAGGTATCTTCTAATAACGCTGTGAAAAAAATGCTACTTAGTAATATGTGGCACAGCTTCTACAAGAGTTACGACCTTGTTCAATGGACTTCTGGACCAATCTAACTGTACCTTTCAGACTCTAAACCTTAAAGTACATTTCAATGATGATCTGCAGATAATATCTTGAGGGCAGGCATTGATAATGACGGGCATTTCTGGCTGATTATTGGTCTGCCCTTGCAGCAATTTCTTGAGATTTGAAAGCGTGCAAATTGTAACCCTACTTAGGTCTTTGTTGTTTTATAGAAATGGTTATTTATATCGAATAACTTTGGAATGCCAAATCAAATGTATATCTACCGATATCATCAAAATAGAACGACAAAATCTAGCATGATTGATTATTGATTGAAAGGGTTCTTTCTTGTTATCGAAGCGTAGACTAATAAATACGTAACGAATGGGAACGCGTTGATGTCTTTTATATTCGCAATCGCATGTTTTATTTTTAACTCATAACATAAGTGATAGATATTAGGGACTATGGCTTCAGATTGATACAAAAATATGATTCTGTGACTTCCAGTTGTAATAAGGATTACACTTAGGTCATTTAGTTTCGAGTAGACAGGTTTAATTGCGAACATGAATCTTTTTTGCGACACAACTTGACATTTAAGAACTTCTAGATTTTTTGCTTCACGCTCCACTGCATTTAGTGCCTAGCTTGTTGATTTTTCTCTAAGCACTATTATCAAACTTGGTAATATTAACATTAGAACTCGATAGTCGAATTATTAAGCACTTGAACATAACTAACGGTATAGTACATTTAATAAAGGAAACATGCTGTCATCAATTAAGTGTCCAATCGAAATTGATGTCCACCGTGCGTGCTGTGGAAATAAATAAATAATGCTGTACAATTCACACAGCGTTATCTATCAAGCCCCAAGCTAAGCAGAGCTTGTGTTAAGGGTACTAGATAACTGATATACTTAATACAATACACTACATAGATAGATATTTTTTTATTATAAGTACATAGAAACACCCAGAACACCCGGAACAAATACCAGCAGTTTGTCACACATTTGTCCTGGGGCGGAAATCGAACCGCAACCTCCTGCGTCGCAGGCGGACCTTCGCCCGCCGCGCCACAGAGGTCGTCGACGACGACTCGTCGTGTGAAGCTGTTCTCTTATCATTAATAAGTTAGATCCCAAGTTCTAGGCATAATCTAAACAACATCGTCATTTATTTATTTATTGAACCACCAACGATATAAATAAATAAAATAAAAAGTCTTTTATTCTCGAGATACAATTGGATTACCTATCATTACCTATTTAACATGCATTAAACATTCAATTGAATATACCATAATAATCAGTACTTAGGCAATCAACTACCCCTGCAAAGTTTGCCATTTATTCCTCTCTTGAGCCAGTTGCCACCAGTGCGGTCCTGCAATGTTTTTGATATCGTCCTCCCATCGGGCATGAGGCCTTCCTTTGTGTCTTTTGTCTTCAGTTTTTTTGTCCTTCTCTGGTCATGTATTCTTTCCATGTGGCCACTACACTATAAATTACAAAAAACAGGAATAAGTTCTTAAGGCGCTACCCCGACCCAAATCAGCGCCACTACCTATTAAATATATCATAAATATTTTTCCTATTATGAAGTTGCTCTTTGTTGCCACCATGGTGGCCAAAAAGAGCAACTTCTCATCTCTGCCTACATTACAAACTAATACATTTATAGAGACATTAAAAAAAAGCTTTTGATAAGATCACAGATGTAGGAATATAGATAGGATTCACAAACTGGCCAATCGATTTTTTAAAATTCCTTCGTTTAACAGAATAATAAGATAAAATAGGTGGTGGCGCTGATTTGGGTCGGGGTAGGGCTAGTGGTCCGTTGCGTCGTGATATGACGGTTTGATCCAAATTACCTGGGTAGTTTTTACTGTCACAACGGTGTCAATACCTTTTTAAATCATGGATTTATATCCTTGCATATTTCCTGTGAGAAATTAAGCAGGCAAGATATTATGTTCATCAAACATATCAAACGGATGCACCATGTAAAGATTTAAACATTTTAAAATAAAATGTTTTTGTACCTACCTAATGAGAACTAACATGACAAATGTCCACTTATCATATTTTCACTTTTTTTATCGTATGTAGGCAGACAGAGGCAGCTCTATCAGGTTAGTAGAGGCGTGTAATAATAAGCCTAACAGTGAGCAGGCGCTAATGAAAATTCATAAGTTAATAATAACTCAACATTTCCATTTTGACCCCTGACTACCTGTCAATCACACTGAGAATTTGTAAATTACTTTAGAAAGGTGGACGTCTAAGGAACGAAATCCACCCAACACTTGTATGTCATAGGCTTAGACTTTCTAAGAATAAATCAATGTAAATAGAAATTCATGTAAGCTTTATTTTATTCCAGTCTATGAAAACTCCTGCCACCCATCTTGCGGTTGAAATGCTCTACCAAAGAGCCATGCGCGTCAGCGCCATCTATGCGTCTCAAGCTACATGACCGGCCAACAAGAATGCTAACTGGTTCAAGAAATAATCACAAGATGGCGCTCAAGCTACTTGTGTTACTGGTCGTGGGTGTATCCTATGTAACATCTCAAGGAGAAATGGCTCTAGCAAACGTGACTAGATTGGCTTCTGGGGATATTTTCTCTCTCATAGGTAAGAAAATGAAAAAATGCGTAGGCAAAAAGTGCAAAAATATTAAGACTGAAGTATATAGAAGCAAACGCAATGTAACGGAATCTTACAACAAACAATACTCGATATTACTTTTTGTACGCCCTAATATAAAATTTTAAAGGTTCTATAAATTTTACATACAATTTTTTGAATTTTAGGGATTAATTGCGGACCAACTCGATGTATGGAAGCCTCTCACGGGACAGCATTGGGATCCCTCGGCGATGGGTGTGTTTGCCGATGCCAAAGAGAAACGCCGACGTTCAGAGAAGATAGGCATGCTTGTGTCGATCATGTTGATGGTAAGATGACTATGAACTTTTATATTGAAAAAGTTACATATCTAAATGCTATTTAATCATTTTAATTTTTACAATAATTTTATTTTATTTCAGAATGTACGATGGCTAGTTTTGGGCGCGGAGCAACGAAGCCCTTGATACCTTTCGTCTTTTTGCCGCTGAAGGGGCAAATTATTTATCCATCGAAGGAAATTATTTTTACAGGTAAGAAGAACGTAAAAAATAAAAATAACAAAAGCAAAAACTTATTCCGATACCGGGAATCGAACCCGAGCCTCCTGGGTGAGAGCCAGGTATCCTAGCCACTAGACCATATCGGATATTGAGAGTATTGATGAAATTTATAGTTAGAAACAGTGCACAAATAACTCTACCTCATACAAAAATTAATATCTAATTTTTATATCGAAGAAAACAAATGAGTGTTAATCTAAAATTAAGTAACTAGACCCACGCACGTGATGACCAAATTGTAACCAAAATTAGCTCGGACAGTAGCAATGCTCTACAACTCATAATTAACGTTAATCGCAAACAAAACGTAAACACTAACTGTTATAATGTTTCTCTAGATGTAGAAGACGCGATATGTGCAGTAACTAGTGCGCAATACCTGTCTACATCTGGCTGGGTCACTCTCAGGGACCTTGTGGATAACGACGTGCCTTTTGGACTCTATCGCGATGAGGGCAGCACTTTCTTACAGGTGAGACAAAACTATTAGATAATACGGCGCATACCGACCCAAATCAGCGCCACCACCTATTTATCTTATTATTATGTTAAACGAAGGAATTTTCAAAAAGCGATTGGTTTGTTTGTGATACCTGTCATAAGCTTTTCTTTGGGAGGAGGAGGGGGCTTAGGTTTTTGTCACATAGTCAATATCCTCTAGGAAAATGTGGCGCGCTGCGTTTAGCTCTTCTACAACTCACAGGTGGCAACATTGACGCACATAATGGCTAAAGAGGGGTAAAAATTTGCAAAAAATGGGTCCCGTAGTATGGGTCTGCCTGCAGTGCTCTAACGCACACAAGTATGTATACGAATAGGAAAATAAGGGGTAGGGATTTGTAGCATTTTTTTGGCTACACTTCGTTTGTGTATATCCGCCATATCGACGAGACGACGACCGATGTGGCGCGGCGGGCGAAGGTCCGCCTGCGGCGCAGGAGGTTGCGGGTTCAATTCCCGCCTTGGGACAAATGTTTGTACAATCTACAAATATTTGTTTCGGGTGTTCTGGTCGTTTCCATGTATAATAAAAATATTTATAGGTAATGTATTATATTAAGTACCTATATCAGTCATCTAGTACCCATAACACAAGCTCAGCTTAGCTTAGATAAATCTGTGTGGATTATTTATTTATTTATATTTCTAAGCCTTCTTTTTTTAAAGTCCGAGGCATGTCCGTGGGCGTTGTCTTGTCGCTATTATGACATTTGTATTGGGTGCGATTTTGGTTGACGTCAGAAACGAAGGGCACGTTGATGACAGTGTTTCAAGCACATCGCACTAGAATGTTCGGCTTAATGTCAAGGTTCTTATATCTATGGAGCTGTCAAAAATATCCTTTCACGAAAGCTTCAGCTACGCTTCAAACAACAAATGGACCCTATGGGCGATAGAGTGGTCTTATGTGGCCTAAGTTTATGTTCAGGAGCATAATCTCCTTTACGTCTGTAAAACTATAAAATATTATGTCATTATAACAAATTTTTACGTTACTATACTTCAACGCGAGGAACAGAAGTAATTCCCTAAAGAGATATTATAGATTTAATGAATTCATAAATTCAACAAAGTATTGAATTGAGGTAAAAACAAAGTCAAAATATGTCTGTACAAGGAAAACGCATTAATTATCCCAAAAATTATGTCAACATCGTAAAATTAATGTTTCAAACATTCGTCCACATGGTGGTCCAAATATTACCACCCAAAAGCTTCCGATTTAGTAAAATTAAAAGGTAAAATAATTACCCTTTTATATGAAGTTCGTTAAATTAGGCTTGATTTTATATAAATTAATTGCGCAATGAAGTTGCGTATGAAATTTCTTATCTAAAGGGTGATTGTATTGCGTTGTTTGTAACTTGCAAGGAGGTTGACTTTCTGGATACGCTGTATTCTGAAACCATAGATAAAATAAATAAATAACATAAATAAATAGATAGATACATAGATGTCTAGGTTCCTAAGCTTTAAAAGTTTTCATTCTTCCTCCTTTGATATGCCTAAAAACAGGGAGGCAGTGTCCAAACCATTGAAAAAATCATCAAGCCTAGGCAGCGAGTTAATTTGTAGAAATAGCCGTTACCTAGAAGTTCCTTGATTAAATAAAGAAGTGAAATAGACATCTAAAAGGTATTAAAGGAACATTTCGTGAGGTTAATGCTTTTGTTGCTTTTGTTGAGAGCCGAAGTACCAACTCTGAGACCAGCAACTTGAAATGATATCCGGTGATATAGGTTCTCAAGACCGAAGTTATTAATTTAAATACTCTCGCGAAAAGCGGTTGCCTTTAGAGTTGGCCCCGGACTTGGGCCTTTCGAAATAACATAACACATATACTTAACTTTACTTATGGAGCAAAAACAATTGTGTTAGGTAGTTGAATTGTGATTCTGACGCGTGACCAAGAGCTGGTGAGTATCTGGCGCAGCGCATCAGCATTGCCAAACAGCGGGGCAATGCAGCCAGCGGTATTGATATGGATCAGTTGAGCTACCTGTCGATTGTTTGCAACAGTCTGCAGTTAGCTCAATTGTTTTAATTGTAAATACTAGTTTTAATTTATTTCTCGTATTTGATTGTAATTTTCTTTGTTATTATATATCATTGTGATAGTTGTATTAATTATTAAAAAAAACCTTACACCCGAATTGATAAACTCCTTGTTTTTAGGGTTCCGTACCTCAAAAGGAAAAAAGGAACCCTTACGTATAGGATCATTTTGTTTTCCGTCTGTCTGTCTGTCTGTCAGTCTCTGTCTGTCCGTGTGCCTCTTTTCTCAGGATAGGGTACTTCCCGTAGACCTAGAATCATGAAATTTGGTGAGCAGCAAGGTTTTATAGCACAAGTATAGGGAAAAATCCGAAAACCATAAATTTCACTAAAAAAAATACTTTTAATGCTCGTCATGAACAAAAACCCATAGGGTACTTCCCAAATACCTAGAATTATGAAATTTGGCAAGAAGCAAGGCCACAAGTAAAGAAAAAAATCGAAAACAGTTAAATTGTAGTTTATTAATTAAAAAAAATACTTACTTTTGATTCTCGCCATGGACCAAAACCTGTAGGGTACTTCCCGTTGACCTAGAATCATGATAATTTGGCAAGACACAAGGTCTTAAGGAACCCTTAGTGCGTGAGTCCGACTAGCACTTGACGTTTTATTTTAAAAAAGAATAACTCTTTTAAAATGACATGTTCTCATGTAAAACCTAGTCACATCCAGTAAACAACAATCTTATCTCTCCGTGTCGATATCAGATCCATAACGTTTATGAACACGCGCCAATCTCATTTATTATACTTACATACTGATAGCTGATTATCGGAACTCTGAACCAGTTTAAAGATTAAGATTTTTGGAACATAATTCTTTAAAAATGAAACTATTAATCCAGGTCGGAATATTCTAATGACGATAATGTATCTAAGACATAAATTTGTAGTTTAGGGGTCCTGTATACTCCAGCTATTCATAAGGTACAATGTTTGCAATTAACTCACCAGACAACAATTCTAAATTCTCTTTTTGTCGACGAGTGTGAAAAATAATTACTGTCAGCATTATGAATTGCACTTACAGAATAGAGCAATCAAATCGACAAGGTACTGCAAATTCTGTCAAAAAATCCACGACAAAAAAGTGTATAAGGGCAATGTTTACAAAGATTTTATCTTGAGTTTGGTTGTAGTAAAGATAATAATTTTAAGGTTTAGTAATTTTTTTATGAAAATTAACTAGATAGGTTAGTAGTCGGTTATTTTTATGAGTTTTCTTAACAGTCTGCCATCAGGTACTAGAAGATAATCTACTTCTATCTAGGAATGTCGCAAACCTCCCCGAACAGAAAACTTGCACACATTTCGCTATTTCGACAAAACGATTTACTTCCTGAAATACCGGTTGGCACTATGATGAGGATCTTCATGTTACTAGTGACAGATAGCATCTGAGAAATGGTCTTGATACTCAGAATTGACAATGACATGCCACCTCTATGTTACAAATGCTACAATCTACACTTGCGAGCTTTAAACTGGAATCGCTTCAAGGGTTGTTCAAGACTAATTTGTACAATTTCTTTGCAGTGAACTATGAGTTAAGTTATGTTTTCTTTTACGCCGGATTTATCGGCGAAGATAAATTTTGATTTAATGCACGATAATGTCCGTTGCCACACCGCTGCAGTGACTAGACAGTACCGACAGCCTAGACGTCTTCCATGTCGGCATTCCCACACTAGACTGGCCAGCCCTTATTCCTGACTTGAACCCAATCTGGCATACCTATGTGGGACGAGCTAAAACAGCGGATACGAGGAAGAAATTTTTATTTTTCTCATATTTTTATTTTTCTCATATTCATTTAGACGCCCACAACTTCGACCTATTGCAATAATTCCCAAAATTTAGGTAGCCAATTTAATTAATTTTAAATATTCTTGATATCACTTGAAAGGTAACAAAATTACCTTTCAAATGATATACCACAATATATAGTTCATTGTATATAAATTGTAAAAAAAATAGTTTTGATCAACTCGCGATGAAGCGATTCCATTTAAAAGCTCGCAAGTGTAGTTTACTTTAGTTTTGCTGCATGTAGAGCAAGGTAGAGTCTTCTAAAGCTTACGTCATGCCGCTCTAGATATGAACCTTAAATTAATAAATAATAGTTTAAAAAAACTAAAAAACACGCTTTTTATAGAAAACCGAACTAAAAAATAGAAAATAAATTTTAATGAATTTAAATTAAGAAAATAGTGTTAAAAATTTCAATGAATATAAGTTAATAATAGTGTGAATAAAAAAAAAAATTTTATTTTAAAAAAAGCGTGGGGTGCATGGTGTCAATAGTTATAAATATTTTATTTATAACTATTGACCGTTTAAAGTGGGTCAAAATCGCGCCCAAAGAAGTCGGTTACAAACAAACATACAAATTAAAAATATTTCAGCCGGTGAAAATCTACTAGGTCAGACCATGCAGTTGGTGAAATTCTACAACGGCTTCTAAAAACTAAACGCTTGGGTACCTTATTTTTAGACATTCCCCAATCAAAATCTTTTTGCTCTCGAATAGTGGTGACCTAAATAAATAAAAAGAGAATACTGGATAATCCACACAGCATCAGCTAGCCCCAAGCTAAGCAGAACTTATTTCATGGGTATCAAATGACTGTTAAACATAACACAATGTGACATAATGCAGAAAGATATTTTTTATTATACATAGAAAATACCCAGAGCACCTGAAACAATTTTTTTCAGATCGTAGAAACATTTGTCCTAAGCCAATAATCGAACCAGTAACCTCCTGCGTCGCAGGCCGCTGTGCCACATCGGTCGTCAAAAACAAAACACTATCAATTTCACGAACAACGAACTAAATGATTAAGTCCTACGAATACCTTTCTCCCATTGACGCACTTGGAAAAGACATTAAGTAACGTTCTAGCTCTACATTTTATCTTTCAATTAGTACGATTAAAATCGTGCTTGACAGCAGCTGTTATTGTAGTGTTTGCCTGGTGGCTTTCGGTCTAATATATAAAGCAGACTGGTGGTGACCACACACAGAGCCAGTTATGAAGGATAGGATCTCACAGTTGATATCGGAGTAATAGAAATATTTGTCTTTATATCGCATGCGATATTCAGCTTGCTATAAACATTTTTGCTCTTATTTGATTAAAATCTATTTTGATGGATTTATCTATCTATATATATAAAAATGAAACCCGTTTTCCTTGGTCACGGCATCACGCGGGAACGGCTGGACCGATTTCGCTATTTCTTTCTTTGTTGTGTTTGTTATTGTCAGGAGAAGGTTCTTATGAAAGAATAATAAAAAATTAAGAAAGTTGGAAACATAAATTTATGAAATTTATGGGCGCATCTAGTTAGAAATAAATGCCTTGTTGCCCTAGTCTGCCTCTGAAGAAGGTTAGGCCTAAATTATGTTAACTGTCTCCTTAACACTCAAATATTTATTGAATTGGACACTGTATTGAGCAAAACACTTCAAAAACCCACAAAATCTGGAAAGGTATCGCAATCAAATTTTAATTAAATACAAATAACTGCACCAATTCATGACAGTCGTATATTTGCTCTTGATTTCTCATAAATAATTCATTTGATACCGGGATTATATCGGAATGAGGAATATGTAGATGATATCTAAGTAATTCGACTTATTTCGGGCGGTTTGAAGTAAATCTAAAGACTAACAATATTTTATACAATTCATCAATCGGTCGGTGGGTCCGAGTGTTGAAAAACGCGGTGTGATGGTTCAAATGATAAGGCGAGGCGGCAAACGGACGATTTGTACAAATGGATACACGGTTGAAAGTTCAGTCCATTCCTTCCTTCCTCACCAGCACACTTGTGCCCAATGCTAATGCCGATCAAGCCTTCCCCAAAGGGGAAGTTCATTCCACTCATCATCATTCTCTTGCCCTTTTCCCGCTTAAGTTCATTCCATTATTTATATCTAGTTGAAAAGGTTGAAGTAAGTATCATGCATAGGTTTTTGAGGAAATAAAGTTTTACTTTATTTCGTGATTTCCAGTAATTTTTTACAAATCTCTGTTAATCGTATTTCATTCTCGAACTCTGCATAATAATTTAGACTATACATTATACATTTTTGAAAACAAACCTCAATAGAAAGAGACACAAGCGACAAAGCTCTGTTTTGTCGTCCACCATACAAATAGCTAGATTAAACAATCTTATGTTTGTTGTAATTAAATTCTGGTCGTTCAAACCGTACCAACCATGTGCCGAGTATATAATACGCCAGACTTTTACGCGTTCAGATCTTTCACACTGATAAACGAGTGTAATTTACTGAGCTCAAACGCAACTGCTTTACGTTAGATGCCAGTAACAAATGTACGTGCTTCCACACTTAAACTTGATTAATAAAACTGTAATAACTCTCCGAGCATGAAGGGAACTGGAACACTAAAGCGGACTGCAAAAATAACATATAAAATACTCTTGCTTGCAAATTTTAATGGTGGTATAAGAACACTTACTAGGTGCAGTGCTTCGATGAACCAGTCGCTTAATACGCATATAGTCTGACAAATTGCACCAGCAAGTTATGGCCTTAATATCAGTTTATCTCTTCAGAGGCACTGAATCGCGGAATAAAAGGCTTATTGAAATTTTTCACCTAAACTAAAGTTATTGCTCGAATCCGATTTAGGCAATAAGAGAAACACAAACAAAGATTTTGCGGTCACATGTCTTTGTGGGCAGCACCGTTACCGTAAAAAGGAGAGTTGATTTTGAAGGCTTAGGTCAACCCAAGCTTATCGGAATGAATAGATGCGTAATTTTACAACGCGCTCACTGTATTCTTAGCACATATTATGCCACCCACCGCGTATGTACCTACGTGTAGAACGGACATTCAGAAACTAGGCAGTCACCGTCTTTTGTTTTTGTGTAGACCGTCGTTTGTTTTTGACGTGACAACGTCTTATAATTCGATAGAGCCGGCTGCACGCACGAAAAAACATGACGTCATGCGGCGTTACCTCGCTCTGACGTCATGCGGCGTTACCTCGCTCTGAGGCGTTCCATGTAAGGCTTGAAGTGCAAGCGAGAGCGCTCGACATCCGTCTCTCTCCTACTTGAGTGAGCGATGCGTCTGCGTGGACAGCTGCTATACTATACATTTACATGTTTTGATCGAGTATCCAAAGCTACCATTCCATCAGTATTTTCTTAAGACGTTGTCACGTTCAACTATCGTCAGTAAACCGACTTTACAGACAACCAATTTTTTTTTGTTGACCGTCTTTTGTGTAGGTTAGGCATAGCTTAGCCAAGACCATTTAAAGAAAGTCAAGGTGTAGGCAAAGCATTGGTGTCGTGATCTTTTTGAATTTCCAATGCCACAGATTAAAATGTCCGATATAATATTATTAAATAATATAATCAATTTAGACGTCGCCAATATATAATACTAATCCAATTTGGGAGCAATAAAAATAATACCATCTATACTATAATATTTTAAGGAGGAAAGATTTGATTGTTTGTATTGAATAGGCTCCGAAACTAATGGGAAGATTTGAAAAATTCTTTTGCCATTAGAAGCCCACATTATTGCTGATGAACATAGGCTACTTTTTACCGCGGGAAAATGCTTCATTCCTACGGGAAAACGGGAAATAGGACAACGGGTAGTAAGAATGCAGCTAGTGCGTTATATTTCGATAGTTATATATAGGACGGCAACATTTTTAGTGGTGTCAAATTAGTAGTTAAGTTTAGTTTTGGCGACATATAAATAACCCATTAGATAATGTAATGTATTCTGTCGCTTATCCGTGCCAGTAGGGAATTGAGTGTAGCGTTATTTCGGAAGCAGCTAACCGCGCGCAAAAATAGATAAGCTAATTTTACTGTGGGGCTATATGATGCTGTGTAGATTGTCCATCATTATTTTTTTGTATGCTGGACAATTCACACAGCATTATCTAGCCCCAAACTAAGCAGAGCTTGTGTTATGGGTACTAGATAACTGATATACTTAATACAATACACTACTTAGATAGATATTTTTTATTATACACATAGAAAACCTCCAGAACACAGTGAACAAATATCTGCAGATCGAACAAACATTTGTCCCGAGGCGGGAATCGAACCCGCAACATCTTGCGTCGTAGGCGGACCTTCGCCCGCTGCGCCACAGAGGTCGTCATTTATTTTATTTATTTACTTTGCAAAATAATATAGAACACTTCCTCTACTAGTGGCGAGGATCAGCAGGCCTCCACGCAAGATTGGAAGGCCGCCTGGTGTCCGTCCACGTGCTATGCTCCTCAGCGACGTCGCATCCCGTCTCCTCCTGTGCTGCCTTCAGGGTGGCTGGAGCTTCCAGCAATGGGTTACTTGGTAAGTGACAATTAATCAGACACGCTTTACTATTAGACACGTCTCACAATCTCAGTTAGTCAACCCGATCCGTGCCACTGGTAGACAAAGGCCTACCTGGTCCTATGATTTTAGGCCAGTTGATTCGAGAAATATTATCGTGGGTCTCTAGGGAAGGTTTTTTGTTCTTAGGTGACCTCACCTCAGGAGGACAGATTTCTAATGTTATTGTTTATTGCCTGGAGCAGGTGATCCCGGCAAAACAATAACAATAAATAATAAAATTACAAATGCGAGCGATAGGATCTGCGGATTAATGTTGAAAAACGCGCAAGAAGCCGAAAGTGAAGCTTGTAACTTAACATAACTTAGTTTTAGGGCAAATATTCGTATTAGCGCCCCAACAAGGATAACGTTCAATACGATTTTTTTAAGTTACTCATAAAACCACCAATAAATACAGCAAAATGATTCTAAAATAATCAATTATATCCACAGACGTACGTTCAATTCCCTTCCAAGCCGGCGAGGTGATATCCACCGATAACAACCAGAAAGAAGGTCTAAGCGTGCTAGAGTCCCTAGCTATAGGAGTCTGTGTTCTGATGCTGCTGTTCGTATATGCAGCAGGGATCATCTTCTACATCCATTACAAGCAGAAGCAGAAGAGAAAGCAGAAAGATGCTGAGAATAATATGTCGGCTAATACGTCGGAGAATGGGTCGTCGTTGGAGTCGAGGATTGATATGAGCAATGTGGTACGTACATAGTCCTTGGTTTAGAAAATTACCTTTTGCCAAAAAAGGACATATATGGCCATAGCTCATAGCCAATATATGGTCATGGTTTCCCCGGGAAGGACATATCCTTCACGGGGAAACCTTCTATGACTATGACCTCAGCAAATTCATAAAAATCTATTCAGCTGTTTAGCCGTGAAATAGTAAGAGGCAGACAGAGAGACAGAATTACTTTCATGGATGTCATGTTTTATAGTTTAATTAATTACTACGTTGTTTTTGAAGGCCTAAGCCCAGCAGCGCAGCAAACAAGGGGTTCAAGTACTTAATAGACCTAATACATACCTACTAACGTTCGTTAATCAGTATTTTTCTAGAACTAAAGATTATCTTATTCTTATCCTCTACCCAGGCAAGCGTCCAAAGTTTGGGCGATCAAAATTTTACATTGACTGGCAAGCGACCAAATTTTGAACGATTTTCGACAGTCTTGTTTTCGTCGATATTAGGGTCGATATTGCATGGGTAGAGGATAAGAATAAGATAATCTTTAGTTCTAGAAAAATACTGTTTAACGAACGTTAGTAGGTATGCATTAGGTCTATTAAGTACTTTCTGTTAATGAAAAGAGGTTATTTGGACTGCATCTTTCCATATGGCTGCCGATCAAACAATTTCTTTGCCGTACCATTGAACGAAGACGTTGATGGCTCTTTAGCAAATCAAAATGTAAGGGAAATTACCGCATCACATCTCTCACATTCTATTTCATCTCACACTTTCTATTTTCGCAGATGCTGAAGACAAACCCATTGCTGAAATTCAACAACATGGGCGATGACTTCATGCATGACAGTAGTGGCATGTCAGATAGCGGTAACGAGAATACTCTCGAATCTTCCAAAAGCAACAACCATGGTAACAACACTAAGGTAAGAAAAACACAAACAAAGAAAACTACAGAGAACATTAAAGAAAATCAAGACGAAGAAGCACAAATTAGAAGTACAATTCTATGTCTTTTTATTTCCTGTGAACGTTTTTCAAACAATGATAGAAACATTTTTCGATTTCAGAAAAACCCAAACGTGACGTCAGCCATGGTTCATTCAAAGAGGAAAAAACCAAGCAGACCATCATTAAGACAATCATCGAACGAACGCTTGCAAGAACGCCTACAAAAACGTTCTCCTTCGCCCGACGGTTTCGAAAGAGCACCTCATTCAGACCTTTCCATCGTAGACTGTTCCGTAGAAAATAGCTACGACGGAAGAGCTATATCCCCTGAAGGTGATCCAGTTATAAGGAAGAAGTTGTACTTTAACCCTGTATTCTTCGAAACTGATCATCTCAAGGTAATCTAATATGAAACTTACGATTATAATGTACAGATTTTAATAAAAAGAATAAAAATTAATGTAGTAATTTTGTCTTTTTACAGGATCCTCCACCAGCTGCTATAGAATTTCTCGTAAAAATCCGTGAAGTCATGTCAATAGCGAAAGACAAAATGACGGCTAAGAGGTTTATTCCTATTCTATCCGATATACCTGAAGAAGACCGTTACCATACAATAGACTTAGGCTGGGACATACCTTGCGCAAGGCGAGGTAGACGATTCAGTGCTATAAGTTTGAAGCAAGAGAATAGTCGCAAGTCAGGGCACTGTGGAGGCTGCCCCGGTTGTGATAGCAATAGCAGAGTAAAGGCTGCGCCTTTGACGCGATCAAACTCTTGCAAGTCCTGTATTAGCGAGGATTACAAACATCATATCGTTAGAAAATGGCTCGATGATGTGCCATTACCGCATCCTACAACACCAGCGCCGAAGCCCGTAAAATCAGTAGCAAAGATAAGCGGAACACCGAGAGTTATCGAAACAAAATCTAATAAGGAATCTTCTCCTGAATTAGAAGAGAATGAGAGAGTTGAAGAGGCTAAAGTACATGAAAATACTCCAAAGAAACTAACAATTGAAAAGAAAGACATATCAAAACCTGAATTAGAAACAAAACTAACCAATCATGCGGACACAAATATCAAAACGTCTAGAACTGAAAATACTGCCAGCGACATAAAACTCACGATATCGAAACCTATCATTACACTTGTAACACAGCCCGAAAAAACAAGTCCTTCTAAACATGCAACTAGACGCGTCAGAAAGAAGTTGTTACCACCTCCTCCACCACCACCAGGCAAGCCACCACCGCCACCATCCAGTAAAGCCCCATCAACATCGTCCGGGAAAGCACCAGCACCACAACCTCCTCTAATTCATAAAAAAGAAGAACCAATACCGAAAGAAGTCAAAGTCAAAATGGAGGCAGTTATAAAAGAACTTCACAATTGCAGAAGAGTAGAACCCATAGAAATAGAAGAAATGAAATTGGAAACAATCTCACCAATAAAGATAGCACCGAAGATAGTAATACCAGTTTTAGCGGCAGATTCTGTGTGCTGCATTAACAGTGATGATAATCATACTAATCCGAGAAAGAAGAAAATTATGAAAGATGACTACATGGACTTCGATAGTTTGGAAAGAACTATAAATAGAAGACGTAGATTTTCTTTAGCTTGTGAACCCGAGTCAATCTATATGAATGACTTTGTTAATAAACGGAGATTGATGGTGGATAGAGGTAGGTTGACAAGCAGCTGGCTTGATATGACTAAAATGGTAGACACACCGTCAAAAGTAAAGAAAACCTGTTCCGCGAATGAAATATTTATTTCGCAAACTGAACCACTGTATGATAACATTGATCACTTTACGCCACCTGGCCCATTGACGATTCAAATAAGAGGATCTCCAGTTGAGAGCAGACGTTACATGTATGAAGATTTTGATCCAGACACTCTCGATAGAAAACCGAAACATGAAGCAAAGAAACGTGTAGAAAAAATACTGCTCAAATCAGCAGGCAGCTTCAAGCAAAAAACACCATCACCTGAAAAAGATTCCACCAAAAGGTCCCCTGTATTAAATTCACCAAACAAAATTGGCAATCTGAGGCAAATCTACGAAATGAAAGCGAAGGCACAGCAAGAGGAGAAACAAATTTACCAGAGACGTGGTAGTTTACAGTACGGAAGGCAAGACTTATCTGATTTTATGAGAGCTTTAAAAACACCCGACTTGATACGCCACATTGAGGGACAGAAAGAGAAACCACCAGTGCCTCCAAAAGCGCGACGAGGTTCAGACGTCTCTCTCCAGTTTATAACTCCACTGCGAGAGAGTCCTCCTGACCGGCGAAAGGCAGAGGAAAGAGATCGATTCGGAGCGTACACTAGATCTGAAAATCTAAACGCAAGACGTTCCGGACGTAAATCAGCCAGGACTAGATCACGACGAACAGATCTGAGAAAACTTTACCGCACAGAAGACTCAGGATACATGAGTACAGATTCCAATGAATCTAAACGCAGAGCCAAATATTTGCTTCAACTCAGACCTAAAGCAACAAACGCTAACGAATCTAATCTCATACAGGTTACCAGAACAGTCAATAAAGCTCCTATAGCGATAGAATCTGACACTGACGATTTCGAATCTCTATGTGATGGACGCAGCGAGTCAGGAGGCGAAAGTGTAGAGACAGATTCCGTATTTTTCGGCAACTTTGACGATTCCAAAGAAATGCTCGCAGAATTGGGCCTAAATACCTTTGAGCCTCGGAGTAAATTAATGCAGGGGCATAAACACGAGCAAATCGACTCAGGTTTTATGGGTGAAACGAATATTATATTGAGTGGGGACAGTGATTCGGAGCATCGCAGTGTGATTTCGATAATTACGGGTAAAGACGGGCGCACGTCATCGGCCTCTATAAAACATTTAGAGGAATCCCCATATCACACTATCGAATGTTAAAACGGGGGTAATGATATCGTAAAGTTAAAACATTTGGTGTGAGTGTTTCTTTACTGGTTGAACTTGATATATTTTATAAAGTTTTCGACATGAGATGTATACTGAAAATAAGGTTTAGTATAAATAAAGGTACGTCTTCCATTACACACGGTTATGAAATTAAATTTTAATTTAAGACCTCAGTTTTAAACATACCTTATCTATGTATGTAGATTTAATATAGCCATATTTACCTCAATTTCAATGCGCAAATGAGTACTTATAGTTTTATATTATTCTTGCCATAGCTAACGTTAAGTTTTTCCGTAACATAGGTAGGTATATAGTTCTATAACTTTGATTTTCTGTAAATAAAACTTATCGATATCAACTGGATGTGTGCCAAGTTTATTAGAGCTCAGTAAAAATTAGAAGTACTTACTGAAATAATATTGTAAAAAAAATAAGCATACCTAAAATACATAGATATGTAGACATAGGTTTAAGTAGGTATATCTTTTGACTTTTATGGTTTTTTATGGGATGTTTAACATTTTTACCTGTATGCCATTTGTTATTCCATAAACAATAAAATAAGTAAGTAATGTAAATAAAAATATGTCACCAAGTTTGTAAATTTTATAACCGGCCGGTTGTGCAATTAACTTTATAGTCTTTCGGGATCTAAATAATTTTGGAAAATAAAATATTGGTGCTGGTATAAATAATACGACCTCTTTGTAATTTTGTAAGTTTTGTGCTGAGTGTAATTAAGATTTGTTGATTGTTTATATACTTATTTTCTGACTTTTGCTGACAAAGTCAACAGATTTGTAAAAAATATTTTCATAATTACCTACAATAAAAGTTATTTTATTAGAGTGTGTCTTATTCCAAACAAAACGTCAGCAATGATAAATTCGTATAGGTACGTCGATGATACTCAATCCTGATAAAGGTATCATTTTATAACTACTTAACCGATAAATAGGGTAGGTACGAGTACTTACAATACTCTTTCTTTTTACCTTCGAAACAGAAGGAGATCTCAAGTACTTTTTCTTCTGTTTGATTAGTATGACACATAACCTTCTTTCAGAGTAACTGCGATTTTAACTTAATGTAATGATTCATTTTTATTAATTAGATTTCCTTTTGACGTTGGGTAAGCAAGTATGAAAAGAAGTTTCTTGCTAAACCTCCCGATAGGTTACGAATCAGAGGATTTTATCTTTAGTTTTTGAAGATACTTTTTTCTGAAAACGGAGTAAGAAATATTTTCACCAGAAATTTCACCGGCCCATTAGCTCAGTTGGTTAGAGCGTCGTGCTAATAACGCGAAGGTCGCGGGTTCGATCCCCTCATGGGCCACATTTTTACATGTTGTATGTACCTACACTTATTACAAAGAAATTTGTTACCTTTTTTAACAGCATAAACAAAATAATTAAGATTCGTTCCTACAACTGTTGCTTATATAGGTACCTACATTTTCTCTGTCTCTGCATGGGAAACACAGTAATGCTAATAAGTATATTTTGAAAAAGTTCTGAGTTGAAATCGTTAATGGAGTTTACCTACCATCTGCTTTCTAAATTTTTTAATGGAAATTGATAGGTAGTTTTATACTAGACAAATACTGTTATTATAAAATAGCACCAATACTGTCATTCTAAAAAAGCACGACTACTCTACGTTTACTTAATTCTCGGTTTTCCACGATGACCTTACTAAAACCACTAAATAACTATTAAGGTACTACTACTAGGTACTAAACCCAAGACTTTTGATGTGGCAGGTACCTTAACCGTTATAGTTACAGGAAAACGTTCCTTCCTGTAACTATAACGGTTAAGGTACCTGCCCTTACTGTCCCGTCTCAAAAATTCACCATGTATAAGTCACATTTTTTTAAGAAACTACCTATGTTTCACTACTACCTGTTTCACCTATGTTAGAATATCTCAAAAGTTATGGATGGTCTCCTTAGAACGATTTCCCGTAACAATAACGGTTAAGGTATCTGCCCTTACTGTCCCGTCTCAAAAATCCACCCTGTATAAAATCTTGTACTAGGTAGGTACTCTAACCACTATAACCTCTTTCATCTCGTAAGGTGCAAATTGCTATAGGTAAAGTTTAAAGAGGTGGTATAACGATAAAATAATAATAAAGAAGAACTGGCACCGATCGAATTTAAAAAGGTTATAATAAGAATAATTGTACGTTGAACGCTACTTGTAATTTAGATAAATTTCTCGTTGGAAACATTGTGATTAACTTAATAGAGATGTTCGTTCGGTATGATTATGATAGAAATCAAATGATGAGAAATCTGGTTGAAGATTCTACTTACAGGTACCCAATGTACCACGTAATTTAGAAACAGTAACGTATGTTTTAAGTTACTGTTTTAAGGCGTAGATATAGTAAATTGGGGCGTCGTTTGGGTTGCCAAAGCCTTTCTCAGGTGGCAGTCCATAGTGCGCCGCTAAGGCCATTGCGTGGCAGGGCTTCCGCCAGCATGCTGGCCGCCAGCGCGGAAATGGGATGTGATGCATTATTTCGCTGATTTCTTGATTATTATCTAGTCGTACCATCTATATATATTTGGATTCTCCATAAAATTTCCTACAAAACAGCATGTAACTATTCTGATGTTGTATAACGTAACTAATGAGGTTGATTAAAATTAAATTATAATTGCATAAAAATGGTAAAATTTTATATTTAAAAAGAATCATTAAAACAAAACTTTAAGTACCGGTTTTAAGTCTAGTTTGAGTTTTATTTTAGAGATTTACCATCATATTGTTACACTAAACACAAAAAAGAACACATTTCCAAACCATTTAATTTTAATTCAGAAAAAACGATAAAAAACACCCCGCACGTATCAGTTTTCAATTTTGAATTTACGATTTTTTTTTAATTTCTTCTAAATTTGGTTAGTTTATGGTCTCGACGTCAGCTTGAAACTGTCAGTCAACTTTTGAGACATTGACATGGCTCAAAAGTTGACTCTACGTACATAAATTCGACGAAACAAAAAACAACAAAGAAAATAAATTATAATATCTTGATCCGTGAACTAGTACGTGAAGTTGGCAAAAGTTTCCTCAAACCCAAAAGAGGAAGAAAGTTGCCATTAAAGAAAAAAAAAAACAAACAAACAAACAAACAAAAGAAAAGCTGAAAATCGGCCACAATATGGTCGCTTGCCACGCAACGGTATTTTTTGACAGGCCATATTATGGCCTCTTGCCACCGAAGAAGCTAAAGAACGTTTACAGGGGGGGGGGTTTAACCTACTACCAATACTAAGTTTAAAAATTAAGACCTGGCGTCTTTGGGACTTGCTCGTGATGATGGGAAGAACTTGCAGCCGACACAGTGTCAGTAAATTACCAAGAACTCTGTTAGTGTAGTAATGTGTTTATTAAAGTTTTTAATTCCATAGAGATATTACGTCGCCCTCTACATCCATTTTAATCCCTTTAATATTATATTACTTATATCTAAAACAATAAGTAGCCTATGACCTGCCCTGGGTCACCATCTATTTTAAAGCAATTTACACTAACATCCGACAGCTACTTTTGCAAGTACGTATAATATTTATAGGTATGGATTATTATGCAAAAGGTGTTAAACTTCACAACATTCGAACGAACTAGGCAATCAAATTTGAAGATGCCAACAGACCTTGACATACTGGCAATAGGAAACGAAGATTTAAGCAAGATCTTGATTTAAAATCAATCATTATGAGATCTGGTTTTTAAAGATCAGAAGGTACTGTCTACAGAATTAATTATTCGTTTAGATGCCTACCTAAGACTTCTAAAAGTCATGGAGATTGGGTAATGAATGGTCAAGATGGATTAGTATAACAAAACAACTATGAAGTTTTTTTGCAAAAAAAATTAGGAATCTAAGATTTGTAATAACTGTAGAGTCAGCCAAAATTACAGCAATAACGCTACAACTAAAGCCCTTACTCAGTTTATAAACAACAAATTTATTTCTTAAGTTATATTGTATTTTCAAAACTGCAGGTAGTTAACTCACAGTGAAATTCTGCCTACTTTTATAACCATTTTACCTAGCACTTACCATAACACACTGACACTTAGAAATTAAGCTTTTATCTCAATGGTAGTTACACGGCTGACTCGCTAATAACACTCCCTTACAAACCTCTGTGGTTTACTCAGTGTTATTACTAAGTACGTATACGTTTTTCATGTAATATTAGTTTATGTTGGTAAATGAATAAAAAAAAACTAACTTTTCTGATAAACAAACAAAAATCGAGTACCCACCTAACACCTCCACCATTTCTGAATGGTAGAGTAAACTGTTCAAAGACGCCATCTATGATAATCTGCTAGAAACTAATAACGGGAGACTCTGACATAGACTCGCCACAGATAATGGTAACAGTTAGTATGCGCACGTATAATCGGAGTCAGATAGAGGTCGGAGCTACAGAATAGCAATGAAGTAGCTATGAAACTACATTCGCATCATAAATTTACTCCTGTACAACGTATTATTAATAGAAAAAGTAAATAGATTCTATTCATACGCTACGTATTTAGGAGAACTGAGAAAAAGGTAGAATAAAATGTAGAGTAGGTACAGCGAAATAATGAATGTAAAGCAAAATCATATTCTCTCTACATTTTATTCGTGCTCTATTTATTATTATTATTATTATTTCGGCAACAATTATTATTATTGTTTATTGTTCACATCTCAAAACAATTTGAGAGTTCAAAGGCTGTAAAAATAAATTGTTAATTTCGACACTCTCATCACAAGGTAGCGTGGCCGAGCGGTCTAAGGCGCTGGTTTAAGGCACCAGTCTCTTCGGAGGCGTGGGTTCGAATCCCACCGCTGCCAAGATTGTTTTTGCTGTTACAAATATTTAATTTAATTTTGTTTGTTCCTTATCCATAACATTATCACAAGTTTACAAGTGTAAATAAAGGTCACTATTACAATTTATTTTATAATTATTATACAGGGCTATTGATAATTCACTGGCTGACACTACGAATAATTACCTGCCAGCAAAAAATAACCCTGTACAGTGAGGTAGACTAATTATGAACTCTAATATAATACAAAACCAAGAAATAAAAAATCATAATAACAGTCTAGAAAGGTGCCTGCAGGTAAGGTACCTACAGAAGCCCGATGAATGGTGCTAACTAGCTACCAGAACCACCCAGAACCTTAGTCGTTTAATTTGTTCAATCTTTTCTCTATTGTTGGGATATTCAAGCCAACAGGTTAAATTAAAGTTTGGGTAACAAGATTATATTGATTGATAACACGTCAATAAAATATTTACCTATGAGTAATCATTACAATTTGAATAAGTAGTATTTTGTATTAGTACACTTTCTACAATAACAAAATAAGACGCATCCATTTATTATTTAATTCGACCCGTTCGTATAACAATCTAGATAAACCCAAAAGTCACAATAATGTACTTACCTAGTTACCCACATAAAATTAATTAGCCAAATATTTATTATTTCTAAGGTGCACCATACGTTTAAATCCTAATCTAGAGTAGGGACGCCAAAAGTGACTAAAAATTAAACGTCTGTATTCAAAAAGCTCAGAAGTCTAAAATGCGTCAATTATTATTTTACTAAATAAAATAATGCTGGACAATTCACACAGCATCATACAACTGATACAATTTACATAGATATATAAAACTTACGACTCATTCGTTTGTATCCCAATTCAGAGAAAGCCAAAAGTCGCCAAAAATACGTCTGCATTCTAAAAGTTTTTCAAATTGCAAATCCGAAGCGTAAAAATATGTTTTCAGTGCCTATCATGTCTGCCGGTGCAATACCGCCGCACAGGTGCCTGCATCATGCCATTTATCCGACACACGCTGCGAGAGAGAGTCACCTCGCGCGCTCGCGAATTTACACGCGCGTTTCCGTTCCATTTTCAAAAACATCCCGCGTTTCAGCGCCAGAAAAAAATAAATAGATTAACCGGCCAGTGTTGTGCAGTTCTTTTCTTTGACAGTTAGAAAATGAGGTTTTGTTTTTGTTGATTTTTGCACTGTCTTCGAGAGAAGATTATTGGGTGAGTATCTATAAGTAACTACCTGCTACTTGTTAATACGATAGTTTACACGATAGCCACTTCGCAAAACAAAGTTGATAGAGTCGGCTACACTACAATGAAACACTTAGCTATTAAATTAGGATATTCCTGATAAGATAAGATAGTTTTTAGCTGAAAATAAATACTAAATATTTTAGTGCCTTTGTCGTTCTATTCGCATAGAGCGCTTATTGGCATAGTTTTTGACAAGTAGGTAGGTGAGTCGACTCTAAAGCATTCTGGAGCTTAACATCATCATCATCGGTAATTTTACCTAGGTACATCAAGGATTCGCGGTATAAGTTGATGGCGATTAAGTAGGTATCTATGTCGCAGATATTATGTAGAGCGGATCATAATTATGCATAAATACACGTTTTAAAGTAACAAAACAAGTCAAAATCTAGTTTACAGCTAGGAAAAAACATCATTGTAAGTAGGTATTGTACCTTTTTAACAACTTTTTAATTTTCAGTTTAATTTGAATTTTTTCAGCTCTATGTAAACAAACCGAAATTGTAGTTCCAGTTAAATAGAATACTAGCGATCTCTCCCGGCTTTGCACGGGTGGACATTTATTTTTGAACATATAAATATAGCCTATGTTATTCAGGGATAATGTAGCATTCCAATGATGAAAGAATTTTAAAATCGGTCCAGTACTTTTTGAATTTATTCTTTACATTTATACAAATTTTTCCTGTTTATAATATTAGTATAGATTTACATACAATGAGGTAACAAGGTTACTGTTATTTTGTCAGAAATCAGGAACACGACAGTAAGTAGGTAGGTATGATAACAATTTACCTAGTTTCATATAATTTTCCGTCAAATCAATCGCTAATAGATGCATGAGAAACAGATTTAATTTATTAATTTATATACATCTCATTTTGATTCGATTTCAAATCAAGACGAAGCCATCAAAGTATAAAAAATTAAGAGATAAACCTCTCTCGATTCTTCAGTATTGCCAGATGCAACCTCAATAGCTCACAGAGGCTAATTATGCTTAGTCTATCGTCTTTAGTCTTCATTTAATTAAATTGAAAACTTATTCTAAGTATTTATTTTTATTTTTCTAGTTTAAAGTTTTTCAGTGGACCGGTACAGACTGTAGATGATTCGGTACAAACGGTCCTGTCAAATTTTATTGACACCAGAGACAAAATCGATGTTTATCGAAGTCCGTGCTCGCATTACTTAGAATGCTTGAAACAGCAAAAAATATTGACTTTGCAGGTACATAACTTGTTATATGCCACTTTCACAACAAGAATCATATACGACTCTTCTTAACAATACAATTACAATGTTACCGGACGATAATAAAACAGTATCTAACGAGTCAAGTGTGAGTTAGAATACATGCCGTTATAAGGTTTATTTGTATAAAACAAATAAACCTTATAACGGCATGTATTCTAAAAATGTATTCTAAAAAGGTTTTTTTGCATTTTTCAGTTGATTGCACTATTTTATTTTATTTTATTTTTGAATTTTAGGAAAACTTACAGCTAGAAAATTACAAAATATGAAATAGTACAAATACATGAAAATTATATAGTACTTAAACTGAGGGCTATTTATGAAGTTTCCACTGTTAGCATTATTCAGTTAAGTTATATAAGGACTTTGTTTAAATGCAAGGTCTTTTATTCAAAGACATGGTATGAAAATATTTTCTACCCATAAAAAGCCCTATGATATTATTATTGTAATAATTGTTTGTTAAATAAGCAACTTTACCTCTTTATCAACTAAAACAAACCATACGGTATCTTCAAGATGTAAAAACATATATCATTCACAAACTATATTGCAAATAGTCTCCTCACATTCTGCACATAATAATAATAAACAAACTTTATTTTATTTTACAATTCGATGCAAAAATTATTTATTACACTTCAACAAAAAAAATTATCCATTAAGACCTTATTATTTTTATTACTACTTTTCTCAAACATGTAACTTTTCTTAGCTTTAAATTAAAGCTCGATCGAGATTCATACATGAACATATAATAAGTGAGTTATACTTATATGTGAATAGCAATGGAGCTCATGTTCCGATAGTAATTGTTCCGGTGTGTTCCCACCAGTTTAGAAGAGCTCTCGACAATTAAGAAGAGGTGATTGACGCTACACATCATTATCATCAATAACAATAATAAGTAGAAGTATTTCTACTTATTATATTTTAATAAGTAGAAGCATCTGCTGAGTGTTGGCCATTTTTGTGACCTTTATCTTACTTTTGTATTAACCTTTATCTTTTGTATGTGCTATGTATGTATTGGTTAAAAATAAACGCATTTTTACTTTTTACTTTACTATTTAGAGTTAGAGAGCGAATTAAAAAGAAATATCTATGGGGTAATTGGCAAGTTATTTAATTTGTCACCAGAGACCCTGTATGTTAGGCTAAAGCAATCAAAATCAAAAACTCTTTATTTCCATAAATACAATAAATGTACACTTAGAAAAAGTCAAAATATAAAACTAAACACTGACACGGAAATAAAGTGATATTTTTTGATTTCTGTCGCTTCGGTATGTAGACTAAAGTAAAGAAGCGACGAAGAAACCTTTAGCCTGTTAGTTGTTATTTTTCGAGTTGGAGCAAAACCCGTCCCAAGCTTTTTTGTCCTCTAGATAATCTGAAATTTTATAGTAAGCCTTTTTGCACAGCAAGGTTTTGACAATTTGTTTGAATTTATTTACTGATAATTTTTGCAACTCACTAGGAGTTTTGTCGTAGAAGCGTATACATTGCCCTTTAAAAGATACATTTATTTTGTGTAGCCTAGTTGTGGGCACAGCGAGTTTATTATGTTATATAGTATATTATGATCTAACGTTGCATAAGTTATTTTAAAATTAAGGTACTTACTTCAACCTACATTTAAATTAAGAGAATATTCATTGCGGAAACCATAAAAAATGTGCATAATATTTAAGAGCTAGGTAAAAAGATAACATGGAAGATTTTTTGACAACGTCCGTGACAACTTGTCACGTCAAAAACGTATCATTGAAAGATTTGACTTCTACAAATCAGTGCTCCTTGTATCAGCTATAGAGATTTTATACTGCTTTTTACAAAAAATGTCACTGACAACGTCTTATAATTCGATAGAGCCGGCTGCACGCACGAAAAAACATGACGTCATGCGGCGTTACCTCAACATGACGTCATGCGGCGTTACCTCAACGTGACGTCATGCGGCGTTACCTCGCTCTGAGGCGTTCCATGTAAGGCTTGAAGTGCAAGCGAGAGCGCTCGACATCCGTCTCTCTCCTACTTGAGTGAGCGATGCGTCTGCGTTGTCACGTTCAACTATCGTCAGTAAACCGACTTTACAGACAACCATTTTTTTGTTGTGTGGTTCGGTTAGAATTGTCTTACTAAGAATTTCATAATTAAACATGAATTAATAATGCTGCACAGCATTCTTGCCCCAAAGTAAGCTGAGCTTGTGTTATTATGGGTACTAGGATAACTGAAATATTTACGGGGCGAACCTAGTGGGTTTGGTTGTCAAACTAGATCTAGATCTC
Source organism: Eupithecia subfuscata (assembly GCA_963564075.1). NCBI lineage: Eukaryota > Metazoa > Arthropoda > Insecta > Lepidoptera > Geometridae > Eupithecia > Eupithecia subfuscata. The sequence goes on from OY751114.1 coordinate 7,172,083, forward strand.
AGTACTCAGGGGATCCCCGTGGTAAAATACTAGAACTACGTAAAATTCAACATTTTTTTCTTCGGATACGGAAAACACGATTGCGAAAAACAATTAGAACAAAAATCATTGCACAAAAACAAGTGCACTGCACCTAATTTGCTCGAGATATCAGGAACCCTGCGGTCTATAGAAAAGATTTTTGTTTCGATTCGTAGGTTATTACTAATTCTTTGGTTCCATAATACAGTTTCTTCATAAGTTGTGTAGTTTTCTTGTAAGTAAGCTAAAACATCATTCTTGCGCTTACGCCGTTCCAAAAACGTATGCTCCGTCCTGCTCCTATGAACGCAAAATCCTATGATTATCCTTTTCACAAATTAGCGCGCAATGCGCCCTCCTTATACATTATACCATAGATATATTATAGTAAAAGCCAATTACACACTTACAGATTAAAATGTCTACCTTTTTCTTTTTCATCGATCCATAAAAATAGTGAAAATGTTTGGTCGCATCTAGAAGGTGTGAAAAACGCTATAATCACACATACAATATAAATACAGTCCAGGGTTGCAGATATCCACTTTCTAGAATTTATATTAGCAACCATACCATTCATGAAATCACTTTTCTCTACTCTCTATGATGTTCTCCGCAAAGATTTTGCGCCGCCATCTACCCGAGTGCCCGGATATCTGATAGGCCGTATAATGTTACCTATGTAAGTGCCGAAAAGCGATTACTGCATAAACCATCCCTCGTGGGTATAAAGGCTATGCTGATGGTATAATGTAACGTCACACTAATATTATAAATGTTAAGATTTGGATGTTCAGATGTATGGATGGATGTTTGTTACTTATTCACGCCAAAACAACTGAACGGATCGGTCTGAAATTTAAATAGATTTAATTCTAGGCCTGGAATAAAATTTAGGATTTTTATGTCATAAACCAGTTCGAATGGGATGTAAACAACCTTCTCTGTTTTGTAATGTAAAGTATCAACTTCAACTTAAAAATTTTAGACTCGTCTCGTCTACCAGGAACCGAAAACCGAAGAAAATTGCAAAAATTAAAAACAGATCACGTGCCTACACAACTCGATCGCCTCTCTAAAGCTGACTCGCATATTGTTACTGCATCTTTTGCAATATTTAATCCGACTTTCACTCGTTTCCAACAGTTGCATTGAGATGAGTTTGCAGACATGTGGCATTCTTTACCTATTTATGTAATCGCCAATCGGTTTTACATTTTTTTGAAACCTATCCGAGACGTTCAATTCTGTTAGTTCCTATCGACAATAGTTGCGTTATGTTATAGCTCTCGTAGTGCCGTGTTGGTCTGCCATCCTATCGGATTATGAGAGTGAGAAAGTGCACTTGTGTTTGTGCACACAGTTGTGCAGTTTATTATGTCCTGCGCACTAGTACATTCATACTATTTACTTGACTTTAATTTATTTTTCTTTTATTTTTATTTTTTTGAGTTTTATTCCATTGTTTAATTATTATTATTTTTTAGTTTTAAATTTGGATCAAACTGCACACGGTGTATAAATTTAATTTAAAATCGGTTAAGTCGTTTCAGAGTCCATCGCGGACAAACAACGTGACACGTGATTTATTTATATTATGATAATGAATATACTTATATTTCCAAATATAAAAAGTTACTTTGCACCTTACTCTCTAGTTAGATTAAGTTCTCAGCAAAAAAGGCGCATCCCACTTAATATACGAATATCATCGAATATAATCAGACCCTGCTGATCAACAACCAATACCCACATTAGGGTTAACGACTATCTATCAACTGTACAGTCCGCAGAAAAAGCTCATTCACCCTTGAACTCTACCTAGTGGGAATACGTATGAAAATTACTAGTTACATAAAACTTTTTATCCCCAGTGTTCTACTTTATACCTAGTATAGAGGACATAAAAAGCTCGTATATTGAACCTTATTCAATGGGAATAGGTTTGGAGACGTTAGTAAAAAGTGTATTAGTTGGACTGTATAGAATGATTTGTAATGTAATGAGACAGCTCCTCTTCAAATTATATGGTTTAAAATCTTATTGAAATCGGTTCATGTTATTTGATTTATACAAATTTGTGAATAATTTTAATAAATTTCCTGCATGATGAAGAGGTTTGTTGTTATCTTTTGTGTTTGGCAGATTATTGGAATGCTTTGGCATCGTGCAGGAAATTTATTAAATTTATTCACAAATTTGTGTAAATCAAATAACATGAACCGTTTCTCAAACATAACGGACGATTTTATTTGATTTTGAAGCTCTAAAAAAGTAACATAATAAGGAAATTTAAAAATGGTAAACACATCATAAAATTAGTCTACGAATGATAAAAGATTTTTACAGAACATTGAAGAAAACGTAGTTATAACTGCTCCAAATAACATTTCATGAGGTATTTACGAATATACTTAAGTTTACGAATAGGAATCTTCCGTTACGCACTATACCTATAATTATTTGTTAAGCTACCTACAAATCCTGAATATATACTTAATCAAAGCAAAGAAACACAATATTTAAAAGACAAGATCTAGATTGAGCTGCAGAACCTAATGCTCATAATAATATCTCAGTTGATTCACTCAAATTGATGGAATTTGTAAAAATAACCGTATTAATAATATCGTAAGATTCAATATCAAGAGTTGCTACAAGGTTTTTGAAAGCTACTCGGATCGGTTGGTTGATAAAGTTGGCTTTGATTTGTCGATGACAGCTAAAATAATAACTGAAAGAGGTGAACTGGATACTTAATTATTTATTTAATTAACACGGTTATTTAAACACACACGGTTAGAAAAATTACAATTATCAATATACTGAAAATATGTCTAAGAATTATTTTTATCTCCGAAGTCCAAATAGAAGAATTTCGAAATAATTTTTGGTTTTGAAAACTTTCATTCATCATATCGTTCGTCTGTCGTGAAAACTCGAATTTTCTTCTCTGCACTTGTGCAACTAAGCATTGTTGAAGTGTGTATATAACGTTGCTGTTACTATTATCAATCAGTCTTTAGGCAATTTTCACTCAAAATGCCTTTACATACATACAAAATCTAGAATTCTAGAACCGAGTGGGTAGGTACAGGTATGTAAGCAATCAGCTCTAATTCCACTAAATTAATTGCTTCACTTACTAGTGACGATTAAGGGTTAAGGTATACTTACCGTAACCCTTAATCGCAAAATGCCACAATGTGTCATTCTGAGACGACCTCAGAATGATACATTTTGACATTTTACCTTTATTGAAAGAAACTACAGCAGGGACGCATGTCAAAAGTGTCAAGATTGAAACTATTCTACCAATCTGTCCGTGCAAATAGCACCACACTTACTATCGAGAGTTTCTTTCATCTATGGACGACGATACCAATAATTATAGCATTGGTTGGCAGAATGAAATGAATGAATTCGGCCCCAGTTCTAAGGAAATGAATCTGTATTAGACACTTTACATATTCTATGGCTACGTCGCGGTCCATCAAATACCCACAACTGTGACTATCTATTATGCTCCCTGTGAATTGCTTAGCATTTTTACGTAATTTAAAATTAATTATTGCCGATGGTATATTATTATGCGCATAGCGTAGAGTGCTTGCAGACTACTTTTTACTGGGATTTCGCATGCAGTTGATGTTGAGTGCATCCTACATTTCTAGAGCGTCTTATAATATATTCTCACTATTTTGATTTATTTATTTAATTTGTTGGAAAATCAACAGCTAAATTGATTTGTAACTTTATTATTTTCGTTATTTTAATGGTTTCCTTTTGTTGACAAATCTCTGTGGTTGTTATCGTCAAATTCTCAGGTGTGTGAAGTACCTACTCGATAGGATTTACAAAACGCGATATTAGAGGTAATTTCTCTGTGTGCTGGCAACTCCACACCACATCTCCTTAGACTTTACTATTATTTATATTAAAAGACTTTATTATTATTTATGTCACATAGATTTTATATTAAAACTATTTTAAGAGACCCAAGATTGATTCCTCTGGGTACTATAGGCCTCCCAAAGTTTGTACCATCCACCACCGGTCTAGCGCTAGGCGCAAGACCATTGAAGCACCGCGTATTACCATCTTAAAGAGTTTTCTATTGATCATCTTTGAATTCGTGCGCAATCAGAATGGGACAGAACTTCTCATGTTCTCATACAATCCAAGCTTCTCAAAATACAATGGAACCTTGTCGAAGTAACTGTCCGTGCGCTTTTGTTTTAGCTTGAAATGATTCCATTGCACTCTTGGGCTCAATTCTGCTAACCAATTGCTTTACTATGACAATGGTATAGTCGCATAATCGTCACGTGGAATTCTTAGATGAAAGAAACTCTATAGAAGTCTAGATATTGCATGCACGGATAGATTGACAGAATGGTTTCAAACTTGATACATCTGACGTGCCTATGGTAGAAAACCAAATGTGTCAGTCTGTGACGATACCGTTGTCATATTGAAGCGATTAGTTTAGCAGAATAGGGCCCTGATTGAGCGCGGATAGATAGATAGATAGATAGAAAACACTTTAATAAACCACAAAAATACAGGAAACAATACAGAGAAAAGCTTAGAAAAAAGGAAGTATAAAGGGCGGCCTTATCCCGGCGGCGGATCTACCGTCTTAAAAAGTTTTCTATTGATCACGCCTCATTTAAATCTTAAGCACGTAGGACTTCAAGGTATTCATTTAGGTAATTATAACTGCATTTATAAAAAGGCTGCGTGCGCAAGCGCAGTATTCAATCAATGCTTGGTTAATGGTGGAGCCAGGGCGTTACTTTGCCATTGTTCCGGGTTCACATGTCGTGTTCCCGACTTTCTGATGTTCTTTTATGAGTTAGAACCTCGTAAAAGACGTTAAAAAATGTGTGTGCTAATATGAACTAAAAGAGCAGTTAGGTTTGTGCCCGCTTTTTGATGCTGCTGACATGCTGTTTGATGTTTTCGACAATGCTGAGCGAAAACTATGTTTGCCTTGAGCTCTGACACGCACAAAATTTAAATTAGCATTAACTATTATTATAGTTTAACTTTTTGTGTAGTAGTTCGTAAGGTAAATAAAATATTTCATTTCATTATATTTCATTTCATTTTTAGCTTTGTATGCGCTGTTTAACCCATTTACTTATTTCCTCTCAGTTGATCGAAATAAAAGTATGATTTGATATCGTAAAATAATTTGAAAGTTACTAGACTCACATGCGTCTTATCGCATTGACATCTTAAAGGGGAGAGTATTGTGCATTCTCCCCCTGGCTAACCAGGCTCTAATAACCAGTCCGATTCCTTGAAATGCCGGAGCAGGACTTTTGGTGATTGACGGCTTCGTTTCATCTTTTCTGTAGGTGTCGACGGGGTTGATGCCTCAATGACTCTTCAATCCCGTCTTTTGTCTGGTTTCCTCTGTGGCCGTGCAGTGTCCACAACGTGTTCCACAGTCTCTTCTCCTTGGAAGCAGAACCAACACACGTGTATGTTTATTATGGGTATTATTTCGAAACTAGGTTAATAATCCGATTCTAAAATCTATAAAACTTTTAAATCCATCATGGTTATTAAAACCAATGTTTTATAATACTAAAATCATTTATTTATTTGTGTAAAAATGAAGATTTAGAGGAAACATTGCAATTTTTTTTGTATCGAGTCAAGTTTTGTCAATCCCGTTTCGACTTCCATAACTTACTAACCTTAAAATTGATTTTCCGTACAGTAAAAACGTGGATTTTGGGACTCATTTCACCTTAACGGTCAGTACCCCTTGAGATAACAGCAGTAGACACGCCATCAACTCAGTAGTGGTAAGTACCTGAAGTACTAGGTTAGGTACAAGTAGTAGGGGCCACCGTTATGGTGACCACATTGGTTGGACTGTGGTAACGCCTTCTGTAAAGGCGGTTCGCAAACAGCGAGTTTTTTGTCGGAATTACCGTTTGGGTAATCGATTACTTGTACCTACCTACCTACAGTACATACCAATGTTTGCTGATGGATGACAAATGGCCATTAGATTTAAACCTCAAGATTTCAAGTAGTCCATAAAATGTATTTACTGAGCACATGAAAGTGATCATACTTTGGGTGATGCAATTCTGAATCATAACCCTAGAAGGACCTTTTAATTTCAATTGATGATTTTATCTTAAGTTATAACAATGTACGAGTGTAAAAGTTAACCGTCGACAGTTGATTAAGTTTATAGGTACCTACTGAGTTTAAATGGTTACCTTATAATATATCTATTTAACAGTAAGAGCATCCCGTGATCACGGCTGACAGCGTGTAGACCTGCTGAAATGTCGGGAAAATTAAGTACCTACCTAAATAAACGTAATAAATATCTCTCAAATTGTTGTTTTTGTCATCATGTCCGATGTGAGTAGAGTGAGGGAATAGAGAGTGCACCGGTGTTTGCGCACACACTTGGGCACTGTAATTGTCTTGCGCACCTGGCTAGTCTCCGTTGAGATTGGCCGCCGTGGCCGAAGATTCGGCTAGGAGGACATTCATTGTAATCTGTTCTGATCGCTTCAGTTTAACAAACTTTTACTTTAAATGGACATGAAGACAAAACACAGCACGAAAAAACCGCTTGATCAGTCTTTACAATGTCGTTACTTTCGTGATTTTGTTCATGAATTATCGAATGAACGCGTGCCTTCATTTTAAGATACTTTACCGTGGCCACATTAGAGATGCTATGTTATCCCATACTAAATTGACCAACATTAATTAAATAGAGGCACACTTCGCCCGTTATTTCGGTATTATGGTCAATTCGGTAACGGCACACCGGAACGAGGTAACGGACAGTACATAACACGCGATTTTCCGTAACACAAGATAATTTCAACTGTGCTGTCGTGTTTTATGACTGATGCTGAAGTTTCAAGAGATTTTTATTATTTCGGCAAAATGACTCTCCGTTCCGTTCGTTTATTATTCGTGTTGAATTCTTGGACACACAACGGAGAAATCACAATGAAATACTTATTACCTACATTCTTTAAAAGCGCGTACGTTTCAACTCCTGGAAAGAAAAAAGAAAGATCTTGTTCATATACAACCTTGAGAATACCTCGGAAATAACTTTATGATTTCTATAAATTTACGTCGATGTGTACGTAAGCCACGTACTTACGTACACATCGACGTAAATTTATAGAAATCATAAGGTGGTTTCTGATGTATTCTGGGAATACTTATCCCATTTCTTGCCATTTCTTTCGGACTCCTTACCTACTTCATTGAATGCAAAACGATGGGATGATGACATTGTAAGTATTGCAGGGAAAACTTGGAGCAGAATCGCTGGACACCGAGTGTAATGGAAAAAGTTGGTGGAGGCTTTTACCGCAGAAAGCAGTCCTTACATATTAATAAAATAATAACTAACCTAACCTATTAGAATAGTACAATATTAGGTTAGTTTTGCAAAGTAAAATTTAGAATGCCTTCACCATGTAATTTTTTTCTAATGTTGTGCAATGAATACATATTATATTTTTACGTTTATTGTACAAGATCCTAAATCCTACATATGTTATAAAGTTTGTGAAATCTGAACTACTAAACAGATCAGAATGAAATTTGGCGTTTGTTTAGAACAAAGCCTGACTTAGATAAAAGGCTACTTATTGTATCGAAAATACGCGTGTGAAGCCGCGGGCAAAAGCTAGTCTGTTATATATCTGTCTAGGAGACCGCTCGATTGTCAGTCATATAACATGATCTATTTATTGCATAGACCATAGACCACATCCCGCATACTTATTGTAAACCACTGTAAATTGGATAACAGCATTGATGTAATACAGTTTATATGGTAACAGCTTATGCATTCTAAAGCTTAGTATAAAATGTAGCTAGTTTTATAGAGCTTTCTTGTAATAGTCATAGCATAAAGTACACCTCATATACCTAGCTTCCGTCTACAGTTTTTACGTATGATCAGCTCATGGATCATCAACATCATGGACATCATAACACCTGGGAGACAAAAATATAGCTATACCAATTTTCCTTGATATTTAAGACACGCAGACGTTCTTCAGCATATGCTTCGAGGGCACGCAAAGGGTTAATAGTTTGCAATAGTTTATCATTTCATTCGATTTCGTGTTCATAATTTAAGTACCTATAAACTAACTAAATTTCGTTGTTTATTTACGGAGGCAATAATGCGTTTACCTTTTACCTAAGTTTATAGAAGTTATACTTTTTTAATTAGCCTGTACTATCCCACTGCTGGACAAATGCTACCCATCCTTCTATACTCCTCTAAGCAAAATAGAGAAAATAAAATTGTTAAGGAATGAAAAATGGCTACCACTTAGCGAAATGAACATAATGAATTCATCTCACATAATGAATTCATCTCATGCCTCAGCGCTGACATTCTGTGGATGCCAAAATAAAGTGCAAGTAAGGCAGTAATAAATAAAAAATAAAATTCATTAATTTCAGACAACACAAAAAATCAATTTAAGGCTCCTCCTCCGCGAACACTAGCGCCGCCACATATTTTTTCTTATTATTACGTCGAAGAAAGGAAATTCCAAAAATTACGTTGGGCAATTTGTGAATCCTATCATAAGCTTTTTTTTAATGCATCTGTAATTTTTTTATTTTGTATACTTTAAGCAGTATACATCTGTATACATCTCTGCCTACACTATACAAACCAAAAAATTTATAGAGGCATTAAAAAAATGCTTATGATAGGTATCACAAATTGCCCAACGTAATTTTTGGAATTTCCTTTCTTCGACGTAATAATAAGATAAAATATGTGGCGGCGCTAGTGTTCGAGGAGGAGGAGCCTTAAGTCCATATTATGTTAGTCACAAATTATTCTTAATTCTATGTTAGTAGTAGTCATGAAAATACAAGTATAATCAAACACTGCAATCGCTTAAAAATTAAACTATTTCATCATTATGCAATACGTATCACAGCGCTTTCAATTATTTAATGGTGGCATTTAATTTCCCTATTTTAATCGGAAATAAAAAAAAATTGCTGAGTAGGTACCTACCGCATAGCAATAATAAACCGTTGAACGCGCAACGGTTATCGAATGTATGACCACAATTAGATAATACGTATTTTAACTATTGCATAAGTCAACTATAATAACAAATGAATAAATAAAGCCCTTTTATTCACCTATGAATTACGCATTCCTTAGTCTCTATGATTCCTATTGCAAGGCAACGCATTCGATAGCACGAAGACGTTATAAAGTTTTTGATCACACGCGATCGGTACACTGTTTCGTTTCATAATGCCGCAATAAAATTATAATACTAATAAATAAAGGGACTCTTACATAATCATTATAAATACATAATCATAAGAAATAGCAACAGGTGTTTTGTTCGAAAAAATCGTATGTTGTTCATATTGGCGAAGGAAATTTTAAAAAATACCTCATTTAAAAAAATCGCGTCTGACAATCGCTGGCAAAAACAAACGCGAAAAATATCCCTGTAAAGTTAAGTTATAAATAGTAAGAAAACCTGAAACTAACTACTAAATAATTATCTACTACTAATAAATTATTTACACATCTATCAAGTTTGTTACCTACTTAGACAATTACAAATAACCACTAACTAACACCGGCTAAAGGTTTCCCGGGAAAACTTAAAGCGCAAAGCCTCCGCAGTGTTGCCAACTGTAAAATTAGTAATAAACGTGATCGCACATTAGTGTTGCCATTTAAACAAATATGTAAAACGCTGCTTACGCCATTTTATGACGTGTTTACTTATAATTTTGTAGTTTATGGTTAGGGTCAGCTTGTTAAAGATATCGGCATAGTAGTAAGCCCTGCCTTTTTTTTCTAAGCATTTTCTCTGTATTGTGTCCTGTATTTGTGTGGTATATTAAAGTGTTATTTATCTATCTATCTAACCCTGTGGATGTTAAAATAGCGAATAGTTTGTCTATGAATACTGTAATGTTGCCTACAGTATGTTACACAATTTCACAATACAGCCTATACCGGTCCACTGTTGGACGTAGGCCTCCACTTAATAAGCGCCTTATTGACTTTTATCACGTGGGGTGTAATGGGGGTAGATATGTCCATAATGCCCACGCTGGGCATGCAGATTGGAGATCGCAGTTCTTGATGGTAAAATTGTTGGGCAGAAGGCGCTGCCCACCCATTTTATCCCTTAGTCGTCTCTTACGACTCCCGCGGTTAAAGTTAAACATGGGTGATGCAAATTCTTATCCGGCACCACACGGCCGGACATTTTCGCAATTATTATTATTATTATGAGCCGAATTTATGCCACTGCTGGGCAAAGGCCTCACCCCACTCTCTCCAGACATCACGATCACTGGCCAGATTTTCGCAATATTTTACTAAATTTCTAGAGCATTATTAAAGTAGGTACCCATTAATATATATCAAAAACCGCGTTCATTTGACAGAATGTTAACTGTTAGCACAAAGAAGTAAAGTGCTACTCAACGTACAATACAATACATTACACTTTATTGCACACCAAGAAAATACACAAATAAAAACAGATATACACTAGGACCTGTCTGAAAACCAGCGCCGCTACTAGCTTCGGCTTGTAGCGGCATAATGCTGAAACAGGGACCTTTTTGGCCTATGTACTTAACACTACCACTAATTTGTATCTGTTTTTATTTTTTATTTTGTTGTTTCCTTTCGATATAATCCTGTATGTTCATTGTATTCTATGTATATGTAATTGTAATGTGTTGTGTTATGCATAGTCCAAATAAATGTATTTTCTTTCTTTCTTCTTCTTCTATATAAAGAACTCTGTATCTCTGTTTGTATTTTCTTGTACTTTTATTCCCACTGCTGCGCAAATGTTTCGTTACACTGTTTCGTTCATTGTGCAACTGCACAGTGGGTGGCCTTATCGCTAAGAGCGATCTCTTCCAGACAACCTTGAACGTACCTAACTAATGATTATTTATCGGGTATTTATCTCGTACCTTTTGTTATTATTGATTACCTATGTCGCGAAAGTTTAAAAGTTTGGATCTCAACGTGTTCAAAATAGTTGATATACCTACAAATTTACCTAAAACAACACAAAACCTCGACCAAGTTGTGACTGGCATACAAAGTATCTGAATAATAGGATTCAAAATTGAACCTAAATTAGACCAGACAAATCACGCTCCGCTTGTCGCGTGCAAGTAAAAGCAGACATCACGACTTTGTCATATGTGATTAAGATAGTATTGACTTGGCATGGTTACGACCACGGCTCCTGACTGATTTACAATTCTGTAGTCTGTAAAAGTACTCAGTTTCGTCATACATTACCCCCTCGGTAACACTAAATAATTGATATATAATTGACTTATTTTAACTGAAGAGAGCAAACTATTCTTAGTCCGTCCATTTACCTCAAAGTAAGTAATCAAGTAAGTCTTTCTTCTTTTGTTTTATTTCGGAAAGTATTGTATGCACAGATCAAGCTGTGTTTTGTTTGTGTGTTGTGTAATCTGCAGGCCTAGCACGGTGATTGTTGTCTAGGGTAGAATAGAGAGAAATGACATCGCATCGTCATACATTGCGTAAATTATTGAAGTTGGAGGAATGAGTTTCAAATATTTTACGCATTCAAGGACGATGTGGCGTAATTTTTCTCTATTCTAATATAGGCTTATAGGGGGCCAAGGCCTACTCGGAAAAGGACAAAAGAAGTTTTTGATTCGTCACAAGCAACTCTTATGATTAGCGATTGCACGAAAATGGATCAGAAACTTCGATTTCGTTTTTGCGAGTACGGGCCCTGATAGAATTGCGACCCTTTTCGGAATGCGAACGCAAGAAAAATTTGAGTTTAAAAAAATCTGTCGTGAATTTATTACGTCTTTTGAAAGTTTCAAAAATCGGTCGTCTCTACCAAAAATGCAAGGATGCAGTGCCCGCCGATGGATTTTGGCTTCGCAAAATATCTTAGACACTGTTCGAAGCGATGTGTAGCCCGGGCTGGTAAGTACAACAGTCTGCAGTAAGGTTTCTTTTATTTAAAAATTTTTTTTGGAACGAAGTTCCTTATCGCGCTTTGTGAAAGGGGGCTAGACGGAAAAAAATCATACGAAAAGTTGTAACGACACTTTTTACTATAGTAAGCCGTGCGGCGCGCGCATGTCTCTCTGTCTGTCTCTCTCTCTCTCTCTTATGAACTTTATTCCATCCGGGTGTCCCTTGACACCTCTCAAGTTTTTTTCCTTAGATACTTACCTCAGTACCTAATCTATGGGAACATGATAACGAGACTCATTACACGGTTAGCTTTGCCCTTTGGTTAGTAGCCCTAACCACTGCGGTTTTTGAATTTACTCAACTGTGGGAAACGTAACGTCCTATAAGTGGGCCCAGGAAGCACTTAGCTAGTTTAGCCATAATTGATTTTACGGCAAGTATTTAATTTAGAAATCAGAATAATAAATCAATAACTTTTATTTCTAAAGGCGTACAAAATAAGCTCGATTAGTCAAATTTGGATTAATTAATTTACAAAGATTTCAATTCTGTTATATGATTGTAATTTTCTTTGTGAATTTCAATTCACAAACACAGATACAGAAATAAATTAGAACTAGTATGTACTTATTTAATGTTTATTTATTTCGTTATTTAGTTTTCCTTAAATTTAAAACTATTTCGTTTCGTTGAATTTAAAACTATAATAAATAAGTATCAAATAATGAATAAGGGTTCTAATTGATTTTCTCTTAACTTCAATTATTCTTCACTTCCGTTAAAACTTAGTCCATCAATAATTGAGTCTCTTTCAAGTATTTATTCATACAAGAATAAGCCAACCAATGTATTGTGACTTGTGACAGACGATTTTGTAGATTATATTCAAGATGCCGACTGTTGATCACCCGATTACTTCTTGATGAATACGAGACCAAATAATATCATAAGAACTTGTAAATTTTCGCAATTTGTTAACATCCCTAATTTCAAAGATTATTTGATTAAGTAGATGACTTCATTTTATAAATGGTTATTGTGAAAAGTGGTCTTTTCCAGAACTGGACATTTTCGTTATGGTCATTAATAATACTTGTTGGTCATTTCTAATCGTGGTTCTATCCCGCCGAAACGTTTTAAGTTGCGATGCTTAAGGCTGAGACAGGATAATAAGTAAAGAAACCAAACTAAACAACGATTATGAAAGCAAAGGTTCTATAATAATATTATAGAACCGATAGAAAGAAGGCGTGTTTACACTTAGACCTGAACTTAGTTATGATAAAAATTAAGTCTAGACAACAGAGAAAATATAATATATTTTCTCTGTTGTCTAGACTTAATTTTTCTTCTAAGGTGTAAACACGCCTTCTTGTTGTTGTTGACCTTGTGTAGTTGGCAGGCAGAAAATCCCATAGGCATTATGCCCACCATTTGTGTACTTTTTAAAATTGTGGGCAATAAAGTATTAAAATAAATATTGTGGGTATTAATTATCAAAAACATTTTCCGGTAAGTAATTAAGCATCGATAACACTTCAGAGATCATTTCTTCGAAGACTTTAACTCAAAAAGTAAATATTAGATAATCGAACGATCTGTAGGGAATTCCAGTTTATGCGTAATTTCTACGAAAGCTTACGAAGTGCCTTCGTGCATCAATTATTATTATAACCGTTAGTAAAAACTTAGACTTTTTAATTTCCGGTACAGTCAGCGTAAAAAAAAACAACCTTACTAACACAAGCTCTGCTTATCTTGGGGCTAGATAATGCTGTGTGAATTGTCCAGCATTATTTAATAGGAAGGAAGGCCCTACAGCTTAGATAAATACAAAATACATCCTCAACAATTTAACAACAAAAAAGCTAAACCCTTCACGGCTAAATGACAGTGTGAAAATCAAATACGCTATGCAATCACACAATTTAGAAAAGAAAAAGTTAAGTAAAACAATCGTCCAAATTAGCTATGGAGATTCAAGTCAAGATTATTGTCCGATACTTGTTTACAAATTATTTTGTAATTTTTCAAGTTATCTTGATTACTATTTTCAGAGAACCCTAGGTCTATTTAAGGATTTGGTGGCCGTTTCGGATGTGGCGCAGCAATCAACGTCTTCAACACAGCTCGGGGATGTCGTAAGCCTAAGATCCGACCTGAGGGGCAGCGCTTCTGTAAATTTGAAACCTTCACAGCGATCATCAATCGTCCTGCCGGCGGCATAGTGATAGCAAAATCTAGACTGCGTCGTTGGTCTAGCGGTCAGCTTATTCAACCGCTGATTATGAGGTCCTGGGTTCTAATCCCGGGCCAATAGTATTAGTTATTGGGATTTTGCTACCAAGAAAAATTCTCAGTAGCACCCCGGTGTCAGAAAATTGGCGGTGTTAGACCACCTCAGAAAGCACGTTAAGCCGTTAGTTCTGCGCTTGACCTCTCCCCGGTCGTGTCAGTCTGCCTTCCCATCGGATTATGAGAGTGAGGAAATAGAGAGTGCACCTGTGTTTGCCCACACACTTTGTGCACTATAATTATGTCCTGTGCATCTGACTAGTCTCCAATGAGAATGGCCGCCGTGGTCGAAATTCAGCTAGAAGTACATTGTTATTTTTATATAAGTATTCACTAGCGACCCGCCCCGGCTTCGCACGGGTGCAATGCTTCTCTCCTATATTTAGCATGTGTTATACATACAAACTTTCCTCTTGAATCACTCTATCTATAAAAAAAAACGCATCAAATTCCGTTGCGTAGTTTTGAAGATTTAAACATACATAGGGACAGAGAAAGCGACTTTGTTTTATACTATGTAGTGATTAGCAAAATCTTGTTGGGGAGGCATGTTCACCTGTGGACGTGGACATAAGTGTGCACTAAATGGTTGACCTGACTGTACCTCCACTAGGAAGAAACTTGAACCACGCATCAAGTTATACTACACGCCTCAGTGCTGGTCATCCTACCATATCGCACCGTCATAACTCATAACCCTCATAATAACCTTTATTCTCTTCTCCATAAGGTTCAAGCGAATAATCAGCTCTAGGTTGGTACTCATTGGCTCCAAGATAATTGCTTTAAGTGAATGAACTACGGTCTCATAATTTTATTTGAAGAGTAAATGTATTCTGAATAATTAATATTGCGGTAAGAAATTGAAATGGATTGTTTCTGTAAAAGTACTGAATGTGTTTTATATAAATAAGTTAAAAAGCATCGTTTTCTCAGAAATAATATATAAAAGTAACTGTTATAAAATAGGTAGACATCTAAGTATCTAATAGGCTCAATATAGGCGACATTTCAAATTATAAAATATACGTATTATTTTATTTTGACCCTATTTTGCCAAAATCGAACGAAGCGCGTTGATGTCTTTTGTATGAAAAAAAAAATTACACATTTTTTACGCCCAACTACTAAATAGCTCAGAATGTTTTCTTAGAAGTTCTCATCATCATGACCCGCAATCCAAATTCGCCTACAACTGGGTCCAACTCGGCAAACGTAGTGTAGGACGCCCTCCGGCCAGGTGGGATGACGATCTGCGAACGACTGCTGGCAGACGCGCTATGGCGCTCATTAGAGGAGGCCTATGTCCAGCAGTGGACTAATATAGGCTGATGATGATGATGATGGGTCCAACTGGTGGTTGGTGGTTTGTGGGTGTGTGGTTTCCAAACACTTGGCCAGTCCTTAAGGTCCTATGCAACCTCACCCAAGCTTCACCAGGTACGCTCTGCGTTTACAGAAGAAGTGTTAAATCTCCCGTGTCTAGGAAAGTACGTTAAGCCGTTGGTGCTGCACCTGACCGTTCTCTGGATTATGAGATTGAGCACCTGTGTTTGCGCATACACTTGTGCACCATAATTAGATCCCGCGCAAATGGAAATACTCTATTGAGATAGGCTGCCGTAGCCGAAATTCAGCTAGAAAGATATCATTTTATCAATCTCCGTTGAAACTGCCTAAATATGCATGTGGTTGAACGAGGTTGAACCTCGACACTTTTGGCGTACCTACGTCCTCGATCAGTAGTTTATTTTATCTGGTAAAATATTTAATGGTAAATTCATTTAATTGGCCATAAAGTTAATTACTAACATTGGACATAACCTAGTGTGCGCCATAACACCCTGTCCTCAGCTTGCCGCATACAGCATCTGCCGTCACTTGATCAAAAGAAAATATTTCGATACTAGCTTCTGCCCGCGGCTTCACACACGTATTTTCGGTATAGTAAGTAGCCTATTATCTAAGTTAGGCTTTGCTTTAAACTTACGCCAAATTTCATATTGATCTGTTCAGTAGTTTTGGAGATCCTAGGTAACAAAAATTCAGGTTTCACAAACTTTATAATATTAGTAGGAAGTACAATAAACCGGCAATATAATATCATCAACACCGAAATAACAGTTGCAAAAAACGTATCAGTAGTCCGGTTCAATTTAGCAACCGGACTAGGTACTGATACGTCGAGCGACTCAGTAGTCCGGTTCAATTAAATGTAACCGGACTACTGAGCTGAGCCTAGTTGTGTGGTGCTGGCTTAGAATTTCCACCACCCCAACTCTTCCCGCGGGTGTCGTAAGAGGCGACTAAGGGATGTCCACTGGTGGCGGGCAGCAGCGCCCCCCGCAGAACAATTCTACCACCGAACTGCGATCCCCAACCCGCATGCGTGGGGATTATGGGCATTACCCCCATGAGGTAAAAGTCAATAAGGCGCTTATCAGGGGGAGGCTTGCGTCCAGCAGTGGACCAATACAGGCTGTTGAGGTTGAGGACTACTGAGATTACACCAATAAAAAGTATCAAAACGTATCTATGGTGGCGATCTTGCGACGATACGTTTGTCATAGTGAAGCGATTGGTTAGGGGAATTGGGCCCCCAGTTTTGATGCAAGTAAAGCTTCAAGCAGAAAGTAGTCGGTAATTAATATGGCGGAAAGAGGGGCCGGAACGGATTGTTTCTATGAATGCTATTACCGAGCTTTACAGCGTTGCTTCAGGGCCCATTAGCAGCAGGAGGGCATAGGGATGTTTGTACGGATTCGTTACATATCTGAGCCGAAAGACCAACATGTCTATATGAGATAGAGAGAGAGAGAAATAATTTATTTTACCCAAAAAAAAAAACACATTAATAGGCACAAGTCTACGTACAAGCAGGTACATAATTTTAGGGAGAAGACAAGAACACAGGTAACATCTTATCTATAGTATAATATCACAAAGAGGAAAGATTTGATTGTTTGTTTGTATTGAATAGGCTCCGAAACTACTAGACCGATTTGAAAAATTCTTTCATCGTTAAGAAGCTTACTTTTCAGGGAGTGACATAGGCTATATCTTATCCCGGAATTCCCACGGGAACGGGAACTACGCGGGTGAAACCGCGAGGCGATCGTCTAGTTTAATATGTAGGTACTTATATTACAGAGATAATGGTCAAGGGTAAAATCGGTCTCTGCCTCAGCATGTTACATTGGCTATATTCGCCAAGTTTGGCACCTGCCAAACGGGGAATGGCAATTCCAGGTTTGTGGTGGAGCTGTTCTGCAGGTCGCGCTTGTATTCGTTATTTCGAATAAATTATCTATTACTTAATATACTATAAATTATCTTTACCAACAATTTATTAAGTATCTATTAAATTGTGAACGATATGAGCGGAAAGCTGAAACCGTACAACTAAAAAAAATTTGAATGTTAATATCCAGAGTAAAAATATGATTTTCGAAATCGTTAGCTATCTGCGTGCAATTGCTATTAATTTGGCACGAACGGGATGTATGTGCCCAATAAATAGCATTTGGCAGATTTAAGTATCTTCATTTCCGTAACAAGCTCCGAACATTATTTTTTGTTTTACTTATCAATAAAAAATGTTATCCATTTTCGTTGTAGACTTTCGTAACGTGCCACCGTACCTTGATCACCTAGTATGTTTGTTCTCACCCACTTGATCATTTTCCTTCACGTCATCGCTTACCCAGTTTATCATTTTCCCAGTTCATCATATCTGAAGCCGAATATTTACTAAAACTGACCCCACTCTACACACGACAAAAGCAATAACACACACGCTTGTAATGACCACCGGCGTAGTTATTCCAGAACAATATGCCTTCCCCAGATTGAACGCACTGAGAATGGATTTTATGGAAACTATTCTAAACTTTGACTCTACCTTCTATTTAAATACGTAAACATTTACGCATGTTAGTTGTCAAAGTGTTTTAACGACTGTTTAGAGAATTTTTAGTCTGTGCTGGTTAGTTTTAGATATAATTTAGTTTTAAGTAGGTAGTTAGTTCGTTAAATTACGGAACTGATATAATGACTCAAAGTCCTCTGAATATATAAGAATTTTTAAAAAAATCTGTGCTGTAGGTATGAGCTGAATAAATACTGACTTGAGACTCCGACCTCTCTGCGGAGCGGGGCGAAGATGTTTCTGGTTCGGTTCCCACTCGGTGCGGATATTTTTATCAAGTTTCTTATGATTTTTAAAGTAACTGCTAAAATTCCTATTCTATCGGCATTTTCGCCTCGTCTGGCACGAAAAGCTATAAGTATGGCGGTCATTTCAGGCATATTCGAAAAGGTTCAAATTAACAACTAAGTTTAACTTTTATCACCTACTATTTAGAGACATATTGTCCATAATCTGACGACCTCTGTGGCGCGGCGGGCGAAGGTCCGCCTGCGACGCAGGAGGTTGCGAGTTCGATTCCCTCGGGACAAATGTTTGTACAATCTGCAGATATTTCTCAAGGTGTTCTGGGTGTTTTCTATGTTACTATAAAAATATATATTTATGTAGTGTATTGTGTAAAGTATATATCAGTTATCTAGTACCCATAACACAAGCTCTGCTTAGCTTGGGGCTAGATAATGCTGTTGAATTGTCCAACATTATTTTTTTATTTATTTAATCTAAGGCTTATATACTGTACTAAACAGCACCACACAATAACATACATACATTATTAACGTCGTGTTTTTTTCATCAGTTAAAATCCTACATTAAATGAATCTATTTACATTTTAAAATAAATACTTATAAAATATATCCCATTGAAAGTCACTCATTGGGAAAAATTGTAATGGCTACCGTAAAGTTCAAAATTACTTAATTTACTTAAAACGGCTTGTAAAACACGATGGAGTAGAACACAAACACAATTAAAGACGGGTTGTTGTGTGGCATTAAGGACCACCTAGACAAGCTGTGTGCTGTGTCGCTGTGTGGTGCCGGCTTAGAATTTGCACCACCCCAACTCTTCCCGCGGGTGTCGTAAGAGGTGACTAAGGTATATCCACCGGGGGCGGGCAGCAGGGGGGCGCCTCCTGCAGAACAATTTTACCACCCATGCCCACCGTGGGGATTATGGGCATTACCCCCCATTAGATAAAAGCCAATAAGGCGCTTATCAGGGGGAGGCCTGCGTCCAGTAGTGGACCAATACAGGCTGTTGAGTTGAGTGTGTTTTTCTTGCGATAGCTAATAATTTTTCTAACCCTTGACTCTAAAAGTGGGGATTTTGAAGTTTGACAAGGTGTGTATGTGTCATCGTAAAACGAATGAATCGATTTGGATTCGCAGAAGCCATCAAACAAGAAGTTGAAGTTGATTTGGATTTATGGCGCTAACCCGACCCAAATCAGCGGGAGTTGCTCTTTTTGCTCACACCATCGTAGCCAAAAAGAGCAACTTCGCTTCTCTGCCTACACTATACAAAATAAAACTTTTGCAGATGCTTTAAATAAGCTTATGATAGGTATCACAAACTGCAAAATCGATTTTTGAAAATTCCTTCGTTTCATAATATAATCATAGACTTATATAAAAATAAATTGCTGTTCGTTTATCTCGCTAAAACTCGAGAACGGGTGGACTGATTTCGATAATATTGGTCTTGAAATGTTTGTGGAAGTTCAGAGAAGGTTTAGCTAAAGTAGGTTATTGTAGGTTTAATTAAAAGGTGAGAGTACAAAGTTCGCCGAGTCAGCTAGTAATAAGATAAAATAGGTGGTGGCGCTAATTGGGGTCGGGTTAGCGCCTTAATTTCTTTTGAGGATTTTGTTATTAAAGTGCGTTGGCCCTCACACTCTTTCGGGAGTCACGCTATGATTGGGATATCACTTGATTTGATTTCATTTGTTAGAAAGGTGACTTGATCGAGCTTGAAGAAAAAGTTTGCAGCTGTAGTACAAAGCCAATTGTCGCTGAAGTTATCGGATTTTTTGTGAAATGAGCTTCCTAACGGCCCATGCTCACAGCCCGGTTTATTTACTGTATCTTCCAAAAGTCATTGGTGTGTTCACTCACAGTAAAAAACCGAATGACATATGCGAGAGCGGGTCGGTTTTTTGCAGTATACCGTAAACAGGATCGTGTGGATACTAGTATTGAAACATGTATACTATAGAGGTACTAAACGGGATCCTGCGAAAAACCGTTCCTGCAAAAAAAGGGATGTTACCGTGGGGAAAGGGCTGTGCCTTTTCGTTTCCTGTGTCTTTAACAGAACAGCGATATCATCGCGTCGGACAAAACGGGAATTTTTTGTTACGATTCGAGTCCTTTGTCTCTCTCAGCAGCTTTCTTTGTGTTTTTTTAACACCTCAAGCTGGTCAATGCTAGCTGGGCAAAAAACTATTTACATATTCTAATTTAAAATATTCTTCTTGTTACAGATAACGGAGCAAGAAAACTATGGAAATGGGATTATAAGGTAAACAATCATTTGAAATATTAAAATTTCTAAATCTTATTATTTCTAAGATTTAATCCTTAGAATAAAATCCAGATAAAATGGAATCCCACATAAAGCTATATTACCAATCGTACAAACAAGTTTGGTTATTCAATTAGGATTATTGTCTTATACTGGACAATATAATCCTAATTGAATTACCAAAATTTGGTAACAGGAAATTTATTTAGCACATAGAAAATTACAATCACACTATCACACTAATATTATAAATGCGAAAGTTTGGATGGATGGATGTATAGATGGATGTTTGTTACCTCTTCACGTCAAAACTACTGAACGGATCGGGCTGAAATTGTGCACACATGTAATTCTAATCCTGGAATCAAACATAGGCTACTTTTTATCCCATAAATCAGTTCCCATGGGATAGAAATCACCTTAAAACGTTTCCATACAAACAACGCGTGCGAAGCTGCGGAGTGCAGCTAGTGACAGAATAAAGCAATTACATCTTGTATTAACAATTATGTCTATTTCTTAAAAATCAGTCCAGTATTACTTAATTACTTCTGTTTTACACGAATTTAAGAAGGATTCGAATTTAAAACCTTGTAGGTCTTGATCATTCTACGTTATCTTTATTATTTGTATGATGGATGGATTACATGATCCAAACGAGCTTTTAAATAAAGAAGACACCATTATTATGAGCACATCTCAAACCGGTGACTGTCGCACGAATTTACCACACAACAATGATTGCTAGACGTTCTTAAGTACGTTATTTTATAAAGTCTGATCTAGATTATATTGAAGTACTTTTAAACTAGTAATCGGCCATGGCTTTGTTAAAAAAATCATACTAGAATACTTTAAATCATTATATCTTTAGATATGTTGATGACATACGATTATGGTGTGTATTGTCATTATTATTTTTTATTTATTTATCGTCTTCTTGCCAACCACAACCTTTTTTTAAAAAAAAAAAACATTTATTGCACTGAGGTACAAAGGGTCGGCTTAATGTCGAGGCATTTTCTACCTGCCAACCAAAAACACATGTTTTTACAAGGGGTTGGCGTGCTAATATACAACTAATAATATAATTTATTACATGTAGATAACTAATTATTCTAAATTATAATTATTATATATTATAACAATTATATATATATACATAACTAAAAAGAGAAAACCTACTAACCTTCAAATAAGTCTCTACGAGTAGTTTGGGTGGAAAGTAGAGCCGATTCAGCATTATCTCTACCAACTCTTACAGTTACAATTTAGTACGGAAAATTAACACTTAGCACCTTTAACCCTAAATTTAAATTTGCATGATAATATATGTTTCAAGCGACAGGTTAGACGCCAGAGTGAATAGAGCTTTCAACTAAATTGCAACCTTCATGGTGCAATGTAAGATTGATAATTGGATAATGATTGCCGAGTTCTGATTACTTATAGGACAGTTAATATGATTTCCGTTCATGTATCGTTTAAGATAAGCTATTCTTATCATCATGATAGGAATAGCTTATCTTTTTAAATCTTGTTAAACATGATAGTATCATGTTTAACATAGGACGGTTACACATGACTTTTGTGATGAAAAACTTTATTGATGTAAGCGGTTTAACTACGAACCTCATTTGTGTTGGAAGAAAACCAACTTACGCGTAACGAATTCGTCAAACTACGTTAGTTTTATAGTTAAACTATACTACATATTTGCTACCTGTGTTTTTTTTTTTTAATGAGAATTAGGGTCAAAATTTCTTTAAAAATATGAATAGTCTTCCAGAACCTCGTCCTTTTTTCGAAATTGGTTAAAAAAATAACCCGCCTCGCCGGGTAAAAAAACTGTTAAATTGCGTCTCCCGCTAGGTACCCATTTCAGTGATTTGTTCCACATTCGCCTCGCAGAATTTTGCCCCACGTGTGAAATTCCACGTTCGCCCTATATTATATTCCTTGTCTAAAGTAATTCCATGTTTGCTCCATTTCGAGTTCTTGTTTTGCCTCGCATGTTTTTGTAATGCAATAAGTACAGTCAGAATAAACAATCCTTCAAACAATTAAACATTTTGATGGTCAACTACGTAAATAATATTTTGGTATTATATTTTTTTCACTTGCTATATAACTGTGCAGGTAAAATTTCACCAAGCAATACCTACCTACGTTCTATGTTTCAAAATATTGCAAACCACAGCTACCGTACAAGATACTTTGAAACGAAGTACCAAGAGGCTACTTAATAATGGGGCCTATTATAGCAGGATTTCAACTTCCTTCTATAAAGTTAAAGATCACAGGCACAGTATAAACACTGGACAATGTTGCTAGAATGCTTTTATGACCAAATAAATTGTTTATAGGTAACCTAGCTAATTATAAAATAGTTTCTTTATTCTAAGGTTTTTTGTTATTATAGTGCGTAACCCCACACTAAGGGTAATTTCTAAGAAATCAAATAACATCGCAAAAATTTTCGACTTCGACGGGACTTGAACCCGCGTCCTCCCCTAAAAACATTTTTGGAAAATTTTTGCGATGTTATTTGATTTCTTAGTTTCTTTATTATTATGAAACTGTTAATAGGCAGCTTGGGCTAGCGCTGTAATAATAAACTGAAAAAGTCAACATAACTTACATAAACTTGATGGTTGATTGGTACAGATTTATCGTTAGTAAATATTGTGAGTTGAGCCATAGCTATTAAAACCATTAACTATATACTTTGTGTATATGTATAACGAAGGATATAGGAATATTCTACTATGGGTTTCAGTTAACACCAACAGAGGTAGTTTGCGGGTTATAGGTACCTACGTACCAACTTAAAATATCGCTGAGCTATTGCTTTTTTGACAGGCTGCAGCACACACACAATTTTTAAAAAATGTACCTACTTCTTAAATTATTTACTATTATTTATTATTCTCAAGTTTTGTACCATCAAAAAAACTAGTATTCTCTGTGTTATGTTAAGATGTGCCTTAATTATTGTAATCGTTTTATATTATGTGCTGTGCAGTGTCAAATAAATCTTTGATCTATCTATCTATCTATCTAAATACGACTCTATCGGTGTTATAGGAATACCCTATTTTTGCCTTATTATTACTCCATCAATATCAATTGTACAACAAATTTCATACCAAAGTAGAAAATGTTTGTCTTCTACAAAAATAAAAATACGATTTTGATGCACATTAAAATTGGAAATTTTAAAAATTGTTGCGCTAAAGTTCCTCCGCGGCTACAAAGATTTCAAGAAGTTGCAAATTCTTGTAACATCGTGTATAACTTCATGGATCATACGACATTCCTAACGTTCTCCATCAATCAGACCGTCGCCAATCGTTACCATCAGCCACATGGTCTGCTGTGTGCAACCACAAATGGCTGCGTTTAGTATCGGCACGCGATAGATGACACACGCGGGGTCCTACAGAGAAACTATTAGAACCCGCTGTAGAGTTATGTAGGTATCTATCCTCCTGTTATAGATTATGTGGTATGTTATAAGAAATAAGCCAGTTTTAAAAGAAAGTGGACACTTTGGAACGCATGAAACATTTTGTTCATCAATTAATATCATTGAGTTTTTTTAATTTATTTATGATTTACAAATCAGTATTTTTTTTATTAATTTTTTAATTTAAATCTAAACTGAACTAAAAGCGTGACTCGCTCAGTAGTAGGTATTCTTCGCTCATCGGTTCTTTTTCTGCGTTTATCCAGAATGCAGGCGGTGTGACGAAAATTGTAGGAGTGTGACAATTAATGAATGGTGTAGGGGTTCCAATGACCGATAGTATACACGATAAGGAATACATCAGTTCGTCACAGCCAAGGCATTGCAAGAGCTCCACCTCACTCTCCAGCAGTGTGACCATTTGTGGCAGATTTCTGCCATTTTTTCAGATTTGGCTATGGAATTTTCAGTTTGGCATATTACGTTGACGAAATAGAAGTGTGGCAGATTTTGACAGATTTGGGAACAAAAACTTTGTGACCTTCTTATATATTTTGGAGATTATACGTAACTACCTATACAAAAAAATTAAATTTTATAGAAAGACCAAAAAATTTCGGATAGGTATTAAATTTTGTTGGAAATAATTTTACCAACACCTGGCAACTCCTAGTCCGAGGTAGTCCTTAAGGGGAATTCCCTTATAATGTTTGTTGATATTTCTACGCCATGTAATCATCAACTGTAAATTCTCTACGTTAAGGGTCCGGCGGAGGATGAATTTCCCATACAAACGTAGTACCAAAATGATTTGTAATTTAAGAACATTTTCACCATGGTTTGCTATTATTGGTATTCGAATAGTATTTATTTAGGTTCCTGCCACAAGTTTTTTTCAAAATACCATTCTGAAATGAAATTAAACCGAATCGCATTTTTACATTATAACCACAAAAGAAGGCATAAAGGAAATGATTAAGCAGATGGGCTTGGAGTTGGAATCAAAATACGACGAAAAGAACGAAGAATATGAAGCGTTCAACATTCAATCAAAGTCGTACTGACTGAAGTTATAAGCAAATACTTACTGTTTAGTTTAAGTTTTATGTATTTGTGTTTGTGTTTTTATGTTTTTTATTAAGTCATCTGAGTATATTAATAAGTGTTTTTTTTGTTTTCCAATCAAAGAATCACTAAAAAAGTATGTGGCATATTTTATGGCATTTTTCTTGGAGTGTTGGGCAGATTTTGGCAGATTTTCAGTAAGCGTATGGCAGGTTCTGTATTTTCTCAATGGTCACACTGCTCCCCAGTAGGCATCCGTTCGCCTGTCAACCGGATACCCGCCTTCTCGGCTATGTCCGTCTGACAAGTAATTGTGAGCTTATTGGTAACACCTCGACCTACGATATGACGCATGTAGACCATGTTTTTACCTGGATATACACTGCAAATGGCATAAGTTGACTTATGTCAAATTCAGACCATCGCCAATCGTTACCATCAACCACATGGTCTGCTGTGTGCAACCACAAATGGCTGCATTTAGTATCGACACGCGATCTATGACACATGCGGAGCAGGTCCTACAGAGAAACTATTAGCAGCCAGTGTAGTGTAGGACGAGTCAACGAACAAGCGACTTAAACTGTTCAGTTTCAATAGCCTGGTGTCACTTTGGAATGAATGAAAAATTTTGTTCGACAAATTACGTAGGTACTAACTTATGTCATTCGGTGAGTGAGTCGCTCATTTAGTTTTCGTCGCCCGTTGACTCTTTAACTCAGAGTGCAGTTATAGAGCGCAGCGACGAAAATTGTAGGGATTCATTAGTGAATGAATCCCTACAATTTTCGTCGCTGCGCGTATGACATAAATTGATTTGTATGTGAAAGTTGCGTATGCGCTTGTTTATTTACCTACCTATCTCAGTTGTAGCATTAATCCTCAATCATAAGAGCAGACAGCTCCGTAAAAACCTTTTGGAACGAAGTTCCTTATCGCGCTTTGTGAAAGGGGGCTAAACGGAAAAAATTCATACGAAAAGTTTTAACAACAATTTTTGCTATAGTAAGCGTATTGTAAGCCGTGCGGCATGCGTATGTTTCTCTGTCTGTCTCTCTCTTTCTCTCTCTCTTTTATGAACTTCGTTCCATCCGGGTGTCCCTTGACACCTCTTAAGTTTTTTTTTCTAGAATTCGTTTTAAAAACTAGCAAACCTTTATTCTCCAAGACAAGGACACTGAATTTCTTGTCCAAATCTAGTTGGATTTCGGAATCCTTGGCGAGCTCTCCTAAAAACTACAATTTCTTTTATAATTCCATATCATTTTCATAGTAGCCTCATCATCCGACAGGGGTATTATGTGGTCCGCCAACCACGCTCAGTTGCAACCGACAAAACAAAAACAACAGCGTTCACGATGCGCAAAACAAACAGATCGAGGCGTTTATCCTCGGTTGCATAATATCAATGATATAGTTGATGATATTGCGTTACAATGTTGCATAGTATGACATAGATATCTATTAGACTATATTTTATAGCATCGGTCGATGAAGGGCCCATTGACCTGTGAGTTAGTAACCTAGAAGTTATTTCAGTCTGCTAAAAAAACCTATTAGCGGATAGTGTTTTTTCTTTTTTTTATAAAAATGGTTCTTTACGGAGCGGAAGCGGTGGTACCTACTAGGTTGAGCGCAATATCATTATGTACATGTTTCAGGTTACCTATTCAGTTTGTCACAAAATTAACCCAAACATAGGTAATTTGTAGACAGGCGGAAGTCCCTTTTTCTTGTTTCACAAGACATTGTAGAACTATTGAAACCCATAAGCAGTTCCGATTCCTCTACATCGTCTAAAATAACTTAAATTCCTCAAAGACTTCTCGATTATATGATATTATCAGATTATTCTCGATAAAAAGTAATCGGAAGACATCCCAACAATGCATGTCTAACGCAGTCGCGTGCGCATCACAGCGGTATGCGGTTTTTGCGTCAACCAGCTGACGGACTGATGGATGTACCGTAATTGAAGTGATGTAGGGTTGACACAAGCCTTGCAGCAATTAAGGGTTAACGTTCAAATGAAATTCAATAATAAATACTTTGATCTTATTACTTATCTTATTTACCTACATCACACTATCACACTAATATTATAAATGCGAAAGTTTGGATGGATGGATAGATGGATGGATGTATGTTTGTTATCTCTTCACGCCAAAACTACTGAATGGATCGGGCTGAAATTTTGTATACAAATAATTATAACCCTGGAATCAAACGTAGGCTACTTGTTATCCCATAAATCAGTTCCCATGGGATAGAACACCTTTTAACGTTTCCATAGAAACAACGCGTGCGAAGCCGCGGGCGGCAGCTAGTAATCAATATTTAAGTTAATGACATCGATATAGTATCAGACTACCTTCTAATCGAAAAAGGGAAATAGTAGATTAAAAATAATATATTATAATAAAAGTGATGATGTTAATAATAACTTAATTAAAAATCGTATAACTTTTTTCAACAATTTAACAGCTGAGTATTTAGGACCAATAGGAGATTCGAAATGAACATTAAATATTTAACTAATTTTTAATTTCCGCAAAATTAGGTTTTAGAATGCAAAATGCGCCATGCAAATTAGAGAAAGTACTCAGCTAGACATTAAAAATACTTTTTAGGAAGATGATCAACTCCAAAATGATCTCTACTCAGAACCTGTACGAGGAGCACACAAACTCGTCTCCACACAAACCAATATTCACATGAAAGTAGCTTTTTAAACATCTTTGACATTGTATTAAGATTAATTATTCATGTATTAATTTATTGACAGATTTTATTAGTTTTTAAACCATGTCAAGTCAACTACATTAAAACGAATAAATAAGTAAATGCGATCCGCAAACGGTAAATTATTACATACCTACATTCTACATTATTAGCATTGCCATTCAACGTGGCAATGCTGCTAGCGTTCTGGGCACTTTGCCTTCTGGTGACGGGCTAGATTTTTAAGAAATAGATATAATTGTATATACTAGTTGTGATTGTTTTATTCTGATACTGTAACTTTCTATGTGCTAAACAAATAGTGAACTTACGACCACTTACCACCATAGTGAACACATACGCATTATCTAGCTCCAAGGTAAGCTGGTCAATTATCATCATCATTTGCAGCCCGAGTTCACCCTCTGACTGCTGAGTATATGCCTCCAAACTTTTGTGCCACGTTACACGGTCCTGCACCAAGCCCATCTAAGTTTGCCCTGCGATGGTAGAGATATCGTCTACCCATCTCAACGGTGATATTTCAGATGTTTTTATGAGTATACCACTACTACCATTTTCTCCACTTATGGGCTGCATTTTGATAACGAATAAAAAAACAAACGAAAATGAACCAATGAAAGGTTGGGGAGGCCCATTGTGTGAGACGCTACACGCGTCGACAAACCTGCGCCTTCCCATCTTCCGAGGTCATCGTGAGGGCGGGTGCGGCAGCAGATTTGGCCGAAGATCTCAAGAGGCGCAAATATGCAGGTCTCGACAGAGCCTACATATCTGCTTCCCTTGGAATCGAGACCCTAGGTCCGTGGGGTACCGAGGCTCCTCGGGTTTTTAAAAAATTATTTGAGCGTCTAGCGACGGGTGACCCGAGAACTGGTGAGTATTTGGTGCGACGCAGCGCAGCCAGCGTCTTGGGGACGCTTCCGACTGGTATTGATATGGATCAGTTGAGCTACCTG
Source organism: Eupithecia subfuscata (assembly GCA_963564075.1). Lineage (NCBI taxonomy): Eukaryota > Metazoa > Arthropoda > Insecta > Lepidoptera > Geometridae > Eupithecia > Eupithecia subfuscata. The sequence goes on from OY751114.1 coordinate 7,201,105, forward strand.
TAGATATTTTGTAACAGTCTGCAGTTAGCTCAATTGTTTCAATTGTAAATACTAGTAGTAATTATTTATATACCTAAGTTGATTGTAATTTTCTTTGTGAATAAAGATGTTATGAACGGCTAAAATAGTATAAATACACCCACGAATACATTAGAATTGACCAGCAGGGCTTGTGTACTAGACACCTGATGAATTGATATAGGTACTTACGCCCAAATCCCGCACGTTAAGGTGTTAGTCCTGCGCCTAACCTCTCCCCGGTCGTGTCTGTCTGCCGTCCCATTGGGTTTTGAGAGTGAGGGACTATTCCCTCACTTAGAAAAAGACTTAGAGAGTACACCTGTTTTTTCGTCAACGCGCACACTTGTGAATTATAAATGTCCAGCGCACCTGGCTAGTGTACATTGAGACTGGCCGCAATGGTCGAAATTCGGATTCAGCTGGAGGGCATCATTATCATCACCTCCGAGTAGTCAAACACAATTCACCAGTAAGCACGTCTCAAGTCACAGCTTCCCATGAAAAGTCTGTCAAAAAAGCGTCATTTGAGACCTGCTCAAATCTGATTTGCGTTTGAGTATTCAGACGTCAAATTATTGAAAGTATCAACCCTAGCCACAGTAGTAGGCGTAGAAGGAAATGGCTACTGCAAATGGACACCGCTGGTAGTGGATACTTAGTGTCATTACACACATGTCGCTATATTCGGACCCTGGGTTGGATTGGACGTTTCTAGGTTAAAATGGGGGAAGTGCTTATTTTAGATGAGTATGCTTCCCTGCACATGTTATACAAAGCATCAAACGATAAATATTACAATAACACTGTATGTGCTTTAATATGTATTGATCGCTAATTTAAATTAATATGAGTATGCTTCCCTGCACATGTTATACAAAGCATAAAACGATAAATATTACAATAACATGGTATGTGCTTTAATATATATTGATCGCTAATTATCGTTTAAAATTAATAATTAAATGATTATAATTGATGTTTGTGCCTAAAGTAGCAAATAAACGATTTATCTATCTATTTAATCTAAGAAGCTTTAATAAACGATTTATCTGCAAAGAGAACCAAAGTATGATACAGGACTAGAGGACAAAAAGCTCAAAGCTCTCAAAAAAATACTACCTAGAAATTTCAAAAAAATAGATATAATTTGTAGAAACAGTTTATTGCGATAATAAATCAGTAAGTCAGAGACGTAAGTACTATTAATATTTAGATGAATTGACAAAATAACTCTTTTCACGTCATTCCGAAAAATTCAAATCTAAATGGATACCAATTGGCAAAGGAGAAAGTGGCTAGACACGTACAGTCGTCTGCACTTCGATGTAACACTTAATCCTTGTCAATTTGAAAATGATTTCGGATACTTATTCAGTTTTTAAGATTTTATTTATGTATCTGGCGAAAAAATACAAGTCTTGACAGAGCCTACACATTTCTTCCCCTAGGAGTCGAGACCCTAGGTCCGTGGGGTACCGAGGTTTTTAAAAAATTATCTAAGCGTCTGGTCGAAGCGACGCGTGAGTCTAGAGCTGGTGAGTATCTAGCATCAGCATCGCCATACAGCGGGGCAATGCAGCCAGCGTTTTGGGATGCTTCCGACTGGTATAGATATGGATTAGTTGAACTACCTGTATATTGTTTGCAACAGTCTGCAGTTAGCTCAATTGTTTCAATTGTAAATACTAATTCCAATTAGTTTATAATGTTTGATTATAATTTTCTTTGTCAATAAATTAACTTACAGTACTAAAGTGAACGTTCTAATGCAGACAGTACAAATGTGGCAAGTCTATCGTGTAAATATGAAACTGGCTAACAACTGTCATCTCACTAGCGTTTCTACAACAATGAGTTGCAAATCTCACTTATAATCTTAAACAGGGTGATTAGCTGATTAGAGACGTAAACTTTATACAGAATTGCAGCTTATTAACGTCTCTTATGCAATAAAATACGTATAATGAAACAATATATTTTTTACAATATTTTTATTTTGCTTACCTAATTAGTAGATATTATAAAATGAAGGTATAATTTTTTCTGTCATTAGTTCGAAATTGTAGGAGGCTACCTTAATTAATATTTCTTTGAATAAAGGATAACACATGTAAAAAAATCAAATAGAATTTATGAGGAATCGTGAAAGCGATCGAAGCGATCTGTTTGGCGATACGAATTATGTATTTATGTATATTTCGTCTTTCATAGCTCGAAAGTAAGAATCGAACCCTTCAGCTTTACCCGGGGATGACGTAAGAGTCGAGTCGAAGGAAACCTAGCAGAGAGTCCAGTAGCTTCCTTGTGTATATTTTAACACCTCAACGCGATTAACAATCCGTTTGCTAAGCGTGGTGATTATATTTTTATTGATGTGGTTGCGATGTGTGAGGTTATTAATTTTTTTATCTACCCTATTTTGTCTCACCGTTGGGCAAAGGTCTCCCTCAAACTCTAAAATCTCAATAATATAATAATAATAAAATTAATTAAAAACAAATATGAAATGCGATGACGAGTCGTCGGATCTCGTATTTATTTTTAATTAATTTTGTATTATTTTATTATGTTAAAACAATTGTGACGTATAATCAAAACTCTTTCTTGTTATGGGGTGTACGATCAGCAGGGAGTATGTGTGTGCTGATGTATTTTCTTCTCTTAGCGATTAAAATAAAGTACTTATAAAAAATGTGCTAGTGAAACACCCTGTATTATACGATGATAACCATTGGCACCGCGAGGTCACCGTCACATAAGGCGCCTCCAACTTTCCTGCTATGTTATAGTTATCGAAGATCTAAAGAAAAAGTAATGGTTCTTTGATGATCGCTTGATTAATGAGAATGATAAATCAAACCAATAAAGACATCATAATATCAACTCTAACTTTGTGTTATAAGATTCAAAACACAATGAGACAGATAACTCTCTCTGTAACTAAGTTAGGTATCTCATTTTCTAGATTTATATTAAGGCTTGATTTCACCAAATTCTAAGGTGAACATGATTCTATGCTTTTGTCTATTATTGGCCTATTATTACTTTGTATTTGTGTCTTTTGTTGTGTAAAGTGTACACTAAAGAATTTTCTGTCTGATCCATCCATCAAACTCAGTTATAAGAGTTGGACTACAAAATAATAATTTTCAACTATTAAATTACGACATAAATATCAAGAAGACAGTGGATGTCGGTAAACGTACCTTTTTTTAGTAATCTCCAAGTAGCACCATTTTAGGATTTAATATTTATATTTGTATTTACTCATCAAACATCATAAATTCTTACAGAAGACGTACCCAATGTAATAGACTATAGGTAGTCTATTACATTGGGTACGTCTTCTGTTATTACCTTACAATTATTTATATTGCCATTGACATTATTTAACCTTTAAAAAATCATTACAATAATTCTTGACTAAAAACAAACCTTCCTACATTAAAAACTATTATTATAATATTTAAAATCATTACAAGAAATATACCTACACTAAAAATATGTCCAAATGTGAGTCAAAGTGATGAAAATTTCATAACATTAGAGTATAAAATTCGTCAAGCCTAATTAATCAAAATATAACGATGGCAAATCATTTCCCTTCCTCATATTATATTCTCACAGAAGACGTACCCAATGCAATAGAGTACCTAACCTTGATATTATTTAAACTTAAAAAATCATTACAAAATGTCATAACTAAAAATAAACCTACATTAAAAACTATTATTGTAATATTAAAAATCATTACAAGAAATATACCTACACTAAAAATATGTCGAAATATGAGTCAAAGTGAGGAAAATTTCATAACATTAGAGTATAAAATTCGTCAAGCCTAATTAATCAAAATAAAACAAGATGGCAAATCATTTTACCTCTTGAGACAAGCACAGCTGGATACCGTAGAAAGCATGTGACAATTTAGTCCAATCATGGCAATCATGACTGATAGTGTATCCAGCCCATATGCCATCATTTGCTGCAATTCCATCGCCATTCGTATGAAATAGCTTCAAATTCTTGTCTCCATTTCCTAGGGCACACCTGTTACCATCATTTCAGTCAATCAATTTGTTACAAAATAACTGATTGGTAGAACGCACCTCAGATTTAGCACGTCTCGATTTTTGACAGATTTTAACTGAAAACTGTCAAAAAATCACGATTTGAGACGTGCTTAAATAATAATAATAATAATAATAATGCTGGACAATTCACACAGTATTATCTAGCCCCAAGGTAAGCAGAGCTTGTGTTATGGGTACTAGATAACTGATATACATAATAATATACGAGTACATAGATAGATATTTTTTATTATACATAGAAAACGACCAGAACACCCTGAACAAATATCTGCAGATCGTACAAATATTTGTCCCGAGGCGGGAATCGAACCCGCAACCTTCTGCGTCGCAGGCGGACCTTCGCCCACTGCTCACAGAGGTCGTCAATCCGAGTTGCGTATGAATATTCTGGGGACAGACTGCTTGAAACGACATCCAATTGACAGCCTTGCTGCTCTCCGTTAAAAAAATCTTTATTCAGACAACTTATTCTATATTGTTAGTAGGTAAGTACACAAAAATCAACGCCAACTATTAGTTCTGAAGGTAGGCTACTAGGATCTTTGTTCTAAGGTAAATAGGGATTTTTCTTATGGAAAACGCCATTGCATCTGAAACTTTCCTATACAGGCTTGAATAATCGTTACCTAGAGGGAAAGTATCCCAATTATTGATCATAGAGAATTCTAAAAACAGGAGACATTCTATTTTTTAAATATGTAAAACGGCGTTCATCATAATAATATTTTGAAAATTACTTGCACTTTCAATATTTCGGTTGATCCAGGTAAGGTTGTAAGGTAGTAAAGAATTAACAAATCTACCCTATATAACACATTTCTATGCATAAAAACTAAGGTAAACTTTAAGAGGAGCTAATGTCTTGCTTGTAGTTTCATAGCCATCATATTAGCATTGTTACGCTTATTCTATGATCTCTAATCGAATAGATAAAATGCTTATAGAAGCGAAACTGAAGCCATTCATGGGAACGAACTCCACACGGGCACATAAAAGTTTACAAATCCTCAAAATAAATGTTTGCAGCTCTGGTTGCTCTTATTGCAGATCCGATTAGTTTGCTTTGCCAAAAGCCGCAAATCCTACAACATCTCTTCCAAATCAAACCAAAGCCTTTTTTTCCGTTAAATTTCTCGCCAAAGCACTAAATTTCTCACCGTTGGTTGTTTTAACTTTTTATAATTTGTTGGCATGCGCCGCACAACTCACAAAAATTGATTTATTCCTAAAATCAATAGGAGTTTCACATCGTAGCTAACCGAATGGCACCTTATAGTATCATTAACAAGTACGACAATAATGTCTGGTTCGCAGATTGCAGACAATGGAGATGCGACGTCAGATTGTAGAGGTGTCAGTACGTCATGACGCAGAGAAACCCACAGAGGTCAGTGTCAAGGTTTTGACATCTCTTTTATTGGTGCTTTTGGAGGTTATGATGATAAGATCGTAGACTATTTTTTTTCTATGACGCGACGAAACTGGCGGTAGGATCTGGGCCCGTACTCTTAAATAGTAAATCGCAGTTTCTCTTTCGTATTCTTGCAAACGCTAATCTTATGCAAGCGACATAAGATTTGGTTTTGCACGACAACGAAAACTAAACTTCAATTTTCCTTTTCGAGTATGCCCTCTGAGTGGGTACTTACGGATTTACCTACGTGCGTCAGGGTTTTCCAGGTGGTCAGTTTGCCAAAGTAGTTAAAATAAATCAAGTTCGAGTTATTTCGATAATTGATATCTGAAAAACATAGTATGAGTAAATAAATAATGCTGGATAAAGCACTACCTAGCCCCAAAGCCAGCAGAGCTTGTTTCACTAGATAACTGATATACAATATTATATATATTTTCGTTACACATAATAAAACATACACACGCATACACTATACACCCAGACCCGGAACGTGATAGGTGTAATCTGTAGATGACAGCTATCACATATCTATAAATTTTATTTCTTTATATAGTTAGCATAGATTCATAAAATTTCCATAAATATGTAGTAATGCATGAACACAACTTACGAGATTAAGGTAGTCCATAAATCACTAGGTTCTCACATGATTTGCTAAGATCAACATTTCTAAAAATATATATTTTCTTTACTAGACAGGCCTCACAGCTCGATTTGGTTACTGTAACGAATGATCCAGTTAGAAAACTACCTTTACAAGGTAAAACTAGCTTTTTTAGAAGCACTCTACATTCACTTGATGAGACTAATTTGTAGTACCTACCTACCTAGTAGTAGTACAGGTACAAAAAAGTGGAGCTGTTTTGCTCAACATGGGAACCAATTTCTGCCTATATTTTTAGCTATATACCTACAAAAAGCTTTGTTAACTAAATATAAAACCAGCCAAAATAGTTCAGATGTGGGTACGCTATATTAAAACCCGATTTATTACACGTAAAAAAAAATTCACTGTTAATTTTTTTTACGTGTAATAAATCGGGTTCTAGCAAAAGCATTTTGCTAAATCTGCAGATATTTGATTCGGGTGTTCTTGGTGTTTTCTATACAATGTGTCTGGTCACCGGTGTCGGAGACTTTGGGGGGGTGAAATACAGTAAATTTTATCGACAAATCACTATCCCTATTTTTTTTCTCTCTCTCCATGATAAAATGGCAGCCATTTGTTTTCTGTTGCCTCGAAGCACGGGTGCTTCTACTGATTAAGGTATAGCTACCCATGAAGAGGTCTTAGGAAAACGATAGAGGACTCATTTGATAGCCAATAATGTAGACAATAAAGAAATGTTAACATTGTTGCAATTTCTATTTTATAATAAAAGAAAAGAGAATTTATAAAACAAAAAAAAGTTTTTCTTAACATTTTTTTTTAATTATTAGCTTTTTCATAAAATCGAAACTGTCAAGCTACATGTTTTTTGTTTCTGAACGATAGTACAGAATTTGAAATTGTGGAAACATGGTGCACCAAACACAGTCTGTCAGTAAACCCGAACAAAACCGAACTAGTACTCTTCACTCGCAAGACCAAACTACCAAGACTAGAACTACCCTCACTGCTAGGTACAACACTGACTCTGAGCAAGGAGGTCAAATACCTCGGCATATGGCTAGACAGTAAACTACTATGGGGCAAACAACTAGACCATATCATAACAAAAGCCACAAACGTTTTATGGCAATGCACCCGAGCGGTGGGCAAGGACTGGGGCCTTAAGCCCAAGCTGTGTCTGTGGCTGTATACAGTCATGGTACGCCCGGTGCTAACGTACGGTGCAATAGTATGGTGGCCCAGAACAAACTTAGTCACCACCATCAACAAACTGCAGCAAGTTCAAAGACTGGCCTGCACACTCATCTGCGGATGCAGGAAATCAACCCCATCTGCAGCACTGGACATAATTCTAGGGCTAACGCCCTTGCACGTTCACATACAGCAGGAAGCAATGGCGGCGTCCCTAAGAATTAAATCAATAGACCAATGGAAAGGCGATTCAGGCCTAACAAACCACTGTAGGATACTAAGTAAAGCAATTGCTGCAATTCCAGAGGCGGCAAATGGTACCGACAGAATAGCGTCTACCTACTTAACCAGTAAGACCTACGTAACAACGCATGAAGAGAACGCAGCAGCGAACACCTCGCATGACGTTACCACATATCACATCTACACTGACGGGGCCAAGAATAAGACAGGAGCTGGCTGCGGCTACTCCTGTCCCGAAACCGGACTTTCTAGAGCTCAACCACTAAACTCTGCCACCACGGCTTTTCAGGCTGAAGCACTGGCACTCCAACTGGCGGCAAATCATATGCTTAGGGAGACAACTATCAAAGAGTTGACCTGCCAGCTGCATCTGGTCTTCAAAACAGACAGCGCTGCAGTAATAAACGCACTCAATAGGACAGAAACGAGATCAAAAACAATTGTAGAATGCCACAACGCTCTACAAAGTCTCTCGGAACATAACAAGGTCAGCATTGAATGGACGGAGAGTCGATCCTGTCCAGGCAACATAAAAGCAGACAGACTAGCAAAAGAAGGAGCGAGACAGACCCCAACAAAACAAGACATCAGTCTCTCAAATCCGCCCACAGCGGAAGTAAAAAACAAACTAAAACTAAACTCAGAAAAAGAACACCAAAAATTATGGGAGCGTCGAACAGACTGCAAACATACTAGATCAATATTCCCCTCCAAAGATAGAAAAACCACAAACACGCTGCTCAAGATGAGCCGCGAGGACCTACGAACAATGGTGGGCATCATCACAGGTCACTGTGAACTGAACCATCATCTGCTCAAGACTGGAGCCACAGACAGCAGCCTATGTCGCGGCTGCTTCCAGGAAGAAGAGACTGTGGAACATGTAGTGGTTCACTGCACGGCCACAGAGGAGGCCAGACGGGTAACGGGATTGAAGACTCTCATAGAGGGATCTAACCCGTCCTCGCCCACAGAAAAGCTGAAACGAAGCTGTCAATCGCCAAAAGTCCTGCTCCGGTACTTCAAGGAGCTGGGCTGGTTAAGGCCTGGTTAGGCAGGGGGACAATGCACAATACACTCCAAAGCGAGATGTCAGTGCAGATCCCAGTTCCCCCACTCAGAATTAGAATTAGAATTAGATAGTACAGAATGTGTGCTTCAAAATAAGTATTGCATCTTAGCCCTAAGTAAGATAGTTTAGAAGTTATGACGGTTTGAATATGACCCTTGAAAGCTTGAAAAATGTGTGTAACGTACTAAATATATCAGTACAGTACTATTACTTTCGGGGCTAGATGATGCTGTGTGGAATGTCCAGCATTATTCAGTTAATTTTGTTGGCTTAACGTTACTACATGCATAGAAACTTTCAAACTATCTATCTTCTAGTCTGTCGTCCTCACTAATTAATTCTACTAATGACTACGTCTAAATCACCCACCTACAGGACGAGTCAGTTTGATGTTATCTTACCCATTTGCATTTTATTGCATACACCTTCACTTTATTAATTTATACTCCAATAGAAATTTTACACAGTTACAAACTTTGTAACAAAATATGGTCTAGTTCAGGTTGGTTTGTAATTCATCTTCTAAGCCCTTTCGTAGAAATTTTTAGAGTAGGATAATGAGATAGAAAATCTCCTAGGATTTTACTAAAGAACCTAAACCTGTGGTGATTTAGGTACTTAAAGTGAAAATATAAAAGTAGCAACAAAGATTAGCATAATACCATTTTTATTAGATTTTTTAAGTTTATCTATAGGTTTTAGAAAAGTGCTAAAACGTGTTTCGTCTTATTATTTTGAGGTTTTTACAAAAACTAAATTTCGGATTGCCTTATATTTAAGCACACTGTTTTCTTTAACATTTTCACGACAAATAGTAGGTTATCCCTCGGAAATAAAATTTATATGGGTGACCCCATATAAATTTTATTTATATGGGGTCACCCATATAAATTTTATCCGGATATATAATTTTATCCCGGATATATAAATGGATATATAAATTTTATCCCGGAAGCTTTTTCTATGCAAAACAAAAAAAAAAAAACATCAGAATCTGTCCACAATTGACGAACAAATCGGTGAACATAGGTACACAAAAACATTACCTACAGCAAAACCTCTCCTTTTTTGTTTTCAGTTTAAACTATAAGGTACCAATAGTTATTTAACCCCTGACGCAAAAAGAGAGGGGTGTTATAAGTTTAACGTGTCTGTCTGTGTATCTGTGTATCTGTCTGTGGTATCGTAGCTCCCAAACGAATGAACCGATTTTCGTTTTGTGTCATAGATAATTGTATCCCGAGTATTCTTAGTCATGTTCCATGAAAATCTGTCGGGGGGTTTTTAAGATTTTTAATTTTGTTCTTGTTTAACCTTATGTGTAAGTACATATAGGTATCAAGGTAGCCTGAATAATCTTCTATAATATAAAAATGAGTCGCAAAATGTGTTGGTAAGCGCATAACTCAACAACGCCTGGACCGATTTCGCTAATTCTTTCTTTGTTGTGTTTGTTATTGTCAGGAGAAGGTTCTTATGAAAGAAAAAATTAAGAAAGTTGGAAACATAAATTTCCACGGGGGCGAAGCCGCGGGGCGCAGCTAGTCTATATATATAAAAAAGAAACCCGTTTTCCTTGGTCACGGCATCACGCGTGAACGGCTGGACCGATTTCACTAATTATTTTTTTGTTGTGTTTGTTATTATTAGGAGAAGGTTCTTATGAAAGAAAAAATTAATAAAGTTGGAAACATACATTTCCACGGGGGCGAAGCCGCGGGGCGCAGCTAGTAAATAATAAAAATAAAATTACAAAAATTAAAAGTATGTATATAAATGAAATAAATAAGTTGCTGGTCGTTTTTGAGTCATTCATTTGTCCAGACGTTGAAAAGATCTCATCTCATTACCATTACGATTTGACACTAATTTGACAGGTTGTTTAATTTATCGTAACATAATTGCGTAGCCTACGTACAGTCAATGACAAAAATAACAGGGTAAAAAGTAAAGAAGACGAAGGCTTAAAATGATAGTGAACGAGGTGTAGCAAAAAAATTGTGACAAATTGGTCTCAATTTTTATTCGTATATATCACGTGTACCAAAGTTATCGAGATAGCTCTAAGAATTAGCCAGCTGAAGTGGCAATGGGCGGGCCAAATCTCGCGAAGAACAGATAACCGCTGGGGGAAACGTGTTCTTGAGCGGAGACCACGACTCGGCAAACCTAGTGTAGGACGCCCTCGGGGAAGGTAGGAAGACGACCTGCGAAAGACTGCAGGCAGATGCTGCATGCGGCAAGCTAAAGACAGGGCGCTATGGCGCTCATTAGGGGAGGCCTATGTCCAGCAGTGGACTATAACGATGATGATGATAATGATGATATAGATACGTGCGCTTGTGTGCGTGAAAATAGGTACTGAAGTTGTTTGTTTGTCAACTCACTCATGTATTAGTTTTTGGCTACAAAATCAAGTGAATGGTTGAGTAACACTATGCCTCTCCTATGACAGCAGCGTGTTTTAACTCTATGGTAAAACCATTAACATCTTAAGGTGTAACAAAGTTAAGGTTTTTTTGTTAACATCGTGGTTGACACTCACGAAAGTATTTCTAGCTATTGATCTGTTTACAATCCCTTTATGGTGTTTCCTTCCCTCTCAGAAATCTTGTGTGGGTCATAATTGAAAATTAGGTTTAATAAATTAGCATCATTCATTAAATTAGATTTCAACGACATCAAGTGTATAAATATGTACAAGTTGACGAAATAAATGAATTGGTGGAATAAATGAATTGAATTGAATTTATGTTCACAATTTTTTTCGTTGAATATTCGTGCGACTTTTTAGCCATAGAGCTAAAAAATCACGCTTTAATTTTAAATGCAAAAGATTTTTTATTTATTTATTTATCGTACAAAACACATCACAATCACTTTCATATTATGAGGTTACTTAAAGCTAGATCAAAACTTGATTGCAACATAAACATATGTACGTGCTGCTATAATATAAATATATATCGAGTAAGTAGAGTTGTTATATTACTATCTATTACAGGTTGTTGAAACAAGACAGTAAAAAAGGTATTAAAAAATTACGAATTACGGTAGCAAAAATTAGATAACATGCTATATTATTGTATATACTATGTACTTGAACTCTATTTCATTTCTTGGATATTGATTTGGAGGATCTCTTTTAAAATTTTAATGAACTGACCTAATCTTGGAACAAATATGTCGAGTCTGCCGTCATCCCTATGTAGCTCATTATATTGACGTGCCATTCTTGTGAGGGGATTAAAATGGGAAATATTATTTCTAAAAGTGTGTAATGCAAAAACGTTCTTCTTATTAGAGTTACGAGATCTGTAATTAATATTAAATGATATTTCGGATAAGAGTTTTGGGGAATCTATTAGAGAGTGAAGTAATTTGTAGAAATAAATAAAGTCAGAATAAATACGACGAGTTTCTAAAGAAGTGACGCTGAATTTATAGAGCCTATCTTCGTAATTCAGAGACAGGCGCCCGGGCTTAAGACGATAACATAAGAGCCTCAGGAATTTTCTTTGAATCCGTTCGATGTTGTAACTATGAACTTTGTAGTTGGGAGACCAAATAGGAATTCCGTATTCCAATACGCTTCGCACTATAGAGTTAAAAAGGTAAATTAAGATGCGATAGTTTTTAAAGCCCTTAGTAGATCTTAAGACAAAACCCAATAAGTGGTTGGCTCTATCTATGATATACTGATAATGTGCCCGGAAAGTAAGCTTATCATCGAAAATTATACCAAGATCCTTTGCAACAAGGGAGCGTTTGAGTTTATGTCTGCCAATGGTGTAATCAAAAGTTATTTTGTTTCGTTTATTGGTGAAAGAGATGAAAAAACATTTGTCGACATTAAGGTTCATTTTGTTATGTTTACACCAATATGAAACAGTATTCAAGTCATTTTGCAGAGATATGCAATCACTACGGTCATTAATTAAATTAAATATTTTTAAATCGTCGGCGTACAAAAGGCAGTTGCAGGATAAGCGAGAAACGAGGTCATTGATAAATATAATAAAAAAAAGGGGTCCTAAATGGGAACCTTGGGGGACGCCTGAGGTAACCGCCACTGGTGTGGATACATATCCCTGCAAGGCGACCAGCTGACTTCTATTACTCAAGTACGAACAAAGCCATCGATATAGATTTCCATGAAAGCCGTATCGATGCAGTTTAATACTAAGTAAATGATGACTGACCTTATCAAAAGCTTTTGAGAAATCAGTATACACTGAATCGACTTGACCGCCCTTAGCAAAAGCCTGACAAAGAAAATGTTTGTATTCAAGTAAATTGCTAATTGTCGACCTGTTTTTAACGAAACCGTGTTGTTTATCAGACAAGATAGGTTTGATGTGGTTAAAGAGTTGTGTATATACTAGAGATTCGAACAATTTCGCAAAACACGATAGTAAGCTTATAGGGCGATAGTTATCGCACCGAGATTTGTCGCCGCCTTTATAAATTGGAATGATATGCGCTGTCTTCCAAGTTATAGGAAAAACACCGCTCTTAAGAGATTTATTAAAAATAATATTGAGTGGAATAGCTAATTCATTGCCGCAAGCCTTTACAAAAGATGTTGGAATCATATCTGGACCAGGTCCTTTGTTTTTATTTAATCGTTTAATTTTTTGAAGAATGTCGTTTTCATTAATATAAACTTGTGCCAGAGAGTGTGAGATGTAGTTATCAACTGGGGTCAACAGGTCGTTTTCAATAGTTTCTTCTTCTGCACTAACATCCCTTTCGAAAACAGAACCAAAGTACTGAGAAAAGAGCTCGCATACACCGTTTCCGTCACTAGATGATATATTATTATACTTCATGGTCTGAGGAATAGAAACGCGGCCCTTTCTATTGTTCACGAATCTCCAAAAAGACTTAATATCCGTCTCAATAGATTCTTCAGTCGCCGAGAGATACCTATTATAACACTCCTCGGCTAAAACCTTACATCTATTGCGAAGCATGGAGAACGTGTCGTAATCACGAGGGTTTCCAAACTTTTTATATAATTTGTGAAATTTGTTCTTTTCTAAGTTGCAATTTATCAACGGTTTGCTAAACCAAACAGGGTAAGATGAATACTTTAGAGATTTCAAAGGCGTGTGCCTTTTGATAATATCAAAAAGAATGTCATAAAATAAATTAGTACAACAGTTAACATCCGTTGAAGACAGCCTATCCTTCCAATCCACTGAATTCAGTTCAGAATTGATTAAATCATAATTACATTTATCAAAATTTAAGCGTTTTTTGTTCATACGTTTGAGATGTTTAGAAACCTTGAATAAAGGTATGTTAATAGTCATAGCAGGATGTAACTCATCCAGACGGCTTAGAGAAAGAGTTTCGCTTACGGAAATATTTTCTAGGTTGCTCAAAACTAAGTCTAATAATCTATTAGTAACATTTAAAATTTGATTAAACTGATTCAAGCTACATAACGACATTAGTTCAGTTAGTATATGACATGTTTTAGACGGTGACGCTAAATCGTGAGAGCTATTAGCATTGTGTACAATATTATAAAAATCCGGGGTGTTAAAATCACCGATTAATAAAAAATTATCATTAGGATGGTCATTTAGTATTATTTTTTGACAGTTTAAATAAAATTTCTCCCTTCTGATAAAACTAATGTCAGGCGGCAAATAGCAGACACAAATATTCAATTGAGGTAAATCACGGCATTCAGGTATGACAGTAACCCAGAGATCCTCCATTTCACTATCCCACGATGATTGACGGATTACCTCATACTTTTTTAGGGTAGCTAGTAAAACTCCACCACCTTCTCGTTTTTGAGAGCATGAATCGATACGGTCCCTTCTAAAAATGTTGTAACGTTCGTCTACTACTTCACCATCAAAAACGCTTCTATTAAGGTTTGTCTCTGTCAAACATATTATATCGAAATTAGAGTTCAAGACATTTAAATAAAAAGTTGATAGCTTACTGCGAATCCTGTTAACATTTTGGTAAAATATGGTAACCATTAAAAAAGTTTAAACACAGTATTTAAAAGAAAATACAAAAAGATAATTAAACAATACAAAAAGCTTTTTAGATAAAGAAAATAGGTATAAGGTAACCGATGACAACTACTCAGAACGCAACTTATTAAGTATTTCAATATTTTTTATTAAAATTGCAGGACTCTTCTCGTCCTTACGTATAGACACTTGACCGAACCGCACCCACACAAATTTATAGTCTTTGTCTTTGCAAAATTTACGTGTTAAGCTATGGAGTTCTTTAGTCTCAGGTGATAAATGTTCAGACAAATATACTCTTGATGTAGCGTCCTTGAAACCAAGATGAGTTAGACAAAGTTTGTTGCCTGACTGGGCCTTGTTAAAACGAGTAACCGCAGAAAGTAGGATGTCTCGTTGGCGCTGCGATGAGAGGGACACAAGAATATTTCTTGGCCGCTTAGATTCGGTGTTCATCTTGGCTACTCGACGACAGGCTTTGATGTCGCCGTCGGAGATAGTTACTTGCAGGCACTCGCAGAGTTTCTTAAATAAGAGAAGAAGATCTTCATTTTTGCCCTCGGGAACTTCATGAATTTCTACATTGAGCTCACGAGAAACCCTTTCCAACGTAGTTACACGATTTTGGAGTTTTGAGATAAAAGCATGATTTTTCGAGAGTTCAGACTCCAGATTTTTAATTCGGCTATCCTTGTCTGCAATTTCAAGCTTTAAATTTGACTGCTCAGCAGAGATAAGATTAGTTGTAGTAACAAATTCAGTTTTTACTCCTTCGACAGCGCGGCTCACTTCTACCGAAACCATTTCCTCAACGTCCTTCTTCAGCGCAGAGCGAAGGTTTATCATAAAAGCCGAATCGGGGGAAAGTTTCATGTCGAACAATCTGCTTATACTTTCCATGGTCACTGGTTCGTCCCTCATATTAGAGCCTGAAGCGGCGCTCACAGCAATTATAGAATGACATTCAAGGGTAGAGACTTGATCGAATGACGCATTCATCGAATCGTCAACAAATGGATACTGGCATTTCACTGGCGTATCATCGTTACGTTTACGTCTTGTAATGTTTTGGCAGGAGGGACAACTCAGGGAAGCCAATAGGTCAGCGCCTATCTGCTTGGATGAATCCGCAGCAATATTCAGGCACAGATAGCAGTATGAGTAAGCACAGTTATTGCATTTCAACAGATCTTTAGTATCTTTATCGGATTTACAGCCGCTACAAAGCATTTTGTACTATTCACTCTTGTATTTAAAGACAATAGGTAAGCACTCGTAGTATGTATGATACCAGGCGCAAAAAAATAAGCCAGCGTAAACAAACCCGCAATAAGTGTGCGCTAAATCAGTAGCAGGAAAGCATTCACTAATTTCGACCGGGCGCCACACTGATTCAGTGGCTCAGTTGCTAGAGCCGCCGACCTAAGGCGCCCAGTACTCAGCGTCACTCGGGCACACCAGGTTCGAACCCCACTGAGGCCACTTTGTGCGAGTTTAAAGAATTCTCGAAGGGCTGTCACTGGCGGTTCCGGGGCCGACACCGAAGAAGCAAAGGATGACAGAGAGGTCCGTCAATCCTCAAAATGGCCGCTGCGTGCAGTGCAGCTCCTCACAGGAAGAAACGAGAGAGTCCGATCTTCACACAACGCAGACAGTCACCAAGAACGAGAAGTCCGACAACTTCCAAGATGGCCGCCGGTCACCACGGCAATTGTCTCAAGTGGAACAGAGAGGGTCCGACAAACAGCGTCAGTCAAAAAATAATTATTAAAACCACAAATTCACAATAATAGCACAGCATGAACACTTAACGCGAACACGACCGCTCGATACGAATGTCGCAGAGCGAAAAAAAAAAAAAGATTGGGTGATTGGATGTATGAATATTACTTCTTTACCACTGAAACTACTAAAAGGCTGAAATGTTGCATAGCAAATTAGCAATAACTAAAATAATATAAGAGTAAAGTTAGGTTACAACTACTAAAATATGGGTTCTTCCCATATTTTAGTAGTTGTAACCTAAGCTGTTCTCCTGTAACACAGCTAAATTGTAGCTACCACAGGAGACAGAGCTCTAACTTTATTTGTTACAAATATTTTTTAAATAAACGATTTTGTATTTTGTATTTGTATTTGTAACTTTCGCACTTGTATTCAATAGAAAATACACGTGCGAAGCCTCATGCAGAAGCTAGTTTATAATAATGACTTCAAACTGTGCCTATGTACTCAATGCGTTATGAAGGTGGGTAACCGCACTTGGTATAATTTCGCTCTGATAAGACCAGCAAGAAGAGGGAAAGCCTAAAGAAATTAGTACAATCATGTAAAGGTGGAGTCACACTATACAGTCAACATTATCTTCTATATTAATGATTTCGGACCGCTCTACGATAGACTCGAACGAAATGCACATCAAATTGAAGAGCGTAAAAAATTAGTCGATCCGAGTCGACAACTTATAGGCGGAAAATTCGGATTATCGAGTAGTTTCAATATGAAAATGAATAAATTGCTAAAAAAATTGTAACGGCGTTGCAAAGTAAACATGTCAATTAAGTATAAACATGTCTATGGTTAGGTCTTGGTACCGTGGACGGAAGAAATCGCTCCCCAGGGTATATAAATACTCCTTGATCGTAGCTTGGTACATATATCTGTGGTTCGGTCTAATTTCTTTGAATGAAAACTCTTTGCTCTTTGATTGAGAAATCATAATATGTATAATAATAGTAACGCTAGTAATATCATACAACGCTTCTTTCGGTAATCAAATTGAAGCTGCAAGGCGTAATTCCCGGTTCACGGTACTCGATCCTACCTATCTCAATTAAACTTCGATTTTCGGCCATTACTGTTTTGTTTTTGGTCCCTACTCTTGAATTGGTTAATCTTGCACAATAACGAGGGATTGGTACCATTTTGGCTGAAAACTTTCGACTTAATTTTACTGATAAGTAGAGAAGGATAGAAATATAAGGAGTTCCTTGTATTTCAATAAAATCTTACTAAATTAGAAAAACAATACTAGCAGATAAAAAAAATTAAAAACCTACCTACCGATTTTTAAAAAACTGAAACGGCAAAAACTTTAGATTTTTGACGGTTCTGCGTTAACTTTATGAACTTATGTGACTAAAACTGAATGCTTTTAACTAGAGTAGGTACTATAGTCTATATAAATAAATCAATTGCTGTTAGTTTAGTCCCGCTAAAACTTAAAAACGGATCGAACGAGTAGATTTTTTTTCGTTTTGTTTGCTCTAATACAGGAGTGGTTCAAAGAAAAAATTGGTTGTTTGTAAAGTAGGTTTACGATCGAGATGTTTACGTGATAACGTCTTATTGGTGATACAAGTTTCACGGAATGACTGGCAGCGCTCGAGATGAGACGGGAGATCGGTCCGTCTCTCTCTCGTTATACCTGCGATCGCGCTCGTGAGGTTTTGGTGTGACACAAGTTTCTGAACATGTCACCCGACTAAAACGATTTTAAAGACGTTATCACGTCAAAAAAGGGTAGCAAAGGAGGCGATAAGAAGTTCAAGGGGTTATGTAGTTTTGAATAAAAATAACTTGTTGTACCTCTACCTTAGCTTACAAAACAAAGTAACCAATGATTAAGCACGGACAAGAAACGGGACTTCATTTAATAGTCGGGTAAAACAGAAGGCTACTAATGACCGCCCCTGGATAATGTAATCCCGAAGATCTATTACCATAAGAATAACTTGCTAGATTACAGTAATATCGTGTTTACTTGAGCTGGAGCATCGTTAATCAATGTAGCAGATAAGGCTATTCAGAGTTGTAGTACCTAGTTATTGATCTCCTGAGAAATCGATTCCTATAATATACAAATTGCTCAAGAAACTACACAAAACTACTAAATAATACAACTACGAGGTACCTAGGAGTGGTGCGGCGGCGGCTTGGAATTTCCACCACCCCAACTCTTCCCGCGGGTGTCGTAAGAGGCGACTAAGGGATATCCACCGGGGGCGGGCAGCAGCACCCCCCGCAGAACAATTCTGGTATAATGTAGATTTCTTTCCATGCATAATCGCGCGGGTAAGTGCGTAAAGAAATATTTAACCCTTATTGATGTCCGCAAAGGGCGAACGATGTTTTTTTTTTTGGTTTGACGACCCCTGTGGCGCAGCGGGCGAAGGTCTGCCTGCGACGCAGGAGGTTGCGGGTTCGATTCCCGCCTCGGGACAAATGTTTGTACGATCTGCAGACATTTGTCCAGGGCGTTCTGGATGTTTTCTATGTATAATAAAAAAAAATATCTATCTATTTAGTGTATTGTATTAAGTAGGTATATCAGTTATCTAGTACCCATAACACAAGCTCTGCTTACCTTGGGGCTAGATAATGCTGTGTGAATTGTCCAGCATTATATTTATATTTATTTATATATTTTAAAACTCCCCAAGATTTAATAATTAAAGTTGCGATCTGTATAATATCTTGATGCAAAGGTTAAACGACAGTTCTTGTCAAGTACAACGAAAACCGGTCATGCATTAAAATCGTAGGACAGCAACGATCTCAACCACCCATAGGAAAGGAGGGTCGGTGTCACGTCGATTCTGGTGCGTGTGTAATCTAGACACGGATTGCACTCAAGGAGATGAACGTACGATGAGCTAAAGCCAATGGAAGAGCCTTTTTTGCAATACAAGAGTTTCCGAAAAAAATTACAAAATAACAACAGACCTAGATTATAAACTACGATACTGTCAGAGCATGATACGTTGGGTCACTTTTCGTGAGACGTTGGGAATTGGCGCGTCTCACGGGAGACGGTGGGACTCCAGTCCACAACCAACCGCATCTGTCAAAAGTTAGGTTATTATGTAGGTTATTTCATCAGGTTCATAGGAAATGGTTATTTCATTATGTTCATAGGAAGATTAGGCTTCGCATACAAAATTCAGGGAAATCATGATTTATAAGTTCGCCAAACCCTGTCTGTGCGTAACCACCATGTGGTTACTCAGATGGGCATGTGCCGCCATTTTGGACACAACTGATCATATGACGTCAGAAAGTTGCCTGCACTGAGGCAAACAACAGACGACAGGATGTAACATATAAAATTAGTAATTAGAAGTTACAAGGAAAATAGCGGTTAAAATGTGAATTGACCAAAACGCGGAATGAATCAAGACATGCAAATGTTAAATATCCTCGAACAAAACTAAGAGTCGAGGAAACGATCTAGACAAGGAAATAACTATGAAAATTAAATATAGCTTATAATTTTGTTTTTTACTTTCAATGCATATCTGATTCAGAATGTTTCCACGCTGTTTTGTAGGAAATTTCATGGAGAATCCAAATAATAATCAAGAAATAAGCGAAATAATGCATTCTGATGCATTTCCGCGGATTTTCCGCGGATTTTTGCGGAAGTACCTGCACACAACGGCGGTAGCGGGGCGCAGGGCGTGCCACTCCGGGGGATAACGGTAAAAAATATGGTAGCAAAAGTACAAAATACCAAGTATCCCGTTCCAGCCACTCTAATTCTTCAAAATAGACGCACGCGCATCCGTTATGAAGTCTACTAATAACGACACGTAACAAATTCAAGAGCGAGGCAAATCTACGATTTTAGTCGCTCTATCCAGTATATTAGACGGATTGGAAAACGATTTATATAAATGGATTTTATAAATCACGGAAGTTATGCTGTGTAGGTTACCTAGGGGAAGCCAAAGTTACGTTTATTGAGCACATAAATATATGCGTCTTACGAACAAAATCACCCTAATTTAGTGTGATATTTCAATTTAGTTAATTAACTTACCCCCGACGCAAATCAAATTTAAACATATCTTGTGACGAATTTTTAACAGCTGTTCATAGAAAACCGTAATCGTGATCGAGACCTGCTCAAATCTAATTTGAGTTTGAGTCGTATGGACTCAATCTTAAATTGTTGGGTGTTTAAGTTATTCTTGATATTGCTAAACAATGCTTATTTTTTTTTATTCTAATAGTGATCTCATTTTGATCTCGTTGTCCGAAGTACTGTAAAATTGATAGTATATATTTATATATTATCTAATATTTAGAGCCGAGATCAAACAAAACGATTTGGTCGGATAATGTAGGACGAGATAAAAATCAGCGAGATCAATTGGGAAGTATTCGAACCAAATGAGCTAGAAAATGCCTCTATATCTGCCTCTCCCTTGATTTATAACTAGAGACTAGCCTCATAACTAGAGACTAAAAGTTAGAAGTGCCGACCTCCTCACCTTATCTCAACAGCCTATAGCCCCCTATAATACCCTATAATAATAATACCCATAATCCCCACGCTGGGCTTGCGGGGGCCAAGCGAGAGGGCGCTGCTGCCCTCCCCCTGTAGATATCCCTTAGTCGCCTCTTAAGACACCCGCGGGAAGAGTTGGGGTGGTGCAAATTCTATGCCAGCATCACATATCAAGTTAGAAGTGCCGAACCAGGGCAAAAATCGATTACGTCGTTTTACCAAGAGGTTTTGATCGTCAATATAAAAGTATGTTTATCCTATGCCAGTTTTGGTATTTTTCTGCGAAGCTTGTCGACTGCTCGTTATCGTGTTTGTAATATGTAGTAAGTTTGTTTAGTGGACAATAACGATCGTTAAGTTTGTCCGACGTGCCCTATGACCTGAGCTGTGGTTTCTCATAGTCCATGCTTATCATGGTGTCAGAAATGATTTTAAATAAAAAGAGATAAAGTTGAATGTAAGAATTTACTACCGAGGTTTTGTTAAAAACGTACCAAAAAGTTGGCTTACACGAAAGTATTTACGGTGCATCCAATTTTATAGGGGAAGACGTAAAAGTATGTCATCGCCAAATTTGGAGTAGCACCGGCGCCGTAAAAAAAATTATATCAGAAAATAGATATCAAGATTCAAAGCACGTGTGTACCTACCTAAACTGTAGGACATTATGTGAAAATTATCAACAAAAAATAAAATAAAAGTAATGAACAAATGAACATACCTACCGTTATAAATAAAAATTTATACCTATCACGCTGCGTGCCGAAGATTTCGGCTCATTATAGGAATCGGTACTAAAATTCTACTTAAAAATATCACCTTAACACGTCAACAGTTAGGTGTTGCAGTAATGCCGTTGTACTTTGTCAAGTAAACACCGAAATCAGGTGTGTTTCAACTGATTTTAGTGCTTTAGTCGAGTTGAGATGGGGTTAGCACCCGACATCACTGTCTACCGTTAGGTAGACAAGCTTTGTTCTTGATTTAGACTTTATTTCAATCACCGATCGTTAACATTATGTATATGCTGGCTTCTGCTTTATTCATTACTAGCTGCCGCCCGCGGCTTCGCACGCGTTGTTTCTATGGAAACGTTAAAAGGTGATTTCTATCCCATGGGAACTGATTTATGGGATAAAAAGTATGTTTGATTCCAGGATTATAATTATCGGTATACAAAATTTCTGTCCGATCCGTTCAGTAGTTTTGGCGTGAAGAGGTAACAAACATCCATCCATACATCCATCCATCCAAACTTTCGCATTTATAATATTAGTGTGATGTGACTTTAGCGGATATTAGGTAAATAAATAAAGCCTTTATTTGGATAACTTACTATTGTTTCTCATAGCATACATCATTTAACACTTCTTCTATGTGATCCGTTTGCCCTTGTTTGGAATAGGTCTATTCCATTCGTTTCTGTGCCTGCCAGTCCTTGACCATTACTTTTCAGCTCCAGTTTTTAAGTTATACTAACCAAAATAATTTAGGTATTGCGTTGTACATTGTATAGGTTCATAAGCTATAATAATCGTTTCCAACGTGAACCGATTTCATTGAACCTACCTGTAATATACGCGTGATAATTAGGTAAAACTTTTCATAATCTCTAACTAGAATGTAATTAATATGTCGAGGATTGTTCAACAAATCATCAACTAGTGATTTTTATTGCCCATTTGTCATTCGAAACGATTTGTTTCAAAACAAACAAACAACCACTCCAAATACTCACTGGATCGAAACACTGGATCAACAAAAAACAGCCTCAACATTTCATAATGTACGATCACTAAACACAACCGTAAAATCAGTTGTCCCTCGACTTTAGCACTTCAGGGAGAACATTTATATCAATTTTATCACAATTTTCGATACTAAGCTGTCAGTATAACGTAACTTATCCGCTACTGCGTTAAAGTATAAAGTTTCAATACTTTTACAGTCGCTCTTAAACACTGATTGGGCTGCAAACACATTAGTAACTCTCGCGCAATAAATGAAGATGACACTGGGCATAATGCTGTGTCCCCAAGGGCCATAAAATAAATTGAGGCTTTTGCGATCCTTTGACGCCGCGTCGCGTCATAAATAACGAGGTGTAAAGCTGCTTTCGGATTCCGTGAAATGAAACGTTTGTAACAGCCTATAATCATTAAAATACATACTTAAGGGTCCGGCGGAGGATGAATTTCCCATACAAACGTAGTACCGAAATGATTTGTAATTTGAGAATATTTTCACCATGGCTTGCTTTTATTTATATTAGAATAGTATTTATTTAGGTTCCTGCCACAAGCTTTTTTCAAAATACTTATCTAGAAAAATACTAAGAAAACATTCATTCTTTGATGTAAAAATGCGATTCGGTTTAATTTCATTTCAGACAGGTATTTTGAAAAAAAATTGTGTTTGGAACCTAGATAAATACTATTTTAATACAAATAATAGCAGACCATGGTGAAAATATTCTCAAATTACAAATCATTTTGGTACTACGTTTGTATGGGAAATTCATCATCCGCCGGACCCTTAAGTTCTTTACCTATATCTACTAACTTGTTACCTACCTACCTTGTTTATTTTGTACCTAAGTATCTATATATTTTCTTTACTTCAGGCTGGTCCTTGTGGCATTTTATAGAAGAAATAAAAATCTTTATTAGCAAAGAAAATTACAATCGAATAAAATAAGTTGGTTTGAATTAAGCAGTCAGGTGTTCATCAGTCGTCGAAATGACGGTTTTCACCGTTATATTCACAGATATTGAACATAAAAATATTCATTTTACATGTCAACTAGATAGCTTAGTTGCCAACGCCAATTCGCATAAAGTGATGCATTGTCATTACTGATATAATTATGATATTTCTATGCTAACGGTATCAGTGCTGTCGGCACTGTTAGTTTGATTAAATAAGGTAGGAATATACAATGTTATTAGGTAGGTACTGTACCACTCGTGTGCCAGAACTGGCATTTCATTGCCAAAATTTTCCAACCGCGAAAATCTTTAGTTTTTGTCAAACTGCGTAACCGGATGGCTGATGATATTGAGTTGTTGTTAGTCGGTGTTGAAATGCTTCATTTGTGTATTGTGAATGGTTTCTGTATCGTTGATATTTGCTGTATATTGTTGCCATATTAGCATAACTTCCATTTTTAAGCAAACTTACACAGCCAAAGATTGACACGTTTTGCGATTTAATTTTAGTTACGAACACGGACAAAGTTCGACATTTTATACAATGATGTTGTAGCTTCCGCCCGCGGCTTCACACGCGTTGTTTTTATGGAAACGTTTTGAGGTTATTTCTATCCCATGGGAACTGATTTATGGGATAAAATATGTTTGATTCTACGGTTAGACTTACCTGTATGCAAAATTTCAGCCTGATCCGTTCAGTAGTTTTGGCGTGAAGAGGTAACAAACATCCATTCATCCATTCATCTATCCATCCATCCATCCAAACTTTCGCATTTATAATAATTAGTGTGACTAGTAATGGCGGAAAAGATTGATTTGAAAATAACTTGGAAGGCGTAGTTATGTTACTTACAATTCAATAGTACCTACCTGTACAAAAGTTACGTTTCCGTCCAAAGGTTGCCTGTAAGAGATCGCTCTGAGCGCTAAGGCCGCCTATTGTGCAACTGTTTCTGTGTTTTCTGTTTTATTTTTCTCTATCTTAGTGTGCAATTAATTTTATTGTATTGTTACATGTCTTAAATACCTTATAGAGTCATACTAGTGAATCAAAAAATATTGGTTGTCTGTAAAGTCGGTTTACTGACGATAGTTGAACGTGACAACGTCTTAAGAAAATACTGATGGAATGGTAGCATTTGATACTCGATCAAAACATGTAAATGTACTATAGTATAACAGCTGTCCACGCAGACGCATCGCTCACTCAAGTAGGAGAGAGACGGATGTCGAGCGCTCTCGCTTGCACTTCAAGCCTTACATGGAACGCCTCAGAGCGAGGTAACGCCGCATGACGTCATGTTTTTTCGTGCGTGCAGCCGGCTCTATCGAATTATAAGACGTTGTCACGTCAAAATAGATCCCCAGAAGTGAAATAACATCGGCGTGCGAAATAGCACCGGCTCATGGGAATCTCACCGGCGGCGCGAACCCAGCGAAATGACGCGCGATCGACAATTGTCTTGACGTCACACATCACGATACAATGTTCACACGGTAACTACACGGGGCTGTAGTGTCACACGATTCATAGGCTCCTATTAGACTCTACCAGTGTCTCCAACAAGCAAGCTTTTTTGGCAAGCTGAAGACAGGGCGCTATGGCGCTCATTAGGGGAGGCCTATGTCCAGCAGTGGACTAATATAGGCTGATGATGATGATGATGATGAGTGTCTCCAACTACACCGTAATTACGGTAGACATACCACTATTTAGCCGGTTTTACCACCTACCATACTGACCTTTGACGACCTCTGTGGCGCAGCGGGCGAAGGTCTGCCTAGCAGGAGGTTGCGGGTTCGATTCCCTCCTAGGGACAAATGTTTGTACGATCTGCAGATATTTGTTCAGGGGTTCTGGATGTTTTCTATGTATAATAAAAAATATCTATCTATGTAGTGTATTAAGTATATCAGTTATCTAGTACCCATAACACAAGCTCTGCTTACCTTGGGGCTAGATAATGCTGTGTGAATTGTCCAGTATTATTTATTTATTTATTTATGATGTGTCACAAACGGGATCGGTCTTCTGTGCGGATAGCGTTAATCATGCTGGCTCAATTGTTTTTACAATGAAGATATTACAATACAATACAATACAATACAAAAATGCTTTATTGTACACCATAAAAATAACAATACAAGGAGACATTACACGAGACAAGTACAATGGGCGGCCTTATCGCTTAAAAGCGATCTCTTCCAGACAACCTTTGGATGGAAAGAATTATTTGAATTTAAGAAAGGCAGGGGGTGTACCGAAGACTATGTAAAAAAAAAATACATACCATTATGAATACAAAATAGAAACAAATAATAAACAAATATAAATAATGCAAATATATATGTGTATATATATTTAAATAAAAATAATTAGGCTACTTATATACATAAATAAATAAATAGTATGTACCAAGATTCACTTTTTTGCCAGGAAAAACTCCTTAACACGAGCTTTGAAAACTGGTAAAGATACAGCTTTTCTAATAGACTCTGGCAGTGCATTCCACAACCTTATGGCCTGGATGGAGAAGGATTTGTCGTAGAAACTGGTTTGTGAGGTGGCATATTCAGATATTATTACTACATTAAAACTCATTGTTTTTTTTTATACGTTGGAAAATAATGACGACTAATCATTGCGGTCGATAGCGATTGAAGGTGTATTCCAAGCTTATAATTATAAAAACGATTACGTTTCCGTCAAATATAAAAAAACGGTTACCTTATTAACCTATAGAAAAAAATCATGCTTATTCATGTTTATTAGAGTTACGTTTGCAAAACACAATTTTCCATATTGACAGTGGCGACGCAGCGGGCGCAGGCAAAACCAGCAAAAACTGAACCTCATACTGTGTTGCACTGCAGAGTACTCCATTCTTAACAGAAATAACAAAGCAAATTGGAGAGATGACATTGATTGTTTCGTAATTAAAATTCTTCCAGCAAAAGCTAATGGTAAGGAACTCATGGTAACAAGTGGTATTCTCGACAAATTAACACAGATAAATAAGCGACTTCTTATTAAAATAACAATACAATAGGTACTTCTCGTTATAATTTTGATACTCAAAATACAAATTTCGTACATAATTTAATTTAGAATTTGACTTATTATTTGATAATAATTTTGTAGTTTCGTAAAAAATAAAAGCTACCTTCTATTTTTTTTTGTTTTGAATACGAATAAAAATTAAGCACACGTAATAAAATACAAACAAGGGAAAACAAGTTAGAGTTCTACGTGCAGGCCAAATTTCATCTTGATCTATCTATTCAGTCGTATAAGAAATATTTGGTTCCTAAGAAACATTTTATCACACTTTCGCCTTTTTATTACTTGAAGGATTATAATGCAGGAAAGCCTGTCGAGCCTATAGTATAAGGCATTTTTTAAAGCTGCGCGATCCTCTTTTGTATTATACCGGATACCTGAATTTTGTTTTATACTAGATGCCTGGATTTGTGACGTAATGGTGCTCCCACACTGCTGTTAGAAAATGTTAACTAATGTTAGTAAACATTTTTTTACAAACATTTGATCACAAATGTTATAAAATGTTATAAATGTTTTCATGTTAGACAATGTTAGTAAACATTTTATAACAAAATAAAACATTCGTTATCTTTTGTTTGAAATATTGCACTATATTTTTCTCTAGCTTTTAGCGTTTGGCGCATATAGCGCCTTTTGGCGCCAATAAGAGCGCTTTTTCTTTTTTTTCTTAACAAAAAATAAAAGCTATTCCAATGAGCAAATCGTCTTCCATTTTCATGTAGACACCTCAGAACGCAAAACCAAACTGCGAGCCAAAAATGTTATAAAATGTTAGTAAACATTTTCCGTCAGTGTAAGAGCACTTGTAACATCTAACATTTTCTAACAAAATGTAACAATTTATAACATTTGTTAGTAAATGTTATAGTGTTAGAAAATGTTTGTAAACATTTTCTAACAGCAGTGTGGGAGCACCATAAGGGTGGATAACTGTATGAAAAAACAAGACAATCGCGCTAGCTTTTAACAAATCATCTATAGAGCTTATGCTCCAGCTACTGATTGCTATTAAAAATTAATCTGTTGCAAGATAGAGGCATTAAACGATAATTATAGCGTCTACTTGAATGCATGGATAAGCAGACTGATGGTAAATTAATTACATATTAGGTATTACATTCATTATAAGGACAATTGAAGAGCTTTGGCATTTCAATGCTCTTGTAACAGTAAAGTTGTTTTCGATGTCTATTGACTAGGGCCTTTGTATGGAATGAACAGATTATACGCTATTTAGTTTTGAAAGAAATTACGAAATTAATCACTTCAAAATCTTTATTCATCGTTTAGGTACCTAAAACTATTGCAAACCCACAAGCTTCTACTAGGTACCTACTAAATGTTAATCTGACCAGAATAAAATTATAGTAAAATTATGCGATTTGTTAATCTAGGATGAGTCTGGGTTAGGTTCGGCGAGGTCACTTAAAAAACGACATTCTTTAGCAAGGCCATATTTCGTAGGTCATTGTAGCGTTCTTATGCTAAATAAATTGAGCTAGGTAATCTAACTATGAAGACTTTTGTAATGTATTTTATAGGTATTTGAGACAAATATCTAGCGGGGGTATTTTTACGATAATAAGATGTTTTTACAAAAACTAGAAACCGACTCCACATTTCTAAATATACTGTTCCGTACCTGAAAAGGAAAAAAGGGACATTTATAGCATAGATATAAGAGTAAAATTCTGTAGACTTTATTTTCTATTTTATTTTCGAATTTTAGGAAAACTTACAGTTAGAAAATTACAAAATATGAAATATTAGTACAAATACACGAAAATTACATGTACTTGACTGAGGGCTATATAGGAAGTTTCCACTGTTAGCAGATATAGTACGTTCTCCCAGCGCTATCTCAACAAATGGCCTGTACTGTGTTACAATGCAACTAAACTCAAGACACGCTATTTCCAACCTATTGCATATATCTAACTAATGAACAACAATGATGAAAAACGTATCTATACCGAAGTTCGATCGAGATAACAATACACGTGAAACACGTACGCCGGCAGCGCCGGTCCGACTGTGACTGAGGTGGGTGGACCTAATTAGACCTAATTTGAGCGTTCCATTTTCGAGAAGCTAGTGTCCAATCTCCCGAATTTTACTCACATCGGTGGTTTATAGGATCACTTTGTGATCCGTCTGTCAACCCATCCGTCTGTCAACAAATCGGTACCTCCGGTTTCTGAGGAAAGGCCTCAGGAATGCTAGGAGGTACCGATTTGAAATTAACATCAAATACTCACTATCGTCGTCGTCTCTCAATCACTCTCTTGGAGCCGCCGGGATGTAAATCAAACTTCTAAGTCAACGCAATCAAAAGTAACAGCCGTTAATGTCCGAATATTTTGAAATTTCTAAGGGAATCGGAAGGACATAAAACCTATAGGGTACTTCCCGTAGATCTACAGTCATGAAATTTGGCAAGAGAATAGTACAAGTGAAAGAAAAAATCCGAAAACCATATAAGTACCTATTTGAAGTTTATTCACAAAAAAAAATACTTCTGATTCTCGCCATGGACCAAAACCTATAGGGTACTTCCCACTGACCTAGAATCATTTTGTCAAGAAGCAAGCAGTCTTTCAGCACAAATAAAAGAAAAAATCCGAAAACCGTAAATTTGTAGGTTATTAAAAAAAAATTTGATTCTGGCCATGGAAAACCTATAGGATACTTTCCGCTAACAAAATTACGCTTCATAAAATTTGGCGAGAAACAAGGTCTTCAATCAATTATACGGAACCCTTCGTGCGCGAATCTGACTCGCACTTGGCATTTTATTTTAAGTTTTACGGGAGGCGAGACTAAAACTTATGGGAGCAAAAAATATCACTTTATTTCCGTGTCAGTGATTAGTTTTATATTTTGACCTTTTCTAAGTGTACATTTATTGTATTTATGGAAATAAAGAGTTTTTGATTTTGATTTTATACAAACAGAAAAAAAAAAAATTACAACAAATAAAGCACGAATTTAAGCCCCTACGGGTAACCCACCAATAACTCGCCCCTAATTAAGTTTAAGTAATGATAGCAAAAAGACAAAATATTTAAACGAAATCAATCATTATTCTTATGGGTGTTTTGCGGCAGAGCTAAGGTGCTTAGTGTAATCAGTATCAATCATAGCTGGACATCCAATTAGATGTTTACGGCTTGCCGCCTCTTAATAGATTGCTACTTGACTAGGCATTTAAACGAAGTACCTACTACAAACTTATACTAACACTTGGGTTTTCTACGTTTTATCGATGGGCCTATAGACATGCATGTTTATGTTTTAGACTTCCTATTTTATTATCAGTATAATGAACAAAGTTCACTTAAACGAGAATGTATAATTATGCAATATTCTCAAACTTGCTATGTTAACTAATTAATATATTTTGCTATAATGTAATACATAGGTAGTAAGCTAATAGTTTAAGTTTTCTTTACAGTGATGTTTGTGTTTAGTACCATTTGTTTAGCAAATTTTGTCTATTAAAAATATTTAAGACTAAATTAAAACAACAGTTTAAATTTTTTCTTAAATATGTGCAACGATAAACACTTTTTAATGTTATCAGGTTATAAACGCACAACTTAATGTGAGTTTCTTAAACAAATAAATTAAGTTCCGTGATCGGTACAACTTTAGGGCACATTACGTTATCTGTGCTATATAGGTAGGTTCAAAAACCATCCAAAAATGGTTTATCATCATCATCAACCTATATTAGTCCACTGCTGGACATAGGCCTCCTCTAATGAGCGCCATAGCGCCCTGTCTTCAGCTTGCCGCATCCAGCATTTGTCATCCCACCTGACAGACAAAACTGGTTCGACAAAACTACCTTTACTTAGCTTATAATTATTTATTGTCTATGATCTTGATTTGTAAGAGAGAAATAAACGTTATAAACGTTGGTTGCCTGGAAGAGATCGCTCTTAGCGATAAGGCCGCCCATTGTACATTATCTGTAGGTATTTGTCTTTTTGTTTTCTGTGATTTTTGATTTCTTGGTGTGCAATAAAGAATATTTGTATTGTATTGTTATAGATTTCTAAGCAGATAAGAATAAGCCTTTCAAATTATCGACTTCAACTTGACCTTAAAGTCACACCTACAGGCTGACCCACCCGCTATTCGCTCGTATTTCATTAATACCCCGAATAATGTTTGTTTCCATGCAAACTCCTAGTTTAAAAGTAAGGAAACCTATGAATCCCATTTCCACGCTCTGTGTCAAAAATTGTATTTAAGTTTAACAGTCATCTAGTACCCATAACACAAGCTCTACTTAGCTTGGGGCTAGATGATGCTGTGTGGATTGTCCAGAATTATTTATTTATTTTATTTATGTATAACAGAGAAGACACACACCTGTATATATTAAATGCAGACAAGAATAATTTGAAATCGTAAAAGCAGCGTAGCATTTTAGCATATCAACATTTTAAGCCGACATCAAAGTAAGTAGGTACTCGTATCTCTCTCTCAAAAGCCTCATTTTATTTTTTTATTAAAACTCGTCCAAAAAACCCAATGAACTGTTGTAAAAACAAACGTTCACACATTTACCACTTCACAAGTTCATAGTAACATGGCCATTAAACAGCGAGATTTGACAAGTGTTCTTAAAATTTAACTCGCTTGACAACCTCAGCACAATGTGCACAAACAGTTCACCGAAATGGGATTTCATACACGTCTAATGTTGCGTGGCGATGGCGAGTGTGTGGGTTAAGCTTGAGTTGAGTAAGGAGCGGAGCGATTAACTGAACAACGAGCGAAGAGATTAACGGAACGACGAGCGAAGCGAGCTGAAGACGTAGTGAAGTCTATTTTCTCATGCATACGGTCATCGTGCCGTGCAAAGTAGAAATGTATGGCACGGGCGGCACACGGTCGCGGCACGGTCGCCGTGCCATGTGATAGCGGTCTATTTCGCTCATGCATTACTACCTATACATGTGAAAAGGCACTAAGTATGAAAGAAGTAAGAATTTGAAATGTCATAGGCGAGTTTATTAATGTAGAGTACTTTACACTCGACTTAACTGACTCTAAACTTTGTTTGTTTTATTTGATAAATGTATAATTTGATTTTTACTGGTTTTATACTATTATTAAGTTTGATGAAGGCCAACTCAGCCGGATTTTGATTTAGAAGATTTTATTGAAGAATCTGGTGTCAAACCCTGTCGATATGAATTTGATCTACACCACAAAAAGATAATGAAGTACCTGTCTAAAGCGATTGTTCAAAGTAGTTTTGACTTCTTCAGATATCAATTTATCGATTCAAAGTAAAGCACCCAGAAGCTAAGGCCGATGATAAAATAAATGCTAATATGTTGCGGCGAGTATAATCGGTTCAAAATACCAAATTCTACACCTCAATCTCCAGGCCAACCACGGTGTAAAAACTAGCTTAACCGAATTATTCTAAATTTAATATAATTTTAATAATTAATCTACACTAACGACATGGAAGGCCCAGGATTAGATGGCGTGACGAGCTCGAGGCACATCTTCCATCGTGGCTTGTCGCAGCGTTGGATCACGAGGAGTGGAAGGAGAAAAGGGAGGCCAGCAGTGAGACAGCAATAGCTTAAAAATAAATAATAATAAAGTATATCGGTCGCGGACAATCCCGCTTCTGAATCCGCTCAGCTTATCACCACACACAAGTACTGCTAGACAAACATCAATGTTTGAGAATTGATGTTTGTTAAATATTAGCCCATGGCTTACCAGTCTCATCGTCGGTTAATAGAAAGACCTATCAAAATA
Source organism: Eupithecia subfuscata (assembly GCA_963564075.1). NCBI lineage: Eukaryota > Metazoa > Arthropoda > Insecta > Lepidoptera > Geometridae > Eupithecia > Eupithecia subfuscata. Next base: position 7,233,618 of record OY751114.1, read on the forward strand.
ATCAGCGTGGCACGCGTCGATAAGAAAACATCGATAGGAGGCAATCGATGTTTTTCTTTAATTTGGATGGGATTAAAGCCAATAATAATGTTTGCTCATGCATTTGACCGTGTAATTAGGGAAGTTAGGAATTCTCGGATTTACCCATTACTAATCTGTCGAAAGGTTTTAATTACAAACAAGTAAATATGAAGGTAATCGATGCTTGAGACATGGATGAAGTATTTTTTGAGCACAAAGCACAAGAAAGATATGGGTATGGGCCACCCAGAAAGCTTACTTGGGTCACCGAAGAGATATTTACTCACTCTGTCAAATACGGACGTAAGGACGCTACAAGCCTGTAGATGCCTGGTAACTCAGTCATAGCGGACGTAAGCAACATATTATCTTAAAAAATATACATATTTATTGATGTATAAAGAATCCAGGTAACAGTTTACCATTTATTTTATACGAATCCAATCACAAAGTTAGGTTTTTGTCGGTCAACGGTTGTACTGTAGAGAACAAGAATCATAATAAATAGAAAAGTTTATTTAGGCCTCTGACAAGGGCACTGCCAAATTCTGTTAAGTCAATGATAAATAAATAAATAATAAATAAATAAATAATACTGGACAATCCACACAACATCATCTAGCCCCAAGCTAAGCAGAGCTTGTGTTATGACTGATATACATAATGTATTACATTACATAGATAGATATTTTTTATTATACATAGAAACGACCAGAACACCTAGAACAAATGTTTGTAGATCGTACAAACATTTGTTCCAAGGCGGGAATCGAACCCGCAACCTTCTGCGCCGCAGGCGGACCTTCGCCCACCACGCCACATCGGTCGTCTGTAAGATGAATCTCAATAAGAACCAATAAGATTTCGAAGACTACACAATCACTCTCTACTCTACAAAAACACACTTAAAACAAAAGGTTTATATTTTATTTCTGTGAATAGCAAAGCGTTTGACCATCATCTCACTTATGAAAGTGAAGATGTGACCTAAGATGGAGCACGCTTTGCCAGAAGGAACTTATTCACTGGGGGTTTGAAGACACCGAAATTTAGGTATAGGTACCTACCTACTCTATTTTATTATATAATTTTGATGGTGCAATCAAAGTATTATCTATCTAAGTATATATCTACCGGGAAAACCAACAGGGTAAGTTAGATTAGTTAAACATATTTATAAGTTACCTCGCCTCACCCCGAATTTACCGTTAGAAAATCGGATAGGTGTGATCCGATTTTCTAACGGTAAATTCGGGTTTTTTTATAGCGGTTTATGTTCGAAGGGTTTTGTCAATCTCAACGCTAAAAATTGCAGAAATATGTAATATAACTCTACCAATACCTATGAACATTTAAAAGCGCTTTTGGACGTTCAACTCCTTTCAGCTATTTTTATCGACTCTACTTCTAGTTCTCTCATGCTCAAGTAATATGACTAATAACTTCCCTAATTTCACACTTGTTTCACTCGCACTTTTTACCAACCCACCCTAATGATATAACCCGCATAATAACGTTATTAGCATGTTATATATTTGCTATACAGCTACAAGTAGGTACTTTACTCATTCGATAGAAACACGTTAGAATAACCGCTACTGAAGGTAATTCAGTTCTTCTAGACATATGTCTAGGCATAATAGTCTTCGACTGTGTCGCCGGCGGCATAGCGCGGGGCGTAGCTCAACCGGTAAAAAAGAGCTGAATGAAAGTACTATAAATGGCTAAAAAATCTTATATAGTTCTCCATAAAAATGTATCATACCTACTTATAGCCTGCTCATTGTAATAGTAACTAAACTAGATATTAACTAGATACAGACATAATTATTTAAATAAGACCTATTTTTAGTAAAAATATGAGAAGGAGCTTTTTTCCTGTAAAACAGCTACATTGTAGCTACCACAGGAGACAGAGCTCTAACTTTATTTGTTACAAATGCTTTAAAAATAAACGATTTTGTATTTGATATTTTTAAGTTGCAGTAAGCATGACGCTTGGCGCTCATTAGGGGAGGCCTATGTCCAGCAGTGGACTAATATAGGCATACAAAAGGAGATACTGACAAGCAACGCTAGAACACGCATTCACGCAACATGCAGCGTGGTGCGTGGCAGTGTGTTGATCGTCTAATATACCTACCTATCGAATGTTCCTTTATGTTGCTACTGTACTTTTATTTATCTGACGGATTACTTTTCCGCTTTCGTTCTTGAGATAATTTTGTGGAAACTTCCTACAAGGTGACGATTTAATCACGTTTTGATTGGCTACGTGGGCGCTACACCATTTATTATCTCGTCTTATTCTATGTTATTGAATGGGTCATGAGGTTTACTAGGCCGGATGTGCAAACAATTGCTGTACAGAAACATCTGGTAAATGAAGTACGTAGCTATTTTGAAGGAGCGGGAGAAAACTGATACCTAAATCACTGATGGCCTCGAAAATTTCGACGTCTTCGATGACGACTTTATTGTAACGAGGTAAACGAGTTATAATATTTTATGCAAAATAAATAAACGTACAGGTAATAAAGACGGGTTATAAAATTATCGAGGGGAACCTCTGACCCATGTAGAGAGTTTAAGTGCTGACATACCTACCCAAGTATAGTACATTGTTTTCAGCTTTGCACGTAGTTGGGTGGTGCTAGGTACGTGCTATTCTTTATGTATGTACTTGTCAAAATACGTGAAAATTGCTAGTTGGTTCATTTATGGGATTTGGCTACGACCGGCAATCATGTTTATCTATTGTATTGCTATGATAGAAGCGAAACAGATAAACACCTCTATAGAAAGCAATAAATGATTTAGTATAGATTCCCACCCATGGGCCGATTTAGTGTATAGGGCCGCCGAGCCAGTGATCGAAACTTTTCCATTTTAATTTGAACTGAGATTGTGTTAATGTAATACACAGACATAAAACTAGCTGCGTGTGATTTAATACCTTACACATTATCGAGTCTGACTTATGTTGACTTTTGCAATTCTTAAAAACGTTGAAATAGAAATATAAGTACTCTACCCTTACTCAAAATCCTTGAATACCATGCAATGAACACATAAGATTGTGTTATATAATAGGTGCCTGCCTAACACATAATCGATTCAGATTTTTGGTACTTTTGAGATTCTTCAAAACGATGAGATAAGTATACAAAAGTCTCTATCCTTACTCTAAATCTTTGAATAACTTGCAATGAAGACATAAGATTGTGTTATATAATAGGTGCCTGCCTGCCTAACACATAATCGATTCTGACTTTTGGTACTTTTGAGATTCTTCAAAACGTTGAGATAAGTATACAAAAGTCTCTATCCTAACTCTAAATCCTTGAATACCATGCAATGAACACATGAATGAGTGCCACCGGGTACACCACCGGAACACTGCCATCCACCCACCGATCACCATAAGTACATACTGCAAACGTGCACTTACATCTATACAACCTTATCGCTCTAAGCGAAACCTATCCACAAATGCGACCCAGGCTGTCAATAACCACTCTTTATTTCGACATGGTACGTTCTGTGACTGTAGTAAAGTAATGATGGTAAACAATTATCCAGTTCAACCGGTGTCACTTTGCCGAGGGCTAGGTCCCTCTGTAATCTGTCTTGCCTTCATTCAGAAATAATCATTCACTAGAACATTCTTTAGAATTATTGAGATTGCTTTGGTTTAAATGACGCTTGGTCTGTTCTTGGTAGTATTGAGTAGCAATTTTCTATTATATGAAAATTAACTTCGCACGCGTATAGTGATAAAAAGTAGCCTATGGCCTGCCCCGAGATATCATCTATTTCTATGCCAAACATTATCGTTCAGCCGTAAACGTGAAAGAGTAACAATTTCAATTTCAATTTATTTATTCAACAACTTTACAGGACAAACCACTTAAGTCTACATATATCTAACTCAACTTAACTTAAAACTAAAATTAAAACTTAACTTAAAATTAAAAGTAACAGACAGATATAGACAAAATTAGGTACCTACTCTCAGATTTATAATATTAGTATTGATAGGTACTCTCTTTAATCACAAAGATATTTCAAACGATCGTTTAATTAAATTCAAATTCATTTATTAATTCAGACACACAAAGATCCATAGATTAGAGTACCTAGTAGTAAATGTCACACAGATAATCAAACAATAATACAGTCGTTAATAACAGAATTAATTTATATAATAAATTTGTTTGGCGCAGGGGTTGATCAGGCTTGACATCCAATGCCTTTACTGCAATGTCTATAAGCCAGAACCACAAAGATATTTCAAACGATCGTTTAATTAAATTCAAAATCATTTATTAATTCAGACACACAAAGATCCATAGATTAGAGTAGTAGTAAATGTCACACAGATAATCAAACAATAATACAGTCGTTGATTGATAACAGAATTAATTTATATAATAAATTTGTTTGGCGCAGGGGTGATCAGGCTTGACATCCAATGCCTTTACTGCAATGTCTATCAGCCAGAACCCCTATTAGACTGATGGTGCTGCCCAGTATACTGCGTTTTATAGATCTTATTTTATTGCGAATCACAGCGTAAGGTCCTTCATGTCCATTAAAATGTAACAAAAGATGGTAGCACTGAATAATTTGATATGCTGGAATGCTGGCTCAGTATATGCTGGAATGCTGATGATAGGCAAAGGCCCAGCTGTGATGCCTGTTACTGTCACAATTTATCTCGATTTTTTTTAGACAAATCATCGGCCACGGCGGCCAATCTCAACAAAGACTAGCCAGGTGCTCAGGACATATTATAGTGCCCAAGTGTGTGCGCAAACACAGGTGCACTCTCTATTTCCTCACTCATAATCCGATGGTAACCGACACGACCGGGGAGTGGCCGGCGGAGGTATATCTCTTTATTTTATTTTTCTATGGAAACTTCAATAAGTCTTCTCGCTTATATGCCAGTCCATTGTGATAAACTTGAAGGTTAAACAAACTTACCTTAAGTGAAGTTTGGCCATAATTACACGAGTCTGCATCCGAAGAAAAGAAAGTTCTTCTCTTCAAACCATGCTCAATAGTAAAATAGTTGTTCTTATGGGTTTAAGCTTATGCTCAAACCCATAAGAACAACTATTTTACCCTTGGCGGCAGAAGCAAAGCATTGTGGTGGTAGTTTTATTAATTTAGATCTATTTCTATGGAGTACTAGCTCATCTTCGCTATTGTGATGAGTTTGCGCCACAAACGGAATATGAACCACAGAGTAAGGTTATTATGTCTGCATGTGTACCTAAGGACATTAATGCTTTCTTGGATTTAGAATCCAAGTTTTTTTTTCAAATATGCATTACAATACTGGTAAGGTTTGGTTTTGTTTTTGACAGTTTTCATTCATGACTTCGTTCGTTTCTTGTCCGTTTTCGAATTCCAAAGAATTATCTTAAGAACTTCTTCTTGAAAATTTATCGCTTCTTGTGTACAATTATGCGTTGTGTAGTGTAAATACTTCTTGGTTTGTACGACAGTCGGTGCCAAACCGACTGTCTGTCATACTAGCACAACTTTTATTCAGATAAAACCACATTATTGGGTTTTAATCGTTTTATTTATAACAATTTATCTGAATAATAAATACGTGATGAATAATGGCTTCTCTAGCGCGACTGCTAAGGCCAGATAAATTCGACATTGATCCGGGAGCTCCCAGGGCCGAACTCAAGTACCGGTATTGGAAAGAGACGTTCCAGAACTATCTAGCTGTAGAAACGGAGTCGAATAAAATATCAGATGGCACCAAATTAAAAATATTATTGAATAATATTTCACCGAACATATACTCGTTTATTCGAGAGGCAAAAGAATACTGCCGTAAGTTCATTGGACAAAATATATCTTAAATGTAAAAATGAGATTCACGCCAGATATCTACTTACCTCAACTAGACAGAAGCCAGAAGAAACAGTAGCAGACTATTTGCGCACACTTCAACAACTAGCATATGAATGCAACTTCAAATCTGTAAGTGCTGAAGAATACAGAAATGAATATGTGCGGGATGTTTTTATCGCGGGTATTGAATCGAACAAGATTCGTCAACGACTTCTAGAGAACTTAAATATAACTCTGGAGGAGGCGAGAAATCAAGCGATGTCACTCGAAATGGCTGAAATGAATTCAAAAGATTTTAGCAATGATGTACATACAGGCTTGCTGAGCCAAATAGAAAACACTGACGAGGGAAACCAGAGTACCCAAAATTTGGCTGCGGCACCGATAACACGCAGACGCTGTTTCTTTTGTGGCGGAAACATTCACCAAAGGGTAAAGTGCCCAGCGTTTCACTCAACTTGTACAAAATGTGATAAGAAAGGTCATTTCGCCAAGGTTTGCAGAAGTCAAAATGCAATCAAACCTACAGCAAACGCAGTTGTTAAAAATGAACTTTATGCGGGAGCAATATCAGCAGCATCACCAAAGAGTCTACGCAAGACAATAGTCTCTATCACTATCAATAACTACAAAGCCGACGCGTTAATCGATAGTGGAAGTTCTATGAGCTTTATCGACGAAAATTTCGCAAAGATGCTAAATTTAAAACGCCATCCATGGAAAGAGGTTATAACATTAGCTTCGAAAAAACGTACTACATCCATTGATGGATTCTGTTATGCAACTATTATATTAAATGAACATACATACACTCAAAGGCCTCTATATATCCTAGAAGATTTATGTGCTGACGTTATTATTGGCCATGATATTCTAAACGAACACTCATCGGTAGAGATCTCTTTTGGAGGTGTAGAAAAACCACTCAGAATATGCAGTGTTATGGAAGCTACGGTACCCCCAGTTTCACTCTTCACTAATCTATCTAGCAACGTGAAACCAATCGCTATAAAGTCACGAAAGCGTACTGAAGATGACAATAAATTTATCAGCGAAGAAATTGACAAACTTTTAAAGAGTAATGTCATTGAACCTAGCAATTCACCTTGGCGTGCTCAAGTTTTGATCACCGGAGGCACAACGCATCGCAAACGTCTTGTCATAGACTACTCCTTAACTATCAATAGATTTACTGAATTGGATGCGTACCCTTTGCCGAACATGGAATCTATTGTATCGAAAGTAGCAGAGCACAAATTTTTCAGTCAAATAGATCTCAGAAGTGCTTACCACCAAGTGCCTATATTGAAGACTGAAAGAAAATACACAGCGTTCGAAGCATGCGGAAATTTGTACCAGTTCACTCGAATACCATTTGGGGTAACCAACGGAGTAGCTGCTTTTCAGAGAACTTTACACCATGTGATCTCTAGAGAAAAACTGACAGGTACATATGCATATCTAGATGACGTAACTGTCTGTGGCAAAACAAAAGAAGAGCATGACCAAAATTTAAAACGGTTTATGGAGGTTGTAGCCAAATATAACCTAACACTGAACAAAGAGAAGTGTTTATTCAGCCAAAACCATATTAAACTATTGGGTTATACAGTTGAGAACAATACGATCCGGCCAGATAAAGAACGCCTCAGTCCTCTAATGAATCTCCCTATCCCAGATAACTTGCAAGCTTTAAAAAGGGCTCTCGGCATGTTCGCCCATTATTCTAAATGGATAAGGGACTTCTCCCAAAAGATCAGCCCATTGACAAAAGTCTCTGAATTTCCTTTAGATGAATACGCAAATGATTGCTTTCAAAATCTAAAGAAAGATATCATGAAATCAGCGCTGACAACCATAAATCAAAACGAGACGTTTACTGTAGAAACCGATGCTTCGGAACACTCTATTGCGGCTGCTCTTACCCAAAACGGTCGTCCAGTGGCTTTCTTCTCCCGGACACTCAATGACTCCGAAAAACGTCATTCATCAATTGAAAAAGAAGCGAGTGCTGTGGTTGAATCTCTCAGAAAATGGCGACACTATCTTATTGGAAGGCATTTTATCCTGATAACCGATCAACGCTCAGTTTCATTCATGTTTAAGCAATCTCATAACAGCAAGATTAAAAATGAAAAGATAGAAAGATGGCGCCTAGAGCTATCAAATTTTAAATATGACATTATTTATCGTCCTGGCAAAGATAACGTCACAGCTGATACCCTGTCCCGTGTATGCTTAAATACATATATCTACAAGTAACAAACTGCATGAGTTACATGAGATCATGGGACATCCTGGTATTGTGCGGATGGCACACTGGATACGGTCGAAGAATTTGCCTTATTCTACTGACGATATCAAGAAGATGACATCTGCTTGTCGTATTTGTGCAGAAATTAAACCGAGATTTGCAAAGATGCAAGGTAATCTTATTAAAGCAACTGCATCATTCGAAAGACTTAATATTGATTTCAAAGGACCTCTACCTACCAATACGCAGAATCGCTATATTTTGACAATCATAGATGAATATTCGAGATTCCCTTTTGCCTACCCATGTAAGGATCTCTCTGCTGGCACCGTTATCAAATGTTTTAACGATTTATTCACAACTTACGGTGCCCCACAGTACATTCATTCAGATCGTGGGACCGCCTTCATGTCAAATGAATTACGACATTTTCTAGCATCGCATGGAGTTGCTTGTAGCCGGACCACACCTTATAACCCACAAGGAAATGGGCAAGTAGAACGACTCAATGGCACCCTATGGAAAACTATAAAGTTGTGTCTGCGGACTAGGCAGCTTGACACAGAAAACTGGGAGCGTGTGCTATTACCAGCCCTTCATTCAATTCGTTCTTTATTGTGTACGTCGACTAACGCTACACCCCATGAAAGATTTTTCAATCATCCACGTCGAACAGCAAACGGAGAATCCTTGCCAACGTGGCTCTCGGAGCCAGGTCCGGTTCTGATGCGAAACAATCAAAGACGCTCTAAATACGATTCTGAGTGTGAAGAAGTGGAACTTTTAGAAGCGAATCCATCATACTCTCATGTTAGGTTAGCAAATGGTCGTGAAGCTACGATTTCAAACAGACAGTTAGCTCCTCTTCCGCCACAACAAATGGAAAGTGATTCTGAACCTGAGACTGATGAACAGTTTGAGGATGCGGCAGATGAAATCCTGGAACCACCTATTCGACGCTCAACTAGAGAAAGGCGAGCTCCTCTTCGTCTGCAAGACTACGATCGTAGTTGAAGTTTTTTTAATGGTGGTGAATGTAGTGTAAATACTTCTTGGTTTGTACGACAGTCGGTGCCAAACCGACTGTCTGTCATACTAGCACAACTTTTATTCAGATAAAACCACATTATTGGGTTTTAATCGTTTTATTTATAACACGTTGTTAAAGTTTTTGGTTTTAGTCGTCACATAAATTTCATATTTATTTTATTTTTAGCCATTGATGTCCCACGTCTGGGCAACGGCCTCCCTTTCCTCCTTCGACTCCTCGCGATCCAACGCTGCATAAATGTCTTAGTTTGCAAAAAATATCTTGGATTCTAGATCCGAATATAGGCATCACAGAGACGTTCAATTTTATTACCATTAAGTTTTAGTGTCTAAATAATCTAACTTTATTTTCAATGAAGTAGAATCCTAAAGTATCTGAAACTGTTCCCCATCGCAAGTTCCCAGACTATTATTACAGCTATTTCATTACCATGCACTTATTCCTTCCTACTCATAATTATTTATCAATAACACTCGAAAACAAAGACAAAGAAACTGTAACTTCTAATGATTTTTGCTTAATAATCATTCCCAGCGTTAGATCTTTGATTGCACATCGTTGAATTATCTAAATGGGCAATTATGTAAATATTATACATGAACATATTTTACTGTCTGTCTCTATAAAACCACCGCTTGTTCCATGCTTTAAGGAAGACGGTACTTTAAAGCGCCAATGAATTGTGCTTTTCTCATGGAATGGACGCCAAAATATCTTCCTTCGCCAAACAACAATAGACTATTTCGTCGAAATTACTAGGAATGTAAATATCTACTGTGTGAAGACTATGCACAAGCTGTTCTCTGTCTATTTCAATTTTCAGTCGGTATTATTAGGTACTTAGATAATATGGATTGTTATGTTACTACTTGGGAATTCTCAGTAGAATGTGTAATGGGATTTTGTATAAATCCAAGAAGTTCTGAACAATATGCGAGGTGGAAAACCTTAGCGTGGTAAGCGGCACTGTTAGGTTACGAAGAAAAAAATAAAAATGGGTAGGTACCTAATTTCATTTAGGACACACTCGACATGCATGGTAGATTAAGATTAATCTAGCTAAGTAAATGAAAGGGAAGGAAGGAAACGCAACAAAAACGTAACAATACCCACACACTAAACAGCATTTTATAATAAGAGTGTTTTCTGCATGGCACCTCGCATTTACAATAAATTACCTGAGACAATAAAATAAATTGACGGTATAAACATGTTTAAAGAAAGTCTGACAATTTTTTTGATACATAACATAAATCATATTATACGGTTATGTAATATTTAATAGACAAGGATATTTTGACATAACTATTTGAATAATATTTAATTTTGACTTTTCTAATTTTCTATGCACGAGATATTAAATGTGGCTTAAATTTTTTCTTAATTGAAGCTTGTTTGTATAAATGTGTGTTTAAATCAAATTATTTTTATTTTTATTTTATTGACATTCGTACCTATGCTATACAAAGCAGAATATGGTGACGCATTGTATCTTTATCTTACGACCAACTGCATATTTATTTACTACCCATGTTCTAAGCGAATAAACGATTTGAGTTTGAAAGATTGGTTACCTTCTCCGAAAAAAATGTACCTACTTAAATAAAAAGTAACAAGTAACTGACACCAACATACCTTTTTTATCACACGGGCAACGCAGTACCAAGGTACCGGTCATTGAGGTGATCTTTGGGGAGGCCCACGTCCAGCAGTCTCCAGCAATGGATGTCGAAAGATGGTGCTGATGAGGAGATAGCAAGTAGCTATGAACCTTCTAAATTCTACCTAACTTGTACCTAGGTACTCATTTATTTGCCGCAGGAGCATAAGACACACTTGGATACGTCAATTTACAATAATATAGATTACAATAAATGGTGATTAAATTATAATTCAAAGCCATAAAGCAGACAAGATAGTAAAATAATCAGGGAACTTAGGAATATAGGTATAAAATAGGTACCTAAATAAATAAATAGAAAAGTAGTAAATGGACATAGATAGAGTCATGTACTAAAAAATTGTTATACTTAAATTCTAATATGGCATTATCCTACTGATATAATAAAGCCGAAAGTTTGTGAAATGTGAAATTTTTGTTACCTAGGATCTTTAAAACTACTAAATAGATCAAGATGAAATTTGGCGTACATTTAGAACATAGCCTAACTTAGATACTTAATAGGCTAGTTATTGTACTGAAAACACGCATGCCAAGCCGGGGGCAGAAGCTAGTCTGTCATAGTTTATTCATATCATTACCATCATCAACTATCATACCAGGCAACCAAACAAACACCCACTATTGTCGATTTAGCAGTGCGCAGGACCATTCAATCTTATGTCAGCAGATAGTTTTCCGCATTAGTTATGAAGTTTGAAATATCATCAGGCATACCTACCAGCTTGATGATGACGATAAATCGACTGCATCCATCCTCCTTGCTAATAGAACTTCCGTAATCATTGCTAATGCTACCTCTTCGTAGCAAGCAAAGGGACCAACTCTACGAGCAAGTGTCTCGCGGCGGCGGCGAGGCTATAGAAATGAGTGCCGCGATGAAATCACCGTGTGTGTAGGAGACACGCATAGATCCATTGCGAATGTAAAGCTAACTACGAACCACAACTACTACCAACGTTTCATCCCTTAAGGTGGTACCCTACCTCGTTATTGTGTGAAGAGGATAGGCATAGGATTTCGCGTTCACAGGAGCGGGCCAGAGCAAAGCGGCGTAAGCCCAAAAATCTAGTTTTTAGTAGTTATTTGCTCCCCACAAACATTAGAATAGTTAATTGAAAAAAAGGCAACATATAAAATGTTCTTCATACTTAGCTCAATTACTATGCTTAATCTCAAGATCGTATCATCTGTATTTATTGAGAAATTAGGGTTTTAGTAAAAATTAGAGGTAACTTTGCGATTTTTTTCTATCGAGAAAATTTTATGGAATCGTGTTTTCGAAACATATGATCGATAGAATAAGTCCTGAACTTTACCATATATCAATTTCAAAGTTAAATATTCAGTAGTTTGGAAGATATGGAGGTCCGACGGAGTTGAAAATAAGCAATTTGAGGGTAGGTACCCCCTTAAACCTTAACATTCCTCATTAATCGCTTAGTCCATAAGTGAAAACCATATGAAAAACCGTTGGATAGTTTTCGAGTTTAGCTGTCCATTTGAAAACCATATAAAATCCGTTAGATAGTTTTCGAGTTTAGCTGTCCACTGGTGAAAACCGTATGAAAATCCGTTGGATAGTTTTCGAGTTTAGCTGTCCCATTGGTGAAAACCGTATCAAAGTCCGTTGGATAGTTTTCGAGTTTATCGCGTTTAGACAGGCAGGCAGACGTGGCAGAGACGTTCTTTTATAATATTTAAGATTAGATCGTTTACGAAATACTCAGTCGTGGAAGAGGTGCCTTACCGGCACGATCTACAACAATAAAATAAATGTTAGGCCGGCCACAGACGGTGAGACACGCTCTAACCGACCAAGAAATAAGAAAATTTATAGTTTGTGTCCAATCTTACTTAATTTTATACCTATCTTTTTCTGTTTTCTTTTCTTTTTTCCCTCATTGTTTCCTGTGTTGTTTGTAATCTCTCTATCTATTCTTGTCGGTTTGTGTATTCATTGTAGGTATACTATGTTAATATTTTCATCATCTTTGTGCCACCACACTAGACCCTGTCTGAAAATCAGTGCCGCTACTCGCTGTGGCTTGTAGCGGTATAATGCTGAGACAGGGACCTTTCTGGCCCCATAAGTAATTTTTATTCCTTTTTAATATTTGTGTGTGTGTGTGTGTATGTTTGGGCCAAATAAATGGATTTTCTTTCTTCTTTCTTTCTTTCAAATTAAATTAAATCCGGCGACGATACATTCGCCTTTGTAGGTGGTCTCTTACCGATAAGATTTTGCCTTCATAGCTAACATGTGGCAAGCAAGTTCCTATTGACTTAACCACCGCTGAGCGAGTTTACCAGAATCATTAGATACATCTTTCCCAGTTATAAAGTGCGATTTTTGACTGTCAATCATCATTTTGTGACATGAATAGGAACTGACTTTCTAGGTAGAGTCAACGGTAACATTGATAGAAACGGTATACTTAGTTTTCAGAAAACGCTTGCTTTTCGTACACACGTCTTATAAAACATTTAAGTACGGTAGGCTACTGGCATTGGTTTTACATCCTACTGTCCTACTAATATTATAAAGCCGAAAGTTTGTGAAATGTGAATTTTTGTTACCTAAGATCTCCAAAACTACTGAACAGGTCTTGATGAAACCTAGCGTACATTTACAACATAACTTAGATAATAGGCTACTTACCGAAAATACCCGCGAAGCCACGGGCAGTAGCTAGTACAAGCATAAAAATAGATGTTTTAAGTATATAAACCGATTGATTATCTTAATTAAAATAAAATGTCCAATGCTTAAATAATTCTGAATTTGTTATAAATGAGCTTGAAACTTAACAAGGAGCTGCCGATTAGTGGAGCTGCTAAGTAAATTTTTAAAACCAGGAGCAATTGTTTTTGGTTGTCACGAATCCAGGCCTCCATGTATACGAAAAACAAAAGAGGATCTAAGATGTCACAAATCCAAGCGTCCATGAATACGAAAAACAAAAGAGGATCTAAGATCAGTCAATGCCCTTCCATGGTTCATATTTCTACACATATTTCTCCCGTATGAGAGATCAGTGAGAGTTTGTAAAAATGCACAGCCATTGTTTAATGTTCGATTTCACTTAGTTCTCATGATTTCCTATCTATGTATGGAGTCATCGCTATTTACATGAGAAAATATCACTAAGAAGATACCGTTGGTTATAGATTATCTACGATGTAAGCTTAGCTTCTTACAGAAGAGGTCAAAGAAAGCTTTTAGCTCGTAGACATTTTATTCAAATCTGTTGATAGGTTTCCTAAGTACCTAATTTTCTTTATTGAATGATCATTGGATGTAATTTCCTTCAGTGAATGTAGAAAAGTCAACGAGTTTTATACGAAATCACTTGTCACCTTTGAGTAAAAATAGGTAGATATTAGGTACCTTATTTATTTGATTGCCAATAGTCGATATAAAGCCGACACTTGTGCGTAAAGCTATGTTTAATCAATCCAGTAGAGTAAAGGTGTTTTTATACCTGAGACGTTACGTCGGGATGAATTGAATGATGTAGGTCATCATTGAAAAATAGTAGCGATCAACGTTATAAATCCTTATTTCGTTCCCTTTTGTTACAGGTGTTGAGAGCAATGCGGGTGTCGGAGGGGGGAGACGGCGCGGGCGGTGGGGGGTAGCATGGCAGCGCTGCTCCTGCTACTGGCCACGGCCACAGCGGGCGCGAAGATCGGCTCGCTGGCCAGGCGCGACACTGGCGACATCTTCACTCTAACCGGTGAGTCATGAGTCAGAATGGGGTAGCATGGCAGCGCTGCTCCTGCTATTGGCCACGGCCACAGCTGGCGCAAACATCCGCTCGCTGGCCAGGCGCGACACTGGCGATGTCTTCACTTTAACCGGTGAGTCATGAGTCAGAGTGGGGGTAGCATGGCAGCGCTGCTCCTGCTACTGGCCACGGCCACAGCTGGCGTGAAGATCGGTTCGCTGGCCAGGCGCGACACTGGCGATGTCTTCACTTTAACCGGTGAGTCATGAGCATAGACTCTGTAATTCCTCTATGGTCATGAGTCAGAGTGGGGGTAGCATGTCAGCGCTGCTCCTGCTACTGGTCACGGCCACAGCTGGCGTGAAGATCGGTTCACTGGCCAGGCGCGACACTGGCGGCATCTTCAATCTAACCGGTGAGGCATGAGTAGAGTGGGTAGAGGGATAAGCTGCTGGTCGTCTCAGAAGCAGCCAAATCGGTTCGCTGGCGAGGCTCGACATATTTGCCGCTATCGGTGAGTCATGAGTGGATGCTACTGGTAAGTAATTGGGGCAACCCAGTTATAGGTTAGACTAGAAAAGGAGAATTCGCGGCGAGAACTGAACTCAATTCCGGAAACAGCGTTTAAAAAATGTTTTGATAATTGGATTATTCGTTGGCGTAAGTGTATCGTTTCTGAAGGAGCATACTCTGAAGGTGATAAAATTAATTTGGATATATAACAAACATTTTGTGTATTATTGATCTTTTCCCGGTACTTTCTTGACAGAGTAGTATAAATAATAGTACGATTAATAATTAGACGTAGTGTCTGATACCTAATATATACCGATAGAACATAAACGTGTGGGCAATGTTAATCTACTCCCAGGTGCGAACTCAACAACCTTTCTCTACATAAAGCGAAACATAAACACAGTTTCGGCTACTCGTAAAAGTAGTTTGTACAGTCTATTCTTTTACAACGCGCTAACCATCACGTCTTGTTTGCCATTTCAAATATTTACCAAAATCTCGGAAAAATTACGGACCACGCTATTCACGTAAGCAGTAAAACCGAGTCTTAAAAATCTAAAGCACAGTTTCCACTTGAGTGACATGGCGCGATTCAGCTTTCGTCTCAATCATGCTGCAGACGTTTTGCTTGCAACAAAATGTACAGAGTAGTTTAGCTGTTCGACACGTGGCAAGCTTTTATGCTCTACCAACCTATAAGAGTACTTAGTTAGAAATGGAAATCACGCTTCTGAAACATGGAGTGGGCAGCGCCACTTGAACACGTACGAAACGAAACGGCATTAGTTCTTGTACTGACAATGCATTTTTCCAAACAGCACTTCTTTAACTAGAGCAACCGTAAAAAGTTAACTTTACGAACTTTTTGCGTTACTTTTGAACAAGAGTACTTGAAACTGTGTTACATTTAGAAATGTTTAGTAAAGCTTAGGTATATTTTTTACAAGTAGGAACGTAGGTGCTTCGGAATAATATTATCTATAACTTGAGTGGGCACGTGTAAAGATATCTTGACCGCGTTTATCGATTGGCTATCTCTCAAATTCGGTAGCCGATTTGAAGACTTCAGCTATTTGCTTTTCGTTTACATTTGTATCAGAGCTTTTACTAGACTTTTTTGGACCGTCTAAGTATCAGTGGCTGTAGGTGGCTTATGAATAATAATTTAGCTTTGTCGAGTATATCTCATGTCTCAACCAATTTTATTTACACAGTTAAGTAGGTAAGACAATATTATAATCATGTAAAATGACGTGTTGCCGCGATATTTTTTGCCGTTTTTAATATATTCTGCGTTCTTGCGAGGAATAAAGAAATATTCACTTTACGACCAATAAACGTTTTAAGATCATAATAACATATTTTGAATATATAATTTAGTCATGCCTGGCCGAGTTTTAGAAAGAAGACTACCTCTATTCTCTTTTACTCTTTAATTATTTATAACTTTCCCTTCATCTCTCTCATCCTCCTAGCCGAATCCTAGCGGCCACGGCGGCGGCCAGTTTCAACGGAGTCTAGAATATGCGCAGGACATATACCTCCCATAATTGAAACTCCCATTTCGTTTCAGGTGAAGACGCCAACACGTCACAATGCGGCGAGCACGGCGCCAAAGAAGCACCGAACGAGCTAATAGGGACCTGCGCCTGCGCTTGCCCCAGCCGAGCGCCACTGTTCAGGGAGGACCGAGAGCTGTGCGTCGATGATCTACCAGGTAACAAAGGATATCATCGTCACAGCATACGTCACAATGCGGTTAGGACAGCGCCAAAGAAGCAACGACGAACTGAGAGTGCCTCTATTCAGGAAGGATCGAGAGCTGTGCGTCGATGATTTACCAGGTAACAACCGATATCATCGTCACAGCATCGTCACAATGCGGTTAGGACAGCGCCAAAGAAGCAACGACGAACTGAGAGTGCCTCTATTCAGGAAGGATCGAGAGCTGTGCGTCGATGATCTACTAGGTAACAAAGGATATCATCATCACAGCATACACGTCACAATGCGGTTAGCACAGCGCCAAAGAAGCAACGAGGAACTGAGAGTGCCTCTGTTCAGAAAGGATCGAGAGCTGTGCGTCGATGATTTACCAGGTAACAAAAGAAATCCTCTGACAGCATACGTCACAATGCGGCGAGCACGCCAAAGACGCACCGAACAACCTCATAGAGGCCTGCGCTTGTCCCATCCGAACGCCTCTGTTCAGTGATGTGATGATGACCGAGAGCTGGTCGATGGTCGATGGTCTACCAGGTAACAAACGATATCATCGGAACAGCATAATGCGGTTAGCACAGCGCCAAAGAAGCGACGACGAACTCTGTTCAAGTAGGATCGAGAGCTGTGCGTCGATGATCTACCACGTAACAAAAGATATCATCGTGGTTTGAGAACTATGCGTCGATCATTTACCAGGTAACGAACGATAATGGCGTCCTCTTGCGTCTCCTGAATGTCTGCGAAACGTAGTTATGCACTTAGATACCGTTAAGGCGTCTAAGGGACCAAGCGATAGGTAGCAGCATCTTCCAAACTAAACAGCTCTACAGTTATCATGATTCTACCTGCAAAGGGTACTATGCTGATTTTTGTGTAACGCTCAAGTTTAGGAGCTGGTTCAAAAAGGAACAGGTATCTTCAAGATACAAGTCAAACCTAAGAGCTCATTTAATATCGCCTACACATTGTATAGGATTAACTTACTGTGAAACTAAGAAAGTTTATCCTAAGAGTATCTGAACATACGGCTCCTATTAACGTCCACTTAGCAATGAAACTTTTCTCTAGACATTATTGATATTGAAGTTTACCGTGCAATCAAATTTTACTGTAACATTATACAAAAGTTATGAATGATTTAGAAAGCTGTTCATTTCAATAGTGCACCATCAAACTCGACTTAGTCGAACTTAGTGCCCACCTGCGTGCGACGCAGGAGGTTGCGAGTTCGATTCCCGCCTCGGGACTCTCGAAATGTTTGTGTGATCAACAGATGTGTTCCGGTTGTTCTGGGTGTTTTTATGTGTACGAAAATACACATTATCTATTTAACGTAACTATTAGCGTGCGACCTTTTTTATCTTTTTATAAGGTTAACAAAGGAATTTCAAAAGTCCAGTGGCCAGTGTGTGATATTTATCATAAGCTTTTTTAATGCCTCTGTTATAGTTTTATTTTGTATGTTTTAGACAGAGATGCGAAAACAGAGTTTGGTGGCCAAAATGAGCCATCTCTGTCTAAACTACACAATATAAAACTTTTTCAGAGACATTAAAAAACGTACTTACCTATTATCATAATGTATCACAAACTAGCCTATGGATTTTTGAAAATACTATTGTATAACGTAATAATAGGATAACATAGGTGGCGGCGCTAGTGTGAGTCTTGCCGCCTTAAGCATATCAAATCTTTAGTACCTACCCATAACAAAAGCTCTGCTTAATTTGGGGCTTGGTCCAGCATTATTTATTTTGTTTTGACGCATTCACTGCCCAGCCTCAGACGGGGATCTGCGTCTAGCTAGAGCCATAAATGTGTTAACCGACGTCAAAAAAGGAGGAGGTTATTATGTTCAGCTTCACGAACGTTTTTTTAATCATTTTCTAGGTATTCTCGTCGATTTGCTGTGTGGATTGACCAGTATTATTTATTATTATTATTATACACTCATTTATTCTTCAATCTCGTCTATAAAATAATTTTTTTATTAAGTATAGAAAATATAATATTAAAAAACTATTCTACAGTAAAAAATATATCAAAACGGTGAATCACCGGCCGCGAAGCTAGCTTATTATTATTATTATTATTTCTTTCTACAATTCTAGGACTGATTTTGAAAATTATTTCGCTGTTGTATGGAGAATGAATCCGAGCTGGTTCCATAAAAATTGTATTCCCGAGGAATAAGTATAAGCCCATCAAAAACAATGTAAATACTAAAAATTAGTAGTAGAATTTTAGTTTTTATTTTCACACTTGCACCTTCCCATCTTCCGAGGACATCTGTGAGGGTGGGTGCGGCGGCAGATTTGGCCGAAGATCTCAAGAGGCGCAAATATGCAGGTCTCGACAGAGCCTACACATTTGCTCTCCTTGGAGTCGAGACCGTAGGTCCGTGGGGTACCGAGGCTCTTCGGGTTTTTGAAAAATTATCTGAGCGTCTGGTTGAAGCGACGCGTGACCCGAGAGCTGGTGAGTATCTGGCACAGCGCATCAGCATTGCCATACAGCGTGGCAATGCAGCCAGCGTCTTGGGGACGCTTCCGACTGGTATTGATATGGATCAGTTGAGCTACCTGTAGATTGTTTGCAACAGTCTGCAGTTAGCTCAGTTGTTTCAATTGTAAATACTAGTGTAATTTTCTTTGTGAATAAAGGCTTCTGCCATTTAGAAAAAAATTATTATCCAATTGGTGTCAATTCTGATGTTGCCATAAATAAACTAAACTTAAATGACAGCACTAAAAATTCTACCAACCTTTTTATTTCCATCGATATGAAAGGGACGCTGTGTGGTGCCGGCTTAGAATTTGCACCACCCCAACTCTTCCCGCGGGTGTCGTAAGAGGCGACTACGGTATATCCACCGGGGGCGATCAGTCTGCAGAACAATTCCACCACCAAACTGCGATCCCCAACCCGCATCCCCAGCGTGGGTATTATGGGAATTACCCCCCCGAGATAAAATCCAATAAGGCCTAAGTATCCGAGCGGAGGCCTGCGTCCAGCAGTGGACCAATATAGGCTGTTGAGGTGAGGAGGTGAGGGAAAGGGACGGTAACATTCTTTGTGCTGTCAAAATAAATTAGTCTAGTTTAGTTTGAATTGACACTAATGTATTTATTTATTTTTAATTTCCTTGCAGAATGCTCCTTGGCTACGTTCGGAACCGACACCGGAGGACAACGGATACCCTTCGTGTACCTTCCATTGAAAGGACAGATCATTCACCCCTCCAAGGAGATCACATTTAAAGGTACCTATTGCATTGTCTATTTAATTTGTATGAATTAATAATGCTGGACAATTTACACAGCATTATCCAGCCCCAAGATAAGCAGAGCTTGTGTTATGGATACTATATTACAATAAACTACATAGATAGACGAAGGCTTATTGCAAGCAAACAGTAATATTTGGCGTGTGTAGGAAAATTTCCTAGAAAAATAATAAGAGTATGACTGTGTATGATCCTGCTAATATTAAAAAGCCGAAAGTTTGTGAATTCAGAATTTTTGTTACCTAAGATCTCCAAAACTACTCTACTGATCAAAATGACTCTACAGACCGCTAGCCGCGGCGGTCGAAGCGTAAGAACCCTTCAACCTCAACAGCCTGTATTGCTCCATTGCTGGACGCAGGCCTCCCCCTGATAAGCGCCTTGTTGGCTTTTATCTCATGGGGGTAAAGCCCATAATCCCCACCCTGGGCATACGGTTGGGAATCGCAGTCGGTTCTAGAATTGTTCTGCAGTGGGCGCTGCTGCCCGCCCCCGGTGGATATCCCTTAGTCGCCTCTTACGTCACCCGCGGGAAGAGTTAGGGTGGTGCAAATTCTAAGCCGGCACCACACAGCTATTAGAATCGACCCCTCCTAATCAACCGTGGATGTCATAAGAGTCGACTAAGGAACAAACCAGAGGAAGGGCAGCTGCTTCCATCTGTGTTGGTATTTTTAACACCTGAACTGTGATCACCAATCCGCCTGCCAAGTGTGGTGATAACAGCAAAAACCCCTTGTTTCGGAGAGGCACGTACAACAGCACGTTCCTATTTGTGATGAGGTTAGTCTAATTTAGGATCGTAATTTCAGATGTGAAGACGCCAATATGCGCTGTATCTGGGGCTCAGTTCTTGACACGAAAAGGATTCCTGGACTTGAGGAACACCCTTGATGCTGATGTTCCATTTAATTTATTCCGCGATGAAGGGAGAACATTTTTGCAGGTAAATGTTTTATTCTGTATTATTTCCTTTACATCTCTTTTACTTTATGTCTAGTCAAGATTTTTCTGTAGGTACCTACAGTCATCTTTAAACATTTCACAGCTCAAAAGGTCTTTTCTTAAAATAATGTACGTACTTAGCTAAAACTAAGGGAAAAGTCCAGCGGAAACGGTACCAACAAAACATCTAGCATTTACCTTGAGACCTTAGGTAGACTTAGGATTAGCTAGGTCTTATTTGGTATCTAAATAACAGGATTCCTTAATAGCGAAGGAAATGTTAATTAATAGATTCATGCGTTACTTAGCGGAAATCCATTAAAGAATATTAGGATAAATGAATACTAGATTCGATTTTACGCGGAACTGTTACTAAATATTTTCTCCTAATATGAAGAAAATGTTCCTTAAAAACTACTTATTTTCAGTGGAGTGGAGAGAACGATATTCGCGCCAGGATGTCCGGACGCCTTATGGTCGTTCGACTCCTATGTCGTGACGTAGACGCTACACCGACCTCGCCCCTCGATCTCCGGGGGGTCTTCACTCCGTGCGTCGCGTTTAGAGTGCAGGGAACACCTCAGAGATCTAGTAAGTTTTGTTTCTAAGGATTGCGTGGATAAGAAAGCAAAACACGAAACTTGGTGCAAGCAGTCGATAAGGAATGAAAAGTGTGTCTATGATAGTAAATAATCAGAAATTATTATATTGTACCATAATCTAATATTTATTGCAGATGTAACAGAAGTCCAATTTGCATCAAACGCCCAAACGGCCGATGCAGGCAGCACATCCGGTCTCACACTCACGGAATACGTAGCCATAGGAATCAGCTCTCTCCTTCTTGGCCTCGTGTATGTAGCGTCTGTTTTCCTTTTTCTACACATAAGAAAACGTAGAAAAGCAGCTTCTGATGAAGGAGATAGCTTGAGACGACTAAAAGGACTCAAGAGGAAGGATGGATCATCGATCACCGAACGGGATATAGTCAGGGTGAACAATGAAAGGATGCAAGCACTGCCAAACGCTATGGGGCAGGATAATGGGATAGTAAAGAAGAATCCGCTGTTATCTATGAACAGATTCCATGATGGGAAAGGGTTTACTAGCGATTCTGGAAGCAACATTTCTGATTCTGAAGATTTTACTGACATCAGTGTCAGAAGCGATGACAATATGTTCAATGTAAGTATTTCTTGCGTTATTGTAATGCTACGGCTCCACCGCGGAATGAAACGGCGTTAATGTAGTCAACATCGCCTAGTGCGCTAACCTACGCACTAAAACCCTTTGATGTGTGGAAAAAACCGACACCTGAGCTATCGCTATGGCGTCCAATGCCATTAGTAATGCCGTAAATAAATTAACACGTTAATACCTTGGCCATATCTGCGTAACGCCCTAATTAACGCGTTAGGACGCAGGTCGAGCCATAGCATTATGGTATGTCACTTGCATAGGAACACGGATAGTTTATTTGAATGTTTGATTTTTTACAGATAAAGACTACAGCAGCAATAATACACCAGCATCATGAATTCAGGCTGAATAATGATAATCCAGAACTAAGTCATCGCGACGAATCAGGGATTGAACGTCTGCCAGACGAACATGTTTCCATTGTAGAAACAACAGACGATAGAGAAATAGCACGACCCGTTGGTACAACTAGGCGAAAACTGTACTTCAACCCTGCATACTTTGAACCACATCTAATGGCGGTAAACTAACTTCTACATTCGTCACATTAGTCAACACAAACGAAAAGAACAAGATCTTAATCTGATTACATGTTTCAGGAACCACCACCCGCCGCTTTAGAGTTCCTTGTAAAAATAAGAGAAGTGATAGCCATAGCAAAACACAAAATGGAAGCTAAAAGGTTCCAACCGATTTTGAACGAAATACCGGAAGAAGAAACTTATGCTTCAAATGGAAATAGCTTAGATGTTTATCAAGGTATGGGAAGTCAAAGAAGCGGAAGTGTTATAAGCCTTAAGAGGGAGAATAGTAGAAAGAAAAACTGTCTAGGTTGTCCGGGTTGTACAATTATAGATGAAGATGGCGTGCACCATGCAATGAGATATAGTGTACCGCCATGCACAAACTGTCTTGGTACGAAAGGGGACAAACAAAGCAGTATCAGAAAGTGGTTAGAAAATATTCCTGCTGTCAAAAATTCATACAACGACCTGCACCCCAACTCGACTAATTCACTAGTATTCATTCAAGAACAACAACACAGAATACGAAAACAAAACAGTTTTACTTCTCCCTGCACTATGTTTATGAACAATGAATACTTAAAACCAAAGAAGTCATCGTCAATGTCTGTTAGATCAGAACCTACACGTAGAACACATAGTTATAACCTACCACTTCCCGAATTTGACAGTGCTGATTCTCATCAAAGTCTTAATCAATATTATGCTCAAACTATTGCGCAAGCTAATGATATCAATCCAGTGGGTTTTAATTATCACTCAGAAAGTCTTAGAAATAAAGCAATAAATCAGCTCAGGAAAAAGAATGATCTGCCAGATATGGTCAACGAAGCAATAGCTCTCGATCACAGTACAAAGTCATATAACCAAAGTAGTTCTGATGATGAAAGATTTGGAATTAATGATAATACCAAAAACGTCAATCCTTATACAAGAAAAAGTTCAGAAAGCCCTATAGCCAATGATTATGAAACAGACAGTCTAGAAAGAAATTCGAATAAGAAAGAATTATCTACTACAAGCACTGAATATCCTGAAATACCCTCATCTCAGGCAAGCCCGAGCCTCAGCACCGCGTTACCTTTAGAAGAAGAACTAACTATGAGAAACGCAGTATACAAAACCCATTCAAGCAGCAACAGCAATACACCCTCGCCCCACAGAGACACTAAAATAAGCAATGATTATAAAACAACCGGCAAATCAAAAAGTAGTGATCCTGATCGAACCTTGACAAGGCAAAAGTCATCAAACGTGAAAGGGGATTACAGTTTGGTAAGTGAAGTGTATGTAAACAATAACTATAATTTTGGAAGTACTCCAACCTCACCAAGCGGCTCTGAATGTTCTTTGGGAAGCCGTAAACTTATAGTACCAACTGCTGATGGCGAAGAAAAGCCCGGATGTCTAACAATAGAAGTAAAGGATTCTCCTGAAAATTACATAAAAGTACATGAATCGGATGATTTCGAACCGGACACATTAGATCGAAAGCATTCAAAGCACAAAATTACAGGAACTTTAGATCGAAAACCCCCGAAGCACAAACTCGCCATGGAAAGCGAATTTGGTACAATTGCGTTAGATTCAAATAACATTGACCAAAGGCCCAGTCAGAGAATACAATTGAGAAGTAGTGGAACTTTCAAAAAACCAGCGCTCGAACAACCCTCTAAGTTTCACAGTCTAAGGAATGAGTACGAACAACGCCATATACTTGATCGTCCAAAACTGTCTTCAGAATTATTTAGTGGGTCTAAAAGTCACGAAGAAACTGTTGATGATATGTGGGAGGAAACTCCTCCGGAATGGGTCACAGAAGAAGGAAGGATACTGACACTGGAACATCGTCATTCCAAAAGGCAGCGGCAAAGTACCCCACCGACAATCAAACAGATGAAAATTCTAGCACGTCCTGATATCTTACCACCTTTACCACCCAGTGAGGACCCAATTTATGAGCATCCAGCATTCCCGCCAAGGCAAGTAGAAAACGAAAGAGTATTAGGAACACATTCAAAAAACTTGAATGGCAGAAGCCTCAGTCCGAGGACATTTACCATAGCGAATGAATTCTCCACAAGTGACAACTCGCTACCAGCTGAATCATCATGCAGTCCCTGTAGTCCTATGAGAGCTTCTGTCCAATCACAGTCCTCGGAGTATGAAAACACAGATCCTAAAGCCCAATGGAAAGAATCTATAGGGACTTTCAAACAGCCAGCTAGATGTGCTGTTGGTTCGATCAACACTGACACGTTTGTGAAAAACAATAAAACTGAGAGCAAACGTTTCAGACGGAAAAAGTCTAATATCCAAGATTCTGGTTACCTAAGCAGTGATTCCGGTTCTAGACAAATGCCAAGAAAACTGGTAGTAGCTAAAATAGTGAGTTGTAGTGAAAGTGACGATACAGAAAACGAAGCAAGGAGCGAGTCTGGCGCTGAAAGTGTAGAGACGCATTCTGTGTACTATGATAACTTTAGAAATATGAACGAAAACTGTGCTTATAGATATAGTAATAATAGTAAAAGCTCAAGAGATAGCGGAAGAAATAAAAGGACAGATTTGTAAAGGTTAATAGTTTAGTAATTTAGTGTGCAATATACCGTGCAATACTGATGTAAATGAGTAGCAATACTAGATAAGTATTTTAAGACAATATAATAAGTTAGGATAACTGTGCAAATTATAGAGCAAAGCAATCGAATTTAGTGTTAGATGATGAGACGGCACTAAAATAAGTTATTATTAATAAAATTACGGTTCATCAAAAGGGCGAGACACACGCTTTATAGAAATGTTAGACCTCTATAGATAGAATATATCACATAGTCGTAAAATAAAAGTTTTGTACATATAATAATGATAAAGGCCGGTCGTGCAATGCAATAATAGAATAATTGACTAGTTAAGTTTTATATTTTAATATAATGTTTTTTATCAATATTATTTTGTTGTTTCACTCTATGTTGTATACTCATGTTATAAATAGAACAATCCCGATGATTAAAGATGATAATGAAAAACAAAATTTACTATCACTTTAAACTACTTATATTATTTTATTTACTAAGCCAAACTTTGTAAATAATAATTATGTAAGACGAACGGAGTCGGGTGGCAATACTAAGCTTCCTAGTACCTGACAATGAATATTTCTGCTCCAGAGAGGGACTAGTATACAATAGTCCCCTTTGTTTTAGAGCATACGGTTGGGTTGTGGCTATATTGACGTTAGTTGGGAACAGACAATCTAGATTTTTAATATTATTATTTATTATTTAATATTATTATTTATTAATATTATTATTTATTTATTGATACAATGTGGATTAATCTTTATTTAATTTATAGCAACTGGAACCAAAAGCACATAAAACAATGATGTCATTAAGTCAAAACTTATCGTATTTACGTCTTAAATATTTTATTTCGTTGATTATTATTTTATTACTATTCTGAAATTATATAAAACAGATTTGTCACGTTATTCAATTAAATGAAACATAAAAATGAGTATTTTTATTTATGTAATAGGTTGACCGTGTATTTTGTCGTTATTTTAAAATTTTGAAGATTTTCAGGCGCACATAATTATTATGAATGAAATATTCGGATTGCTCGTTGCCAACAGTCAGGGATCTTATTTCGGTGGCGGGTAGATAAACAACATCCAATACATTAATATAAAACATAAAACACTTATTAAGAAACATAATTAATCACATGTTGTTTTTAAGTTACAGAGATCTTCCAATGTTATTATTAATTTTAAATCAAATAGGTATACAAAATATGCAATGTTTATATAATAAACTATTTTGTACATAACACTATAAGTTATAGCTGATTTTATGGTGCTAAATAAACGCAATTGGGTGAAACCGGGTATGATTCTTACATAAGGAATTAATGTAAGGCACATTATATTTTAGTTTAGTTAGTTTTTTTAAACTGTTTTGTTGTACATACAAATTATAATTATATTACAATAAAATTATTTGAGTTTGTGCTTAAATGATAAAACGTGTGTTCACCAAATACAAGTCTTTAGGGCAGCGTTTTTCGAAAATATGATTAAAACAATAATTATATAAGTAGTACACGTAGCTTTAGATATGTATTTTATTTTATTAACTTTTTTATTACATAAGAAATACATACATCCTTGAGAATTGCCATGTTTTTTACATCGCGTCATTCAAAATTACCTTTTTTTGAGCAATTTATGAATTATTGGTGTGAAAAAACACCGTGAAAACTTCTTCGAGACACGAAGAAGGGGGGAAACTTTGCCATGCAGTAGGAAAACACTTAATATTCATGTTAACATTACCTTTGAGCCCCACTTCAAAATGGATTTTTTTAAATTTATTTATGAGTTTTATCGCTTAGCGATCACATCACCTTTCAGACACGAAAGAAAAATTAAAATAATATAAAACAAAATCAAACTGAATGCTTAAAAGACAAATCAAAGACACGATCTCTTCACATGAAGAGTCGGGTAAAATATTGGTAATTGATTCGTAGGTTTTTGTTTACGTCTTATAATAATTCTTGCAGAATTCTGAAAGGTAATTCATCCGTTGAATAGATTGTTGTATTTTTCAGTGGTTTACCAATTTTAAGAATACTTTTCCAGCAGAAAACATTGCTGAGGATAGCGTTACTTTTCTGTTCAAAATATACTGTTTCGTAGCTTAGTTAAATCGCATCTTTTTGGTGGAAAGGTACCCTTCTTTCTAGTGGTACCACAGTAGTTATTTACAACTATTTGTTTATTGTTTTATTGTTACAACTTTTTAATAAATTTTAAAGATCTTCTGTTACAAGCCGCGTAGGATTAAGTCGGGCGAATTAACATGGCACCAGTGACTCGGAACAAGATAATTCCCCCGCTGCGCGCTGCCCAACGCGGCGCCCGCGCCCGCCACGCCGGCCGTCGTCGCCGTGCGAGGACTGTAGCTTTAGCGATGTAAAATGTTGGAGTTATTCTCTTGCTGTTATTTTATTATTTGGATTTATGTTAAGTTTTTTTCGGAACAGCAGGGGTATTTTAATTCATCGGAAAGGCCAACGTTTTTCTTCGTAAAAAGTTTCTGATATCGAATCCAACCGCCTTTCCCAAATACCCTTGCTGGTTCAATGTTAATTTGCCTGGGTTATACCTACACGGCTTGAAACAGAAGATCTTTATTTACGCCTACGTATAGGTGATTTGTTATACGGCTAATACTTTTGGCAGTTTATGTTATTTATTCTGCAAGCAGTTTATTGTCACTGCTCATTTGTCTTTCAAGAAAAAAAGATTTTGTGTTTTTTATTTTAAGAGAAAATAAAGGAACATGGATGGAAGGAATATTGTTAATTATTTTAAGAGAAAATAAAGGAACATTGATGGTTGGAATATTGTTTATTATTATTTTAAAAGACTTACATTGTTATATTATTATACATATCTACTTACAATCTATAGTGTATTGTTTTATATTTAATCTATATAGTTATAATATTTTTTTCTGAGATTGATAGAAAATTGAGATTTTAGATGCTGATTATTTTTAAGATGGATGCAATATTTCAAGGCAATAATTTAGATAGATAGATAGATAGATAGATAGATATTTATTTATTGTTTTAAGTTTGTTACAATTTGTTAATAGCGTCTTAAATCCTAACATAGGTTTATCTAGACACTAGAGTTCTCTACGTAATACTTAATTATAATTTTTATAAGCTAGCATCGGAAATGAATGCGGTAGGCAGCTACGCACACAAGCACAGTAAAATTATAATTAATAAATATTTTTAAGTTTAATCGGTGGTTACGCTAATATTTTGAGACCGATGGTTGTTTAAAATAAAGTTGGAACTGTCTAACAAATTGTTTTTATTATCCTAACTAGCTGTACCCGCAACTTCGTTCGCGATTGCCATACCTGCCGACTAATTAAGTTCACATTTAACCACAGTTTCTCTCAAAATATGAAACGCCGCCGTGCAAAAAAACTTCGATGCGCAGAATTGGACCTATTACACTTTTAATAAAAGCATCTATATTTGGATCCTTGTTAAATTGTGTATAAATCGGGTAGGGTCTACGGGGGATAGCATGTTGTCATCTTCAATCGCATTCTTTATCCACACGTCTTTTAGCTACGACTCGGCCAGCGTCAGTGTTAAGAAGTGTCATATTCGTTTCACTTCTTACTCATGGTTCCGATCAGCTGGGGCCCTGTTCTGCTAAACTAATCGCTTCACTATGATAGAGGTATCGTCACAGAATGGCACGTTTTGGTATTCTACCTTAGATGAAAGAAATTATGATGAATGCAGATGGAGAGACGCGCGATAGGTTTGAAACCATTAATTTATCTCGCACGTACTATCTGGAGTTTTATTAATCTATGAATTCTACGTCATAATTCTGCGACGATTCCATTGTCATAGTGAAGCAATTGTATTGTAGAATTGGGCTCTTGATCCATTTGACTTAATTTTTTTTCGATAGTAGGTAGGTACAGTTGATTGAGTATCAAAGTAAAAAAAAATGTTCTGTGGTCCAGTTAGTTTAATTAGAGCACTTACTCCAACCAAACTTCGGTGGCACAGTTAACTGGACCAGCTAAACCATCAAATATCATGTTCATGAAGATTGCATGGACCATTTGTACATTTTACTTTGCCTGAAATAGGCTTTATCTACTAATTTTTTCTTCAATCTACAGATTATTTCATCAATCTACCTATTTTCTACTCGATTTTCTACTGATATAGTCAAATTCGATATTGCAACACTGTTTCTAACAAAAAAAACTTGAGAGGTGTCAAGGGACACCCGGATGGAACGAAGTTCCTTTCGATTAATCGCGCGTCCTCGTGTCATCTTCATTGAGGCCGCAGAAAACTGATATAATCCCGCTCACTCCAATTATGACACGTTGCGCGAGCGAGCGGAACACACGATTGTTCGAATCGAAGCGCACCTCGGCTCAACTCGGCTGCGGTCGTCGCTTCGGTTCTCCTCGGTTCTCTTCGTCAAAATATGTCGTTACAACTACTATCCTATCCTACTATCCTGTCCTACTATCCTATCCTATCCTACTATCCTATCCTACTATTATATCCTATTCTACTATCCTATCCTGCTATCCTATCCTACTATCATATCCTATTATCCTATCCTACTATCCTATCCTACTATCCTATCCTCCTATCCTATCCTATCCTACTATCCTATCCTACTATCCTATCCTATCCTACTATCCTATCCTACTATTATATCCTACTATCCTACCCTACTATTCTCCTCGGTTGTCTTCGTCAAAATGCATCGGCTCAACTCGGCTGCGGTCGTCGCATATATATCCCGCTCACTCCAATGACACGTTGCGCGAGAGAGCGGAACACACGATTGTTCGGAGAGCGATTCTAATTTTTGTGCAAACCTAATGAATGTCATTCATGATGACAGCTGCCTATCATAAACGCTACAGTGACAGTTCTACACTTTGACACTGACTTAATATTGTGTTTACTTTCCAACAAATGTTAGGATATATTTGTTCTGTGGCAAAAAGTGTCGCTCCAATTTTCGTTACAATTTTTTCCGTCTAGCCCCCTTTCACAACGCGCGCTATGGAACTTCGTTCCAAAAAGAATGCATGAAATCGGACGACGCGTTAATGAATTACAACTAAATACTTAGACATTTTGACTTTTATCCCCTCTCCCGAGAGAACCGTGCCTACTGTCCCAGATAAAATGTATCCTATGTTTTTCCTCGTAGTATGAGATCAAATCATGCATAGTTTCATTTGAATTCATTTAGTTGCATATTTTTACTTTCATCCACTCTCCTAACCTAAGGGAACCGTACTGATTCCGGGATAAAAAATATTCTTCATTTGAATTCATACTGTACTTTTGGCGTGATGCGCGGCCCAGGAATATGACTTTTATCCTCTCTCCACGGGGAACCTTACTAAATTCCGGGATAAAATGTACCTATCTTTCCCCGTAGTAGGAACTCAAATTATGCCGATTCCATTCAAATTCATTCAGTAGTTCCGTCGTGATGCGCGATTAAAGGATTTTACTTTCATCCGCTCTCCCGGGGGAACCTCACTCAATTCCAGGATAAAATGTATCCCATGTCCTTCCTTGTAGTATGAATGAACTCAAATCGTACCATTTCAGTCCAACTCATTCAGCAGTTTCGGCGTGATGCGAGGTGAAGGAGTTTGACTTTAATCCCTTCTCCCATGGGAACCTTACTGAATTCCAGGATAAAATATATCTCTCCTCGTAGTATGAACTTCTATCGTCCCGACTTCCATTCGAATTCATTCAGTCGTTACGTCGTGATGAGCGGTTAAAGAATTTTACTTTCATCCTCTCTCCCAGGGGAACCTTACCGAATTCCGGGATAAAATGTATCCCATGTATTCCTTGTAGTATGAACTCAAATCATACCAAGTTTCAGTCCAACTCATTCAGCAGTTCCGTCGTGATGAGCGGTTAAAGAATTTTACTTTCATCCTCTCTCCCAGGGGAACCTGACTGAATTCCGGGATAAAAAGTATCCTATGTCCTTCCTCGTAGTATGACCTAAAATCATGCCGAGTTTCATGTCAATACTTTCAGTAGTTTCGGCGTGATGCGCGTTTAAGAAACAGACAGACAGACAGACAGACAGACATGAATGAAAAAAATTACAGTTTTGGCTTCAGTATCGATAATAGAGTGCCCTCCAAAAAAAAAATTTAAAATATCTTCAATGTACAGAATTGGACCTGTTACAGTTTTATTATAATTATTATCCTAATATACATAATATAATATCCTATACTTACCTAAACCTTATTCCTTCTTTTGATCGTTTTAATTCAAATTAAATATACGAGTTACTTACAAAACTTTAAGTTGACACCACATTATAAAATGTCCTATGAGTTAATATGACATGTTTTGGTTCATCAGTAAAGCCTATTTATGAGTTATCCTAAATGAATGTGAGTTAACCTATTTAAATTTTACACAAGAGATTTATGAATTAAATTAGGTAGCTATTAATTAAATATACCAACATTTCACATTTTACTTCACATAGCTGTTAGCATATATGTTAGAAGTATCATAAAGGTAGACTAAGGTTTACTACCTACTTTACTACCCATCTTACTACCCTATCAATATGATTATTAAACTACAAAACATCCAACACTCGCTATTTACAACTTGCATGTGTTCTATGCGATTTTCCTGCTTCCTTTAATTGCCAACCTACCTATTGAGATCACAAACATCCACCACACCACCCACCCACCACCCATTCTGCTAAAATTATCGCTTCACTATGAAAATAGTATCGATTGTCACTGAATGACACATTTTGGCATTTTACCTTAGATGAAAGAAACTAAAGATGGAGAGAAGCGCGTCAAAAGCGTCGCGGTTAAAACCATAATATCAATCTCTCCGTGGAAATAGCACCGCACTGACCGCACGCACTATCTAGTACTACTAGTGTTTCTTTCATCTAAGGATTCTACGACGATTCTGCGTCGATACCACTGTCATAGTAAAGCGACTGGTCAGCAAAATTGGGTCCAATTACACGCTTAGTATGCCTTAACGTCATTCGGGCGTTCTAAACCCTTAACTTTTAAACATAAATGCATTTATGGTGACTGATAAATATGTTTCTTATGACATTTATGTTTATTTTTATCTCTAATCTACTACTAAAGTACCTACCTATACCTACTTGACAAAAAATCGATCAAATTTTACCGACTAGGTATGTAATCGCTGTGTGGTGCCGCCGGCTTAGAATTTGCACCACCCCAACTTTTCCCGCGGGTGTCGTAAGAGGCGACTAAGGGATATCCACCGGGGGCGGGCAGCAGCAGAACAATTCTACCACCGAACTGCGATCCCCAACCCGCAAGCCCAGCGTGGAGATTATGGGCATTACCCCCCATGTGATAAAAGCCAATAAGGCGCTTATCAGGAGGCCTGCAGCCAGTAGTGGACCAATACAGGCTGTTGAGTTGAGAGCTATGTAATATGTTTGTAATAATGCCGTTCTTTCTTTATAATCATTTCACTTCATAAAGGTTTTAATCCCATCTAAACCTTTTCCGCATCACGGCAAATCATCTTAACAGCTTTTTTGGCACAATAATGTGTTGAGCTACTATAAGTTTCGGAAATAAAAACATGACAACTAACCTAAAACCATCGGCTCATCAGCATCCGGTTCCGTTTTCTTCGACAGGCTTAAAAGCCCTTTTTCTTCTTCTGCCCTCATTTTCTCTTTAAATTCCTTGTATTCGTTGCTGCCACAAGCATATAAATCAATTTGAAAACCAATCTGTCTCACAATCTCAGGGTCTTTACTCTCGCTCATTTTGACCATAGACCAATCTAAGTACTCAATGATGAGTCCGGTTCTTTTGAGTATGGATTTGGCGTACTCTGTGTAATCAAGCTCTGTGACTGGCTTTGTCTCATTGAATTCAGAAAGTTCTGGAACCTTTGCCGTTAGTAGATAGTTTGATGTAGTGACGATGATTTTGGAGGGCACTGCGTTTATTATGCAGTGGATTAGAGCTAAAACTTGAACATCAGTCCTGAAAAAAAAATAGATTATTGCATCGATTTTAAAGAAATATTAAATTAGCATAGTATAACGCATTCACTGCCCAGCCGTTGCGACACGCAGGGACGCCGCGCCGCCGCCGCCGCTACACGGAACTGGAGGCGGGCAAGTGCGTCGTGGTTGAGTTTAGATAGACTTTTAGGTAGGTACGATTGCTACTAAAGATATGTAGCAAGATATTGTGCAATTTTGCTTTGTTATCAATGCCCAACAATGGAATGAATTAAGTAAAAATAATAAATCAATAATGCTGGACAATCCACACAGCATCATATAGCAAGGTAAGCAGATCTTGTGTTATGGGTTATCTATGAATACTATGGGTACCTATCTACTAGATAACTGGCATATTTATTACAATACAATTACATAGAAATATATTTTTTAGTAATACATAGAAAACACCCAGAGCACCGGAACAAATTTCTGCAGATCGTACAAGCATTTATTCGCAGGCGGGAATCGAACCAGCAACCTCCTGTGTCGCAGGCGGACCTTCGCCCGCTGCGCCACAGTGGTTAGGAACTTGATAGCAATACTAAGGTACGATTGCTGAGATATTTATTGTAGGAGCAACCAAAATAAGGTAGCCTGTTAATTTTCAAATTTGCTTCATATTGGTCTTGGTTAAACCTAACAATGGGATTAATTATGTAAAAATAATGTTTATTTTTACATAATGCATACAATGTATCTAATAATAGTCCCCTGCCATTTTAACCTGCCTGCGAAAGGAATCTCTGTCGTATAAAATATTAAATAAAAATAAGGTTTACCTAATTGGCGCAAAACTTTTTGAATTCTCGGAAGTACGCGCGAGTGGCTGCGCAGTAACTTATTTTAAGGCGTCAGAAGGAATATTACTAGTATTACTACGCACTCTACTGTACCATGCGCAGTTTATGTTCACAGAATTCATAAGGATTTGCGCGACCTATACCTACGCGATAAATACCAGATTTATTATAGGTATTTATGCTTCCAATCGCGAAAGTTTAACAACTTCTACAAATAACTAACCTGGTATAAACGGTAACCTCAACAGTTTTATCAGAATCACTAAGAAAATGCATCAGAGTTCCGTTCATAGCATGGTATGGGGACTTCTTGTAGATAATCACATCAGGTCCTGCTTGCACCATATGCATATACTTTATCAGAAGATTTTGGACTCTAAGTGAGAGGCTTTGAGTCCCATCTGCACTGATGTCCCTCAAACGGAGATCTGTCCTCACACTTGTTGATTGAACAGCAATCATGATGTTGATATCTGCAATTGGAATTCTACTGTAGGACTGGAAAAGCTTTGGCATGCACAAAAAATAGGAACAGAAATATACACTTCACTCATAGTATCAGTAGCTTTGGACCTTCCCTGGATGGATGGATGGATGTTTGTTACCTCTTCACGCCAAAACTACATAACGGATCGAGCTGAAATTTTTCATACCAGTAATTCTAATCTTGGAACTTATATAGGCCATAGGCATACTTTTTATCCAATAAATCAATTCCCATGGGATAGAAATCACCTTTAAACGTTTCCATAGAAACAACGCGTGCGAAGCCGCGTGCATTAACCAGCAAATAAATAAATAATGCTGGACAATCCACACACCATCACCTAGCCCCAAGCTTATCAAAGCTTGTGTTTAGTAATATATGAAATATACTTAATACAATACATTACATACATATTATATTTTTTAGTATAGATAGAAAACACCCAGAACAAATTACTGCAGATTCTACAAACATTTGTCTCACGACAGGAATCGCACCCGCAACCTGCTGCGAACCTTCGCCTGCGCCACAGATGTCATCAAACTGAGTAGAATCAGCGTAATGAGTAACCATGTCATTTACCTACAAACTTACCTAATTTAGAAGCAGACAGAGAATCAAATTCATCTCCCAAAATATCCAAAGATGAGATGACAATATCATCAACTGGCATCAAATAAACTTTCCTCAATTTAAATGAAATTGCAACATTCAGAACCATTTTACTAGTCACATTCAGGTCTATCAAACTCAAAACTGCAACTAGTGTGGTCTCATGTCCAGGTAAAAGTTTATGGATCTCTTTCTCTTTTAGGTCAGGATGTGTTTTAAATTGTTTTGTTGTGTAGCTGAATGCGAGAAGTTCAGGTGAATTTAGGAGTATATTAACCTCTTCTAGCTCTCTGAAATAACAGATAATAGTGGATCATGATAAGTTTTCTGTTGATAAGCAGAATTTATGTACAGGTAAATTAATGCTAACGCTTATGCTAGAAAACAGTACTATTCCCCATACATTTTCAAAGTACTGCAATAGCCATAAGGACTCCTAGTGCAAAACATCCAGATGCTGTACAGCAGTAAGGTTTTAGCCATACTACAGCTGAAACTGTACTGCATAATGCACATCCTTTCCAGACCTACGGTCATGGCAGATAATGTCCATGAACATGTTAACAGAGCCGTGGCGGTCCTCATCCAACTCAGGTTGTGGATTTTGTAGAGGCAAGTTAGTGAGCCTACCAGAGGGAGGTTGGCAGCCAGTTGTGTATTTTTAACAGTTCTGTGATCAGATCACCAATCCTCCTACCTAGCGTGGTAATTGTGGTACCAAGCCCCACTGTTGGGGTGAGGCACTTTCAGCAGAGGACTTTAAAAATGCTGATAGGTATATTAAAAGTATCTACAGATAAGTACAAGAAACATGCAAAGGATCGTGTAGGATTATTTTTAAGTGTTGAGTAATTACTTACTCATTATATTCATTCTTAACAGTCAATGCTATAACTAGTTTTTTGTTGCAAACTTTCACCCAGGGTTTCAGAGTCTTTATTTTTAAAGCTCCATAAATCTGAAAACAATAACAAAAAGAATTAAAAATAGTTTAAGTGTTACAAACCTCTTTAGCGTGAATTATTTAGGTACTGTGAATATCTTTTACTTACTTCACCACTTCTAAAAATAGAATCAATATGATTTGGGTGGAGATTTTCATATGTTTGCAAGGCAGACTTATGCCTCATCTTGATGTATCCTTGGATCAAGTGTTGATAGTTTTGGACGGTGTATTTTGCTTCTACTAGTTTCCTTTTGAGCCCAATGGCGAAAGGCTGAAGATTCGCGGGCATATCAGGTGGAATAACTTCCTCCCTGCTCTTGAAGTTTTCATCAAACACTAAAGGCACAGCATCGTCTGTTCTGAACACCTTCAAAGATATTTCGCCGTGGCAATTTGAATCGTCCATTGTAAACCTATCGACGTTCATGATTTTCTCTTGAATTTCTATGCCTCCGTACGTAGATATTATGAGAAACTCAGTACCAGCCTTCACAAGGTAAAATAGCTCAGATTTTGCGTTTCTAATCATCACTAAGTCTGTTGGTGGGGAAGCAGAGTTTAGATTGATAGTAGATACGACATCTCGCCGTTAAACTCTTTCAGCTCACCGTGCTTAGTGCATAGGGTGATGTCGATGCGTTTCGGGTCTAGCGGATGATGATCGTAGAACGTGAAGCATGACACATCTTCTATTATCGACAAGGGCACTACTCTTATGATCTCCAGACGAACGTTGTCTGTAATTCCTTGCATTGTTTCGGTAATTAAATAACCGACAGCCTCTCGGACCAATTTCGAGGATGGATCGCTCGCTCCCACAACACAATCGCTCCCCCGAAGCTCTTTTTGTTTTGTTTTTTTGTTTGTTTGTTGACAGATTTCTTCAACTACAACTTCTTTTCTATTGGCGCCGCTTGCTTTTCGCTATGACACTGCCAGTGTCAGTAAGGAATGTCGTAAACTTCAAAAGTAATATAATAAACTAATAAAATAAATAAGACCGGTTCAAAGAAATATCGATTTTATGAAAGCAGGAAAAAAATCAAAATTTTGCTTCAAATTCATTTATTTAGTTAAAATTAGTTTAATAAGACAACACAATACGCAAGAGGACACACACAACATGGGAAGCATAACGCACAATGACACAGAGAGGATATAATTATACAAGCTTCCATTTCCGTGTATATAAGTTTATACACAATTGTTTTTCCTTTTTACAACCTAATATTCTAATATTATTGATTTTTACAAATAAACACACTCAAAAATTATTAATGGGGGAAAAAGTGATAAAAATTTTAACGAGGTAGGACGAGGGATTTCATGGGGGAGGATATCGTAGAGAGAGCACTGTAATTTTGGGCAATGAGGATCCGTAGGTAACGTTAGGTACAGCAATTTCAATACAACTAGTATCCACGATATTTTATGATTATGACATAAGAAAGATATTATCTTTTAAAATTATCCTAATCGGACCATTACGTACAATGTTACTTATGACTAAATTACTAGCGAAGTTCACTGAGTGACCGCCGCCCGCGGGTGCGTGTGACCTCACTCGCTCGGTCGCTGCCCGTCTGTCTATCCGTCTATCAAACCTCTTTTCTCAGGAACGCGTGGACGAAAGGACGACGGAGTTGAAATTAATGTCAAATTATTATTAGGTACCTACCTACCTACTCAAGTCCGTAACCTGTTGAAGCCGTGATATAAATAAAACTTCTAAATCAACGCACTCAAAAGTTTCAGCCGATTATGTCCGAATATTTTAAAATTTCCTAGGGAATCACATGCACACAAAACCTATTGGATACCTACTTCCCGTAGACCTAGAACCATGAAACTTGGTGAGCAGCCAGGTCTTATAGCACAAGTAAAGGAAAAATCCGAAAACCACTTTATTCACCAAAGAAAATTACTTTTAATGATCACCTTGGACTAAAACCTATAGGGTACTTCCCGTGAATATAAAATTTGGCACGAATCAAGGCCTTATTGCACATAAATTAAAAATCCGAAAATAGTCAATTTGTTGTTTATTCACCAAAAAAACTAACTTTTAATACTTGCTGTAGAACAAAAATTTCTAATTCCGTGACCAAAACCTACCTATAGGGTACTTCCCGTTTGCCTAGAATCATAAAATTTAATAAGAAGCAAGGTCATATATAGCACAAATAACGAGATCTAATCTGAAAATCTTTAAACCGTAAATTTGTAGCTTAAAAAAAATCATCACTTTTGATTCTCTCCCTCGACTAAAATATAGAGGGTGCTACTTACTTCATGTTGACCTAGAATCATGATGTTTGACAGGAAACAAGGTCTTATAATTAAACGGAACCTTTAGTGCGCGAGTCTGACTCGCAGTTGACGTTTTATTTATTTCTTTTTATGAGCTTAATGTGTAAAAATATGGTTTGGAAATGTGTTCTAGGTAGGTAGGTACAGACAGCATCAGAATTGAGTAGGTAAACCCCCTGCATAACACAATATGCAGGATTAAATCCAAACCTGTTAAATCGTAAACTAAGTTTTAAAAGTCGAAAATCACATCACACTAAATAATATAATATTATAAATGCGAAAGTTTGGATGGATGTATGGATGGATGGATAGATGGATGGATGTTTGTTACGTCTTCACGCCAAAACTACGGAACAGATTGAGCTGAAATCTCAATTTTAAGTGCGGTGTAACACCGGTGCAAGATTTCAGCTCGGTGTAGCTCTATGCCTGGAATCAAACATGGGCTACTTTTTATCCCATAAATCTGTTCCCATGGGATAGAAATTACATTTGAACGTTTCCATAGAAACAAAGCGTGCGAAGCCGCGGGCAGAAGCTAGTAAATTATATTTTTATTTAAGTAACATAAAGAGAATGAGAATAGATTTTAAAAATATCGGATTCTAGACTGCATTGTGTTATGCAGGGGTTACTTAATTCTGACGCTGTTTGTACCTAACCTACAACATAATTTGGTAAGTAAGTACCTACTTCAGTAGCTACCAGCTACAGCTAGGTCAACCCTACCTAATAACATGATTTAAAATAGACTCAGACCTCCTCGTATCCTGTCACCTACGCATGACCATGAGCCGTGCCGGTTTAAAATAACTCTAAACGACGCTTCCTCAGGTCAATTGTTTGCATTATGGCGCATGGTGTAGAATTAAAGAGTTGACCGGTACCAGTAGTACCATATCCACATAATAATGATGATTTTGATTCTCCATAAACTCACTGCGCTGTTTTTAGATGCCGGTGCTCTACTGGCTACGCTTTTCAACTTCTGCATAGGCCACTCTTACTTACCAGAAGAGCTCAATAAGACCGTTGTTGTTTCTGTCATCATTCATAAAGAACAAAACCGGCGATGCCTTAGATGTGTCCAACTACAGGCCTATATCTCTTGCCACGGTGGTTGCGAAAGTGTTGGACAGTAAACTTCACAAACACCTAATAGAGCACTTGAATATTCGAGAGGAGCAGTTTAGGTTTAAACCTGGTCTCTCCACTGAAACTGCAATCCTCTGCCTCAAGCATACTGCCCAATACTATACCAGCAAGAAGACACCATTATATGCCTGTTTTCTGGACCTATCGAAAGCATTCGACCTGGTTTCTTATGACATCCTGTGGGATAAGCTTGTGAAAGATACAACAATGCCCGGTGATCTCATAAATGTCTTTGAGTTCTGGTACCTAAATCAGAAAAACATGGTTAGGTGGTTGGGCTCGCACTGAGGAGTTCAGATTGAAGTGTTGGGCTGAGGCAGGGGGGGATTACCTCTCCAAAGCTTTTTAATTTGTACACTTATCAGTTGATTGGTGAGCTCAGTAGAAACATGATAGGCTGTTCTATCCATGGCCATAGTGTAGGTAAATAATATCAGCTACGCAGATGATATGGTTCTACTGAGCCCATCACATCAATCAGTGCCCTGAGACAGTTACTAAAGGTTTGTGAGACATATGCAGCGGCCCATGGACTCAGGTATAATGTAAAGAAGAGTGAACTGCTTCTCTTCAAAGCAGGTACGAAGAGCTACTCTGTACCTTCGGTCTCTCTCGCTGTACGGTACCCCTCTTAGCTGGGTCAAACAATTTAAATACCTGGGTCGCTGAGGATATGTCTGATAATGTGGATGTTGAAAGGGAGTGTAAGGAGTTGTCAGTGAGGTGTAATATGGTGGTTCGCAGATTCGCACGTTGTACAACGCCAGTCAAAATAACGCTCTTTAAGGCGTATTGTAGGTACTTCTTTCTACACGTGCAGTCTGTGGGCCAGATTTACACTAAAAGCCTACAACGCCTTACGCGTCCAATATAATAACGGCTTCAGGATGTTGTTGGGGCTGCCGCGGTACTGTACCGCATCAGGAATGTTCGCGGACGCGCACGTGGATGAGTTCTACGCAATCATGCGCAAGCGGGTCGCATCCCTGGTGGGCGGCATGCGCCCGCAGCTCCAGCAGCCTACTGGCCGCCGTCGCCGCGCCGTGGGCAGGACCTCCGCTCCAGTATCATGGGGCACGCGATGATGATGCTGAAACCGGTATCATCGCTGGTGGCTCAATGATCTTCCACAGTGCTAGGCTTTATTTAATTTAATTTGAATTATTTGAGTGTGGATTATTATTATTAATTGTGTAGGTATGTGTAACATTTAAGGATTTTGTAAGTCTTTAATAAATTATTTTTAATTTTTAGGGTTTCGAGATCGGTTTCGAAACCCTTATGGTCTCGCTTTGTTTGTCCTTTTTTCCCTCTTTAATAACTCAGCAAACTACCGCAGCCATCAACTTCAATTTTAAATAATTATACATTTCGTGTGCCTGTACAGTACAGACTTGAAGAAAAAGAAAAAAAATTAACATGAAAATTTTATATAAAAAGGTGTTAGTAGTTTCTAAAATTTCTGTAGGTTTCATACTTTTCGAAATATTTTTAAAAACGTCGAAAAAATACCCATCCCCCCCTATCTCCGACGTTTGTAGAGCGATCCATTTGAAAAGTATGGAACGTTTGTAGATACTATGAATCTAGGTATATTTTACAGAAAAAATATACCTAATTGTGATAATTTATATACCGCATTCTGTCTGACAAGTACGATGACTACTTTGTACGAAAAATGTGTGTGTTTGAACTTTCATAGGAAAAGTTCCGAGTAAAATAAAAGTAAAAACTTGGGAGTGTAAGCATATCTGAGCAGCTGACTGTACTATAGGTACCGGCTAGTGACTTCGCTACATAATATCTACCTAAAAATAGTGGGTAGTTACCAACCTACGTTTCAGATGGATCGCTCTGCAAACTTAGGAGATGGACCCGTCCATCTCCTAAGTTTGCAGAGAAGCAATGACAAATTTTTCAACTTTTTTCAATATGTATATTTCAAAAATTATGTAACCTACAGACAAAAACTGTTTTGAAATGTACAAAACGATACTTTTCATTTGATACCCCACTCGGTGAGGTATAGTCCCCCCGTTTCGAAAATCATACCCGCCCTTTTTGAATTTCTTTCAAAAAGCGTTCTTCTCACAGAGTTCTCTACCTAGACAAGTCTGTGAGTAGTGTGGAAAATTTTTCAAAAGGTGTCATATACTCGTATTTGAAATGTGCAATGTTTGCACTGTACATTTCAAAACAGAAATTTTTGTAAGTTACATAAATTAAGTACTTAAGTACCCTACTTTTTGAAATATCTTGAAAAAAGTCGAAAAATTTAGGTACCATTATTACCTATCAACCACCGAAGTATGGAGAGAGATCTTATCTAAAATGTAATTTCGTACCTACTATTTTTAGGTATTCAT
This sequence comes from Eupithecia subfuscata, assembly GCA_963564075.1. Classification (NCBI taxonomy): domain Eukaryota; kingdom Metazoa; phylum Arthropoda; class Insecta; order Lepidoptera; family Geometridae; genus Eupithecia; species Eupithecia subfuscata. The sequence continues at coordinate 7,275,780 of OY751114.1, forward strand.
TAAATAGCGAAGTCCTTAGCTTTAGTACATATTTGTTTGTAATTGACAAATGTTCGAAACCCTCAGCGCTTGCCTTTCTTTTTCCAACTAGCCACTCTCATAGCATTCCACATAACCACTGTCTCATATTTTTACCATGACAAAAACTAATCTTATTCGAGAAATACCTATTTAGTTATTTGTAAAAATTTAGGTTTGTTTAAGACACCTATGCTATGTTTTATATTTTTATTATGGGAGTAAATTTATTGGTATTTATTTTAAATATTTGATCAGCTGAAAAAGTCAGCTTAAAAACTACTTGAGCAGCATTTTAAGTTTTGATCGGCTGTAAAATAAAAACCACCAGCAACACTTGGTCGGCAACTAAGTTATTTTTGGTCAGAAAATAAATATCTGTTTGATCGGCGAAATTAATGTTTTGATCAGCAGAATTAATTATATGATCTGCAGGATTATACAATTATTTTTGATCAGCCAAAAAGTGATTTTTTGAGCAGCAAAATTAATGTTTTGGTGGCTTATTCCAAAAATCCCCTGCCATAATCCCCTGCGAAGGGGATTCCTGGACTTTTTGTCCAGAAATCCCCTGCCGGCTCAAAGAGAAGACGCAAAGGGGATTTGTGGACCAGAGTTCCAGAAATCCCCTGATCCACTTATTTACACCGTAAATACCTAGGTAGTTGTTCTTTCTTGAAATAATCAAATGCAAACAACTAAGTAACCTAACCTTTTAAGTAGAACATACCAAAATGTTAACATTAAATCAATTCAATTCAATTCAATTCGTTTATTAAACCAGACCTAACATTACAGAGTTCTCCAATGCGTTACGTCTAGGATCGTGTTTAAGACACCTACTTGCTAAGTAGTATAGATTTTTTAAAATTATTATATAAAAACTTAAATAACTAGGTATGTACACAACATGACCCGCCTTCAATTTAAATTATAGATACAAACAGAGAAAATATATTTAAAATTCTATAGAAACAACATCAGTTCAGTTAAAATCACAGTAAAAATAAGTAACAGGTGAAAAAGAAATAATTTAACAAAAAAATAATAATATTAAATCAAAAATTACAATAGCGTTAGTTATTCTCACAATAGCTGAGGCACTTTCGTTCAATTGACTTCCATCTATCCGCAAACAGGTCAACCTGAGGATGCTTGGCGAGGAGGTCGTTCAGAGCGAACATTAAAACAAGAACTACGAAAATTGGTATAGTTGTTTTATCTCACGAAGTCCGTTGGGCTATGTTTATCATTGTGAATGGCATGTACACATTGTTGTAGTGTGCGTAAGCTCAGAAGCAATCAGTCTCGCCCGAGACGCGGTCCGGGTCACTAGTGCTCATTGTATTCACGTCAGATTTTGGTAACGAGTACCGTCAGCAAGACAACTAAGCGCAAAGTTGTTCGTGGTAGTAGGGTTAAACGGACTTCGTGAGATAGAACAACTATACCCATTTTCGTAGTTTTTGTTTTAATGTGAACATTTTGGTATGTTCTACTTATAAGGTTAGGTTACTTAGTTGTTTGCCTTTGATTATTTCCAGAAGTTGGATATCCTATTATCCAACGGCAATGGGACGGGCCTCTGTGTGAGTTGACACGGGATTGTCTGACTAAACGTGCTCTAACTCTGTGGATCGTGCCCGCCTCCTGGCCGTTTCTCAATGGGAGTCAGGACATTGGTTGCAAGCATTTCTTTCATATAACACTGGTACTTTATTGGTAGCCCGTAACTTTCCGTATCGCAACGTGTCTTCGGTTGGGTGCAAGGTGTTGCGCGCCTCATCAATGCCATTGCGGTACTGCTGTCAAACAGCTTAGTCATCACGGATTACTACGTGTACTAGGGCCGCCCCAGTTGGATATCTCGCCACTCCAGCCTTAATGAAATCATACGGCGGGCTTTTGTCACCGCTAACGTACCATTAATTCTCGAACCGAATGGTCTGTTGCGTGACGATGGTAAGAGGCCCGACGGTATGACACTAGTTCCATGGGAGTTGTGGTGGCTCATTGTGTGGGACGCTACATGCGTCGACATGCTTGCGCCTTCCCATCTTCCGAGGAAATCCGTCTGGTCGAAGCGACGCATGACCCGAGAGCTGGTGAATATCTGGCGCAGCGCATCAGCATTGCTATACAGCGGGCCAACGTATATATCTATTGAAGTGGTCTACATTTTCGATGACAGCTGTCAAACTTCAAACGGCCACATCTCTGAAACTACTCTTCCTTGACTTTGATGCCAACCTTTCAGAATCTAGAATAATATCCGTTTCATTTTGATATAACCTGTCATTTTTGATCAATTCTAACTGACTGTAACAGTCGTTTTCTAATATCAGCTGTCATTTTTGACATTAGCTGTCATATTTGGAATGCACTGTCATTTTTCATAAATGTATGGAACAATATGAAATTAATTAGTAAGAATTGGACGAACTGCGCATGGTTTCCTGACGAACTGCGTATTGGACGAAAGGCTTGTTGTGTTGGACGCGTGTTGGACGAAACCTGTGTATCCATGCAGAAAATATATACAGGACGAAAATTTCCACAACCGCACATACTAATGGGACTACGAGAAATAGTTCTCCCTCGTGGTCCTATTAATGGAACAAAATTATGGGACGAAAAAACAGCGTAAAAAACTACTCGAAATCAGTTGAAACCCTATTGTGAGTCGGAAATTCCTGAATGTAATGTTAATATTGTGGTATATTCTACTTATAAGGTGAGGTTACGTAGTTGTTTGCATTTGATTATTTCAAAAACGAACAACTACTTACGGTGTGAATAAGTGGATCAGGGGATTTCTGGAACTCTTGTCCACAAATCCCCTGTGCGTCTTCTCTTTGAGCCGGCAGGGGATTTCTGGACAAAAAGTCCAGGAATCCCCTTCGCAGGGGATTATGGCAGGGGATTATTGGAATAAGCCGTTTTGGTCAGCCGAATAAGAAAATCGTTAAGCTGAAAAAAAAATAGGTATAAGCCATAATTAATGGGTTTGCTTTTAAATGTATGGTCAACTAAAAAAATATATTACCGCGATTTTATTGAAAAAGCATTAGTCGGTTAACACTTTCATGGCCCAAGACGCAGACGAGCCTCTCGACCCTCGTGTGGCGGCGCGGCGGCGCGCCCCTGCGAGTCGCACCGCCGCCGCGGCTGGGCGGTGAATGCGTGAAAGAAGGTGGGGTTTTGATAGTCGAGTCGATACAGAGGCACATACGAGGTAGGTAGGTAAGGTACCTATTTCTACCTTGCCTAGCATTGTTGTTTTTGTAAGAAGGTATCAAGGTGCTGAGGACCCTTGTTCGTTGTTGGTCATGTCTGTCCTGTATTTGAAACACCGGCACGACAATGACATACAAACGCACGTAGGAGGTAGGTAGGTACCTACCTTACCTCGCGTTGTTGTTAGCAATTGAAGGAACCCTTGATTGTTATTGGTCATGTATCTCCGTGTGTGACACCGGTAGTGGCATAGGTACGTACAAACGAGATAGGTATAAGATAGGTAATAGGTATGTAGGTAAGGTACCTTATACATACCTATTACCTACGCGCAAATCTATATAAATGAACTCTCGGAAGTACGCGCGTGGCTGCGCAGTGTAGGTAGGTACCTTATTTTAATGGGTCAAAGGGACGCGGTAGGGTGCGCAGGCGACGAGCTCTCACACACACTTACTTTCGTTTGCCGTGAGCGTAAGTTAGTGTGCTCGTCGCCGCGCAGTGTTGTGGTCGTTCCTTCCTACACGAAATACCTACCTAATGAAATGAACAACAAAGATGGAAAGACGTAGCTAGACCGATGTGCGACCGAGACAACAATATGCACGTGGAACACAAACGCCGGCGGCGGCGGTGACCGGTCTATCTATGACTGAGGTGGATGGACCTAATTAATTGGACCCAATCTCTTGAATTTTACTTACACTTACATCTAGGAATGACTGTAGGTATCTCATGAACCGTACCTACCTACAAAGTAGACAATAGCAATTTTCAGAGAATTTAACAGAGGATCCTTTGTGTTTCGTTGATTATCTATAGGTAGGTACTACCGAAAGTAGTGTTTGCAACTAATGTGGGAGAAAAAGAGATACCTACTTAAGGCGAATAGTAGGGGTGATAGTGGCGCCACTACATAATTAATTTAATCATTAAGTTTTACAAAGAAATTATATCAAAAATCGGACTGCTGGCGCTGGTAGACGATACCTATCACAAGCTTTTATTTAATGTATCTGTAATAGTTTTGTTTTGTGTTATTCAATCAAAAACCTTGTTTGGAGAGCTTGGTGGCCACCAATAGGAACTTAACTCTTGAGACAAGAATCCGCCTAAATAATACAGTACAAAACTATTAAAGATACATTTAAAAAAAGCTTATGATAGATATCGTCTACGCGCGGTCCGATTTTTTGATAATTCCTTTCTATAACGTAATATAAAATTAAATATGTAGTGGCGCCACTATCCACCCTACTACCTATTCGCCATAACACTTTTTTCTCGGTAGCCTTGTTGTCACAGATTAGGTATACACTTTTTAGAAATAGGTACCTAGACACATTTTCGATTATAGGCCTTTAATTTTAACACAAAAGGTTAGGACAGGACCTTTAATTTTTCACAAAAGTCAATTCAATTTGATTGCACAATAAATGAAAATAATAACAATTAAATAGATTGATTACTATACTTTATTGCACCATCAGTACCTCCATAAAAGTTCATAAAACAATTTGACAAGCAATAACACTATTTTCACGACTCATTGGGTAGGTAGGTAGGTAGGTAGGTAGTTTACGGGTGTCGTCGCCAATTTGATTCACTCATTCAGATATTCTGGATTTCAGTGTACCTACCACAGAAATCTAAATAACATGTTATTAAGATTTCTATGGTACCTACCTACCTATTAGAGCATTTGTTTTTCACAAAAGTTCGTACATATTGAATTAAGTAAGTATCAGTACCTACTTACTTACTTAAGTAAGTACCTACTTACTTAAGTAAGTAAGTAGGTACTTATATCAGTTATCTAGCCGTACCGTACCTACCTACCTAGGTATAATACAAGCTCTGCTTTGCTTGGTGCTAGATAATGCTGTGTGAATTGTCCAGCATTAGGAAGGTAGTTATAGGTAGATACCCACCTGCTTAAGTAGGTTTTTATTTCTTTCCATTTCATTTCTATAACCAGTTTTTAACGAGTTAAGTACTCCCTAAGATTTATATCGTTAAAGATACCTATGTCCTATATATACCTAAGTACGATTTATCTAGACAAATCGTACAAACATTTGTCTCTTGGCGGGAATCGAACCCACAACCTCCTCCTTCCTACCGATTCCGCGACGCCACGGGGCGGCGGCGCGGCGGCGGCGGCGGCCAGGTGACTGCACAGGTAGCAGGGCATGGGTGGTTTTGAGCGAACCGCCTCTCTCAGCGAGCAGAGCCGTTAGGAACATTATCTATGACCTACATATTTCCGACAGATATTTCCTAGTCAAAAATCCTAGAACCCGGCCGGGTACAGCGCCACCTCCCGGGTCAAGTTGTAAATCTAGACCATCCAGTGACCCACTCAAACACACCATTAAATTAAATGTCATCAAAATCGGTCCAGCCGTAGAGGAGGAGCTCAGAGACAACATGTAGATAGATAGCTACAGAAGATTAATAATAATAAAGGGTGTATTAAGATTAGCAAACCAAAATTAATTTGACAGCTCGCCAAAACATTATAAAATCCGAACCAGGATTTGCTGATCTTTTTCATTCATATATTGCTGCAATATCATTTTAAAGGCATGCCAAAATTTCATTAAATACGAATCACGATTTGCTGCTGTTTATGTTATGTTATGGCTGCACAAATATTTAATTTACTGTGACATAAATTTTTTGGCTGCCCACTGTCACATTAGTTGCTGATCAATTCAGTCATTTTTGCCGACCACTAGCTGCGGCTCAAAATATTTTTTCTGCTTGCAAAATCAATTTTTCGGCTGCCCAAAACCTCTTTAATCTGCTGATCGTTTAAATGATACCCTTTTATTATTAGTTGGCTATAAAAACTCAATCTCATTAAAAAAACTTAAGTAAGAAAATGTAAAGTTTTTAAGACGAAAAGTTCCAATTGTGGCGATCTCGAAAGAAAACTTAAGTATAATAAAATAAAACACAGAAAACTGATAAAATTATAGTGATTTAGGTACCTAGGTATTTATGTTTCGACATTGTATCTCAAAGATTTAAGAGTGTGTAAATGATAAACTCAAATTAACATTAAGTAGGTACCTATATACTTACCTACCATACTTTTTACATTATGTATTTTAATTATTTTTCTTTTCTGGCTAACCGGAGCGTTTTCTTGTGCACTCTCTCGTAAAAATTAAAATTATCACGATGTTTTTCATAAGACTGAGACTGATGTTTTTGATATTTAGGTACATAGATCAGACTTCAGAGTACCTATATTTTATCAATTATATGGTTAAAAATTACAGCAAAATTACTATTACATAGGTACAAAAATAAACTGCGGTACGCCACGACTTGTACTTACCTACCTACATGTTTTTTGAAAAACGAACACCGACTAAATTATTTTAGGGTACTTACCAACTTTGACTAAAAGTCAACATACCTAGTAGGTACCAAAAGCTCCAATTATACTTTACTAGCTTCTGCCCGCGGCTTCGCACGCGCATTTTCGGTATAAGTAGCCTATTATCTCAGTTATGCTATCCCTCCTCTAAACGTACTAGGTACGCCGAATTTCATCTGTTTGCTACCTAACAAAAAGTCAGATTCACAAACTTTCGGCTATAGGTACCTAATAATATTAGTAGGATAGGAAGTAAGTTAGTACCTACCTACTTTATCAGTCGTGTACATATTAATAAGGTAAGTACCTAGGTGGGTGGGTGGTTTGATATCTAAGGATGACATCCTCCAGCCGTCCCGATTTTTTACTTTAATCTTTTTCCCAAAAAACCATAAATCCACGATTAGAACGCGCACTGCACGCTGACTCAGAGTGGATAGTGTGAGCTCCGGCAGAACAAAACTAACTCAATAGCGTCCTAGGCTAATCGCCAAATAAGCACCTAACTAGCTACATAGGTAGGGTAGGTAAATTTTACAAACGAATTCCTTTAAAAGTTCTATCATACCTAGGTAAAAACATAAATTGAACCAAAAGTTACAATTGAAACCGATTTTAATAATTAAGTGATAAAATCTGCTATCAATCGAATTACGAGCATTTCTGTCCAAGGTTTATCTACTAGAGAATAATCTAGTGTTATCATTATCAATAAAATATCAGCTGCTCGAGGCAACCAACGCATGCGTGGAAAAACGGGTAACATCCACATTTTTACCTCATAAGTACTAAAAACATTGCAAAAATTACCGGAACCAGGTCAGTAGTCACTCCGTATGTCAGGGACATTAGTTGGCAAACTTGGCAAGGCAATCAGCTGGGATACTCGCGCTATTGGGGTGGTTGCCAGAAATAAAGCTGCAGTGCAGAGCTTGCAGTGGCTGCGGGTGCTGGCTGGCCATTCATTGTCATGTGGGGAGGGTCGATATCATAGCCAGAGCCAGTGTCGCCGCGCCTTCTGCCGAGCGCGGTCGTCTCGAGGCACCTCCGCGTCGCTCTTTTCTCTAATACCAGAGCACTGCGCAGCCGGCTCGCAAATACTGTAAAGCTTTTATTTATAAACAAATTTGTGATCATGTGCTAAATGAAAGTTAATATATACTCCAGTTTATGTCATTGAAAAGGATTTGGATAATGTTATTGTATGCCACGTTTGTGAAAATAACGATCTTTTGGATTACCTACCTATATTATGTACCTTTTGACCTGAAAACTGCCGTATTTGAAGATGGCATGAATAGATGATTTCATAATATCGTCTTAAAACAAATTTTATACCTATTTATGTACGTATAATCCTCGCAGTAGGACTTAAAATAATTAATAGGTACGTAAAGTAGTAACAAATAACTTGTAGGATAATATAGGTCTATTTGAAAGGTTTAGCTGGTTAGCGATTAAAGCCACAATTTACTATTTTTTAAAGTTACGGACATACATACATACGTTATTGGTATGTTATAAATAGAAGACATTCATTTTGGAATTATCACAATTCAGTATGATTTATAAAAAAACACACCAATTCTTCAACACAGATAATGCATTTTGCGGCGTTTATTTTGATAATATGCTTACAAAAATAATGTATGATAATTATCTTGAAGTGTCAATATATTTGGAATAAAAAGAGTCATACTGTAGGAAATCTACTTAGCCTCGATTAATTTTAGACACGAGTTCTAAAAAAATCACAATTAGGTGTGGTAATTATCAAAACCAGCTTACCTAATGCACGCACCGCTATATTGATTAGAGCAAGTTATTTGATAAGTAATTTATTTATGCTGGACAAAAACATACGGTAGTGTAAAATAAAACTTATTATTGTTGTTACCTACATTTCATAGAATCATACTTCACATGATTTTGTGTGATGATGATGAATAATGAGTGTGATGATAACAAACAAAACACAAACAACAAGCAGTAGTCCTTCCTGTTATAATTTCCACGAATGAATGAATTGGGCACTACCGTGAAGGCAATGAGTTTTTTGAACCTAGCGATACAAGTAGCCAATATTTAGATAACGAAGCATTGTAAAATTATACCAAGAATCTGTCATCTGTGCATGAAGGTATGGATTATTATCACCAAAAACATAACAAACGCTTCACTTAATTTAAATTTAATAACGGAGACTTAACAAGTCTGTAATATAGACACGCATAACTTATTAAGTACCTATTATGTTTCCCTTTGGTGGTGATTCCCTGCAGGAATAGAAAGTTGAAAAAATATTTCTTTTGGCTTAAAGAATAAATACTTACACAAGTCAAATTATAAGCTATATATTAAAATCAAATAAGAAAGAAAGTGTTTTTGATTTTTTTACACTTTAATTTTTTTTTCACTCGTGGAAGAAGTGACAAAGAAACCACTAGCACATAATATACATATTTTGTTCTGTCTATTCAAATCTAATGAGGCTTAAACTAAGTCTATTAAGACCCTTTGTTCCAATTTTATCTTTTTCTTTTGCTGGTAATTATTTCGGAAACGCGTTGCTTGTCTTTCTCGCTTGCTCGCTTGGACGACGCGATTTATTTCAAAAACATAACACCTTTCATCAGAACACTACTCTACCTGACTCTAGATTGTAATGCGGGTCACAGTATTGCTTGCATCACTACATGTCACTATTCATATTCAAATCACAGTACTCATTTATCCGCTCGATTACCTAAGCCTCATCAGATCTAGCTAGTAGCAAGCAGTAGACTTGTAAAATCTTAGCGACGACGTTGTTATGCTCCAAACATTTGTAGGCTTGTCTCATTCACACACAGGCATTTAGAGGTCAACCAGTCGCATCAGAAACATTTCAAGTTTGGCGATATTTTAAAACGTTTCTTTGTCCCCAGTAAAGTTGGGTTTCTCCTTATTGATTCAGTTAATTGGGTCCGGTCTTCCAAAATAAATAAGGCTTTGAGACGCTGGTAAACCTTTTTAGCCCTTTAAAAATGGTTAAATTATTATGACACAATACTTGAAAGCTTTAATAAATTAATATTTAGAACGCATGCCTACCATTAACCATTAATGAGATATGAATTAAATATCAAATGTCACTGTTGTAGTGCTGTCAATAATCGAGTTAAAATATTTTGGCAGCGGCCACAGAACTCAAAATCTAATATAATGATTGAAAAATTATCATAGATATACTCACCTATTATAGTAGGTAGATTTTGCAGTTGTTGGTACATCGATTTTTGAAGATAAGAAAACAATTCCTGATAAAAAAAGAATCTTATCAAGTAACGCCAACTTGTACGATTGTACATGTTTTAAATGGTTTTCTAGCTGATACACTTTTAAATCATCATGAAATGGGTCATCTATCATTCTATAAAGTTAACAGTTAAAAACCTTTTTCGGATTTGCCTCAATCTTTTTTTGCCCTACATTTTGCTAACATACAATTATTAAGCTTACCTTTTTATACGCTTACAAAAATAATGTATGATATCTTGAAGTGTCCCTATATTTTGTATAAAAAGAGGCATACTGTTACTAATTTACTTTTACTTGTGGTACTTATGAGGAAATAATGCCATTAATAACATGCGTCTTTGGAATCTTCGAGCGTAACATTCTATAGCGTATTGTTATTGATCTTATTGACATTGTGTGACTGACGGTTGTTATTGATTGACTGACATTGTGTAATTTGTTGGGCTAGAAGAGGATTCTTATTAGCCCAATCTTCGATTACGTTGGCGTAGTCGTTATTCAATGGATAAGCGGTATAAGAGTAGAGGCATTGTTTTCTGGCAGTCTGGTAAGATTTATGTGAATAGGGGAATTGGCTTGGCAATGGTGAGACAAAAGTATTCTCCAGCATAAACTTTTATTTCGTTCTGGAAGTTTTCTGGTTATAATAAAAAAAATCTATCTATGTAGTGTATTGTATTAGTTTATCAGTTACCTAGTACCCATAACACAAGCTCTGCTTAGCTTGGGACTAGATAATGCTGTTTCATTCAATTGTCCAGCATTATTATTATATTATTATTTGCACCAGAAATGACTTTGCGTCTATATAAGAATGATTTCGTTCCAGACACTGGGGATTCTCAGTTTTATTACACAAACCTTGATTTAACAGCAACGTTTCCGTTTCCGTTGCCAGCGATCTAGTCATCGTAAAACGAAACATCAGCTGACTGAATATGACTTACCTATCTGATTTTATTTGCATCTTGTCTGTCTTGAATTAAAATTAGCATCAGTATCCGATCAGAATTCATGGCCATGTTTTTATAACTGGCGTGGGACAAAGTTCGTTTTGTACTTATAGGTAACCTTCCTTGTCGGAAAAGGTTGAATCTATGCTTTTTTGCACTAGAAAGACAGTAGGTAAATGACTTTTATAATTATTACTATAATATAGGTATGCTTTACATTCTATCAAATCCCATAGTTATTCCAAAAACAAACAGAGGAAATTACCAACTTTTTAAATCAATGATTCTACATTTCCACCAATGGCTATTCAATTCACTGATGCTTCTAGGTACGGCATTATGCGGGGTAGTATTTGAAGAATTTTTGGAGCGTTGCCAAACCTAACATATTCAAATTCAGATCGTCATTGTCAATTCAATATCTTTCCCACGATTGAAATATTTTGTTTGAAAATGTGGAGCCGTTGTGACAGTTTCATTGACTAAAGTGTGAAAGAAATCATAGTTTTAGATAAAGCAAAGAATATGAAAGAGTAAGATGTCCATTCTCTTTTTTTCGTTTAATTCCTAAATGTAGATAATTCAGGGTTTGGCGTGTAAAATTTAGTGCTAGTCCCGAAAAGTAATAAAATCACAAATTAGGTACTAGAGAGTTGTTAATTTTTAGAACTGTTTATTCAAATTATACAAAATTAGCCTTAGTCCAAACATTATCTCGTGGTCTAATCAACAAAAGCTTGTCTAAACTTAGGATGAAAATCCGCATTGTCGGTACTGCATCGTGGCCAAAAGCCAAATAAGGCTATGCCTCGAAAGGTCGATATTATCATACTTGAGTTCAAATATCAATAGACCGAGCCCAGTAGGTAAATATCACCGGGTATGGCTTTTCTTTCATTATGTTTAATGGTTTGGGAACTATAAAGGTGTTAGAAATGTCATTTTACTGATAAACTAAAGGTAGTATAAGTACATAAATAATTTTATAAATTTTTTATGCTATAATAAAAAATAGTACCTACTTATAATATTATATATTTTAAGTGTAGGTACTTCATAATAATAATGGATGTTTTTCAAGGACTTTTATTTAACTGCAGTTTACTTATACTTTCCTATCACGTAAATTGCCATAGGATACCTACTATACCATATCTAAACTCAGTATAAAATATCTAAATAGCTTCATAAATAAAAAAGTTGAACGTAAAATGGTGTGTTGTTGACTAATTGGCTTAATTGCTTGGCCTAATTATAACCTATAATTTAACTGCTAGATAAACTGGTGGTATTTTGAATAATTAAAATTCTATTAGGTATGTTAAAATTTATAGGCCAACTAAGTTTATTCATATTTTTTGGTGATCTAACCATAGACGGGTGCTATATTATTTTGTGACACAATCGAAAGTAAAGTGATCAATATTATGGCGTGGGTAGATATCAGATTGCCAAGCTGATATTTGCAGTTCTCCTGATATTCGGGAATAACCCGTCCAAACTTGGTAACGAAATAACTTGAATTCAGCAAGTTTTTGCGATACGATCATTCCGAAACTTTCCCAACGTTATACCCGATCACGCAATCACGTCATCAGCCTTGCAATTCTGTTTTTTGGTGATTCATCACTGTTGGGTTTGGAATAAAAAACAAAGATGACGACTTTTGATCTAATTTGTACGACCTTATTCATATTAGGAGTTATAACACTTATTACTTTTTTAATTCTCATTAAAACCTCAATTTAACTTATATCTATCTTGGTAGGAATGAAATAAACTGCGTTTATAATCTCCCGTCAGGGTGAATTTTTAACACCGGAGCCCGGCTTAGGTCAAAGTAAGTAGGTACCTACTATGAATGAATACCTAGTGAAATTCATACCTATCTGTAAAAACCTAAGGAAATACCAGATCATTGCCAGTAAAAAAAACCCATCTCACCCCAAATTCCAATGTGTAGGTAGATAGGTAAGAGGTAGGGTACCTATACCTCCTAGGTACTTACCTAACGGCAGAGCAGCTGAGGTAAGTCAATCTTCCCTCCGATCTCACGATCTCAACCAAAATTGGCCAACCTGCCCAATGATGAATCTCATTGAACCTACCTACAAGCTTCAATATAGGTAGGTATTTCTAAATTGCATAGTGAACCTTAATTTTACCCAACAGTAGGGAAGAATGATCAAAAAAATCTTAAAAATATCAAAACCTAGTTCGATTCAGAAAATGAAATGAAAATTCTGGACACCGGCTTACAATGTTCCTAATTTAAAATCAAATTAGGGTAGATAACCGTCCCTTTTACCGCTCGTAAAATTTTACGGTTTTAGAGTCGTCTTTCGAAAATAAACTTGAGTAGGTACTTACTTAGGTAGTACCTAGGTAGGTACCTACTTATGTAAGTACCTATGTTTGTGTCGAAACTTTGGACAGACTGAAGATTATGTAGGTAAGTAGGTACTCTATATCAAAGGAGAAATTTTCTCTGGGACATGTCTGGGACTGTAAAGCTAGCAACTACCTACGTAAAACATAGGTAAGTACCTACCTACCTACCTACGCTAACTAGTTAAATATACCTAGGTACATAGACTAGGTACCTAGTATTATATTGTAATAGAGCTATTTAAAGTGTAGGTAGGTATAGCTAGTGTACACTAGATACTTACCTTCTCATACCTATCTACTTCAATAAATGATTAGGTAGGTAGGACCTATAGTCTCATTATGATCTAATTTCCTGGTGCCTAGTTAGGCTTGGTAATTTAGTTAAATTAGCTTCCAATTTTTCAATCTAAAAGTACCAATTTGTGTCTCAAAGCGGAAACGACAATTTTGTCACATAATGCTTACCTACCAACCATTATAATATAACTAAGGACATGACATGTAGTATCTAGTCATGTTTAAAAATAGTAGTCTTAGGTCCCTACCTGCCTTAATAGATAGGATACCTACCTACTAGGTAGGGTAGCTGCTACGCGATTGAAAATTTCACAAACATTGACATTTTTTAAATAATTGATACCTTACCTAACTATAAAATTAAATTAATTCACACAGTATTAGGTACCCACGGCTGTTGATCAAAATGAGTTTCTGACATTTGACCTCTTTCATAAATTACAAAATATTTTCTGTAAGTAGTGGTGAAAAGTTGTAAGTACTTATAAGTATAGGTAATAACTCGAGAGCAAATATTTTACGTTTCGTGCCTTTTAAATCCCTCGCTACCTCAGCAGTCTACTTTGGACCACTCGCTACGCTTTTGACTCTATTCTAGACTGCTTCACTAGCTCGGAACTTAATATCGGCACGTTCAACAAAATATCGTTTTGCCCACTTATATCAATCATCTAATGTAGATAAATAAATGAACATTAAACATTGTTGGACCACGAAAACAATGAAGAAGCAAAAACAAATGAAGTCGGTATGTTCAAGTGAAAACCGTTTCTATGAGTGAAGTGAACAACTACAGTGATAGTGAAGTGAACTATGGTGATTGCCCGTAAGAACGTCAGCATGATGCGTCTTCGGAGGTGCATTGCGTTCTTGGCTGCAGCAGCCTTTCTGCTGCCCTTCACGATTCTGCTGATGGTCGCTGATCAGCAGTACAATCTGACCTATAGCTCCAAGCGGGTGTTTTACCAGGAGGTAAGTAAGAGAGCTCTATTCTTCTCATAAAACGAATGCAGGTTTTCTCTACTAAGGCATGTGTTTTTCAAAAAGATGAACGGACAATTAGATTTTAATTCACTTGTTTGAAAGAAATTTTCAAAAGAACATTATAGGTAGGTAGGTACGTCAAGTTAAACAACGAGGCTACTAATTGTCCGGTTATCTTTCGAAGCATACCACCCTAAATATCCTAGATAGAGCCGGAGTAAATTTACCACGGTCGTGACTGTCGAAGAAGCGAGTATTGTGTCGGTCGACCATTGGTAATGTAATAAGTAGCCCTGTAAGCAAAAATAATCGAGTTCGATTAAAAAGTCTGGAATCAGGGGTTAAGGTTGAACGAGAATCCATGTTGTTGTTATGCATTGTGTTATCTCTCATAAAGAATACAGCAATGGAAGGTAACAATAACATAAAACACAACAAACTTCTGTACGTGTTTATAACTTAAACACAATAATAAGTCCTACGAGTTTACTCACTCTAGTGTTAGTAAAACTTGAAGAATAAGGTAGATACCAACTTATAGTTATTTACTTAAACAATAAATACCTCTTCTATACCTACCCACTTAAAGCCTCCACCACACAGCCGCGATTTTGAAGCGCGTCGTGTCCCCATCGCCGCCGTAATATACTGTCTCCGGCTACCGCCCGCCCCCCGCAAAATCACAAAACGCAGCTTCAAATTCGCGGCTGTGTGGTGTGGAGGTTTTAGTTGTGAGCGACATCATTAAATTGTAGTTACCATTCGTTGTAGACGAAGAAAAATAACAAAACTGCAGTTCTTAATTTAAAACAACGTAGAAGTTCTTAGTCTCTCGAGACGTGATTTTTTTATGTTCCTACCTTACCTACTATGTACTTGACGGATACTACCTGCCTACATCGACGTTTCATTGAACTTTCAAAGCACGTTTTCTAGGAGAAGTCAAAATGAACATCACTTCTAAATCCAAAGAGGACTTAAACTGAACTGAAACTCTTTGAAAATACCTTCATCCAACTCTTTCTTCTTTTCCAGAGGGACTTCTATAAAATAAACGGGACATATTATGCTCCCGCATTCACGATAACCCCTACGCCTCAGGTAACCGAGTGATTGTCTGATTTTAAATTTTTGTCTGATGTTAAGGAGTCTATATACACCAAAGTTGCCACCGCCGCCGACACAGCCCGGGGCGGGTTAGATGTTGGTGGCTTGATCGGCGATATGTTGGCGGCACCACCTTTAGTGGCTTTTCATACTCCCGGTTGCCGGGTAGAAGGTGCCGGGCGGTTAAGTATATGCAAATTACGCCGGTACGTGTGAATGCCCATAATAATTATAGGTTGGTAAACACTGTCGACGGGCACGAAATTTGCAACTATTGACAAGTCGGGCGTGGACATGCCGCTGACATTTGTGGTGAACCTGCCGAATTTTGTCGAGGAGATGTCGCAAGAAGTCGGCGGACACTATCGCGGAAAAAATTCTAGAATATAATGTTGCCGACATCAACTCGCCGAGCTATTTTGGTGGCGTTGCCGACTTTGGTGTGTAGACTCCATTAATGTTGAAATCTGTGCTGACCACGCACTCGCTTGAAAGTCATTGGTGTTGAAACGTATTGATCTTGTGCATCTTTCTTGTGGATAAGGAAACAACACTTTTTTTATTAACCTACTTTCTACGTCCATGACGCTTCGTTTTCTCATTGGGCAAGTCTTTCCTATTCTCATTCCTCGAGCAAGATTAAGTGCTACATCTTGGGCTCTTAAATAATATCCATGTTGTTTCGTCAATATGCACTGAGCTAACAATGGTTCCCAAAATGGTGGTTCTGACGTCTGCAAAATGTTTTAAATGTGATCGAATGTGTTGCAGATCATCGAGCACCTCCTTTTCCAAACGATTAATAAAATGTTCTAAAAAAATTAAGACATCTTAGAATAAAATTCTAATAATACCCGTGAAAATTAAGAACAAATTGCATATTTTTTATATATGTAAACATAAGTAAGTAAGTATACGATATATATTTACTAAAGGGAATTTTATCTACATTAATTTAAAATCCACAAGGAGATGCATAAAAAAATACGGGACAAAATTCGATACGTTTCTCCTAATTGAACAAAAGTCTGAAGACGGCTGCACCAAGCAAAGCAAATCCCAAAGCACTTGTTTATCGTGTGTAATGTGTTGTGTGTTTTGTTTTGTAGTGTTCTTGTGATTTATGGATTTGTCCTGTGTGTTATGAACTTTTAATGGCATAATGACCTATGTGAAAGAAGATTTGTCTGATGTGTAACTGAACGTATTGTAATAGTTACCAAGATTTTGCTACTAAATACAGATTTATCAAGCCACGAAATCATTCTCAAGCACACGCATTATGATGGTTTAAATAGAAAGAATGAGAAATTTTAATTTAAGAAAATCCCCGAGGTAATTACTGCTAGTATAGCAGTGCATAGGCACTTTTGCCTCTTTCTTTAAAAATAAAAGACGACACGTGGAAAAACTTTTTGCGGGAAAAACAGCCCTGAGCCTTTCTTTTTTTCTCTGCTCTCGTCTAGTACACTTCATGAGTTCCTAGAGTCTACATACTTCCTTTGTTGTGTAGGAGTTTCGCGGTAAGTACTCTCAGGTTTACAAGTAGGTACTAGGTTCTTCACAAGAACGAGAATTTCTGGAAAATCTTTTTCTTTGCAATGAGAATTTTGCTTTGCAAACAAGCTTAAAGTCGACTTAAACGGATCAAAAATAGAGCTAAAATCTGAAATTTGCTGTGTTCGAGTAGCCTTGTAAGTAACTACGTTACCTAAGTAGGTAATATTAACATGAACTTACGTAGGTACTATTGACGAACTGTGGTGTGAACATATCTATGTTTATACATGTTATTAGCGCAAATGTACCTGCCGTGTATTATTGCGTTATTCTGTCCAAAAACCACGTTTGTGAATGCAGTACTTATTTATTGATCTTTTTAACGGATCAATGCGATGATTATGACGTTAGAGAAATAGGCTAAGAAATTTAATATAAAAAAAATCTAACAACTCAGTTGCGTTGTCAGAAGCCTTATTGATGACCTAAATATTTTTCGAGATAATTTTAGGTAAGTATAGCTTTTCAAAATATTTCAAAAAGAATGAAACCTACAATAATTACAAATATTTTTTGAAATGTATAAAGTGCTACCTTTCATTTGATACCCCATTTGACCGTGTCAAATATAATTTCAAACCACTCATTTAAAATTTCAACTTCACAATTTGTACTGAAAATTTTAATTGAAATTTTTCATATTTTTACTTGTTTTCTTGTACCTAATCTGTTTAGGCGCAAGATATTTATTGTTACCTATTTTAAATTTTAAGTTAATAGCTTGGGTAGTTTCCTACCCGATCGAAACCCTACAAATAAACTAGTTTAAGCAACTAAATTCTTTAGTCAAGTTTACTATTTTTTTTTTCAAATAAATATTTACCGCTCGTGTGTGGTAAGAATTCCATGCATTTCTTTCATCATACTACACAGGAAAATGTCATCCATATGCGCACCGGTATGCGTGGGGTCACACCCATAACGGTCTCCATGTAGAGTCGTAGAGTCAAACAATAGAGGCGGTGTGAAGTGGGTATCTTACTTATGCTAGGTGATAATCGGTATTGTATGGAATGTTTCATAATTTTGACTGACGGTTATAGGTTTCGAATAATTAGATGAGTAATGCGGAAGTCCGTGGAATGTTGCCAGCAAATAAAGGGGCAAATAAGGCATGTTTACTTCGAAAAGATTTTAGGACTATTTCATTTCAATTCACGTTTCTCGCAGAAGTTTTCATAGATTTACGTAGCTGCTATTTGTTTTCAAAGAAGAACAATTGTATTTCAAAGAACTCTAAGATGGACACACTTCTTCTATGGAAATTATTAGCAATTCTATAATATACCTAGTATTGATATGGATCAGTTGTGCTACCTGTAAATAGTTTGCAAAGGTCTGCAGTTGGCTCAATCGCTTTAATTGTAAATACTAGTTCTAATTTATTTCTTTTATTTGATTGTTATTTTCTTTGTGAATTAAGTATTAAATCTTTAATTAAGTTATAATCTATAATGCCTGAATTATGATAGTTTATGGGTACCTACAGAGGTTTACTTCCGCTAACATTAAAGAACTTGTGAATGTTTTCTAACAGTATTGTTTAGTTAGGATGGTTGTAGGTACTAAATTAAACATAAAATTAGATTTACAAAAAGGACAGTATTTAGTATTTAATTTATTGCATTCATTCAATCAGGTATAAGTGATAAAGTGAGTTTAAGTTTTGATCACAAGTATGTACCCATTTATGGTGTTGCAATGGAAGGCTGACCGTCATGCCTTTCTACTAAAGATGAAATCCCTACAATCCTTATAAAACCGAAAGTTTGTGAAATGTGAATTTTTGTTAACTAAGATCTCCCAAACTACTGAACATGTCATGGTGAAATTTGGCGTTCATTTAGAACATAGCTTAACTATCTAAGTTAAGCTATGTTCTAAATGTAGGCTCTTAAAAAATCTTAAATAGGCTTTTAAATCGCAATAGCCTTTATTCACAAAGAAAATTATACTAGTATTTACAATTGAAACAATTGAGCTAACTGCAGACTGTTGCAAACAATCTACAGGTAGCTCAACTGATCCATATCAATACCAGTCGGAAGCGTAATTTACATATTACGAGTATCTAAAAGTATAGTAGAAAAAGTCGCCTAGTATTATTTAAATATTGTTTTACGAGCATCTCTTTAAGATTGGTTTCAAACACCTGCATGTTTAGATACCATCAATGGCATACCATGATACCAGCTTCTAGGAAGAGGTAATTAAACCGATCTATTGTACCTTTACAGTTATCTATTTATATCTAAGGTCAGAAACATTAATTAACTAGTCTATCTGCGTCTACGGAACGCAAAAACGGATATTTGACATGCAATATCAACTCGTCAACCTGACAAAGGATTCGCTAAACGGTTTTGAGAATTAGATCCTATTAATAAACTTAGGCTATTTGGCTAGGTAGGAACATTTTTTTCACACTCTATGCTCGTAAAACGCATTTTATACGTCATATAGGTGTCCTACTAGTTTCTGGAATCCAAGATATTTTTAGTACTTAAACAAAGACCTACTAATATTATAAAGGTGAAAGTTTATGTCATTGTGAAGATGTTTGGCCGATGATAACGCCAAAACTACTAAATGTGTCGGGCTGAAATTATGCACACAAATATCTGGACCTGAGATAACATAGTGTAGGACTTTTCTTCCGAAAAACGTGTACGAAGTCGCGGGTAGAAGCCTGATAAATTTTATCAGGCTTCTACCCGCGACTTCGTACTATCAGTGATAATTTATGAAAATTTAACATAAACTAATAAGAATAGCAAAAAAATTTTAAACTAATGCGTAATTTCACATGCGCCTGTAAATTTGTAAATTTGAGATCGAAAACGCATGAGAGTAGAATGAAATGATGAAAGAAAGCCTTCGAAACTGAAACGTGTTGCGAGCTTCTATGTTATGCTCCGACGATATTTACCAGTGTCGTTCCTTATCATTAAATATTTTCCAGCAATATTTATTTGATTTTGCTACCTCATTGTTTACAAAAAATATCTAGAATTCTACAAACGAGGTATAGATACTAATAATATAATTATAGTGACGAATTCATTACAGATGTAAGAGGGTTAACTACAAACCTTATTTTTGTTAGAAGAACATCAATGTGTCATCCCTTAGCAAAGGACTTCTTCATAGTAAAGTATCTATTATGAGGTAGGTATAGATAGAAATATAAAAAAAAAAAAAATTATAAATTATAATTAAATTATAATTATTATAACCTGTCGTTGACCAAAATCGAGCGTAGGTCACAATACCCGAAGTCAATGGTCCATTAGCAACGCCGCGCGACAATAAGATTACTTAAAAGAAAAGTTGACACGCTTGTGTACCTACTAAAAAAACTTAAAGAAGCGAATGATGAGTTCGAAATCGCATGAGAGTAGAATGAAATGATGAAAGAAAGCCTTCGAAGCTGAAACGTGTTGCGTACTTCTATGTTATGCTCCGACGATATTTACCAGTGTCGTTCCTTATTGTTAAGTAAAAGGCTAATGAATTTTAATAATTTATTTTAGTTTATAGAAACAATGTGTCTGTTCATAGCACAGATGTAAAAAAATGTGAAGTAAGGAAAAAATGGCCACCGGAAGTGGGCAATAGAGAAAAAAAATTAATTCTAGTGTTGCTATAACAATAGATTAAAATACTACTAATTTCTCATAAATCTTACTATTTTATGTTTTGTATTGAACATAAGTTGGGGCGGGCAAAGTGCCTCAAACATAGGTAACTGGGTTAGCTACGTTATTTAAGTTACAAATTATTTTACATAAATAGTTTGAGAAAATGTATATAACCTTTATAAACATAAATATTTTAAGTTATTATCAACACGGAGGGTGTGACACAATTTTACAAATTTATTTTTAATTAAATCTAACTTATATTTATATCTTAAATTAAGAAACTTAATCTAAATCATCTTTCATGGGCACTGGACATAGTTTGGTATAGGACCTTAAGTAAACATTATTTTTGGGCCCCATTCTCACTTCTGCTACCCTGACTCTACCGTCTGGGCCAGGAATAGTTTTAACAATGCGCCCCATGGGCCAATTTAGAGGAGAGATGTCCTTTTGTTTGACAATAACCAAGTCTCCCTCTTTTAAATTATCACTACTATATTTCCATTTAGGTCTATTTTGAAGGGAAGTTAAGTAATCTCTGGACCACAGGTTCCAAAAATCTTGTTTTAATTTTGAACATAATTCCCAAAATTTCATTCTGTTAATACTTTTTTGAGTCACATCCAACTCTGGGTAGCTTGTAAGTGCGGTTCCTACCAGGAAATGGCCTGGGGTCAGGTAATTTAAATCTGAAACATCACTACTCAGAGGAAGAAGTGGCCTTGAATTTAAAATTGACTCTATTTGTGTGAGTACAGTATTGAATTCTTCAAATGTCAAAGATACCTTACCAATTACTCTCCGGATGTGATGTTTGGCACTTTTCACTCCGGCTTCCCAGAGCCCGCCAAATTCGGGAGAGTAACTAGGAATGTACTTGAAACTAATAAGTTTTGTGGAGCAAAAATTCTCAACATTGTCTACATGACATTTGGATGAGTGTAGTTCATACAATTCTTTTAATTTGTTTTCAGCTCCTTTAAATGTTTTTGCACTGTCACAGTAAATTAAGGATGGCAATCCTCTCCTAGCTACAAAGCGCTGAAGGCATGCCAGGAAAGCTGCCGTAGTCATGTCACTCACCAGTTCAATGTGGATTGCTTTTGTAGCAAAACAAACAAATAATGCGACATAACTCTTTTTTGTTATTGGTTTTCTGATCCGTGCTACTTTAATGTCAAATGGACCGCAAAAATCTACGCCCGTTATTTCAAAGGCTCTACCAGTTGATATTCTATGTGAAGGTAGAGAACCCATTAATTGCTTAGCAGCTACTGCTTTAAGGCGGAAGCATTTGATGCATTTGTGGACAACTTTTTTAACTTCTCTGATGCCGTTTACTAGCCAAAACCTTTGAGAAAGAGAGCTTAATACTAGCTTTGCACCAGCATGCAGTAATCTTAAATGTTCCTTTATAATGATCAAATTGGTAATGTGGTTAGACTTAGGAAGAATAATCGGGTGCTTTTTGTCATATGTCAAGTTGGTTGCATTTTGGAGGCGACCACCTACTCTTAGAATGGTATTGGAGTCTAAGAAGGGGTGCAAACTGGCCATATGATTTTTAATTTGACTACCTTTCTCTAACAATTGAATTTCACTTAAAAATGCTCTATGCTGAACATGTCTTATAATGACTAAGTTAGAAGACTGTAGCTCTTTTGGCATTAGTGAACCAACTAATTTATCATTTGGATTTAAACTGTTGTGTTTGAAACGCAAAAGTAGAGCAATGACTCTTTGAAGTTTGTTGAAGTCAGAGTATTTGTTAAATATATCATCTGAAACTTGAGCAACCTTTTGTTGCAGATTACACACATTTATGTTGTTGATTGTGGGGGAATCTTCAATTTCTGAAATTGAGACAGCAACATGCTGTTTATTGTTTTGTATATTGTGCTGAAATTTTTTATCTAACAATAAGGATGGACCAAACCACCATAGCTGGTTTTTCTGTAATTTATGTGGTGTCATGTCAAAGGGGTCAATAACCCTGCTGATGTACTATCAAGGGGCACTGCTCCACACAAAGAAGTGAATCGTAAGTTAGTAGTGTTACGTTCGTTTACCATGACGGAGGTTGAACTAAAGCGGTTACGCGCTCAGCGAGGACTATGTAAGTCAACAATAACACGTATTGAGAACTTTATAAACGACCCTATCAAATCAACGTCGCGTCTTCCACCATAGACACTTTAGAAGCGCGCAAGGAGAAACTTATTAGCACTTTAAAGAACTATGAGAGTGTCCACTTAGATATATTGAACCTAGATGATAAAGATACAGAATGTGTTGGTGAAATTGAAGACAAATACTTCTCTGTCTTAGGAAAAATCAATGTAGCATTAAGACAATTGAAAACCAGAGTAGACTCTGAAAGGCATTCCATTTCTACTTGCAAATTGCCTAATATAGAAATTTCATCATTTGATGGTAAAGATTTTGCTCAGTTCAAGCCTTTCATGGACTTGTTTAATGCTGTCATTAATAGAAACAATTCATTGTCGAACGTACAGAAGTTGTTTTACCTACGAAAATACTTAACTGCTGATGCATTGGCTGTTATTATTAACTTGCCACTTGTCAATGAATCTTACCCTGAAGCTATAAAATTATTAGAGAAACGATTTGACAATGAAACACGAATTATTTCAAACCATATTGGTCTGCTCTTGGACATT
Source organism: Eupithecia subfuscata (assembly GCA_963564075.1). Classification (NCBI taxonomy): domain Eukaryota; kingdom Metazoa; phylum Arthropoda; class Insecta; order Lepidoptera; family Geometridae; genus Eupithecia; species Eupithecia subfuscata. The sequence goes on from OY751114.1 coordinate 7,299,343, forward strand.
CCCCAAATGCAAAAGGGTACTGCGGCAAGTATCAGATCATTCATATCTGAAGTGCGTCAACAACTGTATGCTTTGATAAATCTGAAGCAACCTGTTGAGAACTGGGATATGCTGTTGATATCTATATTATCACGAAAGCTTGATAGCTATACTAACCGGGCGTACCATCTCGACAGGTTGTCTCCGGACAATTTACCTACTATGGAAGAATTTATGTCCTTTTTAGAAAAAAGAGCTATAGCATTGGAGGATAGCTCTCCTCAGAAGAGTACCTGCTATGAAGGTAAGTCAAAATTAAATTACAATAATAACAAGGTTTCCAATATTGTAACCAAAACAAATTCAAACCGATCTTGCATATTTTGCAGCAATGATCACCCCATCTATACATGCCCTAAATTCAAATTGGCTCCAGCCTCACAGCGTATAATGTTTACTTAAGGTCCTATACCAAACTATGTCCAGTGCCCATGAAAGATGATTTAGATTAAGTTTCTTAATTTAAGATATAAATATAAGTTAGATTTAATTAAAAATAAATTTGTAAAATTGTGTCACACCCTCCGTGTTGATAATAACTTAAAATATTTATGTTTATAAAGGTTATATACATTTTCTCAAACTATTTATGTAAAATAATTTGTAAATTAAATAAAACGTAGCTAACCCAGTTACCTATGTTTGAGGCACTTTGCCCGCCCCAACTTATGTTCAATACAAAACATAAAATAGTAAGATTTATGATAAATTAGTAGTATTTTAATATATTGTAATAGCAACACTAGAATTAATTTTTTTTCTCTATTGCCCACTTCCGGTGGCCATTTTTTTTCCTTCCTACACATTTTTACGTCTGTGCTATGAACAGACACACATTGTTTCTATAAACTAAAATAAATTATTAAAATTCATTAGCCTTTTACTTAACAGGCTAAAGGCAGAACACTTATCATTAAATATTTTCCAGCAATATTAATTTGATTTTGCTACCTCATTGTTTACAAAAAATATCTAGAATTCTACAAACGAGGTATAGATACAAATTATATAATTATAATTTATAATTTTTTTTATATTTCTATCTATACCTACCTCCTAATAGATACTTTACTATGAAGAAGTCCTTTGCTAAGGGATGACACATTGATGTTCTTCTAACACAAATAAGGTTTGTAGTTAACCCTCTTACATCTGTAATGAATTCGTCACACAGTGACGAACGTTTTTAAAGTAAAAATACTTTACTGTGCTTTTTCTAGTGAATATTTCGGGCTGGTTGCCACTGTTGGTGAGTTGTGAATTACATTAGAGATCTCTCGTCACCTTTAGGTCACTGCCACACTTTCGGCACTTGGCAACCAGATGCAAAAAACACTTAGTACCTAGAGTATATATGTAGGTACATATCGTAAAATTGTCACGGTTGCTTTGACACAAATTACTAACGTCTGAGGCGTCTTGTAAAATAGACTTTTGGCAAGTGCTTTCACAGTATTATATTAGTTATGTAAACAATTGAACTGTTTTTAAATTTCATTGTTCTGTCGTGTTTATTAAACAGTGTTGCCAGACGCTTGAACATTTTTCTAAACAGTTGGTATCCCCATGACAGTTTTGTGTAAATGGCCTTCTGTTAATATTTTTCTTCACTGATGGAGCATTCATTCAATAAACATTTATAATTATATTACTAAAAATATATGCTGGCCAATTCATACTGCATCATTTAGCCTCAAAACTAAGCAATGTTTGGGTAATAGGTATCTATTAGATAATTGATACACTTACCTGCAATACAATCTTACTTTTTCTTTTACTTTTTCATTTCTAAATTGTATGATTGCATAGTGTTTTGATATCCACACTGTCATTTAGCCGTGATGGCCATTCATTAGCTTTTTGTTGCTCGATTCTTGTAACTTACATATTTTGTAAATAAATAAGCTGTAGGCCTTCCTCAAAAATAAATAAATACGTCAGAATAAAACTAGCTATAAGTATAATTTAACAAATAACGGGTACCTATTCTGCTCGTATTTCTCGTGTTGTACGTACACGAGAAATACGAGCCGAATAGATATTAGAAAAATCAAAGCTAAGATGGCGCTTGGCTTGAATTCTCCAAGCCTTTAACTAAAATTGTATAGTTAATTAATTAATGTAAAGGCATAGTAACCTCACCTCAGGAAGTACATTACTTACGTTATCTGCACCGGAAGGTTACAATATTTTACTCTACCTGCATCCCAACTTTTCATCTGTCGTTGACCAAAATCGAACGTGTTTTTTTTTCGATTGCCTACAAAAAGCCTTAGTCCTAGCTATACAATTTTACGTCTACCTCTACCCACAATACCCCAAGTCAATGGTCCATTAGCAACGCCGCGCGACAATAAGATTACCTAAAAGAAAAGTTGACACGCTTGTGTACTAAAAAACCTTGACGAAGCGAGTGATGAGCAAATTGAGCGAAATTAACAATTCTCTAAACCAACTTTATCCTAACCGATGAAGTTATAAATCCGTTTGAACGTATTGATCTAAACTGGATCGTGCAATTAGTTAGAGGCTTTGAGGTAAGTTCATTGCATTAGACACAGATTATACCGTTCGCGGTCACGCGCAGCATCTGATACAGAGATAAGAAAACAGCTGGTGCACTTCACATAACGTCATAAAGCCTATACTAGTCCACTGTTAGACATAGGCCTCCCCTGATAAGCGCCTTATTAGCTGTTATTATGAGGGTGTAATGCCATGTACCTATGCTCTTATATGTGTTAAACAGTTACAAACAGTTACAATAACTCTATGCTATCAGCATAGCGTATTTCGTTAGAGATGTGTAGCACATCTTCATCGTCTGCTAAGTACCGAATTGCTACGCATCGTAGCAAAGTACTACGTGATTGCTACGCACTGTAGCAAACCGCTACGTGACTGCTACGCATCGTAGCAAAGAGCTACGTGATTGCTACGCACTGGACTATGTGCAAGTGCATGCTACGGAATGTCGCGTAGCAAACCAAACTAATTTGTAGCATCTACAGAAGATTAAGACTTACGAGGGATGTTGGAAGTGTAAAAAAATATCGATATATCGACATACCGATATTTATAAAAATACCAAAGTCGATATTGACATTTTTATTTAAAAATATCGATATATTCGTATGATTTCACACAGAATATTGGCGCTCTAAAAGATTTTTTTTAGCAGCCTGCTATAGTGACTCGAATCTGCCTTATGGAAAGCGGGAGTAAAGTCCAAGAGTGAAAAGTATTATTTGGCCTAATCTACTTCAATCATCTTACATTACTAGATAAATACTAATCAATACTCATCATCTATAGATACTAATAATAATAATAAAAATATAAAGAGGAAATATTTGATTGTTTGTTTGTTTGTATTGAATAGGCTCCGAAACTACTGGACCAATTTGAAAAATTCTTTCACCATTAGGAAGCTTACTTTTCAGTGAGTGACATAGGCTATATTTTATCCAGAAATTCCCACGGGAACGGAAACTACGCGGGTGAAACCGCGAGGCGATCGTCTAGTGTATTATAAAAGTACATCAGTCATCTAGTACCCATAATACAAGCTCTGCTTATCTTGGGTCTAGAAGATGCCATGTGAATTGTGCTGCACTATTTATTTATTTCTTCTCATAGCGTTCAGCTCGTAGCGTTATTGATCTTAGAATACATTTGTGGTTTTGTAAGAGAAACAGCTGCTGTTCTCTATATCGCTGTGGCCAGTCGTGCTGTGCGTGATATCGTGAGAGACATTATAACACACGAAACTGTTTCTAGAGTAGGATAGGAATTTCATTTGAAATGGAATCTGATTGTTGTCACCGCACAATGCACCGTATGTCCCCGAACACAAGGTTTATCACGTTATCATGATAAACTAGAGCGAAAAACGAGGTTATTTCATTCGTAGATAGAATGTAAATTGTGAAAAATTCACCGATTTTCTAATAATTATCAGATGGTGTTTTGTTTGCAAGAGAATCTAATCAACTTTTCGTGTTATGGTGTTTTTAGTATCATTAATCATTCTTGTGGCAGACCAGTTTTTGTTAAAATTATCCTCTTAGCTTTGACTCGAGCAACCAAGCTTACGTTACTTACATAATTGGTAAAGTAGGTATCTAATTTATTTTCGGCTGACTTACCTAAACATACCTACCTAGTTTTTTTACGTTATTAATTATCATAAAAAAATACTTAATACAATATAATTCTTTTGTTTTGGTTCATGAGATTATTTACTTATAGAAATTTGATGTTCTTTATCAGTGCTGTTTTGATAAAAATGTTATGTTTAAAACTTATGTTCATTGGCAATCTTGTGGTGGGAATGGTACTAGGATAGCGCTGTGATGGTTTCGACCCAGCCGGCCCCCAGGGGCAGACCTGGTGCTATGGCGGTCTGCACTGAAAAACACGGTTGGTTCTCATAAAGACAGATTACAGATTCTCAAAAAGACAGGTGAGAGGTTACCATTATTTTATTTTACACATTGTCTTACACTCCGATTTTTAACCCCCGACGCAAAAAGAGAGGGGTGTTATAAGTGTAACGTGTCTGTCTGTGTATCTGTATATGTGTTTGTGGTATCGTAGCTCCAAAACGGATGAATCGATTTTCGTTTAGTTTTCTTGTGTCATAGATAATTTTATCCGTGGTGTTCTTAGCCATGTTTCATGAAAAACTGTTCAGCCAATAAACGTCGGCGGGTTTTTAAAAATTTTAATTTGGTCTTGTCTTACTAGTAACTTCCACAGTCTTTAGATACTTATGAGACTTAAAATTTATTTGAAAGACTGACACTGCGTAATATTTCAATAATTGAAATATTACCATTTAAACCGAATTTCGGCCGAATGCCGAAGTTCGGCTCAAGGCTACATTCGGTATGTAAAACGAATCTCGGTCCATCCCTAATAATTAGGGATGGGCCGAGATTCGTTTTACATTCGGTTAGACCGAATTTCGGCAGCTTGAGCCGAACTTCGGCATTCGGCCGAAATTCGGTTTAAATGCCGAACATTCGGTGCAAGAAAAAAGTAAAATACCTACATGCACAATTTCGACTTAAATTAATAGAAATCATAATATCTGTACTATTAGTTATTTAAACGTACCTGACGATAAAATAACCTAGTGGCAGTGTGACTGGTACCTAAACTGTGTATTGGTGCTTCGGCTAGTTGTAGGCAATAGTTGTGTAAATCTCTGATAATATTAGGTATACTTAGTAGGTACACTATATGATAATGTTTATCTAAGTTTAACTTCATGCCAAATGTGTGGCAACACGCTGTAACTGTCGACACTAGACAAACCTTATATGGTTTAAAGTGTCGTAGAAATAAGAATAGATTATGTTTATGATTAATAAAGAAATAAAAATAAAAAAGTTTGCATGAGTTGAGTTAGTTTAGAATACTTGGAACCAGGCAACAACTTCCTACATTCAAGACACTGCTAATGGCCAGAGCATGGCTTTTGTACTACCTACGTGAGCGGTACCTACCCAATACGTGACCAGACTACAAAGCAAGCTTATAGTTTCCTAACATAGTGTGTAAGATAAGTGGGAAGGTTTTGGGACGGCCCTTTACTGGGAAAGCTAAATAACGACATAGGTACAGTCAGCTGCGAAAATATGTATATATCTAAGAAATCAAGGAATCAGGGACAACAATAGATAAAGGTGAAGTTTGCAGTTTGGTTTTAATGGGTAATATCCGGAACGCAAACACAGGTGCACTAATAGTACGTCCTGTGCACCTGGCTAGTCTTCGATAAGACCGGCCGCCGTGGCCGAAATTTGGCTAGGAGACAACATCATCATCATCATGCTTTTTTAGAAATATTAATTAATTTGTAATTCCTCGGTCCCATAGGCCCCAGCAGAAAACCAGCGCAGGTTCTTAACGCCTGCATAAGCTGACTTGGGACCATTTTGTAGCTAAAACTAAGTTTAATAGTATTAAGTATATTATATTGTCATTTTGTATTTTTTATTAGTTATGTAACGGTTTTTAATTTATGTCTTAGCTGCAAATAAACGTTTTGATTTGATTTGATTTGATTCGAAAGGACTGGCCCGGTCCTAAAAATTGTTCCTAGATAGATAGATAGATAGAAAATACTTTATTATACCACACAAAGACAGGAAACAATACAGAGAAACAAAACTTAGAATACAGGAAGTATAAAGGGCGGCCTTATCGCTGTGAGCGATCTCTTCCAGGCATCCTTGGTTGCTTAAAGTGACAGCAATTTATAGTTAATCATCACTCGCGTGAGTGAAAAGTGTATAGTCTATTTCGGGAGTTTTGGATCACAATTTATAATAACTATGTTCACTGACAGCCTTGCCTTGCTGTGTGGTGTCGGCATAGAATTGCACCACCCCAACTCCTCCCGTGGTGGGTGTCGTAAGAGGCGACTAAGGGACACACGCACCGGAGCTGGAGGGCGGGCAGCAGCGCCCACTGCAGAACAACTTCATCGAACTGCGATCTCCAACCCGCATGCCCAGCGTGGGGACTATGACCATTACCCCCAATGATATTACATACCAAAAAAATGGCCCCCAGTTCCCGACGGCGCTACGGCGCTCATAGGGGAGGCCTATGTCCATCCGTGGACTAACATAGGCTGATGATGATGATGATGATGATGTTCACTACGAAAACGCCCACTCAGTGCTGGGCTAAGGTATTTTGTGCCGTTCGCATCAGTCGTGCGCCGTTTTTAAGTCTTCTTAAAAGTAGGTAAGTACTAACATTTTCCTAATTGTATGGTGTTCTGAACAAATTTTATAAACAGCGAGGATAATTGCGGGAAATAAACCGAAAGGAGCCATTAAGATTAGTGTAAACGATAGCATAGGTGTAAACGTGTTAACTTGCGCAGTAAACTGTTTATTGCCCGTCTCAGAAAAACTACTCGCATTAAATCAACGACACTTTAACGGAATGGTGGTAGAGATGTGAGAAAGAGTCTAAGCTAGAACCACACTATTGTGCTTTGGTGTGTTGTGGTGTGACCACACTATACATTAGACGAACTTGATGTAGAATGTTTGCAAACAAACCACGATACAAATAAGTAACTGGAATTCACTTGGCATTGAGTTTCAGATATAATTGTAAGCAAAATTTATTGAAGGAAGCATCTCAAATAGGCAAGTAATGTAAGTTCTGTAGACGCGGCAACCGAGTAAATTTTAGGTTAAGCATGGGCGGCTTATTTACAAATATTCTACATTGAGTTTGGCTAGTATATAACATTTTTGAAATTTCTCTAGGCTTCATACTTTTTGAAATATTTTGAAAAAAGTCAAAAACTTTAATTAATCTTCGAAGTACCTACCTATGCAGAGCGTTCTGAAATGCAAGATCTAAAATGTAGTTTGGTACCTACTATTTTTAGGTAGGTATTCATCAAATAGCGATATCTCTTACCGGTACCTACCTTTAGTACATATTTGTATAATTAGCAAACGTTCGAAACCCTCGGCGCGCGAGTTACACTCGCACTTGACGGATCTGGTTTTATTCGGCTAGGAAATTAGTTTACGAATAAACTGATCTGGGGGGACCAGAATTGTGTGGAGCTCGCCGTCCGTAGAAGGACGTAATACCCAATATAACCTCTCTGCTGGTGTCCCTCTCTCGCCATTTTCGCTGAATCACGGGAACACGTAAAAAATACCGCGGTCCGACGCTTATGACAGATTTACTTCTGACGCGCCACAAAAAACTACAACACAATAATGAAAATGCTACACAATCCACACAGGAATAAGTTCTAGCTAAAAGTTCGCACCGCCAAGGCTACATGATAGCGTCTTTCTACAACGCGCAACAGCTTCAAATTTCAATCTAACAAATACCGGACAGCATCCAGGCCGCCCCGGCAGAGCCACTATGGAAAGACATGACAGCTTTAAGCACGTCCTGGCTGGTCGTGCCCACAGCGACATCACTGTCTTCCGGTGGATCGGGGAGTTGAATATGCGGGTGGATGCTTACTCTCAAGAGATATGAAGGTAGCATCGTCATTTAGTATCATCGTGTCATTCGAAAACATAATGCGAGAGAAACCTTTGATATCACCATCACTGAGTTTACTCTGGCCGTGTGGTGTCGGCTTAGAATTTGCACCACCCCAACTCTTCCCGCGGGTGTCGTAGGAGGCGACTAAGGGATATCCATCGGGGGGCGGGCAGCAGCGCCCCCTGCAGAACAATTCTACCACCGAACTGCGATCCCCAGCCCGCATGCCCAGCGTGGGGATTATGGGCATTACCCTCCATGTGATAAAAGCCAATAAGGCGCTTATCAGGGGGAGGCCTGCGTCCAGCAGTGGACCCCTACAGGCTGTTGAAGTTGACGAAGTTGAGTTTACTCTACCAGTCTGTAGATAGTAGAATCAGCCAATAGTTTCTTCGATTTTGAATTTTGTTGTGTGTCCTGTCCTGATCAACAATTCGAATAGGCTGCCCTTCGCGTACACTATACCAGTCAGCGTCTTGGGGACGCTTCCGACTGATATTGATAAGGATCAGTTGAACTGTAGATTGTTTGCAACAGTCTGCAGTAAGCTCAATTGTTTCAATAGTAAATACTACATAGTTCTAATTTATTTCTATTATTTGATTGTAATTAATAATTACAATCAAATAATAGAAATAAAATTATCTCTCTCAATCTGGTGAATATCTGGCACAGCGTATCATCATTGCCATACAGCGTGGCAATGCAGCCAGCGTCTTGGGGACGCTTCCGACTGGTGTCGATATGGATCAGTTGAGCTATCTGTAGACTGTTTGCAACAGTCGGCAGTTAGCTTAATTGTTTCAATTGTAAATACTAGTATAATTTTATTTGTGAATAAATTTGTACGATCTTTCTCAATAAATGTTTACATAATTATACCTACCTACACATAGCGTTTACAATATTTTGCCTATCAAAATCTACTTCCGTCCACTGCTGAACGTACCTTCACCAACCCCAACCCTCACCTGTGGTGAATGTAGCAAAACCTTGCTCGGGGAATTCCACCTGGCCAAGCGTGGTGAATCACCAGTTCACCACACTTGGCAAGCAGATCGATGATTGCACTGGAGGTGTTCAAATACACAGGAGAAAGTAACTCTATTTATTCTGGCAGGTTCCCTTAGTTGACTCATATTACATCAACGGGTTCAGTAGCAGGGGTCGATTGTCGGCGTGAACATCCACGCATTAAAAAAAAATTGCGTTACAAACGACGAATTATTTGATACAGCGCGCTACAGCTTCAAATTTCAATGTAACAAATTATAGCGTATACAATATTTTGCCTATCATTTACATGATGTCACATTCTGAAAATTTCAAATTCCATTCATAAGTAAGTGGCGCGATTAGATATCTGAATAGCAAAGATTACAGTACTTATATCCTTTTATTACACACTTACGTCAGACAGCTTCATAAGTCACGTCATAGAAGGAAAAGTAGAAGGAAGACGAGGGAAGAATTAACTATATGAGTCAGATCAAGGAGAAAGCCGCTGTCATGTCGTTTATAGAAGTAAATTAAATAAATAAATATAAATAATGCTGGACAATTCACACAGCATTATCTAGTCCCAAGCTAAGCAGAGCTTGTGATATGGGTACTAGATAACTGATATACATAATACAATAGACTACATAGATAGATATTTTTTATTATACATAGAAAAACATCCAGAACCCCTGAACAAATATCTGCAAATCGTACAAATAATCGTGTAAATATAGCAAGACAAAATTAAAAAATTTAAAAACCCACCGACGTTCTGTTCAGCCAATAAATGGCTGAACAGATTTTCATGAAACATGGCTAAGAACACTCGGGATAAAATTGTCTATGACACAAAAAAACTAAACGAAAATCGGTCTATCCGTTTGGGAGCCACGATACCACACACAGATACACAGACAGACACGTTAAACTTATAACACCCCTCTCTTTTTGTGTCGGGGGTTAAAAAGAGACTGCATTGGAAAGAGGAAAGTGGGAGGAAATTGCATCAATACACCGACAAGAGCTAAGCTCTTTAATTCAGAAAAATAATAGTAGCCTACGTTCCGAATAACAACTTACTAAATTATCGCGTGGTTATCGTAGGCCTTTGTCGTAGGTTGAGAAAATAAAACTATTAAGGACTAAAAATTCCAATTTGATGAAGGAACTAGGTAGGTAGGTCCTACCCGTAGGTCCTACTATCTAATAAAAAAATTCAAACAATTTCAGCTTCAATAAGTTTAGAATGTTCGAATGTGGTTGTTAGTTTTGATGGTCTACTATCTTCGAATTCGATTTGGTTATAGTATTTAGGTACCTCTCACTAGGGAGAAGCTCTTTCGACCAACAGATTTTCGACCATGTCAACAGGTTATTTCTATTCTTGTTTTCTGGTAGTTTAATTGCACAACGCAGAAAATATTGTAAACCGCTAAAAGATTTGAATTTCGCGCGAATCTGTGTCAGATTACGACTGACTCGGTAATGACTCGGGAAATGACTCGGTAGCGGAGAGTCTGAATAGACCAGCAGATATCCCTTGCAAATCAATACAACTTTGAAGTAAGTACCCGAGTAATATATTTTCATTTTTTTTATCGTGATCAGACTTTTGTTTAACTACAATCTCACTTGATGGTACGAGTAAGTAAGTGACGATGTGGCCGAAGATGTACCACGAAGGTTCTAGCTAGACCTTCGTGACACCTATTCACTCTTGAAAAGACCCAGGTTGTATACCGGAAGAATAGAGCCAGGCATCGAGTTCCAATCCTTACGAAGTATTAAAGGTAGAGGAGAACCGCTTCGTGCGAGTGAAACGAATATCCACAAGATAAGGGTCGTAATACTTCTGCTTGTCCTGGAGTGGAAGGGAGATGGTGGGGGGTGAAGTTCTTATGATCATTCTCCGAAATGTAAAAAAATGGTAATGAATTCAAAAGGGTATGCACTGCGTTCTTTTGTAGAGTTTGTGATCAGAGTCACTGTGTCAGTGCCAGCGACCTTGGCAGAGTGGGCGCTTATTGGATGATTGCATCAATCTGATGTAGGTAGGTACTTACTAGATAGATTACGGTACCTAAATCTGTTATCATCGCGATACGCTTCAGTTATCTCATATTTTGTCCATGATGTCAGTCCTTTGTAAATGCAGTGAAATTATGATGACTAGGTATTTGGTTCTACCTTCGGCTTCGCAAACGTTTTATCGGAATAAAAGTAGCATGCGTTTTCCAATAATCACACTAATATTATAAATGCGAAAGTTTGGATGGATGTATAGATGGATGGATGTTTGTTACCTCTTCACGCCAAAACTACTGAACAGATCGGGCTGAAATTTTGTATACAGATATTTCTAGGCCTGCAATAAAACATAGGCTACATTTTATCCCATAAATCAGTTCCCATGGGATAGAAATCACGTTTAAGCGTTTCCATAGAAACAACGCGTGCGAAGCGGCGGGAAGAAGCTAGTATTTATATATATGGAGTAGCATATTATGTTACTCCAGGTTCATAATCTACAAGTAAGTGTGCAAAATTTCAGCTCAATTCATTTAGTAGATTTGGCGTTGTCTACGGCACAAACTTTCGCCTCTACCTATACCAAAGAATATTATTTAAAATATGCATAAACCTAATATTACATACCCAGTAGGATTTTATCTCCAGATGACAAAATATTTTTTTCGGTGGTCGAGTTAACCGCCGAAGATTTATTCCTTCCGTGGTCCAGTCAACGGGCCCATCGAAAAAAGCTCGTGGTACAATTGGGTAATGCACCATCGAATTATTTTTTTTGGTGGTCCAGTCCATGGGACTAGCTGAACGGCACCACATGTACAAGGAGCGAAAATTAATTTGTTAATAATATTATGCTTGTACTTACTGCCCCACTGAAAGAGTCTTACTTCCCTAGCCTACTTAAAGTTTATGTAGTGATCAATGGGGTCATTCATTCATAATTATGGTGTTGATAAAACACCCAATGGAGCAAAACATTAAACATGGATTCAATAACTATTGTTTTCTGTCTACAATCAGAAAACTATAAGAATCTAGGTAGGTAAGTAGTACACCTACTGCAGAGAACCTACTCTAGAGAAAATTTATCTAGTCAAATGTAGAGTGAAATAAATTAAGGCATAGGTAGGTAAGTATTTTTTGTATGCTTCTAATGGCTTATGAATATGAAAAATTATAAAAACAAATTCTATTTTACCTAATTCTGCGTGTTGTCCTATCATTATTTTAAATCGCATTTATTTTACGCCCACTGTAAGTCACTTGCTATAAACCCACGCCACAGATATTATAATACTATACTAGTACCCATGCTAAACCCAACTAGTACGAATCAATTGTCGTTTTGAAATGAAATGAAATGAAATGGTGTTTATTTGCATAAATGTAGGTTAATAATAATGGTCTTAAAAATAGAGTATCACTATATTTGACTTGATAGTCGTGCAAATGTTTACTATTACCTAATTAACAATACTTAAAAAATTATATCCAACACTATGCTTAAAATTACAACCGTCAAAAGGAATATTTATTAAGGCTTGGCCAAACCAACGCGTTCAGCTCGCGTCCGCGGTGGCGTGCGCGGTGGCGGTCAGTTGTTGTGTACGAACTTGTAGCGGCGCGCGGCGTGTTCACATCGATGCGTCCTCTGATTGGTCGCGGCGTCCGGTGCAGCGTCTGCACGCGGCGGTGGCGATCAGATCGGGCTTGTTACGTTAGGACGCTGCACGCAGCTATTTATTTGTTGAGAAGAACTATGTTGTTTAGTTTTAGTAGTAGTTAATGACGTGACTCCAGCCTGGTGAACGCAAGAACAAACGCGACGGTGTATACAACTTTTGCACGCGCAGTATCGCCACCGCGCACGCCACCGCGGACGCGAGCTGAACGCGTTGGTTTGGCCAAGCCTTTAGAGAAATTACATTAAATTATATTTAGTACATGTCAAACATTTGAAGTCTATCAACATCGAATGGACTCCAAAACTACAATTGATTCAAAGTTTGATTTAGCAAAGATTAATTGCAAATGGCTTACAATGTGCCCAATACTTCTTGTCTGCTATCTAACTTACTTGTAGAAAATAGTAACAACCCGTTTTTTTTCATTTATGCACTGTTCTTACACAACTAAATAAATGCAGTTAGTGTTTTCTTATAAATCGAGGGCATGACTCTTTTCGCGACTTTTCTCTAACTCTCGTGGTTTTGGACTTGGCCATCACCGCCCATCTCAAAAAACCACCTTATATACGCCACTTACGGGCATAAAATACATATTGTGCTGATCCCATCTAGAGTTTTGTACACATCTGTACACGGGTTTGAAATAAACCTATAGATCTATAATATAAAAATGAATCGCAAAATGTGTTGGTAAGCGCATAACTCAACAACGCCTGGACCGATTTCGCTAATTCTTTCTTTGTTGTGTTTGTTATTGTCAGGAGAAGGTTCTCTTATGAAAGAAAAAATTAAGAAAGTTGGAAACATAAATTTCCACGGGGGCGAAGCCGCGGGGCGCAGCTAGTTTTTTATATAAATTAGTAATGGGCCCAGGCGACTAAAGAAAAATAATAAATTAAATGCATTAGGTCAACTGGCCCCGTAGGGCCAGTTTTTTCCGGGGCCAGTCGACTAAAGAGCCAGCGGGATAACTGAAGGGAGATAATAATGATGATGTGCCTCTGACGTGCCCTGGAGCAAAGGTTAGAGGAGTTAATAAGATACGGGGTACAATGATCCACTCTGTATCATAACTACTTATTTATAATATCAGCATCAGAAAGATAATTATGAATGATAACTACTGGATTCGCAGGAAGTAACCTGTGCATCGGAAATGTGACCGAGCCAGCTCCGAGCTAACCGGAACCACGTCCGGGGCATTGTTTTGCTGACAACTCCATTGCGGTTTGGTTCTACGCTTATTGTCAACTGCAGAAGCGTTTGTTGCATCAAATTGCTTTAATTAGAATGGTGGACGTAGACTTTCTGTAGATATTTGTATTTATCTTAGGTCGTTTCGTTATACAGGACCAACTATCCTACTAATATTATAAATGCGAAAGTTTGTGAAATGTGAAATTTTTGTTAACTATAGGATCTCCAAAACTACTGAACAGATCAAAATGAAATTTGGCGTACACTTAGAGCAAAGCCTAACTAAGAAATAGGCTACTTTTATACCGCAAATATGCGTGCGAAGCCGCGGGCAGAAGCTAGTAATTTTAATAAAACTGTAACAGGACATTTAAGATATTTTGAAATTTTTATTGAACTTTTTTCATTCATGTCTGTCTGTCTGTCTGTTTCATAAACGCGCATCACGCCGAAACTACTGGTACAGTTTGAAAAGAAAAAACATGTTAATCATGATTATTATGTTTTGTGTAGGTACCTAGGTATGTCTATTAACCATCATCACCAGCTTGGTTTTACCTGCTGGGCATCCCAAAAGTTGGTTTGGCCCATCACCACGTTCCTTTCCTGTGCTAGTGTTAATAATATTTTTTATAGTCATTACGTCGTTTTTGCCAACTTCATTTGCTGTTAGGTGAAACCTACAGCTCATGTGGTGTTTGTTGCGTCAAAGGTGTAGGAAGCATTCTCTGTTTATTTAAACTTAACTTTATTTTAAGTTCTTATTTCCCCACTTTTTGACCCGGAGTGGTGGGAGTCTGCAAAGGACCGAGAATTTTGGAAGGGTGCGGGGGAGGCAGCAGTGTAGGCTAAATAAAAAAAACAAAAATAAAAAAATCCCCACTGTAGGGTTTTCCTTGTCTTAGAGTTTTCTTCTTTTTTTCCAGTCACTTGATGTTTATGGGCAGTCTGAAATATTTTAACTAGGGTTCGTATTCATACTGGTCACCTGATTATGTAGGTAAGTACACTAAAGACCATGACCTAAGAAGCTGAGACGTGGACACTCACGGTAGGGTTGGTCCAGCAGTTCAAAGTCGCTCAGCGAGCTATGGAAAGAGCTATGCTCGGAGTTTCTCTGAAGGATAGGATTCGTAACGAATACATCCGACAGGGAACCAAAGATATCGACATAGCTCTAAGCCAGCTGAAGTGGCAGTGGGCCGGTTATATCTTGTGAAGAACCGATAACCGCTGGAGTAAACGTGTTTTTACCGTAGTGTAGGACGCCCTCCGGCAAAATGGGATGACGACCTGCGAAAGACTGCAAGCAGATGCTGGATGCGGCAAGCTGAAGACAGGGCGCTATGGCGGTCATTAAGGGAGGCCTATGTCCAGGCTGTGGAATTAAATAGGCTGATGATGATGACAAAAAAAATACTGAACAAGGACAAAGTGAATGTAATATTAAGATCTTCTCTGTTCACCAAGTTTTGGCTTAGTTTGACCGTGTAACTGTTCAAAATCTCCTCTATTCATTTGATTTGATTTCCACGGGAAACGAATACTTATCGTTCGTCAAGAATAAATGCGTTGATGATTTCACAAGTGTTATGCGTACCTACCTACTCTAAACACACAAGTTGCGACGAAGGTCACCGTGTACAAGGTGTAAATTAGGATTAAAACCTTGTCAATGAATTTAGAAAAAAGGAATTTTTAAATGACTTTGAAAACCGACATAGAAAAAGTTACATAATTTAATTTGGATATTAACATTATTTGAACAACAATCTAATTTACTTATTCTTAAGTTTCTTGCGTGCGTACCGTATGGACCGATTTGGAAAATTCTTTCGCCATTGTATAGAGAATTATCCTGAGGTTTGTACCGCAAAACTTAATACACAAACAGTTTAAATACTAAGTTTAGTTTGAAGCCAGTTTTTAGTTTTTCAAAACAATGTAATAATTATGTAAGTAAAGAACCTACCGGCGTTATTTATAACCATAATTTAGTTTAGAAGTTTAGAGGATAGAAGCCAATTACCTACTCGGTAGAGCATCACGATTGTTTGCTTATTGACTTATTCTATTACACACTCTAGCACGTAAGGCGTTTTACGTAGGTAAGGTACTACTACACTGCGACTACAAGAAGGATCCGTCCAAGACGGATAATAACATTGATCAATGATCACCGACAGGGTAGAGGTCGAACCCGACCGCAACCAGCAACCCGTAACCCGCAACCGGCAACCCGCAACCCGCAACCGGCAACCCGCAACCCTGTCAAGTGCCAGTGTGCCGTCGAACGAATCGTCTGGTGACGAGTGGTTTGACGACGCTCTGGCCTGGCACTAAGGTGAGAGAGGAAGTATCGATGAGTTTTTAGTTGGTATGTCACTAGCTAGGTACTAATACTCTGTTAGTTGCTCAGGGGAGTGCCCAACATACCCCTCTAGCCCTCTTCAGGCTAGAGGCAATGCGCAAACTTCTTCTCGACCGAAAAAATCACACTATTATTATAAATGCGAATGCGATGGATGGATGGATGGATGGATGGATGTTTGTTACCTCTTCACGCTAAAACTACTAAAAGGATCTACTTTTTAACCCATAAATCAGTTCCCATGCGATAGAAATAATCTCAAAACTTTTCCCTAGAAACAACGAGTGCGAAGCCGCGGGCAGAAGCTTGTAATAATATAAAAATGGTAATTACTACACTGCGGCTGCGTCCCTGCTAAGTAGGTTCTGTTTTAGCTTAATTTTGTGCGGACGGGGCTGCTTATAAAAAATCTAGTAAATAATTTTACTCACTAATAAAAAGCTTTAAAGTACTCTACCAAAATATGCCGCCGCCATAACCATTATTACAAGACTCCAAAGCAATCCACATTATATGGCCCCAATGATAATTTGCAGATGATTGCTAATGGCGGAGTATTTTGCCGCCATAAAAAATAGCACGTTTTATAGTCCATTAAATTTTGGAACCGTTAGTGTGTTCTAAAGATTTTATGCAGGCATTAGGAGCAATTTAGAATAATGACTAATGGAATTGCCAACCTACATGTTTTTAAATAAGTTTTATTTGTACAGTAACCTAAAAGAGTGTTGAACAATGAACAGGGTCATAAGTACGTAAGTTCGTAATAAGTACGTGTTTTAAGTACCTATGGGGTAATAGCGTGCGTATAATAAATCGTCAATCTTCTTGTCCCTTGGTAGGCGGCACAGAAATCTGAATATTGTTATTCAGATTTCTGTGGTAGGCGGTTATCTCCTGGACGGTCGCGTCGATTATACACTGAATATTGGCTACAAATAATGGCAGAGCGAGACAGTGCTATACAAAGATGTACCATATTATTATCTTTTTCGCCTGCTGCGTTATCGGCGGCATATTAATTAATTATACACGTAAGTGTACCTGCGTTAATTTTTCACTTTCGCTGTCCGTCGCCGGACAAGTTGTTTTTCGGCTACTATACGAGTTTTTAATACTTGTATTAAGTAAGTACTTAATGTTCAACAGTTTTTGGCCTCGACTGTACCTCGCTTTTGATTATTTTCGCTACAATAGAATCATACAAATATTAATAATGCGAAGGTTAGTATGTTTAGGTGTTTTAAACGCCAAAACCGCTGAACAGATCGGACTAAAATTTTTCGTATATGTAGTTCCAGACTTGGATTAACAAATAGGTAGGCTACTTTTAATCTAGGATTTATATTATACTAGCTGCACCCCGCGGCTTCGCTCGCGTGGAAATTTATGTTTCCCACTCTCTTAATTTTTTCTTTGCTATAAACCTCACGAAGCCCGAGACCTTTCCAACGAATGCAAAACCGTGGAAATCGGTTCGTGCGTTCTGGAGTTATAGCGTCAGGAAGGAAGACCCGACTTATTTCTATATAGTAGATAAGTATGTGGTTATTAATAATGCAATCTCTAGTTAGTCTCTAGTAAAGAAAATACCGAGCGGATGCGTAAATTCTTTCACTGAGAAGAAAGCTACTGTTTTTGCAGGAAGTTATGTTTCCGAGATAAAATCTGAAGCAAGATTTATAAACATTCAATTTCCGGTATAGAAATAAGTTTGTATGAATCCGGTGAGTCATTTTGATATATTTATCTATAAGTAGGTGCTATCTTCATAGCCTAGCTTCAGCTCTTCAACTCTTCAGCCTAGCTTCAGCAGTAAAATGCATGCGGTTGCACATGCATTTTACTCGATTAAAAATATAAAATCAGGTTAAAAGAGATTAATTGTCCGAATGTGTCCTCGCTTTTTCACTTTTTTTGCCAAATGAGAGGGCCAATGGCTACAAAATGTACCTAAGAACCATAGTATAGGAAACCAGACGAGGATTTGATATCTCATTTATCAGAATCCCTTCAACCGTTGTGATGCTTGGAGTGGCATGGAGGTCATAAAGAGTGTACACCAACTACACAGAAACACTCGAAAACGTAAAAGTAGGTAAGTAGGTGCCTACCTACGTATCTTAATTAAATACGAGGAAAGAGGGGTAATATTATAAATAGTTATCTTTTAAATATTGTACCTCAACTTCAACAGCCTGTATTGGTCCACTGCTGGACGCAGGCCTCCCCTGATAAGCGC
Organism: Eupithecia subfuscata; assembly: GCA_963564075.1. Taxonomy (NCBI): domain Eukaryota; kingdom Metazoa; phylum Arthropoda; class Insecta; order Lepidoptera; family Geometridae; genus Eupithecia; species Eupithecia subfuscata. The sequence goes on from OY751114.1 coordinate 7,317,959, forward strand.
CTTGATGACTTTTATCTCATGGGGGTAATGCCCATAATCCCCAAAGTGTCGTTACAACTTTTCGTATGAATTTTTTCCGTCTACTTTCACAACGCGCGATAAGGAACTTCGTTCCAATATAAAAACAAATAAACAATAGTGCCAAACTATTGTTCGGGCTGCCACCGTCGTCATCCGGTCAATAGACCTTCGGCCACTTGGGCGACCTATGTACGCACTGCTGGCTGCCCGATCCTATCTCATTCGGATTACTTGCCCGAGCCATCGGAGTCTCGAGGATAGGATTTCTCCTATGCTGTTCGGCTCGGATACTAGATCATCTATTTCTTTAGTTTTTCAAAGTCTCCAGCTGCCATCTCCCCGCTGGGTGAGTGCCAGAATTTTTCAGTACATCTTCTGTTCGGCCACCAATATTTGTGCTCTTCTTGTTGTGTTAGATTGTAGTTTTGCTAATTGTAGAGCTCGCACGGGTTATTCTCCAAATTTCAGCTGACATGGTCTATACTGGGTGGTAAGTACTGACTGACATATGTGCCTGTGAAGACAATAATAATTGGCTCGAAATCGCCATGACGTATTTTCAGTATTTACCTACTCAATAGATAAGAATTTCCATTCGTTTATACCCGAACACGTTAGCAAACTGTGTAAGGCTTACCCCCTACAGCGGAATCTTGAAGCGCGATTTTTTTGACGTGACAACGTCTTATAATTCGATAGAGCCGGCTGCACGCACGAAAAAACATGACGTCATACGGCGTTACCTCGCTCTGAGGCGTTCCATTCTGAGGCGTTCCATGAAGGCTTGAAGTGCAAGCGAGAGCGCTCGACATCCGTCTCTCTCCTACTTGAGTGAGCGATGCGTCTGCGTGGACAGCTGCTATACTATAGTACATTTACATGTTTTGATCGAGTATCAAATGCTACCATTCCATCAGTATTTTCTTAAGACGTTGTCACGTTCAACTATCGTCAGTAAACCGACTTTACAGACAACCAATTTTTTCACGTGGATTATAATCCATGTAATGAATCGTAACTTACCTTCGTAGTTTTTTCCGTGCATGCAGCTTCATGCAATTTCCTTATGCAGAATCCAGCGTGAATAATCGCATGGCGAAATTTCGCAGTGACGGGTATGTAATATTAATGTAAACCGGAATAAACAGTTACATAAAAGTTAAGTGCTACTTGATAAAATCTTGATAAGAGTAATTTATTGATTCAATAAAGCCAGTAAAATTATAGTAATAAAAGCACGGGTAAACACACCTGTGAGCCGTTACTCGTGTTTTTTGCGTTCCGTTGCTCATTTTGAGAGGTTTGCCCAAACACTAGAGACAGAGTCAAGATACCTACTCTTTCTTAAGTGTTTTGGCTACTTACGGCTCCCCCTTAAGTATCCAAAACATTTTTACGACAAAAAAATTACGCGTGTTTGTCCCCACAAACGTGCGTAATTTTTTGTGGGTCGCAATAAATGAATCACTTCATACAAAAGTCGTTTGTGGAGCAAAATGAATTGTAAGTAAGTTCTCCTGGAAGTACCTACGTAATTTACGCGACTCACAAGTCACAACTAAAAAAATGATCCGTACCCATCGATCAAGTATGCGGCCTGGAAATTTTTGATCGATGTCCGTACCGCAGTTTGTCGTAGGTAGCTGTCCATAGATAGATAGATAGATAGATAGAAAACACTTTATTATACCACACAAATACAGGAAACAATACAGAGAAAAGCTTTGAAAAACAAGACCCGTCAAGTGCGAGTGTAACTCGCGCGCCGAGGGTTTCGAACGTTTGTGAACAAGTAGGTATGTACTAAAGGTACCGGTTAGAAACTCCGAAATTTAATGAAGACCTAAAACTAGTAGGTACCAACCTACATTTCAGATGGATCTCTCTGCATGCTTCGGTGTAGGGTGTAGCGGTAAATTTTTCGACTTTTTTCAAGATATTTCGAAAAGTATTGAACCAGCAGAAATTTCAAAAACTGTTTTGAAATGTACAAACCGATACCTTTCATATGATACCCCACTCATTAGGGTAACCCCCCTTATATTGAAAATTATCCACCCTCTTTTTGACCATTTTTCAAAAAGGGTTCATTTTACAGACTTTTCTATATTTTTCCTGTAAAATATAGATCTATATCTACAAACGCTCCATACATTTTGAATGGATCGCTCTGCAAACTTCGGAGATAGAGGGGGGGGAACGGGTAAAATATCGTCATTTTTCAATATATTTCAAAAAGTATGTAACCTACAGAAATTTGAAAAACGGTTTTAATATGTACAAATCAATACCTTTCATATGACACCCCACTCAGTGGGGTAGCCCCCCCCTTTTGAAAATTATCCCCCCCTTTTTTGACCATTTTTCAAAAAGTGTTCGTTTTTCAGACTTCTCTATATTTTTCCTGTAAAATATAGATTTATATCTACAAACGCTCCATACATTTTGAATGGATCGCTTTGCAAACTTCGGAGATAAGGGGGGGGGAATGGGTATTTTTTCGACTATTTTCAAAATATTTCAAAAAGTATGAAACCTGCAGATATTTTAAAAACTGTTTTGAAATGCACAAACCGATACCTTTCATATGATACCCCACTCGGTGGGGTAGCTTCCCCTTTTGAAAATTATTCCCCCCTTTTTTGACAATTTTTCAAAAAGTGTTCGTTTTTCAGACTTCTCTATATTTTTCCTGTAAAATATAGATCTATATCTACAAACGCTCCATACATTTTGAATGGATCGCTCTGCAAACTTCGGAGATAAGGGGGGGGGAATGGGTATTTTTTCGACTATTTTCAAAATATTTCAAAAAGTATGAAACCTACCGAAATTTTAAAAACTGTTTTGAAGTGTACAAACCGATACCTTTCTTATGATACCCAACTCGGTGGGGTAGCCTCCCTTTTTGAAAATAATTCCCCCCTTTTTTACCATTTTTCAAAAAGTGTTCGTTTTTCAGACTTCTCTATATTTTTCCTGTAAAATATAGATCTATATCTACAAACGCTCCATACATTTTAAATGGATCGCTCTGCAAACTTCGGAGATAGGGGGGGGGGAGCGGGTATTTTTTCGACTATTTTCAAAATATTTCAAAAAGTATGACCTTTCATATGATACCCAATTCATTGGGGTAACCCCCCTTTTTGAAAATTATCCCCCCTCTTTTTGACCATTTTTCAAAAACGGTTCATTTTACAGACTTTCCTATATTTTTCCTGTAAAATATAGGTCTATATCTACAAACGCTCCATACATTTTGAATAAATCGCTCTGCAAACTTCGGAGATAGGGGGGGGGGGGGAATGGGTATTTTTTCGACTATTTTCAAAATATTTCAAAAAGTATGAAACCTACCGAAATTTTGAAAACTGTTTTGAAGTGTACAAACCGATACCTTTCTTATGATACCCAACTCGGTGGGGTAGCCTCCCTTTTTGAAAATAATTCCCCCCTTTTTTTACCATTTTTCAAAAAGTGTTCGTTTTTCTATAAAAACTATTTTGAAATGTACAAACTAATACCTTTCATTTGATACCCCACTTGACTCTGTGTAGGTCTCTTTTAAAATTTTGACATATCAATTTGTATGGAAAATGTTTATTTTCATTTTCATTCTTTTCATTTTTTTTTCTTAAAATCTGTACAGGCGCACGAAATGTATTATTATTTTAAATTTCAAGTTGATAGCTGCTGTAGTTGTTGAGTTATTAAGGAGGGAAAAAAGGACAGACAAAGCGAGACCATAAGGGTTTCGAAACCGATCTTCGAAACCCTAAAAAGGAAGTATAAAGGGCGGCTTTATCGCTGAAAGCGATCTCTTCCAGGCAACCTTGGGATGGACTGGAAATTATAGAACAAAAAAGACCCGACTAAATTGTTGTTTACACTACCCAAAGGTTAGCAGGCAAAGAATGCTATCTAGCATTATGCTCGCCCATATACAACTTCTGTGCAAATAAAGTATATTCTATCTATTCTATCTAAGCCAGGATCGCGGATTAGCCGCAGCCGAGCCAAACACATGCTAGCAAAGCTTTCTTTGTCTGTCTTCTCTTTCATGAAAGCTGAGCTATTTTCGAAGCTTTTATGTCCTTTGAAAGGGCAATTCAAAGCCCTTTGCTTATTCGCGAGTCTGCTGAAAATAGTTTACTTACAGACATTTCACTTTGTTTTTCTAAAATGTTTGATGTTAAATTTTAGACCGATTACTCAAAATTCGCAATCGCTATATCCGTCTTCGGTAAAATCGGTGCTAATTGAACTCAGTATCGCTTTAACAGTTGATTTTATTTTATTGGCTTTTTGTGAATTACCTATCAGTGAGGCCCTGTTAGGCCTATGTGGCCTATCGCCACTTTATGTGTCGTCTTCAATTCATTCCGGAAACTGCGGCGTTCATTGTTCTACACAATTTAGTTTTATGTTTAGTGAATTCAAGTTTTTTTCAAGCAACCTTATCTGTTATTTTTTTATGATCATCTGAGTAAGATAAGATCACTAAGCTAAACAGATAGGCTAGCTTGTTTATTGTTTATTAATAACGTGGCACGCACGTGTTGTGTCATCCTCTTGTTCGGTTCCCACGAGCGCAGCAGTTCGCTTAGGTATTGTTATTCATTAAAATTGTGTTGACCTACTTTTTACCTATAATGAAGGTAGGAAGGTACCTATTTTTGTTATTCGGTATCGAGGTAATTCATTTGCGAATAAACTGGTCTGAATTATGTGGGACTCGACGCCCTGGACGTAGGACGAAATACCCACTAAAATCTCTCCGGTGTCCCTCTCTCGACATTTTTGCCGAACCACGGGAACATTTAAAACCTCAATTGTACACAACTACCTGGACATGAGGCTAGGAATTCCGAATAAGTTCCTTCTGGGAAAGCGTGCTCAATCTATGTTTTTGTATATTGGTGCTTTGGGTAATAGTTGTACCTAGGTAATATTTTTATCTATCGCTGATGATGCTTAGGTAGACTTACTTAGGTAGGTATGCTTAGGTAGTATATTTATGATAATGTCTATTTAATTAATAGCTGATAAGCTAATAAGCTGATAATATATAACTTCATGCCAAATGTGTGGTTACACTCTGTAATTGTCGGCACTAGACAAACCTTCTACGGTTTAAATTATAATTTATTCTATAATTTGGCCCGATTTTTTAATCCTCAGATAAACAACCAGAAAGGTTTTATTCGATGAATAGTGATATTCTTGGTTTTTCAATGGTCAGATAGTAGTTAACTGTCGAATAAAGCCCTTAACTGAGGAATAAAGTTACCTGCTACTTTAAGCTTTTACCAGATAGGGTTTTATCTCCCCGATATGTGTGACGTTTTAGGTTACCTATGTATGTTTGACAGTTTCATTCGTTTTGTTTTATGGTAAAAACGACATAATACCTACTTACTAGGTGGGTAGAGAACCACTCTAAAAATATACGTCCCCTCAACTAAACGTTATACAATCGGCGTGCATTTTTGAATGGTTTATTTTTACGGTAATCTATAATATAAAAATGAATCGCAAAATGTGTTGGTAAGCGCATAACTCAACAACGCCTGGACCGATTTCGCTAATTCTTTCTTTGTTGTGTTTGTTATTGTCAGGAGAAGGTTCTTATGAAAGAAAAAATTAAGAAAGTTGGAAACATAAATTTCCACGGGGGCGAAGCCGCGGGGCGCAGCTAGTTTGTTATGAATGTTATGATGATGGATGTGTTTGAAGCAATTGACGAGTTTGTTTTGTAACGAACGTCAAATGTCAAATACACGTTTTGTTGCTGTTCGTGTCTAACACGTTGAACACTGTATCTGTGCACCTCGCTTGCACACAGATTGTGTGAAGCTGGCTAGCTTGAACCACGGATAGCTCTTCTCTCGATGGAAAATTTGAAAATATTTATTTGCCTGATAAAAAAACAGATAATTTTACACGCTAGATAGCTATTAGACGATTTAACAGAGGATTGAAAATTGATCGGCCCAGAGACATTTTATTTTTAACCCCCGACGCAAAAAGAGAGGGGTGTTATAAGTTTAACGTGTCTGTCTGTGGTATCGTAGCTCCCAAACAGATGAAACGATTTTCGTTTGTGTCATAGATAATTTTATCCCGAGTGTTGTCTTGTTTACGGTTTTTATTTACCCATAGTCACTAACCTTTCAGACAATGCGGGTTCTTCACTAGGCCAATGGCTTTGGTACCTTACCTACTTAAAGTTAAAGTCATGTATTGTTATCGCGATTTAAAAAATTTCACATACGACGCACTAGCACTCGAACTACGAAGCACTCGACGTGCGAGTTATATTGTGCTACCGCACCCAAGGACGAACTACGGCAAGAAGACAATAACTTACGAAGGCGCACAACTTTTTAACAAATTACCCGCAGATATAAAAAGTGTTAACTCACTTCACGTATTTAAAAAGAAACTATCACTGCATATCAAGCAGTGAAACTAAATCGTATGAAATATTCTCGGTACCTATCTACTTTAGTTCAATCAATTTAAAACAACAAAGCTTAAACAAATACGTGAAGTGGGAATATTTTATATTTTATAATTAGCTGTTTGTTATATTCGTAGTTTATTACCTATTATTTACTATGAATGAACGACTGTTATGTTATAACTAAGTACCTACTTATTAATTTAGTTCTCATGTAAGTGACGTAATTGTCTTTATGAGAATAAAGTTCTTTAAACCTTAAACCTTACATACGCCAGAAAGCAGGTTATAACCAACCGTACTACATTGTGATAAGGTTAATTTAATTAAAGAAGCAGAGTGTGCTGGCCATAGGCCTCTCTATGTACATATATGCTATTCGTATGTTATACCTACTTATAAGAGGTATATGGTTTTTGTTACTAAACATCGTGGTTGTCTCTATATTTTCTTGCATAAGAAAATATAGAGACAACCACGATGTTTGCTTTTAACTAACTTTTCTGTATTAAATATTTTGTTATTTTAATGATTTGATTATGGTTATAAATACGTATTATTTATTAGTAATATTTTTTTTATGCGTATATATGCGAAATTTTGGATTTTTAATTATTTACGCGAAATTTCTCTTTTTTAGTTGCGAAATATACGTAACCTTATTCATATCTCAAAAATGTTACGAACTCGACGGGACTTGAACACTGTGAGGGAAAGAAATTACGGATTCAAGTAATTTTTTTTGGCATATTATTTGATTTCTCATCGGTAATTGAGTTATACTGGTCTTCTTACGTCGGCTTTAGAATTTTTATTTCATCATTATTCATTACATTAGTCATCTGGTTTCAATAACGAAGTTCTGATTGCTAAATGGATATCATCATCATCATCATCATCATCAGCCTATATTAGTCCACTTCAAGACATAGGCCTCCCCAAATGAGCGCCATAGCGCCCTGTCTTCAGCTCGCCGCATCCAGCATCTGCCTGCAGTCTTTCGCAGATCGTCATCCCACTTGGCCGGCCGGATATAGATATTGGGTAGATTAATTTCTGCCCGCAGCTTCTCTTAGCTTCAAAATTATTTTTATCCCATGGGAACAGATTTAAAGAGACAAGTAGCCTGTTTTATTCCAGGCGTCGAACCAGCGCAATGTAAGTACCTACTTATCATCATAACTATCATCAGCTCTTGTCGGCCCACTGTTGGGCCTTGGTGTCCTGCGCTAGTCAGGCCCACGGTCATTCGCATGTGAACTAGGTTCTTATGAAAAATTAAAAAAAAAATTTTTTTAGCGTTTGCTATGGGTTTCGTTGGAAGTAAAAACTTTTTACTAAGTGCTAATTTATGTTTCTCGGATTTGTAACATGTTTAATACAAATTAAAAAAACTTTAGGTATTACAGTCTGCCTATGGGTGTACTAAGCCTTTTGACTTAGTACCCCTTTCGGGGGTGAATCTGGACACCAAGGGGGTCAACGTTTGTTCTAAAAAAATTTGAATGTCGACATTTTTGTTTTTTTTTAATAAAATAGAGACGTTTTATCTGCATATTCGTGTTATTTTACGTGTAAGTATTCTTAAATTAATAATAGTGTTTCGAAATTTTAAAGGATTTTACATCATATTTTGTAATAATTAACCCAGCGTTTAGTCAACGCTGGTTTTGCTGAAAAAACAAGCAAAAAAAATTTGTAAAATATTTTTTAACATAATATAATGCAAGAATGCGTTTAAAAGAACACGAATAGGAAGGAAGGAAAACTTAACTTTTTCCAAAAAATAAAAATATTCGAAATAAAAAAAAATCCTTATTTACCAATTTATCCCCCTCAGGTTCCAGAATCAAGCCTTTCGGCTTCGTACACTCTTTCCCTGGCACCCTGTATATAGTAGCTGAAGGTACACTTAAAATAAGGTCAAATTCTTTAAATTAAAATTATAAAATAATTAATTCTTGAAAATATTAAGAATAAAATAATAATATTTATTTACAGAAAGGTTTACAATATTCGTACTAGTCTAATTATTAATATTAATATACATTCGACTGGATCACTCATCTAGCACAAATATGCTTAAAATAAACCTATTAGGGTCAAAGAAAATGACTCCTCGCTCTAACTAAGTTAAAATAACTTGTATTGAGACGCGAGGGCTCTTCCCTCCGGCTACAAACAGGCTCAACCAACACCAAGTGCGACTAAGATTTTATTCCCAGAGAAATATGGGTTAGGAATCCGTATAAATACCTACTCTGTACTTACAATACAACTAAAATAGAAGGAATTTAAAATACTAAGAAATACATTAAACATCGCATATTATTAGAGAATAAGAAGCTGAAATAAATAGTAATCAATTTTCTTTTTTCTTTGTTTTATCTTTTCCGCTTTGGACCTGCCGATTTACATGTGTGCACGGCTCTATTATTATTATTTACCTACAGTAGCCCTAATTTCCCACTGCTCCAAAGGCACCCCCTTATGGGTCCGGCGACGGATGAATTTCCCATACAAACGTAGTACCAAAATGATTTGTAATTTGAGAATATTTTCACCATGGTTTGCTATTATTTGTATTAGAATTGTATTTATTTAGGTTCCTGCCACAAGCTTTTTTCAAAATGCTTAAGTACCTATCTAGAGAAATACTAAGAAAACATTCATCTTTGATGTAAAAATGCGATTCGGTTTAATTTCATTTCAGAAAGGTATTTTGAAAAAAAATTGTGTCAGGAACCTAGATAAATACTATTTTAATACAAATAATAGCAGACCATAGTGAAAATATTCTCAAATTACAAATCATTTTGGTACTACGTTTGTATGGGAAATTCATCTTCCGCCGGACCCTTATTTAAAAGCTTTTTGATCGTTTTGGAGAGCGTAGCTAATAAAATGTCAACCAAAAATCAAGGGAAATGTCAACGAAAAGGAATTTCAGCACTCTTGGGATTTGCTGCCTTGCTGCTCGGCTCGCGCAAAATGTCAACATCGTTAAGTTTAAGGCTAAGTAGACTAATGCTGGGGTTCACCAAGGTAAGATAATAGTTCAATGAGGATCTGTAACGTTTTTAGTTGAGAATGCAGATTTATGGAGCTAAGAAATCCATTATACACGGTGTAAAAATTATTGTTCTACGACAAAAATTGACGAAGTTATGACCAAATTAATAACGAAATTCACTGAGTGACCGCCGCGGGTGCGTGTGACGTCACTGGGTCAGTCGCCGCCCTATAACCGTAGGCAGATATCAAGTTCTATTGAAATTGCTATAAGGTTACGGATCCTCATTAGACGGCTTCGTCGGTAAACTTTGACGTTAAATGTATGAAAACACAGCTGTGGTGCCGGCTTAGAATTTGCACCAACCCAACTCTTCCCGCAGGTGTCGTAAGAGGCGACTAAGGGATATCCACCGGGGGCGGGCAGCAGCGCCCCTGCAGAACAATTCTACCACCGAACTGCGACCAACCCGCATGACCAGCGTGGGGGTTATGGACATTACTCCCCATGTGATAAAAGCCAATAAAGCGCTTATCAAGGGGAGACCTGCGTCCAGTAGTGGACCAATACAGGTTGTTGAGGTTGAGGTATGAAAACACGTAGGTATCAAAAACTGCAAAACTACCGTTTAAAATTAAACCATCTGGTTGGTGAACTCGGGTCTGGTGTTTACCAAAAGATGTAGATCAATTAACTTTGTCGGTTAATTTTGACGTTTATTGTATGAAAACTTCGGTCTAAAACGTCATTTAAAACGTTACAGCCTGATTTTTGTTTTCAAGAACACTAGCCTAAAGACTAGATGCCACTGATGCCACTCTCTGGTGCGTTAAAAAGGTTCAACATTTCTTAATACTTATTATTTTATTTGAAAATCCAGGCATTTTATTTATAAGCAAAGTCGCGGGCACAGCTAATACTTCTTAGCTGGGGGCAAAGTTTGGAATGATTTTGTTCCAAATTTTATACTTACACGGCACGCGATAAGGATAGGCAAATTCACCTATAAGTTTTGTGTCTGGTACGGAATTATACTCGCTCCAGAATTCAATATATTTTACGTCAACAAAGACATTTTTGAATGAAAACTTAATAAAAACTGATAATAATAACAGAAAAGAAGAGGATAACAGCAACCTAATCACTAAAAACAAAAACTCTAAATCCATCGAGCTGAGCGAAAAGAGACGAATGAAACGATGAAATCAACATTAACTATGAGGATCAGTAAAGTTATAGCAATTTCAATAGCACTAGTATTCACGTTATTCTTTATGGCATAAAAATGATATATCTTTTTGAATTATCCAAATCGGACCATTACTTACGAAGATATTAAGTAATAAACATTACGCCGTTACTGTTGGTAAAAATCAAATTACGCGGGTGCGTGTGACGTCACTGACTCGGCCGAGCGAACCGAGCGGAGCGCAGCCGGCATTCTTACTTCACGATTCGACGATTAAAAAGGTGAATAAGACACGAGTCGGACACTTAATTTGTTTCAAAGTCACAAATAACCAAACAAATGGCTACGGCTAACTGACGGCGACCGAGGCAGTGACGTCACAGCGACCGCGGCGGTCACTCAGTTAACTTCGCTATGATTTTGGTCATAACATCGTCAATTATGGTCGTAGAACATAAACTTTTGCACTGTGTGTTAAGGATTACTTAGCTCTATATAATCTGCATTCTCAACTAAAAACTATACGGATCCATAGAGTTTCTATATCCTGGGATTTGCTCCGATGATCCTCAGATGATGTCGTAAAATACTTTCCACAAATATTTCTTCGGTTTTATCCCTTTGTTTACAAAAAATATCTAGGATTCTAGAACGGAATATAGTATCTTATCAGCTGACACGCAAAATATGCATAAAGTTGGATGTTCTGCATGTTTGAATTTACGTAGAGCATAAACTGACATAATATTACACAAGCACGACAAGTAGTAGGTATACCTACCAGCAATGCGAATAGCGATATACAGATGAAGACTCTAAAACCCCGTGACAAACAAAGCACCAGAAACCGCTCAACCACACCGTTCCTAAAGCCGCTGTATCCGCAAGACAATAGAAGGCGCTGAACTATTGCATTCTTTTACAATTTGTTTATGGTTTTTTTAAGTCTAACTCTTTGGTAATGCTACTCTAATGTACCCATCCACATTAATATAGAAGCAAAATTAATCTGTACTGCGCTATTGGCCGGTGGTAGTACATAACATACATCTACTAATATTATAAAGAGGAAAGATTTGATTGTTTGTTTATTTGTTTGTATTGAATAGGCTCCGAAATTACTGGACCGATTTGAAAAATTCTTTCACCGTTAGGAAGCTTACTTTTCAGGCAGTGACACAGGCTATATTTTATCCCGGAACGGAAACTACGCTGGTGAAACCGCGAAGCGATCGTCTAGTTAGTTCTAAAATAAATGAATTGTACAAATTGTGGATACCACTACCTTTTGGCAACATATTTTTGTTCCGTCGTCATATTTTTCGCGGTTTTATTTGCTAAATATTTTCAAAATCATGGACTGATTGCATCCCCCATTTTCGGTAGAAGTTTTGACTTCTTGACTCACCCTGTATAATACTAACGTAATTGTGGCGATATTACAAGAAATTGATGGGCATTCATAAGCTAAGTTTCCTATTCATCCAGTTTCTTAATGAGCTCTACCTACACCCAGAAGTCAAAGAAATGGGGCCGTAGGGAGGAAAGGCACTGGACTCACCTACAGAGACCTACAATACAATACAATTCAATACAATACAAATAGCTTTTATTGCACACCAAGATAGAGAAAAACAGAAAAGAAAAACACAAACACAAAAACAGTTGCACAATGGGCGGCCTTACTACGACTTACCTACCTTGGTCAGCAAATATCATCATCTTAATCATTTTTGCGGACCAAAACCCTACTACATACTAAAGTTGGACAGAACTTTGCTTTATTTTGACTTTTTGACTACCTCTATGGCGCAGCTGCGTCGCAGGAGGTTGCGGGTTCGATTCCCGCCTCTGGACAATTGTTTGTACGATCTGCAGACTTTTGTCCAGGGCGTTCTGGATGTTTTCTATGTATAATAAAAATATCTATCTATATAGTGTATTGTATTAAGTATATCAGTTATCCCCATAACACAGGCTCTGCTTAGCTTGGGGCTAGATAATTTATAAAAATTGTCCAGCATTATTTATTTATTTCATCATCATCATCATCAGCCTATATTTATTTATTTATTTTATTTTAATTAGGTAAAATTTCAGTCCGATCCGTTCAGTAGTTTTGGCATGAAAGTAACAAATATATGTACATCCAGTCAGACTTTCGATTCATAATATTGATAAGCGATGTGGTTTTTTAGCGACAAAGCCTTCTATTGTGTGATTGGTGTGAATTAAAAAATAATAATAATATAAGTGTGATATGTGATTTGGATTAAAAATAAACAAATAAATAATGTTGGACAATTCACACAGCATTAGCTAGCCCCAAGGTAAACAGAGCTTGTGTTATGGGTAATAGATAACTGATTTACTTGGTACAATACATTAGAGATATTTATTACTACCATAGAAAACATCCAGAGCACCCTGACCAACATCTGCAGATCGTACAAACATCTGTGTTTGGTTCGATTCCCGCCCCGGGGCGGGAATCGAACCAAACACGCCAAACATTCAACGTTTACGTAAACAACTCGAATTCTCCGTTGTACTCTCGTGCAAGGCGGTAGGTGCACTTACTTTCTCCGACACTTTCCCAATACTCTGGTACTCGAGAAATCTGTATGACGTCTTGTTTATGGAATGGAACGGATGCTTCTCGCATTTGCAATGGCTTGTGGGTGAGGCTTGCATTGTGATTGTGAGAGCTACCTCTGCCTACGAGTTGTACAAGGTCGTATCGTAAGACAAAATACATGCGGGAATTAATCCTAAAGTTGTAACGGAGATAAAGGTACAGTGGCGGTCAGAAGTGGTGACCTAGATTCTACAGACAGTCTTGCAGCCATTCGTGATGCTTACGACCTTTTTAAAATTTATTGTTATTTGGATCCTAGTTTCAAACCCACAAAGTAATTTACTAATATTAATACTCGTGTTTACCATAATTTTGAGGCTTAATATGTTATCTATTTCATTACGAAATCAACAACAAAAATAAATAGCATAGTTTATTTTATCAACATTATTTATTATTTATTTATTTATACCGTGTAGCATACGGTAATAATGTTGAGCTAAAATTGTTGCAAAAGTTGAAATTAGATAAAATTTACTATTTAGGTCGTAGTAAACTTCAAGCGAATATGATCTTTAAGGGAGTCATAATGTCTCCAATTATGACCGCAACTGCACCTACATACAAAGAAGAGATAAGTTTCACGTTTGTAATTTTTTTTACAATGAAATTTTTGGAAATAATTCGTGTATTCCAAGAGTACCTACTGTACTGATATACATACCTGTTGCCCGTCTGTATTATGATTCATTTGAAATAAAACGTCAAGTGGGAATACGACTCGCGCACTAAGGGTTCCGTATAATTGTAAGACCAAGATTGTAAGACACAAGGTCTTACGGAGCCCTTAGTGTGCGAGTCCCACTCACATTTGACGTTTTATTTTCTTACACAAAGTGACGTAAAGTAAGCTAAAAAATAGTAAACCTCTGGATACATTCATTCTTCTAATGTGTGTTGGTTTTTGCAAATATAAATAATCGATAAAGAGATAAAGAAGGTTATACATAGATCTAAGAATTTTAGCCTCTAAAAGCTTAGGAAAGACGAGCTGAGTGCCTTCGTATAATAATTTATTTTCTCTTCAAACAAGCCGTGTCGGAATTAAAATCATGTTGCTCCTAAATCCTCATTTAAAACTGTCTTCATTAAAAGCTTGATTGCTGCAGAAATTACATGGAAAATAATACTGGTCTCAAGTTATAATTTGTACGACTAAGTTTAACATGCGACTTTGCGTAAGATGAGTAGGTAAAATTAGTAAACAGCTAAACCAATTTTTTTATAATTTGTATATGCCATGTCGACTGATGAAAAATATCATTTTTTTTCAACAAAATATGTCTGACTCAATAAACTTTTTATTTTTTTAATTTATTATTATTTATTTCCGTGTGTACATTTCTTGTATTTAAGGAAATAAAGATATTTTGATTAAAAAAATAGCTGGTCTCAATTTTTTTACCAAGTTTTTTTATCACACTTCTGAGCAAAAGGCCTTGCCCAAATCCTTTCTAGCCACGTCTTTGGCTGCTTACCATTGACCTAATCTTTTACTGAATCAAAAAACAATTATTATCACCAATTCTGTGTTTGCGAACAAAAGTATCCAGCTACAATGAAAAGCACGATTTTAATCAAAAAACACCAACGGAACGTTGAGACAATAAAACACATGTTCCGTTCCGTTTTGTATTAATGTAGAGAAAACTGGAGAGCGAATTGGAGCCGTTTTAAATGAGTTATCCGTCATGGCATGTCTCTGGTAACTCCAGTACAGTCGCGTTCAACTGTAGATATATTTTGAAAGTGTTTCTTTTCTTATTCGGGAAGATCATTATGCAAGGGCTATAACTGTATACCGGTACCCATGTTATACCTAATATTAAATGATTAGTTTAAAGCCTTGATTATGGTCATTTTAAAGCAGGCTTTAAACCCTATCTGAATAAAAATTTGGGTGAAACTTTACCCAGTATTTTCTTTGGGTCTAGATAATGCTGTGGATTTTCAACATTATTTATTTACTTACCACTAGACGACCGCCTCGCGGTTTCACCCGCGTAGTTCCCGCTCCCGTGGGAATTCCGGGATAAAATATAGTCCTAATCCTATGTCACTCCCTGAAAAGTAAGCTTCCTAGCGGTGAAAGAATTTTTCAAATCGGTCCAGTAGTTTCAGAGCCTATTCAATACAAACAAACAGACAAACGATCAAATCAACAATCAAATCTTTCCTCTTTATAATAAAAAATATCGTGTTTTGTTACGTGCGTTATATTATATCTGAGGGGTGAGTCTATTTGACGTTGGTAACGAGAGGTGATCGTACCGTCTCCTTTTTCTATACAAACTGGTACAGCGCCTCTATCGTGCGGACAGGGAACTACGCAAATCTCATACAAAAAATTGGTTGTCTGTGAAGTCGGTTTACTGACGATAGTTGAACGTGACAACGTCTTAAGAAAATACTGATGGAATGGTAGCATTTGATACTCGATCAAAACATGTAAATGTACTATAGTATAGCAGCTGTCCACGCAGACGCATCGCTCACTCAAGTAGGAGAGAGACGGATGTCGAGCGCTCTCGCTTGCACTTCAAGCCTTACATGGAACGCCTCAGAGCGAGGTAACGCCGCATGACGTCATGTTTTTTCGTGCGTGCAGCCGGCTCTATCGAATTATAAGACGTTGTCACGTCAAAAAGAGACGTCACGATCACGTTTCGTTATCAACGTCGTCAAATATACTCACCCCCTGAATACTGTTCAATAGATTCGTATTTATTTTAAAGCTTTTGTAGTTTTCTGCTTGAAGAATCTTTTAATAAATCAAAACCACTTTAGTACGTGACTTGGCCATGGAGTTACTACTAGTTTGGTAAATATATCTACATTGACATTATGATGATGATAAATATGGTAAACCCTGCCCTTAGATTTCAACGTAAACTTATCAAATGTTATCGGGTTATTGTAGTCGATAACGTTAATGGATTGCCACCAAAAATTTTCGTATAATCTAATCTGATGTATAGGTACTTACTTTATTTTTATCAATGCCCTTAAACACTCGTGTATTTTATTAAATCTGTTATATCGTAAAGGATATAAAGTGTGTAAAAGAATCATAAATTATGCCTACCAAAAATATGCAATAGATAGGTAGGCACTCAAGTAGGTGTGTAACTACTGCCTAATTAAGTAAATTTCACCCGTTCCTACTTATAATTTCATTATTATTGCTAGCTTTACCTACCTAGATACTTAAGATGTTTGTTACCTAGCTCGAGTACCTACTTAAAACTTTATGACAAACTTTACGAGCTTCGGTACCTACCACGGAAAATTACGGAAAATTACCATAGGTAACTAATTCGCTTAATATCTAAGGTAAATAACTCTAAACTCAGTAAAAATGGGTAGGTACCTAGTATTTAAAAGCAAATGAAAAAATTACTGATTGCACAGCAAAATACTCTACTCAAAATCGGGCTCTGGAACCCGTCCCTTCTGGACCCGAATCGGGCCTCGGGTGCAATAATAAATAGGTGCTCGCTGATGTCACATTACCACATGATGTTAACCTCGTTAAAGCTGAGAAAGATAAAATTAGCAAATATCTTAATTTGGCTAATGAATGAGGTTTGCATTGCAGCATGTGGGATGTTGATTCAGCGACTATTGTCCCGATAGTCGTTTCGGTTAACGGCGTAATAGCGAAGAGCCTCGATCAACATCTCAAGAGACTCTCGCTAAGAAGTTGGATCAAGGGCCAGATTCAAAAGGTGGTACTCCTGGACTCGGCGCGCATCGTCAGGAAGTTCCTCTCTCTGCGGCCCTAGTCACCGGCCGGCCGCTTGAGCCTAGCTTCGCGGCCGGTGATTCACCGTGCCGATATATTTTTTACCGTAGAATCTTAATATAATATAAATGACGTGTCAAGTTGTTTGTCCGCGATGGACTCCTAAACTTTCGATTTTAAATTAAATTTGCACACCGTGTACAGTTTGACCAACTTGAAAGAGAGGATAGCTTATTCAGGGAAGGTTTAAAAGGTGAGAGCAGTACGAAGTTCGCCGTGTCAGCTAGTAGTTTTATAATTTTTTATTTTCTTTAGTAAAAAATGTATTTTATATACGAGATTGAAGAATAAATGAGAGTATAATAATTAAAAAAAAAAAGGTAGCACTCCGGGAGTGCCGGCAGAAGTGAAAACTTACATCTTACGATCTTACGCTTTTTCGATCAGCATCACGTGACCCTGACGCGAGTTTGAAAGTTTTTACGCATACAAAAAAAGTGCTCAGCGCCGCTAAAGAAGTTTTCACTTCAAAAATCACCCGTACACAACGTATTTTTTGAATTTTTGAGGCGTATCAGTAGGTTCGGGACCCTCATAGCTAAGTTAATTTGCTTTAGGGAGGGCAACCATAGACCTCGGGTTATGCGCTTTGTGACACAGGCTTTTGACGGAACTGCAGTTCAACCTCAGAACTATTTATCCTGTGCCACAGAGCGCATAGACTATCTAAAGCAAAAAGTCTATGTGCGTGGGCAAGCAGAATTAGAAGATACAAAAAGCAAGTTGAAAGATTTTGGCAGAATCGCATCTTTCAAAGTGACCAAAGGAAAGTTTACCGTGATTGGGAGAAACCCGATCTACGTGTGTCCGATGGTGAAACCGTGAAATACCGGATGCCGAAAACGGAAATAATTTTTGGCGAGGCATCTGGTCAATACCGGTCGAACACACGGAAGCGGACTGGATGAATGTGGTAAGTTCTGAATGTGAAAACATCGAAACCATGGACGCTATCACCATCTCTTCATTAGATGTAAGTAATGCAATCTGCTCGGCCCAAAACTGAAAAAGCCCTGGCTATGACGACGGATTGCATAACTTTTAGCTAAAACGGTTTCGGTGCTCACACTCTGTTCTAGCCACACAATTCCAAGAAGCAATTGAGATCGGGTCACTTCCACATTTTATGACAACGGGTGTAACTTTCCTGCTCCCTTATGTCTGGTAGTACTACGGAACCAAAGAATTATAGACCTATAACGTGCTAACCCACCATCTATAAGCTGCTTACATCCATTCTGACCACAAAAATTAACACGCATGTTAGAAACATTATTTTGGCACCTGATCAGAATGGATGTAGGGTTGGGTCCCGTGGTACTAAGGAGCTCCTCCTCATTGACATAGCCATTCAACAGGTCAAACGTGACAGAGGGAACTTATCGGCTGCAAGGATAGACTATAAGAAGGCTTATGATTCGGTGCATCATGCTTGGCTTGAGAGGGTCTTAGAGTTGTATAAAGTAGACTCTACCCTAAGATTATTCTTGGGATCATGTATGAGGCAGTGGATCACTGTTCTTCGTCATCCAGGGAGCCGAATGGATCCACCTGCCACCAATGATCTGATAAGAATAGAGAAGGGTATATTGCAGGGCGACAGTCCGAGTCCTTTATGGTTTTGCCTAGCTCTGAATCCGCTCAGTACTCTACTGAAAGATTCAGAAATAGGCTATCATCTTCGGAGAGATGGTGAGCTCATTTCTCACTTCTTGTATATGGATAAACTATTCGCGACGAATAAAACACAGTTAATGGCCCTTCTGAATATCACACAGATATTCAGTAGTGCTAGTAACATGAAGTTCGGTGTTGATAAGTGTGCGGTCGTACTAATACAACAAGGGAATGTTGTAAATTCTAGTAATTTACAACTTTCAGAGAAATGTCTCTCAAATCTCTCTTAGATGGTGAAACCTGCAAATATCTTGGTATGCCAGAAGCATTGGGTATAGTGGACGGGGACATAAAGCAGTCGGTGAATGAGCGCTCTTTTGACGTCTTAAAAAGTGCTAAATAGCCTTTTGTCAGGTGGCAACAAGGTGCGTGCCTTCAACGGCTGGGTTATGCCACTGCTCACTTATACTTTTGGCATACTGCGATGGACTGAGACTGAACTAGAAGCTTTAGACTGCAAGGTTCGTCAACTTTTAACCACACATCGCATGCGGCACCCCCGGGCTTCGGTAAACAGATTGTAAATCCCTCGGAAATGTGGTGGTCGAGGCTTTTTAAACGCCAAGACCCTACACAACCTTGGGGTATGCAATATCAGAAATCACTTCCATCAAGCCGACTACCAGCGCGATGTGGTTACAGTTGATAAGAACCTTGCCCTCTCTCCTTAGCTAACGAGGACTGGCGCAAACCTACGGTGGTGAGCATTCAGGATCGGAAGGCTAAATGGGAGAGCAAAGAGCTGCATGGGAGATTCTACAAGGTCCTCACCGGACCTGATGTGGATCTCCTAAGCTCAGTAACTGAGCGCTTCGGTAACCTCTTCGGGAAACCAAAGGTTTTATTTGTGCAATTATGGATGAGGTGATCAAGACAAACAATAACCGAAAGTACTCGTATATCATGAAAGATGGCACGATCGATATCTGTCGAGCGTGTCATCTTCCTGGGGAGACCCTTCGTCATATACTGTCGGCACCTTGCTAACTCTCAGTATTTGCACAGACACAACCAAGTAGCCAAAATTATACATCAACAACGTGCTCTCCGATATAATCTTACTGGACCTGAAGTTCCGTACTATAAGTACACACCGGCTCCAGTTCTCGAAAACGGCCGTGCCACGCTCTATTGGGACCGATCTATCATTACAGACAGGACTATTCTGGCAGATCTATCAGTACAGATGATATTGTACTGATAGATCGGTTAGAACGGAGGGCGGTGCTCGCTGATGTCACCATACCACATGATGTTAACCTCGTTAACGCTGAGAAAGATAAAATTAGCAAATATCTTAATTTGGCTAATGAGGTTTGCAGCATGTGGGATGTTGATTCAGCAACTATCGTCCCGATAGTCGTTTCGGTTAACGGCGTAATAGCGAAGAGCCTCGATCAACATCTCAAGAGACTCTCGCTAAGAAGTTGGATCAAGGGCCAGATTCAAAAGGCGGTACTCCTGGACTCGGCGCGCATCGTCAGGAAGTTTCTCTCTCTGCAGCCATAGTCACCGGCCGGCCGCTTGAGCCTAGCTTCGCGGCCGGTGATTCACCGTTTTGATATATTTTTACTATAGAATAGTTTTATAATATTTTATTTTCTATTAAAAAATGTATTTTATAGACGATATTGAAGAATAAATAAGTGTATAATAATACATTTATTTCAGACGGCATTAGAACAAGTATAGATCCTATTAACTTGTTTTACGGTCCATATCATTATACAGGGTCGTTTTTTGAGAAGGGCGGTGATAAATAGAGACATAGAAATTTCCATTTCAAAACAGTTTTCGAAATTTCCGTAGGTTTTACTTTTAGAAATATTTTGAAAATAGTCGAAAAATACCCATTCCCCCCCATATCTCCGAAGTTTGCAGAGCGGAGTTACTTGTATAAGCGTTTTCTATCTATTTGGATAGAAGACGGTTATACAAGTAAAAACGCTATAATACTTTCATTTAAAACTTTCATTATGTTCGGCGATTTTGAAAAAAAAACAGTGTCGTAGCCGATGTTGGGGTCAAAATCTTCAAACCCCTTTACAAAACAACTGCAACTTCCGACGATTCTATCCATCATGGTATTCAAATGGTTAGGTACGTCGTTTTTCATGAAACTCACACAAAACAAATCAAAATTGGTTCATCCGCTACGAGATGCCACAGGCAGACACACAGAAACACATGTCTAAAACATAATGTCCGTCTTTTTGCGGTCCTTTTAGTCCTAGATATAAATTGAATAAATGTCACACAGTCACACACTTTAGTTCGCGACTGTACGCTTTAATTAAATTTCGCATTGCAGCCAAAAGAGCTGCGTTAAAAATACTCGGGTAATTGCTTGTTCAAAATTGCAAGCTTTGCTGAATACCACAGTAACCTTCCTTATTTACACGTTTTGCAGCCGTAAACAAAAACATCAACAACATTTTTTTGTTATTATTATTAAAGTGCGTCAACCCTCACACACGCAGTATTATTTTATTTCCTATGTTTTTATAATCACTTGGGTACCTACCTAAACAGTTTGTAGGTAGATACCGTAAGTAAGTAACCTGGGTACCTACGTTAGTTTTAAATGGCTGGGCAAAGTCCTCATCCATTTCTAAATGAAAATTGTTAATCTAGGTTCGGTATATTTCGTAACTATTTCTTCAAATAACAAAGGTTATGTATAATGGTACCAACAATACTCTTAACTTATCCGGCAAGTATCGCATAAGTACCTACACATAACAAAGCAAGGCTTCTTAAAAGGTCATGCAAAGTCAACTCAAAACATTCCTACGATTAGTAGACAGGGTAAAGGTTATTTTTGTTTATTCTAACATAGTTATAAGTACAAGAAAAACTATTTGTCAACCTAACATTGTAAACAGTTTCGATCAAGGACCTACACTCTACCCACTTTAATTCCGACTGACAGTCAATAAATAACCCCACGAGTAACATTAAATTAACACGTTGGCTGCCAACACCCACCTTATTAAGTAGCTAACGTATTAAATACCTACCGACATGCGTGACTGTGTATGGAATAAACCCAAGAGCGATCCCATGACAGCCGAATGAGTAAAAAATACAATTATCGTGATGGGCCCTATGCCCCACAGCTGGGCAAAAGCCGCTCCTAATCCCTTCACGCAATAACCTGTTAACTAATAAATATTTCTACGTAATCAACTAATGGCCCTGAACGTAAATTTTCCATGAGGGCTCTGTCTTTTTAAGCGCGTAGGAACGTCAACAGCCAAGGAGGACCCATCGATCGAATACGAAGGTTATTCATACCCACCTATCAATTGCGATAATAACCGATTGTAGGTACGTAAAGCTATATTCACAGTAGTTTCTTTACTTTGAAGAGAGTAGTAGTTTGATATAATTGACACTATTTCAACGCTAAATTTTCGTTAAGACGCTACCCCGACCCAAATCAGCGCGACCACCTATTTTATTTAATTATTATGTCAAATGAAGGAATTTTAAAAAATCGATCGGCCAGTTTGTGCCTTCTATCATAAGCTTTTTTTTAATGCCCCTGTAAAAGTTTTATTTTGTATACTTAAGGCAGAGATGCGAAGTTGCTCTTTCTGGCCATCATGGTGGGAAAAAGAGCAACTTCGCATCTCTTCCTGCACTATACAAACTAAAACATTTGTAGAGGCATTAAAAAAAAGCTTATTATAGGAAGCAAAAACTGGCCAATCGATTTTTTTAAATTTCTTCGTTTGACATAATAATTAAATAAAATAGGTGGTGGCGCTGATTTGGGTCGGGGTAGCGCCTTAACGTAACGAGCCCTATACCTAATGTAAACATTATGAAGTACTTATAACAGTTTTTCATTAACTACTTAAGTAAGTACCTGTGTTTTCTATCAAAACTACTTCTTGTGTGATGTTTGGGAGACCCTATAAAAACCGTGGGTGAAGCTCGATTTGCAACGAAAAAAAATTAACCGCATCCGCTTCATCCTCTGATGATCTCTAGTAAAAATAGCTCTTACAAACGAAATTCCGAGTATTTATAAGTCGTAGGAAGTAAAAAAGGTCTAAGGTCATTTTCTTGTTTCAGTTTATTTTCGACAACGGCACCAATGATGGTCTGCTCACAAGAGACAAGTTCTTGGAAGTCAACGCAAGGATGGACGCGAGAAGGGAGTACTTGACCAAGGAATGTTCTAGATTAGGTCTAGACGACAAGAAAAACAAGGCAAATGCTTGGGAGTACCTGATCAATAGACAGTATCATGTTATATGGTGAGTTATGGTATTGATATGGATCAGTTGAGCTTGATTGTTTACAACAGTCAGTTAGATCAATTGTTTCAATTGTAAATACTAGTTCTAATTTGTTTCTATTATTTGATTAAAAATTGGTCGAATATAAACCTCGATGAAGGCACCGAATTTACACCACCCCAATTCTTCCCGCGGGTGTCGTAAGAGGCGACTAAGGGATATCAGCCAGGAGCGGGCAGCAGCGCCTTCTGCAGAACAATTCTACCACGAACTGCGATCCGCAACCCGCATGCCCATCATGGTGATTATGGCCACTACCCCCCATGAGATAAATGTCAATAAGGCGCTTATCAGGGGGAGGCCTGCGTCCAGCAGTGGACTAATATAGGCTCAAGGTTGTCAAGGAAGGCACAGATTGGGATTCGGTTCTTCACGAGAATCCTCTTCAGGGTAAAGGGTGCAGATTCAAAACCCGGTTGATGCTTACATTGACCAATTTTGACTTGAAACCGAATAAAGTTTAGTTGTGACATTTAAGGAACTAGTGATTTTGAGATACCAGTGTATAAAAAGATACACCACATCGGCGTCCCGAATATCCTGTGACAGAAGCTGACGGTAATTGAATATTCTAGAAACTTTACTCAAGAAACCAAATCAGTGGAAGTGCCAACCACACCACAGAATAACTACCGTAGGGTAGACTGCCCATGGTTGAAACTATTGACTTTGGCAGACGGAGTGGCGCGTGTGACGTCACACGCCTAGGTAGCACAGTTACCGAGAAAAACGCGATGTTTCATCCATGAGACGGTTCAAACGTCCTCACTCTACCCTACTACGTAACCAAGCGATGCGTATCTCTTACAGGTGCAACATCTTCAAAGCAGCATCAACTTCCTGGATGTACAACTTCAATCTAATGGCAAACTACACAGCAGCCTTTCTAGACAAAACCAAGCAGGTTCCACTCGAACTTGCTCGGAAGAAATACGCCCGGCCAACAGTGGAAATGATCAAGAAAGCCCAGGCAGATTCCATATCGTTCTTGATTGTCAGACATCCGCTGGAGAGGCTGGCTTCAGCGTATAATGATAAGATTGTCCACGCGTGGCCGAAGTCGTTCCATGACAAAATGGGGCAGATGATTATTAGGAAGTTTAGGCGGGTAAGTGATATTATTTTTTAGAGATATCTAATTTGGAAAAGACGGTAAAGCGACAAATAACAATTCGTCATCAGTTTTCAAGAACAAGTAGGAATATTTTTTGCGAGATAAACGAAGAAAGAAATTAATCTCCACAAATCTTCAGCGATGCGAACCAAATAGGCCCCGAGCCGCTGTTGCATCATTCCGACTACATATCAATGTTTGTTATACTTTAATAACTACACTTGCGAGCTTTAAAATGGAATCGCTTTCATCGCGAGTTGATCAAAACAATTTTTTTACAATTTATGTACAATGAACTATAGATTGTGGTAAATCATTTGAAAGGTAATTTTGTTACCTTTCAAGTGATATCAAGAAGATTTAAAATTAATTAAATTGGCTACCTAAATTTTGGGAATTATTGCAATAGGTCGAAGTTGCATCTATCAGCTTCTATCGGCGCCGGAGCTGGATGAGCTGGATTTCTCCCTCGTATCCGCTGTTTTAGCTCGTCCCACACATGCCAGATTGGGTTCTAGTCAGGAATAAGGGCTGGCCAGTCTAGTGTGGGAATGCCGACATGGAAGACGTCTGTCGGTACTGTCTAGTCACTGCAGCGGTGTGGCAACGGACATTATCGTGCATTAAATCAAAATTTATCTTCGCCAATAAATCCGGCGTAAGGGAAAACATAACTTAACTCATAGTTCACTGCAAAGAAATTGCAAAAATTAGTCTTGAATAACCCTTGAAGCGATTCCAGTTTAAAGCTCGCAAGTGTAGAATAATTCATAGCTCTACAATAATACACCCATTAAAAACCATAAGAGACAGTAAGAGGCATGTCTGGTTCGCACCGGGAACCCTGCGTCGAAGTAACATTACTAATTAATATGTGTCTGCGTGTAAAAGCCATAGGAACCTCGGAACAAAGACTTTTCGGGTGGGCACTCTGAATTTTATAATCCTACTAATATTATAAAGCCAAAAGTTAGTGAAATCTGAATTTTTAAAAATTCAGATTTCACTAACTTTTCAAAACTTCCAAAACTACAAAACAGATCAAGATGAAATTTGGCGTATGTTTAGAGCAAAGCATAACTTAGATTATAGGCTACTTATCAGGTATACCGAAAATACGCGTGCGAAGCCGCGGGCAGAAGCTACGAACATAGATAACAGACTACTAAAACCTACCTTACTTTCATTACCATTTTAACAATTTCATTGCCATCTAAACTAAACTACCAGAAAAGTAGTTTTCCGTACGTACTTTTCTGTAGTTTCCTTGCAAAACGCAGAAAATATTTAAAACCGCGAAAATATTTGAAAATCACGCGAATCTGTGTCAGGTTCCGTGTCGATGACACGGTAGCGGAGAATCTGAATAGCCCTACAGAGCGTGTCCCTGCAACGACTGGGCTGGGCAGTGAACAGGATGTACTAACCTAAATCTTTAATCTCAAATTCCAGAAGTCAACACCAGAAAAACCAGCACCAACGGAACGCTACCCTCTATTCGAGGAGTTCGTCTCTTACATTCTAGAAGAGAGGCGACAGAAGAGAACCTTGGATATGCACTGGACGCCTTACTCAGACTTCTGCACGCCTTGCAGATTCGCGTTCGATGTTATACTGAAGTTTGAGACACTTGACGTGAGTACAGATGTTTTTTATTAATTTTGGCATATGAACGGAGCTGGAGGTCTGACGTGGGCAAATGCCGTTGGAAAGACCAAGTGACAGACTATCCACATAATAAATAAAATAAATATTGCTGGACAAATTGACCAGAATAGATACTAGCCCCAAGCTAAGCTTGTGTTATGGGTATTAAATAAGATAATTGATATAGATGCTTATAACAATAAATTACATAGACAGATATTTTCTTAACGAAATCTGTAGAAACACCCAGAGCACCCGGATCAAACATCTGCAGATCGCATAAACATTTTTCCCGAGGTGGGAAGGGAACCCGCAACCACCTACGTCGCAGGCGGACCAACGCCCGCTGCGCCACAGAGGTTGTACCTATGACTGGATGGTCACACTGATTTGGTTTGTGTTCTGGATACGAGTTTCGAGGGAGCTATGTCATGGTGTCATCTGGTGGACATAGGCCCAGTGATCGTGTGATATTATGAACCAATTACGTTTTCTTTAATATTTTGAAAGAAAATTCAAGTTTCGTGCCTAAAATAAAGGCCACCTCACCACAAACAAACCGAAACTAATTTGATCTAATTGAATTAGTTGTTGAATATTCCCGGTCCATTCTATTTTGAATGGAATTTGTTAGTATTCTTACTGCTAATGGAACATCGTTTCACGTTTTCACACAATAGCTTTGTGGTCAACCGCCATTAGACTTACCGTTAGGAATTGGATATTGTAACCATGGGACCCAGTTCTGGTGAACTTCGGAATGGAATGGTATAGTTAATTAGTGATAATGTAGGTATAAAATAGTTGTAGCTTTCTGCTAAATTATAGCGTTGAATATGCCCAAGGAACCAAAATTATTTGAAGGAGGTAATAAGAATAAACCGGTACCACACTAATCACATCACATCACACTAATTTTATAAATGCGAAAGTTTGGATGGATGGATGTTTGTTGCCTCTTCACGCCAAAACTACTGAACGGATAGGGCTGAAATTTTGCATACAGGTAACTCTAATCCTGGAATCAAACATAGGATACTTTTTATCTCATAAATCAGTTCCCATGGGATAAAAATCACCTTTAAACGTTTATAGAAACAACGCGTGCGAAGCCGCGGGCAGAAGCTAGTTTATTTATAAAACCGAGAAGATGAAAATCTATACCAAAAATAAGAATAATAATGCTGGATAGTCCACATAGCATCATCTAGCCCCAAGCTAAGCAGAGCTTTTTAGGTTATCAGTATATATATTTAGATATTTATATAGCTTAGTCATTACATTGATTTAGCACATAGAACATTACATTAACAGAATAAAACAATAATTATAGCAGAGCTTGTATTACGGGTACTAGATGTACATAATATAATACATTGCATAGATCGATATTTTTTGTTATTTATTACATAGAAAGGTTAATGGGGCCTCTAGATTTTACTAGTTCCTGGATTTACCAAGTTACTGTAAGTAATTATAAAGAGGAATTTATTTATTTTATTTAAAGGAATTTACTCCAAGTACCTACGTTTTCTTCTATTGGAGAATATCCAAAACTATGACCAGATTAAAAAAAATATTTATTTAAAACTAGTTTCTGCCCGCGGCTTCGCGCGCGTTTCTATGGAAACGTTTAAAGTTTATTTTTATCCCACGGGAACTGATTTACGGGAGAAAAAAGTTTTAAAATTAACAAAAGTTTTTTCAGGTCTACAGCTACACCTATGCCAAATTTCAGCCCAATCTGTTTAGTAGTTTTGGCTATCCAAACTGACAGCTCACATTCCTGTGATTTAAGATTGGTAGAGCTACACTTAACCGAGTGTTTTTATTATTATGCTTTGTTAACAGGTAGGTACCACGTAAGCGAAGTCACGGGCAGAAGTTAGTTGAATAGAAAATAAATAGGGCAGGTCTAATATGCCTGAGACAAAACAGAAAAGGAGGAAATGCGGTGTGACTGATTTTTCTGGTCCGGTAGACAAAACGTTCAAGGAATTAGGGTAACCCGGCCGGAAAATAGGGCAGTGGCCGACATAATCATTTGTAATTACAATTGTATCATTCCAATGGGTTTCAAAGGGCACCATTGTGGATAGAACCTATTTCATTTTATGGGTAGCTATTGCAGAATAAAATAGTCTCTAAATAGGTATAATTACCTGGGCCATATTATCATTGTAACTTGATTCCTTGAGTACCTTAACCCTTCCATCTTGGGACCAAAATGTCAGAAATGAATGACAGGCCGTGCGCCTTAGACACAATGGTGTCGAAAATCTCAATTCGACTGCCAAAAAAAAATTTACGTCCACAGATAATAAAATATTTTTTGTTCAGTATGTAGAAAATATATCAAAGAACCTAACTCATTAAACTACTTTATAGGAAAATTGCCTCTAAACATGTAAAATACGGTCCGTAAGCAAATGCAGGATAGCGGTAGCTGGCTACCGCTTGGGGTTTGATTGAACGGTGCAGTGACGTAAGGCGCGGTGGCCGGCTACCGCTTGGGGCCTGAGGGGTTAAGGCGATCAACACACTGCAACGCGCCATGCTGCATCTTGCGTGAATACGTGTTCTAACGATTAGGATGCTTTAAATCTACTCGACATTTTGGAACAATTACATTCCTCCTGAATATTTTTTTGGAATTCTGTCGAGTTTAATAAAGGTTTATTAGTCAGCAAGAAAACGTGGATCCCCCGGTGGTTTTCCATGCCAATCGATGTTGTTTGATCAATATTCAGTATTCTTAAGGGTTTTATTTCCGACCGATAAACTCGTAACGATACAGCTCGTTTACTTTTATAGGAAGCTCGGCTCTTTGCGTGTCTTTTTTTACCCGGTATAAGCGTTTTCCTACGTTTTCCTTATCAGCATGTATATGGTTGTCCATAGCTGCACATGCATCTACGTAACATGAGGAGTTCTAAGCGTTTTACCTATCTACTGATAAAAGTAATGGTCGAGTTTGGAGTTATCTGTAAATT
Organism: Eupithecia subfuscata; assembly: GCA_963564075.1. Taxonomy (NCBI): domain Eukaryota; kingdom Metazoa; phylum Arthropoda; class Insecta; order Lepidoptera; family Geometridae; genus Eupithecia; species Eupithecia subfuscata. The sequence continues at coordinate 7,346,832 of OY751114.1, forward strand.
ATGTGAACAAATCGGTACAAAAATAAAACTAAAATTTACAAGCTTGGAGTCTAGACCCATCGATAATAATAATTTAAAAAGATAATGAACAATATTTTAAATTGAAGAAGAATTTCTACTCGACGAGTTAGTACTTTGAACCTGTGTTTTAAAATCAACAACAGAAAATAGTTATTTTTAGGTTTAAAACTGCGGGTTTGTTTATCTTTTTTCCAGATAAAAATATAATAAAAAAGTAAAAATAATTGCTTCAAGAAATTCCAAAAACAACGCAATCTAAATTTTATGAGTTACAGGTTTCAGATCATCCACAAGCAAAGTTTACAAAAATTCAAAAAGCCCCGATTAAAATTTCCCTCTGAACCATCATTTGAACACATTTAAAAGGTTGCACCGATTATCTTCAAACATAGCGGACTACAATGCGACCTTTGAAGAAAAAAAAACATCTAATCGGTTGTTCCTTGTAGGAGCTATAAGCTGTAATTTTTATACAATTCCATAAACAAACGACGGACGTCAAGCTTGAATCTAAAATCAGACTTAAACTCAACATTTATACTGTTTTATAAGTTTTACGGGAAATACAGAGATACCGCGGGAATAAAACCCACCACGGTATTATTTTCTATAGATAAACGAAAGAATTATCAAAATCCGACAGCAATTTTGGCGAATATAAACTAATCGTAACATTCGTACAATAAACAACATACAGCAGAATTGAGAACTTCCTCCTTTTGTGTTTCATTGGTTGAAATCCCTCTTTACAAATAAACAAAAGGAAAAAGTGGTTTTAACCTTCCCAATTTCCGTTTTGTTTATTTGGATTTGATGCATTTGCATTCCCAGTTGAGAAGACAGAGGAAGTGACACCGTGTTGTTAATTGAATGAAGTCACGCGCATGATCGCGCCATGGCTCATTTAGTTCACCGGAAATTTCTCATAGGCATTGGGTGACTGGTTACTTTGTGTTCTACTATGACTACAATGGACCCAGTTTGGCTCAGCTAGAGTGTGCAGTAGGTGAATTTGAAATAAGTATCTCAGTATAGAATTTGCACAAAATTCATTTACAACGGGATATTTACCATAATTTGAGTTTTGAGCTTTCCTATATTTCGGCACAGTTTCATGCACATGATCGAATAACGCATGATACTGTGCTTAAATATTGTCTCTATACTGTACAAGCTACCCGTCTATGGAATGATCTCCCTCTGGACATCAGACGTGCAAAATCACTTCCTACTTTCAAAAAACTGCTTCATCAGCATTATATATCCTTGTAAAGAGTCAGACAACCTTATTTTATGTTTATGTAAGTTTATTATTAATCTTTGTAGGTATTTAGTGTAAGTATTTGTTTCGTTTTCTTTAAATAGGTACATATCTATAAATTTATTCAGTGCCACCGTCTTTTTTGTTCCTTAATTTCCAGTCCATCCCAAGGTTGCCTGGAAGAGATCGCTTTCAGCGATAAGGCCGCCCTTTATACTTCCTTTTTTTCTAAGCTTTTCTCTGTATTGTTTGCTGTATTTGTGTGGTATAATAAAGTGTTTTCTATCTATCTATCTATCTCAAGTAGATTATTAATTTTTAATTCATTGTTTTTTTTCATACTATTTTTATTAATTTACTTATTGTTCCATAAGATAAGTAGGCAAATAAATAATTGCCCCATAATTATGGGTTAAAATTTACCTACAGGCAGTCAAATTCTTGCCATCGGAGATCCTTCAATAAGCATCGAATAAATCTAACAATTTCTCTACGGGTATAATCTATTGTGTAATAAGTAATATACACGTGGAGTACTTATTGACCGCACCTATGGCCAGTATGACCATTCGCACTAAGTTAGTGCGAATGGCAGAATGTTAGTGCCACTAACATTCTGCCCGCGGCTTCGCACGCGCTTTTCATTTCACGTACCTACCATATGTCCGTCTCTAAATGTCTGAGGCACTCTGAGGTAAACAATATATTGTTTACCTCAGACATTTCAGAGTGAAAAGGTACCTAACAGAGTTACTTTCGCTTTTATACTTAATAAAAAGTAATAATAATAATGCTGGACAATTCACACAGCATCATCTAGCTCCAAGATAAGCAAAGCTTGTGTTATGGGTACTAGATAACTGATATGTACTAATGTACTTAATACAATACACTACATAGTTTTTTTTATTATACATAGAAAATAACCAGATCACCCGGCACAAATATCTGCAGATTGTGCATACATTTGTCCCGAGGTGGGAATCGAACCCGGAACGTCCTGCGTGGCAGGCGGACCTTCGCCCGCTGCAGTCGTCAATACTAACTGCTGCCCGTGGCTTCGTACGCTCTTTTCAAGTAGCCTATCGGGATGTTGTTTACCTCCCGGACAAATTTCATTAAGATTCGTTCAGCCATTTGGGCCTGAAAAGGTAACATACAGACAGACTTCCATTCGCTTTTATAATATTAGTTTGATGTCAAACTCCCCGAATAAGTAATCTCCTGAGATTAAGGACGGCACACCCTCATTACTGGTCAGTAAAGTGATATTGGAGATCGTATCCACTACCATCAAGAGTTAGGTTAGGAGAAAATTGGGACGTCCATTTACTGCTTTAGGCAGGTCATAACGCGAAAATTGTGATGTCGATGTGTTGTTGTCAAACTTTTGAACCTTTCTCATTATCTACATGACGCGAAAATTGTAATGTCGATGTTGGTATGCAACTTTTGAACCTTCCTTAGGCTGAGCGCAGACTTGAGTCACGACAGTTTTAAGACAGACTTTCCTCACATAGAAAGTCTGCCTTAAAACGGAAACAAAACTGTTTTGTCTTGCATCTTCATACATTTTGTAAAGCAATAGTCTGTCTTTAGTCTGTCTTACAACTGTCGTGACTCAAGTCTGCGCTCAGCCTTAGTCATTTTCTGGGTACATTTCCCAAATAAATTAAAATAAAATAAAATACATGACGCGAAAATTGTGATGTCGATGAGTTGCTATCAAACTTTTGACCCTTTCTCATTATCTACATGACGCGAAAATTGTAATGTCGATGTGTTGGTGTTGGTATGCAACTTTTGAACCTGTCTTATTCATTGTCTACATGACGCGAAAATTGTGATGTCGATGTGTTGGTATGCAACTTTTGAAATTTTCTTAGACATTATCTACCTACATGACGCGAAAATTGTGATGTCGATGTGTTGGTTTGGTATGCAACTTTTGCACCTTTCTTAGTTATATTATCTACAGTTAGACATTTAAATATAATTATGGGAGAAAAAAGCCAAAAAGGCGCTTATCAGGGGAAGGACTGCGTCTAGCAGTGGACCAAGGCTGTTGAGGTGAAGTGAGGAGACACTTTAACAAGTTCGAATAGGTCTACGTTTACCTACGCTACATAATTTCCAGTATCAAATTAACAACCATAAATATCTCTTTTAAATGCGTATAATTCAAAGCTCAGATAGATTTTTTGGAACAACAAAGCTATAGAGCAGCTAAGGAATAAAATTTTCTTTTAGCTCTGGGTTCAGGGAGTCTGCGTGTCTAACATCATGAGACCTCTGTTAAAATGAAGCGTCGTTCGAGAGGTGTCATTATATTTTTAGCATTTCGTGTTCTCACTAGTAACCTAAACTTTCTCTCTTTTTATCTCTTTTAAACATTCCTAGGTTAGGTACCTATACGAAAATAAAACTAAAGCCCTAATAATGTGCGTGACAAGGTGCGTACCTCGAGTACCTACCTACTTAATTAGCGTAACAGCCATAAAACCAACACTCCGTGAATTCACATGTTCACACCTTAAATTCAGGATTAAGGTCTACTGACACTGACCTTGTACAAAGTCTTGGTCAAAGGGAATTTGATGATGGTATCATCAAATTGCTCGGCGGCAGTAAAAGTCTTCGGAAATTGTCTTCGTTATCATCATAGTTCACGTAGCTGGACATATCGTCGGTTGCAGGTTCAATTGGCGCAACCGACAAAAAACTATTTTTCAGTAGAAGCATTCAAAGTATTTTTTCATACTAAATTGAACATAACTTTATTCGTACGTGACCTTTTTTGGATCTGTTTTGACAGAAAAGCTTGTAACTCATTAAATTTTCTGGCAAAATATGAAGTTTGTCCCTAGTAGCTCTTATTTTTGGATATAATTCATATCAAAGCGTAATTTTAACCACAGGAAGACCAGAAATACCTGATCCAGCTAGCCCGTCTCCACGACGTGGTAAAGCCTGAGTGGAAGAACAGCGGCCAGGGTCCTAACACGCTGGAGAATATCAACCATCTCTACTCGAGGCTCGCCACGGCGCAGTTGGATGGACTTTATAAGCTTTACAGGTTGGTTACTCATAATAACTAGATTCTGAACCATCGACTAAAAAGAACGGAGTCGTAAGTTTGACGTATGTATTTGTGTCCGCTAAAAGTTCTCAAGTGGCGAATGCGATGAAACGCGAAACGGAACGCTCAGGGCCGCTATTTGTGGCGTCGTATTGGGGAGGCCTATGTCCAGCGGTGGAAGTGAGTGGGCTGATATGATAATGATGATTTGTGTCTCTGTCTGTGATATCGGTATCATCGAAACGGATGGACAAATCTGGATTCCTTTTTTTTCTATTTGCAGCCGTTTGATGATTCGATGGATGATTCAAAGTTACATTTCGTCGAGGTTATTCCAATACATAGTTGTAGAATTAGCTTGTATTTTCTGATAATCAATTTTGATGAGATAAAAGGTCGAATTAACCCTTCAAGCGTAACATTGGATAATTAGGGTCAAATTTACCCAAACCAAGATTTTTCCTGACGAGAAAACGCTGTTGTTCCAGAAACGACTTCCAACTCTTCAACTACACAATCGACAACTACTATGCAATATTACAACCAGAGAACAATGGATGAACAACCACCAACCAATCGGAGATCATCATCATCAAGTCGGCCGACTGAAGAACGTTCCATTAATACGAATTGAACGAATTGTAAACGTTTGAAAATGGATATCGTTGTAAGAGTCGATTATGGACATATTTTGTAAAGGGAACGGAATGGGGTTATCTCGGTTCATATTCACAAAATACTTTCAAATTGTTCTGGTATTTCCAAATACTTAGGTGAACTTCTGAGTTAAGTGCAAGGGAAAAGCAGTTTAAGTCAATTTAAGGATAAAACCAATCAGAAATTCTTGACTGTGATTGGTATAGCAAGAAATCAAAATTAGTTGGCAATGCTATGTTACGATACTTACTCTTCGCTTTTCTTCTAAATGCAACTTTTTACAAACTTAGGAACAAAATAATAGCTTAGAGAAGCATTTTCAAGTTAGATATTAATCTCTACATTAATTTTCCCTGAGAGCTTTTAAGTCAATTTAGATTATGTGGCTGTTTCTAGTTTTAGATTATTTTAGTCTATTAATTATTCTTAAAAATGGACTATTAAAATTTAGGTAAATTAATCGAAAACTATGACGAAGGCGATAAACTTTTTTCATTGCGATTTTATCAGCGTTTCGAGTAAATATTAAATTGATTAAATTTGAACACTGTTATAGATTTTTAATTAATAACGTCACGTTATTTGATAAGGTGAATAAAGAGAGTACAATTTTATACGTTTAACTTGCATATTTGTTCAGTATGTGTGTAGAATTTGTTACCAGCGATTTAGAATAGGTAGATAGGTATAATCACATTTTTTTTTTTTTTTTTAAACTGTACTGATCTCGTTATAGAGACAAATATTCACAAGAAAAAATCTAATGACAATTTAATTTAAGAACAATGAATATGTTTAAGATTGATATTTTTGCACTTCATGTGGTTTGTTATAAATTTATTTACTGTTTGTTATTCTAGAAATTTTATTATTCTTGATACTTTTTGAATTATAAATGGGTTTTTCTTAGTTACCATTTGTTTAAAACACAGTAGGTACTCCACAAGCATTAAAAAGCTAAGTAATAGTTGCGTAATATTTTTGTTTCGCTTAGACTTGAAGAAATTAATAATCATTCAGTCCCATTAAAAATTAATACGTTGATAAATAATAGAAAACTTAATATGAATCGTTGAATATAAAATAGATAGTTTATCACTAGGATTATTAATAATTAACTCTATAAAAAGCTTTTATTACCTGAAAAAAAAAACACGTTTAAATTATAAATCTTCAAATAACTAGTCGATCAAAAAATCTATCCGAGCTTAGAATGATTCGCATTTAAAAAAGATATTTATGGTTGTTAATTTGATACTAGAAATTATGTAGTGTAGGTAAACGTTATTTATAAGTATGTATACTTGGACAAAGCTTGTTTTACAAAAAACAAATACTGTTTTTCTCTTTATTGAACAAAAGCACAAAAAAGTGAAATAAATACCTAGCAGTTACATTTTTCAAACAATTTGTATAAAACTGGTGTGAAATTAAATTTGAAATCCTGAAATGTTACTAAACAGTTAAATGATTAATGCGTTGCCCAAAAGATTATTTTCGAAATTTTATATCTAAGTAAAAAATTTCATCTAATTTTTATTCCTGTAGAAAAACTCTTCTAATAACTTGTATTTAAAATCTTTTGTGCTTCTGCTATGGTTGTGTGGACGGATTCCTTTAGATGGCGTTAGATTTATTTGAAATTGGCCTGAGAGATGTGTTAATTAAGTGAATTTGTAATTTACTAGATTCTTGTAAAATGCAAGGAACGATTAATGTAGGAGCTGCACCTGCGTCAACCAAAAAAAATGTATTTAACGTACCGAAAGAATTTTAACGAAATGTTGGCTTAATCATAGACACTAAAAATTATAATTAGTAGAAACAGATACGATAAAACGAGATAATCCATTTTAAGCAGGAAACAAACACTTAATAATTATGATAAAACGAAAAGTCCTACACGAATACTGTACATGTACATGTACTTACATAATTAAGAACGGATTAAAAATAGCATGAATTGATTGTGAGGAAAAGGCATTATTTTTTTGTGAGAAACTCGGTTTTAATTGAGTTTGAAAAGTAAAGCAAATATTTTAATAATTTGAGTGATTCAAATCTTTTTAGTCTCTAATACTAAATAAATAGATACAAAAGTCCAAGACGCGGGTGCACCCATAACGTTAGACCAAAAAGTATAAGGCCTATGAACGTAACTGTAATGGTGCTAGTAGTCTAGATATTGATCTCATATCAGTATGTGAGACCGCACGTGTTATACGTATTGCTTTTGTCGTATGGGGCAGCCGGAGCGAGGTCGACCAACAGCATTGCGTCAAAATAACGTCATGTAACTGAGATTCTATTGGTTGATATGACACTTCAGCTGTGTATGGAAGCACAATACCTCATTCGTAATACATTCCAATCTGAAATCGACGTAATCACAGTTGATTGTTAGGTTTAATTTCGTGCCGGTTGCTCTAAGAGGAGGTTATAGTCATCGATGAGAGTCGGTTTTGTTGAAATTATTAGTACTTATAGAGAAATAAACGTTTCTATTACATACTTTGTTGTTTTATTAAGGTCCCGATGGTATTCTATCTTGCAAAGAGTCAGCTTTAACTTGCATATGAAGGTTTTGTATTGGCATACCCAAACTGAATAAAAATACGATATTGGTAAAATATATTGAATTTATTACCTTACTACTGATTAAAACTATCGATTCACGGCATGTGAGACTAGATGCATTGGGAACTGAGGTAGGTACGCCCTCTTCTCTTGAACTTTGGTTTTGTTCCTGCAAAAAAAAACAGAACATTAATACATAGCTTAAACACAAGCCAGAAATTACCGGATAGTATCAAAGGAAGCCTATCACCCAGTATTTTTTGATGATGATGAAAAGCAGAAAATTGATGTGCATGGTTATTTTACCCCTATGCCACGCGAGTGGTGTTAAGTCACTCGCACTGATTGAAGGATAATCTCTGCTAGCTCTAGTAAGTTCCTTAAGAGGCTGTCTAAAAAATTTAAATCACAACGATGTGCGAGTTATAATTTTTTGAATTATTCCAAAGATAAATAAACATTTTTATTATTATTATTATCAATCCTAGGTATTTGTGGTATTTGCTTTAACCCTAATTTTACATGCTAGTGACGACGTAGCAGACGATGGTGTCAATTCGGAAGATACAAAAACGAGACATCGGTATCGATTTCGAACTTAAACAACTAATTCTACTAAAAATGATACCGACCATTTCTTACTGATCGAAATAAAATGGAGGCCATCATTTATAGTGCTGTCAAATTTATTTAGTTTAAATTCAAAATCGATACCGATGTCTCACGAAGGTCTAGGTGACTAGAAAGATTTACCTACTTTTATGAGATGTAGGTTGTAAACTATATTATAAAGAGGAAAGATTTGATTGTTTGTTTGTATTGAATAGGCTCCAAAACTACTGGACCGATTTGAAAAATTATTTTACCATTATAAGCCCACATTATTCCTGATGAACATAGGCTACTTTTTACCACGGGAAAATGCTTCATTCCTACGGGAAAACGGGTAATAGGATAATGGGTAGTAAGAATGCAGCTCGTTAGTTTAGCCAAAAAGAAGGCGACGGCGAGGTTCAAACCACAGAATAATAAAGAAGCTACTGCGAACCCCGTGGCCTTATGCGAGATGATGGTAACAGGACTGACGGTATGACTCTGATTCCTTGGAAGATGAATCGGCCTAGTTTGGGATGCCTTCACATCTTGCAGGGACATCAGTAAGGGCCGACTCCGCAGCAACATCAGCCGAGTCCCTCAAACGGCGAGAATTCGCTAATCTTAACCGAGGTTATCCTGAGCCGTGTATGGTATGGTGAAGGTACTCCTATTTCCACATTGGGACTCTTTGTTGGTCCATTTTGCGTTCCTGTCGCTAGCATAGCCAGCCTAACTCCGTCCAGAAGCGCAGAATCTTCCTGGGATCTTCACAGGCTTCGCGGAGTGACCTCGGCAAGTCCTGAGCCGTTTGAAGCTACTAAAAACCACTTACTCTGGCTTCCGCTTCCTCTTCGGCTCGTCCAGTATAATGATAGGATCGGTGGTGAGTATGACGGGTCTCACAGACCCGAAGAAGTCAGTGATCGGTACTTTGGCGGGGTCTCGCTTGAACAGGTCCCGTCGGACGCCTACTGTGGATAGGCAGGCGCTTTTTGGGCATACTGCTAGCTGCAATGAAAATAAGAAACTGGTCAATCCATGGCCATTACAGCAAGTCCTAATCAGTACAGTTTTGGCTTGTTGAGACCTTTCTGGTCGGGGAAAAACACATTTTAGATTCTAGCGTCAGCAAAAACAAGTTCAGTTCCGCTTGTACCTCTCCATCAGAACGCTAAGTGGCTAACAGCTGTCTTCCTGCGTCGAAATAAATAAATAAAAACAATTAATAATGCTGGACAATTCACACAACATCATCTAGTCCCAAGCTAAGCAGAGTTTGTGTTATGGGTACTAGATAACCGATATACTTAAAACAATACATTAATATACACAGATAGATATTTTTTAATTATACATAATAAACATCCAGAACACCCTGAACAAATATCTGCAAATTGTACAAACATTTGTCCCGAGGCGGGAGTCGAACCCACAACCTCCTGCGTCGCAGGCAAACTTTCGCCCGCTGCGCCACAGAGGTCGTCAAACTATTAGTAAGGTTAAAATTTTACCATGGGGATCCCGTGAGTACCGAAATTTAGTTCTAGTTTGACAATCAAACCTATTAGGTTCGCCTCATAACATAACATAAAAATATTTCAAAAAATGTTACTTACAAACTCTGACATAGTCCTCTTGCTGTTAGGATAAACATTTTCCAAGAACTCCAGCACATAGTAAGTATACCTGTCTATGATATACACTCCTATAGCTGAGTCTACATGATGCTGAAAATAAAGAAAAAGTATAATGAGTAGAATGAATAAGTACCTAATTAAAATGTTTCTGTTATTAGAGTGCTTAGCCATCACACTCAGGGAAGAGGGGATTCCAATAAATTAAACCTCTCGTCAAACGAAGTATTTACTTCGTAACGTTCGTATGTAACTTTAGTCTTTGAAAGGATTGGATAAACTTCAATGTTTCCTCTGTAGGTGGAGCTAACGCTAGAGTCCGTAGCAAGTCCCAAAGATTTTTCGACTCGTCGGATACTTGACCTAGTAGCGCAATTTGTAGCGCATTCCCTTACTGAGGGAAGGTTGTTTTTTGACGTGACAACGTCTTATTATTCGATAGAGCCGACTGCACGCACGAAAAAACATGACGTCATTGGGCGTTACCTCGCTCTGAGGCGTTACCTCGCTCTGAGGCGTTACCTCGCTCTGAGGCGTTACCTCGCTCTGACATCTCGCTCAATTTCCATGTAAGGTCTGAAGTGCAAGCGAGAGCGCTCGACATCCGTCTCTCTCCTACTTGAGTGAGCGATGCGTCTGCGTGGACAGCTGCTATACTACAGTACATTTACATGTTTTGATCGAGTATCAAATGCTACCATTCCATCAGTATTTTCTTAAGACGTTGTCACGTTCAACTATCGTCAGTAAACCGACTTTACAGACAACCAATTTTTTTTTTAATTATTAAAGTAGGTATGCATCAGGGTCCTGGGTTTGGTTCTTCGGTAGAATCAAGAATTCCATTTTTGTACGGGATTTGGTACAGCGCGTCTAATCGTGAGGATATGGAACTACGCATATCTTATTCAAAATTGGCTTAGTGCAGTGCAGAACCCGAGGTCGGTTTGACGATAGTATTGAGACGTCAGCGTTACGTCTTATTTTTGTATGGGATTTGCGTTGTTTCATGTCCACACTATCCACGCGTCCTACCCATACTAGGCCCCCGTCATGACCTACGGAACTGAGACGTGGACACTCACGGTAGGGCTGGTCAACCAGTTCAAAGTCGCTCCGCGAGCTATGGAAAGAGCTATGCTCGGAGTCTCTCTGAAGGATAGAATTCGTAACGAATACATCCGACAGAGAACCAAAGTTATCGACATAGCACAAAGAATTAGTAAGCTGAAGTGGCAGTGGGCCGGCCATATCTCGCGAAGAACCGACAACCGCTGGGGTAAACGTGTTCTTGAGTGGAGATCACGACTCGGCAAACGTAGTGTAGGACGCCCTCCGGCCAGGTGGGATGACGATCTGCGAAAGACTGCAGGCAGATGCTGGATGCGGCAAGCTGAAGACAGGGCGCTATGGCGCTCATTAGGGGAGGCCTATGTCCAGCAGTGGACTAATATAGGCTGATGATGATGTCCACACTATAGATGCGGTTTACTTACTCACATAAAAAAATAAGACGCATGTTGACGACTTCATACTATCGTGAGACCGAACTCAGGGTTCAGTTCTTTTGTAATGCAAGAACTGTAAATGTGTCCATTACAAAAGAGTAGTATAGTTGCTATACTGAAAAATCGATTCAGTTGTGTATAATTTAAGTTGATTTTTCTCAATACTTACAGAAAGTGAATCCTCTCCGACCAAACTGCTGGCTGTGGCCAAGATGTTGGGGGAATAGAACTTTTCATACATAGAGGAGGCTTGGCAGGTATCAATGATGAAGAATATCTCATTGTATCTGAAATAATAATGAGCTTATTAACTGCATTTATAGAACTTCAACAAAAACCATGAGAATAACTCAACAAGTTATGTTAAGATTTTCTAATCATCTAACATGTGTGTTCTACAGCAAAGCAAAGGCCTTCCACCCTGATTCTTCCGCTAGTGTCGTAAGAGGCGACATAAGGATATCCACAGTGGGTGGGGCAGCAGCGCCCCTTGTAGAACAATTCTACCCCCGAGCTGCGATCCCTAACCCGCATGCCCAGCGTGGTGATCATGGGTATTCACAGCCCATGAGATAAATAAGGCACTTATCAGGGGGAGGCCTGGTCCAGCAGTAGACCAATAATAGGCTGTTGTCTTCTTCTTCTTCTTCTTCTTCTTCTTCTTCTTCTTCTTCTTCTTCTTCTTCTTCTTCTTCTTCTTCTTCTTCTTCTTCTTCTTCTTCTTCTTCTTCTTCTTCTTCTTCTTCTTCTTCTTCTTCTTCTTCTTCTTCTTCTTCTTCTTCTTCTTCTTCTTCTTCTTCTTCTTCTTCTTCTTCTTTCTTCTTCTTCTTCTTCTTCTTCTTCTTCTTCTTCTTCTTCTTCTTCTTCTTCTTCTTCTTCTTCTTCTTCTTCTTCTTCTTCTTCTTCTTCTTCTTCTTCTTCTTCTTCTTCTTCTTCTTCTTCTTCTTCTTCTTCTTCTTCTTCTTCTTCTTCTTCTTCTTCTTCTTCTTCTTCTTCTTCTCTTCTTCTTCTTCTTCTTCTTCTTCTTCTTCTTCTTCTTCTTCTTCTTCTTCTTCTTCTTCTTCTTCTTCTTCTTCTTCTTCTTCTTCTTCTTCTTCTTCTTCTTCTTCTTCTTCTTCTTCTTCTTCTTCTTCTTCTTCTTCTTCTTCTTCTTCTTCTTCTTCTTCTTCTTCTTCTTCTTCTTCTTCTTCTTCTTCTTCTCTTCTTCTTCTTCTTCTTCTTCTTCTTCTTCTTCTTCTTCTTCTTCTTCTTCTTCTTCTTCTTCTTCTTCTTCTTCTTCTTCTTCTTCTTCTTCTTCTTCTTCTTCTTCTTCTTCTTCTTCTTCTTCTTCTTCTTCTTCTTCTTCTTCTTCTTCTTCTTCTTCTTCTTCTTCTTCTTCTTCTTCTTCTTCTTCTTCTTCTTCTTCTTCTTCTTCTTCTTGAGGTAGCCCCCCTCCCCCTTATTGACCATTTTTCAAAAAGTGTTCGTTTTACAAACTTTCTTTATTTTTCTAAAGTAAAGATCCATACCTATCCACAAACGCTACATACATTTCAGATGGATAGCTCTGCAATCTTCGGAGATGGGGGAATGGGTAAAATTTCAACTATTTTCTAAAGATTTCTAAAAGTATGACACCCACAGACAATTGACGGTACATACCTACAAACAGGAATTACAAAAAACATGGTACCTACCCAAAATATCATTTAAGTAGGTAATAAGTAAATTTATGTTGAAAAAGTTAGTGTTCACGAGGTCTACTGTTCGTAGAACTACTAGTTTATTACCCATAACACAAGCTCTGCTTAGTTTGGGATAATGATGTGGGAATTATCCAGCATTATTTATTTATTTAAGTAAGAGGTACACGATAAATACCCGAAAAATATTAATTAAAGCTTACCTTCTTTTCTGCCACATCTGCTCTAAAGCATCAGCCAACTCCTGACTAGTGACTTCCTCTGAGTCTTGGAACTTGAGAAACCCGTCCCCACCATGACCGGTCAGATAGATGAGGATATTGCTTCCCTCATCAGTGAGGAGACGCTTGGAGCGAGGAGTGTCAGGGGGCACTCTGCCCGTTAGAAGACGGACAAAGTTTTCGACTGAAACCTGGAAAAAATTTAGGTACCTACCTATAATACTAGTAAAATAATAAATAATGTTAAGTACTAAACTGGTTATATATTGCATAAAATTTTAAAAGAGAACTAATCTTTCATTGTTTATTAGCATAGGATTTATTCCACCCTTGTGAAACTGAGTACCTATTATATTTGATTCCAATTGGAAAAATTGGAGACCATGGACTTAGTAGGTTCAAGTTATAGTCAGTGATTATTGAATTAATTTATTAAGCAGGTAGGTATCAAACATTCGTTCTCACCTCATACCCTCGATAATCTACCTCAACATCATCACCATAAACATTAATCTGTTCATGGGCATTATTGAAGATAGTCGCCGGCCTGGGATTCCTAGGATTGCACGCCATGTCGTCAGATATCATCAGAATGATCTGACTGTCAGGGATACCCAGTCTCTTCACACTGCGGTAGATGGATAGAACATTTGCTACATGCCGATAGTTGAACCAAAACCTCGATGTATCAACTAAAACCGCCCAGTTGTTTGAGTGGTTTGACTTCTGGAACTCTTCAGGTATCTGTAAAAATGATATCTGATATTTTTTCAGTCCGTTTTCGGGTTTCAGGATGAATATTTGAGTGTAAAGATAAGATTACCTGGACACTGTGTGTGAAGGACAGACCGGAGAGGAATACGCCCAGAAAAGCATAACTATAGCTTGTTAGCCACATCTTAGGTGTTGGGTTGATGCTGCCAAGTTTATTGTTCAAGGAAATCGAAGAAACATTCGGCTGGATTGAAGATTCTCTTTACAAATGACTCAAATATTCAATTTCACAGTTTGTTGTTATATTGTTTTCTTCAACTTCAATTCAACTTCTTTCTTACTGGCGCTGCTGCTTGCCACAGACAGAACAAATATATTAACCTGCTTGCTTCTCGCTACGAATGAGGATCCGTAACGTTTTTAGTTGAGAATGTAGATTTATAGAGCTAAGAAATCCATTACACAATTTACACACAGTGCAAAAAAATTTGTTCTACGACAAAATTTGACGAAGTTATGACCAAATTCGAGTCGAATGAAAAAAAAAGAAAAACGAAAAAGGAATTCGATGAGTCTCTCGAAACTGAGTCAATTTAGATAAGTTATTCTTTTCCTAAACTTATAGTTTCGGAGTATATCACTAAAAAACATGTTCTAGGGATGCGTGACACCAAAACAAAATAAGAATGTCTTTTACAATCATGTTCTAGCTAGAACGTCAGGTTTCTAAGATATTTATAGAGGAACATAACTTTATTTACCTAAGTGCTTTTTCCTCGTGCATATCGCAGAAATCTGACGTACCCGACTTTCGTAAGGATAATAAAATAATTATTAAAAAAAGTATTCTACACATTTTTTATGCATTTGTTGTAGTGTCCTCAATCCAAATATTATTTTAACGTTAAATGTACGTGGCGATGATAAAAATGGTAACCGATGTAAGGACCACCCTTTTTACAAAAATATTCAAAACATTTTGAATTAAATCTCCGTCAAAGACAAAATAAAATTTTGTGATATGTATAAAAGTACCTACAAAATGTTTACCATAAAAATGTTTGTGAGTATTTATTTTATACGCGCCGACACGACGTCGTGGGGGTTAGATCCGGGGAGGACGCGCTCCTTGGTTATGCAGTGGTCTAAAAGAGTTATCTTCTCGCGGATATTTCACTGTGTTGGGTATTGTAGAGGTATCCTCTATGTGAATACGGAACTGACATTATCTACACCCGGCTCTATAATGCCATTTGAATTCCAATGGAGACAAGGCTTCCGGGGGCCTAAATACCGGCTTAGAGGCCGGAAAAGAAAAATCGATGTTTTCGTTGTCGTGCAAAATCAACTCTTATGTGACATAAGACATATGCTAGCGACATAAGTTATGTCGCTAGCATAAGATTAGCGCTAGCACGGAAACGAATCAAAAACTTCGATTTCGTTTCTAAGAGTATGGGCCAGGGTGTAGCTTGTCAGTTCAGTTTAGCTGTCCGTCAATAAGCCCTTAAAGCTTAACCACACCTTCCTATTTCAGAATTAAAGCCTCTCCCACTCAGGAATGTTTTTAGCGCACATGCGTTATTGCGATAATGCGTCCCTATTCCTTGCACACATATACAAAATGTACATACATACATGCATACATATGCGTTCTTATATAAAAGGTTCTCAAAACAGATAAGTATCGCAATAACACATGCGATAATATCAACCGATAAAATGCACCTGTGTGTTTCAACGATCACATCGAAACGAAACGCGCGTGCATACCTTGTGCAACGCCTGAGCGCTTTATGTGACAAACAAACGGAACGCAGCTTGGCAGAGTCGTAGCGAAAATCAAGCAGCGCCATTTATGAAAGAAGTTGAAGTTGGTCAAAAATCAAAATGTCAAATTATCAAAGTAAACAGTGGGTGTAAATGGTGTACTTTTTCTTTCTTTGTAATTATAATAGAATTAAAACATGAGTAGCCGCAACCCAACCACGCTCATGAGCGTCCCAGACGAGCAATTCGACTACCTCTTTAAAATTGTGCTAATTGGTGACTGCGGCACCGGAAAAACATGCATTGTGCAACGATTAAAATCTGGGAACTTCATCGAACGACACGGAAATACTATTGGAGTAGATTTTTCAATGAAAACGCTCATTGTTGATGGGAAGAAAGTCAAGGTGAGATGTTACAATTATATTGGACATCAAAAACAATGATATAAAAGCTCCTCAGGTAGGTACTAGGACATTGAAACTGCAGCAAGCACTCGCAACTTAATGCCCAAGTCAGCACTATATTATGCGTAGAAAATATCTCGGCATTACTTAGAGATATCTTCTACGCAGATGGTTTACTTTGACTAGTTCAGATCATCGCCCAACTTGGTTAAAAATCACACTGCATATAAATTAGTCCCTGTTCCTACTACGACTAGGGGAAAGCAATGAGGCATTACTTATACATGTTTACTCTGCCTTAAAATACGAAACTGTTTCATAAGAATAAGCTAATAAGATCAATTTTCAGCTCCAGATATGGGACACAGCTGGGCAGGAAAGGTTTAGGACTATTACCCAAAGTTATTATCGATCAGCTAATGGAGTTATCATAGGTGAGTATTAAAATTAGATAATAAGTCAACTTGCATGCTATTTACTCATAAAGACACAGTCATACAATTTGCTTCCTTTCCGAGCAATAAAAAAGATATATCTTTTCACACCTACTAATATTATAAAAGCGAAAGTTTCTGAAATGTGAAATTTTTGTTACCTAGGATCTCCAAAACTACTTTACAGGTCAAGATGAAATTTGGCATACACTTAGAATGTAGCCAAACTTAAACAATAGGCTACTCATTATACCGAAAATATGCATGCGAAGCCACGGGCAGAAGCTAGTTTCTTTATATAAGTCAATAAATTTCATTGTTATCTATTAAAACTCATGATTTTACACTATGATGAAAGAGAAAACTGAAATATCTCACAAGTGTGAAAGAGAAAGCATGCTCAGCTACCATTGTAATATCTATGAAGGTTATCCAAGAAACCCTTGAAAGTAATGTAGGTGACATCAATTAGTCCTATTTATAAAAGGGTTGTTCAGTCTATTTTCATTTAATGTTATTTGTATTAAGGTGGGTACTGTGGGCCCGTAAGGTGGGACTATTGCTAAGGGCTGTAAGTAATGTACCATTCACAGCGAGCATGTTACGTGACACTGTGTGCTAATCCGTTACATTGCTTGTTGTGAGCGCTTTCTTTCTTCGTGCAGTGCAGACTGCACGAACACTTGCTATGGGTAATGTAACATGTAAAATTACTCCCCTTAACGCCGGGCAGTACCTAGCCATATAAAATTCTAAGATAAATAGATTGGTATTGATAGGATCAGATAAGCTACCTCTAGATTATTTGTGATAGTTGTGCAAAAAAATTATAGATATCTCACAAAAATTTGATTCAAATGCTTAAAAAGGACTTGCCTATGGTAAAAGTTAGAGTAAATGAGTAATTTATTGCTATTGTTACCTTCATTGATTTATAGTAATTAGTCATAGGCTAATACTGTCATAATATTGACCAAGCTTATGCGTACAATACAGTTTGTTAACAACAAACTTACTCCATTTTCCTAGGATCAATGCAATCTAGCATTTCTCATCATTCATACAGTAAATATTGATTTCCTTTCCACTCCCTGTTTCACTCCAGTACTATATGATTTGCTGTGTAGTTGATTTGTAGCTCATACAATATCATATTGATTTCCGAGTGTGCTACATCATTTCTGAGTAAGTTCTTTACTCAGGGATGCAGTTGTCTACAAGAAATCTAAGAAAGACCGGTTGTTCTAAGTGACTAACACAAATGAGCCTGTTAGGCTGAAAAGCTTTTGTCCAACAGTGCAACACAACATTACTTAGTCTTAAAGATGTTAAACATGCACTAATTACCATGATTCTCTAAATACTTCTAAGTCTAGGTTATATTAGTAGATTCTATTTCCCCTTCTCTGATCATAAAACCTTCATTCTTCCAGTTTACGACATAACAAAACGCTCCACCTTCCTATCCCTACAAAAATGGATAGAGGAAGTGCGAAGGTACACATCTTCGAACGTCATAGTCTCTCTTATCGGGAACAAGTGCGACCTGACGGATCAGAGGGAGGTGGAGGGGGACGAGCCGCAGTCCTTCTGCCGCTATGTGCCAGAGATCATGTTCGTGATGGAGACCTCTGCGAAAGACAACACGCATGTCGAGGACACCTTCCGCAGTCTCGCTACTGAGCTAAAGGTGAGCTTCTAGTGCTTCTGCCGCTATGTGCCGGAGATCATGTTCGTGATGGAGACCTCTGCGAAAGACAACACGCATGTAGAGGACACCTTCCGCAGTCTCGCTACTGAACCAAAGGTGAGCTTCTAGTGCTTCTGCCGCTATGTGCCAGAGATCATGTTCGTGATGGAGACCTGTGCGAAAGACAACACGCATGTCGAGGACACCTTCCGCAGTCTCGCTACTGAACTAAAGGTAAGCTTCTAGTCCTTCTGCCGCTATGTGCCAGAGATCATGTTCGTGATGGAGACCTCTGCGAAAGACAACACGCATGTCGAGGACACCTTCCGCAGTCTCGCTACTGAACTAAAGGTGAGCTTCTAGTCCTTCTGCCGCTATGTGCCAGAGATCATGTTCGTGATGGAGACCTCTGCGAAAGACAACACGCATGTCGAGGACACCTTCCGCAGTCTCGATACTGAGCTAAAGGTAAGCTTCTAGTCCTTCTGCCGCTATGTGCCAGAGATCAAGTTCGTGATGGAGACCTCTGCGAAAGACAACACGCATGTCGAGGACACCTTCCGCAGTCTCGCTACTGAGCTAAAGGTAAGCTTCTAGTCCTTCTGCCGCTATGTGCCAGAGATCATGTTCGTGATGGAGACCTCTGCGAAAGACAACACGCATGTCGAGGACACCTTCCGCAGTCTCGCTACTGAGCTAAAGGTAAGCTTCTAGTGCTGCTGCCGCTATGTGCCAGAGATCATGTTCGTGATGGAGTCCTCTGCGAAAGACAACACGCATGTCGAGGACACCTTCCGCAGTCTCGCTACTGAGCTAAAGGTAAGCTTCTAGTCCTTCTGCCGCTATGTGCCAGAGATCATGCTCGTGATGGAGACCTCTGCGAAAGACAACACGCATGTCGAGGACACCTTCCGCAGTCTCGCTACTGAGCTAAAGGTGAACTTCTAGTGCTTCTGCCGCTATGAGCCAGAGATCATGTTCGTGATGGAGATGAGAGAAAGAAAAACACCTTCCGCTGTCTCCCTACTGAGCTAAAGGTGAGATTCCATTCAAGATGTTTGGTGATTTGGTGTATCTATGGATTTTAATATACCTATTTAAAGCGCAATTTCGTGTATTTGGTAAATGTTTGTTTTGTACCCTTTGAAGTAGGTAGATAGGTAATTGATCTAATCTCTCGTAATACGACGGCGAAGTTCGTAACGTAGGTTAGAGGTTAAAAGTATCGTATGTCTGTCTGCACTCCGCCCCGGCCGCTGTAAAATCATTATACCTACTTATTTGTGGAATAACATGCATATATTAAGCAATTTTAATTACTATTCACATGCTATTCATAAACCGTAGTTTCTAGCTAGCGATAATGTGACTAAAGTCGATATTTTTCATGATAAATTCGTGCAAAAAAACTGTTAGATAGATAAACTACAGTATTGCGTGTTCGTTGCTTTGCTAAGTTACGATTATGCATTTACTTCCGAGAAGCTATTCGATCGATTGAGTTGATAACAAAATAAACTGTGTAAATAGTTGTTTGATTGTCGACCCTGATTCGGCGTCTATAACGAAGTGTCTTCCATATAATGTACCTACATATATAAAATACTAGCTTCTGCCCGCGTCTATAGCGGTTTTTGGATTAAAAAGTGGTTATATATTATTCCAGGACCAGCAGGGGTATTTTGATTCGTCAGAAAGACCGTCGGATTCGATATCGGATGCTTTTTACGAAGAAAAACGTTTCCGATATCGAATCCGACAGCCTTTCCGACGAATCAAAATACCCCTGCTGATCTTTATGTGTGCAAAATTTCACACCGATAAATTCAGTGGTGTTGGCGTTGTCTTCCGCCAAACATCTTCACAACGGCACAAACTTTCGCCTTTGAAATAGTTAGTAGATACGACTAGCTAGCTTGAGCCATGCACGCCGCTACGTAGGTACTCGTTTTTCCCGGGTAAAAAGTTGCCTATTATCCTGTCCCAGGATTCAATTCACCTCGCTAAATACCTTCAAGATACCTTCAGCTGTTTAGTATTATACTCCGTCCACGCATTTATTTTCGTTATCTGAGATGAAAGACTGCGATATTTCATGGACACGTAATCCGCCAGCTCGATAAATACCTATCAAAGCTTTCGTTAGTCCCGATATTTTGCGAATCGAAAGATTTGCAGGTCTATTTTTAAAAAGAAACAGAGTTATGAATGTTGTATTTTTTCTTTCAGTCAAAACAATGAACGCGTGAACGGAGTACAGGCGAGAAAACTTGACAAACAGACAGACCGATCACCGATCAGAAATGAAAAAAAAATCCTGAATCGGGTGGTTGGACAACAAATATGATATGTTCAGGTTTACTTCTTCTCATTCGTAGCGTTCTTGGCAGAACGGTCGTGGTCGTCATGACGAGTCTTTTGTTGGGTGGGCTGATATCGCTCGCCTCACGATATATCACCATCTCTCCCTGTTGTTGGTCATTCTGGAGCATTCTTGCAGGGGGACACCTACAGCAGATCTTATCTGGTCGGTCTTTCTCATAGGCGATCTAGCCCTCGGTCTTTTACCCTCCACCTTTCCCTGCACGACAAGCTGTTCGATAGAGTCATTGTCTCGCCTCGATACGTGCCTGAAAAACTTCGAAAATCGAGATAGTACGTTTGTAGACAGACGCTCTTTCACACAGAGTTCTTGTAGGATGGAGACGTTGGTGCGCAACTTAGTCCAAGATATGCCAAGCATTCTTCTCCAGCCCCACATTTCTAGAGCGTTTATCTTTGTCTCAATTTCTCGCAAAGTTCCGTTTCCGAGACGTGGTCGGAAACGGAGCCTGGTAGTAGTGGCTCAGGTTTACTTACGGTACTTTAAATAATAGATTCAGGCGTTACTTTGCGGAAATCCATTGTATAATATTAGGATAAAAACAAAAATTTTGGGCGGAATTGTTACTAAATATTGTTTTTATCCTAATATTTACGGTACTTTATTAATTCCAGAGACAACACGACAGCAGCGAAGGACCGCCCGCGGATTCGGACGCCGTTGTCTTAGGAGAGAGCCACGCCATCAGCTCGTGTCAACCATGCCGTTCCTCTTAATGTAAGCCAAGCCTATTGTAAATACTTGACTATTCTTGAGTGCGATTACGTTTCTCGATGAGGATCGATAAGCACCGCAAACTTTCGCGATTTTGTTAACATTATGAACGACTATTTATCGGGTATTTATCGCGTACCTTGTATATATATTTCCGCTACGTTTCCATCGCTTTGCAGCGATTGTTTTTCGGGGTGACACATCGATTTTGTCTCTGGTATCGATCAAATTCGGACTGTTTTTGTCGAATCCATTTATTTTGAATTGTTCCTACAATAATTTACGTATTGTATTACATTAGTGTCAATTCAGATGGCACAAAAACTTAACTAAATTAATAAAACAGCACTAAAAAAAATGCCATCCTTTTGGTTTCGTTCGATAAGAAAGGGACCGCAACGTTCTGTAGTGCTTTCAAAATGCATTGTTTGTGTGCCATCTGATTTGAGACTTATGTCATAAAATACGTTAATTATTGAAGAAATAATTTTCAAATAAGTACGTTATGTTACGTATTCAACGACGATACGGAATCGCTGTCTAAGGATGCTAAGTCTACTGAAGTAGAAACCTACCTTCGTTAAATAATGCAGACGTGGGTGCCTAATCGGAAAACTTTAATCGATGTTTCTTATTCGTTTTCAAGCTAACGCTTATCATAATAAGCAAGCGACATAATAGTTGTTTGGGCACGAAAACTGTATAATTGCTATCGGTGCTTAACCGCCACCGTTATTGCCATTACATTATATAGCATTAAGTTAGATCAATGTTTATCTTAATAATAACAACCAAAGGTTTTGCTGAGTGAATCTCTATTGTAGTTGCCACCAAATAAGTGTGTATATTTTATGCCGAAAAGGGTCAATTCGCTTCGCAACCAAAAGCTTAATTTCAGATTTTTTTACTTATTTTGAGCCGAGGTCAAGTTAGGGAAATTACCCTTTCAGTATGGTGTTCTCTGAAAGATAATCGGATAAGCAGAAGGTTTTGTTCTACTTCTCGGGGGGCCAATTCTGCTAACCAATCGCTTCACTATAATAATGCTGGACCAATGAAAATGGTATACGCGTTAAATCCTTAGATGAAACAAACTCTAGATAGTGCGTTCGGTGCTATTTGCACGGAAAGATTGATAGTAGAATGGTTCCAACCTCGATACTTTTGACCTCCGTCTTTAGATTCTTTCATCTAATACTAGAACGTGTCCATGGTGGCGATTTTGCGAGGATACTATTGTCATAGCCAAGCGTATAGCAAAATAGGACCCCTGGCCTGCTGTTAACGTATAATGTATGAAAAATTCTACCAAAAATGACTACCTAATTATTGTACCTACTAATCTGCCGATTTTTTTTAAAACACTATCCTTATAATTAAATAACGTACCTAGTAGGTAAAGTTTTTCACTTATTTGGTGGCACCTTGTACTTCAAGTACCTACTTGTGTACTTACCTTTATCTCAAATGAGAAAAATATGGCATTAACTTAAAATATATTTTCTGTGATCTGTATACCTATCTTTTAACAACATACTAAGTCAGCTTTTGGTGCTGCGGTAAGTCAAGTCACAAAATGATTATTTTAACATCAAGTTGTGCCTTTATTCGATTTAAGGCTAACGTCGTCGACAGGCGGGCATCGGTCGCTCCGCACTGACCGCATCAAACGATTTTAACTGCGATCAGCTTAATGCGGATGACGTGATTCGGATAGCCGATCAGTGGGCGTAATCGCACGACCGTTCCGTCCGCCCCTCCTGCGCTCCGCACCGCCGGTCCCTATTCTCATTCGAGCAAAATTCGTCCTCTTGCTACGAAAATGTCAATGTTGAAAATTCGTTTGCCTATGGCAGTCGCGTTGGCAATCCGGTTGTTGCGGTTTCAATGGACACAACATCCGGCTTTACGCTCAAAAAATCCTGATGCGGTCAATGCGGAGCGTCCGATACTGGCCTGGCGACGCTAGCGTTTATAGACCTTTGTCTATATAGATATGGCCACTAGATTATTATATGTAGTCGTTGAATGCTTGTTGTCAAATGGGATGAAGCATTAAATGCAGTGGGAAGTTTGTATTTATCACATATTAAATATTATACATATTTGAGTGATGCTCATATTACACTGAGATTCGTACGAAGATAAGGAAATTAAAGGAATAAACTCGACGTAGGTAAGTATTCTAAGAAAAGAAATGTTAAGTGGGATGAATATAATAATGGATCTGCAAGTAGAATCTGTAAAATAAAATTGTATATTTTAAGTTTACAGTAAATATTCATAATTTCTAAGTTTTAAGAACAAAATTTTAACATGGAGACTTTGATTTAGACCTACATAGTTGTAGGTACTTTTCACTTTTTATATTTTTTTAAGACGACATTGTTATTATTATTTTTTAAAGGCGGTTTATGTTGGACATTTTGTATACTTTACTTTTTAAAATCAGTTTCGTCATTTGTAAATACTTGTAGATATTTTTTTAACTAACAATAATAATCGAGACTGATTCGAGCCATACAAAATAGTACCTTATTACAACTAAATCAGAGATTATTTTACTGTGTTACAATTTTACTGACAATATTTCATTAACGTTCGCGATATTCGCAGAATAGTATACTGAAAAATCAAAAACTGTAAGTATAGAATAAAACTTTTTATATATATAATTCATTGTATTATCTTAATTTTTTTTATTAAAATTTTCAATAATAGTTTCAACTTAATTTTACACTTTGACATTTTAGTAAGCATTTTCATTTATTAGCGATAATCTAATTCGTTGTTAACAATAATGCTTTACTCACAGAACATGTTCTGTGGTATTAATTGTAGCTATAGTTAGATTGACACCTTTTAATAAACAATGTAGTAGGTAAGTAATACCTAAAAATGTTATTATAGTCTTAATTAAATATTATTTATTATTCTATTATTAAATAATATTTCATTAATTATCATTTACATTCTTATAATATTGGAATTGTAGGTGTGACGTCCATTAGACAAATTTAGTTTAGTAATATTATAACAGTTTAAAATGTTAATAGCCTATAGTTAAATTATCACTGGCCAAACTCGAGATACAATTTTGTAAACATGGCCCCCATACATAACCTAAAAATCACTTAATTCCGTTGTTGATTTTTTGACAGAATTTGCACTACTTCTCGATTAAAATTTGAGCTCTTTCATATAAAGATCTTAGTTCTAACAATTATTTAATTTCGACGCCAAAACGAAAATTTTAGCTTTTTGTGTTGCGAGTTGTAAACACACATTTTTTCTTGAGAATGGTTTTATTATTTATAATATAAAATAATAATGCTCAACTACCTTCCGCCCGTGGCTTCGGCTACGCTGTACCTGAATATAAAGTAGCTTACAGCACTCAGGGATAATATAGCTATTAAACAGTAAAATAATTTTCAGAATCGGACCAGTGATTCCGGAGCTTACATACCTACCAACAAATTTACGAATTTTACTGCTTTCTTAGTAGGTACTTTAAGATATCACTTAGCAATCCTAAGAATAAAATAAAGGTACCTTGGTAATTTTTTGGTGTATGTAAAGGTGCGTCAAGATTAAGTAACATATGATTTAACTTACATATGTTACACGTCCATATTATGAAACATATGTTACCTCGTTACAAAATCCTACTAATATTATAAAGCCGATCTCTAAAACTACTGAAATCAAGATGAAATTTGGCGTACGTTTAGAGCAAGGCCTAACTTAGATAATAGGCTACTTATTATCCCGAAAATACGCGTGCGAAGCCGCGGGCAGAAGCTAGTATGTTATAAAACATGGTTATCCATCAATAACCATGTTTTATAACATACTTAATTAATGCCCGCGGCTTCGCGCGCGTTGTTTCTATGGAAACGTTTAAAGGTGATTTATATACCATGGGAACTGATTTATGGCATAAAAAGCATGTTTGATTCCAGGATTAGAATTACCTGTATGCTAAATTTCAGCCCGATCCGTTCCGTGGTTTTGGCGTGAAGAGGTAACAAACATCCATCCATAAATCCATCCAAACTTTCGCTTTTATAATATTATGTGATGTGATATGATTTTGCTAGGTACCTACTTCACCTCGTCGCACCTTTAGATATAAATAAAAGCTAAATACTAGGCAGGTATTAATTACCTAATCACTGTCATTTTCATTATAGTATATCACCAACGAATAAGAAATCACCCATAGACAAAAAGCTTGACAATAGTGCCTATTGCAAGTAATTGTGATGTTACTAGATTATCTCGATCAACACCAATTTTATATCCACCTAGATAAGGTTTGTAGTCGAGTGTTTTTTTTATAATTTCACTCCCTTTGAGGCTATGATATTAGAATCTCAAGAAATCGTGTTAATTTGTATACGTTTTCTAGGTTTAATTAACTGAAAGCTAGTGATTCAATATTTGGCAAGGTGAAATAAAGAAAAACAACTCTCTGCTAGGGCGTAGATAAGCCATAGTGAAATCTTTACTTATTCATGGATTTTGAAAAAAATGTGATTTTAGTGGATGCAAATATTATACTTATTACTTATAAATCTACAATGATTATTATAAAAATTATTTTAAAGAAAACGCAATTGGATTTATTGTTATAATTTCATTTATTTTTTTAATTATTTTACACCAGTGCTAATTAGTTCCTTAATTTTAGTTTGTAAGTGAATGAATATTGGAAGTAATTCCACACTCAAATAAAAATAATTGTTATACATTGGAATTCGTGTTTAATTTTTACTTTATGAGTCACAATAATTTAAACTAAACTTGTGCATTAAAATCTTCATTCTAGCTCTTAGCGCCACCCAGTTTGGACTTTCAAAACTCAGAAGAAGTTAACACTATGGTTTTTCGAATCACTGACAATTATATCCAGCTGCTTAGTCACATGAATACCCGATATCCACCCAAATTTACCAGGCTGGTTACCCAAACCTCCAAAAACCCTCACCAACTGCCCATTCGGCTTGAAAACTTGTACCCTACAGTTTCCCGAATCCCCTACTAAGATATTTCCCATCGGATCAGTGGTTAGGACCTCTGGTTGCCTGAACTGTCCTTTTCGTTGTCCTAAAGAACCGAATTCTGTTATTTTCCCTCTGTTTTCCTTGCTGTATATTTTGACGCGTCGGTTTCCGCTATCTAGGACTATGACCCGGTCGCTTGTGATTGCTACACTGGTGGGGGAATTCAGTTCCGTGCAAGTGACTTCTGTGTTGTCCCAGACGGAAGCGGTGTGGGCTGTCGGCTGCGATTTCGTTACAACGCCGATGTGGTCGATGAATTTTCCATCGGGCTGGAGGATCTGTAGAAAAAATAGGAGATTTGTAGACTTGACGAACTGTTCGATTAGAAAGTTACAGCGTAGTTTAAACTAAGTTCGAAAAATAATGTGTTACGAGCGTTTTCATTGTACCTATATGCGACGACCTTTAACCAGGCTGACAATCTATGAATAATTTTAAATGTATAAAGAAAAGCTTTCTTTTTTTTGGAACGTCTTAACACTTGTGGGCAAAGACGACCACATAGTGGAGTTTACCTAACAGAAGGCGACGTAGAAGAACCAACACCAGACGTGCTCATCACGCACATCTTACGTGCTATGAGCTTGCTGCAATCTTTTCCTCGTGGTCTGTATATAAGTGATTTTAAAAACGTGAAGTGGGAAGTTAAAAGTCCAGCTTTTCCCCAAAGGTGTAAATTAACATTTAGAGTGCCTACGACGTACATGCGGTTCTGCTGCAGCCGCAGCGGCGGCGGCAGCGGTGGCCGCGACAGCGCGCCCCTCTGGGTCACACCGTTGAGCCTGGGCAGTGAATGCCTTAAGTTTTTTCTTTTTAATTCTAAAATGGAAAGCCACGTACCTGAACTCTATCATTCCCGGTGTCCACAACATAGACATGTTGGTTAGCGTTGTCCGTGGCGATTCCCTCAGGAGATCGGAACATGCCGACCCTGCTGCCTTTCTGGCCAAGCGTTCTGAGGTATTCGCCTTCTTTCGAGAACACGTGTACACAGTGCTTCCATTTGTCTGAAAGACATAATTTGAATCAGAAATCCCTACGTTTAAAGCGAAATAAAGTTGCCAAAATGCTATCTACCTGCGATCGGTACCTACCACTTAACAGATATCACTGCGAAAGGGAAGTCCCTAGCTAACTTCATAGAAATTGTTGTTAGTTTCTAGCTGTAGTGTAGAGCACAGAAACTAGTCTGTTCTGTAGAAGTACTTATATACCTATACATTATTATGTCACTTCACTTAATACTTATAGTAACAGATTCATAACCGCCTCTTAAACAAAATAAAGTATTTTGACGGACTCTTTGCTCACTTAAGGCGAATAGTAGGGGTGATAGTGGCGCCACTACATATTTAATTTTATAATTACGTTATACATAGGAATTATCAAAAAATCGGACCGCGCGTAGACGATATCTATCATAAGCTTTTTTTAAATGTATCTTTAATAGTTTTGTACTGTATTATTTAGGCAGATACTTGTTTCAAGAGTTTAGTTCCTATTGGTGGCCACCAAGCTCTCCAAACAAGGTTTTTGATTGAACAACACAAAACAAAACTATTACAGATACATTAAATAAAAGCTTGTGATAGGTATCGTCTACCAGCAGCGGTCCGATTTTTTGATAATTCCTTTGTATAAGTTAATGATTAAAGTAAATATGTAGTGGCGCCACTATCACCCCTACTATTCGCCTTAAAACTTAATTCCAAAATGTTGGAGTAGGTACACTTTTGAACCTGAAGCCATGTTCTTCATTTTAACGACCTGTGTGGCGCAGACGGCAAAGAAAACCCGCCTGCGACGCAGAAGGTTGCGGGTTCGATTCCCGCCTCGGAACGAATGTTTGTACGTTCTGCAGATAATGGAGTATTTACTTAATGATAAATGTACTAACGTGTAACATAGATACCTATCTCCAGTGCTCTTCATAAAAGCGATATGCGCTGGACCCAGCATCTCTTCACAAGACAGTCTAGTGACAATCTTGGCCTGAGTTCGTTCGACCACTAGCACGCTGTGGCTGTCCATGCCACAGATGCAAATATATTAGTGGCGTATCTTTATTTACTAACCTATAACATAAATCTCTCCAATGCTCTTGATAAACGCTATATGCGCAGGACCCAGCATCTCTTCACCAGTGACAATCTTGGCTTGCGTTAGTTCGACCACTAGAACGCTGGGGCTACCTATGCTACAAATGCACTGCCTGTCCAATTGTCTATGACACAGATGGCGTATCTATTTTATAAATGTACTAATCTGTAACATAGATCTCTCCAGTGCTCTTCATAAACGCGATATGCGCAGGACACAACATCTCTTCACAAGACAGTCTAGTGACAATCTTGGCTTGAGTTCGTTCGACCACTAGCACAATGTGGTTGTCCAATTCTCAATGTCACAAATGTACCGATATTAATGGTAAGTATACCTATATTTACTAACCTGTAACGTAAATCTCTCCAGTGCTCTTCATAAACGCGATATGCGCAGGACACAGCATCTCTTCACAAGACAGCCTAGTGACAATCTTGGCTTGAGTTCGTTCAACCACTAGCACGCTGTGGCTATCCATGCCACAGATGTACAGATGGTTGTCCCACGGACCGAGACCCACGCCGCAAGGGCGGGATGTTTTGCGCCATAGGTAATGGGGGATGAAGTTTCGCGATCTGAAAAATATCGTGCATTAAAAATTAATAAACATCATAACATTTCTCTGTAAAAAGGCTTGTCGTTCTCTGTAAATATCAGCTATCATATACCTATTCAGACGATAAAAAAGCTTAAAACCCGTCCCGGGTTTGGTTCTAACTCAGAAAATAACAACTATAGGCTATAGGTTTCTTCGTCGCTTCTTTATTTTAGTCTACATATCGATGCGACAGAAATAAAAAATATCACTTAATTTTCATATCTACTTTACTTTTTAAGAATTTGAGTTTTTCTAAGTACCTGCTTCTATGGTATCTAAAGAATTTTTGTTTTTTATAAAGTTGCAGTAAGATGCATGCTGTTATTATTGTTTCTAATTTTCATGATGCGCTTAGATATACAAATAAATAATCAATGATCTCGAGTTCTTAAGAGACGCAATCCTTAAGTCATAGGTAAGTGGGCCGAAGCCAACTAAAAGTAAAAGTTAACAAACAGTGGTTGCAAGTCAATTTTATTGAATGATTCAACGCAGGTTCCATGCAAAAGGACTTAAATTAAAATAGATTAGACGGAAAGGAACTAATCAATTATTCAGATATGCCAATACATTACCTAACCAAAGGCTTTTACTCATCGTATTGGCTATGAGCAACACATTACCCTACTAGGGGCTCTTTTTCTTAGATCTAAGGGTCTTGTATACTTGAAATACTGGTGGGCTCTCTTCACTCTCCAGTAGATTGTTGATTAGCTCGTTCAGTAAACTTTGATACAGAATAAGTATTTTTCACATTCAAATCTTAAGGTCTCTTATTCCTAAAATAGCAACTTACCTACTTGTTATATTGTACGGGTCTCTTCGCTCTCCAAAAGGTTGTTTTTTGTTTATTAATTTTAATTTTTGTTTAACTTACCTTATTTCCTCTGACTCTGCACCAACCGGCGTCGCAGAGTCGACTTCGATGCAGAATGACTCTTTGTCGAATACAAACTATTGTTTGCCGTATTGATACTTATACAAATCTACCCAAGGTCTTTTGTAACTAGAATTTAGTCTTATTAGCATAAAACTCACTTGTAATATTGTACGAGGCTATCTTCGCTCTCCAAAGGGTTGTTTTGCTTCACTCCTTCGACCACTGGATCATCTGACTCTGCGTCAACCGGCGTCGCAGAGTCGACTTCGATGCAGAATGACTCTTTATCGAATACGAAACGCTCTGAGTCCCATTTGGACACGTCTGAGAGTAGCTGGATTGCGTTTTGGTGGAGGTTTATGAATGTGTGCACCTGAGAACAAATTCTATTCTTTATTTAATGTTTACTTCCAACTATATAGCACAAGAACAGAAATTATAAACCACAGAACAATATATCCTATCCTAGAACAATATATCCTATAGGTAGCAGCAAAATAAAATAATGCTGGACATAAAACATCATCGTCTAGCCATAAAATAGGAAGAGTGTGTGTGTTGTTGTGTTGTGTATATGGCGAGAATGTTAAATTGTTCGAGACGCACGTTGTTTTTAAATAAGTTCTAAGTATACCGATACTAAGTAGAAGGTACAGCGATGAAGTCGCGACGTTCATCGACAGGTTACCCCTCTGCTAAGTCTAATGGGCCTGCCACACACTCGACGAGTGGCGTGGGAAGTAGCGAGGAAAGTAGGCAGAGACGTAGTGTGGCAACGTTACTCGTCATGCCACTCGTCATGCTCCTCGTCCTGCCCATTGCTCCCTATTTTGTCGGTTTTTGGACCGCGAGTCAAAGGACCGGCAATACGAGCGCGAGTGACTGTCCACATACTCGCGCGGCCGCAGTTCGTGCCGAGCGCTCACCCGAGACGCACGTCTTTGTTTTCGGTTTATATTAATATATTAGGTACTTCCATCGTTCTATTGCGATGAATAGATGTCATCCACCATCTCCGTTGGCGAGGACGCCGACGACGTCGACGATGTATATTGCTTTGTAGCATAACAATGATTGGGCGAAGGTCTGCCTGCGACGCAGGAGGTTGCGGGTTCGATTCCCGCCTCGGGACAAATGTTTGTACGATCTGCAGACATTTGTCCAGGGCGTTCTGGATGTTTTCTATGTATAATAAAAAAATATCTATATATGTAGTGTATTGTATTATGTATATCAGTTATCTAGTACCCATAACACAAGCTCTGCTTAGCTTGGGGCTAGATAATGCTGTGTGAATTGTCCAGCATTATTTATTTATTTATTGATATAATTAGCTATACTACAAATACACGCACTCGCTGCCACCACAGTTTCAACGTCCATTGTGTAGCAACGACGAATAGACAAGTGCGGCGCGTAGGGATTAATTGCGCGAGTAGAGCAGTGTGTGGACAGACAGGGCAACATCGCGGCAGCGATGCGGCAGCGCGAGGAGCATGACGAGGAGCATAGTGTGGCGGGCGCATAAAGTCGAATATCTATCGATACAGAAATATTTTGAAACTAGTATTTTTCGGTACCTAATAAAGATAGCAAGCAGTTCTACGAGTATATAAAAACAACAAATTTAATTTAATATTATAAAACCACTTGGAACCCTTCAGGTGGGTCACCGAACTATTAAGGCCACGCACTACCTATTTAGGTACATATAATTATGCCGTGCCGAAACCTAAATATCAAACTTTTTTACTAGATAGCAGGTAATCTGATTACTGCTACTGGATTTAAGGTATCTATGTAGGTAGGTTCTTAACTAACACCACACGCAGGCAAATCAGTAATACCTAATCTATTTTCATTATCAGAAAATCTTCAAAAAATATCGACTAATCGCTACAGTGTACCTACTTTGTTGTGATTTATTTGTCGTGACAGAAATTTCACTAATATTATGAATATTTGGATAAAATAAAAATCACAAAATATTGACTCTCATAGCATCGAAAAGTTTGACGCCGGACAGAGAATTTATGATTTTCAGTAAAAAGCCTAGGTATAGGTAACTCTGAAACCATTGAAGATAGACCCATGATTTTGTGGTTTTTCTGGATCGTAATGAACCCCCACCTGTCCTCCGTTTTCGGCTTGACGTTGAGTTTTGGGACAACCCTGTATGTCCGTCCATTTCTACGCCATTTAT
The DNA here is from genome assembly GCA_963564075.1 of Eupithecia subfuscata. Lineage (NCBI taxonomy): Eukaryota > Metazoa > Arthropoda > Insecta > Lepidoptera > Geometridae > Eupithecia > Eupithecia subfuscata. Next base: position 7,379,034 of record OY751114.1, read on the forward strand.
GGACCTATCAAATCAAATCAGTTTTTACAAAACAACCAAATTATTTAGTTGGGTACTTACCTGTTTGTTGTCCTTGGCATCGCCAGTAGCATTCATTGCCTTAGCTGCAACTTCCCTTGCCTCAGAAAGCGAGGTTTTCAGAGCTAAAGCTGACATATCACCAGTTTTCTGCAGTGTTGCTGTTTCCTTTAACATCGCCTCTTTGGAGTCGATGATGGCGTTAATCTTTTCCTCAGCTGATGAGTTGATTTGCTCGGATATTCGTTCGCAGCGGTCCTAGAAATTAACAAGGCCATTAATTCACATCAAATTGGCTAAGATTTAATAATCATGGTGCATTTTTATTGTATTTTTACAATACCAGAAAAACAAATTTACCCCATACCCAGACTTGGGAGATGGGCTTTTGCCCTGCAGAGGGACAAGTCATCTCCAAAATCTTATTGAACTAGAGAAACAATAGATAATGTTACCGTCACGTTATAACAAAATTATGTTAGAGGAATCACCTTGATGGATAAATACCTACTTAATAATTTTAAATGTAAATTCTCGTTAAATAGGTACCTATTATATAGAGGCCTGCGGGCCTAGCCAACCGGCATTCGCTATGAAGCGATTCGATTTCTACAATCGTCATGGCTCAAACGATGGCGAAGTTCCGGTATTCGCTACCCAGAATCCAGAATTCCAGATCGGCAGCAAAAAAAAATTTGGGTTCGCGCGTCATCTCGCCAGGCAAGTTGTATGTACTGCGTACCTGGGCTTTCGATGCTGTTCTGGATAGCGAATACCGCGCAAGCCAGAACTGCTTTAATGAAATATATTTGTAATATTATGTAATTACTTTATAATGTTCTATCTTATGCTCAAGACGATCCGCGGCTGAGTCCAATTGTTTCAAAATAGAGCCGATCTGAATTCTCATGTCGTCCAAGTGCTGGGACCAGCATACAGCGCAGAATTTCTGTAAATAAACTGCAAGTTGGACAAATTGTCGCAAATAGGCGATACTGCTTGAATATAAATGGAAGGATTTGAGATTGTTGTGAAGATTTGCTTCATAATAATCGTTCGTATAGGTAGTGCAGAATTATAGTAGCTTTGAGCCCCGAAATATTTGCATTGGAGAGTTCTTTCTAGATTTTATTGACCTCTCCAATTTTGTTGTTATGATTTCTATCGTTTATCAAAATCCTGGCAGTTTGTGTGTTAGTAAGTCTAAAGTCTCTACCGTATTCTCTTGCTAGCAGGATCTAGGAAATGAGGAAATGCTTCTTGAGAATTAGGTATTTAAAGGTGTCTATTTACATCACATTAGTAGGTAGTATAGTACGTTTTGACAAAACTTGTGTTGTGGTAGGTATCTATGTAGAGTATGTAGGTTAGGTAGGCACCTATAGAAAATTGTTATCTACTATATAAAAATAAGTCGGGTTTTCCTTCCTGACGCTATAACTCCAGAACGCACGAACCGATTTCCACGGTTTTGCATTCGTTGGAAAGGTCTCGGGCTCCGTGAGGTTTACAGCAAAGAAAAAATTAAGAAAGTGGGAAACATAAATTTCCACGCGAGCGAAGCCGCGGGGCGCAGCTAGTTAGGTATAACAAGGACCACGGCAGACGGGAACGATCAAGGGAATAGGTAAGCCGGCCGGTCATAACGGAATAGGTAAGCCGACGTCAACTTAAGTTAAAGGAAGGCTTTGGTAAGCCCAGCAGTAGGAGTAAAACTCTATGTGCACTATGATGATCTAAGATTACCTAAGCCAAACGGAGAGAGGCTTTTGCCCAGCAGTGGGTAAAACACTTTAAGTGGCTGGTGATTTATAAGCAAATTACTCACCAGCTTACAATGTTCACAATTAGTAACATCTGTGTTATCACACAGAGTCTTACAATGCGAGCATCTTGTCCCCGCCGCGAACAGATCTACGCTCTGCACAGTGGCCCCCGCTGAGGGGGTCGCGGGGGGCGTATCAACCGGTTTGACCCCCACTAGAGCTAGTAGAGAGTCGATGTAGAGGTTTGAGGGTAGTTCGTTAAGGAAGTTGGAGCCTGTGACGTGGATTCGCGTGCGGCAGATGGGGCAATCGAAAACTGCTGCGTCTGGAATTTTCGTTTTATTTATTTCAACTTCACTTCAGGCACAGAATGGATCATCCTTCTACCAACCTAAGTCCTTACCAACCTAAGTAAGTGTATTTAGTTTAGTAACCTATAACGTAGACCTTTATGGAAATTGGATTACAAAAGTTTAATAAAGTAAGTAACCTAACATACCTACCACAAGAGTTTACACTATCATAAAGAATTGCACCTACTTAAAACTACAATGGCCTGTCCATTGTAGTTTTAAGTAGGTGCAATTCTTTTGTAATGGTTGTCTGGTAGAGATTATGCTTCATATTTCCTTGGCTCGAGCATGGGGATAATTCTGTTTGTTTCTTTTTCCGTTGAATTTTTGATTCTATTAGAAATTCGGTATCTATATGGTTTTCATTTTCACTTAGACATATTGCTGAAGAATTGCTACCAATATATAAGTATGTACATTATTTTTCAATATTCTCTGCAACTGTTAATCGACTTTCGTTGCTGACTGTACACTTCAAAACTAAAACCATGATCATTTGTAGGTCAGTAGGTGCATGACCAGCAATCCTTTATGAATAAAGGTACCGATTCTAGAGCTTTTGAAAGAGATCCTTGCCCTTAACCGTACCTTATTGGACAAGTACAAATTATCTCTTTATTCAGGTCAAAGTGATTCGTTGCAATAAGTTGACGCCCTCATTATGAACATGTAATTTTGGGTGGCGGACTTGGTTATAAATTACTGACCACCAAAATAACACGAGAATTGAATAAACTGTATGAAAAACTGGTTTATAATAATAAATATGCACGTCAAGACAATAAATTAGCATTACGCTTTGAGTACTTTTTATAGCAAAACTCTTTGTTTGGCTAGTTCATCGGTGCGCTGTATCAGTAGGTAAGGTACCTAGTATTAGTAGGAACTTTTTCTACCCCATTCTAGATAAGATATTTCTAGGTTGCAAAAGCATGTCTAATTATGACTTCGTTAAATTTTTAACAACTAAATTGACCATGGCGCAAATGGGCGTGTTCCGTGTATCTGCCGGCTGGGCAGTGAATGTGCTAATAAAAGAAAAGGATGTGTTTTCGGTGCCCAACCAGAAGTTTAGTACAGACATGACATTTGCATGGAACGTTTGCATGGGCAGTATGCCCTTTTGAAAACTGTCAAAATACTCTCCCCGCTGACCACCCCGGAAATGCCTAGTTTTATATATACGAACCATGTACATAAACGCTGAGGCAAGCGAGACAGAACGTGTGTTGGCACGGCAACATCTTCGGGTTATGCAGCACCTCCAGGCATAACGCGCATTGAACCAACTCCTTGATGCCGCCAGCTGACATCCTGATGAAGAAGAAACAATTTATCAAGTTTAAAACCAGAGGCGCGGGTTCGGAGATTTGATAGCATCGTCTTGGCGACGAAATGTTTCATTTGTTCATTATTCGGAGAACAAACAGTTTTAAAAACTTTATAAATAAACTTACATAATACCTAACTCATAACTATTTATGTGTCCTCGCATGAGGAAGCTAAAAAACTGCTTGCTTGTGGAGGAGGAATGGAAAACAGTTCTGTCCTGTTAATAATAACAACTAGGTGTAACGAAGTAAACTAAGAGCTACTAACAAATAACAAAACTTATAAAATTACTAGCAATAACTTATACTTACACACAAGACAGGAACTGATAGATAAGAAGAAAAAAGAGAACTCAATATACAAAAAAGAGATAAAAAAATATTCACATATAGTAGATAACAACAGAATTGTATTAAGATGCTAACGCATCAAACCAGCGCTTTGTCAGCAGGATTGGGTATAGCACCCATATGGTCCTCTATCAGCACAAAGAACAATGGTCATGCCACTACCAAACAAGGGGAGATTTTGCCATAATCACCACTCCTTGGCAGGCAGATTCGTGATCGCAGTGAAGGTGTTAAAATATACGGAAGAAAGCTGCTTACCTTCATCTGGTGGGTTATCTTAGTCGCCTCTTAAAATACCCACGGGCTGAGTTGGAGCGCTCGATTCTGGATTCTGGAACTTCTAGGTATCCCATCGAAAATGGAACGTCTCGTCGTCCAGACGATACCATCAACTCGGTAAACTCTGTGGTCGTTGCTCTATCCTTGGACCTGGTGAAAGTCGTGGCAAACCGATGCGGGCAGCGCAGACCTGCGCCATTGTGACGATATCTGGGGAAGGCCCATCTCCAGCGGTGGACATCCTTCGGCAGAGATGATGATGATGAAGTCTATCCTTGGACCTAGTGAAGGTCGTGGCAAACCGATGCGGGCAGCGCAGTCCTGCGCCATTGAGACGATCTCTGGGGAAGGCCTATCTCCAGCGGTGGACGTCTTTCGGCAGAGATGATGATGATGAGGTCTATCCTTGGGCCTGGTGAAGATCGCGGCAAACCGATGCGGGCAGCGCAGTCCTGCGCCATTGTGACGATCTCTGGGGAAGGCCTATCTCCAGCGGTTGACGTCTTTCAGCAGAGATAATGATGTCTATCCTTGGACCTAGTGAAGGTCACAGCAAACTAATGTGGGCAGCGCAATTCTGCGCCATTGTGAGGATCTCTAGGGAAGGCTTATCTCCAGCGGTGGACGTCCTTCGGACGAGATGATGATGATGATAAAACTACTCGGTGAAGTCTGAACAGCGTGAGACGTCGCGGTAGACCGAGAAAGCCAAGGTGAAACGAACAGTTTCGATAGAGAGTGGGTCCTGTTCGAAGCGTGGACAGAGGGAAAAATTTAACAATCAAATGTAAGTACAAAATATATAGCTCAAATACCTTCTATTATTCTTCATTTCAGCAGAATTCATTTTCGATGATATTGCCGATCTGAAAAAGTATTCTTGGGTCCGGGGAGTCCCAGGCGTAGACAGCCTCGGAGAATCTTCAATCTTCATATTCTGACTCCCTCTTCTAAGAGTGAAGAAAGATGGTTTTTTTTTCAGCTTATCCGTCATTGTCACTGGTTGTGGACTAAAACTGATTCGTGGTAATTATTGTTTTGCTATCGCAAGTAAATATTTGTTATCAAAGATTACTGTGTTGATTGAATCAGTGTGATTAGATATTGGAGTCATTGATAAGTGTGCGTACACTTATCTATCTAGAAGGGCGAAATATGTAGGTAGTGAAGTCAATGAGGTCTTACCAATTTATATTATAACATCATTAAGTGAAGTGCAAAAAATTTACTACAGTAAAACTAATTATTCTTAGAACCTATTAACGTAATAACTAATAAGTATATATTGCTTGCCAAACTTGCCAAAATCGATGTAGATTGTTGCAAATAAACCACGACACAAATAACTAAAACTCGCCAGCCAGTTTCAGATATAATTGTAGGTAAGCAATACTTATTGAAGGAAGGATCTCAATTCGACAAGTAATGTAAATTGCGTATAAAAAGACACAGCAATGAATTTTAGATTGAGTAAATTCAACATCTAGTGTGGCTAATGTATAGGTGGTATACCTATACTTAGCTATGTGATATAACTTTAAAAAACTACACATTAGATTCCGGTTTGTTTAGGTCCACTATATACCTACATGCGTCGCAATCTATATATTTTATGACCAGTAAGAAAGAAGACATTTAACCTTCATTGGCAGTGGCTTATAAAATTTCGCCATGGCCAAAGCTGAAAATACAATAAATAAGTGCCAAAAAAGGAGTAAACGTCCATTAAACCAGGATATTCAAAGGCAATAAATTCGATGATCTTAATAAAAATTATACCTGTTGTGCGAAAGTTATCAGCAATGTAGGATTTGAGGTTGCCATACTTGGCAAGTACCATATTTTAGGGGAGGTTGATCCAACGGTAAAGACGGGTGATGTAAACTCTCGCTTTTGAATTTCCTCGAACCTTACGGTCAGTCGAACCTGTGTTGTTTTTTGTTATCTCCTTTTTTCTATTTTTACGACTTTGAAATGTCTTATCGTGGTCCTATCTGTGAAGACAAGAATCTAGATGGCTCAACTGGTTATAATGCTTCTGGCGGTGAAATATTGTGCATTTAGCTCTTGCCCGTGAATTTGCTCGGATAAATGTCTAGTCAGCATATTACTTAAATAGGTACTTAACTTACCTTCCTGCCTCGTTGGTCCTGGGTCGGGCCAAAGTTGTTTTTGGGATTTTTCTAGCAAGAAAAATTTACTGTAATAGGCCGGAGTCAGAAAGTTGGCGGTGTTACACCCCCGTGCCTCGGGATGCACGTTAAGCCGTTAGTCCTGCGCCTGACCTCTCCCCGGCCGTGTCGGTCAGCCGTCCTATCAGATGATGAGTGTTAGGGAATGAAGAGTGGACTTGTGTTTACGCACACACTTGTGCGCTAATATGTTCTGCGCACCTGGCCGAATATTCGGCTAGGAGGACATCAACTTACCTTCTATACTAGTAGGGTTTCTAGGTAATAGCATTAACATGATCAATGCCAAACTTCAGCGATGGGATGGAAGGGCGCGTCGCTCCGTAACGTGCTGTACTGTCCTACATCACTGTGTACGTCGGTGGCAGTCAAAGCGTTAACAATCATAGCGCCCAGGATCTGTTGGTTTTTATGGATTTTTTACCTTTTAACCCAGTCACTGCTCACTCCTGGAGCTGGACCACCCTTTCGGGTGGCACCGACCGCAGCGAAAACATCGAGAACACGTGCAACTGCGTAACGGGCAATGAAAGTGTTAAGGATCTCATGTATCAACCAACGTACAAAGCTGTCGCATTTATTTTATTACTATAAAGAGTTCTACCCATTCTGGTACCAAACGAAACATAGCCGAAGTCAGAGATTGCCTATAGAAAGTTTACTTCTACGTTCATTTTATTGATTGAACACTGTGAGTGAAAACTACTATTTTGTCATATCTTCCCTCACCTCATCAGCAAATTGGTCCACTGCTGGACGCAGGAGAAGAGCCTTATTGGCTTTTATGTCATGGCTAAGGCCCATTATCCCAACGCATGGGCATGCGGGTTGGGGATCGCAGTTCGTTGGTAGAATTGTTCTGCAGGGGCGCTGCTGCCCGCCCCCCGGTGGATATCCTTTAGTCGCCTCTTACGACACCCGCGGGAAGAGTTGGTGGTGCAAATTCTAAGCTGGCACCACACAGCAATCAAGATATTCGCGGGGAATACTTTGATCGATAAAGGTCTGCGCTCATAAATACAATACCGCTACCAAACAGCACAAAGGCCTGCATTCAAATATGAGCTTAAACTCGTTAGGTATACTTAGATACATTTCACAGTGACAAAATGGCTTCCCACCAGCTACAAACGAGTGATCCGACTCCGCGAGCCATCTGTCATCTGATGCCGTCAATATAAAAATCATCTAAGGCCCGAGTTCACCAACAGATGGTTAAATTTTAAACAGTGGTTTTAACTTCTTTGACACAAGTTTTCAATCAATAAATCAAAAACGTTTAGTGCATATAAAACATAAATTAAATAAACAAAATTAATTAAATAAAAATGACAATATACGATAAAATAGATATAATACGATTACCTAAACTTAGTTTTAGCTACAAAATGTTCCCAAATCAGCTTATGCAGGTGTTAAAAACCTGCGTTGGTTTTCTGCTGGGGCTTAAAGGACCGAGGAATTACAAATTAATATATCTATAAAAGCGAAGTGTTGCAGCTACTTACAAAACAAAATAAATGAAGATACTGGTAAAAAAAAAATAAGTAAAGATGAATTTTAACCATTTAAAACTAAAATCATTATTTATAGACTAGAACTGGGAGAAAAAACAGATTCTTTAGGTACTTACACAACGTTAACCAATGAAACAGCCTAATTGACCGATTATTGGTCAACACAGAGGTTAGTGTGACAAGCTTTATTCCGCCCCGCTTCCGCTTTCACGTCAAGCCCTACGTTAATCGGAGCTAGATTTAATCGGCGCAAGAATTATGGCAAAGAGCAATGTCCCTAATTACAATAATTATAGGATGTGCGTATCGAGGACGGCCGAGTTACTTCGCCGCTAAGGGCCGGTTATACGTAAGATTAAGTTTAGATTAAACGAGTTCAAAGTTTGCATATGATTTGCGTACGCGGCTGTTAGTCAAAGTTTATAAGCGTTGGTTGCACTGCAGATTTTGTGTAACCTACTTGAGGCGCTAACCCGACCCAAATCAGCGCCACCACCTATTTTATCTCATTATTGCGTTAAACAAAGGAATTGTCAAAAATCGATTTTGCAGTTTGTGTTAAGTACCTATCATAAGCTTATTTTTAATGCCTGTGTAAAATTTTTATTTTGTATCCAAAATTGCGAAAAAGATACGAAGTTGCTCTTTTGCTCACCATCGTGGCCAAAAAGAGCAATTTCGCATCTCTGCTTACACTATACACAAGAACAAAATTTAAAAAAAATTAAAAACCGACAGACTTTCATGAAACATGGCTAAGGACACTCGGGATAAAATTATCTATAACACAAAAAAAAAAACTAAACCATAATCTGTTCATCCGTTTGGGAGCTACGATACCACAGACAGATACACAGACAGACACGTTAAACTTATAACACCCCTCTCTTTTTGCGTCGGGAGGTTAAAAATAAAACTTTTACAGAAGTTTTCCGAAGGTAGCTTGGGGCTAGATGATGTTGTGTGTATCGTCCAGCATTATTTATTTGTTTATTTATTAGAAAATTAGATTTTTTTTTGCAAGGCTCCCAGCTTCGTCGGTAAACCTTGACGGTTAATGTACGAAAACTATTGTCAATGAAAATGCATTTACCCGATAATAATTTTAAACAACTCATTAGTCCGGCACAGGTCAACAAACCCAAAAAACTAAGGCATGACTAAAACCTTCTTTTTGACTTTTTATGATACGGCTATCTTTCTCACTTGGACTTTACCTTTCTAACAATACCATAAAAGGTAGCATTCGTCGTGATTTCAACTTCATTGCAATGAAGAGATGAGATGAAAAAATATATCTACCAAACAGTGGGCTCCATAAATCTCAAAGATATTGGCATTTTTCCAGAGCGATCGATTTCTCATGATGGCTAACGTAATACTACGAATACGTGGAAAGACTTGAAATGATCTTGAATTAAATAAATAGGCAGCGCAGGGCATATTGACACAGCCGCTGCAAACCCAAAATAAACACATCTTGTATCTAATTATAGGTTAAGAATAAATGTTAAAATAAGTATTATAGTCCAGTCAACGAAGGATTGTGGATGGAATGGTCGAAAGCAGAAAGTTTGACTTCGGAACTGTGTTTGGACTAGTTAAGAAACAAACATACCTACGAAAACTTTTGTAAACTTAAGTTTGACTCCTAACTAGTCCAAACAAAGTTCCATACCTACGAAAACTTTGAAAACTAAGCTTGACTCTAGTCCAAGCAACGTTCCATACCTACGAAAATTTTGTCAACTTAAGTTTAACTTCTAACCTAACTAGTCCAAACAAAGTGCCAGTGCCATACCTACGAAGACTTTGTAAACTTAAGTTTGACTCCTAACTAGTCCAAACAAAATTCCGAAGTCAAACTTTCTGCTTTAGACTTTTCCATCCCACCCCCTCTTTTGAGCAACCATTGACAGGACTAATAGTCTCGTAGATAAAGATTGGCATTGAAAATTATCTCTCTCATGCTATCCAGCTTAGATAGAGGTTGTCATTTCAATCCCAAGCTTTAACTACGCAACTTATATTTTTATTACCTACCAAACTAAACTATCAAGTTGGTTTAATTAACTTAAAAGTATGTAGGTAATTTTGTTAAGACACAGGACTGAAAGTCAAACCAATGACTAAGTCCTTAAAATAATTAAGAAATAAAAATTAAACAGAGGTTTTAAAATAACTAAAATCCTTTGAACCAGGAAAAACCTCGCACAAACATAAAAAGGACGTGTGTTCGTAGGTTCGTACACAAACAAAGTAAGAGGCAGAAATACCAGGCAATGTGCTGAAAATAGCAAACCGGACCCAAGTAATGCTAGTAAGTTAATGGTTACTAAATGCCGTTGCCATGGTTTACCTTCTTACTTACAGATTATACGAATAGATATCGGCAGTTTCATTAGCCTTTCAGGTAAAAAGTAGGTACGAGTACCTACACTTATGTGAAATACTTAATGTGCCTTGATTCTGGCGGACGACAGCTAAGTGTTTCGTTGGTTTCGAAGAAAATAAGTTATGTCGTATTTTTTTCGTATTATTGCTTAGTTAATAATACTCGCTAATATAAAATCCCACGGTCTTCTAGTGGGGTATTTCTAGGTAGTCCTTGAAATCTCCCATTGGAGGACCGTGGGATTTTTTTATACAAACATGCCACCGTCACACCACCGTGTCAACTTAATAAGAACACAGCCGCAGGCACTCTAGTACATTCTACAATATGAAAAAGGGCTTTGCCCAAACGCCCGCAGTCCCATAGTTGGCCAACTACCATTTAGGGAACCTACTCCTACTACGTGACCCGTTCATGGGGGTCTTCAAAATACTACGCTTGGTCAGAGGGAGGAGGAGGAGGGGCTTAGGTTTTCGTCACGTAGTTAATATCCTCTAAGGAAATCTCTTGCTTTTTCAATGGCGCGCAGCGTTTAGCACTTTTAAAAATCACACGTGGCAAGACTTGATTTTGTAAATGAAGTTCCTGTTAGGTACAATATATTTTACATAAGTTTTTTCTTCGAAATAATATTTTCACTTGTATCTATAGGCATGCACACACTCTTGGCGTGATTTTTTTTTAACTTTCTGATTCGAAAAATTGATTGAAAACCCTATTTATTAATTTCTAGAAAACTACAGGAGCAGGGGGTGGGTCTTTTCATATACTACGGGTGGTCATGGTCTACGCGCTAACGGAGATATGGGCAAACATACATAAGAAAAAACATACACACATCGAACATAGAAAATATAAATCTATATGTATAAATGTATAATAAATCTATGTATATAAATTTATAACATATAAATATACTTAGGTACAAAATCTATGTAATGTAGGTATTAAATTTATCAGTGTGCTTGTACCCATAATACAAGCTCTGCTTAAATTGGGGCTAGATAATGATGAGATTATCCAGCATTTTTTTTTTCTCGACTTATTATTTTTCCGCCTTACAGTGTGGTACCTCAGAGTTAAGGCCAGAGCTAAGCGCACCTTACTTTTTAATGTTTTTCCGCGTGCCATAACATAACTCATGAAAGATGTTGCATATAATTTCCGGGGAATCTGTGTCACCAGTCGTATACAAAACTGAAGGTAGCTTGTATGTGGACGATAGAAGTGAAATTCAAATACTTCTGCTCTTTTGAATTCTTTCTTTTCAAGTTTTGCTTTGTTTTTAATTTTAATAGTGTACACCTGGATAAAGTGCAACCCCGAAAGGGGGTGAAAATAGATCAAAAATTATTGTCAAAAAAATAGAAAAACAAAAAAAAAAATTATTATTGATGAATTAAAAATTTTATTACTCGCCAATGACTCTATTTACTAAAAAAAATATTTCTTCCGAAGTAGTGGGTCTATTTTATTAAATAAAAAGCCATTATCATGTCAGATATGTGATAACTGATAATGGAATTAGTAAATAAAGGATTTACAGCGAGGGCCATAGATGAATCACGTGCAAGTGAAGGATTCTAACGACTGAATCAAGACCGTAGGGAGTGATTCAAGTGCTTGAATCTTGAGCGACGCGAGTGATTCATGGCCCTCGATATAAATCCGTTTTATTCAAAAGTTGCATACTATAAGTACCTATATCATGACTACGATAAAAAGAACCAATCAAATTCTCGAGGGGTTATTTGCACAAGGAGTTAGTATGTCGAGTATTCTTTGCACAAGGAGTTTGTATCGAGTATTTTTTGCGCAAGGAGGTTGTATAGCATTGAGATGGAGGTCAAATTATATTGGTGTGTTCTAAATTCAAATACCAAAATAGTGAATAAAAGTGCTTTTTATTCACTGTTTTCAGTGAATTTGTTGGATACTTAGTGCTTCATTTTCTTTTTGTTGGCCACGACTTGCAGGCTGAACAGATCTTGACAATAATTTGCAAGATAGATTTGAATTCTGAAAAAGGATATCCTAAAGTAGGTACCTACCCTAAGTAAGAAACTCTTAGAAATGAGTGCGAGGGCTTACGAACTATAATAACAAAACCTTAGTAAGTACCTTACATATACATAGATCATAAAAAGTTGTGAATTAATGACTTCTACTGAAGGTTTAGTTACGCATCTACAATGTTGACTGAAGCAAGCGTTTCACCCTGTCATTCATTCTGCAACGGAGCCACATGTGTGCCAAATTAATTACCATTACAATACCGAGTAACATACATTATTTATAGTCGAGGGTGCCGGTTTTCTACTTATTTGTGTACATTAGAGAAATACATTACCTACACTGCTTAGGCGCCTGGTAAATGTGAATGGGTCAACGTCTATTGTTAAGTCGACGGTTTTCACTTGCAGTTCGTCACCTGTGGTCTTTCATTCATGTGTCACGATCCATTTTTATATGAGGAGTGTTCTGCTGTGTAATTTTTATTGAGAAAGTAATGTTCTTTCTGTTGTATGAAAGTTGTAACGGTTTAGGCTAAGTTCCGGTCATGATATATCTCCATGGTTAACTAAATAACCCCTCATGTGGCACGCCCTGCGCCCCGCTAACCCCGTTGAGTGGCAGGTACTTCCGCAAAAATCGCGGAAAATCCGCGGAAATGCATCACAATGCATTATTTCGCTTATATCTTGATTATTATCTACTAACACCTCGTAACATCTATATATATTTGGATTCTCCATGAAATTTTCTACAAAACAGTGTGGAAACATTCTGATGTTGTATAACGTAATTAATGAGGTTGATTAAAATTAAATTATAATTGCGGAAAAATGGTAAAATTTTAATAATTTTTAAAAAAATCATAAAAAAACTACCGTTTTTATGTCCAGTTTGAGTTTTATTTTAGAGATTTACCATCATATTATTACACTAAACACAAAAAAGAACACATTTCCAAGCCATTTAATTTAAATTAAGCAAAAGGTTGCGTTGGGACATAATTTGTTTGCACGATCTGCAGATCTTTGTTCCGGGTGTTCTGGGCGTTTTCCATGTACCTACAGTAAAAATATCTATCTATGTACAATGTAATGTATTATCTATGTACATATGTGATCTAGTACCTACCTACCCATAACACAAGCTCTTATCAAATCAAATCAAAAACTCTTTATTTCCAATAATACAATAAATTGAAACACTTATAAAAGGTCAAATTATAAAAATTTATTTTATAATTTGACCTTTTATAAGTGTTTCAATTACGACACACTCTATTTCCGTGTCAGTGTATACCTAATTTTAAAAATTATACACTAACACGGAAATAGAGTGATATATTTGTTTTCTGTCGCTTCGGTATCTGCTTACTTTGGGGCTAGATGATGCTGTGTGGATTGTCCAGGACTATTTATTTAATTATTTTATTTATTTACTGCTGCCCCGGAACAATTACTTACACATCATACAAGAAAATAACCTGTTGTAGGTAAGTCTCAGGCGGATTATCGCCCACTGCGGGTAGAAAATAGTAAGAACTCTACATCTAGGTAGGTAGGTACTTAATGTACTTATGTATATCTCGATTCTATGATAAAAACCAATAAGGCGCTTATCAGGGGGAGGCCTGGGTCCAGTAGTGGGCTAATACAGGCTGTTGAGGAAGAGCTCGATTCTTCGTCTGAAATGTATAACAACCATAAAGTCAACGCATCGCGTAGCATCAAAAAATCAATGCCCAGTGTTAAGGTTGTCGCAAATCAGAGACGCACTGTTACCGCAGAGCACAAAAATGTGCATCAAATATGGGCTTTGACTCGTTACATTTAGATTAGATGCATTTCATATTGACGGCATCAGATAACAGACAGCGTGCGGGCCACTCGTTTGAAGCTTGTGGGAAGCCATTTTGTCACTGTTAAATGTATGTGATAACAAGATTGGGTAAGAAGCTCATATTTGAATGAAATGAATGCACATTTTTGACGTTGGATCTTCGATCAGGTATTATGCGTTGGATTACAGTAGAACGCCGGTTATCCGAATTAATTGGGACCGGGGTCGATTCGGATAATCGGACATAGACTGGTAAAAAAAACGCTTATCATATAACTTGAATATTATAATATTGTATGGATTTTCTTTAAGTAATCTGAAATAAATGAATAATAATAATAACCGCTTAATAAACAACTTATTAAAACAGGGATCCGCACAATGAGAGAGGGAAGAGCTCCCTGGCAGTAATTCAATGTTACTGAGTAGAAAAAAAACAAACGTTCCAACGTTCCGTTTCACGGAAGCCGCACGACGCAAAACACTGTAGTGTCTTGCCTCTACCCAGCGTTGCCATTTGGCAACTTTGGTTGCCATTTTGGCAACATTTGACCCTTCGTGGCAACCAAATGGCAACCAAGCTCAAATGGCAACTTTTTGGCAACTTTTCGACTTGTCGCGCGATCATCAGTAAGAAAATATCGAATATCTTTCGCAGATAAGCTGAACGCATCGAATTGAACAAAATCAAAATTTTGAACGCATTTTTATTCCCAAAAATGAAAACAATACATAACTATTAATTAGTAGACAAACAAATTGTACCCGTATTTCCACAACAAAAGGTCTATTTTGGTGATTTATAAAAGTAATTTTATGTAAACTCTAAAATAAAAATGGATGTGTGTGTCTGTCTGTGTGCAGTGCGCACTGTGTGCAGTGCAAAGGAAGTTTTTTCGTGATTTTTAATGTTACGGCCACACTATCGCGATAACGCGAAGTTTTGCGCTGTCGCGACCAGTCTGGCCAAGAAGTTCGTCCTGTCGCGAAGCATCATCGCGACAACAAATGCCCTTCGCGACGCTGTCGGTAAACTACCGGACATCAAAGGGTTTTGTCGCGACAAAAGTTCGTGCGGTTGGCTACACTTCGCGCGCGCTTTGTTGACAGCGAGATCCCGCCGAGCGGTGTGCACGTAGGTATTGTTGCTGATTCGTGTTATTATTATTATTAAGGGGGTATAGTACCTCAAATTGCTTATTTTCAACTCCGTCGGACCTCCATATCTTCCAAACTACTGAATATTTAACTTTGAAATTTATATATGGTAAAGTTCAGGACTTATTCTATCGATCATATGTTTCGAAAACACGATGCCATAAAATTTTCTCGATACAAAAAAATCGCAAAGTTACCTCTAATTTTTAACTAAAACCCTAATTTCTCAATAAATACAGATGATACGATCTTGAGATTAAGCATAGTAATTGAACTAAGTATAAAGAACATTTTATATGTTGCCTTTTTTTCAATTAACTATTCATGTTTGTGGGGAGCAAATAACTACTAAAAACTTGATTTTTGGGCTTACGCCGCTTTGCTCTGTCCCGCTCCTGTGAACGCGAAATCCTATGCCTATGCCTGCGTTTGACCTCTCCCTGGTCGTGCCCGCCCCCGGTGGATATCCCTTAGTCGCCTCTTACGACACCCGCGGGAAGAGTTGGGTTTGTGCAAATTCTAAGCCGTCACCACACAGTAGCGCACACACTTGTGCACTATAATATGTCCTGCGCAT
Organism: Eupithecia subfuscata; assembly: GCA_963564075.1. NCBI lineage: Eukaryota > Metazoa > Arthropoda > Insecta > Lepidoptera > Geometridae > Eupithecia > Eupithecia subfuscata. The sequence goes on from OY751114.1 coordinate 7,394,823, forward strand.
CTGGCTAGTCTCCGATGAGATTGGCTGCCGTGGTCGAAATTCGGCTAGGAGGACATTAATTATTATTATTTTTACCTACCTCCCTCGCTGCGTTGCCCGGGTGCGGCGTCATTTATTTTTCTAATAGTATTTTGTTTAGATTGACATTTTTAAATTTTTAATATCTTTTGAATGGAATGTCCGATTTGAATAATTCAAAAAGTAATCTACAGGTATTGAAACAGTCTTAATTATGAAATGATTTATTTGGATAAGGATTAATACAGAGGTATGGCTAACATGGGCAGACTTCGATCAGAATTTCTATCAACTTATAAAAAGTAAAAAAATAGTTATACTGACATAACTACAATAGTTGGACATATGGTATCGCTGAATTTTTTGTAGATATTTATATAGTCTTTAATATTGTAGAACATTTTTTTGTTCTATCATCAATAGTTTCCGCAGCGCATGCGATGATAGACAATTTATGGCGAATTTTTTTACACCTTGGGTTACATTATTGAAGTTTTAGTAGGGATCTCTAATTTTTTCAAGAACTATATATAGCCTATGTTACTCAGGAATAATGTAGCATTCTAATGGTGAAAGAATTTTTAAAATCGGTCCAGTAGTTTTTGAGTTTATTCGTAACAAACATACAAAAATACATAAATACAAAAATACAAATCTTTCCTCTTTATAATATTAGTATAGATTACAAAACTAAGCCTGTTTTGTGGAATCCTAAAGAACCTAATAAAAAAAAACATGAATTATGACGCCATGAGCGTAACCGCCGCCGCATCCATTTTTTCCGTAAAATGAATTATCGTGACATTTTAGATTATCGCGACGTTGCGAAGTTTTTTTCCAATGTGGCCAAATATTTCGTCGTAGAACGAACACGAAGTTTTGTCGCGACTACGCGAAGACGAATCTTCGCCTTGTAATGGGGCCATAGTATAGTACTTTTGTTTTTAAATCTACTGGAAAGTTCTCTTTTTATTGTTTTAATCGAAGAAACTACATAAAGATCTATTTGATAAATCAATTTTACTGATTATATCATCATTCATTCATTATTCCTTATCAGACGTTCATTAACATAGGCAAAGGTTATTATTGCTGCTTATTTTTCAGATTATATTTTTTAGATTATATTTTTCATTGAGTTGGAATTCACCAATCCAATGTGACTCGAAAAACTTCGAAAAACCTAGGTGTGTTATTTTTCAGTTTTTTTTAACGCAGTTTTTTTTACTGATTTTTAGGGTTTCGAAGATCGGTTTCGAAACCCTTATGGTCTCGCTTTGTCTGTCCTTTTTTCCCTCCTTAATAACTCGGCAACTACAGCAGCTATCAACTTGAAATTTAAAATAATAATACATTTCGTGCGCCTGTACAGATTTTAAGAAAAAAAAATTAAAATAAATGAAAAATGAAAATGAACATTTTCCATACAAATTGAGATGTCAAAATTTTAAAAGAAACCTACAGAGTCAAGTGGGATATCAAATGAAAGGTAGTAGTTTGTACATTTCAAAATAGTTTTTGAAATTTCTGTAGGTTTCATACTTTTTGAAATATTTTGAAAATAGTCGAAAAAATACCCATTCCCCCCCCCCATCTCCGAAGTTTGCAGAGCGATTTATTCAAAATGTATGGAGCGTTTGTAGATATAGATCTATATTTTACAGGAAAAATATAGATAAGTCTGTAAAATGAACCGTTTTTGAAAAATGGTCAAAAAGAGGGGGAATAATTTTCAAAAAGGGGGGTTACCCCAATGAGTTGGGTATCATATGAAAGGTATCGGTTTTTACATTTCAAAACAGTTTTTGAAATTTCTGTTGGTTTCATACTTTTTGAAATATTTTGAAAATAGTCGAAAAAATACCCGCTCCCCCCCCCTATCTCCGAAGTTTGCTGAGCGATCCATTTAAAATGTATGGAGCGTTTGTAGATATAGATCTATATTTTACAGGAAAAATATAGAGAAGTCTGAAAAACGAACACTTTTTGAAAAATGGTCAAAAAAGGGGGGAAAAATTTTCAAAAGGGGAGGCTACCCCACCGACTGGGGTATCATATGAAAGGTATCAGTTTGTGCATTTCAAAACAGTTTTTAAAATTTCTGTAGGTTTCATACTTTTTGAAATATTTTGAAAATAGTCGAAAAAATACCCATTCCCCCCCCCTTATCTCCGAAGTTTGCAGAGCGATCCATTCAAAATGTATGAAGCGTTTGTAGATATAAATCTATATTTTACAGGAAAAATATAGAGAAGTCTGAAAAACGAACACTTTTTGAAAAATGGTCAAAAAAGGGGGGGATAATTTTCAAAAGGGGGAGCTACCCCACTGAATGGGGTGTCATATGAAAGGTATTGATTTGTACATTTTAAAACCGTTTTTCAAATTTCTGTAGGTTACATACTTTTTGAAATATATTGAAAAAAGTCGAAATTTTACCCGTTCCCCCCCTCTATCTCCGAAGTTTGCAGAGCGATCCATTCAAAATGTATGGAGCGTTTGTAGATATAGATCTATATTTTACAGGAAAAATATAGAAAAGTCTGTAAAATGAACCCTTTTTGAAAAATGGTCAAAAAGAGGGGGGATAATTTTCAAAAAGGGGGGTTACCCCAATGAGTGGGGTATCATATGAAAGGTATCGGTTTGTACATTTTAAAACAGTTTTTGAAATTTCTGCTGGTTCAATACTTTTCGAAATATCTTGAAAAAAGTCGAAAAATTTACCGCTACACCCTATCACCGAAGCATGCAGAGAGATCCATCTGAAATGTAGGTTTGTACCTACTAGTTTTAGGTCTTCATTAAATTTCGGAGTTTCTAACCGGTACCTTTAGTACATACCTACTTGTTCACAAACGTTCGAAACCCTCGGCGCGCGAGTTACACTCGCACTTGACGGGTCTTGTTTCTAATGGCAACCTTTGGTTTCAAATGGCAACATTTGAGCCTACAAATGGCAACCTGGGCTGGGTAGGCTCTGGCAACACTGCCTCTACCTTTCAACCATAACAATTTAAATATATCTGGACTCCAACGAGTTCCAACTTGTTACAACAAAAAAAAAATTAAGTACTTGGTTTTAATTTTTTATATTACGCTTAGGACCGATTCGGATAACTGGCGATTCGGTTAATTGGCGTTCGGATAATTAAATAAAAATAATAATAAAGCGTTTATTTGTCTCTCACAATAGGTGTTTAACTAAAAGTGTTCCTTTTTAGTAAAGTAAGGTATAGGAACTTGTTAGGTACAAGTGTCTTGTAGGATTTAAGATCTACCTGTGACCTAAATATTGTACCTACTATCGACTATGACCTGTTTTGTGAGAGAACTGGTACCTGTGATAGGTTTTGGCGCTGTACTGTAATGAGCTCTGGGCTTTTCGGGGCGTAAAGTGCCATTCGCAGCGAGCATTATAAAATCCGTCTCGTTGCTCGTTGCAAGCTCTTTATTTCCCCATACCGACTACACGAACCCTTGCTTTGTTACACGTTACATTACGCCTCGTCACACCGGTGAGTAACCGGCTTTATAAGGAAGCCAATGTAACCTACCGTCCTACCGTACACAAACTTCGACGAAACAAAAGACAAGACAAGCCGAGAATCGGCCACAATATGGTCGCTTGCCACGCTACGGTATTTTTTCACAGGCCACATTATGGCCTCTTGCCACCGGAAGTTATGTACCCTATCGTGGATTTTAAATGCAAAGACGGTGGGTAAAGTTGACATAAAAAATATTTATTCAAGAAATGAAGAGTTCTATGGCCCGCCTTATTTTCACTTTGCCTTATTGCGGCACTTCCCTGTAGCGGATGGTTCTGGAACGCAGGCCGCAGGTCCGGGTCCAGGGCGAGCGCCGATTGGAGTAGATGGCGGCAGGTTCCAGGAAGGTGGGTGGTGATGGCCTCCAAGTCGGCGAAGGCGAAGACAAAGGGTTCCGACGTCCGCCGAGAGAGTCAAACAAAACACCAGCCTTGGTTGAATGAAATATAAGGCAGATGTTCAGGGCATAATGTCATAAGTGCACAAATGTGTGCGCAAGTACCTACAGATGCTCTCTCTATTCCCTCACTCTCATAATCCGATGGGACGACAGATCGACACGGTCTTCGGTCAGACGCAGGACCAAGAGCTTAACGTGCTTTCCGAGGCACGGGGGTGTAACACCGCCAACTTCCTGACTACTGGGCTACTAATGTGAATTTTCCTTGCAAGAACCCCAATTACAACTATTGGCCTGACCCAGGATTTGAACCCAGGACCTCATAATCAGCGGTTGAACAAGCTGACCGCTAGACCAACGAGGCAGACACCACGCTTTACGATTAACTTCAATAGGAACCCACGACTCAGAGTTTGCGTCATAGTTTTATAATGGGAATCGAAATAATTACCCTTATATTGTACGCACAACGATAGAGATAATCATAGCAATCAGACCAGAACACAGCTGATGGAGAATGCTTCGTCAACTGGAATATACCCTGCGTGAGAGCGTAAGGAACCACTGAGTTGCCGTTCTTTGAGTTAGTGGTTCCCTTGGTACTTCTACCAAGGGAGGTTAAAAAAACCATTAATTTGTGGAAATAAATAATTTGATTGTTTTGCAAAAAACAAAGCCGATTTCAAATTCTTTAGTGGTTTAAAGTACTAGATATTTAACGAATATTGAATCTATCGGGCACTTCACTGCATAGGTATTACTATTCAGTCAAGTGCGATCCTTTTCAGATTCGGTCCATAATTGACGGAGACATCGACGACGGAAATACTTACATAAAAAAATGCATAGGTTCAACTGAACATAGAACCTCCTCCTTTTTGATGTCGGTTAATTAGAGAGAGATGTGGCGGCGCTAATGTGAATCGAGGTATCATCAAGACTGTAATAAACGCCTATATACCCCCGCCCCCTGGAAATCGATGTCGAGCTAGATAATTTCTTTGTGAATAAATGTATACCTTTATTAGTCCTTAACTTTTTACCCGTCTTCCAAAGGACAGTTATGATTGTCAAACTATATTCAAAACCGACATAATAAAACGTTATTAATGAATTGCCAAAAATCATCCCAAGTACAGATTGCCGGCTTTGATTCTATACGACTCATAAAAGTTCAAGTTCAGGTATTATAGCTGTTGGTTACATCTATACACTACCATTAGGTACCTCCCTATCATGTCATCATAACCCTATCAGCTCAACATCGCCAGATCTTTGCGGCTGAGGTATTATAATTGCAAGCAAGTTCATGCTATTGTATAAAACCTGGTTTACGAAATAGTACAGTTTTGTTTGTCACGTTTTGTTCCGTCCTAGTTCAGTGAGACAATCTGTCGAACCTTGCCCAATAATACGATTGGTAGATGGATATGATTTTTGTTTTGTTGTAGTAGCGTAGGTATACGCACGTATCACAGTCATCATCATTATCGTCAACCTATATTAGTCTACTGCTGGACATAGCCTAATGGGCGCCATAGCGCCCTGTCTTCAGCTTGCCTCATCCAGCATTTGCCTGCAGTCTTTGGCAGGTCGTTATCCCACCTGACTTGAGGGCGTCCTACACTACGTTTGCCGAGCCGCGGTCTCAACTCAAAAACACGCTTACCCCAGAGGATGTCGGTTCTTCGTATGATATGCAGGGCTATTGACTCTACCCCACCGAGTCCTCGACACGGAATCTGACATAAATTCACCGGCTCACTGCCACTTCAGATTGCGCTCTACCAACTACCACTAATGTCCTGTCACCCCTTGTTGTGTCTCTCTGCTAATCCTACTAATATTATAAAGCCAAATGTTTGTGAAATGTAAATTATTTTTTTTACCTTATATTCAAAACTACTGAACTCAAGATGACATTTAAATAGAACATAGGGGTAGTGCCCACAATCTCCACGCTGGGCATGCGGGTTGGGGATCGCAGTTCGGTGGTAGAATTGTTCTGCAAGGGCGCATCTGTCCGCCCCCGGTGGATATCCCTTAGTCGCCTCTTACAACACCCGCGAGAAGAGTTGGGGTGGTGCAAATTCTAAGCCGGCACCACACAGCCTCATACTCTACCAATTACCTAAAGTCCTGTCACCCCTTGTGTCTCACTGCTAATCCTACTAGGTAATATTATAAAGCCGAAAGTTTGTGAAAAGTATTTTTTTACCTAATCTCTAAAACTACTGAACTCCACATGAAATTTGGCGTACCTACCTACATAGCCTAACTTAGAGAAATAGGCTACTCTACTTACAACACCGAAAATACGCGCGCGAAGTCGTAGAGCAGAAGCTATAGTCATCGATATATTAATCAATATGTTCTATTATCAGCTATTGTTCCCTAAAATCCCTTTTCCAAGTGAAGCTGAAGGCACCAAGTGTCGCACCAAGTGGATAATCCTGCTCATATACGGTTATTATGCTACCGGTGTGGTAGCTTCCACAATCAAGTGCTTGTAAGATTTACAACCACCATTCGCTTTGCTTATTAACTTCTATCAATAAACCATTAAACGAATGAACTTCAGCTATTAAAATAATCGAGTTTGGGTACATCAACAAATTCTGGAGAGTTGCAGGTCAGAATTAGATATGGATCCTGAAATTTGGATTTCGTTTCACTGGCCATGCTAGCGAGATTTTGTATCTCTGCACATTTTAATGTTTTAAACTACGTTATTACTAAGTTGTGCAGAAACTTATAATTGTACACCGACTTATAATATTAAACAATGAACAATAAAACTTCTGAGTGATAAGGCCGCCCTAGTACCTACCTTTCTTTTTCATGTCAATGTCTTTGTTTTTTTTTTAAATTTTGTGGTGTGCAATAAAGTGTAAGGTTCTTAAAGTTTATACAATACAATTCTGTATTGTATTGTATAAACTGAAGTAGGTACCTACTAGAGTATTTTAGAATTGTCTACCGTTACATTCTGCCATTTTCCTTTGAAATTGAAATTAAACGCTGCAAAAAGCGAACGAACTCAATTAAAAATACTTTTCCATAACAGGTTCGTACAGAGACACATGCTACCTATCAAAGAAAGAAGCAAAGCAGGAAAAGGAGCACCGCTAACCCAGTGGCCAACTGGCAACTTGGCAAGTTGACGTCAAACGATTACCACCCGACCCGGGCACCATTCCGTACCGGTATCGCCGCGCCAACGCCAGCCTCTCATTACTGTGTATTTATCAACGGGGTATATTTACCATAAAATTCCCTTTAAAACGCATTTAATCCGGAATCCGCTGTGTCGATTTCAAATCTGCAAAGGATCCTTTGCAGATTCTTACCGATGTTCGTATATACGAACGACCTACATAATGTACAGTCGATAGACTTTTGGAATATTTCGAATTCGCCAAAGAACGCTAAACGTAAAATCGCCGAGGTCTGTGAGTGGAACCCTATCAAGATTTTTGGCGCATTGCAAAGTCAACGGAGTCGAACGAACTGAACCTTTCCAAGTCAGCAACAGGCGATGGTTCTTTAAACAATGAAGCATACCCTATCACCCCGGGGCTCCGCATTACAATGCGGAAAGCGGCGCACGCGACGCGCATCACAATCGCAAGAGAGATTCGGCGGCATGTGAATGCCAAGTCCTCGTCGATACACCAACAGTGGAACAAATTAGTCGAAGGACGACGTGAGAACGCGGACGACATATATCTGAACTGTCGAAGGATATAGTTGATTATTATGCGCGGGACTTGCCGAAAGTTTGAGAAATTTTGGCAACTGATATAGCTGATGTGAAGTGTCCTACTGAATGACTAGGTACATCTTGTGATGTTTCAATGTAAAGGACTTCATTGTGATTGATGGTGAAATAAGGTTTACAAGTGTGGTGAAGGAAGTAAGATTATTGAAGACTTGTGATATCAGGGTAAGTGTTCTATTAATGTTGTATCATAATCGTTTCAAACCGTTGTATTTAAAATAATTTGATTGTTTTGCAAAAAGTAAAAGAAGACTTTGCTTCCGTTAATTTTATGCTAATCCCTCACAAATAAATTTTTTATAGGATTCTCTAAACAACAGCAAAAGGATTTAAAAGATAGGCAAACATAAATAAAAAAACCATACAGCCCAACATAATATAGACCCTTTTTCGAAGGCGGTTAACGATCAGTAAGTGCCGCAAACGATGGCTTCACAAAACATATACATAGTTTAGAATTAGATTAATTTAACATGGGTCTGATAGAGTAATTTTCACTTGCTTCTGCCCACGTATTTTCGGTATAATAAGTAGCCTATTACCTAAGTTAGGCTTTGCTCTAAACGTACGCCAAATTTCATGTTAATCTGTTCAGTAGATTTGGAGATCCTATTTCACAAGCTTTCGGCTTTATAATATTATAGGAAGTAGGATAGGATGCAGTTACTTATATTTAAATGTGATCGGAGTGATCATGCAAAATTTAGGTTTTCTTGCTCAAGAGCGTGCGCGTTGATGTCTTTTGTATAGAAAATCAAATATCTCTGGCTGTCTAATAAATTACCCGCGGCTATTAACCTAACCCTCCTCCGTTGGTCGTCGGGTAAAAATTAGGAGTGGCACATATGAGTAATTAAATACCAGAACGTCTCCTAGCACAAGGTTTATTTAAATTTTGTATTTTTATCAAATTTATAATTATTCTGTGGTTTTACTACGTAGGTAAATGTGTCCAAAAAGCGGGAAAGCCACACGCAAATTTAGAGCAGAACACCCATCATTCAGACGAAAATTTATATTATATATTATAATTTTTATTTTTTATAATATTGTGATTTTTTTTGCTCTACATGTTTTGCTCGTATGATTCTCTGTATGCATATAATTTGTGAAATAATCAAGCTCTAAACCCATATTATTTAAGTTTGGTATTTTAAGTGATTATTTTATGTCTTGTGCGTCAAATATAAAAATAATAATAATAACATGACTTGAAAGTTATCAACTTTGCATTCACAACCGCACTGTCCATACAACCATAACGTACCATCTGAAAATGTGTTATTGTTTTAACTCGTTCTCAATTTTATAGTGCGCCGAGTTTACTGCTAACATTATTTAGTGCTTGTGGTTAGGGGACTACAATCACACAGTTTCTTGAAAGTGGTATGGCACCTACGATTATTTATGTTGGGTCTCGATCGAATCCCTTAAGGCGAATAGTAGGGTGGATAGTGGCGCCACTACATATTTAATTTTATAATTACGTTATACAAAGGAATTATCAAAAAATCGGACGGCGCGTAGACGATACATATCATAAGCTTTTTTTAAATGTATCTTTAATAGTCTTCACGTAACGTCTTAGACTCTACCAGAGGTACTACGAAAACCAACGTAAACACTGGTCTAACAAGCGTTTAGCATAACAGTGTCTAACTAGTTAGACATGGGTTTAACAAGAGTTTAACTATCGTTTAAACTATGTCTAAGCCATGTCTAACTGTGAATCGTCGTTAAAATGAATGAACGAATGAATAAATGAAAGAATTAACACTTTATTGTACAAGTAAATAAAGTTAATAAAAGTCTTATATCTAAATGACAAATTAACATTGTACAAAAGGCGGCCTTATCGCTGAGAGCGATTTCTCCCAGGCAACCTTAAACGCAGTTTTGTAGTAACGCTTTTGTTAAACAAGCGCACAACAGATGTCTAGCTTTTTTGTAGTACCGCTGTACTTGTTTAAATATAAATAGCCATATAAAAATATTCTTAGCCGCCTAATAAAATAATTCTATCAGTTTATATTGTAACGCCTGTAGAAATGAGTGGTACAAGCAGACCGTGATTCTATCAATGTTTTTATTTGATAAACCAGCCTCTTAACTTACCCAGGCATCAAATCTACGGAAGCAAATGTTAAGTTGCCATGGTAGAAAGAGATGTAGGTGTCATCATCATCATAAACAATCAATGTGATGCAGATAACGCTTCTGTCCCAAGACCCAACATCCTCAACAGCCTGTAGTGGTCCACTTCTGGACGCAGGCCTCCTCCTGATAAGCGCCTTATTGGCTTTTATCATATGAGGGTAATGCCCATAATCCCCACGCTGGGCATGCGGGTTCGGTGGTAGAATTGTTCTGCTGCTGCCCGCCCCCGGTGGTGGATATCCCTTAGTCGCCTCTTACGAAACCCGCGGGAAGAGTTGGGGTGGTGCCAATTCTAAGCCGGCACCACACAGACCCAACATGCGTAGGTAAACAGTGAGAAGATGAAAATTAAGGGATTCGATCGAAATCTCGATCGATTCCCTTAATTTTTACACTGTTTTTTAAGTTTCGTGGGACTAATCCTATAATTCCTTGGGGTAACATTTTTATGGGACCAGCTAGGGATCAGTCTCTATACAATAGCGAAAGAACAAAAAACATAAATACAACCGAACATAGAACATCCCCTTTTTTCGAAGTCGATTAATAAAATAAATACACATTCTTTCAACATATCGACCCTAAAGTAAGCAGAGCTCTTGTTATGGATACTAGAAGCCGTGATATAAATTAAACTTCACAACGTACTCAATAGTTACAGCCGTTTATGTCCGAATATTTTGTACCCCAACAAATACCGAACGTGTACAAACTATTTTGTCCCGCGGTGGGAATCGAACTCGCGTCGCAGGCAGCGCCCTTTTCACTTCACCACTAAGGTCGTCCGCCGATAAATCTACTCTCTGTGCCACGATAGAGGCTGCTTTCGTTTGTGATTCGATTCAGAATTAAACCACGACCTTATCTGGGACATGTCAATAAAACAGGTCTTCGTTTTTGAACGAAACATACATTCAGATCTCTGAGTAAGCTTTATCACGTAATCCCCATCGGCAGGTAGATTCAAAACCTTGTATTAACGCATTCACTGCCCAGCCACGGATACTGGCATCTGCGTCTTGTGCCATGTATGTGTTAGTATGCCGCATTCACTGCCCAGACACGGATACTGGCATCTGTATCTTAAGGCCACAAATGTATTAGTATAACGTATTCACTGCCCAGCCTCGGCGGCGGTGCGACCCGCAGGGGCGCGCCGCGGGGAGGCATGCCTACTGACATCTGCGTCTTGGGCCATGAATCAAATAAAATCAAATAGTTTATTTGCAAGAATACAAAATCACACTAATATTATAAATGCGAAAGTTTGGATGGATGGATGGATGTTTGTTACCTCTTCACGCCAAAACTACTGAACGGATCGGGCGGAAATTTTGTATACAGATAATTATAATCCTGGAATCAAACATAGGCTACTTTTTATCCCATAAATCAGTTCCCATGGGATAAAAATCACCTTTTAATGTTTCCATAGAAAAAACGCGTGCGAAGCCGCGGGTGGCAGCTAGTTATACAATATGTACTAGTATATGCCGCATTTTTTCTGTGGAAACGTTTAAAGGTGATTTCTATCCCACGGCAACTGATTTATGGGATAAAAAGTAGCCTATGTTTGATTCCAGGTTGAGAATTATCGTTTTTGAGAATTATCGTTTGCAAACGATAATTCTCATCCTGGAATCTTTTGTAGCGCGAAGGTATCGCGCTACAAAATCGCGCGACACAAGACGTGCTTCAAAATCGCGGATGTGGGGTAGACTCGCGTACTGTCAAACAATCTAAAACGTCACACTTATCGGAGAGATAAAACCACATCTGGCCCTTACAGTAGCAGGTAACTTTATTCCTCAGATAGGAGCTTTATTCGACACTTAAGTACTATCTGACTATTAAAAATCCAAAAATATCGCTATTCATCGAATAAAGGCTATCTGGTTGTTTATCTGAGGATTGAAAAATCGCCCCTACATTATTTGTCGATTTGAGACCCTTTTTTCACTAAATAATGCTTATTATTATACCTCAAACTAGACGCCAAGCAAATGAGTGTAAATTATTTGTGTCGTGGTTTGCTTACAAACATTCTACATCGAGTTAGGCTAGTGCATAGATACTTAAAGCTGGTATAAGTTATCATTTAGGTAGATATTTAAACAATCATGAATACAATGAGTGGTCCAGTTAACTGTACCAGCGAATATATTTTTAACGTGGTACGGTGATACAGTCAACAGAATGAATAAATAAATAAAAAATAATGCTGGACAATTCACAGAGCATTATCTAGCCCCAAGCTAAGCAGAGCTTGTGTTATGGGTACTAGATAAGTGATATGCATAATACAATACACTACCTACATAGATAGATATATTTTTTACTATACATAGAAAAACATCTAGAACCCCAGAACAAAATATCTGCAGATCGTACAAACATTTTGTCCTGAGGCGGGAATCGAACCGGCAACCTCCTGCGTCGCAGGCCTTCGCCAGGACCTTCGCCCGCTGCGCCACAGAGGTCGTCAATGAAAAAAGCTTGGTACCTACAGTTAACTGGACCACCGAAAAAATAAATTTCGGTGGTCCAGTCAACTGCACAAGCTGAACAGGACCACGGGCAACAAGCGAGACATTTCACACAGCATCCTCTGGCTCCAAAGTAAGCATATAAATACGTGCCCCGCGTCATCGAAATCACAACATTCTGCATCGCAAGCGGGACTTTGCCCGAGGTCACTGAGGTATATTTATTGCCACAATAAATGTTATCTTAAACAAAAGCTCATTCAACTTGCATTGCCCTGACCTCGAGGTCTCTAAAGAGTAGTTTACATGCAAAAGGGAGTCTCAAATTTGCAGATTTGGAAGGATTTCTTTAAATATTTCAAACTTAGCTTTCTTAAATGTCCTAGTAGGGTAAAGTCCGTACCCGCTGCCAAAAATCCGAACTTAAAAATCGCAATCAAGTATTGTTTTTTTTTTAAGATCAAGACTTTATTCACAAAGAAAATTACACTAGTATTTACAATTGAAGCAATTGAGCTAACTGCAGACTGTTGCAAACAATCTACAGGTAGCTCAACTGATCCATATCAATACCAGTCGGAAGCGAAATACTGGGAGTATTGATAGGTTCATTTAGTAAGTAGGTAGTACAGAAGTTTGTAGCTTTGATAATCTAAAAACTTCTCAACTGGATTGTGAAATTCGATAGGTGTACAGATAAGACATGTGAAATATACTGGTATCTTAGTGAGGCCAAATCCGTCGAGGGGTTTTTGAGGTAAAGGGGACCAAAGGGGGTAAAATCAATCAATTAATTGAAATTGGGTCTCATGGTACATTTCAAAATAGTAGATTGTTTGACTAGGGACTAAACAACTCTATGATTGAACGGAATGAGCGAAGCGAGCGAATTTCGCTTGGGTGATTTGGCTGTATGGTAAAATGGTCACTTCGAGCATAACTATCGCCTGTAACCGTTGCTCCGATTTGCGTGAAATAAGATAGGTCGATAGATAAGTAAAGCATTTATTCACAAAGAAAATTATACTAGTATTTACAATTGAAACAATTGAGCTAACTGCCGACTGTTGCAAACAGTCTACAGATAGCTCAACTGATCCATATCAACACCAGTCGGAAGCGTCCCCAAGACGCTGGCTGCATTGCCACGCTGTATGGCAATGCTGATACGCTGTGCCAGATATTCACCAGCTCTCGGGTCACACGTCGCTTCGACCAGACGCTCAGATAGTTTTTTGAAAACCCGAAGAGCCTCGGTACCCCACGGACCTAGGGTCTCGACTCCAAGGGGAGCAAATGTGTAGGCTCTGTCGAGACCTGCATATTTGCGCCTCTTGAGATCTTCGGCCAAATCTGCCGCCGCACCCGCCCTCACGGATGTCCTCGGAAGATGGGAAGGCGCAAGTGTGTCGACGCATGTAGCGTCCCACACAATGGGCCTCCCCAACTCCCATGGGACTAGTGTCATACCGTCGGGCCTCTTACCATCGTCACGCAACAGACCATTCGGTTCGAGAATAGCTGGTACGTTAACGGTGACAAAGGCCCGCCGGATGATGTCGTTAAGGCTAGCGTGGCGAGATATCCGACCAGCGGCCCTAGTGCACGATAATCCGTGATGACCAAGCTGTTCGACAGCAGTACCGCACTGGCATTGATGAGGCGCGCAACACCTTGCACCCAACCGGAGACATGTTGCGATACGGAAAGTTACGGGATCCAATAAAGTACCAGTGTTATATGAAGGAAATGCTTGCAACCAATGTCCTGACTCCCATTTAGAAACGGCCAGGAGGCGGGCACGATCTGCAGAGCTGGAGCACGTTTGTAACAAACAGTTCCGTGTCAACTCACACAGAGGCCCGTCCCATTGCCGTTGGGACAAAAGTGATTTTGGGGGAGCAGCATCGGGGCAAGCACTATGCCAAGCCGTTCGAGCTTCGTCTAAAAATGAAATTTTCAATGACATTCCAGGTGGGACCAAAAGAGAAGGATTTAAAATTTTTTCAACTAAAGAACTAGTGCTGTAGACAGAAGACAAGAACGCTGGTAGGGCTACACTTGAAATTTTGCGTATACCTAAGCCTCCCAATTTGACAGGCAGGGAGGCCTGCGACCATGCCTTGTCATCTAAATCGATATTCAAAACCGATGATAATGTATTCTTTATTATGTTGTCTAAGCCTTCCAAGAGCTCGCTGTGTTTCCACATTTGACTACATCTCAAAGAATACGTAAATTTAGGTACAAATAGACAGAACCGAATAATTGTAAAAGCCATATGACTATTAATTTTGAGCAGTCTGTCCGAATTTTTGTGGAAATTTTGAATTTTCTCATCTACAAATGACTGAAAAGACTCATCAAGAATTGGTGAACCAAGGAGTCGAAGTGAACATTTATCAACAACTGTAATGTTGGGGGCTAATGTATTGAATTTCTCAATGATATTGTTTTTGTCTACACAAGAGTCCGAAATAAAAAGCTCACACTTTGAAAAATTTAATTCCAAACCTATTTGTCGAAATTCGTCTGTGATGATTTTTAGATCATCAAAAACTGCGTTCACTTCTCCACCTAATGTTCCATCATCCAAATACCAAACATTAAGCTTGGATTGGAGACGTTGAATTATGGGTTGGATGGCAAGGCTAAATATGGCCGGACCAAGAGGGTCGCCCTGCTGACAGCCAACAGCGGACGAAATGACTTTATTCCTGTATATTAATTTTGATGGCGAACCGTAACATTGCCAAAGAAATGGGTAAATTTCTGGAATTTTGTCTTTAATTTCTTTTAGCAAGGCGCCCCTGTCTACGGAATTGAAGGCGTTTTTGACGTCTACCTTCAGAATTACCTCCCCATAATTTTGGTCTAAAAATGTACGAAGGGAATGTACTGCGGCCTCACATCCACCTCGCGAACCAAAGCCTAGCTGAATTGGTCGGAAATAGTCGCCTAAATAGTCGGCTTCTTTCCGACAGCAGACTTTAGCTGCGAGGCGGCGGTAGGTGGTGCCCACGGCTATGGGTCTTATTCCGCCATCCTTCTTTTTGAGTGCACAAAGATTCGCACCGTAAAGGAGTTCTGTGATCTCGCTATTGACTCGGCCTGACAACATCAGGTTGATCAGAGATGTCAAATCTTTCAGAAGGACTTCACCTGCATGGCCAGACCCGCCAGATAGAAGATCTTTTAGATGCTGTGGAGTCACAGCATCCAGGCCGCCGGCAGAGCCACTCTGAAATGATGTGACAGCTTTAAGCACATCCTCGCTGGTCGTGTCCACGGCGACATCACTCTCTTCCGGTGGATCGGGGAGTTGAATATTGGCCCCTGCGGATGGATGCTTACTCTCAAGAGATATGAGGGTAGCATCGTCATTTGGTGCCATCGTGTCATTTGAAAACATAATGCGCGAGGCACCTTTAATATCACCATCACTGAGTTTACTCTCTACAAGTCTGTATATAGTAGACTCAGCCAATGGTTGATTAGATTTCGAATTTTGTTGTGTGTCCTGATCAACAATTGAAATAGGCTGTCCTTCGCGTGCAGTGTACCTAACACAATTTTGTTTTATTCTAACCGTGATTGATGATTTGTTGGCCGTATCTTTTTTTACATGAAGTACGTTGTAAGGGAAAACTAATAAATGCTCCCAAGCTCGCTTGGTGTTATAAGAATAAGACTTAATAGATAAGACATCTGAAATATGCTGATATTTTAGTGAGGCCAAATCTGTCGAGTTGTTTTTGAGATTAGGGTGTCCAAGGGGGTTGGGGGCAAAATCAATCAATTAAATGAAATTGGGTCTCATGAGCAAGGTATGCTTAGGTACATTTCAAAATAGTAATTGTATTACGAGGGACTAAACCATCCCATGATACACTAGGTTTTTATACTCCCGAGCGCAGCGAGGGAGAGGATGACAAGACCTTATAATAGGTGGTTTTGGCCAGAGTTAAACACTCTACTTTTGCTGTTTTAATTTTCGCTTGATGACATTCTCAATTAATTTAAATACCTAGGCCACGTTCACCTTAAATTCATAAAACTTTTTTAGTGTCTTTGTTGCGTGCAACGCGAATTCTACAATGGAGCGAATCACCCTTCTTCAACTTGCAACTTCTTGTCTGAAATTACCATCCAAGAAACCTTGAAAAAAAAATATGATAAACCAGAAAATAAATCCTTCACGCATTCTCTCCCAAGCCAAGGGAGATAAGCCCATCATGTCCGTGGTCTAGTACGTACCTACGTGATCAGCAGAAGAAGCTCTACAACTTGCTCCAAGGGATCAAACTGTCATAACTCCGGAACCACCCGAGACAGACCCGAGACAGATCAGAAGAATGAGCTTTAATCACATGGAGCAATTTAGCTTGGTTTTGTCCTACAAAAGGAAATCCTACGAAAATAATTTAGATATTGAAGTGTAAAATTAGCTAGGTATGTCAGAGGCCTTAGTGATGTTCGAAAAGCAAATCAGGTTTTTACTGTTTTCTAGGTTCCTTCTATAAGTAATGAGGATCCACCAAATAGACTCAGTTTTGAGAGACCCATCGAATGAATTTTACTTTTCTATTTAAAAAATAAATAAAATATTCAGTGATTTTCGCTAATAATTTAGTCATAACTTCGTACGTAATGGTCCGATTTGGATAATTTAAAAAGATATATCATTCTTATGTCATAAAGAATATCGTGGGTACTTGTTCTATTGAAATTGCTATAACGTTACGGATCCTCATTGAGATAGCAGATAAGAAGTTTTGTGCACATTGTAACCCATTTGTTATGTTATGAGCCCACGCTAAAACAATTTTCCAATCAATTGTCGTTTTGGAGTCTATTGACATTAAGAGATATTTTACTTAAATCAACATTATGTCGATGGACTCCAAAACTACAATCGATCCAAGTTTCTTTAACATTACGGCCACACTATCGCGATAACGCGAAGATTTGCGCTGTCGCGACAAGTCTGGCCAAAAAGTTCGTCCTGTCGCGAAGCATCATCGCGGCAACAAATGCCCTTCGCGACGCTGTCGGTAAACTGCCGGACATCACAGGGTTTTGTCGCGAGTAAAGTTCGTGCGGTTGGCTACACTTCGCGCGCGCTTTGTTGAACGCGAGACGCCGAGCGGAGTGCACGTGTTGTGGTTGTGGCTGATTTGTGTTATTATTATTATTAACGTACGGAGTGACCTATGGAGTGGACAAATGATCGAATATTGTAATTTATCAAAAATTATGATGCTGAGCCTGTTTTGTGGAATACAAAAGAACCGAATCACAAAAAATATATGAATTATGACGCCATGAGCGCAACCGCCGCCATTTTGTCCGTAAAGTGAATTATCGCGATGTGAACTTGTTTTCCAATGTGGCCAAACACTTCGTCGTAGAACGAACACGAAGTTTTGTCGCGACAACGCGAAGACAAATTTTCACCTTGTAATGTGGCCGTAACATAAGCAAAGATTCATAGCAAATGGTGTACAATGTGTAAAACTTCTTATCTGCTATCGAAATTACGTACTTGTAGAACCCAGAAAATATATGAACCCGATTTTCTTTTCTAACGAACCTTATGGGTACTTATAGTAGGTATTATATTATCTGTGCAAGACTCAACGTTACGGGAATCGACTTACGAGGAATCGGCGTGCAAGGAACAATTCAGATTAAGGATAAGACAGATTCGTTTTATGACAAGGCATACTAATGGCTCTGATGTGCAAACGACAACTGAACACGTTATTAGAGTTATCTAACATCGTATAACTGAAGGTAGTTTATCAAAGTCATTACGCATGAGGTAGTAATTCCAATAGCGGTGTTTTGAGTTCACGAGTCGTCTTTATGATCTACTAGTTTATGGCCGCGGCTTCGCACGCGTTGTTTCTATGGTATGGTTTTGAGGTTATTTCTATCCCATGGGAACTGATTTATGGGATAAAACCTACGAACAAGTAGTAGGATAAAACGCCTATGTTTGATTCCAGGGTTAGACTTATCTGTATGCAAAATTTCAGCCTGATCCGTTCAGTAGTTTTGGCGTGAAGAGGTATCAAACATCCATCCATTCATACATCTATCCATCAAATATAGGCTATTTATCCCATTAATCAGTTCCCATGGGATAGAATTAACCTCAAAACGTTTCCATAGAAACAACGCGTGCGAAGCCGCGGGCAGAAGCTAGTATTAAAATATAAGGCGAAAGTTTGTGCCGTTATGCCGTTTTGAAGATGTTTGGCCGAAGACAACAGCAAAAATACTGAATGGATCGGGCTGAAATTTTGCACACAAATATCTGGACCTGGTATAACTTTAGACTAATAGGCTACTTTTTATTCCAACGCGTGCGAAGGTGCGGGCAGAAGCTAGTCAATAATGGGCCGTTAGTCCTGCGTCTTAGGTGCCCCGGTCGTGTCGAGTCGGTTTGCCGTCCCATCGAATTATCAAAGTGAAGGAATAGAGTGTGGAATAGAGTGTGACACTCTCTATTCACACACTGTCCTACACATGGCTAGTCTCCGTTGAAACTGGCGGCCGTGTCGTGGCCGAAATTCGACTAGGAGGACATCATGATATTATAATCATTGCACTTTTGTTACATACCTTTAGGTGAATTTAAAGTTATAGGTTTTCTAGTACCCATAACACAAGCTCTGCTTACATTGGGGCTAGATAATGCTGTGTGGATTGTCTAGCATTATTTTACTGACGATAGAACGTGATGAACACCCCTTAAAAAATGATTATTCCGGAAATCCTCCGAGGCCGTCCCCCACGCGGGGGATTTCCGGATTTTTAAAATAACGTTACAAAATTATAGGACACTAGGCAATCACCTCGCGGTTTCACCCGCGTAGTTTCCGTTCCCGTGGGAATTCCGGGATAAAATATAGCCTATGTCACTTCCTGAAACGTAAGGTTCCTAACGGTGAAATAATTTTTCAAATCGGTCGAGTATTTTGGAGCCTATTCAATACAAACAAACAAACAATCAAATCACTCCTCTTTATAATATTAGTATAGATTGGCGTCAATTCGAACATTGGCAAAACAAAAATAATTTGACAACACTAAAATGATTCCGTCCTTTTTATTTCGATGGTTATGAAAGGGACGGTAGGTACCATTTTTAGTCCTGTCAAATTAATTTAGTTTAGTTTTGACATCTGAATTGTGAATATCAATGTCAACGGTATCAGAAGTTTTATGTATTTTTAAGGTGAGACTTTTACAAGTACCTACTAAGTTTACGTATCGAATACTGATTTGTGAAGACAAATCGATAAGAAATCGATAGATCCCTATACGCTCAAACGATGGCGCATCAGGCGCACGCGACGATGACATGAATGATAAAAAGGTTTACGATTGGCGAATAAGGAAATCGATTTGAAAGCTTTATCGATTTTAACGGTTGTTTTAGTAACTAGCTCTTCGACCACGGTGTTGAGGAAAAAGAGCAACTTCGCATCTCTGCCTACACTACATAAACAAAATAAAACTTTTACAGAAACATTAAAACTAAGCCTATGATAGGTATGTATCACAAAATGCAAAATCGATTTTTGAAAATTCCTTCGTTTAACATAATGATAAAATAAAATAAATAATAAATAAATAAATAATGCTGGACAATTCACACAGCATTATCTAGCCCCAAGGTAAGCAGAGCTTGTGTTATGGGTACTAGATAACTGATATACTTAATACAATACACTACATAGATAGATATTTTTTATTATACATAGTAAACATCCAGAACGCCCTGGACAAATGTCTGCAGATTGTACAAACATTGGTCCCGTGGCGGGAATCGAACCCGCAACCTCCTGCGTCGCAGGCAGACCTTCGCCCGCTGCGCCACAGGGGTCGTCAATAGGTGGTGGCACTGATTTGGGTCGAGTTAGCCGCCTTAATGAGGGCGGGACGAATATAATTTGTATTCAGAAGGATGTCTTCGTAAATTTTTCTTCGCTTTTCATATTGTTTTCAGTCCCGCAAATCCCGCGGATCCCGCATGTGTACGTAATCCCGCATTACTGATCCCGCAAAAATGGTGCGGGATTGGATTTCCTACTTCCAACTAATGAAAATACTTTCCGCCAGGATTAAAATTCAAATCTGTTTGTACTTAATTTAATTGTGTAGGTATATGAATAAAACTCACATCTAGGTAAGTAAACAAACCGTTGAATAAATAAAATAGTAAAATAGTAATCACTGACCTAAGACGTATAACGGTAATTTAATAGTTAGGCGAGATCTTTGATTTTTTATACAAAAGACTTCAACGCGCACGCTCTTGAGCAAGAAAACCTAAATTTTGCATGATCACTCCGATCACATTTAAATACTAGTAGTTCTACGAACAGTAGACGTCGCGAACACTAACTTTTATCAACAATTAATTTATTTATTAATGCACTAAAGTAATTTAAAACGGGATATTTTGGTAGGTAGGTTCGATAGGTGTATTTTGAAAATAATCGAAATGGTTACCCTTTCAACCCCCCCCCCCCCCCACCCCCCCCCATTTCCGAAGATTGCATAGCGACCCATCTGAAATGTACCTAGGTATCAATAGATGGCGTTTATCCAGTTGTTGTTATTATTTAACCGACGACGATGATGGTGTATGCGGCCGCGCTATTTCATATAACTCTCGAAGTGTTACAAAGATGTTCTAATAGGTGGCGCTGTACTGTAAATGCTCTCTTGCATATTACTGCATTTTGCGGAGCTATTCTGCTCGTCATGCCGAAAATCCTCATCCGATCTTTACCAAATTTTTATAAGAACAGTTTAAAGTTATTACCTTTCAATTAAAAATACAATCATCAAAATCAGATCTCTTAAAGCAGAGATATTCCTAATCCGCCTTTTTGCCTTATTGTGGAAGAAGTACGCCCTTAATCAAAAAATCCCGACGACAATAAAATTCTATAAAATCATAGAATCTGTACACAAAGTTTCGTACCGATCGGTTGTAAAATACGACCTGTAGAGGAGTACGGACATACTGACAAAAACGCTTTTTTGGCCAGACCTGAAACGAAGACTTTCGTTCACTAACGTTCACGACGTCAATAAGTAACTGCATCCTATCCTACTTCCTATAATATTATAAAGCCGAAAGCTTGTGAAATAGGATCTCCAAATCTACTGAACAGATCAACATGAAATTTGGCGTACGTTTAGAGCAAAGCCTAACTTAGGTAATAGGCTACTTATTATACCGAAAATAAATGTGCAGAAGCTAGTCCTGCATAAATGAAAATTACTCTACCAGACCCATGTTAAATTAGCCAACATGGACACGGTCACCCATTCGGACGTTGCTTAATTTCGGTGATTGGTACTTAACGTCCTATAGCACGATAGCCGCTTAATTACCAAATTAATTTTATTTTTAGATATTTGTTGCTATAGCGGCAACAGTAATACACAACCTGTCAAATTCATGGACGTAATTACAAATTTCGATCAATGGTTTTTAGGTACCATTTAATGAACCAGGAATCGCTACTGTTTAGATATCGGGGTATAAAATGAAAGGTAATATATTAATCTTTACAGGGTGCGAAAATAACATAGGAGTCCTATACAATATTTTCACGTAAATACGTTTTTACCAACGCAAGAATCGCTGAAATTGTCGAAAAATGGGGTCTGGATAGGTACATAAATAGCCAATTCTGCTGCATATTTCAACATGAAAGTAATAAAAAAATGTGGCTTATATAGTCCTCTGTACGTCTTGGGTATTATTTTGTACCCAAATCAAATACTTTTTAATTTATGAGAAAGAATCGATAGCCGAAAATCCACCATGATTTTTCCATACATTTTTCTATGAAAAGGTTTCAGAACGCGCTGCACATAGACTCTATTTCATTTTATTTGTCAGTCGCGCGTCAGACGCGCTCATGGAAGCACGGGTATGTCGAATTTTTCCCTCTTTGCCCACCGTACACCTCGTGAGACCACCTGGGTGTGCAGCGGGAAGTTTTTTTTTACTACTGTTCACCTCTGAATCATACCGCTAAACATCTTTAAATTTATATTGGTGACGGACCACCTTGGACTGCAAGTACCTACAGGTGAACAGTCACCTCACTATTTTGTGTCATCATATTATGGCTCTGGGTGCAATTATATGTATATATACACACCCTTTCAGTCACAGAGTCGCCACGAACCCGCTCCCCCCCCGCTTCGCGGGGGTTGGACGGGCTTCGTTAGGAGTAAGTTAATGTTGACCCCCCCCCGCTTCGCGGGGGTGGGAGGCCTACAAGGGAAAACAAGTACCGTAAAACGGTAAAGTGGACGGTGGAAAATTTATATTTCCCACGGTACACCCAGGTGAACAACGGCGAACAGTAGTAAAAAAAAACTTCCCGCTGCACACCCAGGTGGTCTCACGAGGTGTACGGTGGGCAAAGAGGCGAATTTTTTGCAAATAATTAGAACGACAAAGTTCCAAAGAACCGTATGTGTGTTGTGTACTGTGACTTGATAACATTGACACTTTTTTGGACCGAAAGTATATGTGCCTAAATATGTATGATTTGGAAAAAGTCAACATCATCATCATTAGCATATAATTAAAGACCAGGGTAGAAGCCTTTAAAAATAATAAAAAGTGAAACAAATTCATAGTAGGATGAAACCCATTGGGAAAGGAGGAGAATAATACAAAAATGTTAGGAAAAATAATTTACGGGCGATCTGAGGTCGGGAAGGGGCAGGGGGTGAGTTTTAAGGGTAACAAACGGTTTATCTCGATTTCCGGCAAAACTACAAGTCCTATGGAAAAAAATCACACGGCAAAGTTGTAGGTAATAAAAAGATCTACAACTTTTGTTTAAGCACTTTTTTCAGATAACCTCAAAATTTATGTAAAAAATTCAAAAAACCAATTGTTTGGTTTTTTATTTTTCTTTTACAAAAGAATTTTTTTTTCACGAAATTTGGTGAAAACTTACCTTTTTATGTCCCAAATACACTGTAATTAATTTGATTTGAAATATTTATTTTTTCACCTTATTTTGACTCAATATCGAAAAAAGCACCCTCATTTTGAATCGAGAATTCACCCGTCAAAATATTAGCTTTTTTCAAAAAGTTGGTATGCTTTCTGTTTGTTGAAATCTCTACTTTCCGATGGTGTAAAAAAATTATATATTTCGATAGTAAATGTTCTCAGAAAATGCAAAAAACTGGAATATGATTTTTTGACGTGACAACGTCTTATAATTCGATAGAGCCGGCTGCACGCACGAAAAAACATGACGTCATTGGGCGTTACCTCGCTCTGAGGCGTTACCTCGCTCTGAGGCGTTACCTCGCTCTGAGGCGTTCCATGTAAGGCTTGAAGTGCACGCGAGGGCGCTCGACATCCGTCTCTCTCCTACTTGAGTGAGCGATGCGTCTGCGTGGACAGCTGCTATACTATAGTACATTTACATGTTTTGATCGAGTATCAAATGCTACCATTCCATCAGTATTTTCTTAAGACGTTGTCACGTTCAACTATCGTCAGTAAACCGACTTTACAGACAACCAATTTTTTTATTATTATATAAAATTTTGAGCTATTTACGTTGTTTTGAAAATTTGGAAAATTCTCCATTTCATTTTCATCTATAGGTTCGTTCTTACCAAATTACAAATTGAAGTGTCTGTTTCTAATGTCAAAATAATAGCTAGATGTTTAATTTCGTTGTTTTCTCTTAGCACCGAATTATGGAACGGTTTAGTGATAAGATGTTTTGGAACTTTGGATGTGTGGGACTTTCGTTGCTGACTGTACCTACCTCAGTTTTGTCAGGGTGTTATCATATAAGTTGATAAAGAATACGTAGACACCTATAAAATAAGGCGTAAATAATTATGTTAACATACTAGCGACTCCAAAGCCATCTCTTATTAAAGCAACTACAACTACCCCCTAGTTTCCAAGACGGTTAAGTTCTTTACTTTATCAAAACACAGTACTAAAATCGCTTGTTTATTATGATATTTTAACAATTAGGAATACTTTTACAAAAAAATACGCAGAACTGATGGCGCTCATTTTATTTTACAATAGACGAGAAAGTAGTAGTAGTTTGGGCGTTATACAAACAAAACGTTATAAAATTAAGTCCAATCTTAAACCCAGGCGTTTTACTATTGAGACGTTTGCACATTTAGACATTTAGCCACCAAGAACTTATGAAACTAAGGTGTTTTGCTTTTACAGTCGTTATGCAATCTAGTCCTTACGAACCTAACCCAATCAAATAAGCTTGCTATAACGACAAAAACCTGAAAATCGTAAATTTGTAGTTTATTAATTAAAAAAAACAAGTTTTGATTCTCTCCCTCGACCAAAATATACAGGGTACCTACTTCATGTTGACCTATAATCATAATATTTGGCAAAAAACAAGGTCTTACAATTAAACGGAACCCTTAGTGCGCGAGTCAGACTCGCACTTGACATTTTATTTTTATATCCCTGTTTGACAGCTACTCGACACGTCCACGACTACTAACAGTCTCGACTGTTGGTAGTCCAGTAGCTATCGTGATAGTAATCGAGAAGTCGACGTCTTGATCACGCCTTGCCGAGACTTGCCGTACCTACTCACTAATCTCCGAAGTACCTGGTACCTAGTTACCCATTAGTAGTAAATTGACAAAAGTTTGAAGCGCGATTCACACTCGCACTTGACGGATCTTGTTTATTTTATTATGCATAGAATAGATAAAAGATAAGTAACTTGCTATGCTATTGCAATTTTTTGTAGGTACCTACATCGATCCTACCAAAGCTTCAAGTATCAAGATTTGTTAGTTAATGTATAAAAACAAGCGTAAAGCGGCTTCAATGTGTGCGTGGAGTTTTTGTGTTAGTGTGCAGGCTCAGATTCCGAAATTTGAGCGAGTCAAATTTGTAATTACGTCCTTAAGAGATACAGCCTTGACAAACGTATAGCACAAATTGCCAAAAAGTCACGTTCTTTGAGAGCCCCCTTTAATTCTTATATTTATTATATATTATATTTTTATAATTTGTTGCTATAGCAGCGAGAGAAACACACTCTGTGAAATTTTTTCAACGGTCTACCTATGACCACCTATGACGGTTCATGAGATACAGCCAGCTGACAGACGGACGGACGGACAGACAGCAGAGGCTTAGTAATGGGGTACCGTTTTTTCACCCTTTAGGTACGGAACCTTAAAAAGCTCTTCATAAGGCACGAATAGTAATAGGTACCGGCAGGTCCCAGTTTATTTTTACCTTATAATAACCGACAAGAAAGTTCATTCCACAGCCTCATATTAAAGATTTGTACATTGGTATAATTTATCAATTCCTTGTTAAGTAATTGTTGAAGCCTTGATTTACTCTTAACCCGGGTTTCTACCGCGAGCGGAGCGGACTGCATACTTGCATTTCACAAATAGTCGAGCGGAAAGAACTGAGCGAAAAAAGGGTTGAAATAACTCTGCTTCCATTTCCGGTCATTACTCTTTCTCATAAGACTCCGGTTGTAGTTGGCCAGGAAAATAGAGGCAGGCAGCGAGTTCCAATCCTTAGCGGTACGAATTATATTTTGCCAATTAAATCAATGAGGTACCGCCGACCAATTATATAAGAACAAACAAACAACCAACCAATGATAGTGATGGAATCTGCAGAACCCCACCGCCCGCTACTGAAATGTCCAATCCAGGTTCGGCTTAGGCACAAAAACATATAAATCATCAGAGGAAGACTCACAGAAGAAACACAAAGGGTCTAGTAGGTACTAGTAGGTAACTTATCATAAATAAATAAAATAAATTAGTTAAATTAGGTACCGTAAAACGACTCCTACTAATATTGTAAATGCGAAAGTTTGTGTGAATGTTTGTTACCACGTAACCCCGTAACTACTTAACCGATTTAAGTAATATTTGGTGTGTGCATAGTTTAGGTTCTAAAATAACACGGAAACTAATTTTCAAAAATAAGCCTCTAAGGTGGTTGAAAAGGGTGGTAAAGATTGTAAGGAAAATTATTATTCCTTGGTTCGATTCACTCAAAACTCGGTATAAATAAACCTTAAAGTAAATAATAAATCACGTATTTTTTGTTCCTACAAAACTTTCCCAAGGAGGTGTGAAATAAATTTCTGAAAGATCCACGCGGGCGAAACCGTAAGACGCAGCTTGTATGAAATATTTAAAAACTCTCGAAGTAACGACTCCCTTCGTTCTGATTACGAGCCTGCTTGACCTGTAACACATACCTACCTACAAGTAGGACGACCTAACAGGTCCTGTCTTTCGAACTTCATTCCAAACAAATCTTTAGTAACATTTACTAACTTTATTTACTAAATGTAAATAATTAAAATTTTACTACAAGTATAAACTATCGTAGTTTGACGAATTCATGATGAATACCATAAGCGGATTTACTTCGAACCTAGTTGCGATGAAACGTTGGTGTTCTTTGAACACAAACTAGGTTCCCAGTTAATCCGCTAACATTATTTTTTTACACGTAATAATTTTATATAAAACGACAAGTGCGAGTCGGACTCGTGCACTGAGGGGTCCGTATGATTGTAAGGTCTTACAAATAGCTGGTTTCTTGCCAAATATCATCATTTTAGGTCAACGGGAAGTAGATAGGTAGGTACCCCTAAAGGTTTTGGTCCATGGCAAGAATCAAAAAATTTTTTTTCTGACTACAAAAAATTTCAACTCGATAACTCCACACGTTCCTAAGAAAAGAGGGTTGACAGACGGACAGACAGACAGACGGACGACAAAGCGATCCTTTAAGGGTTCCTTTATTCCTTTTGAGGTACGGAACCCTAAAAACTATCTACTGCTTAGTAGTTTTACAGATCGCCAAGTAGGTCTGACGACGTCGCATATTGAATCTATGGGTTATCTAGGTTTGACGTTACCGAGGTCATGTCTTGTTGTTCTTGCTCCGGGACCTCGCGAAAAAACTTTTCATTATACGTTTGCTTGAATTCTTTAGCACATGGAATAATCATTTCGTAGTATAGAGGCGGTATGTTCTTGTAGATACTTTGATGTCCACTGAATCTAAGTTTAATAGTGAAATACACGTAATCATCTGTTTCAGTTGGGGTTGCGTGACATAATTTAACAAAAAAACATACTCGAGATCTTTCTGGAATCGTAACTTCTAGTGGATCAACGCGAAAAAGTTTTTTCATTTTTGTGGTTAGCTTTACTTTAACATTAACACCATAAATATTATGCGTATTTATTATCGTAAAGTGGTCTCTACAATATCCGTGAGTAATGGACGGGGTTGACATGTCAAAGATATTCGGTTCTACCCGAACAGGGTGCGAAAGAACTTCAGCAAATATTTTTGTTGGCTTTGTAAATAAAAGTAGGTCTGGGCCAGCATCTTCACACTCAAAATCATAACAGCATTGATGATATCCTATATGTTCGGCTTTGGTGAAATATACAGGAACATGCCGCTTTTCAAATGGTTTTAGATATAAATAAGTATGTTTAAATACGAACGGCTCTAGACTTAACTCAATCGCTTCTAAAATTAAAAACGCTATAAAGTCTTCCACATGGTCTGACTCAATTGCAGCTGTATTCGGTATGATAGCAGATACATTCTGATTAGACTGCTTGAACAC
Source organism: Eupithecia subfuscata (assembly GCA_963564075.1). Taxonomy (NCBI): domain Eukaryota; kingdom Metazoa; phylum Arthropoda; class Insecta; order Lepidoptera; family Geometridae; genus Eupithecia; species Eupithecia subfuscata. Next base: position 7,422,923 of record OY751114.1, read on the forward strand.
CTGTGTCTCGATTTCACTGTCTGCGTTTCTTTTAACCAAACTACCAGTGGCTGGTGCATTTACTTTTTCAGAAAAGACGGTTAAACTTTTCTCTTCGTTGGAGAAATCATAACAACGTTTTACTACATGCACGTGATAACCAACACGATCATTGTTTACAATTTTTACGTTTGCTTTAGGAAACCCGCATTTTTTATTGATGTGCCAAGAATATGCTGGTGTAATACTAACAGTTTCGGGAATAAATATTTTACCTCTAATGTTAATTAGACTTTTAATGGGTATCAGTAATGCTTGACAAGGCCCCTTCAAAACGACGTTAGGTGCTACCCTGAAATAAAGGCTTGATGGTAAAAAGTTTTCGATTGTTACAAGCTTAAATACCATTTTAAAAGTTATCGCTATGCCAGGGTATAGTTTGAATGCAGACAGTGGAGTTATTTTTATATGTTTAAAAGGATTTTCGTCAGTGACACATTTGAATTGAATATGAACGAATTCAGTTGAGATGTTTACTAATTTAAAAGTTATGATTTGCTGGGCTAGCGTTGCCTCTGTAATAATAATTTCTTTAAATCGTATAACCGAGGTTGGTTCCAGTAATAACCACTCTTGAATGTTTTCATTTTCGTTTGTAAAATTTGCATCTAATTCGATTGCTGCTTTGTAACTCAAAGTACTATCTTTAGACATCAGTGGAGATACAAGTTTATGCGGATTAGTGCAAAGGTTTGCAGGCAGATGTGATTTTATTTCTTCTGAAGAAAGTGTTAATTCAGGTAAATCCAAGATTTCTGATGATTTAATTTCTGTGTTTTGATGCGGAGTGAGATTGCTCATTCTTTCAAATGTGTCTTCGGCATCTAATGTATAAATTTCATTCGAGACCCGGATTTTTCGATTTTTCTCAGGTTTTATAGCTTCCCATTTTTGAGCAGTCTTGGCTAGATCGGCGTTCCGCTCAAACGGAGAAGGCCTTGTGATCTCTACATATATTTTGTTTATTATAGAAGCTTTCTTGAACTTACTTGCTTGTACTTTTCTTTTTAAGTCTCTTGTTGAAACGTGTAACCTACGTATTAATTCCTTCCATTGTGGAATGGACCTGAAATCTATTCCAAACTTTTTTTCAATAGATTTTATATAATTCTCTACATCAAAGCCGTATTCATTGTCGTCTCTTATGCGCAAATGGGTACATTTCGACTTTTGCATGGTAAATATTCTTGTATAGGAGGATCTTATTAAAATTTATGCAGTGATAAACATTGTTTGACATCATTCAGAATGAGTACTATGATTTGACATTTGACTTTTGATGAGAGCTTTGTAAACCTCCTTGCATTTGAACGCCTATGAGCTGTTGCATGCGGCTTTGCACTGCACTTTTAGCATTTTGACATTTCTATTCCCAATAAATAAAAAATCATGGATTGCCTACAAAGAGTTAGGAAATTATTGTATGGAGGATGGTAATTTAGTTATTTTTTTCAAAATTGGCGCGCACAATAAATGTTAATTATATATTTGGATAGAAGACACTAATGCAAATAAAAAATGTTATACAGGATGGCACATTTAGATCGGTCAATATGGGAAAGTCTATAAGACATACAAAGATCTCTTCTTAGGAACCATGTCATCGATTTTAGTAACAAGAAAAACTGCATCCATACTTCGCACCCGGAAGTTTTGAATCGCACTCGGAAGATTTGAAAAATTAAACTAACACTAGGTACATATTTATATTTAGATATTATGTCAGTTTGACGTTTGTTTTCTTTCTTGTTTTGGTTGGACTTTGATGTTACTTCGTTTGTTGTGTTTTGCAGCGAGTAATTGCATAATTCTTGTAAATGTCCTCGGAAGAGGAAAGCGAGGTTCATCTAGAGCAACCTACCAAAATATTATTTATTTTGGAAAATATACAGGGTTATTGGTTATTCACTGACACTACGTGAACTGTAGGTTCTGCCCATCATCACGAACACGTTTGTGAAGACGCCAGGTCTTCATTCTTATTTTTTTTGTAAATCGCCTGACAAACAACCTAACATAATGTCCGAAACCTAACTAATTACTAAATACCGATCTGCCACTCCTATTTAAATCCACATAATCATCATTGGGTTATTTTACATCTATGCAAGATGATTTAAGTGGCATTAGCCTGGCTGGGAGACTGCCGAACACACACACATACCCACTGATAATTCAGGGCAGAGCCGTTTTGAGGTTTAGTTTCAAAGAAAACCCCTATAATGACCGATTTTTGAATGGAGGGGGTACTTATTAACATCATTCCCTTTCCACCAATTTTAAGAATTGAGACCTGGCGACTACCCACCAGTTAACATAGTGTCAGTGAATTACCAATAACCCTGTATATTCTTTATAAATAAATACGTTTTTCTTTGATTTCTATCCTTAATGTACGTACCTTCTTTTTAAGGATCAAAAAATTAATTTAGGAATTATTAAGTCATTATCGTTAGGAGATTGCATGTTATTTCCCTGTTTATCATGGATACTGCTTGTTTTTTACCTGTGTTTTCTGACTTGGTTCAGTTTTTTTAGTTAACTCAATAAGCTTATCAATAAGCATAAGAAAAAAAAGGCTCTTTTGTATTACACGCCCAAAACAAATATATTATTTTCTTAATAAATTCATATTTTTTTATTTTAAGTTTATATGTTCTTTTTTGTATGGTTTCAAAGTTGAATTTTCCATTTTCTCAGTTCATTGTCTTTGTGACATGACATGTTTTCCCCCTGTACCCTTCATATAGATTTAGGGACTTCCATTTTTTTGTTTCGAAAGGTATATACTCAGTTGTGTACTAGTATAGTATTATAATATCTGTGGTAGATGGAAATAAAATTCCGCCCATGTAACTGGAGGTCCCCGCGGAAAATTTCTTCCACGTGAACAACTGGTTGTCAAGTTGTCTGGGCGGAACAAACCTAGTTCAACAACATAATGAAAAGTAGAACCTAGTTCAACAACAGTATTTTGTCCACAGGTTGGCAATGGACACATCCTTGCCCCGTGTTATCCTAAGCATAACGTTAGCAGTATTGCTACCAATGGCGTCTCCAGATGGATTAGCCAAGGAAAACATACCCCACTCTCGGCAGAAGCGGATATTATGGATCACGAATGATGGAAGACTGGCTCTACCTCCAGGGACGTCTCTGGCGGTCACACCGTCGCTGTCTATGCCTCTAGTCAGGCATCCACCGAGAGGCTTCCTGGCGAATATGACGACTAGCTTTCAATTTTCCAGTGAGTATTTGAGTCTAGGTTGGGTAGGGGGAAATTCTTAGGTAGGTATAGCTGCGTGGGAAAACGTAGTTTAATTTCGGAATATCTTGAAATGAGATACTGGTTGCTTAAAAATTTATGTATATACAGGGTGTCACGAAACATGTGTCCTTAGCCGAAAGGGGGGATGCGAATTTTTTATTTATTAACTTCTATTTTTCTTTGTATTTATGTTCTTTTTCGCGTATTTTTACAATAGTTACATGTAGGTACTTAACGTATTTATTGATAAATTTTATTTGTTTTTTTTTTTTATAATACTGAATGATTTTGTATAATTTTAATTCATAGCAATGTTATTTAGACAATAACCATTGTAATGTAGTAGATATTATGTATACTTATCCTATTTTATTAGATATTGAATTGGTAGGTAGGTGAGATATTGTGTTTTAATATAGGTTTCGCTGCTGTATCACACACAATTTAACATTCGGACTTCTATGTCAACGCAATCAAAAGTTACAGCCGATTATGTCCGAATGATTTGAAATTTCCAAGGGAATCACATGCACACAAAACCTATAGGGTACTTCCTGTTAAGCTAGAAACTTGATATTTGGCAAGAAACAAGGTCTTACAATTATACGGAACTCTTGGTGCGCGAGTCCGACTCGTACGTGACGTTTTATTTTAATTTGGAATCCAAAATAGGTACAATAGGTACAGGAGGAGTAATCGGTACAAAATAGGTGCAAAGTAAATAACGGCGCGTCGCGTTGCGATGTTGCTCAGCTTAAAAATATTCTATCACGCATTTATCCATCAGCTCATTCATATAGGATATTCTATCACCCAGTGGCTTAGACCACAAGACTTTTGAGTAAGCCTAGCGGTGTCAACTCATGGCCTAGATTTTATTATTAAAGCGAACGCAGCTCAAAGGGAATTAATTATTCTATTACCTACCTAACGTTTCGCGTTAATGTCATTATTTCCTTGCTTGTACTACTGGTATAGTATTATAATATCTGCACTTGTACTAAACCAGAGGGGTGAGTCCGGTTGACGACAGCATCGGGACATGACCGTGAAGTTTCCGTTTCTTATGGAATTTGGTACAGCGCCTCACAAAGATCTTGATATTACTATAGATTGAGTGATGACAGATATCATTGATATGAAGAATCTACAGAGTAAGGTTTTTTGTTATTATAGTGCGTAACCCCACACTAAGGGTAATTTCTAAGAAATCAAATAATATCGCAAAAATTTTCGACTTCGACGGGACTTGAACCCGCGTCCTCCCCTAACAGGGGAGGACGCGGGTTCAAGTCCCGTCGAAGTCGAAAATTTTTGCGATATTATTTGATTTCTTATCTACAGAGTAGGTGACAACACAGAGCCCTGTGGGACCCCAGCTCATTATAACAATTTCACCTACCAATTATAATAGTTCTTGACTATCGATGTCTTTGCACTGCACGTGCGAACAGGGAACTACGCAAATCCCATACAAAAATGAGACGTCACGATCACTTTTCGAGACTATCGTCAACCGGACTCAGGGCCCAGACAGTGTATAAAGAAAACGTTTGACGTTTTTCAGTTGATTTCGACAAACTTGGCCTAACCGATAATGAGAACCCATATGGAGACCTACCACCATTTCTGGGGCGATCCATGGGAAGTGCTGCAGTGAATCTAATGGCAGACTACTTAGGGCAGTACATGGCGAGGAGAAGAGGAAAGCGAGAAGTTGCTATCGATCCTAAAACGGAAGAAGCTGCGCTAGACAGGCTGCATGGAGGAGAGAGGTACCGTAAAATCTTCATTCATATTGTTAGTTACGAAGATGGAGCGCGCGTAATTTATTTATTTAATTAATTAATTAATTTAGGGAAACTAGTACCTAGCAGAAACAGAGAAGGCAAGCCATTAATAGGAACATAATATGACGTCTTTGTTACGATGATCGTGGAAATCCATGAGGTAGTATCTGACAATTACCACTAGATTATTACTAAATGGGTCTGGACTGGACCCACACGAAGTCCGTATAATCAAAGACCACACACAAAACCCATCAGTACAAAAACGATCAGCTATATTAGTTACCACGTGGACCACAGCAGTTTTAGTAGTCGTTACTTTCACCTTCCGGAACATCAGGGATTCCATACACGGAGACTGGCAGTCGCAGGAAGTGAGGAATTGGAAGCATAGAAATTCAACGAGCGATTCGAAATCTGGCGACTATTGCATAAGGAACGGTCCTTCTAATTCTAACGTATTTATTAATTAGCACAATTGCATTTGCCCCGATTATATTTATGTGAATACTTGTTTAAGGCCACCACCTATTTAATTTAACTAGTAGTTCTACGAACAGTAGACGTCGCGAACACTAACTTTTTTCAACAATTAATTTACTTAATACTTAATGTACTAAAGTAATTTTATTTAAAACGGGATATTTTGGTACCTAGGTAGGTACCTATATAATTAGAACTTCTGTGGGGTTCATACCTACTTTATTGAAATAATGCCCACCGTGCAAGAATAGGCGTCTGTTTCTCCTGAACGGATTCAATCTTGTTTGTGGGTAGGGTAGGTGAGGTAGGTAAGGTGCACTTGGAAAGGTAGGTAGGTTTTACAGATCACTTCACTTGCGATACGATTGTTGTCGGAATTTTTGAACGAAATGTTGCACAAACACATCAACCATTAGACCAATTGTCCATACAAAGTACGTAAGTTACGTTCCTCAGCAAAGCTCGAAATTCTGTACCTAGTATCAATAGATGGCGTTGATCCATCAGCCCAAAGTTTTTGTTATTATTTAACCGACGACGACGGTGTATGCGGCCGCGCTATTTCATATAATTCTCGAAGTGTTACAAAGATGTTCTAATAGGTGGCGCTGTACTGTAAATGCTCTCTTGCATCCCAACAAACATTTCAGTCATATAAGTACAAGTTACGCTACTCAAAATGGTATAAACATCGCATTGAAGTAATTTTTGCGTGTTATATCACTTAGTGCCTCTTATCTTTATACAACTTCTAGTCGTATATAGACATCATTATTAACTTCTATACGACTGTTTATACGACAATTATACAACTTTCAGTAGTAAAACCACTGCTGAAATATTAGTAACGTCTATACGACTTTTACATCGACTTTTACATATTACTGCATTTTGCGAAGCTATTCTGCTCGTCATGCCGAAAATCCTCATCAGATCTTTACCAAATTTTTATGAGAACAGTATAAAGTTATGACCTTTCAATTAAAAGTACAATCATCAAAATCAGATCTCTTAAAGCGGAGATATTCCAAATCCGCCTTTTTGCCTTATTGTGGAAGAAGTACGCCTTTAATCAAAAAATCCCGACGACAATAAAATTCTATAAAATCATAGAATCTGTACACAAAGTTTCATACCGATCGGTTGTAAAATACGACCTGTAGAGGAGTACGGACATACTGACAAAATAGCCATTTTGGCCAGACCTGAAACGGAGACTTTCGTTCATTTCATTCACGACGTCAATTATAGAGATTTTTATACCCATAATCCCCACGCATGGCATGCGGGTTGGGGATCGCAGATGCAACCAACGCTACTGCCCGGTAACAGTCAAGGGATTTAGAGGATTGAGATTTAGGCCTGTGTTCGGCAGTAAACTAGTATGACCTGATGATTGCGAGATAAGAGAGTGCCTGGCATGGCAGGTCGGCTTAATCAAAACACTCTTGTCAAAGAAGCCAGACGTATCCCAAATTAACTTTTAGAACAGAGCAATTATTACAATCTATTTAAAGATATCATTTTATTACAATCTATTTAAATATATATTAATTTATATATTTTCAGAGCGCTAATGTATGGAATTGCGGAAGACATGCTGGAGAACTACGGTATATCGGGCAAGGAATGTCTACTGCGGACGATATGCGAAGTACAAGCGCATCCTTTGACTAACTTCGGATTTTTTGGCGAGGTTTTGAAGCTGTTTTTTACGTGAGTACCTATCTTTTGGGTCGTGTGGTGCCGGCTTAGAATTTGCACCGCTCCAACTCTTCCTGCGGGTGACGTAAGAGGCGACTAAGGGATATCCACCAGGGGCAGGCAGCAGCGCCCCTGCAGAACAATTCTACTACCGAACTACGATTCCCAACCTGCATGCCCAGCGTGGTGATTATGGGCACTACCCCTCATATGATATAAGCTAATAAAGCGCTTATCAGGAGGATGCCTGCCTGCCGCAATGGCCCAGTATAGGCTGATAGTGTAAATGTTCTTTTTGTCAATCATCATTAAAGAGGGAAGATACCTATAAGTAATTATTAAACATTTCTTGAATTCTTCTTATGTTTATGATAGTCAAAGCAAGGCAAGAAATAATAAGTACCGGTTGGTAGGTAAGTACCTGCCTAAAATAATCTTTGAAAAGACTATAAAGCAATTATTTATTTGACGACCGATGTGGTGCGGTGGACGAAGGTCCGCCTGCGGCGCAGAAGGTTGCGGGTTCGATTCCCGCCTTGGGACAAATGTTTGTACGATCTACAAACATTTGTTTTAGGTGTTCTGGTCGTTTCTATGTATAATAAAAATATCTATCTATGTAATGTATTATATTATGTATATCAGTCATCTAGTACCCATAACACAAGCTCTGCTTAGCTTGGGGCTAGATGATGTTGTGTGGATTGTCCAGCATTATTTATTTATTATTAAATGTAAGAAGCATGTTCGCAGTATGGATGAATTAAGGGGTTTAATAAAATTAAATTTACAGGTTCGTAAGTATGTGCCCGTGCTAATCTTTTAATTAATTTAGATGATTACAGCATTAACGTAGTGTCAAGCATGTAAGTCGTATAATAGGTATAGCTGTTATTTGATACGGGCGTGCGTTCAAAAAAATAAAGTTTTCAATTATATTTTTGATTAACTTTTATTGTTTGAACTTTTATTATATTTTGAACAAAAGAGGCAGGGTGTATGTACTTATGTTTTTTATGTATGTTCGTCGATTTCTCCGTCAATTATGGACCAGTTTTGAAAATTATTTCGCTATTTTATGAAGAATAATCCCAAGGTGGTCCCATAAAAAGTCCCAAAAAGAAAATATTTCCCGAGGGATCAGTATTTTTTCCGTAAAATACTAAGTATTTTGATGTCGGTTTTTAGTTTTTTCAAGACAATCAAATTATATTTTCTGCAAATCTATTCTCTAATGATAACAAAAACCTTTATTAATTTTATTATGGTGCGAAAACAGGGTTACAAGAAAGTAGCGCATTATTTTTTTGAGTACCTACCACCCAATTCATCAAGAATGAAAAACACATTTACTTATAACTATGTAGAGCAAAACTCAATCTCAGTTCTTGTCCGTATTTCCAAGGGCAAAACTAGGGGATCTGTTAGATTGAAGGTCATAGGTATTGTATTATAACATTTTTTTGTTTTCAGGCCAAGTAAATCTCCATACTCATTGCTTCTACAAGAGTACGTGGATGCACAGAGAGCAGGGGAATCTGGAGGCGAATGTTGGCCGTACTACCGTCTGTGCCCGAAGAGCTTATTCCGGCCAGCTTCGAACAAATACTCGTAAGTATTTCGTTAAGATTTAATGCGAAACCAACTGGGGGAAGACACCACACTCGATAGACCGACTAATGGTAGTTAAAGTGGTAGTTAAAGGTTGCAGCGAGTTAAAGTGGCACAGGACCGATATTTTTAGCTGGTTTTGGGGAGGCATACCTATTATGTTCAGATATGATGATGAACAAAATGTCCCACTTGTACTTGTAACCGCCATTTTTGGCCTTTATTTTATTCTGTATGTATGTATTAAGGACGCTCATAATTAAGGGAATGTTATCCTCCTTACAGAAGATCAATGAATAAAAAATATCATAAGAGAAAACCGAAGCTTCGCAATATTCTAAAGTAGAGCAAGGCTAAATATAATAAGGAGCTCCTAAATATTAAACATATTTAGGAGTCGACGTAGCTGCTTAAAATATTTAGGAGTTGATGTAGGTAACGAGTTGATGACGAAGGAATGAATGAGCAAGGTTTAAGGAAGTGATAAAATCGATGGGAGCTCCTTCTTTGAAATACGGATTTACTTTGGGTAGCAAATAAAATAAACAAGCTGTTAGACTTTGCTGTTCTGAATATTAAATGTATCACAACAACCAATGGTCTCTTGGATATTTCAAAAGGTTTATATTTTTCAGAAAAGACGCGGAAAATCAACATAGAAGACAAGAATACGACACCAATCAAATAGACGAGAACAAAATCGAAGAAGATGTCGCAATGTAGTAGATGAATCTTATTTTATGTAGACAAGAAATTATTCCAAATGTAGTGGTAGTTCCAACCAAAGTTGATTGTTATTATTAGTTTTTGATAACGAACCTTATTTATTAGTTTAATAAGTGCCATTCTCTAATGTTTCTTCAGACCTACTTATACTTAATACATAGAGCGTTTACTTGCTTCAAACTCTTTTTGTTGTAATATATTGTGCAATTGCATTTAAAAGTCCTATGTAGGTTTGTTTTTTAGAACATTTGTTATTAAGTAAGTATTTATTTATTAATTTAAGTAATAAACAATGTTTTTAAACCAGATTGTTAAAATTTTTAGACTGCCCCAGGGAAATGAGTTCGGACTTTTCTTATTTCATCATCCTTTAAAACTTCCTACTAATCCTACTATCCTACTAATATTATAAAGCCGAAAGTTTGTGAAATCTGAATTTTTGTTAGATAGGATCTCCAAAACTACTGAACAGATTAAGATGAAATTTGGTGTACGTGTAGAGCAAAGCCTAAGTTAGATATAGGCTACTTATTATACCGAAAATACGCGTGCAAAGCTGCGGGCAGAAGCTAGTCTATACTAATACTATAATGAGGAAAGATTTGATTGTTTGTTTGTATAGAATAGGGTTCGAAACTACTGGACCGATTTGAAAAATTCTTTCACCGTTAGGAAGCTTACTTTTCAGGGAGTGAGATAGGCTATATTTTATCCCGGAATTCTCACGGGAACGGGAACTACGTGGGTGAAACCGCGAGGCGATCGTCTAGTCTTTTATATAGACATAACCATGTAAGTACATCAGTTGAAATACAAGAGGGAAGGGGAGAGGCTAACGGGAGGAAAACGCGTAAGAGCTCCGGTAGAGGGCGAGTCAATGTTACCAACTAAGCGTGTATTTTGCTTATTTTGTCCTATTGACATCAATAACTTTCGAGTTTTCGGCTTTTCTCAAACTCTCAATAGATAAAACCGATAGAATAAAATTTAGAATAATCTCTATTTTAGTCAACCATCCATAAACATTAGTCACATTCTGCATGGAATATAAACACAAAGCACGCAAGTATTCAAAGACAAGGTCAAGTCAAGGTCTTGTGCCAAAAATAAATGACTAAATATGAAAACCAGCACTGTGATTATGCCTGATACCTATTTAGCATCTTATTCATTCGTGAGTTGGAAACTTTATTAACTTCGAGTCAAATCTTTGCTATGATTATGGTAATATACCTTCTGTCCAAGGAAATCAACACAGTATTGGGTATTTCGAGTTCAAGTGACAGAGTTTGATGTTTCAGGTACATTATGTGATGTTTTTCTTGATTTTGTTAAGCACGATGCCGAAAATGGGAACTGCCAAGCGGAGCTATTCCGATCAAAGCATCAGAGGATATGTTACAGAGGTAAATAAAGTTTTATTTGGAATTTTTTTATGCACATCATTCAGATGATTGTAAACTAAACAGTTTCCAGTATTTTGTAGAGAAAGGAAACCAAAAAAAAGACAGATCTTTTCGTGTCTCCAGAAGGAAGTACCTAAATCTAGGTCATCGATTACTAGACAATAGTAAGAAATCTAGTCAAAATATGTGTTCTTGTGAATTTAAGGTTTAACATAAGGAACTAGTGGTTTAAAGTGCATATTTGTCAACAGAGAACATGCTGGTGGAACGAAATATGCAAGGAAGAGTTCCAAACTCTATTCAGATGTAAATGTCCATCGTGGTCTTACTGTCGCAGCCCCGGGAGATATTACAACGCAATCTGCTCAATGACAGAAACTGGTTACATCTGGGATCAACCCAACTCAGAGTTCAAAAATGGGCAATAATTTAAAAATGTACCCAATTGCATTAGAGAGAGTGAGGGAACAGGTATTGAAAGCTCGCTTATGATCGTTGCCGTTCGTGAGAATGTGCCAAATCCAAGCAACGATCCATTTCGAGACTGATAAAGAAATTAAATTTCAATATTTTCGTATTTTAGAAATTATTTCAATCAAATCTCTGACAAAATTTTATGGCTTGTGTCACTCGAAATGTTAATAATTCGGGTTGTGTGTGAATAAATGATGTAAGTATACAATTTATGAAGTTTGATTTGAGTGGCTCTCTTCCGACCTTGATATTGCGGGAAGGCAGTCCACGCATGCGTACTAGACTAGGAGCAGTAAGATATAATCGATACGCCTTTAGAACGCAGCAATCGTGGTTCAACACTCATACTCAGATCACAACAAATATCGAGATGTTGGGTTTTGTGCTGTTCGTTTTTGCATTTGGTGCTATTCAATGCGAGCCCGAAACCGTGCGAGATAATTTTGACTACTTCAATTATGGCGCAAATGAAGATGTCCTGAAAAATCTAGACCTGCACTTGGTAAGCAAAACAGTTCTCTGTTACTTTAAACACTACTAAATTTTCATCTAGCACGAAAATATTGTAAAAGCAATGATTATTTCGGATGATTTACAGCCTAAAGACGATATAGTACTGAGACCGCAAGAAGTCAAGAACTGGCCACAACAGTCGCTCAATGTTGGGCAGATCACCGCTGTTTCAATCAACTCTCTGGGGCAGCCGGTCATCTTTCATAGGGCTGAAAGAGTTTGGGATGAGAGGTAACGTGTGATTACCTTCGATTCTTTCCTGTGTTTGTCATCCTACCGAATTTTTTTTTCAACTTGCCACCACTGAAAGTTACACTTTCTAACTTTTCGTATTATTGTTGTTGAGTTTCATGTGCCATTATATACTTTTTTGTTTTTTTGCATTGACATAATTTTGATATATCTTGTTCATTGCACCTTCTTGCCCATCCTTACAAACACGAATATCTTCCTACGTATTCAAAATCTCTCACACACTCTACATTTTCAGTACTTTCAACGAAACAAACGCCTACCAAAATCTCGACAAAGGTCCTATCATCGAGGACACCATTCTCGTTCTTGACCCGCACACCGGCTCAGTGCTTCACAGCTGGGGATCCTACATGTTCTATATGCCACATGGGCTGACTGTGGACCATCACGATAACGTCTGGGTCACGGACGTCGCTAAACACCAGGTTTTCAAGGTGAGCCCTTTGCTTTTTTGATTGATTTGATTTGCTTTATCAAGGTCAGTGAAGACCATCACGATAACGCCTGGGTCACGAACGTCGTTAAGCACCAGGTTTTCAAGGTGAGCTTTCTTGGCCTTGGGTTCTCAAGGTCAGCGATCGAGAGCTCGCTACTTATTATTTTATAGCTTAGTGAATTATGTATTTAAGTGAGATTTGCTCAATTCAGTCATTGCCACCTATCAATTAACATTATGTACTTCATCATCTTGGTAGTTATATTGATTGATTATGATCACTCACTATTGTAGCTTTTTAGACATCAATTTATAAATAAATAATGCTGGACAATTCACACAGCATCACCTAGTCCCAAAATAAGCAGAGCTTGTGTTATGGCTACTACATAACTGATATGATGATGATATTTTGATCATACAGAGTGACTGGTTAAGTCGACCTTGATCCTGAGGGGGGTTGTAGTTTCCATCATTACTGACTGATTTGACTATGACTATGATCTAGGTCGACTGAACCAATAACCTAGAAAACACAACGTTAGCGTTTATTTGGTTTCATTGTTTTCCTCAGTTCTCCATTCAGTTGCGATGATTCGTATGTTCACAATGTTTATTGATTGCTCGTGCGTGCGCCGTACATCCCTTGCATTTGGACCGCAATAAAACTCGCCAAGGGGCCGGCGGGGTGAGGAAGTTCCGTCAGCTGGGTGGCGAAGAGTGTACATTCTATACGTTAGGATTCTAGTATCGTGTTTCATAGTCAAATCGGTCAGTAATGTAGTTACCATCATTAGTGACTGATTTGACTATGAACTCTCTCAAGGATCGAGGTCGACTTAACCAGTACCTAACCCAGACAACACAACGTTAGCGTTTGTTTGTTTTCTTTGTTTTTCACATTTTCATGGCCATAATCTTGTTTATATCATGCAATTTAGTCGCGATGATTCGTATGTTCACAGTGTTTATTGGTGTACCTAATCCCCAACCAATTTCGCTAACAGATGAAATATTCTACGGCTTCTATTATAAGGCTTCATTTTCGACGTCAAGAATGTTATTACATTAGGTATGGTACGATATTCGTTCGTACAGAGTAGGTAATTCGAGATTTCTCGAGGGAATTTCGTATCATATCCATCATCTAGTTACGCTAAATAACAATTTCTCCCGAAAAGTAATATAAGAGATGAGACGTTGATTAATTTTGGGGAAAACAATTTACTTGGTAACTTTAGGAAGTTACCAAGTAAATAAAATTACCAAGTAAATTGTTTTCCCCAAAATTCCGCTTCTCGTTTCTCTTTGTTTGTTTTGATCTGATACACAATAAAAATAAATAATGCTAGACAATCCAGACAGCATTATCTAGCCCCAAGCTAAGCAGAGCTTGTGTTATGGGTATTAGATAACTAATAAAGATATTTCGTATATAAAAGGACATAGACTTGCAGACAAGAGAACGTGGATTGTCTTTTAATCTATATTTATGCCTAAAAAATCGATTTTGTTCGTAGGTCAATGCTATAGAAATAAATATTCGCTTACGTTCTTACGCATTATTTTCTGAACATGGGTGCACCTTTTGACTTAGGATATACGGGGTTAAGTATACTTAAACCTCAACCTCAACCTCACCTCAACAGCCTGTGTTGGTCCACTGCTGGACGCAGGCCTCCCCCTGATAAACGCCTTATTGGTGGTAGTGGTAGTGGTAGTAGTGGTAGAATGTTCTGCAGGGGGCGCTGCTGCCCGCCCCCGGTGGATATCCCTTAGTCGCCCCTTACGACACCCGCGGGAAGAGTTGGGATGTTGCAAATTCTAAGCCGGCACCACACAGCTATATATACTAGATACTTAAACATGGAAGATAAATTCTATGCTGATTGTTCCGTGTTTTCAGTACGCACACAACAACCACAAATACCCGGTTCTAACAATCGGCGAAGCGTTCACCGCCGGTTCCGCTGACCGTCGACGAGTGCTCCTCTGCATGCCTACCTCCGTTGCTATTGCTACTACAGGTAAAGCCAGCAATTTTTTTTATGTAGCCCAGAAACCCAAAGAAATTTTTTTGGAAAATCGTAGGCCCAGCCTAATTCACCAAAACTCGAAAAGTTAATTCTTGATCAAGCTCCTAAAAATACGCGCGATAGCTCATTCGATTCGAAATGACGTACAGAAAAACGTATCTAGAGGATTTATTAGCACAAAAAATTGCAATTGTTATTAACAAAATAAGATGGACAAAAAAATGTTTAGTTTTTCGTTAATAACCATCGATCAGGTATGCGGCCTCCCCCGTAGATACCTAGAACCTTACAAGAATGACACTCAAAAGTGTCCACGTTTTGTTTTGACGCAGACAGTTTGCGCAGAGCCTGTCAAGTTTTTTGCATGCGGAACAAGAGATTAGTGGAGTCGAATTTATTTTATTTTATTTTGTAAGTAGGTAGGAAGGTACCTAAAAATAATTTATACACTGTTCATTTTTATAAGTATTATAAAATCAACAGAATTCAGGTAAAGATAACGAGTCATTTATTGATACAACTATAAATTAGCGACGCAACAGTCAACAAACAAAAGGGTCATTTCGGACATACAATAATATAAATAAGTTAACAAAAGCTGGTGAAATAAACCTAAAATACAATTTCAGACAGGTACTTTAAATTTAAAAGAACTAGTGTCTGCCTGCGGCTTCGTAAGAGTTTTTCTATGGGCCAAAAAAAACGTTATTTCAAGTCAACTAGGATCTTATAAAATACTTTTAAACTTACGCCATATGAACACATTATTTATTATTACCTACTATTTAATTTTGAACGTCGAAAACAATAGGTAAATAAACGCAATAAATACCCGTTTTATATTACTAGTACTACCTACAGAGACCTACAAGAGATGCTTTCAAACAAATGGTGCGCACGCTTTTTCTCAAGAGGTTATACAAATAGTTTAGTTTACACCAAATGTTTTCTCGTTGATAGTTGATGCTATGCTTATGCTTTAGTAGGTTTTCCTCTTTTTAGTTATGTATATATTTATATAAAATAGTTATAATATATAATAAATAATAATTAGTTATCTATATGTAATAAATTATATATTAGCACGCCAACCCCCTGTAAAAACATGTGTTTTTGGTTGGCAGGTAGAAAATGCCTCGGCATTAAGCCCACCCTTTGTACCTCAGTACAATAAAGGTTTATATAATAAAAATAAAAATAATACAGTAATTCCTAAGTTCTGAAAATATGACGTTTCCAAATGTTTAATACCTAGGTACTCTTATATAAATTAAAGGTTTTTTTAATTAAATTCAGCGGGCAGCTAGTTATTTTATAAACCTCAACCAGTTATTTTAAATGTCTTTTCATGAAAAAAAATTTATCACTAACAACTTACCACAAATAAATAAAAAAAATTTAGAAAAAATAGCCGCTCCATTCATCAACTTAGAACAAAATAAATATTTTTACATAGGCAAACCCAACAACAATATTTAATGCTGATTTCTCAAGTATATAAGGCTCAATTGGCTCATATCACAATACACAGGTAAAAATTACATTTAAACTTACTGAAAATAAGAAATTCCATCCTTTTTCTGTTGCTTGGTCGGTCGATTATTGCATTTTTTATACGAGCACTTGACCATGCTTTCGGTCCGAGAGCTAAAATGACACTAGTTGAAAAGGTATCCCAAAACGCCAAATGGGATACCTTTTGATACTGACGTTTTCAGGGCGCGCATTGTGCATCTAAAGGGGGCCGGCCGGAAATTTTTGATCGATGTTAATAACTCAAAAAAGATTAATATTTAGGAACATTTGAAGGGCCTTTACAGATTAGTAAATTTCCAATAAAAAGTTTCTACTTACGGAATTCTATCTCCATTATCCGAAAGTAAAAGACCTATTTTCGGCGTTGATGGCATGAGCGCAACGCCGCTAGATAGAGACAATTTTTTTTATAGTAGGTATTAAATATTAATTAAGGAATTTGCAAAAACTATGGTGTTCTGAGAACACTTTAAGAAATAAAGCCCCGTAGTAAAAATAAAATTATGTTGATTGTCCAATAAGTTACAGAATGTTAACTAACCATTTTTTTTTTCAAACACTGTTCTTACAACTTACAAAGGTCGACATAAAAGTTTAAATAATTAACCTATAGGTACCCAGGATCGAGACGTATGGGGAGACAGATAAGGGGAAGATTTTTTCACAGCAGTGCTAATTGATTGTAAAATTATAATACACGAGCTTCTGTCCGCGGCTTTAGCTGTTTAATACGTAGCCTTTTATGTTAGTCTAGGCTCAACATCATCCGTGCAAAATTTCCCCCGCTCCATTTAGGAGTTGTGGCGTTGTCTCCGCACAAACATTCCACAATAGCAATATACATACAATATTAGTAATTCGCTGACACTTTGTTAACTGCAGGTTCTGCCCACCATCATGGCGTCTTCACTAACATGTTCGTGATGATGGGCAGAACCTGCAGTTTACGCAGTGTCAGTGAATGACGAATAACCCTGTATAATACAGGTTCCAGAATCAGCCCCTTACGTGGCACCCTGTACATATAAGTAGGTTAAAAAATATGCTTAAGTAAGTCAAATTGTATCTTTTCTTGTGTCTATTTTTGCCACTTGGCACCGAAAACCTAAATTTCCTTTCAATTAATTCTAGGTTAATTGACCGCATACACAACATTGTGTTACGTGTCGATTCTGTTGTTTTAGAATTAGCTAAAATTAGCTAAAATAAGGATTTAGGAATGTCAAAAAAATCCGTCATCTTACAGATGTGGATACATCTAGACTTGTTTATTTCAGCTACTTACATAGTATTATGTCTTATGGTATACTGCTGTGGGGGAACGCTGCAGATATTAACACCGTATTTGTGCTGCAGAAGAGGGCTGTTCGTGCAATCTATAATATGGGTCCCAGAGAATCCCTGCGTGATAAATTCAAAGAAATAAACATAATGACAGTGCCATGTCAATATAATTTATGAAAACTTGTTGTACACTCATAAAAATATAAGTCAGTTCCCTAAAAATAGCGATAAACATAATTTGAATACCAGAAACAAACATAAGCTCGCTGTGCCCACAACTAGGCTACACAAAATTAAAATATCTTTTAAAGGGCAATGTATACGCTTCTACAACAAAACTCCTAGTGAGTTGCAAAAATTATCAGTAAATAAATTCAAACAAATTGTTAAAACCTTGCTGTGCAAAAAGGCTTACTATAAAATATCAGATTATCTAGAGGACATTTTGCATGCCAATGTGTTTTGGTGAAGTATGTGACACTATTCTAATGTTTAAGACCTTGTATTAGGTATGACCATATTTCGTGCAATAAATGAAATGAAATGATAAAAAAGCTTGGGACGGGTTTTGCTCCAACTCGAAAAATAACAACTAACAGGCTAAAGGTTTCTTCGTCGCTTCTTTACTTTAGTCTACATACCGAAGCGACAGAAATAAAAAAATATCACTTTATTTCCGTGTCAGTGTTTAGTTTTATATTTTGACCTTTTCTAAGTGTACATTTATTGTATTTATGGAAATAAAGAGTTTTTTTTCCATAAATACAATAAATGTACACATTTTGCTTTTGATTTCAAATAGACGAAAGCTATTCTATGATTCATAAATTAGACTGCCAGGTTTAAAATTAGGTTGACAGATCTAAAACAACTCAACTTTAGTTAAAATACCTACTATTCTTTGCATAGCAATATAGCCATGATTAGAAATATCTACCTAATTTTAGAAGGCATCTAATTTGGTCGTGATTAAAATTTATTCTAGTGAAAAACGCGCAGATTCTTTTGAAAAAAGTGAAATACGGATTTTGTGGTATTTTTAGGATCTGTACAGAGAATAACAAAATTTTAGGTCAACCTAACTTAAAATTTTAGGTCAACCTAACAACATGATAGCGAGGAAATTTTTGTAACTGTTCGTCTGACGTGAAAGTCACTCTTTTCAAATCTTATTGTCAGTCTTTCTACACATGTCAACTTTGGACAGACTATACCAAAAAATCACACGATGGTATCAGAGTAACATACAATAACATTTTCAGGCATCCTATGGGACTGAAGCGCTACTGTAGCGCTTCAGAAATGCATACATCAGCCAGTGTTGACTCTTTCTATGCCATCCAGCGAAAGAGAATAGCCTCGTTTATGTCCAGAGTAGACATGTGTAAAAACTCTATTATAAGGAGTTTGGCAGATCTTTGATCTTGTCTGACATGTATAAACGGTGGGTGGCTATTGCCACCTAGAATATTTTAATTTTTTTACTGACCTAGGTACACTATGTACCTACCTCATTCTGTATGTATAGGTAATATTATTATTTTTTGTTTTAATTTTAAATTATGTTTAAGTAGAATTATCTATAATGGATCTCGTGTCTGGAAATAAAGAATATATTATTATTATTATTTATTAGAAAATTTAGAAATCGTAAAATTTAAGTTAGGAATCCTAAAACAACAGAATCGACATCATAATCTCTAATATTATAATAATTAAAGATTATTTCGTTCAAGGAGAGATCTTCGTCGCCGACGGTTACTGCAACAACCAAATCCTGAAGTTCAACGCCGCTGGGGTCATCCTCGTAGCTATACCCACGTCTACCGAGACCATAACCCTCAACCTTCCTCACAGCGTGACCTTACTCGAGCATCTAGATATGGTCTGCGTCGCTGACAGAGAAAACCAGAGGATCGTCTGCCCCCACGCCGGTTTGAACGAGTTTATCAACTTCAGGATGCCGGCCAGGTAATTTTATTAGAAGCTTTTATAATTGTGTTTATACTCTGTACCTAGTTCAAAAATCTTATCCGTCCATTCCTTTATACATTGTTTTTGTGTGAAGATTATCCACGCCCACAGGTGGCTTTGGTGAAAACTTGCTAGTCAACCAACTCATGGTGACGTAGAGTCAGTTTTGTAACTGGGCTGACATGAAATTTATGTATATCTTAATGTCTGTTTTTCTATTTTACTATAAAAACTTTGGTAGTTTGACGAATTCATTATGAATGTAAGCGGGTTAACTACGAACCTATTTTGTGTTGGTAGAACAACATTTTTAACACCGGTTCGTAGTTAACCCGCTTACATTCATAATGGAGTCTGTTTTTCTCTTAAATTCAGTACTACTTATAGGTATTACAATAGTCTCTTTACAAATAAATATAGTTCCTTGTTCTTATTCAAGGGTTATCGAAGACCCAACGCTAGGCAGAGTCTTCGCTGTTGCCTCGCAAGGTGATACTATCTACGCTGTGAACGGACCGACGGCACAGAATATTGCTGTGAGGGGCTTTACTGTGAACGCGTTGAATGGCAACATCCTGGATACTTGGGAGCCTAGCACTGTGAGTATGCAAAAGAAATCTACCTTTTTAGACAATAGGTATTGGTCCAATTCAGCCCAACGAGGCAACCTTTGGCCAATAAAGTTACCCCAACGAACGAAAAACCCTCTCTATCTTATCACGACGATGTCTTACAACCTCAATCTCAACCTCAACAGCCTGTATTGGTCCACTGCTGGACGCAGGCCTCCTCCTGATAAATGACTTATTGGCTTTTATCTCATAAATAAATAATAAATAAATAAATAATGCTGGACAATTCACACAGCATTATCTAGCCCCAAGCTAAGCAGAGCTTGTGTTATGGGTACTTACTAGATAACGCCCTGAACAAATGTCTGCAGACCGTACAAACAATTGTCCCGAGGCGGGAATCGAACCCGCAACGCAACCTCCTGCGTCGCAGGCAGACCTTCGCCCGCTGCGCCACAGAGGTCGTCATCATAGGGGTAATACCCATCCCCACGCTGGGCATGCGGGTTGGGGATCGCAGTTCGGTGGTAGAATTGTTTCGCAGGAGGCGCTGCTGCCCGCCCCCGGTGGATATCCCTTAGTCGCTAGAAAACTCTAAGCTTTTTTAAAAAGCTGGGCATACGAGTATCACTAAGCGTCGTCTAAGATTGGCACCAGCCTTTCAGAATAGGAATATTCAATGTGCTATAATCACTAAGCTTTATATCGCAACTTTAAAGTTTTGTAGAAGGATCTTGTCATCAGAGGACCACTTGACCGCTATGTCTTCTACAGTCCTTTAAATCAAATTTTGATCAAGTCTTCTAAATCTAATTCTGATTGGGGGGAACTGAGATCTGCACGGACATCTCGCATGGGAGTGTATTGTGCATTATACCCCCTGCCTAAACATACCCTAAACAGCCCAGCTCCTTGAAGTACCGGAGCAGAACTTTTGGTGACTGACAGCTTCGTTTCAGCTTCCCTGTGGGTGTGGACGAGGTTGACTCCTCAATGAGACCCTTCAGCCCCGTCCCCGTCTTGCATCAAGTCTTGATCAATCTTTAACTTTTCAAACATTAAGAAAAGAACTTTAATCGACCTTTGTAACTTTTACAGGGATTCACCAACCCACACTCGCTGGCCGTGACACGAAACGGCTCACATCTCTACGTGACAGAAATAGGACCCAACAAGATCTGGAAATTTGAACTCACCGATGTATACGATAAGAAGTAGAATGCCTAATGACCATAAGCTGAAAGATTTCAGTGATCTCCGAATACTCAAACGCAACTCAGATTTAAGCACGAGTCATGTCGCGTTTATTTGAGTTTTCCATGAAAATCTGTCAAAAATTCGTCATTTTAGACGTTCATAAATCTGAGATGCGTTTGAGTATACGAGGGGTTAGATGAGCTATCAGTAAACCCTATAAACGCCACGAATACGCCTTGTTTACTTGTGAGGTGGCCGGTAGTTAATCATTAGCTACCTATATTCTGTATTTCAGCCAAATTCGATGTACAATGCTTGTAAACAAACCGCCCATAGTTAAAATAAAATTCACTCTGTTGCCGCGTATCTTTATACGCAATTTACATAACTTGTCGATTCCTTCTTCGAGATCCTTCAATAAATATTGCAGACATAGAATTATAAAGGTATCTGGAAGTCGATGCCGAGCAACTGAGTTTTAGTTTTTTGGGTCGTGGTTTGTTTACGAACATTTCAGGTCAAGTTTGGCTAGTTTATAGCTAGTTAAATGGAAGTGAGTTAGCCATGTTTTAAATAAATTGAACTTTTTAATCCGTAGCAGAAATCAATCTCTATACCTATTCTTAAACTATACTTACTTTATGTAACAAAGAAATTTTGGAAAAGAAATTTAAAAGTGAAGCTCTATAACTTTTGTTTTAGGTAATTTTTTTTATATCTATAAAGATATAGGTAGTCTTGTTTGGCCTAAGTCTTCCCGTTTGTGGTAAGAACTTTAATAATCTTAATAGCTGATATAGAAACGACGTTTATAATAGTACCAAATACGCAAACGTCGTAGAGGGAATTGGTTTTAGTTGACGGATTTAATTCGTGCTAAGTCGTAGGCAAAGGTTAAGCAAAATAATTATAATATAATTACCTATATCTGTTACTGTATTGCGAATATCTAGTAATGCTTCAATTATATACATTAAAACTTATAAATTCAGGTTAACTTTTATTCTCATCTCGTGTAATTGTTGAGTAGCTCATAGAAAATAGAACACTGACTTGATAATACTGGTCATGCTTGAGTGGTCGCCCTAACTTTGGTTCCTATATAGATACTATTTAGACGTTATAGAGTTTTCCATTTCAGTATGAGATTAGCGTAGTTCCTTGTATGCACGCTATATGCGCAGTACCAATCAAACAAAAGTAGAACGACAAGAAGTTCTTCTTTTGTTTCTTTTGGTACTAACTTGTATCAAAACAAACTCAGGGGCTCTGATTGCGCTATCAGGCTTTTAAGTCTGTAAATTGTATACTTACCTAGCCACAGATAATATATTACTATAATAGGCCTTTTTTTTAATCGGCGAGGAAATTTGTTTGCGAATAAACTGGTCTGGGGGGGGGGGGGCAGAATTATGTGGGACGCTACCCACTTAAACCTCTCCGATGTCCCTCTCTCGCCATTTTCGCCGAACCACGGGAACATTTAAAACCTACCGCGGCCCGACTGGCGTACATGGCCGCCGAGCCCACCATTCCTCACACTCGCCGACCCCATTCTTCCGTCACGTTTCCAGACCTAGCTAAACGATACTATGCCCTTATGTAATTTATATTAAATAGCATGAAATATTATACAAATAGGTTACAAATTGCAATTAGAAAGAGAGGTCCAGGTAAAATCACGCACAGAATGTAAAATGCCGGAATTAAATACTAAAGAAGGAAAGTGGTAAGCACAATATCCTACGTATTCATATAATAAATAGGTATGTAGATACGTACTTGTATAAAATGTAGTACATATTAGGAGTAGAGAAGCTTTACCCGTAAACAGGCATCATGTATTATTATAAGATTATTATTCTGAATAATTTCGAATGGAAATCAATTATATAAAGCACTTAGGATTTGGACTTACTGTCTGTAAAAAATATAGTAAAACCATTATATGATGAAACTTGCTGAATGTATTTTTATTTTGTTATTAGTAGAATCAAAATAAATAGGTACCTACTTACTTAAGTAGAATTGTTTTATTCTATGTCTAAAGAAACCCTCAAACTTTTTCCTTATCCAACTAAATTACTTAACAGATAAAATATAGCTACATAATACATATAATTACTAATTAGATACAAAAATCACAGATATATAAAAGGGCTTACACATGTAAACAACTCAAAGATGCGACAGATATTCTTCTTTTGACATTATTGGATGAAAATATTTAGTACTTAACAATTTCGCGGGAAACTAAGAAGACATAATCCAAGAAAGTTGTTTATAGGTGAACAACTATACCTACTGCACATACAATGAAAAAATCTATTATAAGTAGTAAGTTTTCGACGACTTACTTTCATAATTTTTTGATAGAATTATTACTAAATAATCCTCATATTTTGCAATGGATTTCCGCAAAGTATTGCCTGAATATATTATTTATCTTATTTATTGAATAACTTACGTAAATAATTATATAAACGATTAATGTCCGATTATAGTGAAATCACAATAGCATCATTTTAAAGTAAATAAAATCTACATACCTACGAAATTACAGTTCATATTTTCTTTTCTTCATAACTTTCATGAACATCACCATATCTGTAAAAAAATTATAAATTAACTAGCTGCTCCCGCGGCAATAACAAACAACAAAAAAAGAATTAGCGAAATTAGTCCAGCCACAGCCCATAATAGTTCACAGCTGGACATAGGCCTCCCCTATAATGAGGCCATTGCACCATGTCTTCAGCTTGCCGCATCCAACATCCTGCCTGCAGTCTTTCGCAGGTCGCCATTCCACCTGGCTGGAGTGGTCCTTCATGATTGCCGAGTTGCAGTCTTCCATTAAATGAGTATACCTACTCATTTGATTTGAATTTAGCTTCAAGGAAAGATGGACTTCAGTCTACTAATTGTTATTTACTGTTTGCAACAGTCTGCAGTTAGCTCAATTGTTTCAATTGTAAATACTAGTTGTAATTTATTTCTGTTAGTTGATTGTAATTTTCTTTTTGAATAAATATGTTTATTAATGACTTACTGATAAATATGACCATGACGACGGCCAGCATGATCCAAAGCCAACATTTCCATGCGCTGCGGCTGTGGACTTGCAGTCTGTCAGACTCTGCTTTTAGGGACATCATGTTGCGATCTGTTAGGTCGGATGATTTATGCAGGGCCTGGAAAGTGAAAGCACATTATTAAGTGTTTGTTAGCATACAATTTTATGTAGGTAATGGTATGGACTGGGTTTCTTTAGTTTATGGCAACATTAGTTCATTCCATTACAAAAAATAAGATTATCCATCCAGTTATGGTGTATGACATTTTTTGCTCCAACTGGCAAAATAACAACTAACAGGCCAAAGGTTTCTTCGTCGCTTCTTTACTTTAGTCTTCTTAGCGAAGCGACCGAAATCAAAAGTAAAAAATTATAAAATATATAAAAAATTAAACACACGTAAATAAAGTGAAATTATTTACGTGTAAGTGTTTAATTTTTTATTTTGACCTTTTCCAAGTGTACATTTTATGGTATTTATGGAAATAAAGAGATTTTGATTTTGACAGACAGCCCTAAAATAACATCCCCAAAATTTACGACCTCTAAAGATTACTTGAGTTTAAGGCGCAATAGGCATTCTCGTACTGAGTGGAAAGTTGTGGGTTCAAGTCCCGTCGAGGTCGTAAATTTTTGGGATAAGCATATTATTGGAATAAGTGAACTGTAATTTTCTTTGTTTGTAAAGATTCTCTTTATTATAATTTAAGTCCTATCCAGCCATGTATGGAAGTGTATGGTATATGACAGTGCTACTCTATCTTCGGCAAGCCAGAAAACTTTTTAGAAAAACGTTACCTTCGCTTTCGTTTGTGAATAAAGGTGAATGATAAAATTCATAGGAACATTTATTTACCTCTGTATCCCTCCTAATAATAGTGCTGGCAATCTGAGACTGCTCTTTCAAACTTTTTGTCAGCATCACCATATTTTCGGCAACTTTTTCCTGCATATTTTGGTGTATTTTGAGCAACGAGTCTATGGTCTCTTGGTCTTTTCTATCGCTGATGAAGTTAGGCGCTTTGATTATATTCCGTTTGCGAAGTGTATCGTCGCTGTCTTCTGAAAATGTTTAAAGAACATGAAATTAAGAAATTAATCTATACTAATACTAAAAAGAGGACAAATTTGATTGTTTGTATTTAATAGGCTCCGAAACTTTTGGACCGATTTGAAAAATTCTTTCACCGTTAGGAAGCTTACTTTTCAGGGAGTGACATAGGCTATATTTTATCCCGGAATTCGGGAACGGGAACTACGCGGGTGAAACAACAATCAAGTGTTGCCTGGGAGATATCGTTTTTCGTATCCAAAATTGCCCCGCTGTATGACAATGCTAATGTGCTGTGCCAGATATTATAATTAATAAAATAATAATATATCCTACTAATATTATATAGCCGAAAGTTTGTGAAATCTGAATTTTTGTTACCTAGGATCTCCAAAACTACTGAAAAGATCAAGATGAAATTTGGCGTACATTTAGAGCAAAGCCTAACTTAGATAATAGGCATATTATACCGAATATACGCGGGCGAAGCTGCGGGCAGAAGCTAGTATTATAATAATTTCGTTTTTATGTATAATAAAAATATCTATCTATGTAATGTATTATATTATGTATATCAGTCATCTAGTACCCATAACACAAGCTCTGCTTAGCTTGGGGCTAGATGATTGTGTGTGGATTGTCCAGCATTATTTTTTATTTATTTAAAATGCTACGAAGAGTTAAGGCAATTTTGTTTTATATTAATTTCCATGATGTAGTATTTTATTTGTGGTCTGCAATAAGTTGTGTATTGTATTGTTAGTAGTAATAATAATAATAAGAACTACCTGATGAACAGGTTACTAAATAAACTTAATATCTTACCTAACCCAAACAGCTCAGATCGGAGATCAGCATTGTACTTGACCACAGTCTTCTGGTGAATCTCCTGGGCTGCAGCATCAGCTGACATGGTCGCAGCACCATGGGAAATGAGTTGAACTGCTTCTAACTGAAACAGTCAGTACTGGGAATCATTTCATGTGAATTTGATGAAACAGACTATAAGCTAATAACATGATTGACTACTCTATTTTTCCCTATGGGTGATCTATTGATTCAATTAACTTGATCATCAAAAAAATGCAGCCTGGTTGTACCCACTGCTTGGTATTATGGCATATTATTGTGTTTATTGTATCTATTGACAAATCAATTAAATTCTGTTATTTATTTCGATCAGGTATCCATTGCCTAGGGCCGGCGCATACCTTGATCGATGGTTATTTAAGATAAACTCACTTTTTCAACTGGTGTGTTCAATGTAGCAGTCTGGATAATTCCCTTCAGAAAAGCTATTCTTTTTGTATATTCTGATACAGCTTCCTTTGGTATTCTTAGCCTGTAAATTGTTAATCATAATCAAATACCATGGGTGTAAAGGACTATATAGGTGAGATGAGTTGAACCCACTGTCGGCATATAAATGATGATGGCAGGCAAATAAGAGATTGCAGTATTGATGTTATATACAAAAACTACTCTGGCCTCTTCCACAGATGCCCTCTTGCTTGCATAGTTAATCCTGCTAACACCCTTGAATCTGTTTTTATTTGTATCCCTTGTTCTCTCTCTCTTTTCCCCTCTTGTTGTTTTCATTAACTCTAATTTTGTTTGTTTGTAATAGATTAGCTATAATAGGTATACCTTAACACATTGCTGGACACTACCGCCCACAGACATAAAAAGTTAAAAGCGATACGACAGTACGCCTCTTGATGTAAGAGAGTCTTGTGTTAAGCCAAAGTCAGTATGCCCCAAGATGATTGATTTTCCATACAAACATTAGGAAGGGCATGCTGTAGTGTCACCGTAGAGGTAACTTAGACGTTTATACTGTCACCATGAAATTAATTATAAAAGTTCAAAACACCCACGGTCACGCACACATCGACATTTTTCCACTCCCCCTCCGCACGCACACTACATTTTTACTACCCATATTAAATAAAATTGTGTTAGTGTACGTGACCCGTCATTTGGTATCGATGGAAGATCAGCGTTGAGATAACTGTGCCCACCGGCTAGTTGTCACAACAAATGCTGAGGCATTTTGTAGCATTTAAGTTATCTTTAATTTAACATCCTGATGTTTTTATACAATATACTAAGGTTAAATTACTAGAATAAGTTAAAATTGTATTGCTACTAAAGATTTCTTATTCATAATCCTCAGTGGCAGGACCTTTCAAGTAAGAGTAGGTAACACACTATCTAGAAAAAAACAGGTCCTGAGTGGTGTACCCCAAGGGTCGGTCCTTTCGGCTCATCTGTTTGGGATTTACATTACTGATCTTATTGAATGCCTAGAATCTGAATCAGTCTTCTTTGCTGATGATGGGAAATTCTTTGCCAACCCAATTACTCACTCAAGTCAACTACAAGAAGACTTAAACCGTATCCAAACATGGACTAAAGACTGGATTATCAAACTCAATGTATCCAAATGTAGTGTTCTACATCTGGGGCAAACAAACCCCAAGATTACATACACTTTGAACACCCCTATCCCTTCAGTTCTCCAACAAAAGGACCTAGGCATTACTGTTACTACTAACCTCAAATGGGAAGAACACATCACAGGAATAGTGAAGAAAGCTAATTCCTTTATCTATGTCATAAGAAGAGCTTTCCAGACAATGACGGTGGAGATATTCCTAAAAATCTATAAAACTTATATTAGACCTCTGTTAGAATATGGCTTTCAAATTTGGAGCCCCTACTTACAAAAAGACATAAACCTACTGGAGAGTGTACAAAGGAAAGCCACAAAAATTCCCAAAAGCCTTCGCCGGATGTCCTACCCAGAGAGACTAGCCGCCCTACGCCTCACTACCCTAGAGGATAGACGCCTCCGTGGTGATCTAATAGAAACATTCAAAATTCTATCCCACACCTACAACCTGCCCGACATACACAAAATATACACGCCCAAGGTGCCATTCAAAACAGCTAGAGGCCATAGTCTCAGAGTAACCCGCTCACCATCAAACTCTAACATTACTCATCACTTCCTGAGTAACCGAGTGGTGCACAATTGGAACCAGCTTCCCGAAGAAGTTGTAACAGCCCCCTCTGTGAACAGCTTCAAAAACAGACTCGACCACTGGTTACGAACGCACAATCTGACCACAACAAGAGACAAACCAGTGTAGTGAAAAACTTTAAAAGCACTGTGATATAGACATATCAGCTCTCAGCTGCTCGTCTATAATCCAATAATAATAATAATAATAATAATCTTAAAAAAAGAATTGGTTGCAGTTTGATTTAGTCACTGAATATTAATCTGTGGTAGCAGGTGAATGACATCCTACAGTATGGGCCCCTAATTTGACTAACACTCTATATACACACAGGGAAGCTGCTGCACTTCCTTTATAGATTCACTTATAACTTTAATGACCAACACCAGAAGGTGTTCTGTCGTCTGAGATCTGTGATCTCATGGGAGTTCCTACTCAGCCCATGAGATAGTGGTGTCGATTCTTACGTGACGACCCCCACGGCTGTTGGAATTATTTTCCAATATAATGAAGTAAGATGGGTTGGTAACTGGTTCGGAGAGCTGAAGTTGAGTGCCAGTATTTAGGTAGGTACTTACTCAGGATTCTTTTTTATGTCTGCAATCATATCGCAAAGGCTGTGCACATATTGTTTGAGCCTCCAGTTGCCTTCCAGAGGCTCATCTTTAGCAATAGTTTCGCATTTGTTGAGCAGAAGGCGCACATCCATTTCTTCTCTACATTTACGTGGAGCCGATTGTCTGGTGAACACCGTTGACCTCTCAAACTTTGGGTTTATAATTACAGGCATAGTTTCACTATACAAAAACCTTTTTTAATTACAAATAAACAATTTCTGGCTTTGGGGACAAATCTGACCTCCCATAGAGCCCACACCGCACCAGTGTTGCCGTTCAACTAAATTAGAAGTCCCTAGCCAGTATTAGAAATTCCTCTAGATATGGAAAAAATCGTTCCATAAAAATCCGCTAGAAGTCGCTAACCTACCTCATCTATTGTGACCTCAGTAACGCTCAAACCGAAATGCTCTAGGTAGTGTAGTTGTGGTTCTATTCCTCCGTAGTTGTTTGTTCTATTCCTTCTCTCCTTTTTTCGGGAAGAATTAAACAGCTACCGGCCAGTTTCCATCATTCCGGGAATAGCCAAAATATTCGAGTACGGTTTGAGCGCCAGAATTAGCGAATATCTAACGTCGACTGACTCACTGTCCGATAGGCAATATGCCTATAGGAGAGGAAGGTCGACGGCGGATGTGGTTCGGCAACTGGTAAGGCATGCAGTGGAAGCCCGAGAAGAACGACAGCAGGTGGCTGTGATCATGTGTGATCAGTCAAAGGCCTTTGACGTGGCCGATCATAATGTTCTTACCGCAAAACTCAAACACTACGGTTTTGACGGCCCGTCACTAGCGCTCTTGACAGACTTCATGGCCGAACGTAGGCAGGTCGTATCATGCGCAAGCGGTGGGGAGACTTCAGGTCCTCTGACAACGTCCATTGGGGTGGCACAGGGTTCCTCGATTTCGAACATCATGTTCTCTCTCCTCCTCAATGACCTACCGGAGTGCATAGCTGATGCACACATCCTCATGTATGCTGATGATGTCGCGGCGGTGGTCAAAACACCGAATATGGAGCAATTGGAGACGAGATTGAACATGGTGGCAAACCAGCTCCACGTCTGGTTCAGCGTCAACGGTTTTCTACTCAATGTGAGCAAGACGAGCTTTGTCCACTTCAATCTAGCCGGCCGCACTAGCCAACCTATATCAGTGACCTTGGGAGGTAAAACTGTGTCACAGGTCAAGAACTCGTCGTTTTTGGGCTTTAGGCTGGACGAAGGGCTTACTTGGGAAGTTCACATTGACCAACTATGTGAGAGGGTTGGTCGAGCGTGCTTCGCCCTGTGGAGGTTGTCAGAGACATTGGAGACAACCATGATGAGGAGCTGCTACTTCGCATCTGTGCACTCGCTTCTTCAGTATGGCGTAGAGCTGTATGGCAGAGCCGCGGACTGGGAGCGAGTGTTTAGAATCCAGAAAAGAGCAGTACGAGCCGTAGTACGAGTGCCGTGGGACACACCCGCTCGTCCCATATTCCGCTCTCTAAAGATCATGACGGTCCCTGGTCTAGTCATGTTCCATGCCGCCATGTATGCTCGGAGCCACCTCGACGAGTACTCCAGGATCGGTGACGGGCACAGGTACCCTACTCGTCACGCACACAAGCTGAGAGCTGTCCCGCGGCGTCTCACGAAGTCGTCGAAGCTGGTGCATGTAATGGGGCCGGCTGTTTATAACCGTCTTCCACCTGCGATCACCAGTGCTTCCTCAACGCAATCCTTCAAAAGCAAACTAAAGTTCTGGCTTATTGAACAATGTCATTATAAATTTAATGAATTATTTGATTAATTTAGTTCTCTATTTTTATTTTTTAAACTGAATATTAATGATAATTAGACAGTCAATTTATTATTATTATTATTATTATTTGCAATACCTATGTATAAACTTATACAATGAAATTGTAAATTGTTATTTAAGAACTGACCTGTAACCCAAAACGTTATTAATAAATAAACTGAAACTGAAACTTTGACGACCTCTGTGGCGCAGCGGGCGAAGGTCCGCATGCGACGAAGGATGGGTAAGTACTTGATAACGATATCCTTAAAAGGGACATTATACTACCTACATAGATAAACATCTATGTTTTTTCTAAGGGTTTTCTATATGTATTTTTATTACACATAGATAACACACGGAACAAATATCTTCAGATCGTACAAACATTTGTCCCAAGGAATTCGATATGTGTAATAAATAAAACGTCAAGTGCTAGTCGGACTCGCGCACTAAGGGTTCCGTTTAATTGTAAGACCTTGTTTCTTGCCAAATTGTATGATTCTACGTCAACGGGAAGTTTTTTGTCTTTTAATGCTCGAAAGTAATTTTTTTAGTGAATAAATTACAAATGTATATTTTTCAGATTTTTCCCTTTACTTGTGCTATAAGACTTTGCTGCTCACCAAATTTCATGATTCTAGGTCTACGGGAAGTACCCTATAGGTTATGTGCATGTGATTCCCTTGGAAATTTCAAAATATTCGGACTTAAACGGCTGTAACTTTTGAGTGCGTTGACTTAGAAGGTTAATTTATATCGCGGCTTCAAGAGGTTACGGACTTGAGTATTTGACGTTAATTTTAACTCGATACGTCCACGCGTTTCTGAGGAAAGAGGGTTGACAGACGGACAGACAGACAGACAGACGGACAACAAAGTGATCCAATAAGGGTTCCTTTTTTCATTTTGAGGTACGGAACCCTAAAAATATAATTATCTATGTAGTATAATGTACCTACTAAGGATATCAGTCATCTAGTACCCATAACACAAGCTCTGCTTAGCTTCGGGCTAGATGATGCTGTGATCCATGTGTGATGGATGTCCAACCTTATTTATTGCTAGATGGTGATGTACCCCAATCTACTTTTTCTATGAATAGAATATACGTCTAGAAATTGTAAAAAAACGTTATTGACCTTTCTATTTCGTAAATAGGGAGCCACACCGACCAAATGCAAGACAATTATTCACACATTTTTGTTGTAATCAACAATTGGGTCATCAGCAGCTGGTGATCAGATCCCGATTGAACTAAAAAAGCGCCCGCTCGTCACTCTCAGTTTCTGTTCGTACCTAATGAAAAAGGCAAAATAAAAAAGGAAATACAGGGTGCCAATATAAACTACCGACGATAAACTTTGTTCTACCTAAATTTTTTTTAATTTCGAATAGAAACTGACGATAAAATGAATGAACTCCTTCGAAACTGTCCAATACCTACGTACGTAATTATCGGTTTCACTCATTCTTGATACCAGTGAGCGAGATAAACAGAACAAACCTTACGCAGAATGCTCATAATTTGGGAAATCCCGAGTGCCCTGCTTCTTTAAATATATAATATTAATATAATTAATTCGATTCATTATGTTTATCAATTCAGTATCTTTAGTTTTGAAATAAAGACGGTTGCCCTTCTAGCGTCATATTGACCCGCCTAAAAGTCGTTAGAAGTCGCCAAAAACTTTTTTCTCGCTAAATTTAGAATTTTGCCCGCTAAACACCCACAAAATCCCCTAGTTCTAGCGACAAAGTCGCTAGAACGGCAACACTGCACCGCACCACAGAACAGATTTTTATGTAGGTATAGTCAGAAATGGTCAGAAACTCAGATTAAATATAGGTAGATCTTCAGCGAGCATGCCACAGAGCAAGACAAAGTATACGAGGTGGTGGGGGAAAAGTGTTGCCATGCAATTTTCTTACCCCGATTTTAGGTTCCTTATTTTATGTCTTAGTTGGTCGATCGGATTTGCGATTTTCCAGTTAATAAATTTAAAAAATTAAATTATCTGAGCGTCTGGTCGAGAGCTGGTGAGTATCAGGCACAGCGCATCAGCATTGCCATACAGCGTGGCAATGCAGCCAGCGTCTTTGGGACGCTTCCGACTGGTATTGATATTGATCAGTTGAGCTACCTGCAATAGTCTGAAGATAGCTCAATTGTTTCAATTGTAAATACTAGTATAATTTTCTATTTTGTGAATAAAGGCTAGGTCATTATAATTATACAAGTAAGTATCACAATGTGAACCCTGTTTGGTGTTACAAGTGGAAGGCAGACCGAGGTTGTTTTTGGTAGGTAAATATAATTATGAAGGTATTAAGGTGAGTAGTACAAATAGAGAAACAAGTGTTTTTGTTTTAAAATAATCAATATTTATTACAATAATTAACGTTTATAAATTTTACAGTTTAAATCAGTCTTCAACATTTCGTTTTATTACTACTTAATCATAAAATCACAGTTTAATTATAAATGTCTTAGTTATATTACCTATACAATAAAATTTACATAAATTAATAACGCTTTCAAAAAAAATGGTTACTTACGAACGTAACATCGTATATTTGCTAAAAAATAGTAATGTTGCTATCTAAAAGTACTTAACTTTCATTGTACTTGCGTATAGGTACTTTACCTAGTTAGTCACAGCATTTTTTTTTTATTAAAAAATACACACGCATTTACACAGAAGCATTTAAAATATCGCAGAATCATTATAAAAATCACAGAATCATTTTAAAATTAGCATACTTACCAATTTCTACAAGAACCTACTTAAGATATTTTTTTTCTTATTTATATGGGACAGTTAGATTAGATTTGGACAGTTGAATTAGATTAAGTACAAAAATAACAGAATCATTTAAAATATCACAGAATCATTACAAAAAATTTTATTACGAAGATTTTTTAGGTTCCCAATCTTTGCAACCCGTTGCTTTGATCCAATGCAAACGTAATTCTTTATCTTCGGGAAATCTGTAACAAATAAAAACACTAATATTATAAATGCGAAAGTGTGGATGAATGGATGGATTTTTGTTATAGTTGTTCTATCTCACGAAGTCCGATGGGCTATGTGTGTCATAGCAACAACTTACATATTACCTCTTCACGCCAAAACTACTGAACGGATCGGGATGAAATTTTGTATACAGGTAAGTAATTCTAATCCTGGAATCTAACATCTATGTTAGATTCCAGGATTTATATAAAAAGCCTATAGGCTTTTTATCCCACAAATCAGTTGCTATGGGATAGAAATGGCCTTTAAACGTTTCCATAGAAACAATGCGTGCGAAGCCGCGGGCATAAACTATTTTGCTATGCATAGCGAGCTACATTATCTATAAAATAGCTATGTAGGTACCTATTAAAAAATATTTCAATGCGCCATTCGGGGAATTTTATCATCGGGTGCAGGCAACCCTAAATTTTCACAATTACAAGTTAGATGAACTAAAAATAGCATAAAACATAATGTTTGAGCCTTGTGTGTATGTAAATCTATGAAACTGTAAATTTTGAACCTTTTTGTAGTCAAAAGAACTTGTACTTACGAGTGGAATGATATTATATTCGGCACTTTTTCTTCACTATCACTTCTACATGCAAAAACGCTGCACCGCACCATATTTGTCTCTCTTTTTTATTGTTTTTAGCTGCGGGAATGTCCACATAAACACATTGATCACATTCAAACATAAAACACAAAAGTTTAGAACTTTTAAAACTTTTTTCACCAGTCTCGTGTCGAGCTCCGTCGACACAGAACAATTCTACTCTACGAGTCCGTCCGTCGATGACAAAGGAAATTTGTTTAGCACACGGAAATGGAATTCCGTGGTTTAGCACATGGAGGTGCTAAACAATGCAAAAACCGGCACGCTGGATGAGATAGAGAGCTAATCGTCCTATTTCATTTCTTCTTAGGCTTTAGGCATAAGTCGTTCTCTCTTTAGTGTGAATGCGATGGCAATTGCGCGAGTTCTATAGGTTTCTCTTTCTACGGTCGTAGGGATCATGTGTCCTCAGTTTCCCCTAATATGAAAAAAAAATGTGCTGTGGGTGGCGGGGCGCAGCCGCCCCATGGGTTTAATTAAAATAGTCAAAGTAAGTTCAACAGACCCATGAAGTGCAATGAAAGCAAGCGCGGATCCAGGGGGGGGGTCATGGGGGTCATGACCCCCCCCTTTGGCTGGGTCTAGGTAGGTACTTTGTATGGTGGTAAAGGGCAAACTAGGTATATTTAGAACAAGGTGCAGGGTTCGTATTACGAAAACACGAGTACTTTATTCTCTCAACCAACACAAGTCAAAGCCACTCCGTTAGATACGACATTTAAATCCAATAATTATTAAACACAAATATTAAAATCGCGCGCGGCTTCAGCGACGACGACGTGCACGTCACGACGATGACGACCGACCCGTTTTAAGTCATCTTTCTACGCTACAAATTTTGAAGGGCCAATAGTTACGGTTCTGAAGTTAATAAGTATAAAAATGTCCTTTGACCCCCTTAGAATACGAATTTCCAAAAATGCGTTCTTAGCGGGTGCCTATGTCCTGAAAGGAACCTCCATGCAAAATTTCAGCTTCGGAGCTTTTGTAGTTTCAGAGATCTCTTGATGAGCCAATTTTCTCTTCTCTTCTATACAATATAGATTTTACCTAATTTAAAGATATGATCAAGTAGGTACATTTCTGTTCGAGTCGTAGTCGTGACACAATATTCCTCAGACCAGCGCAAACCACTGTTAAAATCGTCGGCTTATTGCAAGAAGTCATTAGTCGCAAGAAGTCACTAACTGCGTTAGATATACCATTGAGTTCGTCTCGATGAGCTCTACATTTTGGTAAAACTCACAAATTTGTAGCTCTTCAAACTTAGAAGTTATGGCTTGGTTATAAAGTCAATAACTGCATTTTTGGTATATCTGGTTTCATAAAATTCATTAACTTACATTAATAAATTTTAACAAAAGAAAAAAAACACAATTGCCATTCTTATTTTCATACGAAACTCATTTATGTGACTTAACAACATTTTGAAAGTGCTTTTACGTTCACAAACGTTTGAATAAGTTTTGCTTTAATTCATTATTTGCACCTTAACCAGTTTTGTCGTATCGTATTTTTTGGAAAAAAAAATACTAACGTTTTTAAATGACTTCTATCAAAACGAGTAACGTCTACACTGAGTTTTTTATTTTTTATAGATTTAATTTTTTACACTTAATTACTTTTTTCGAAACATAATTAATGGTAAATGAATACTATTCGCATTAAATGACTTCTTTTAGAACAAGTAACGTTTATAGGTACCATCACTATTGGATTGGTAAAATTAATTATAGGTCATTGACAAGTTTTTGCTAACATATTATGTTAAACTTAATACAAGACTAAAATCGCTTGAATGAAGTATTGTTTTATTAGTGATTTTTGTTATTGTAAAAATAACAGGTAAATGTAAGGTAATGACTTTTGCACACATACATTTACGTGTTGCTATGCTACTTATGAGACCGCGTGCCGTGTGACCGGAGTCGCGGAAGCGGGGCAGAGGGGTATTTTGTTCGGGGCCGCTCGCGCCTCTGCCGCGCCGCGTAGTAGTTCGTTCTTTCCGGCCCTTGTGGGGGCACAGAGCGGGGCATCGAGGCTTGGCCTCTTTACCCCGGCATCAACTCGAGGGGTGACGACTCCTCGGTCCTTGGATTTCGCTAAAAATGCTTTTATTTAGCTTGTTAATCATTTTATTTTTTTAT
Source organism: Eupithecia subfuscata (assembly GCA_963564075.1). NCBI lineage: Eukaryota > Metazoa > Arthropoda > Insecta > Lepidoptera > Geometridae > Eupithecia > Eupithecia subfuscata. Next base: position 7,459,561 of record OY751114.1, read on the forward strand.
TAACATATTTGCATGTTTTTTTCTTATTTTTTGTTTGGTTTGGGTTAATTTTTTTTAAATTAACCCACGGTCTATCCGGGGGGTTCTGCGGGGGTGAGGTCCTAGGGAAGGGGCCTCCACGGGCGGTCATCATCTGGGGGCCGGGGTTGGTGAGGCGCTATTTAGTGAAGGTGGGCTTGGTGGCCGTTGTCGGCGCGGTCGTACATTCGACGACTGTGCTGTACGACAAACTCGTCTAGGGATTGGATCTGCGGGTCGCGGGCGATGACATCGTTCCTGACGTATTGGCTCGCGCCAGTGTAGATCCTCAGAGCCACGTTTTGCAGCCCCTGGAGCCGGTCCCTATTCGTCTGGGAGACTAGTGAGTACCAGGCCGGCGCTGCATATGTGAGTCGGGATCGGACTTAGACTTTGTAGACCCACACTTTGGTCCTCAGAGGCAGGCGAGATCCCAGGACGGGTCGGAGAAAGGTAGGGCGACGCGCGCTTTTTGTAGTGCGCTGTCAACCTTCGGCTGCATCCGCAACGACCTGTCGATCCCGAAGCCGAGATACCGGATGTGCGGGCTCCATGCCACGTTCTGGCCCCGAAGTGTCAGCTGCGGTGGGTGGCCGATGCGACGGGAAACAAACAGCGCAGCCGTCTTTCCCACATTGACGGCCATGCGCCATTTGTCCAGCCAGGGCGGCAGGATGTTCAGCAGCCGCTGCATCCTGCGGGCTGCGATGGTGGGGCTGGTAGAAGACGCAAAGAAGGCGCTGTCGTCCGCGAACAGCGCTAGCGACACATCTCTCTCCCCGGGGCGTAGGGCTGTAGGCGTGGGGATGTCGTCGGTATAGAACGCGTATAACGCTGGCGACAGGCTGCTACCCTACGGTACACCAGCAGAGATGGATCGACTGGAGGATGTGGCACCATCAACTGCGACGAAGAACCGCTGGTTGTCGAGGAAGGATGCCACAATCCTGATGAGAGCTGGTGGAGTTGGGTTTTGCAGGAGCTTGTACAAAACGCCGGGGTGCCCAATACGGTCGAAGGCCTTTTTTACGTCCAGAAAGACCCGGACAGTGCAGCGCCTGGCGTTGTGCTCGACTGCAAGGTGGTGCAGCACCCTGGTGAGCTGCAGCGTGGTAGAGTGGCCACTCCTGAAGCCGAATTGCTTCGGGCGCGGCTCGATAGTTGGAGCCAGGCGCCCCAGGAGCAGGCGTTTCAGGAGCTTGCCCACTATTAGTAGTAGAGTAATGGGGCGGTAGTTGGCCGGGAGGCGGTGATCATTGCCGGGCTTGGGTAGCACGATGACCCGTCCGGTCTTCCAGGATTCCGGGAAGTGGCCCGTCCGGAGGATCCCGTTGAAGAGCCGGGCGAGCGCGGTGACTCCACGGCGAGGCAACTGTTGGGGACTCCGTCATAGCCTGGCGCCGTCTGGGTAGACGGAGGACGGCCTTCCGCACCTCGGCAGGGGAGATGAAGTACTCCCCGTCTAGGGGCGGTGTTGGGCCAGACAGGAAGTCCCTCACTGTGACCTCGACCTGGTGGTGGTGGTTTAGGGTTTCAAAGGTGGCGTCGGCTGCAACGGGGTGAGGCGAGAACTGCTCCGCGAGGTGCTCGGCCAGAATTTCGGCACGGTCGGCGGAAGCAAAGCGCCGGACCCCATCTCGGTCCAGCAGCAGGTAAGTTGTTGCCGGCTGCCGCGTGAGCGCCCTATTCATTGATTCTATGATTCGCCCTATTCGATGATTCAGTCCCAGGTCTCACGCCAAATCTGTACTGCGGCCGAGAGCTCGGCAGATATCGGGTTGAGTCGCGTCTTCAATGTATCAATGACCTTAGGCAAACACAGCTCCATATTTCAATGTGAATGCGCAGCTATAACCGAGGCAGCCACAGATGTGCTAAGAAGGGATATAGATAACCAGTGCGTTTGTATCCTGACTGACAGTGCTGCTACACTCAGGGCCCTGGCAGGACACAGCTGCAACTCCAAGATCGTGTACGAATGCCACTTGGCACTTGAGAGGATTTCCTGCAGAAACAGGATAACCCTTCAATGGATTAAGAGGCATAGCGGATCACTTGGTAACGTCGCCGCCGATGAGTTGGCACGGAAAGGTTCGGAGACACCGATAATAGGCCCACCTCCGCTCCTTCCCCTACCATTCTCCCAAATCCGAACATGGATAAGGCTGAAAACTAGAGAAAAACATAACGAATGATGGACGCACCTACTAGAGTGCCGCCAGGCAAGAGCAGCGCTATCAGCTGCATCACCAAGGCTAACTAAGCGCCTACTGAACCTGACCAGAATGGACCTACGCGTCCTACCTAGTGGGGACACTCACAGGACATGGCCCACTAAATAAACATCTCTTCACCATCGGAGCAACAGACAGCACTCTCTGCAGGGGATGTCTTAGTGACGAATAATCAGCTGCCCACGTAGTTCTGGAATGCGAGGGAGTAACAGCGCAACGACACGAAATCCTCGACCACCCGAGGTCGCTCCGCGAAGTGTGTGAAGATCCCAGGAAGATTCTGCGCTTCTGGACGGAGTTAGGCTGGTTACACTAGCAAACAAAACACGCACAATGTACCAAACCGTGTCTAAGTGCGGAAAATAGAGTACACAATACAATACAATAGAGTCGCGTCTTCAGTCGCGGGCAGCGGGAGCGCGCCCACTCGCGCTGGAGTTCGCGTTTCCTCTCTATTACCCTCTTAATGTGTTGGGGGAGGTCTTTGCGCTGGCCTTGGCGCCTGGTGATGGGTATGGAAGCGGCCGCCTCAGCCTCGAAGATGCGCGCCATCAGCGCTGAGGCCTCGGATTCCACTTCTGTAGGCGTCTGGAGAGGTCCGACGTCCACGGACTCGAGTGCCTAGGCGTACGCGTCCTCACGTCCTGGGGCCGGGTCCGCGGCCAGGTCGAGCGTTAAGAGGAGGGTAGATAGGATAAGAAGGTTTTCAGGTAAAGCTCAAAGTCTGTTACTTAATATTTTCTAATCTAAATACAGTTTACTTAATCGTTTCCAACCTATTTATGTGTTTATAACTCTTTGCTGGCTAGCAGAATTATTTTCTAAAAGCTTAGAACGTGTTTTTGACTGATTCATGTGCCATTATTACTAATTTTAGTTATTTTATTAAGTGTTTTCGACAAACAAGGTAATTTGTTTAGCTTTTAGTAATAAAAGATGTTATTTTATGATTATTTTGTCTTTTAATACTCCAAAGAGGCCACTAATAACTTCGTTGCAGAAATACTTAACTCCAGTTTAGTCAAAACTTTTTATAGCAAGAAGTCATTATCTCTGCATTTTTAGCTTTTAAAAAAATTGCAGTGGTTGAATTTGTACTGATTTCAGTTAATTATAAAATAATTACATATCTCTATATATTGGCGTTTAAATTATATTGATAACTGTCGTAGTTTTGATGATATGGGCTCTTAAAGTTTTAAAAACTTTTAACTGCTTTTGCCAAACTTTTGGATTTGTCGGTTAATGACTTCTTGCAATAAGCCGACGAAATATACTGCATTGAGATTAAGACAAAAAAGGTTTGTTTGTATGTTTTTGACATATTTTAATAACTGTACTCCTGAAATTTTTATTCAAAACGGTCTTGCAAAAGTACAAAAATCTGAGGAATTTTTCGTTGAAATTGTAATGTATCAAATATCAGTAGAGCAAGTTTTATCGGAGTTCCTATACCATGCATCGCATACTCATTTATTCGCCGCCGTAGGAGCACAAGGCACACTTGGAGATGTCAGTTTAAATATACATTGGTTACAATAAGTGGTGCATAAATTATGATTCAAGGCCATAAAACAGACAAGACAGAAAATAACCAAGAAACTTGGGAATATTGGTACATACAAAAATAGATAAGTTGATAAATGGATCAGCTGTAAATGGGCATCTTTAGAGTCATGTAAACAAATAATAATACTTAATTATAAATTCATGGTGCTGCTGTAAAATGGCATTGTCTGATAAAGTTAATTCTAAATAAATATTATATGGGTGTGAGACCCAGTGTACCTAGTATGCAGTTACTTTACCTAGGTAGAGTATAGCTGCTAAGAGTGCGTTGTCATTTGTGGACTAGGCTATGATAAAACATCGGGTGCAAGACAAACACAGGTTTGAAAAATGACCAAATCTGAGACATGTGCGTTGAATTTTTATTGACTCAAACACCTGTAAAGCAATTTTGATTAGAGTTATATTAGCATGCATTGAGTTGTAGACAATAGAAGATTTGATATTGATACTTTTAAGAAGCAGAACTCCTGAAATGTTCATGAAAACATACTTAGAAAAATGACAGAATCAAAGATATTCTCGTCGAAAGTGTAAAGATTCTAACACCAGTAGAGCAAGTTTTATCGGAGTTCCAATAGCATGCATCAGGTTTAAGACAAACACAGGTTTGTTTTCGTGATTTGTATACTTTCAGATACAGAACATTTCAGAAATTTCATGAAAACGGTCTTTGAAAAATTTTGAAATCTGAGATTATGAGCGTTGAATTTGTATTGATTAAAACACCTATAAAGCAATTTAAATTAGAAATCGACTAGCGTGCATTGAGTTGTAGAAAAACGAAGGATTGTCCTTATGATTTTTATAATTTTCAGAAGCAGAACTCCTGAAGTTTTCATTAAAGTAAACTTATAAAAATGATAGAATCGAAGATATTTTCGTCGGAAGTGTTCACTACACTACCCAAAGAATGTTAGCCAAAGAAATGTTACCTTCTAATAGGTAGGTAACATTTCTTTGGTCTCGATTGAGGGCAGAGCTTGGCTCCCTTTTAAAGTGGAGGGAATAACCCAACAATATCCAAAAAATTCGCGGCTCGCTCCGCTCGCCGCTAACCAGTGTTTTCTGCTTGATTTAGGCCAGGGCCCCCATTTTCAGGTCATCTTCCCCACCGCTAACTAATTACGAAAATCTATCAAGGTCCATATAATTTTCGCGGCTCGCTTCTCTCGCCGGTAAAGTTTGTGAGTACGGTGCTCGGTGGCAACGCCCCCGTCCCCCACCAATGAATTTCTGGCTACGGCTTGCTATAGTTTTCATCACCAAACAGTTACTGGTCCGTGACAAACCAGAAAGTGGTCATGCACATCCATGGCAGAAAACTGCATAGCTGGGCTAGCGCTTCTCCATCTCCATGTGCGCAAAACAATACCTATTGAGGTGGAAGAAGTAATTACTCGTTTCGCAAGAAAACAAAAGAGACAACTACATTTTGTAATTTAATAAGAATAATTTTGAATAAAACTCTAAATAAAAATCCAAGGGGTCACTTCGATTTCCCACTTTAACACAAATCATTTGAAATATCTAACATGTTTCAGAGTCCTGTAAAGGAAATTATTTACGAATTTTAAATGAGTAGTAATTTCTTTTTCGTCTGCTAAATTCGTCCCACTGCTGGGCAAAGGCCTTTGCCCACGTTTTCTTTTTAACTACATTTATTACTTTTTTTCACGTTGGAGCCCGTCCTGACTATGTAGATGTTGACTGTATGACCCCCCCCTAACTTGACAGCTGGATCCGCCCTTGAATGAAAGCACCTATAGTAGGTACTCAGCCCTAAAACAATACCTACAGCCATTCTATACTCTCTTCTTATTTATGTTCTCCGCCGAATTTCAACAACAGCGGCCAGCATCGATGTAAGTAAAATTCGGAAGATTGGGCACTAGCTTCTCGAAAGTGGAACGCTCAAATTGAGTCCAATATCAAAATGTGTCCACCCACCTCGGTCACAGTCGGACCGGGGGCGGCGGGGCGGCGCGGCCGGCGTACGTGTTTCGCGTGTATTGTTGTGTCTCGATCGCACTTCAGTCTAGGTACGTCTTTCCATCTTTGTCGTTTATTAGGTAGGTAGGTATATTGCAAAAGACTGGTATAATTCTATTATCTGTAGAAGTAGGAAGTGTCTTTGCGTTTAGTTGTAACACAACACAGGCCATTTGTTGAGTTAGCGCTGGCAGCCTTGCCAGATCTACTGATTTAGCAGTAGATCTACCTGCTTTTTGAACCGTCTACTGATCTACTGATTTATTTCTAAAATTTCGTGAAATCTACCTGATTTTTCCCGAGCGCCAATGGCACAGACACAAAGGCACAGAACAATTCTACTCTACGAGGCCAATGGCTCCGTGTCTATTATGTAAGCTGTCACTTGTCAGTATCACATCACTTCACAATCCAATGAAATTTTCACCAATCCGGTTCGTCACAATACTGACAAAATATGAATTAAATTGAAGAGTTTGTTTTGTTCGTTCGTTTCTTCTACTTCCTGTAAGCATCTGTTGTGTGTTCCCATCTTTTTCGAATTGATTGGTCGGTCCGTTCGTTCTTCGATAACCATTTCCATTGTTGCCAGATCTACTGATTTAGCAGTAGATCTTGTAAATGGATTATTACACTTCCTACGAGTAGATTGATCTGCTTGATTTTTGAAGAGCCTCTGATCTATTCTCTCTGATCTAACAACAAAATAAATTAAAAATTCAATTTCATTTGGTGTTCATACGATTCTCGAGTCAGCTTGGTTTATGGCGAGATTTGTTCATTTCCAAGGTGAAGATCAGGTTTTATCAGGTAAATTGAAATTTAAAACAATAGATACCTAGCATCCCTCTTTCTGTGATGAACATAGTTTGTTTTTCTTGAAAGGAACAACGGAACACCATTGTACACTACCTAGTTACCTACCTCAAAAAACCTGATCAGAGCCCTTGAAAATGAACAAATCTCGGCGAATTCCAAGCTGATGAGTTGCTTTGATCAATGTTTTCATATCAATGTAAGAAGTTTATTACAAACCTACTTAAAACACATAATTTTTTGAAATTCGAAAGCCATGAATATTTTACTTTGCAACTTAGGTACTTTGATGAATGCCATCATTGAAAAGTGAAACACACACACTGGACAAACATACAAAAAAATGAATCAAAATTGGTTCATCCGATAAGGAACTATAATTATAGTTTCCTAGCGGATGAACCGATTTTACAAAAAACCTTACAGATACCACGCATTTTTCGTGTCAAAAGCTAGAAATTTGTAGTTTTTTCAAAATCTACTGATTTTTTCTTCAAGCTACTGATTTTTTACGTGACTTTCTACTGATTTTGTCAAATTCGATCTGGCAACACTGGCGCTGGGTGAACGTACCACTACTAAATTTTACTAATTAATTTTAATCTATGGCGGCCAGTCTCACTTAGTGATGTGCCGAGTCGCTGTTTTGGTGACTCGAGTCGGTTTAAACGGTATTCGAATCCTGACTCGATTCCGGTACTCGAGCCAAGTACTCGAGTTCTATTTTTTGGTATTCGAATGTTGACTTGAATTTCTAGACTCGAGTTGAAGAATCGGGTCCTGGACTCGAGTCCACGGCCGTGCACCGCTTAGCATCCGCGTGGTAGTCTTTCTTATGATACAATAAGAGATACAACTCGCACGCCTCCGCCTCCACCACGCCCGGGGCGGGGCGTCTGTGTGTGGAACTGTGGAGGCCTTAAAAGTTGCAGGTTCAAACTTGTATCAAAAGGCGTTACTTACTTCCAGCGTTGCCATTTGGCAACTTTGGTTGCCATTTTGGCAACATTTGACCCTTCGTGGCAACCAAATGGCAACCAAGCTCAAATGGCAACTTTTTGGCAACTTTTCGACTTGTCGCGCGATCATCAGTAAGAAAATATCGAATATCTTTCGCAGATAAGCTGAACGCATCGAATTGAACAAAATCAAAATTTTGAACGCATTTTTATTCCCAAAAATGAAAACAATACATAACTATTAATTAATAGACAAACAAATTGTACCCGTATTTCCACAATAAAAGGTCTATTTTGGTGATTTATAAAAGTAATTTTATGTAAACTCTAAAATAAAAATGGATGTGTGTGTCTGTCTGTGTGCAGTGCGCACTGTGTGCAGTGCAAAGGAAGTTTTTTCGTGATTTTTAATGTTACGGCCACACTATCGCGATAACGCGAAGTTTTGCGCTGTCGCGACCAGTCTGGCCAAGAAGTTCGTCCTGTCGCGAAGCATCATCGCGACAACAAATGCCCTTCGCGACGCTGTCGGTAAACTACCGGACATCAAAGGGTTTTGTCGCGACAAAAGTTCGTGCGGTTGGCTACACTTCGCGCGCGCTTTGTTGACAGCGAGATCCCGCCGAGCGGTGTGCACGTAGGTATTGTTGCTGATTCGTGTTATTATTATTATTAAGGGGGTATAGTACCTCAAATTGCTTATTTTCAACTCCGTCGGACCTCCATATCTTCCAAACTACTGAATATTTAACTTTGAAATTTATATATGGTAAAGTTCAGGACTTATTCTATCGATCATATGTTTCGAAAACACGATGCCATAAAATTTTCTCGATACAAAAAAATCGCAAAGTTACCTCTATTTTTTTACTAAAACCCTAATTTCTCAATAAATACAGATGATACGATCTTGAGATTAAGCATAGTAATTGAACTAAGTATAAAGAACATTTTATATGTTGCCTTTTTTTCAATTAACTATTCATGTTTGTGGGGAGCAAATAACTACTAAAAACTTGATTTTTGGGCTTACGCCGCTTTGCTCTGTCCCGCTCCTGTGAACGCGAAATCATATGCCTATGCCTGCGTTTGACCTCTCCCTGGTCGTGCCCGCCCCCGGTGGATATCCCTTAGTCGCCTCTTACGACACCCGCGGGAAGAGTTGGGTTTGTGCAAATTCTAAGCCGGCACCACACAGTAGCGCACACACTTGTGCACTATAATATGTCCTGCGCATCTGGCTAGTCTCCGATGAGATTGGCTGCCGTGGTCGAAATTCGGCTAGGAGGACATTAATTATTATTATTTTTACCTACCTCCCTCGCTGCGTTGCCCGGGTGCGGCGTCATTTATTTTTCTAATAGTATTTTGTTTAGATTGACATTTTTAAATTTTTAATATCTTTTGAATGGAATGTCCGATTTGAATAATTCAAAAAGTAATCTACAGGTATTGAAACAGTCTTAATTATGAAATGATTTATTTGGATAAGAATTAATACAGAGGTATGGCTAACATGGGCAGACTTCGGTCAGAATTTCTATCAACTTATAAAAAGTAAAAAAATAGTTATACTGACATAACTACAATAGTTGGACATATGGTATCGCTGAATTTTTTGTAGATATTTATATAGTCTTTAATATTGTAGAACATTTTTTTGTTCTATCATCAATAGTTTCCGCAGCGCATGCGATGATAGACAATTTATGGCGAATTTTTTTACACCTTGGGTTACATTATTGAAGTTTTAGTAGGGATCTCTAATTTTTTCAAGAACTATATATAGCCTATGTTACTCAGGAATAATGTAGCATTCTAATGGTGAAAGAATTTTTAAAATCGGTCCAGTAGTTTTTGAGTTTATTCGTAACAAACATACAAAAATACATAAATACAAATCTTTCCTCTTTATAATATTAGTATAGATTACAAAACTGAGCCTGTTTTGTGGAATCCTAAAGAACCTAATAAAAAAAAAACATGAATTATGACGCCATGAGCGTAACCGCCGCCGCATCCATTTTTTCCGTAAAATGAATTATCGTGACATTTTAGATTATCGCGACGTTGCGAAGTTTTTTTCCAATGTGGCCAAATATTTCGTCGTAGAACGAACACGAAGTTTTGTCGCGACTACGCGAAGACGAATCTTCGCCTTGTAATGGGGCCATAGTATAGTACTTTTGTTTTTAAATCTACTGGAAAGTTCTCTTTTTATTGTTTTAATCGAAGAAACTACATAAAGATCTATTTGATAAATCAATTTTACTGATTGAATCATCATTCATTTATTATTCCTTATCAGACGTTCATTAACATAGGCAAAGGTTATTATTGCTGCTTATTTTTCAGATTATATTTTTTAGATTATATTTTTCATTGAGTTGGAATTCACCAATCCAATGTGACTCGAAAAACTTCGAAAAACCTAGGTGTGTTATTTTTCAGTTTTTTTTAACGCAGTTTTTTTTACTGATTTTTAGGGTTTCGAAGATCGGTTTCGAAACCCTTATGGTCTCGCTTTGTCTGTCCTTTTTTCCCTCCTTAATAACTCGGCAACTACAGCAGCTATCAACTTGAAATTTAAAATGATAATACATTTCGTGCGCCTGTACAGATTTTAAGAAAAAAAAATTAAAATAAATGAAAAATGAAAATGAACATTTTCCATACAAATTGAGATGTCAAAATTTTAAAAGAAACCTACAGAGTCAAGTGGGATATCAAATGAAAGGTAGTAGTTTGTACATTTCAAAATAGTTTTTGAAATTTCTGTAGGTTTCATACTTTTTGAAATATTTTGAAAATAGTCGAAAAAATACCCATTCCCCCCCCCCTATCTCCGAAGTTTGCAGAGCGATTTATTCAAAATATATGGAGCGTTTGTAGATATAGATCTATATTTTACAGGAAAAATATAGATAAGTCTGTAAAATGAACCGTTTTTGAAAAATGGTCAAAAAGAGGGGGAATAATTTTCAAAAAGGGGGGTTACCCCAATGAGTTGGGTATCATATGAAAGGTATCGGTTTTTACATTTCAAAACAGTTTTTGAAATTTCTGTTGGTTTCATACTTTTTGAAATATTTTGAAAATAGTCGAAAAAATACCCGCTCTCCCCCCCCTATCTCCGAAGTTTGCTGAGCGATCCATTTAAAATGTATGGAGCGTTTGTAGATATAGATCTATATTTTACAGGAAAAATATAGAGAAGTCTGAAAAACGAACACTTTTTGAAAAATGGTCAAAAAAGGGGGGAAAAATTTCAAAAGGGGAGGCTACCCCACCGACTGGGGTATCATATGAAAGGTATCAGTTTGTGCATTTCAAAACAGTTTTTAAAATTTCTGTAGGTTTCATACTTTTTGAAATATTTTGAAAATAGTCGAAAAAATACCCATTCCCCTCCCCTTATCTCCGAAGTTTGCAGAGCGATCCATTCAAAATGTATGAAGCGTTTGTAGATATAAATCTATATTTTACAGGAAAAATATAGAGAAGTCTGAAAATCGAACACTTTTTGAAAAATGGTCAAAAAAGGGGGGGATAATTTTCAAAAGGGGGAGCTACCCCACTGAGTGGGGTGTCATATGAAAGGTATTGATTTGTACATTTTAAAACCGTTTTTCAAATTTCTGTAGGTTACATACTTTTTGAAATATATTGAAAAAAGTCGAAATTTTACCCGTTCCCCCCCTCTATCTCCGAAGTTTGCAGAGCGATCCATTCAAAATGTATGGAGCGTTTGTAGATATAGATCTATATTTTACAGGAAAAATATAGAAAAGTCTGTAAAATGAACCCTTTTTGAAAAATGGTCAAAAAGAGGGGGGATAATTTTCAAAAAGGGGGGTTACCCCAATGAGTGGGGTATCATATGAAAGGTATCGGTTTGTACATTTTAAAACAGTTTTTGAAATTTCTGCTGGTTCAATACTTTTCGAAATATCTTGAAAAAAGTCGAAAAATTTACCGCTACACCCTATCACCGAAGCATGCAGAGAGATCCATCTGAAATGTAGGCTTGTACCTACTAGTTTTAGGTCTTCATTAAATTTCGGAGTTTCTAACCGGTACCTTTAGTACATACCTACTTGTTCACAAACGTTCGAAACCCTCGGCGCGCGAGTTTATATATATAGCCATTAGAAACAAGACCCGTCAAGTGCGAGTGTCGCACTTGACGGGTCTTGTTTCTAATGGCAACCTTTGGTTTCAAATGGCAACATTTGAGCCTACAAATGGCAACCTGGGCTGGGTAGGCTCTGGCAACACTGCTTACTTCATTGCTTAGGTAAAAAGAGATTGAGTATGAACGAGTCAACCTAACTCAAATACAAGACTCGAGTCAGTTGGACTCGCATAATACTCGTATAGGTACTCGAGTACCGGAATCGAGTCCGGCGTACTCGAATCATAATAAATTGGTATTCGAGTAGGCGAGTCCTAAGCAGGAATCGAGTCTGACTCGAGTCAAGCCGTACTCGGCACATCACTAGTCTCACTAGTTAGGTATGTGAGCAGAAAGGCGGGACATAGGTAGATGATCATCAAAGAAAAACACAAAGTAGAAAGTAGACATTGTATTATTAGTGCAGAAAACTTATAAACCATAGGTAATGATTATTATGACTTAGGCGCCTGTTTTTTGGCAGCCTCGGCCTCAGCTTCGCTCTTCTCAAAGGTGGAGATCAGTTTCTCAACCTCTTGGCTGGCTAGCACTCGAATTACAGTCTTGTTGTCTTTACGGGTGAGAGTCGCCATCTCAACTGGAAATAAAAATAAAAAAATTAAGCTGCATGATTTACACAGTAACAAACCCAAGAGCTATGCTCTGAGCTCTCTGAAGGATAGAATTCGTAACGAATACATCCGACAGAGAACCAAAGTTATCGACATAGCACAAAGAATTAGCAAGCTGAAGTGGCAGTGGGCTGGCCATATCTCGCGAAGAACCGACAACCGCTGGGGTAAACGTGTTCTTGAGTGGAGACCATGACTCGGCAAACGTAGTGTAGGGTAGGACGCCCTCCGGCCAGGTGGGATGACGATCTGCGAAAGACTGCAGGTAGATGCTGGATGCGGCAACTGATGATGATGATGAAACCCTTCAACATTTCATTTATTATTTTACAAGTCAACAATCTTTTGAATTTTTTTTCCTCTGAAAGACTTTATTTTTGTCTGAATAAAGAGCAGATCATGGCATCAGTGCTGCACCTATGTAAGCGCCTTTTTACAACCATGCAGTGTGGTGTAGCAGCATACAGTTTGATGCATAATTTTCTTTCGAGATCATTAAATTAACTATTGTTTTAAAATGTTACCTTTTTCTGGTGTAAGTTTGGTCATATCCAGTGTTTTGCTCAGCACCTTGATGGCTAAAGCCTGTGCTTCAGCTAGAGTGGTTTCATTCTCCTTGTACTCTTGTTTCAGACTTGATACTGCTGCCTGGAATATTAAGTAAAATCTTCAGTAGGAATCATCATTTTGCTGTCCATACATTCTCTCTACATCATTCATTTTTATTATTCCCATATTAGACAGAATAAAAAGACAGCTCAGAACAGAGATGCCTACAGAAGTCTTTTTCTTCTTGTCCTACAGAAGTCTGAGTCAGAGATCAAGACTTGCTGGAAAACTGGTCCACAGAAGATAACCAGTAATTAATTGAAACATATAAAAAAACTTGACTCGCTCCCCCTTTTTTGCAACATGAGGGGACTATTTAAGACTTCAGATGAGTATATCAATACCTCATTTATCAAAATTGCTTCGGCCATATTGATGCTTCAAATTCTGTGTTAATAACCACAGAAACACTTGAAAAACACAACCCACACCTTGTAAGTAAAAAGAATAGCAAGTTAGTGTCAAACACAAACCTTAAAATACTTACAGCACTGTTGTTTCCAATGCAGGTGGCTTTCCAGCCTCCATAGTTACCGCTGGGGTCTGATTGGTAAAGTTGGTAGCCATAGTGCTTGTCCCAGCCCATGTACAGGATTGATACTCCGAATGGTCGCTTCCCTAAATACAATACAAAGAAAATTATACCTTTTTCTGTGTCAAGTCTTTTGATTGATGTTACGCTTTGTAGCTGTAGTGTAAATGTGTATACCTATCCACATTTACACTACAGAGATTGTGGACTTATTAAATGAAGGTTTATCAACAGCAAAAAATTATTTACTGCTTGATATTAAAAAAACATGTTGATCAATTACAAGAGCCTAGACTTAGCCTACCTGCACCCTGCACAGCAGTCGGTGAACACAACTTGTGTGACACAAACAGGCACACTTGACGTTTTTAAACTGTCTAGTTTTAATTAACTTTGATGTACATATTTGTATGGTTTTACAACTCGCTAATCATAATTTAAGCCAGTTAATTATCATTGTGCAAGTGGGGCTAAGTCTATGATGTAAAATGATGATCAATGATGTCCAGTGCGCGCGTACGGTAAAACGTAGTGAATAGGATAAATTCTGATATGTAACTAATGTAAGAACAATCTCTAAATTACTCCCTGGTATGTATAACAATTACTCACCTCCGTATTGAGTGTAAGCTTGCTTCACATCACACAGCCATGACACAAGCTGCTCACAGGGTATAGATTCACCATAGTTCAGCAGATATCTCTGCGCAATCAGTCTCAGTTCGTTTGTCAATACATTGGCGTCTGAAGTAATGCCGGCGACGGAACAGACCATGTCATCATTAAGTTTGTAGATCTTCTCAGAGAAAAACACTTCATCAAGGAGTTTGTTTGTGTTACGACGTTCAGCGGCCAGCAGAATGCCGTCGGTGGCTAAGATTCCTAGAGAAGTACCGGCGTGACTGATCGCTTCCATAGCATACTCGACTTGGTATAGACGCCCTGAAAAAAAAATCAAGATTTTAGTTTCAAGGCTTTTCTACAAGGATTTAATAAAAGCGCGTTATGGACGTACCTTCAGGGGAGAATATGGTAGTGCGGGTATCATAGCGCCGAGCCTGTGAAAACAATACTTGTTAGTTTTTGCTTAGATCTTTGGATGACCAAGCAAAACTTGTAAATAACCTAGAAAATCGTTATTACGCCCGATCTGCACAAAAGCTTGGTACAAACTTACCATTTCTGGACTAAAATTGGTTTATTTCACACAAAAACAAGGGGTTTCAAATGAGATATTGGGGTCTTTCTACAAAAAAATGCAAATGATTGCCGGATGATTCTTCAAAATCAAAAATTGAAATTGATGAATGGATGGAATGGAATGACATTTTGTTTGTTTGACTGACGGCGACTTGTCGTTTTTGAATTTGACAACTATGACATTCACTGCATCTACTTGTTTCATTGCAAAAAGATGTAGAATTTAAGCATTAAGTTTTGGCTCAGCGGCCGATACTCCGATAGGCCCTACGGAACGTAGTCACTAGTCATAATCAGTCGTAGTGACATCCTATCCTAATTTAAGAATCTTTAGAGTATACCGGATCGCGCACATAATATGTATGTGCGCGATCGATATTTTATTAATTCAAAAGTACCCTGTAATCTCATGATGCTATGGCTCATTTTTCTTTATGACATCTCAGAGTAGAAAAATTAGCCTTGTCTAGCACGTTGTAACATGTTGTAGGGTGTCCATGAAACAATACGATGTCACAGGGTTTTTGAACAAAGATTCTGATTATTAGTTACTTCTCGAATTATGTACTTTGACGTGACAACGTCTTTTAAATTGGTTTTAGCGAGAGAGACAGACATAAAAAGTGAAAGGAACTCAAAGTCGTTGTCACGTAAAACTTTCGCCCGTATACCGACTTTACAGGCAACCAATTTTTAAAAAGCTACCTATCTAAATTACGCAGCAACATTACCGTGAAAATGTTGAATACATGTTTTCAAATGTATTCACTATGAAAGTAGTAGGTACCTAACTACGTACCTAATAATGGCCAGCAGACATTGAATACTACTAAAACCTAGTAGAAACTTAATTAGGTATCAAGTTATATTGTAGAATCATTTTTCAAAAGAACAAGTTTCTATTACAAGTAGTGGCACAAAACTCTAGCGCTGACCGTTATTGCGCAGAAGTCAAAAATTAGGTATCCTATTTTTTTATAGGTACCAATTTTTTGCGCAGTATCCTCTCCACTATTTGCTCAGCGCTAAACATACGCTACGTGTCGCTACCTCATCACAGTTTCATTAGAATTTCTGAAAAGTACAGATGTAGGTATGGACATCGTACTGGAAAGAGATGAACTACTACTTCGGGACCTCTCACTCTGCTTGTTTTTAAGAAACACTGCACAGTGCAGGATATGTATAGGTTCATGGTCATAGGATCTTTGCCGAGAGGGTGCGCGTGGCGGCGTATCCATCCGGTCAGTTACAGTTTTATTTTCAGCCAAAGTAGGTAGGTACTTAGTACTTGTAGATAGGGCCTACGGCACGGTAATAGGATAATATTACCTTGCCTACGGGGACTTACAACCTTTGTTTGTAGGTACCCCTGTTTTCAGCAGAACAGCGAACCAGAGGGAGATAATTTGGAACCAATAGCATTTCCGTGTATACGAAAACACCTCATCATTGCTCACTCGACTTTACTTTACTAGGTATGCTATTAGCGTGGGGTAGGTACTGACTCTACTTGACATTGTAACTTAATTTTTTTACTTGATAATGATGAAGTTCATGAAATAAAATGAAATACGTAATATTATAGGTAAGGTAGGCTTATATAAAAATTGCTTTAGATAATAGGTACCTACTACCTATAAAATACGATCTTGAAAGAGTAAAAAAGGAAGAGGAAGAGTAAAAAATCCTATTAGTGAGGTGTTTTCGATAACACTCAAATGCTATTCGTTCCAAATTATGGTCGCTGTGGAGTTTACGGGACGCACGGAAAAATAATTTTTTTTGAGGTCATTGACCTTTGACCTTGAGGTCGTGAACTTTGAGGTCAGTGACCTTGAGGTCGGTGACCTCTAGGTCACTTTTTTTAGAATAACGTTGGTTTTTGCTAGAGTCGATGACCGAAAGATATATTATTGAGCTTTGAGGCCAAGGTCAGTGACCTTACCCTCAAAACAACTATATCCGATCCCCGCTTCGCGGGGTGGGATATGTGTTAACGTTATGGCTCTGGGTGCAGTTATAAGTTATACATATACACACCCTTTCAGTCACAGAGTCGCCACGAACCCGCCACCCCCCCCGCTTCGCGGGGGTTGGGCGGGCTTCGTTAGGAGTAAGTTAATGTTGAGGGACCCCCCCCCCCGCTTCGCGGGGGTGGGACGCCTACATGTCGGGTTAGCTCAAGTAGGAAGAAGTTAAAACGAGGACTCCATTATATTGTCGAAAATTTTCTGTCATTTTCGCCTTGTACTTGAACGCCACATTTTGACCTCTAGCGCGGAGGTCATTGAACTTTGGGGTCAGTGACCTGATCAAAAGTTGCCCCTTAAGTCACCCCCCTTTACGATACCGTAACAAAAAATATATGTTAATTATGCATAAAATTTTCGTCTTTTTCGCCTTGTAATTGACTGCGTCCCGTAAACTCCACTCCAACCCAAATTATGTAGCACGATAAATAACCATTTGTTCATGGACGAACTCTCCATAATCGAAGATGGCTCGAATGTCAAGGAGTTCATTTTTAGGGTTCCGTACCTCAAGAGGAAAAAAAGGAACCCATAGAGGATCACTTTGTTGTCCGTCTGTCTGTCTGTCTGTCTGTCCGACTGTCAACCCTCTTTTCTCAGGAACGCGTGGAGGTATCGAGTTGAAATTAACATCAAATAATCAAGTCCGTAACCTCTTGAAGCCGTGATATAAATTAAACTTCTAAGTCAACGCACTCAAAAGTTACAGCCGCTTATGTCCGAAAATTTTGAAATTTCTAAGGGAATCACATGCACACAAAACCTAAAGGGTACTTCCCGTAGACCTAGAATCATGAAATTTGGTGAGCAGCAAGGTCTTATAGCACAAGTAAAGGGAAAAATCCGAAAAATATAAATTTGCAGTTTATTCACAAAAAAAAGTACTTTTGATTCTCGCCATGGACCAAAACCTATAGGGTACTTCCCGAAGCAAGGTCTTGTAGCACAAGTAAAGGAAAAAATCCTAAAACCATAAATTTGTCGTTTATTCACAAAAAAATACTTTTAACTCTTGCTGTAGACCAAAACCTATGGGGTACTTCTCGTTTACCTAGAATAATAAAATTTGGTAAGAAGCAAGGTCATATAGCACAAATAACGATAAAAATCTGAAAACCGACATTTGTAGTTTATTATCTTAAAAAAATAAGTTTTGATTCTCTCCCTCGACCAAAATATACAGGGTACCTACTTCAGGCAGACCTAGAATCATAACATTTGGCAAGGAACAAGGTCTTACAATTAAACGGAACCCTTAGAAAACCGTCTACACGCCAAGTTTTCGAAAAGGATTTGTATTTAAGAGATTTTCTTTAATGGATAATGCAATTCATATATTAGCGATGCTGGAAATTGATTGTCAGTTTTTAAGGATTTTTATCTACCGCATGACTATTTTTATACATTCAGGCCAAAATGCGGGTACCACAGCTTTGGGAATCTCTTAGACGTTGCTGATAATCGGTTATTGTATTTGCGGGTAGAACGAAGATTCATTCCTTAGCTGTAACTGATCGAGAAACCCGAGATCGAGGCGCGTAGGTATAGCTCGCGTTTCGCCCGTTTGTATGAAGTCGGATTACTTATAGGATAATATTACCTTGGAGAAACTGTCTCGCGTCATGTAGGTAACGATTCTAAAAGTATAGTTGTTATTTAAAAACTAGTTCTATCACATGAATATAAAGTTATGAGCTTGATCTAATTTTATTATTTGGAATTCCCTGAAAGTAACCTGGTGTTGACTATTATTATTATGGTATTTAATACATATAACACAAATCTGTCAAAGAAAATGTCGTAGTATCTCTACCTAGTCTGTGTGTGTTTCATCACATCCAATTCTAAAAATTGGTCTAGAACTTAACAATTCTTTTTTTCGTATGTTTGTATTTTATTATAGGTAGGTAATGTATGCCGGTCTTACCCGTGTTGACCTTACTTAATTTTATTTGTAGGAAGATACTTATTAATAATTCAATTAAGTAAGTAGGTAGTAAATTTTATGATTCTAAAATACTATCAAAATAAAACAGTATGATAAGGTTTTAAAGTTTATCGAAATACATAACTCAGGTCTACCTACCACTTAGAATTTATTAACATTCAAGTAAGAAGGCAGGAAGGGAAGGTACCCATTTTATACACATACCTAATAAAGTGTATTTATTATAGGTAAATAATATAACAACTAAATAATAAGTATAATATGTTATGGTAAGTATTACTGTTAACCTTGGTCCTGAAGGCCTATTTTAATTCTTCAAAATACGCAACCGATTTCGTTTTTTTGCGCAAATTGGTACCTACACCAATTGGCCGAAACGAAAGACAAAATTTGGTTTTGTAGAATTTAAATAGGCCCCCTCTACCTTCATTTATTTATAACCACTTTTCATTCAAACACACTCATGAATTTTTACTTATTATTATTATTATTAAAAATAACAACACAAGTACTTACCTACCTAACGAATAATCTACCTACTTGCTCAATAATAATGCCTCAGTGTGATAAAAATATCTAGATCACCTCAATTTCCCTCTAACTTTATCGTAACCATAATAATTAATTGAACCTGTTAATATTATTTAAAGCAGTGTAAAAATGTAGAAAAATAATAAATATCTGAAAATGATTAGATGCATTACAATTACAATAATAGTAGGTACTAGAGATTTGAACACGTAATTTTAATTATTTACGCATAAAAATTGTATGAACTCACGTCACAAACAAAATACTTATTACTTACCTATACCTACCTACAAATTCAATCAAAGCCTACCTTTGCTAAAATCGCTTCTTCCTCGTGCTCCTTTTAAATTCTCCTACTGGCAGGAGCACCGGGACACCCATGTCCTGATGCTCCTACTGCAAAAGGAAATTGTAAAACGCTAAGTAGGAGCATCGAGACAACTAAAATAGATTTCCTTTATGTCGTTGATATAAACTACTAACAAAAAGGAAAAAAAAGAACTTATTCTAAGCGTTGCTATCGCTATCCGTGGAACCCTGTACATTTAGTCACAGCGACTTTCTCGTTGTTGACACCAAGTCTACGATAGGCTGAATAATCACATAGCCTAATATACCAACCACGAACACCATCAATGCTGTACCAAGAGCACCGCCAGCGGTGCCATCTCCTTGGGCTACAGTGAAATAGTCCATGTTGAAGCCTAGCACCATTGAGACAAGCCCCATAGATATTGCGAACAATCCAACAGCTATGTGAAGAATTTTGACTGGTCCGCTCTTCACCATGAGACGCACTTTTGAAGAAAATAGCGCGATGATTCCCGTAACGAAACTTACCATGGAGAATGCTAAGGCAATTACACCTGTAAAAAAACGAGCGTGCAAGTATCAAGAGGTTTCAATGTTTTTATTTTGGTAGCATTAAATCATTTTTCCAAAAAATTCATGACCAGCCCCGCCGATACCAAACTAGATGTACACACAACCTGGTGAAGCCTGTTTCAAAATTAAAAATCCACCAATCCTCCCCCAACTCAATGGCGGTAAAAATTTATAATTAAATCCCAGTTAACATAAAATCTTTCGAGAAAAATAACATGTTCGAAAGCAAACTGAAAGATGCTAATAAAAAAATGTTTTTTCGAACTTGACGACTTCTTCAACGATTCTTTTAGCGACGCTCAAATTAAATTATATGTTAGTAAAGGTACCACATAGTTCATCTTTGGGCAGGCACGAAACCTGCCAGTTTTCCATTGCAACACCCTGAATGGGTACATACCTACTGTGAACTTAACTTAAACTCACCTAATCACTAAGACCTGATTGTATGAATGCAATAAATAAAATACTGAAATCACATCTCAAACCTTAAGTCACTCAGCTCAGTACTGGTTAAAATGCCCTAAGTTCATGCCAACCTCCTCTTACCCTATAACTTGTGTTGAACATAGTAGGCAAGGCAAGTTACTCACCACAAATCCCGTGTGGAGTGCTGATGACCATCTCCACTTTAGCAAGTCCGAGGAAACTGCCAGCTATTACGAAAACTGACCCAATAAGCTGAAGGCAGCCGTGGACGATGCGCTTGCCATCTTTCGAGAGCTGGGCCGACCAGGAGTTGTGCCGGTGCAGCGTGAGCACTGCTTCTACCAGGAAAAGCTGGTACTGAAAGGAAAGGAAGGAATTTGTAAGATTATTTTCATGATAAGCACAACACAGAAAACAACATGATACATACGCCAGTGCCAGCAAAGATGATGTGTAACTCCAAGTTGCTGATAGTGCCATCCGGTGCCGACGTCAAAGCAAAGTGCCATAGGCAAAACACCACGATTGCAATTTGCATGTGCTGCAGGAGGTTGAACAACTGGCAGATGCCCAGCCAAGCGGTATCCCATGAGTTGTTGTACACGTTTTGACTCTCTTCATCGTACGCTCCCGGTGCCCTTGTGACCTCCGCGTGGTACGGCACGTGTTCCCTAACTTCAAACACCTCCACCTTCTCCGAATGATGACTGGTACTGGCTCTCTGGTCCATCTTTGCTGTTTGAGCCACAGAATAGACCCCGCGAACCGTCTTTGAGCCTTGTCAAACTCGGTGAAGCCCAAATTCGGTACTAACTCTATCATTGCGATATTATTGGCGATAAGATGAGAAATTCCATCGGATATCATTGACAGTTTTAAGATTGTGATCTTGCGTAACTAAGTACTTATCTGTTGATAATCCTGTTGTGGGATGAAGATAAGCTGGCCAAGTATTCGGGAGATTAGTTTTTATCGCATTTTATGACGAATGTTGCAATTTTTTTACTTCTGTAGAAGACGTTACTGTGTCGTGAGCATGACCTGACCTAAATAACTGTTGTCGTGATATGGCTACCATTTGGGTCCCTGGGTATAATTTTATTTATAAATTTAAACAAATAATTATTAGAAGCAATTTACTTCTTTTCAACCCTGCAAAGATGCAAATAGCAATTTAGTGCCTACATAAGTCTCAAAATATTTTTATTCACCGTTGTTTTTTTTTCCGACTGTACTTCTCTGTCTACTTCGGATTGGACTTGATAGTTAAATTAGAATCTAACTTCCGGTCACTGATGAATTTTATTTGTTTTACGACTATTAATAGAAATAAATTGAAAAGTAAAAATTGAATCGATAGGATAATACCAAAGTAAGTGGCATCCGAATCCGACCCTCGAAATAACGACCTACGAACGACCTCCCTGCGCAATTCGATAGATGGCGTTACAAGTAGCCAAATTTGTGCAAAATAAACTCTCCTATAATTTGATCATTTCTTACAATTCCATAATAATTAATGTCGATACCTACTACTCATTAAAACAACGGTTCCTACTCATTGAAACTTTTAAGAGGGGAGTGTCTGTCCCGCCCTCCTAGCTCCTAAAGATTAAGTTAGGGACGAGTAATTTTTTTGTCTATGGATTATGTACCTATTAAAATTCCACTCTTCACTGCACAACTTTCCTCAGCCTGTGGCATGGCAAGGCTTAACAAGGCGTTTACCCATTAGTCACCACAAACATCGATAACGCAGAAGACAAAGCTGCCGCCAATAAAATATACCTCGATAACGTCCTCGCCTATTAATTTGTTGAAAAAGGAACAAGATGTAAGGATATTAAAATAGATTTATTGTTTGTAAAGTCTTTAGGAGTTACAAAGAGGGAGTTCTGTGAGTTGAGAAAAAAGGGCGGAGCTGCCAATTAATAAATTAAAGAGTCGGCAAGCTGGTAAAGCTCTAAACTCAAGCCATCTAGATAGACGATAGGAAGAATAGGAAAAAGTTAAGACTATAATATTTTCTTAAATATTACAGATAACCTGGTTCTAAGGTAGACATAGATAGGTATGTGCTTTATTATTATGTAAATCTCTCTGTAGTTTCGAACTAGATGGCGCTACGAAAATACTTCTCTAAGTCGGTTTGACAGAAAACCAGAAGCAGAGAATACGGCTTGTAGAGATGATGATTTAAAAAACACCTTATCCCTACCGTTTTCTAGAAAACACCCGTTATCAGTTCAAATCTGTACCTACAAACACTGTTACTAGTGAGGTCGACCTACAAAACTGTCACCAATTTGCACTAATGCTTGGTCCTGGCAAAATTCGTCACGACTTCGAACCGAAGTGACATAAAATGGGTGTTCGAACGACATTTGAATGTTAATCCGACGTTATGGCCCTGATTCACACGTGTCGTGTCGTATCATTACCGAGAGCAATGCCTTCAACATGCTTCCTTGGAATGATGGTAAGACTACACGAAACAAAAAACTCGTTGATATGGAAGTGATCATCGGTATAGTCCTATTGCTTAGGTGGAGTGGATAATATGGACTGCAAAAGAAAATTATGAAACAAGTAGGTAGGCAGGTTAGGTAGGTACATGTGTTTCGTAGATATAAGTCTAATTACCTAGGAAAATTACAATAAAGTAATAGAAACAAATTAGAACTAGGTAGTATTTATTTATAATGACCGCAGACTGTTGCGATCAATGTACAGATACATATCTCAACTGATCCATATACCAATCGGAAGTGTCCCCAAGAAGCTGGTTGCATAGCCCCGCTTATGTGCAACGCCTGCTAAGGGGATAAAAAAATAGTCGATAAGCTGCAGGCGTTTAGCATTTTTTTGTCGCATAGCCGAAGCGATCTCCTTTAACACTTTCATTGCCCATGACATGACTCACGTCCGTCTTCAGAACACTGCGCGTCTGAGGCTGGGCAGTGTTCTTTGCAATGCAATGAAAGTGTCAAAGGTCAAACCTTTAAACTCTGAAATTACATACAAAAGTAACGTTAATAGACCATATTCAGACACACACACAAACACACCCTCACACACACACACACACATGTGCAAACACACACACACACACACGCTCATAAGGTCTCCGGTTGCCCAGACTCTCATGCGACTGGTGCCTCAGGAGATCTAGCACACAGACACATTCATACTACACACTAATAAACTTAAATATTTATATAATTAGTACCTATGTTAAAGTGTGAACCCACCTACGTTAAGCCCGCTATCCCTTAACCCCTCGGTGACCAACCTACCCGAGGGGAGTAGATTTAAAATCAGCGCTGCATGTTTCTTACATTCAGCACAGCTGAATCTACTCCCTTTGCCTATGATTAGTTATTTAATTTTTGTGTATAATTCTAGTTTAGGATAAGTAATTTATAGGCAATAAATGATTTATTATTATTATTATTATAAAGGAAGTGAGATGAATAAAAACTTTGACATTTACCAAAAATGTCAAAGTTTGTAGGTGTCGCTGCACTGGCAGATAGGAGTAGGGAAAACATGGGAATGTCGCTCGAATCTACGAATATTACCTCTACACTTTCATCCGAATAAAAATCATGCGCTTGCGCTATCTTTATTGTTCACGATTGGTATTGGATGTTAAACTTTTAGTTCCTTCAAATCAGCTGTTAAAAGATAAAGCAACTTTCTAGTGAATATTTTCTAAGTGGAATTCTTGAGGTAGAGTCCGAACTCGGAACAAAATTAAATGTTTTTTTAAAGTAAGTGCCTACTTATCCAATATCCATATTAATCCATTAATAAAATTTATGTCATAAAAAAGTACGCCGTGTAAAAATAGAGTACCTACGGTCTACTAAAAAAACAAATAAGTACTTAAATTGTTTTTGCTTTTAATTTAGAGGGACAGTTGGCCGAAACGGCAAGTAAACAAATTACGCTCAAAAATTTCTTATGTTTATTAAATTGAACATAAAATTAAAACTTGAAAAGTCAAATATAGTATTTTCGCGTAAGTTCTATATTCTGCTCATAAAGTATAGAGTACGTAAGCCCGAAATAACGTACAATACTTTATAATAAACTAGCTTCTGCCCGCGGCTTCACACGCGTTGTTTCCATGGAAACGTTTTGAGGTTATTTCTATCCCATGGGAACTGATTTATGGGATAAAAAGTCGCCTATGTTTGATTCCAGGGTTAGACTTACCTGTATGCAAAATTTCAGCCCGATCCGTTCAGTGGTTTTGGCGTGAAGAGGTAACAAACATCCATACATCTATACATCCATCCAAACTTTCGCATTTATAATACTAGTGTGATTACGGGTGGCAACCCTAGCCTGTCTGTCTTTCTGTGTGTTTGTGTGTGTCTGTTCCCTTTTCACGTCTAAACGGCTGAACAGATCTTGATGAAATTTGGCACGGAAATAGAAGGTATCCCGGGGACGGACCTAGGGCACCTTTGATCTCAGAAAAAGGCGTACGAAGATTCGGGCAGCAGCTGGTATTAAATAAAATGGAGGTTTCATTCAGTTAGTCGCTCTTCTTTCCAACCTAGGTTAATGTGTCAGTTAGGGCCACTTAGGTACTCGTTGTTCCTGATTTTGGATACATTAACCTGGGTAGCGAGCTAACATTTCCAACTTCACGAATGCTCAAAAAGAACAAAACGTGTGTTACACAAGATCTCCAAAACTACTGAACAGTTTTTTGAGAAGTACGCTCTTTATTTACAAAGAAAATTACAATCAATTAATAGAAATAAATTGCAACTAGTATTTAACTGCAGACTGTTACAAACAATCTACAGGTAGCTCAACTGATCAATATCACGCACGTACCAGTCAAAAGCGTCCCCAAAACGCTGGCTGCATTGCCTCGCTGTATGGCATGCTGATGCGCTGTGCCAGATATGTACTCACCAGCTCTCGGGTCACGCGTCGCTTCGACCAGACGCTCAGATAATTTTTTAAAAACCCGAAGAGCCTCGGTACCCCACGCACGGACCTAGAGTTTGGACTCCAAGGGGAGCAGAACATAATTTGAACTTCAATAAAACGCTACTTTTTATCCAGGAGTAATGCTTGAGAAGCCGCTAGCAGAAGCTATTTTGTTTATAAAATACTGAGCTGCCAGCTCAAAATGCTAGAGGTTAATTTCCCTAATGAACCCACATTTACTTTAAACCTATTCACTAAAGTTAAATCCCAATTCAACGAAAATAGCAGAATATCACATTTCTACCGTGTTAGAATGGATGATAGTTGTAAGAACCCGGCTGCGCTTGCGCCGGCATCCGTCCAACGATAAATCTCTGTAGAGGTAGGTACCTAATCGAATGTATTGGACGACCGACGCCAGATACGCATTCAGGCTTGTACTGGGGGTGGCAGCATTAACGTTCAGTATCTTCTTACGTAGAGATAAACCATTATAACAATGAACGCCGATTGTATGACGTTTCGTGGAGAAGGCGTGCATTGGTTGGTGAAGTGCCGTAAGTTTCAATTTGTATTACATTATAGAAAAGAAATAAGCCGGCATATAATTCTGTACCTAGTAGAGAATTAAAACTGGAATTCTTTTTTGAAAGTTCAATTTTTACCCAATAATAGCCCAAATTTATATACTTACACACTATAAATTGCTCTGCCATCGGGACCTAGGTATACTGTCTATTATTTTTCAACAGGAGTTACGATGAACTGTACAATGTCCTTTCAGTAGGTATTTTCGATTAAAACTTTCAAAATTGATCGCTCCTCCCACCCTTGCCCCTTATTGTGTCTTTGCCCGTCCTCCATAGTAGCTGCAGACAGAACTTGAAATGGAGGTATGATTTTGTCTAAGATCCGTCCTGACTCCATCCCCGTCCGCAAACCACATCGATTTATAATAATTAACTAGCATAGGAATGACAGGCGTGCGATCCGGTGATTTACCTCGGAAATATTTAGCTTTAAGGTTTCTGGTAAAACGACGTGACCTACCGGTAAATATGACTTTGTTAAGTTGCAAGTTAGGTTATTGTTAAAATGAGTTACTATTGCCTGATAAGTGATAACTATGAAATCTGTCATAATCTAGGCATACAATAAGTTAATGTTTATTCAACGATTGCAAGAGACAGACGTCGGACTGGCGAAATCATTTTTATAGGTTTTTTGTAAGGTTTAATGGTATCTACGGAGGAGGCGCTGCGGCGAATACCTTGATCGATGGTTTTTATTTATTTGATAAAACCGTGTTTATAACTGAATTTTACCATTAGTCAGTCTTGCCCAGATAAGCAGTTTTTTGTTCTTGTGTTTGGTCTTATACTTACCTCGTTTGAACTTAAATTTTAACATTTTTCCTGGGAAATTTAACTAACTAAAATGTGATGAGGTAGTAAGTTGTTAAACCATACAACTAGGTCAAATTTAAAAATGATGAGATGTATAAAATCTATTGTAGGTGTTGTGACAAGCGGGGAGAATACGAAATTGTGATAAAGTCTAGCGAGATAATTAAGCGAATGTAGAGTTCTAGAATAACCCTCTAAGTAAACCTAAGCACACCCATTATCATTATCCACATCAACGGGACCACTTCCAGGATAATCGATTGTCGGCACGACCGTGTATCGATTATGAGCGATTATTGATTCTGATTTATTGATCGGCCGACACGATCTAAGTATTGAGGATGTTATGATTAATAGGATAACCGGACGAGGTTTGCTTTTCCCTAGGTCCATTTTCCTGATTACTGCCGGTATCGAAAGCAGCTTGTAGAGCATCTCTACAAAATATATCTGGAACTGCCAACAGCTTAAAATCATTTACAACGGGATATTTACCATGATTTGAGTTTTGAATGATTTTAGTGTTAATAACCATGATGGATTTAAAAGTTTTATTGCCAACAGCTTCTTAAGATGGAAACTGACCGGCGCGTTACGGGGCGAATGTAACGTGTTAAAGTAGCATTCGGATCTCTGCGGTGGCAGCACGGCAGCCGCGGCTCGGCAGCCCACATTATTCCTGATGAACATAGGCTACTTTTTACCGAGGGAAAATGCTTCATTCCTACGGGAAAACGGCTAATAGGACAACGGGTAAGTAAGAATGCTGATAGTATCTATACAATACTTTGCGACGCAAGCGACCATGCGGCGCGGCCGGGTTGCGTGGCCTGCGCGCGACATTATCAGCGACGCTGAGACGCTCCGGAGGCAAAATGACGAGTTTTTAGTAGAGTTAATTGCAAAAAATTAACCGGCGACTCCAACAAGGGTCGCGGACGCTGCGGCTTTAGAGTTCCAGTCTACCAAAAATATCATCCACTGGTGCACGTGTCCGTCATCAGTGATTGACGTGACGACCTCTGTGGCGCAGCGGGCGAAGGTCTGCCTGCGACGCAGCAGGTTGCGGGTTCGATTCCCGCCTCGGGACAAATGTTTGTACGATCTGCAGACATTTGTCCAGGGCGTTCTGGATGTTTTCTATGTATAATAAAAAATATCTATGTATGTAGTGTATTGCATTAAGTATATCAGTTATCTAGTACCCATAACACAAGCTCTGCTTAGCTTGGGGCTAGATAATGCTGTGTGAATTGTCCAGCATTATTTATTTTATTGTTTATTTATTTGTTTTTGTATGGGATTTGCGTAGTTCCATCTCCGCACGATAGGGGAGCTGAAATATATTCCATAGTAAAATGAGACGTCACGTGGTCTATCTAACAGGACAAGGTGCGAAAGTGCGATAAATAGTAATTATAGGCAGCTCGGTATACTAAAGGTGGACTTGCCCAACTTACGAATTTAAGTAAGTAGATACCCAGAGGCAAATGTCGAATACTTTTTCAATATTTAGGTAACAGAACGCACAGATAAAAAAAACATTGAGCGGGCGATAACTGTCTGAGCGACGAGCAGCTGGAAAATTAAACCTTCATTGATTTTCTACAAATGGATAAAACGTTACCCAACTACATATTAATAAAATAACTCCTATTATTTAGGTACTCTACCAGCAAACCTGGATACCAGGAGGGTTAGAAATCTGCTAAATGAAAACGAATTCTGTGCCCTTTGCAGACAATCCAGAATCATCGGTCATGTTCGAAGCAGGTATTAATATAGCGTTTGCGACCAGTAGTTAATATCTTAATAAGAAAGCAATAGAGATTACAGCAGGGTGGGCCTTACATAGAGTCACAAATAAATTGGATCTTCTTCTTTACACAAAAGAGATTTGATTAGCGTCTTTCGAAATCTCGAAAAGCTCTGAGCACAACTAAAAGCTCGTCGAAGCTCAACATTATAATAAACATACCACGAACACCTCTACTCATCTCTAGGTATCGCTGGATCGACGAAGTTGAAAACGATCTCCGCGAATCCAACGACAATAGCGAGAGACTTCTTAGACAGAAACGAGAGGCCTGCAAAAGTGTTTTGTCGAAGGACGAGTCAATTTGGGTCTCTAAGACCCAAGAGTGAGTGTGAAGAACCTAGCACAAACATATTCGACTTCGAACGATGTCGAATTCCAATACGATCGTGTTCCATTCTCGGCTCTAAAACAAAAAACAAATGGATTGAAGCTGAGAAAGCCCCTGTGAAGAGCTAGACAGTGTAACCTCACGATACCTGCAAACTACAGTGAGTGGCGCCTGGATATTAAAATGCCACCTCCAAAGTATTCCTGTACTCCTTGGTGTCTGAACCAGGATAATAGCCGCCTTGGTAACTATTATGTAATCTGGGAGTACGTGTGGTCCTGTCATGAGCGTAGATGTCGATAAATACGGGAACATAGGTCTAAGTGCTGTTTTGTCTAAAATAGTCTAGATTGGGAACCGTTTCTCGATTGTATTAGGAGGAATTGCCTGTTTTTTATTTTCTTTTAAAAAGGTAATTTAAGTAATTTAAATAGCATAAACTATAGGAATAATCAGAATTGGTGTTTGTTATTG
This sequence comes from Eupithecia subfuscata, assembly GCA_963564075.1. Lineage (NCBI taxonomy): Eukaryota > Metazoa > Arthropoda > Insecta > Lepidoptera > Geometridae > Eupithecia > Eupithecia subfuscata. The sequence goes on from OY751114.1 coordinate 7,489,102, forward strand.
TATTATGAGGAATTGCCTGTTTTTTATTTTCTTTTAAAAAGGTAATTTAAGTAATTTAAATAGCATAAACTATAGGAATAATCAGAATTGGTATTTGTTATTGTAGTGCGTAAACCCTCACTTCTTTGATTTCTTAATCAGAAATGGGTTCCGATACCAACAACTCCGGGAAAATATATTTAACAATTTAAATACTTACCTACTAGTTCTAATAAAAATTGTTTCTATTATTTCATTGTAGTTTTCTTCGTTTGTTTGTTTTTTTTTTCTTTCTTTTTTTTTTGTTTTTCCTTCGCTCTTGTTCTTCTTACAATCCCTTATGGTGTTTCCTTCCTTCTCAAAAATTTTGTGTATTACAATTTTTGATTAATTAAAATATTTATATACTTACACTTGATCTCGTTGAAATCGAATTTACTATTATAATAAATAATAAATAACAAATAATGTACCTACGGTGGAATAAATTAATTTAATTGAATTTAATATTTTAATATAATCTTCGAAACGGACTGGACGGAGGCGGCGCAGGACAGAAGCCGGTGGCGATCTATTGTGTCGGAGGCCAAGACCCACTTCGGGGTTGATGCGCCAGGATAGTGAGTGAGTGAGTAATTGAATTTAACAATGAGATATTAATGAATAACCTTCAAGTAGACCGCTCTGTAATATTATAACCGACAAGCAATGAAAGAAAGAAAATTTTGAATAGTAGAAATTGTTATTTAAAGAAAGAAGAATTGGTTATTTTCCTAAATTTCTGCCTATTTCATAACACTGAAAGCTAAAAGTTGCTAACATAAATATGAATATACCTACCCAGTAATTTGTTGGGTAGAGCATAATAAAATTACCACCCCATAAAACTTATAGAAAGAAAATTATAAAGAGGAAATATCCCACCCGGATATTATCCTGGCACGTCTGATGATCCTGATGATGATGATGGCTGAGCCAGGATGTCCCATGGCGAATGAGTAAGTGCCAACGGTCTCTAACACCATAGAGCAGGAGGTAATAGTGCGGAGAAGCGCAACTAGTGTGAATTATTTTCTAACTAGTTGTTTGCCTACGCGGTTTCACCTGCGTAGTTCCCGTTCCCGTGGGAATTCCGGGATAAAATAGCCTATGTCACTCCCAGAAAAGTAAGCTTCCTAACGGTGATAGAATTTTTCAAAACGGTACAGTAGTTTCGGAGCCTATTCAATCAAATCTTTCGCTGTAATTTACGAAAATAACAAATTCTTCTTCCTTTAAAATAACAAACAAACAATCAAATCTTCCCTCTTTATAATATTATATAGTATAGACAACTTACAAGTAGGTATTGACCATAAATCAGAGGGAGTTTCACATCTTTGCAGAGGTCGCCAATTTTATTTCTATCCTCTGCTGAGGCTCGAACATTATGACGAGAAAATCCTTTTCAGATTACCTGTGATAAATCATCTAAGATTGCCTGGAGGAAATTGTTGCCATTTGTTAATATGTTACCTATTGAAAGTTTTTAAAATACCTATGAAGCAATTCATTTTTATGGCTTAATTTATCCTCTCGAGTTAAGACTGCAAGCTGCAAAACGTCTACTGAGGTCTATATTTTTGTTCTTACAAGAAATTATATAAGAAAAAAGTCCATAATAGATTAGTAAAATTTGATTCTTAGATAGAGATCCAAAAACCATAGAAAGTCAATAACAACATTGTACAAGAGTACCTGGGTAGCGAACATATCTACATTTATAATATTAGTGATGTGATAAACCGCGCGATACCCGAATGGGACGGGACTTTGTCAAAGTAAATAATTTACGACATATATCTGGTACTAGCTGCGCCCCGCGGCTTCGCCCCCGTGGAAATTTATGTTTCCAACTTTCTTAATTTTTTCTTTCATAAGAACCTTCTCCTGACAATAACAAACACAACAAAGAAAGAATTAGCGAAATCGGTCCAGCCGTTCACGCGTGATGCCGTGACAACGCGAAACGGGTTTCATTTTTATATATAAGACAAACGCGCTTTGTCAAAATGGGCTGGATTGTATGTAGTAAATAAATGTTCGACCGCACTTGTGTGAGATTGAAATGGTTGCATCCCATTTTAATCACCCGCGAAATACTAATTTACAATTTGTAAATTTGCACCATTTACATTTTTAGCAAACCACGTATCCTTATTTTTATATACAGGAATGATAAATAGATTAAATAGCAAAGGGACTACGAGAAACAGTTCTCCCTAGTGGTACATGTGGACAAAATAAAGGGACTACGAAAAAACAGCGAAATAATCTAATACTCTCCTAGCTTATTGTAGCAAAACCTTGATGTGCAAAAAGGCTTAAGTACTATAAAATATCAGATTATCTAGAGGATAAAAAAGCTTGGGACGGGTTTTGGATTTGACCTTTTCTAAGTGTACATTTATTGTATTTATGGAAATAAAGAGTTTTTGATTTTGATTTTTGATAAGTAAAGTTACAATAAATAAAACTATAGAGTATGTATCCTACTAATATTATAAAGCCGAAACTTTGTGAAATGTGAATTTTGTTACCTAGGATCTCCAAGACTACTGAACAGATCAAGATGAAATTTTGCGTACATTTAGAGCAAAGCCTGACTTAGATAATAGGCGACTTATTGTACGAAAACACGTGTGCGAAGCCGCGGGCAGAACCTAGTAATATTTTTAATCCGAAAGTTTGTGAAATGTGAATTTTTGTTACCTAAGATCTTCAAAACTACTAAACAGGTTATGATGAAATTTGGTGTACTACATTTAGAACATAGCTTAACTTAGATAAAAAAAAAAAAAAAATTTTAATGCTGGACAATTCACACACAGCATTATCTAGCCCCAAAGTAAGCAGAGCTTGTGTTATGGGTACTAGATAACTGATATACTTAATACAATACACTACATAGATAGATATTTTTTATTATACATAGAAAACATCCAGAACGCCCTGGACAAATGTCTGTAGATCGTACAAACATTTATCCCTAGGCGGGAATCGAACCCGCAACCTCCTGCGTCGCAGGCAGACCTTCGCCCGCTGCGCCACAGAGGTCGTCAAATTAGATAATAGGCTACTTATTATACCGAAAATACGAGCGCGAAGCCGCGGGCAGAAGCTTGTATATATAGCAATTAAATCACACCTCCGTAGAGCAGCAATAGTTAGAGACATTACTTTCTTCATTTTTACTTTCCTCGGGCGGCCCTTTGAGCCCTTTCACGACAGTCGGAAGGCAGCAGGGATAGTGCGCGTGCGTCTGTGAAAAGACAGTGTTTTGGAAAATTATACGGAAACTCGCGCACTTTCCGTACAATTTTTAAAAATAGAAGGACTTTCTTTTACTCTTTGGGGAACTCCTGATTCTGTGAACGATTCGGGTTGAAGTTTCAAGGTGAGTGAGTTTTTTTTAATGTACCTACCTTGTTTGTAACGTAGAGACAATTAAATAAGTGCAAATAAGTCCACATGCGATGCTCAAATAAACGTTTGATAATTTATGAAACGTGATAACGTTGATAAGTTTTAATAATCAATTCTGATTAATTAAAATTGGCTGTCATTTGAAAAACAAAATTGGCAATTTGGCAGGTAGATCCCACGATTTTCGGTGCTTGCCAACTTTCGTTACATTTTGCGCTTTAGTAACTACTAATACCTACAATGACCTACATTGCATTTTTCTCCCAATGGTAAAAAGAAGACAATCGCTTTTTACAAAAAAGTATACAGCCAAAGTCAGAACATCCTTTTTATGAAATCGGTAAAAATGGTGCAATTGTGATATGTGTACATTTGGTAAACTAGGTACCTACACCTTCAGTAGACCGTACAACCTAATAAAAAATTGAACTTTGAAAAAAAACCAACGATTGGTTCACCTGACATACGCTAGCTTATCCCTGGAAAACATTCTGGCATCTACCATCATTGTCTCAACAATTATCTACCTACATACTTCTTTATTCACAAAGAAAATACCTACAATCAAATAGCATAAATAAATTAGAACTAGTATTATTCCGACTGGTATTGATGGATCAGTTGAGCTACCTGTAGATTGTTTGCAACAGTCTGCACTTAGCTGAATAGTTTCAATTGTAAATACTAGTTCTAATATATTTGATTTAATAAAGTATGTTAAAATAAACTAGAATTTACAATTGAAACAATTGAGCTAACAGCAGACTGTTGCAAACAATCTATAGGTAGCTCAACTGATCCATATCAATACCAGTCGGAATAATACTAGTTCTAATTTATTTCTATAATTTGATTGTAATTTTCTTTGTGAATAAAAAAGTATACCTATGTATGTACCTAGATAATTGCTGAGACAATAATAATAATAATAATAAATCATTTATTGCCTATAAATTACTTAACCTAAACTAGAATTAAACACAAAAAATAAAAAAACTAATCATAGGCAAAGGGAGTAGATTCAGCTTTGTGCTGAATGTAAGAAACATGCAGCGCTGATTTTAAATCTACTCCCCTCGGGAGGTGGTCACCGAGGGGTTAAGGGATAGCGGGCTTAACGTAGGTGAGTTCACACGTTAACATACTAATTATATACATTTACGGTTTATTAGTGTGTAGTATGAATGTGTGTGTGTGACAATGATGGTAAGTACCACACACAGAATGTTTTCGATGGAAAAGCTAGCGTATGTTAGGTGATTCTAAAATATAAATTATCTACTCACTTTGAACTTGAACTTTTGACAAGCCGTTGCAGAAATCACGTCCAATCAGACGAGATAACATCGGATAACACGGAGCTTAGCATGTATTTATGTACTTAGAGACTCGGAAACATGTCGCTAGCTGGCATCGATTACAGGTGGAGCTTACTTCACCTGTCGATTACTTCACACGAATATTATAAATGCGAAAGTTTGGATGTATAGATGGATGGATGGATGACTAGATGGATGGATGTTTGTTACGTCTTCACACCAAAACTACTGAACAGATTGAGCTAAAATTTTACATTGGTGTAGCTCTTAGCCTGGAATCAAATATAGATTACTTTTATCACAATACAGTATATATACATTTTATCCCATAAATCAGTTCCCATGGGATAGAAATTACCTTTGCACGTTTCAATAGAAAGAACGCGTGCGAAGCCGCGGGCAGAAGCTAGTATTATAAATGTCATAGTTTGGACGGGTGGATGGATGTTTGTTACCTCTTTACGCCAAAAATACTGAACGGATCGGGCTGAAATTTTGCATACATCTAATTTTAGGGCTGGAATTAAACATAGGCTACTTTTATCACATAAATCAGTTCCCATGGGATAGATCTTTATATATATAATTCTTCTGTGAGTGTGTATGTCACTGAACTTCTCTCAAACGACTGGACCGATTTTGATGAAATTTTTTGTGTGTGTTCAAGGGGATCTGGGAATGGTTTAGATTCACAATTTTGGCTGGACCGATTTTGATGAAATTTTTTGTGTGTGTTCAAGGGGATCTGGGAATGGTTTATATTCACAATTTTGTCCGCAGGACAATGTTTTTGTAATTAACGCGTGCGAAGCCGCGGGCAGAATCTAGTATAACTATAAAACGTGTCCATAGAAACGACGCATGCGAAGCCGCAGTTCACGCACAGTGGGAAGACACCTTATCAAAGGAAAAAAAAGTCTGCTGCAAAAAGTCTGCTTTAGTTTCAGTTCAACTTCAACTTCTTATATAATGGCACCGCTTGCTTTTCGCTACGACTCTGCCAGTGTCAGTAAGGAGTGACGTAAACTTCAAAAGAAAAAAATTGGTTGTCTGTAAAGTCGGTTTACTGACGATAGTTGAACGTGACAACGTCTTAAGAAAATACTGATGGAATGGTAGCATTTGATACTCGATCAAAACATGTAAATGTACTATAGTATAGCAGCTGTCCACGCAGACGCATCGCTCACTCATGTAGGAGAGAGACGGATGTCGAACGCTCTCGCTTGCACTTCAAGCCTTACATGGAACGCCTCAGAGCGAGGTAACGCCGCATGACGTCATGTTTTTTCGTACGTGCAGCCGGCTCTATCGAATTATAAGACGTTGTCACGTCAAAAATAATAATATGACCGAAATGTTAAATGACATGACATCATATTGACAACCTTTCTTCTTCCGCGAAAGAAAGCCATCTATTGAGTTCTAAGGTAAATAGAGTTATTTCGTTTCGGAAAATGCCTCATAAATAAATTGGTACTACAAATAATGCTGTTTCTCTGAGCTAGTCAATGATCTTCGTGTATTAAGTCGTAACTCGTTATTAGTCGGTCCATGCTCAGGTTCTCGAATTTCGCATACCATAAAATTAGTAGAGTCTAGTTTATGAGAAGCTAAACAGCGAGTTTGAAGGGAACACGATGAATTTAACGGCATGCTATTATTAAATTATTAATACGACAGCCGGATAGCTTAGGACATCCTGCCTCACCCGGTTCGCGGTGCAGATTGGGGACGTACTCAGGGCAAAAGGAAGGGCAAAAGTCTTAAAAAAAAGCATAAATACAACAACTTATTTTGACCTTAAGTCCTGCAAAGCTTTGCGGATTAAAATAAGTTGTATGATGATGCTTTTTCTTTTTCTTTGAAGTCGACGGAAGGAGTTTTTACATCGGTAATTAAATCTTTGCGAATGTTGAATCAGCTTATTACCTAGCCACCAAAGTCGCGGCTAAAAGTGACCCCTTGGAGCTGAGCGACAAATTCGAATTTGACGAGATGCTTACATTTTTTACATTTTTGAATAATTCACGATGCAATAAATGTGGGCTCGCGTCGTGTTGCGTCGTGTTTCTCGCTAGTACAAGGTTCTGGAAGCAGGATTTCTCTGAGGACAACATTCCAGAAAATTGTATTCGTCAACGAATCAAACTGTATTTTGTTTGTCTGAACTTTGTCTTGACCTCCTTTTGAAATCCGTTGTCTCCGAGTTGGTATCACGTGACGATTTATTACAGATTTTCATTGAAAACTGATTCATCATCATCATCATCATCAGCCTATATTAGTCTACTGCTGGACATAAGTCTCCCCTAATGAGCGCCATTGCGCCCTGTCTTCAGCTTGCCGCATCCAGCATCTGCCTGCGGTCTTTCGCAGATCGTCATCCCACCTGGCCGAAGGGCGTCCTACACCATGTTTGCCGAGTCGTGGTCTCTACTCAAGAACACGTTTACCCCAGCGGTTGTCGCTTCATCGCGACATATGGCCGGCCCACCTTCACATCAGCTTGCTAATTCTTTGAGCTATGTCGATAACTTTAAAACTGATTGCCTTTGAGTATTCTGGCGTATAGTGCGCTAGAGCTTTGCCTGACTAAATGGGTGTGAACACGAGTCTTTGGAAATAAATTGATCTAACGCTGGCCCCTTTTTACAACATACTGAATACGCCCACCAAATTTCTATCAATGAAATTATTTACAAAATGACAAGTAATATAGGCATACCATCTTTTATGAGTAATTAACATAATTAATATTGATGTTAAGTACACCTCACCGTTAAGCTATCTTTTAGCTACAAAGTGGTGCAGATAAGACGGAATGTCAACTTAGCAATCGGAGCATAGACTTATTAATCGACTTGAAGTGACGAGCTTAAAAAGATTAAGCTCTATTTTCTAATAAGTATCAAAAAGCTTTAAAATGTCCTGTACTATATCAAAAAAAAATCTATGATGTAATCAAATGAAGATTAGACAGATTTTGGTTGATTTGAAATAAGAGTGTAGACTCTACAAAGCCGAGTTTTAAATGTAACAAAATTTTCTTTGATATTTTGTCTTGATAGTTAGGGAATTATCAGGTTTTAAATCAAATTTTACAACAAGACATTCCTTTAACCTCTGTAGACGATGACCTCTGTGGCGCTGTGGTGTGAGACGCAGAAGGTTCCCCTCCCAGGGGAACCTTCTGCTTCTTCTATCTCCACACACCACAGCACCGTAAGGCTTCGATCATCCCCTCTGGGCAAAATGTGCACACGAACAGCAAATGTTTGTTCCATGTCGAAGTGTTTCTTAGGTCTATGAAATGTATAAAAAATAAAAAGACTGGCTGGTTCCCATAGCTCAATTTACTTTGGACGCGATTTGAAATGTCAACCATCTTTTATTCAACAATAAAACCCCCATAATTTAAGTAGTTTTGAGTTTAATTTCAACCTACAATCTCATAAATACGCTGTTATGTTCTGAAACGCACGAATGTCACTTGCGAACAATAATTCGAATATGAAATCCGAGACTAGCGAAACGTCTCTCGTATGCGCCATTAAGAGCGGTGTCGGATTCCCTTCCTGACCGCACGGCGTGCATGAGCGCATAGTTTGTGCGATTGACTAGAAAAAATCGGATTTAAACCGGACTGCATAGGAATTTTCCTTTTATACTGCGAAGAAATATTGATGTTGTTACAAACTCTTTTGATAGCTTCTTCTCTCTTATCGATAACTTAGACAGGGGTTGTCTGTTATATAGAAGATGGCTTGTCAACGAATAAATAAGTATAGTAATAAATATATAGTACTTATCAGTTGTCAATTATAAGTTGGATCAGTTGAGCTAACTGTAGATTTTTTGCAACAGTTTGAAATTTGCTCCATTGAGTCAATTGTAAATGTTAGGTAGTTCTAATTTATTTCTGTTATTTGATTGTAATTTTTTTGGGAATACAATGCCTAATACATTACAAAAAATATGTATAAGTTAACTCTCTATGGCATATGGTATACTCCAGGCAACATATTGTTTAACCCTCCATAATTCTCAAATTTTTGATTACTTTCCGTTTTCACCGTTGTATAATCTAAGTCAAACCACCATGCTTTCTATCAAGTGCAGAAAAAATGAACTAGATGGCGTTGTTATTGTTAAGTTTATATATCATAGATATATAATTATCATAGCATAGATATTACCTCGACTCATGCTAATTTTAGTTCATTTTATTCAGATTTGATGACATAATGTACAGATCAACTTTAAGCTCGACTGTAGTATAATTTATAACAGAATATTGTTCTGCTTATTCCCATTGATTTATTAAAGTTCGATGTTTGTTCTAATACCTTTCATGGTGACATTTGACTTCTGACAGTTTTTCAAGTGTAGAGAGTTCGGTGGCGGTCGGATTGGAAGCGGATTTGTGACAGTGGCATTCATCAATCAGCAATCGTCATCAGCCTATATTAGTCCACTGCTGGCCTCCCCTTATGAGCGCCATAGCGCCCTGCAATCAGCATCCACCAGACAGTGGCATATTTTTTTCTGAGAGCTATGAAAAAGACCTTTTCCACTGTCCACCGAAAACGCATTCTATGGGTACCTATATAAAAAATGTAGGTATATTTATCGAACCGGTTGGTATGTTCATGTTATGGGTTTATTTTTGTTAGAGCGCAGATCAAATTTTCACCGATGCAACTGTAGGTAAAAATAAATTGTTTAAGGTCCTCGTTGACGAAACACTCATCGTTAGTGATGATGGATGCTTCATATTAGAAACTACAAAAATATATCTTTCGAAAGTTCAAGAGCAATCTGAAGGCCAGATTTACACAGCTGACAGGGAAGGGAAGAGAGCTTTCCTGGCTGAGTTTATTGATCTAAAGGTCCGATCTACTGGTCAGAAAATAATTTCTCAAATACAATTATTTCTTTGTCATAAGGAATAATAATTTCATATGACTAAGAAATTTTTGTTGCAACGTTTGCGTCGCATAAATATCACAGGGCAATAGTATTTTGGGTGAATGCCTTCAAAAACAGGTAAAATTCGACAAACCCGCGTTCCATGTCACTTCCATTGAAGTAATTTGGAGCAAGTTCTAGTAAATTGGATTAGTCTATGCCCCGGGTAACAATATTAACTGAGACAGTCATAAATATTCTCCTGGCAGTTACAAACAAGACAATCTGGCTTGGTTTTGTAATCTATTATACATGATTACAATTTATTGTTGGAAAGGAGTGATTGAAAATATATCACGGTCTAATTGAACCTAACTTGATAGGTAAGTTTTAGAAGAGCTTTGGAGGGATGGGTTTGGATTAGCGACTCTTCGTTAGATTTTTGAAGTGAAAACTTCTTTAGCGGCGCTGAGCACTTTTTTTGTCTGGGTAAAAACTTTCAAACTCGCGTCAGGGTCACGTGATGCTTATCGAAAAAGCGTAAGATCGAGGGGAAGGGAGAGGAACTAGTATCTCCCACTCTTTCTACCGTGCCTGAGTGTGCTGCTCTGTTTAGGCGGCACAGGGCGCTTGCGCGAATTGAAGTGAAAACTTCTTTAGCGGCGCTGAGCACTTTTTTTTGTATGGGTAAAAACTTTCAAACTCGCGTCAGGGTCACGTGATGCCGATCGAAAAAGCGTAAGATCGAGGGGACTCAACCCCTATTGTTATTTGTACGATAGCGCAATAAATAAACATTGTATTCTACCTCATAAATGATAGTACTTTTATACTTATAATGAAACACAACGTTAATATTGAAGTTTTCACTTCTGCCGGCACTCCCGGAGTGCTACCTTTTTTTTTTTTGAGGAGAGGAAGCAAACCCCTCACTGGTATTGCAAAACTTTTTTTATACCACCAAGGTGACAAACGGCATACGGCCTGCCTGATGGAAAGCGGTACCAAGACCAGATACTTTGTTATTCTAAAAATGCACGCCCCCTGCACTAAACGTCATACAATCGGCGTGCATTTTTAGAATGGTTTATTTATGTACCTATACCTAATACAAAAATCAAGAATCTGTTTTAACTATGTAACTTTATTGAACTTTCCTATAAGATTGGGCTATTTCGTGACGCCATTAACTATGTGGCATTAGGTTCACAAAACATCCATTTAAGGAAATTGATCGCAGGCTCGGCCGAAATTAAGATGAACTTAAAATTAAGATCAACAAATGGTTATTTTAACTAATAGAGCTCAGACTTAGCTTTGGCTCAGGGGATGGGCAGTGATAAAATTCGTTCAGAGCTTTTTTCCAAATATTGACGGATTTTCTAGTTGGAAGTTGGTTCTTGTATGCTAAAAATATTATCTAATAGCTGATTGTTTTCTCCTGTGAAGAGGTAAATACATTCAAAATGAAAAAAGCATTCACGTTACGCAAATTACTGTAACGAAATACGCCTATTAAAGTTCAGTATTATTTTGGTTTTGAATACGCTAAGGGCCATTGAGCAACAATTTGACATTCATAAAGATTGTCATTTGTTTTCTGAATTCATCCAATTTCCTGTTCCAAACCTTATTTTCGGATTTTCCGGTCATTTTAATTATTAGTCCGATGTCAAAAAGGAAAGAGTTGCATCACGCAGCTAAATGGTTTTCGAAATCGTGTACCTATGGGACTTTCATGTCAAATAGGAATATTTATTATTTCGTCCATAAAAATCTTATCGTCGCGTCAGTGTTAGGAAATGACGTCATTTTACGCCGTTAATGCATTCGCCCATAAAATATTGTAGATATTGGCTCTATCAATAATTTTTATATTGTATTCGAACTAGAAATTTCCTGATTCGTTTGTGAACTTCTACTTCTAAAGTTATTTGCCTAAAATATAGTGAGCATTTTCGGTCTTTCGGACTTAGGATCCTACATAAATAATTCTAGAGAGCATTTTCGGTCTTTCGGATTTAGGAACCTACATACAAATTTTAACGTAGCATTTTCCGCCAATACCTGCCAAAAACATCCTCCCGTCTACCAACTTCGCACCCATTCCCAAACTTAGTATTCAAATGGATAAACGCAATAATGCTGGTAATTTCACATCAATGCTTCCTAGACCATCGCGCTTATTACCAGGGAACCAGGAACAATCTAGGCATGTCATTGACCCGAATCACGGGTGTCCACTGTCCAGTCACGTCATTTACATCGTAACTAACTTGCTGCTCCCGCCTGTTGACCCCTCACACCGCAACTAGCCTGTTTCTATCTGTTTATCGGCCACTTCAATTATTTAGCATCTGTGCGGTTGTTACGCTGATTTCACACGATGATAGTGGGTGATGGGTAAAGAGGCTGTTATGTTCTCCGCCAAACGATTTAGGGTATTCAAAGAGCTCATAGATCACGGGCGGGAATAGAGACGGATTTTTGATATTTTGTGCTCGCTGCGAATTACGCCCCGTATCAGCGGTTAGTACCCAAATTTATATGTCCTGAGCACATGGCTAGTATCCCTTTAGACTGGCTACCGTGGCAAAAATTTGGCTAGGAGGGCATCTCATAATCATCAGGCCACGAACTCTATCCCGAAGTTATTCCATAAACTGTTTTTAATTTTTTATATTCTTCGAAAGTTCCAAAATTCTTTCAAAGACTACATCCATCAAAAAAAGAATTTCACCACGACCAAGCAGTCTGAATTCCCCCACTGCTGGGTACCATAGCCTCCAAACTTTTGTGCCACTAAACGGTCCTGCGCTATGAACAAATCCTTTTCAAGTAATTTGCAGGTTTCAAACTTAAGCGATACGAACATGGGGATGTGTGGTAGCATTAACGAATTATCAATGTTCTGGGTGTTTCCTATGTACTTATAAAAAGAATTAAGTAAGTATATCTCGTAATGTAATGATCACTTATCTAGTACCCACAATACAAGCTCTGCTTACTTTGGGGCTAGATAATGCTGTATGGATTGTCTGCATTCCCTATTTATTATTATTTATGAAATTGGAGAGAACCGGTCTAATTACTCCAATGTATAAAGTAAAGTACCTGTTCAAAGTATTTTATTATTGCAATGCTAATATCCTTAAGCATCATTTTTCAAACATAGATTATAAATAGGTTTCGATTTATTTAATTAATTTACTTCTTAATTTTACTTTGGGATTTCTGATTCAATTTCTAAATAGCGCTAGCTCCCACCCTAGGATAGCCAGTGTTGTGGGTAGCTAGCCTCTTTCGTGCAAGAAATCAAGTTGGATATTGGATTAAGGTACAACAAGTATGGTATGAGATGATTTGTTGGTACCTAGGTAGGTATGGAATGGTTGATTTGTGGTCTCTCCCGAGGTCACTCGTCTCGTAAGAGTCTTGGCAATCGAATAGACCACAGAGGTAGGAGGGAGGAGAAGGAAGAGGGGGGGGGGTTCAAACGACGAAGCTTTGAGCAAATCCCCAGTTTCTCGGTAGTTAATAAAGTTTTATTGTATGGTATTTGTAAAATATTACAAGTAGCCGTAAGTACCTACAGCAAAAAATATTTAGTTTTTTCGCAAGTAAAGTTTGCAAGTAAAAAAAAAGTGTAATCAATCATAATCAGCCAATCTGTTATTTTCTTAGTTGAGCTACCTGTAGATTGTTTTTAACATTGTAATTACTAGTGTAATTTTCTTTGTGAATAATGATTTACCTAATTGCTATTTTCTCCGTGCATATATTTCTGGTAAGAGTTTACATGTGTGACAAAAGCCTTATGTAAATGTTGTCCTTGGTTTGTACAGTAAAAATTAGGCGTTTGATATGTTTATTGTTAGCACGCGTTACTATTGATTGACATGAATTTGCTTGATGAGCTGTGACAGATTTTATAGATTTTGTTTATCATCTATGAATTCCAATGTATTAATTCTGATATTTGGTATGGAAATCGTAGCCTTTTGCACGTAGGCTGGTGTAGGACAAACAACATCCCAATTTGTTTACTACCTGTAAAAAAGTAGTTATTTATCACCACTCAGTGCTAAGTACCTAAGGGACTATGTACCCACACGCCCGCAAAGCAATTTGATTAGATTTATCACATTTTACTATATTTTGCTTAAATTTTTTACTTGACTGTACTCAACAGCTTCAATAATTTGATGGTGTCCGAATCGACTATAAAACAAAATTTAAAATCAAAAGTGTCAGTTGGGACACTGTGTCCTAATAAATTTTTTCCGAGTCGTCAGCAACTCACCTTTCCACGCTATTTCACTTTTTCCGAATCTATGATTTCCTAGAACTTACAAGTTTATTTTGTCAACAACTTTATTCATAAATCTGATTCTATTGAACCACTTGAGATTGCATCATCGCAAACCACATTAAGTAACATATTCACTATAATGCCTGCAAGCTTTTTAGATAGAGCGATGAATGGGAAATGGTGAATCTATGGCCGAGCAAACAAGAGCAATCCAGATTAATGGCAATAGATTGGACTATGAGATGTTTTTACTCGACTTTGCACAAGGGTTTTACTGTAAAACTGTTTTTATTTAGGTCTCTCTACACTCATGCGCGAATCACGACGTTGAATCGCGGCGCGGATCGCGTTGCGAAACATGGCAGAACTGCGAAGGCCCTCCACACTTGCGCGCGAATCACGCAAAACTTTTCAACAAAATACGGGAATGAGACGCGAACGCGACGCAAAGCCGCGAAGAATGTGCGAATTGGATCCCCATTCATGCTTCGCGCGTGGTACGCGCTCGAGTGTGGAGAGGCTTTTTCATGCGAATAAAGGAACTTCTTAATTTATTTCAAGAAATCTTATTTTAACAAAGAAAGTTACAATCACGTAATAAAACTAATTAGAAGTAGTATTTCCAATTGAAACAATTGAACTAACTACAGACTGTTGCAATCAATCTACAGGTAGCTCAACTGTGATCCTTATCAATACCAGTTGGAAACGTCCTCAAGACGCTGGCTGCATTGCCCCGCTGTATGGTAATGGTGATCTTCATACGTGGATCATATCACACCTTCTTTTAAAGCGTCTCGGGACGAGACTGCCAACGAACGACAGTAAATGGTAGAGTCTTCTACCTCAACAGCTTGTATTGGTCCACTACTGGATGCAGGCCTCCCCCTGATAAGCGCCTTATTGGCGTTTACCACATGGGGGATAATGCCCATAATCCCCACGCTGGGCATGCTGGAGCGGGATCGCAGTTCGGTGGTAGAATTGTTCTGCAGGGGCGCTGCTGCCCGTCCCCAGTGGATATCCCTTAGTCGCCACTTACGACACCCGCAGGAAGAGTTGGGGTGGTGCAAATTCTAGGCACCACACAGCGAGTCTTCTATGTTAGAGGTCATTCCCATAACAGAAGACACACTACCATTATGTATGTCTACTATTAGTAGTACATACTGAATTACCCTGGTCTTCTATAAACTTTTACTGTACAAGCTCAAAGGTATTTTTATTTCCTGAATAGGTATTTGTTTTCCCTAATCATCATAAATACGTGTACATATGCGTGTGCCCATGGTGACATTTTGCGGTCGGCTTTTACCCAACGCGCGGGAAAGCGAGTTTATGTCAGTCAGTACTTTACCCACTTGCTTCTGATGTGCTTCTGATTTGTGATTGGACTTTGCCACTTTTAACCAACTTCAAAAAAGGAGAAGGAGTTTTTCAATTCGGCTCATAGCCAAGTCAAATTTGAACTTTTTGAAATGAAGTCTTAATAAAACTTAGGTAATGTACTATCCAAAAGCATCGGTTAAAAAAGTAAATAATATCTGTGCAATATGTAGTGTATTGTATTATGTATATCAGTTATCTTGTACCTAGTGGATAGTGGTGCCACTACATATTTAATTTTATAATTACGTTATACAGAGGAATTATCAAAAAATCGGACCGCGCGTAGACGATATCTATCATAAGCTTTTTTTAAATGTATCTTTAATAGTTTTGTACTGTATTATTTAGGCAGATACTTGTTTCAAGAGTTTAGTTCCTAGTGGTGGCCACTAAGCTCTCCAAACAAGGTTTTTGATTAAATAACTTGTAATAAAACTATTACAGATACATTAAATAAAAGCTTGTGATAGGTATCGTCTACC
This sequence comes from Eupithecia subfuscata, assembly GCA_963564075.1. Lineage (NCBI taxonomy): Eukaryota > Metazoa > Arthropoda > Insecta > Lepidoptera > Geometridae > Eupithecia > Eupithecia subfuscata. Next base: position 7,504,959 of record OY751114.1, read on the forward strand.
AGCGGTCCGATTTTTTGATAATTCCTTTGTATAACTTAATGATTAAATTAAATATGTAGTGGCGCCACTATCACCCCTACTATTCGCCAAGCTGCATCTTGCAATAGCATAAAAGTATGTTCTACGCACCGTTCCACAGTTCCACTGTGTACTCAATACAAACTCAAATAGTAAGGGCTTGCTAACATGAGCTAATAAGGCCCTAATGTCTGACTCACTGTACTGATTTGGAGTTTAAGTAAACATTTACAAGCTATTAAGGAATGTCGCGAAGTTTTTGATCATTGATGACCAGTGTTATTGTGGGCGTATAGCTTTACATGCAAGAATTTGTAGGTTCGCTTCCCGATGTGGATATTATTTGACATGATTTGGCTTTGAGTGAAAACCATGAAATTTACATTTATTAGGTTAAGACTGTGCTTTCTAAGCCTCTCCCAGAGATGACAGTAATAATATAAATGCGAAAGTTTGGATGTTTAGATGTATGGATGTTTGAAAAGATGTTTGTTACTTATTCACACCAACTACTCAACGGATCAGGCTGAAATTTTGCATTGATGTTCTAATGCCTGGAATATAACATAGGCTACGTTTAATCCCAGTTCCCATGGGATAGAAATAATTTTTAAACGTTTCCATAGAAATAGGTAACCCTTAAACGTTTCCATAGAAATAACGCGTGCGAAGCTGCGGACAAGCACTAGGATATACATAAATATAAAGCTACCTATACTCCGTATTATAAGTAGGTACCTACAGTATGTCTACTATAGCAATATGTTTGTTCCCACTCCAATTCTTATCTCGTCTCAAATTAGAACTGAATTAAAAAGCCCTATATCAAGTGGCCACAACTTTCAGCTGTCAATATTAACACCAAAGTACCTACTCCAGATTTAATTATAACAACATCTTAAAATAGCTTTGTAAGGAATAATAAAAACTTTCTCTCTTGGATAAAAGGGAATTTGCGTTTTTTGAGGTCTCAAAAGTGGAACGGGACAATGAAGTCTAATTTGAAAAGTTATTTAGGTAGTACCCATAACACAAGCTCTGCTTAGCTATAAGCTAGATAATTCTCTATGGATTGTCCAGCATTATTATTATTATTTGGATAATCAAAAGAATCTTACGTCTTTCTCCAACGATAGGTTAATTGGTCCATTTCCAAAGCACTCCAAAGTACGTACTGTGACTTGAAATTGAAACAAAACCCGATAGAAGTTTACATACCTACTTACATTGGGATAATCACAACTCGAATCCATAAAAAATTCGAATCTAAAAAAATACATATCTACATTTATAGTTTCTGCCCGGGGCTTCGCACACGTTGTTTCTATGAAAATGTTTATAGGTTATTAGGTTATTACTATCCCATGGGAATTGTTTTATGGGATAAAAAGTAGCCTATGTTTGATTCCAGGCTTAGAGCTAGATTTACGCATAATTTCAACCCGATCAGTTCAGTCGTTATGGCGTTTAGAAGTAACAAACATGCATTCATCTATCCAAACTTTCATGGAAACGTAGAAACGGAAACATGGAAACGGTTATTTCTATCCCACGGTAGTTGATTTGTGGCATAAAAAGTAACCATGTTCTATTAAAACTACCTGTAAGTTAAAGTTCAGTCCGATCCGTTCAGTAGTTTTGATGTGAAGAGGTAACAAACATCCATCCATCCAAACATTTAAACTTTCACATTTATGTGTGACAAGTCATTTCAATAGACCGAAGGGTCTGAGATCTCGACCAAATTATTTGCGAAACGGTGCATTTTCATGATATTTTTTCGTAATTTCTTTTCTCAATCGAGTTTTCACTTTCAAGGAATCATAGAACAATAAAATTGAATTTTATGTAATGTGATGTGGTGTAAAGTGTGATTAACTGAGAAGCTTTACCTACATAGGTAGGTATTCCTACCTAATTTACTGTGACTGATCATGATTAACTAGCTGTGGTGCAAATAGTAGGTAGGTACAATATGCTAATTATGTAGTATGTGGCAGTAGTCAGCAAGTACTTTACTAAGTAATTGTTTTGTCAAGCAGGGTTTACAAGCACCAAACAAACATAAATTTTGTTTGATAAGATTGCTTTGTCGATCTAATCTTAAGCCACTAGATGAATTCAAACAGTTCTGTTAAGTACATTACAAGGGACATTACCTACATTAAGGATTGACTATATTTTGTTCATAATCTAATGGAATTAAAGTAAAGGTTCAAAGTGGACACAATAAAGTTTATCAGCTTATGTGAGTACTGAAATGTATGGGGTTAGAAGACCACCTAGAGAGAGTATGTGCATACTAAACCAACCGGAGTTCGTTTAGTATTTGACTATTGTATTGTAGATGATAGAAATTCAGAGTTATGTTCGCTTTTGAGTTCAATTTACTGGGCAATAAAGATTTTTTATTATACTAGATCTTTTAAAGTTTGAAACATCTTAAGTAGTCTGTTGTTATTGTAAATATCAATAAGCCACCTTATATTTCAAGAATACAACATAATCTTAGACGTCTTCGAACAATCGTAGAACTACCTACCTACTTGCTTCAGGACGTTCCGGTATTCTTCTAGTAAGTACTTACAACAATTTTTGGTTTGAATAGAAACCTATATAAATAATTGTTTCTGTAGATTGTAGGTAGATACAAAAACTATGTGGGTGGTTTGAGAGAATCAATGGGGTCCGAAGTCGTAGACATTTATGGCATCTGAGCACCCCACAGAATTAATGGAATCTGCTAATGTTTTAACTTTTAACGCCCGTTAGTTATATGGAAGTTAATATGGACTAATTGTGCTTTTCCTTTTTCTATCCCGGAAGCAAAACTATCTGTTGGTTTAGTACTTAACTCACCACTTTGATCTGAAGTTAGTAACAAAAAGATATTGCGCATCCATTTTACTTCGTACCTATTTCATTTTCTAAACGGTGACCACCGCTCATCTTGTAAATGCTTCCCGCCCGAAATATATGTAAAACGAGCCAAATATTGTCCTGTTTAAATGAACAAAAAATAGACACATTTTAATCTAAAAGGTCGTAAATAATCATGCTAACTACTCCATCACAATTTTATTGGACGCAAACATGTGTAGATCTAGATCGATTCAGACATGAATGTCTCTAACAATTGAATGATAAACGACTTTTGCAATTCAAAAGATCGATTCGCAATTTCAATCGATTGATGACCATAAACTACCACATAATATTGACTTTTAAATTACTAAAAGATAGGATCAAGAAACTGAAGTTAGTAGTACGTAAAAGCTTTAATTTTTTCTCCAGTCACAAAATCAAATTAATTAACATGTGTTTCATAAAATTATAACATTTTCTTTAATAGTTTTTTTCGTTGATAAGCTGCCAAGATTTGTCCCTTGCCACTGGAATTTTCTCGTGATAAAGTACTTTCCTATACACTTTGGTAGGCATGGGAGCGTTCAGCATCCAGTACGCTAAAAGCATCACGGTCGGGCATACATCGGGCTACGCATGCGTCCCGACCTTTTGTACGCGCGGGATTAGAAATTAGAACTTTGAATGAGAACTCTTTGGTATCAAATTTGGAACTCTTTGATTTGAATCTCTTGATGAGATGTCACATTGAAACTTTTTAGAGCTAAATTGTAGCTTATTTTCAAAAGTTGAGTGGGAAACAAAAGAACATCGTGAAAATTCTATTTTGTTTTTACTCAGGACAGGTGAGTTAATTTTATATTTTTGTGATAGCTAAACAAATCTGATGAGTATTTGTGTTTGATGTTGTTATTTTATAGCGTCATTTATGCATATTAGTGGTGATTTTTTTTCCTGATATGCTATTTTTCAAATAAAAGACTTCAACGCACTTCAAAACGGAGGTAAGGAGATGTCTTTTACAAGTTCTAACATGTTTCATTGAATAATGTTATGATTGGATTGATAAATCAAACCAGGCCAGACTAAAATCATTTATTATCAAAAAACTATATAAAGAGCAGCTCAATAATCTGAATTTGAGGTTACCTAAGGCCCTAAAAGGATCTTTGGTTGGTAAATAAGGTATTTTTCATGAAACTTAAGAATTATTAAGAAGACAGTCTACAATGTTTGCACTGATAACAAGCCACAGTGACACACTGCAGGCAAGATGGCGTAATAGTTTTGTAACACTTGCACGCTGTGATAATATTTACCTTCATATTAACTTTCGAGATAATGAGGGACGATAAAAGTATCTATAGCATTTCGAGTATATTCTCGTAAAAAGGTTTAGGTTTAATAGGTAGGGGAGGCGGTTTCGAGCAGCCTATAACAATGGATTTAGTTAATATCAAAAATAAAATTAGAAACAACAAGTATGTAACATGTAGTTGACGACCTTTGTGGCGCAGCGGGCAAAGGTTCACCTGTGACGCAGGAGGTTGCGGTCGATTCCCGCGTCGGGACTAATGTTTGTACGATCTGCAGATATTTGGTTCCAGGTGTTCTGAATGTTTTCTATGTAATAATAACATATCTATCTATTTAGTGTATTGTATTTAGTATGTATATCAGTTACCTATCTAGTACCCATCATAACACAAGCTAATGCTTAGCATGGGGCTAGATAATGCTGTGTGAATTTTCCAGCATTATTTATTTAATAGTTAAAAAAATAATGCTGAACACACACATACATAATAAAGGGATGTTTTAAGAACAAATTTATAAATATATTCTAAAAATCGTATGTGGCCTTTCAAAGGTCCGTATCATTTTCCGCTTTATGCCTTTGAACAGACTCATTTTAGCTAAATAACGTCGAAATTTAGCTCAATCTGCGCAAAAAAACTGTCCCATATCATTATTTTTACCCGGCGCAAGGAGAAAGGTTATTAATTATTATGTTCAAAGCTCCTACCTATATGAAAGTACCTACACCTACCCACCTTCAGTGTTTCTAGGTACCTATCATAGGTTTATACTTCCGCATATCATGCGTTATGTCTTGTATGTAGTTTCGGCGTATCTCCTCTGATTTCAAAGCTCTCTCGACACTATTAAACCGTTGATTCACACTCTGTAATGACTCCAGCTTATCATGGCTATAAAACCATTATTCGTTTCATAGCATTAGCGTGGTGATCCCGATTCCTGTGAGTCACGTTTTACATAGAGCTGTTTATGTTCCGGCCATTTCTATCCGTCTTTCTATGAATGGAAATGGCAAAGACATCAAATTAACTTTAATTAAGTTTCTACAAAGCTGCTTCTGATAGTTTCATTAAATACTGAGGAATCAATTAATAAAATTCTTAAGTTCTTCATTTGGGATTTTGTGCATGTACCTACGTGTGTAGTTGTATAATTTCGATTTCTGATACTGAACCCATAGAAGTAGAATCAAAACTAAAACATCATTCTTAAATGATTTTTGTGGTTTTGATAGTGGTAGGTATTTACTTGTTTTTAAGACTTTAAAAAACGTTAAAGTCATTAATACGGTTTATTTTCAATTATTTGAGTTTTCCATGATGAAAGCACATGAAACTGTGTCGAGATATAGGAAAACTGAAAACTCCAATTATGACTTAAGTCTTCCCGTTATTAATGACTTAAGCTTTGTAAAACCTTGCTAGATCGTTATAAGTCGGAGTTGCCGTACTTTAACCGATCTATACGACCTTTTTCTACAACCCTACCGTCAGAAGACATGCGTTATGTTTGCACCTTATCTTAAGACTTCCGCTCTCATGCCGAAATGGTTCGTTTACGATTAATTTGCGAAGACTATAAAGTGAAAGTTCTCACAGTGTTTCAACATTGTAGGCTGCTTTATACATAAATATTTCAAGGAGCAACCTACTGAAAGCAGAACAATGATATCTTAGAAATTTACAAGTTTTATAAACGAACGACCAGCCGGGAAGGAATGGATTAGGGTGACACAGGACCGGACAGAATGACTTTATAGAGGGGAGACCTATACCCAGCAGTGGGTGCTCACGGGCTGAGTAGATAATACATGAAACACCGATAAAGCCGGCAAGGATAAGGGCGGAAACATACTTACGTGTCGTGGCGTTCCAGAAGCATATCGGTTTCATACATTTAGTATGGTTAAAGACATATTTGTAGGTCGTGTCGTGTCGTGAAACGTTCTGTCAAATGTATGAAACCGATATGCTTCTGGCGCGTCACGACACGCCACGAACTTAAGTATGTTTTCGCCTTTAGCTTGTTCGGCCACTTTAATGCTTAACACTAGAAGTCCGCGTATGGTGACAACAAACGCTGATAGTTAAGATCAAGATAAGTCTGCTTACTACATTATTTCTCAAAGAAAATAGTCACATAACTATAATAGTTTACGGGTGGGTTAACCTGACAACAGTTAAAATACTTTCTACAGCTGATCCAAAAGAGCATCGCATCATTATAGTAGCTAAATTAGCACCGTAGGTGACGGAGCTTAGCATAAATATTGCAAAGATCAAACAGGCGTTATTTTTGTTACAGGAAGCACTAATATCAACGTAGGACTGCATGGATTACTATGAAATTCAACGGGGGAGTCACATGATAATAGATAATCATGAATTCTTGGAAGGCACACAAATAGAAGTAAAATGAAATATAGCAAGCGGTAAAATGGAGAAGAAAAGTTTATGGAAAAGTATTTTATGGTGAGTGTGTTTATATAATTTGATTACGGAGTTATTAAATTTATGGGTAGTTAACAAGCACTTTACTTAGATTATAAATTTATGGATGTTTCATAGGTGTTTTCGTTTTCAACTTGAAGCAAAGCTTCATTCGTACGAAGATTTGCTTTCTAGGCATATAGGAAGGCGATTGCAATTGTTTTCTTAAATTTTGACCTACGTAAAAGTTACCTAAAACTGTGCCTACTGTATAGTTGTCGAAATATTTTGTACCTTGACATTTATGTTTGTATACTTACTTACTTCTACAACACTAGAAGTGTGTATTTTCTTGTGAAAATCTATTTGTAAAGACTACAAAATCAAACAATGATTACCAAGATTCTGAAGACATTTAGAAACTGTGTCAATAAAACGCCGAGTCATAGGACAAATATTGTTCACAATGTGGCTACTAAATACATTGCCTGCCCGACGAAAAATTTGTAGGCATATTTTTCTACTGGTATAAGGGGAGAAATAGAGTGCTCAAGTGTCCGGTTTTATGAAGATTTTATGCTTTATTTGTCAGACAAAGAACATCGTAGTTATAAAAGTGTTTCTGATCTGTTTGTCTCCTTTAGTAAAAGTGTTATCAAATAAATCGATGCCGTATCTTGTTAAATACAAATCAAATAGGTATTTGATCACAAAACTTGTACTCATATGAATTTATTCGTATTATTTCGCGCTCAGCACACACTTGGTTACAACAATTTACATTTCATTTTAGTTAAGAAAACTTGGCCATTAGAATGATTTATACGATACTAGTTTATGCCCGCGGCTTCGCACGCGTTGTTTCTATGGAAACGTTTAAAGGAGATTGCTATTCTATAGAATATTAAAAATTAATTAAAAAAACATTGTACAGCGGACAAAATTGTGAATCTAAACCATTCCCAGATCCACTTGAACACACACAAAAAATTTCATCAAAATCGGTCCAGTCGTTTGAGAGAAGTTCAGTGACATACACACTCACAGAATAATTATATATATAAAGATATTATACGATTCAACTTGATTTTGATATCAAGTTGAATCGTTTAATGACCTTCCTTTTCGTTTGTCATAAAAACATTGCAGAGTAGACAGGCACTGTGTGACTACTTTACTTGAATATTTATATAACTTTGCTCATTCCTATCATATTCTCCGACTTTTTTCACTTTTTTATCCGAGCCCTGTTCGAGAGTAAAAGTAAACATAAATTACACGGTCCATTCAAGACATGCATTGAATCAGAATAAGGTCAAGAGTGAGGTGAACAGTTGAGAATGTCCTTTTTAGTTTGGGAGCTTAACGGGACGTTGAAGGCAGGTAAACAGTAAAGCCAGCTAAAGGTAAATAGCTGCTATTGTTCAATAACTTTAACCTTAGTGAGCTTACACGAGTACAACAAAATTGTTATAATTTTATTTGCGTTGTTTCGGCTTTAATTACATTACTAGCTTCTGCCCGCGGCTTCCCACGCGTATTTTCTGTACAATAAGTAGCCTATTATCTAAGTTAGGCTTTGCTCTAAGCGTACGCCAAATTTCATCTTGATCTTTTCAATAGTTTTGGAGGTAACAAAAATTCAGATCTCACAAACTTTCGGCTTTATAATAATTCATAATTCATAATTCTTTATTGCACAAAAAAAACATGATACAAGTAGAACATTTACGAGGAAAAATAATGGCAAAGGCGAGCTTAACCCTAAATAGAGTTCTCTTCCAGCAAACCTTATTGGGAGAGAGAAACAAGTTTGTGAAAGTGGGTACATGTGCTTATACAAAGGATACAAGATTTAATTTTAACCTACTTTTAATATTTATACTTTTAATATTAGTAGTTTTTACAACAAAATGATGATGATGTGTCCACCTAGCCCACGGCCGCCAGTCTAAACTCAACGGAAAATAGCCAGCCATGTGCAGATATAATTTAGTGCACGAGCAGTGAACTCTCTATTCCCTCACTCTCATAATCCGATGGGAAGGCAGACTGACACGACCGGAGAGAGGTTAGGTGCAGGACAACCGGATCTTAACGCGTGTTCCAATATTAGCAGCTTTCCTACGATAAGCTGTGTAAAAGCTCAGTTAGATACCATGCATGCAACTTGTTAACACAATACAAATAGGAATCTACAATAGGTCGTACAATTTCTCCACGAAAGCAAAATAGTTTCATTTACTTTAAAACGCTGTCGTAAATTACTTTATTTAAAACTAGTTTCTGCCTGTGTGGGTGCAATCATGTAGTGTGTGTTGTTCTTTTGTTTTCTAGACCTTCTAGACTTTGTACATTCTTAGATGAATTTAACAATAAAAAGTTATGTCGATAAGAGGGCAAAAAGCCTTTATTCACAAAGAAAATTATACTAGTATTTACAATTGAAACAATTGAGCTAACTGCTGACGGTTGCAAACAGTCTACAGGTAGCTCAACTGATCCATATCAACACCAGTCAGAAGCGTCCCCAAGATGCTGGCTGCATTTCCACGCTGTATGGCAATGCTGATGCGCTGTGCCAGATACTCACCAGCTCTCGGGTCACGCGTCGCTTCGACCAGACGCTCAGATAATATAGTCGATAAGTATATCAGACATCTGGTACTCAGAAAACAAACTCTACTGCATCATCTAGCCCTAAAATAAGTAGAGCTTAATGCTTGCTTGTGAAAATTTATAAGCCTTGTAATAATTTTGTTGATTTTTAATTAATCTCTGGTTAACTTGGGGCTAGATGATGGTGTTTGATTTGTCCAGAATTATTTTTTTATTTTTTTAATGAAATCGCTTAACCCAATCGAAAAATGCTTAACCCAATCTGACCAATTAAATGATCTGGAATATCGATTCACCCTGAAATATCACAACCTGAAATATCTTAAATTTATTACTTTTATTTGCCATAACTTTAAGTGCTCAATTAGCCCATTAAAACAACTGAGCATGAAACATAAAAGCTTAATAGCAATTTTATGAAGTAATATAAACAACTTTGTAGAACGAGCGGCAATTTCACTACTGTCTCGATACTACCGTCGTCATATCGTTAATATTAAATACTATGTTATAGAACTGAATTTCCCTACAATCTGCTAAGTCTGCTATCTCTGCTGTGTGGTGCTGTCGTTTCTGCCAGTAACTATTTCTTTTACTGTTCCTAACCGATGACTATTATTTGCGTGTATGACGCAAATAATTTATAGCTTATAATGTAATTCTGTTCGCTTTTAATTAATGTAATTGGTTCTGATAACTGTTTTAATTAACTAAATAAATTTCACCACGTGGACACACCACGTGGTGAAATTTATTTATTTATTACTCTCTCATAGTGACGGTTATTGTCATGTATATATCATTTTGACGGCTGTCATTAGAACCTTAAATCTATTTAAACAGAAAATTTCAACTAAAGAATAGACACAAATTAGAACTAGTAGGTATTTACAACTAAAACCATTGAGCTAACTGCAGACTATCGCAATCAATCTAGAGGTATTACAACTGATTTAGGTATTAATAATGGCCATTTTTGAAAAACATGATCAATAGATGTCGAAGATTGTAAGAAATTCTCTGACTTTGTGTGGAACCATGAGTATAGGCATCAACGTCTCACGTGAGACGTTGGGAGAACTTCTCGTGAGACGTTGGCAACATCCCACAAAAACCTATTATTAGACTGAACATGCAGCAGTAACATTTTTCGAAGGCTAACAATTTTTGTGGGGTTGAAACCACAGGCGCATGGTAAGATTCGGAAATTTCTAGAAGGCTGCATATAAAACTACCGGAGTTGTGCATCTATGCAGTGTTATTAGTAATTTTGATGGCACTACTACCAATATCCTGGGGCTAGACTTAACTGAGTGCGTATAACTGTTTATAACAGTGCTAAATCGCAACTATTCATATCTTGTATTGAGGCAGTCATTTTGAGATGGTATTTTGTAGTGTTGCAGTCAAGGACTTCGGTCACGGATATTTTAGGATTTGACTAGAAGTACCTTCATAGAAGCTTTCTGCGTTATGCGTCTTCAAGGTTTCTAGGTACGCTTAAAATCAAGTCACCTGAATTTTCTACAACATCTCGTATTTAAATTATGGCCAATGTATACGGAAACATTGTTTACAATTCGCTTTATTGATAAGAACATTCATGGTCGAATGAAAATTATGAATTGATATTTTATACAAAGTGCCAATGATTTTGGAGCACATCTTGATACAAATTGGCTGGTTGAGAACCGGTTGTAGTGCTACAAGTCGAACATAGTCTGATGATTCATAAATTATACTCTGAAGGGCTTATTCACTACAAATTGATATCGATAAAAGCCTTATTCGGGTTAATTTAAGCGAAGTTATGTTTTCTTATCTTCCGGAATTGCAGTGAAACTTCAAATCTTAACTTAGCCTAGTTTGCTGGTGGCAATGCATCTTGATTTTCTTGAATTGTGTACCTATAATAGTGGGTCTGCAGCAGCCCCTGCAGCCCGTTGGTGCCTCAGTGCTCGCTTGTTATTTAGCTATGGAACCATGAGCAACAATTCCTTCCGCTAATATTTTGTTTCACCGATCACGGTCCTCCGATTCCTCTTTCCAATTTGACAGGTCTATTTTAAGCAAGCATATCACGCTTAGCAGAATCCTTGAAGCGTAGGCTCGGTCTACCGTCAGTTCTTTTGGCGTCGGCTAGGGGGTGGCCCCTAGCCCTGTAAGTGCCGAAGTGTGAAAAACGAACAATACATAAACCATCCTTCGTGGATGTAGTGGCTGATGATGATGATGATGATGCAGTACCTTTCAGACAGATTTGTTGTAGGTTAGACATGTGTCTTACAACAAATCTGTCTATTATTGTTAATTCAACATGGCTCACCGTCGCATCAAGATTTGTTTGTTCCGTGTTTGATTATAAATATTTGCTGACATAAAACAATGACTGTACTCGGTAGAGATTGGTACATGTCAACAAAAACATTCATAGGCCCTTTACAAACTAGTTCCTTGATTATAGAATACTAGACGATCGCCTCGCGGTTTCACCCGCGTAGTTCCCGTTCCCGTGGGAATTCCGGGATAAAATATAGCCTATGTCACTCCCTGAAAAGTAAGCTTCCTAACGGTGAAAGAATTTTTCAAATCGGTCCAGTAGTTTCGGAGCCTATTCAATTCATACAAACAAACAAACAAACAAAAAATCAAACCTTTCCTCTTTATAATATTAGTATAGAAGACGTATTCGACCTCTTTTTGATTGAAATAATACACCATAGTTAAACATTTATAAAACGACATACCGCGTTTCTAGTGGCGGGTTGCTATCTCTACGAAAACTCTACCTATTTCTTTAACGCAGTTCCTATATGCGCAGCGTTCTGACTGTAATAACTGTAAGAGATTGGTTTTAGAGTTATTTTACTGTTTTTACAGTTAAGTATCCCTTGGATTGTTCCAATCATACTATCGTACACGTATTTAATGATTGCCGTCTATCGATTACCACACACAGCTTACAGCTAACACCTTAATCCCGATCTAATTAAGCTGATATACCACCATGATCAGATCAGATAAACTCAATTACACGAGGAATTCAAGACCACAACGATCACGCTCATCAAAATACTTCAAGTTCCAAATAAGTGCGGCACGGGACACACTCGGCATTTTTAACGACTCTATCATTCTCTGCTTGTTTATTTTTATGCTCAGACCTCCTTATAGAGGTTGAGGTACCTAATTCAAAGCTGGTTTATAAGTTGGGTATCTTAAGATTATCGAAAGTTATGTTGGGCAAAGTAAAAGCGGCAAAAGCAACTCCGGCAAATCAGACCAAATTTTAATTCTCGTCAAACTGTATGTTTCAACTTATAGTTTGAATAAAGATGGACTAGGATTAGGTGGATAGTAAAGTGTTATCCGTTTGATATTTTTCAGATCATGTAATATTTCTGTTGAGTGTTGTTTTAGTCAAATTAGATTTATATAATAAATTGGTAGAGCTTATGCTGGACAAACCACACAGAATCATCTAGACCAAAGCTAAGCAGAGCAGTGAATATTGGGCTACATGGAAAAGAATCACGATAGATATTAGAAGCCCAATTATTTTTATCAAATAGCAACTAAATCATCATGTCGATGAGATCGAAAGCTGTTTCACTAACCAGATAAATATAAATAACAATCAGCATAATACAACAATCAAAGTAAAAGATAAACATGTCAATGGACTAATTGGATTTATACAGCCAAGCCAGGTCGTACTACAGTTGCCGGGGGCTATGTGCCGATTGAGTTGGAACCGTTGCTCTACAAAATGTAGCCCATTCATGAGTCTGTTTTCGAATTAGAGTTGTTGATTTATTTTGTTGATCAGAGATCACTTCCACAGCAAGTCTCATGGAACCACTTAATTCTACTCCACAAAATAAGCTTGATTCCACGCGGTACTAATTTACAGACGTACAGACAGACAGACAGACGGACAACAAAGTGATCCTATAAGGGTTCCTTTTTTTCTTTTGAGGTACGGAACCCTAAAAAACATACATAAGAATTGAGAACCTCCTCCTTTTTTTGAAGTCAGTTAAAAAGACGTTCCAGCTGAACATAGGCATCCCCCAAAGATCGCATAGGTACCTAGACTAAAACAATAATATTTATGGAGAGAGTAGGTTATCAGAAACAGAATGAGTTGTGAATTGGCTTCCGATGTGACAGAAATCTTTTACATCTTAAAACAATTCTTTGATCTTCGTATGATTTGGCCCACTGCAAAATATTTAAAATTTCGTCACAATGTCAGTCTCGAAGCAAACCTCCGTCAATTTTCCATAAAAATAACGGCCATCGGCACTCTATAAACCACTTAAGATGTTCATTAGTTCGCTTTACAAAGTCGTTTGATCATTTTAATGTGGTGTGGTGCGTCCCGCTCAAACTCCGGACATCTAATGGAGATGTTGCATTTCGTAATGCTTAACTCGTAATAAGGGCATTGTACACGAAGCAAGTGATACTTTCCACGTACAGTCTATCCTAACGCGTTTACTATTCATCGTCTTTACGCCATCATTTACCTAACTTGGTCACGGGAAACCAGCGGATGCGCAAGCGGTTAGAAACGATCTTTTCAGAATGGTCCTGCCAGTAGAAATAAATCATGGCTGTGATGCAGGATGATGATGATGACAGCCAATCAACTTTGTAACCAAGAATCATATAATTCTATTACCTAGCTGATTATGAAAAAGGATAAAGAATTTTTCTCTCCCCTCAAAAAGGGACAGTCACACTAATATTATAAATGCGAAAGTTTGGATGGATGGATGTATGGATGGATGTTTGTTACCTCTTCACGCCAAAACTACTGAACGGTTTTCGCTGAAATTTTGCATACATGTAATTTTAATCCTGGAATCAAACATAGGCTACTTTTTATCCCATAAATCAGTTCCCATGGGAGAGAAATCACCTTTAAACGTTTCTATAGAAACAACGCGTGCGGAGCCGCGGGCATAAACTAGTAATTCCATAAGTCTTCTATGACAATTTTTTCAGCCCTACCGGGTTATTGGTAATTCACTGACTCTGCGAACTGCAGATTTTGCCCATCATCACGAACACGTTTGTAAAGACGCCAGATCTTAATTCTTAGAATTGGTAGTAAGATATTAGGGGCAGAACTGCAGTTCATGCAGTGTCAGTAAATTACCAATAAACCTGAATGGCTGAAAAAATTGTCATAGAAGACTAAAGAACTACTGCCCCTTTTTGAACGCTGTACACTCGCTAACCAGTCACTTCCACTGTGTATCTCGAGCCTAATAGATAGCAGCACAGATTATCGAGCAGTGGTATGTGGTGAGAAGAGCGTGGGTGTCGGCTTCAGGGCTGTGATAATGAGTGCTCTGGTTTCGGATGATTCGCGCTCAGATTCCGGATGAGAACCAACTAATTATTTTGATACCTACCCCGAAAGTCTTTGGTAGTGTATATTTAAATAAGGTGTTATGCAGAAGAGGATCGCAGATATTAGCGCAATTTCTGGCTACTCAATAAAAAATGTTTTGTTCCCAAAAGTAAAGTAGAGTAAAAAGTATTTATTACAGCAAAAGACGTTAGATAGGTAGTAGATAGGTAATTACGTTAATTGCACATTCTTAACTGTGCATTAAACAAAATAGGTATCCTTGGTTATTACCACACAAAAAAAAGGGTAGAGACTATGTCATTTGCAGACAGCTATTAATACCTTTCAGCTGTGTGGTGCCGGCTTAGAATTTGCACCACCCCATCTTTTCCCGCGGTTGTCGTAAGACGCAATATAGGCTGTTGAGGTTGAGGTATTAATTCCTAGTATTGTATTTGTCTCTTGATTTCTTCACTACGCTAAGCCTGTATCGAAAAAATAAAAAACCAGAAACAAACTTTATTCCTTATTGAAGCTCTAATGCTCTTCTTATCATATTTTCATGGGCTAAGGCAAATAGCAGTCAGCAGTACCTGTACTGGTTAAGCACATACAGTACTACCAACTACTCAAGATTTTCTTTTATTTTTCTAGAAATTTCTGATGCAAAGCACGAGCCTTACCTACTCGAGAATAATATATTGTTGTAGGTAGAGTCTCGTCTTTTGATTTTTGTGACTAACTGTCACAAAAATCAAATTACGAGGCACGAGACCCTACTTTGCTGTGGGTTAATCCAGTTTTCCCCCTTGACAAATCCCCCTTTTTTTTTTTTTTTTTTTTTTTTTTGCTTTTGGTGGCTTTCGTATCACTGCGGCCATGATAGGCCTATTGTGATCGCCACTTTGTATGTTCAGCCTCGAAGCAGCGGCGTTCACAGTTCGCCGCTAACCCTTGCAGCTGCTAGGAACTGCAGGATTTTCTTCGGGGTGGAGTCTTTTAGCTCGTCTGGACTAAGCAGGTGCTTGCCCAGATGGATGCTGCGTTTTTGCATCAGTGCTCCGCACTCTCCTAGAAGATGGAGAGGCGTTTCCTCCGCCTCCTCGCAGAACCTGCAGGATTGTGTGTCGCTTAGCCCTAATTTGAACATGTGCTTGTTGAGGCGACAGTGTCCAGTTAGGGCTCTTGTCATGATGCGAAGGTTGCTTCTGCTTAGCGCTAGGATTCGGTTGATGCACCGCTTATCGAAGGCTTTTATCAATGATTTTGAGTGGCTCATACCCGAGGAAATCCTCCAGAGCTTGGAAGATTCCTCGTAGCAGGAATCCAAGAGAGTTCTGAGAGCCAGGCTTTTCGGTATGCCACAGAACGGCTCGGGGCCCAGCTGAGTCCCCTTGGCCCCGGAACGCGCGAGTTCGTCGGCACACTCGTTGCCATTGACTCCCGCGTGCCCCGGTACCCATCGTAGGACGACTCTGTTGTTTGAACCTAGCGCGTTTAGGCGTGACAGACAGTCCTCGACTAGCCTGGACGTGATGACCTTCGAGTCCAGTGCTAGGAGGGCCGCCTGGCTGCCTTAGGGGGAAAACTGTTTTTTTTTTGTCCAGTTTTCCCCCAGTGACCCATGCGATTTAAAACTTGGAAATTTGAAAACCCTACAAAATCTCCTCCAAATCGGTTAAGTATGTGAAAGACAAAGTACCTAAATGCACCCACCTATCGAACCATACTAAACTGAACTTGTTTACTTTAGACAAACTCTAGTGGATGCTCGTTTATCTACGACTGTGAGTAAATCGTGTGAAGTGACTGACAAATTGGTTGAAGGTGATAATAATAGGTAAGGTTAGGCGTTTGTATTGTCTTGAGGTTGTAGTGGGAATTTAATACAACGAATGTACCTATACAGGGTGCCACAGAAAGGGTGTACTAAGCCGAAAGGAGGTGATTCTGGACCCTAAAGGGATCAACTAGTAAATAACGTTCATTTGAATTTTGAATATATTTTTTTTTTGCAAAGTATAAAGATTTTTTTCTCTCTATTCGTGTTCTTTAACACGCACTCTTGCATTATTTAACACTAGCTTAGCACTATCCCGCGGCTTCGCACGCGTATTTTTGGGGCAATAAGTAGTTTATTAACTAAGTAAGGTTTAGCTCTAAACGTTCGCCAAATTTCATCATGATCTGTTCAGTAGTTTTGGAGATCCTAGGTTACAAAAATTCAAATAAGTATCACAAACTTTCGACTTAATAATATTAGTAGTAGGATAACCAAATATTTCACAAATGTTTTTGCTTGTTATTTCAGCAAAACCAGTGTTTTGTCATGAAATTATTACAAAAAAATTATGTTAATCCTTTGTAATCAAATAATAATAATAATTTATGAATACACGTAAAAGAACACGAATACAAAGAAAAAACCTTTTTTTGACAAAACGTAATCATCGCACAGTACAATTTGTTTCTACCCCGTGCCAGCTAGGCATTATAAAACATGAAAACTCTTTTATTCAAAAAAAATATTTTATGCTAAATCTCATTGCAAGATTTATATTCTATCTTATATGTACCTACATTTGTCCAACTAGATTTTTACTGAATTACGAGTGCTTGATCTTAATATACGTTTTTTTTTTACAGAATTCCAATAAAATCACGTGTTTATTTTGCTGGTCTTTGCATCTATTTACAAATTCAGGCTGGGTAAATCAAGTTCTTGAGTATGCGCTTAAAGCACCCATGAAATCAAACTCACGGCTTACCCGCAGCTGTTAGGTAAATACATAAACAAAACTGTATTTCTCCGCTAAAGCCCTACATGCAAAAACTTGTGAATTCACCGCACCGACCGCTGGACCGCGCTTGGCTATCTCATGCAAAACTAAACTTGCGGAACAACTGCACTGTGCAAGGAATTAAGAGTCAGAGCAGACGGGCCACTTACGGTGGTGACCACTTGCTTCATAAGTTTGCAGCGCGCTTGCGGTATCGCTTGCCCGTCGCTATTAGGTATTGCTTCTTTGACGTGACAACGTCTTATAATTCGATAGAGCCGGCTGCACGCACGAAAAAACATGACGTCATGCGGCGTTACCTCGCTCTGAGGCGTTCCATTCTGAGGCGTTCCATGTAAGGCTTGAAGTGCAAGCGAGAGCGCTTGACATCCGTCTCTCTCCTACTTGAGTGAGCGATGCGTCTGCGTGGACAGCTGCTATACTATAGTACATTTACATGTTTTGATCGAGTATCAAATGCTACCATTCCATCAGTATTTTCTTAAGACGTTGTCACGTTCAACTATCGTCAGTAAACCGACTATACAGACAACCAATTTTTTTAGATGTCAGTCAGGCCCAGTGTCTAATTCTCACAAAGAAATTAAGTTAGCTTGCCACCACCACCATCACCGTCGCAAAGACGAAAGAACCACGCCATCGTAACACAAGCAAGCAACGCCACCAGGCGATCTACACTTTTGGTACATTTTTAGTGTCGCGTTTGCGTTGATCTGTACTTGGGCGCAGATGAATTTCATATAAGGCACGGTACTGTTAGCAGATTAGATTGTAATGTACACCTACTACCGTACTCTAGGATAATTCTCTAGGATAATTACAGATGCAAAGAGATGCAACAAATAAAGATTTAAATTCCAAGACTCAACTAAAAATATCTTGCACCTTTCCGAGTCAAACGTGCCAACGAAATCGAATTAAATAATCAATTGTAGGAAACTTCGCACACTTTTGCGTATCGTTATAATTCATTGTACTATTTGTCCAATAGTTTCGTGTGAACACGATTATAAATGATTTTAAGTAATGGTTTTCATTGTGGCAGTAGTACTAGTGGGCCAAGTAAGCGGTAGTAAGCAGTCACCTTCCCGAAAACTTTTCCGTTTCGTTATTCTGCAAACTCATACTACATGTACATATCTTCAGTTATATTCGTTGCTATCAGTTTCAATAAAATTCTCCTGAAACCTAATCTTTGGTTTTGTTCGTCAATATGTGTAAATTTCTATTTCTCAATGAATTCATTAATTTCTCTGTTCCCAGGGCTTCAGTAATAGTTCAAATTGCAATGTCAACAGCGACGAACGTCACAGAGCCACCGGCGCAAGCGCAGGTATGTCATTCAACGTCACTTATTGAGATGTAGAACTAGTCTTACTGCATTTCCTATAACAGGATTCAATCTGAGACACTGATTGATTAATGCTGATTGATCATTTAGATATCTACACTTGTTTGTTTAATTTAGTTGTAAAGCAAAGGCGAGAAATTTTGCAAATTATAATTTGAATAGGTAATTAAATAATTCCTTATTGAATGTATCTACAAGTGGTTTCTACACATAAATTACAATCACTAAAACAAAATACTTAAATCTACAAATCAGGTAGATTTAACGTATTACTTTTAGAGCTTTTTCTAACTAAAAGCTTCTTCTGAATCTTTAATATGATAAATCTATTTACTTAGTGATATCTGATTCTGATGACGATTCATTGGCATGTCAACGATCGATTGGCAATGTTATCCACGAACGATGATTTAGGTCGCATCAGTTTTGTCAGTAATTAAATTAAAAAAAAAATATCTTTACATAGAACAATGTACACGGGAAACAAATGACTGTTGTGAAAACGAAAATACGCGCAATAGGTCTAAAAATCATCTATTTTTAGCTTACGGAAACGCTAAGAACAAATGGTTTTCCGATTACAGGTGTTGGAAGAAAGTTCGGACGGGTACGCTTGGAGTTCATGGACCAGCTGGAGCAGGTGTTCCAGGACCTGTGGCGGAGGCGTGTCCATGCAGGAGCGAGAGTGCTTACCCAGGTAACTCTGCTTTTCATGTCCATCATCTCCCTTCCAGTCAGTCACAAAGTCAGTCGGATTCGATATCGGAAGCTTTTTACGAAGAAAAACGTTTCCGATACGACGGTCTTTCTGACGAATCAAAATACCCCTGCAGAAGGGCCTTGAGGTTACTTGTTTGCTATTCATTCGAAAACTGTTGGGACTTCTAACTTAAAGAACTGACAGTTTTACCCATCATAAAAAGGGTGCGAGATGAAAAGGTTGCCAAATGGGAAATAGCCTGTTAGCCGAGTCATCACATATTACAGTGTTTGATTTGACAGGCTGCAAAAGCCCTAAACGTGGAGGTCGCTTCGTAAGAATTGACCCATCTAACTCAGCCCATGTCGTAAGAGTCGACTAGCAAACCTAGCAGAGGAAGGACAGCAGCTTCTTTATAGTATATTTTTGAACAATTCCATTTCAACACCAAACGTGATAAAGGCATAACCCCCCTTTTTGTGGAGGCATGTTCAGTAGTGGACATATGTGTGCTGATGAAAGAAAAGCCCTAGCAAATCCTCACCATGACTCAGCCAAAATGTGAATTCTTTATAACAAACCAATGGGATTAGATAAGCTGCAATTAGTTTATTTGCCACACAGAACAGAATGCAATCAAATATTTAAAAAAATAGAAGGACACAATAAAAAAAACTAGACTGTATTGTATCCATAAATATGAGTACACAACATGATTAAAGAGCAGTTTCAATAGGCAAATACCTGAATGAATAAGAATGCAATGAGAGAATAAAATACTCGTAGAATGTTTTCGCTTAACTTCTAGCAAAAAGTAGTTCAGTTCCAAACAATTTATTCAAGATCTGCCAACCTTTATACCGATTGCTTTCACTTTAACGAACCCAAACAAACTATACATGTAACAAATTGTTTCCGACAAGTGCCGACACGGGTTTCTATAACGAAAGCGCAGACAAAGGCAAAAAGTATCGCCGACTATTTTCCACGGCTATTACCGTAATTTTTAAAGCTGTGTTCACACCAACAGAAATTGTTGGCTGAATTTTTCTTAGCGCACTTCACGTTTAATATACCCATGAAAAAAAAAACATTTTTGAGCAGCAAAGCTTATCAACTGAATAGATTAAAGAATTTACCTTCATACCGGTACTGAGTTAGGTTTACATTACGGAGTTAATTCTTATATCTACCCTGGGTTCATCAATCAGCCTGCCAAGCGTGGTGATTTTGGCAAAATCATTGCCATTGAGGTCTAGTCTCTAGGTTGCATAGAACATCTTATAATATTCTAAAGAGCTTATTACACCATCCTAAATATCGGATGTCCTAATTAGTCAATCCTGAATTCAGGAAAGTTTAATAGCATTTAGGACGGTAGCATCCTAATTAGGATCCGATTTAGGACAAGAATGGCTTCCGACGTCCTAAATCTATTTTTAGCGTCTGCTTCAGTGTTGCCGGCAGTCAAAATAAAAAAGCTCCGATCCGAACGCTAAAATGGTCCGAAATATGACAAAAAGATCCGTTTTAAAAAGTGTAAAAAAAATTACTTGTCGTAATGGGGATATTAAGTTTTCCATATGAATTGTACTTTATGTTGCTTCATCTTAATGAACTTCAGAAAACTTCGCTTATTTTTACAAAGGTTGAAAGACTGAGATAAAATAAAACGTCAAGTGGGAGTCAGACTCGCACACTAAGGGTTCCGTTTAATTGTAAGACCTTGTTTCTTGACAAATATCATGATTCTATGTCAACATGATGTAGATACCCGGTATTATTATATATTTATTATTTTGGTCGAGGGAGAAAATCAAAATTTATGATTTTTTTGTTAATAAACTACAAATTTACGGTTTTCAAATTTTTCTCGTTATTTGTGCTATAATTATGATCTTGCTTCTTACCAAATTTTATGATTCTAGGTAAACGGGAAGTGCCCTTTAAGGTTTTGGTCTATAGCAAGATATATTTTTTTTAAAGAAAAAACAACAAATTAGGTACTGATTTCGGATTTTTCCCTTTATTTGTGCTATAGGGCCTTGTTTCTTGCCAAATTTCATAATTCTAGCAGGGTTCTGATTGCGCTAGGTCTACGGGAAGTACGTACCGTATAAGTTTTGGTCCATGGCGTGCATTAAAAGTATTTTTTTTTGTGAATAAATTACAAATTTATGGATTTTGGATTTTTCCCTTTACTTGTGCTATAAGAACTTGCTGCTCACCAAGTTTCATGATTCTAGGTCTACGGGAAGTACCCAATAGGTTTTGTGTGCATGTGATTCCCTTGGAAATTTCCGCAAATAGTCATGGTACGCAAAAGATCCGCAGAGGCAGAAAAAAGTCCGAAACGGACCAAAAAGGTCCGCACCGGCAACACTGGTCTGCTTAGAGTCCTGAATCAGTGAACGTGTAATTAGGAGCTCCGGCGACTAAATTTCTTGTCCTAAATCGGACACTGAATTTAGGACGCGACATTTAGGATGGTCTAATAAGCTCTTTAGTCAATTGCCGTAAGCTAGATGCGGCGTTGTAAAGACACGCGTGGACAGTTTTAATACCGGTTTCTAAAACCAAATGAATTATGATGTAAAACAGATAGTAGCAGGTTGTAATGTTGATTGAGCACGACTTTCGACTTCGGTGGCATTCGGATGTCATCGTGAATTAGCGCCGGATCATTTGCGTTTATCAAACTGTTGACGTGGCGATTTAGTGCCGCTTGATTGGAACTCAATGGAAGGTTTGATTTGATTCGGGTGGTCTAACAGTGTATACTAGGCTTTAGCTTTTCGAGCATATTGAAAACTAGGATGCGTTGTGCTTTTGCTATGTTTGTTATTGATGAAGGATAGATCTCATCTCTTTCTCCGTTCCAATCAAAGCTCTTCTTCTTATTTCTGCCCTTTTCCCGCTGTAGTCGGGATCAGCACAACATGTTAGCTCGAAGCTCTATTTTGTATGATCTTTGCTTTCGCTATGACCCGTGGTGATTAACCCGTTTGCTCTAATACAAAATTTTCTTGCTAAGTATTAAAACGCACTAAAGCATCAGCGTTAAAGGGAACCTAGCTAGCTAGTTAAGTTATAATCTGCTTCAATCATCCTTAATACTTCGCTAACAGATCTAAATTACCTTCTCTTATCCGTGAAATTGTTTTCCACCATGCACTTTGGATTAACGAGTGCACACCTTTTAAAGTTGTTTAAGTTCCGAAGAATAATACGATAAAAATATAAAATTTCGCCTGCTAAGCGCTCTAACGCGGGTTAAAGGTTAAATATGGCTGACCCACGTTTTTATCGGCTAAATTAAGGTAATGGAAACCTGCCGGGGCCGTAACAAGCTGTTATTGTCCGTTTAGCTATTGATTGCTTGCACTTGGTGTGTTGCATGCTTAGCGTAGAGATTTCATCGGTCGTGTGATGACTAGGGTTAAACTTTTAGGCCAAAGCTGATATTCCCTCTTATAATTAGGTACAAAAAAAATTGGGATTATGATTTAAATCTTGTATTGAGCTTTACCAAGTCTTTTCTTTGACTTGGTTTACTAAACTCTGGAGATGCCATAGGAATTAATGGGCTATTAATAGTTTATCCCATCGAAAATTGCAGAATTTTTTTCAACAGTGCTAGTATAGAATTTTTAGAGTTTTGCAAGTTTATTTAGCGTTAAATTCATTGAGGTTCTTGAAGTAAGACTAAAGCCGAAGAACTTAATGCAACAGCACAACACTAGCAGTTACAGCTTGATTGACAAGCATCAGCAAGAAAGCCGTAATGAGAAGATAACCGCCCATTTCACAAACAAGACAAAATTGTACACGATTCACTAATGAGCGTTTGATTTTTGGACGTTTGATAATTGACGTCGTGTTTATTTAAAGTAGCTGTTTATTCCCATGGGCATGGTCCGAGCATGGCGTGACTCGAGCTTGCATTCGTGCTTACTCCACCTCCAAGGTCATACTAACTGTTGGTTCTCCTGCGGCTAGGGTCAGTGTGACGGTCGTAGAACCTCTTAGAACTCTTAGAATGTGTTCGTGGAAGATTAATAGCCAATTGTTTAGGTCTTGGGCCGACTGTTTAAAAGACAAATGAATTTTCGCAATAAGGTACAAGTGTGACCTGAGAATGCATGTTCGCTTTGTTTATCGGCGCTGGACAAAGGGTTTACGTTCTTACTTGTAAATAGGGCCGTTATTTACAGTTTGAGAACATTCGTTTGGTATTGTTTTGGATGTTTAACGTCTAACATTACCTTATTTTGTCTAGCCTAGCGATGGAGCTACAGTAAAATAATGTAGAGTCGAATGAAATAATTAATCCGCGCGCGATCAGAATGGATGGATCTCGTTAGATCCATGATAGATCTTTTGAGATTTGTATTCTTCATTAGATCCAGTATGAAAGGTATGGATCTATCAATAACTTTATTTCTGAGTTGATCCATGGCAGGATCCATAGTGGATCTATTGAGATTTGTTGTTCTTATCAGATTCAGTTTTGTTAAAAATATAATTTTAGAAAATGTTCAAAAAATGATAGGACCGTTTCGAACTGAAACAAAAGCGTTTGGACAATGAGGGGTTTTCGATTAGGCAAGAAACTATTAAAAATCCATCCAAGACCATTAGTCCCAATATCGAACTATTTGGAACTAGTCGTCTAAGGTCAATCAAATAACTGTCACAGCTTCATCCCATTTTGATTGCGCACAGAATATAGCTACGTATTTCTAAAGGATTCGTTACCTTTTATTTTTAACTGACTGCCTGACTGATGGTCGTTAGAAATTGCAATTATAAGATAAATAATCAATGATGAAGGCTATCTGAGTAAACCTGGATAACATAAACGAGTACAACCAGATACAAAGTAGAGCTGGCGCCATCGGCACCCTAACTAATTAAGAATGACGGCATTTTGATTACCTACTTACAAACCTAACAGGACTTCCTATCTGGTCGTATTAATCCTGTACCATGGATCGTTACAATTATCTACACGAGCATTCATTTGTACAGTTTCACCTGTTATACAGGGTGTCTAGGAACTCCAAATTGGGTTAAAACAAATTTTCGAAGGACACTATCACAGTGATAACATCCTAAGCAAAATAACATAAGTAGGTATTTGTTGGTAATGCTTATTCAGTTCAATAATAAAAAGGATTAGTTTTTGTCATACTTAGTGCACGCTCACATATCAGTCCGTGTTCCAGGCCCGTTTTATCGTAGGTTTACGTTTTTATTCAGCGATGGCGGATGTAGTTTTATGAGTGAGTTCAAACAAATTACTGAATCTGGAATACTGTCAAAACAGGCCTGCTGTGTGCACGTGAAATCCTACAAAAATCGTTGAGATCAAACCAAATTAATATATGAACATCGGATTTTTTTCCTTAAAAACCAAGTGTCAAATGCTAGTTTAGAGTTTTTTAATTATTATGAGTAACTAGTTTATGCCCGCGGGTTCGCACGCGTTGTTTCTATGGAAACGTTTAAAGGTAATTTCTATCCCATTGGAACTGATTTATGGGATAAAAAGTATGTTTGATTCCACGATTAGAATTACTTGTATACAAAATTTCAGCCCGATCCGTTCAGTAGTTTTGGCGTGAAGAGGTAACAAACATCCATCCATCCATCCATCCAAACTTTCGCATTTATAATATTAGTGTGATGTGATTTAACAGTGGCTAAGTTGAAATGTAAGCTCTTAATTACCCAGGACACCCCTTATTTGGTAGGTTCCTCGGTTTTCCTTCGGATATAACGGGTACCATGATTGGTTTGTTCGGATTATCGCTGTAAAATTATCTAAAGTTGTTTTACACGAGAAGCCTTATCTAGAACGGTAACGAGAATAGTAAGATGTTAATGAAAATTAATTTATCTATTTTGAGAAAGCTTGTTTTATGTCTGACTTAATAATCGAGAAATATAAAAAGTATGCGTAGCCTTACGATAAAATTTTAATTAATTAAGATAACCTGACGTTTTGGAGGTAGAGTCGAATCTCTATTTCACTTATTATTATTTTACTAATCTCTGGTACATTTCTCGATCATACAGGGTGATTCAGTCCGTATCTATGAAATCCTCACATTCTTGACTAAGTGTGTAACACATGGTGTCCTGCATTTTGTACACACCAGACAAATTACGATGAGCGTCATTTGTCATAACCGGGCACACGCATTTCATTAAAGTAATAGACCGAGCATGAAATATGGTTTCGGTCGAAAAATACTAATCGGTAATGTATTATTGAGCTTCAAATTAGAGCCTGCGGGTGATTTTAGTTGTGTTTGGTTTTGAGACAGCTTTGACATTCATTTCCAACATAGGTAAGGAGGTTAATGGGTAATTCTATTTAAAAGTCAATGTTTTCTTATATGTTTATCCATTGATATCCAATAAAGTTATTCGTCTTTGTTTGTTGTATTTCGCCATAATTATATTATGTAAATTAATCCTGTTGAATATAATATTTTGGTTTTGTAATTTATACTAGTTGGAACAGGTATCTGTTATTTGCGATTTTATTAGCAAATTAGCAATAAAAAAATTCCGCTATCCCATTTTGGTTATTTAATCCTCCATTATTCTGATAAATCAAAATCTGATATTGGCTTAATTGAAATGTAAGCTACCATCTTAATTTTTTTAGAGAACGATTAAAAAGGTGTTAGCTTATTCTTCTAAGAATAGACGAATGTTATGAAAGAGCATTTGTCAGGGTACAAAGAGATAGGAAAATATATCACAAGTTTTTTGTTACAAATTAGATTAACGCTCAAAAAAATATTTGTAACTAATGTCGTTGATTTCATTACGAGGCTTTGGTGTGCCGCTTATGATTTTGTTCCTTTTCTGTTAAGAATTCGTTTATTTAATAGGAACGATCGTTGACCCCAAATATTCTCGTTTACACCTATATCGGAGGTGCTAGTCCACTTATTATTATGACTAAAAATCACTTAAATATATAGTTTCTGTGACGTTTTTTGCCGTGTAAATCACACTAATATTATAAATGCGAAAGTTTCATGGACGGATGGATGGACTTTTTATCCCATAAATCAATTCCCATGGGATAGAAACAGGATAGAAAGCTAGTTGTTCAATAACTTTAAGTTTAGCGAGCTTACACGAGTACAACAAAATTTTTATAATTTAATTTGCGTTGTAATAATAATAATAAGTACTTTTGACATTTATTAAAATTACGAGTGGTCCCACTCGCCCAACGAAATAAACAAGAAAAAACTAATCAGGTAACTGGGACCGCGGTCCCAGTTTTGTAGTGGGCCCAGTCGCCTGTATCCTCTATTACGGCAAGAAAAAACTAATTATGGTCGGTTTGGCGATATTGTGACGTCTAATTTTGGTTTGGGATTTGCGCAGAGATCATGGTAGGTACACACCGCACACTAGAGGCGCTGTACCAAATCCCATAGAAAAATCACGTCACGATCGTCGTTTTGATACTAACGCCAAACCGAACTCAAGATTCTGGTTTATATTTTATGACATTATATTCATTAGGTACTTGTATAAGGATGTGCTATGGTAAATATATGCAACAAACTGAATGTATTTCTTAATTTCAGGAACAAATCAGTACCTGAAGGGACGTTACCTACTCCCATCGTAACAGTGAGGGTGACCAGACAGACACACAGCCAGGACTGTATCGGAGTCGCCAGAAGATATCATCAGTGTAATACACAGGTAAATAATTGGCGTTTATGTTTGATGAACACCAACGGGCGAGTATATCGCCGACGGTAGTTACGTCTTGTCCTTTAATTCTTTGAGAATCTTCAGCGTGGACACGCAGCGATTTTTTTTATGGTGCACTCATAACTTTAGATAGATAGATAATACTGTTTTATACCACACAAAGACAGATAACAATACAGAAATAAATGCTAAGAGTAGACGAAGTACAAAGGCGGCCTTATCGCTATGAGCGATCTCAACCAGGCAACCTTTGGATGGACTGGACATGTAAGAACAAAATAGACGGTGGCACGCGAAAATAAAAGAATACTTACACTACATACTTACTAAAATACCTACATAATTAATAACCTACAAACAAATACACTTACCTACATAAACATAAAAATGAAGTTGTCTAACTTTGTAGTATCATTACAAATGTCACATGTTTTGACAGCCTGATTTGACAGCCTGTACAAACCTTACAGTTGGTTCGTAACCTTTATAATTTAATCATCAAATCAGGAAAGAAACTGTTTGACAAGAACCGGCTGTAAGCAAGCAAGGCTCGCTGGGATGCGCTATTAGATTGGCCGCGAGACACTTCTAAATGTCACGATAACGTACCATAAGGAAAATTCCTAACTGAAAATATATCTTACTAAAAGATTCGTGCAATTCCAGCCATGCCCGGGGAACTCGAGAGGTCTGAGAGCGGAGCAATGCGCAGCGTACGACAGACGGCCGTTTCGAGGGCACTTCTACACGTGGGTGCCTTACGTAGACGGTACGTATCTCTTTGAGACGATGATATGCAAAGAAGCCTTACTTGAGTACCGTATGGTAGTAGGTAAGGAAAGAACCTTAGGGTGCATTTTCCTTGTGTTATTTAATAGCAATACATCCAAACCACAGCAAATATAGGTATACTTCTGTGATCCAAACCAACGTGTGGTACTATATAGAGTTATTATATGTTATTATAGTCTGTGTACACGTCTACATGAGTTTAAGTCACGGAATTAGAAATTAGGGTAATAAATAAAAACTCTAATGTAGTCAGTTTACAAATACATACGATTTTTAGTAAAGTAACGCCTAAAGTGAAACTGTACATCTAATCAAACAATCTTATTGGGTGGGTTAAGCGTAACTTGTGCTGTATGGTTCCGGCTTAGAATTTGCACCACCCCAATTCTTCCCGCGGGTGTCGTCAGAATCGACTAAAGGATAGCCACCGGGGGCGGGCAGCAGCACCCCCTGCAGAAAAATCGACCACCGAACTGCGATCCCCAACCCACATGCCTAGCAAGGGGATTATGGGCATTACCCTCTTGAGATAAAAGCCAATAAGGCGCTGATCAGGGGAGGCCTGCGTCCAGCAGTGGACCAATACAGGCTTTTGAGGTGAGGTGGAGAAGCTTACCTTCGCCTGTGACATGCGACCGACGACGTCGCACAAATAGATTGTTCATGTTGTTGTATTTTAGTCAGTTCTATTAGGTATTAGGGCAAATTGGCGGTCACAGCGTAAGAACCGGCGCCTCCTACTCAACTCGTGGCTGTCAAGGGACCAATAAAAGACCACGTAGAGAAAACAGGAGAGGGGCCACCAGCCTTCCTTCCGTGTACTTTAATACCTCCACTGCTATCGTCGATCTGCCTGTCATGCATGGTGGTTCTGGTCTAACCTCCCTTGTTTGGGGGAAGTTGATGAGGCATCACAGTTAATCTTCTAACCATCTTCCACTTTTACCCAAACTAATCGATAAGGATTAAAATGGATAAAATGTAGTAAGGCCTAAAATAAGATAAAATAAAATAAGAACTAAAATGGACCTGGGCAGGACACCTTGCACGGAGATAAGACGACAGGTGGAGCAAGGCGCTTACTGAATGGCGCCCAAGAACTGGCTACAGAAGCGTTGGACGTCCAGTGGCAAGATGGGCAGATGATATCTCTAACGCCTGCGGCCAACCTGGATGAGATTGGCGCAGGACCGTGTGGAGTGGCACAAAAGTTTGGAGGCCTATACCCAGCAGTGGGTGAAGTCGGTTGCGGATGATGATGATGATGATGAATCGATAAGGAGAAGGCCTATGTCCAGCAGTAGTAATATAGGTTGATGATGATGAATCGTTGTGGCTTCGTATTATTTTCCCATTTGTTCCAGGCGATTCTCCTTGCACGTTGAACTGTCGTCCGTTGGGGCAACATTTCTATGCTTCTCTGGCGTTGGTGGCGGATGGGACACCCTGTACCAAGCCTGGTTTTCGCGCTATCTGTGTACAAGGAGAGTGTAAGGTAAGATTTTGGAGAGCGTAGAAAGCTTGGTCATCTATAGAAGGAAAGAAGATAGATTGAGAAGCTCCTGTTTTTGTAGCCGGTTAAAAACGCTCTGCCTTCTAAAACAATCAATTTCACTAGCTTCATTTGAGGCAGCTGTCAAACTTTGATTTCTGATGATGACAGAGCTTATAAACTTCTATACGTCTTGGAATATAACTTATATCGATTTTCGGCATTGCCTTTGTACTTGTACGATCTTGTATTTCAACCTTAATGGCCTGTATTGGTCCACTGCTGGACGCAGACATCCCCGTGATAAGCGCCTTCTTGGCTTTTATCTCATGGGGGGTAATACCCATAATCTCCACGCGCTGGGCATGGTCTTGTACCTAGGCTTAACTATCCTACTACTTTATTACGGACTAGACGATCGCCTCGCGGTTTCACCCTCGTAGTTCCCGTTCCCGTGTTCCGCCCGAATTCCGGGATAAAATATAGCTGCGGGATAAAATGAGAAGTAAGCTTCCAAACGGTAATTTTTCAAATCGGTCCAGTAGTTTCGGAGCCTATTCAATACAAACAAACAATCAAATCTTTCCTCTTTATAATGTTAGTATAGATGTAAGCGGGTTAACTACGAGCCTTATTTGTGTTGGAAGAATAGAATAGAATAGAAAATCATTTATTGCCTTATTTCAGAAAATACACAAAATAAAACTAGACTTATACTACTTAATTAAAACAAATAAACTAAGACAAAAAGAGTAAACTCAGCATTTTGCTGTAATGCATTAATATGCAAGCAGCGCTGTTTATCAATTTACTCCTCTCGGATAGCTGGTCACCGAGAGGTTTAAGTGATAGCGGGATTATAACGATTAATACATAAAAATTTAACAATCTAGATTACCTGACATTGAGTAGATATCTAAACATACAATTAAATTAAATGCACAGCAAACAACACTAACGTATCCTTCTTCTATCTAGATTAGAACCACGCAATAACTTTTTAAAACCAAAACTCAGAAAAAAAACAATACGCACGACGACGTACTAATCATCGACGCGTGACCCGAGAGCTGGTGAGTATCTGGCACAGCGCATCAGCATTGCCATACAGCGTGGCAATGCAGCCAGCGTTTTGGGGACGCTTCCGACTGGTATTGATATGGATCAGTTGAGCTACATGTAGATTTAAGGTTTTGTTATTATAGAGCGTAAGCCTCGCACTCTGCATAATTTCTAATTTCTAAGAAATCGAATTATATTGCAAAAATTTTCGACTTCGACGGGACTTGAACAAATTTTTTCGATATAATTCGATTTCTTACATGTAGATTGTTTGCATCAGTCTGCAGTTAGCTCAATTATTTCAATTGTAAATACTGGTGTAATTTTCTTTGTGAATAAAGGCATGTTAATACGCACGTACTTCAATTGAAGCTAGGATAATTGCGCGCTGCGAGGCACATCACAGATTGCAATTGGTCCAATTTGCATATTGCTATTGACACAGTGCTCAAGGATGCATGTCGGTGAAACCTTGATTGATTCGATTAGGTAGGAGGTAGATACATTTTGTTGCGGCAAAGTAAAAAGATTTCATGTGTTTTCTTCATCAAAATTACTACTGGATTTCGTTATTTTGCAGGCAGCTTCTGATCCATCAAGTTTATTAATTAACGAAAGAAAATTAGAATAAGGGAATAAAAAAATAAGAACTAGTATACAATTGAACCAGTATATAATTAACGAAAGAAAATTATAATAAAGGAATAAATAAAATAAGAACTAGTATACAATTAAACCATTTGAGCTAACTGCAGACTGTTGTATCATTTTTAGGGTTCCGTACCTCTAGAGGAAAAAAGGAACCCTTATAGGATCACTTTGTTGTCCGTCTGGCTGTCTGTCTGTATGTCTGTCCGTCTGTCAACCCTCTTTTCTCAGGAACGCGTGGAGGTATCGAGTTGAAATTAACATCAAATACTCAAGTCCGTAACCTCTTGAAGCCGTGACATAAATTAAACTTCTAAGTCAACGCACTTAAAAGTTACAGCCATTTATGTCCGAAAATTTTGATATTTCCAAGGGAATCACATGCAACCAAAACCTATAGGGTACTTCCGGTAGACCTAGAATTATGAAATTTGGCAAGAAGCAAGGCATTATAGCACAAATAAAGGACAAAATCCGAAAACCGTAAATTTGTTGTTTATTCACAAAAAAAATACTTTTGATTCTTGCTAGACCAAAACCAATAGGGTATTTCCCATTTACCTAGAATCATAAAATTTGGTAAGAAGCAAGGTCGTGTAGCACAATTATCGAGAAAAATCTGAAAACCGTAAATTTGTAGTAAATAATAAAAAATATTTTTTTTGATTCTCTCACTCGACCAAAATATACAGGGTACCTACCTACCTACTTCATGTTGACCTAGAATCATGTTATTTGGCAAGAAACAAGGTACAACAATTAAACGGAACCCTTAGTGCGCGAGTCGACTCGCACTTGACGTTTTATTTCACTATCTTATGAATAAAAATGAATCCCTATTTCCCTTGGTCACGACATCACGCTTAAACGGCTAGATCGATTTCGCTAATTCTTTCCTCTCTCCTCTCTATCAGGAGAAGGTAAAAAAAATGAAGTAAGTTGGAAACTTAAATTTCCAACCGGGCGAAGCCGCGGGGCGCTGCTAGTTGTTTATAAATAGGTAGATACCTAGATAACTCTTTGGCGCTATTTTACCATCACGTAGCTTGTGAGAGAGATATGTGAATTATTGGAATTAATCAATAAAGTCGTAGATTTTACCTCAACCATCATCTGACACATACCTACCGCAATAGCGGTAATCGTAAATCATGAAATCGCATAATTCAACAAAACACTCATTGTGTTTATACCTCCTAATTTGAATATCTACTCCTAGGTGGTCGGAAAATTAAATATTTATACTAGGATCTGCAAATATAAGAAATCTTGTTTTATGTGAGAGGAGAATGTCGCAAAAATTTGAGACTCTCTAAAACAAACACGGAGATGTTTTGAGATAACAATGGTTTTGCTTTGGACTTTCCTATTTACCTTCCGATATTGTAATAAAATTTTCTGATTTAAGTCCCTAATTTGTTCAGCGAGCTTTTTCCAATTGCAATTTTGCTGCGAACCTCCAAGTTTCGTTATCCTATGAGAATAAGCTTCTATTATGAAGTTATATTTGACCGTTATTTAACTATAATAAACAGAATAAGTTTCCAGAGATTGTTTTCACAGTAGGTACGCCAATCAACATTGGCCAAATAAAGGATCAATTTAGTCTTATACCAAGCTACGAGGCAGAAAAGCTTTTGCCTCTGGACTTACTTTAGTAGGACATTCTATTTATTTACTTTGTTATAAAAAAAATCTGATGTAAGTATTGTATTTTATTGAGTACCTACCTATCTATAACATAAGCGTGCATAGCTTGGGACTAGATGATAATGTGTCAATTGTCGTTGCTAATGATATTTATGTATTTAATAAACCTTCAAGGATGTTTTTGAGAGTACGAGAATATCCCTCAAGGATCGAGTAGATCGAGCCGCCCATAGGTCACGCGCGCGCTTTTTTTCTGTCATTCTTTTAGACCATGGACAAGTATTTTAGAAACGTTCTAGTTCACTCAGATTCAAGTACGATACGAATGTTATTGAGAAATGGGTCTAATTTTTATAAAAATACGATTTTAATTCGCCTTTAGTCGGCCGTCCAATTGATCGGCTTGTAAGCCTCTTTGTGTTTTGCGCATAAAAACGTTCGAGCAATGGTTTTGCAATCGGAATTTTGCAGTTTTTGTAAAAATCTAATGGTGATTCATTATGCGGCTTGAGTTACTGTTGACACGTCAATGGCGCCAGAAAACCAGTTGAATAGTAAATACAAAGATAATTTTTACTTTGAACTTACCTACTGTTTATTCTTGATCTCTAAATACATATTGATGAATTCGTGAAACTAATAAAACTAGGCGCCAGCTTATACACATAAATTGAAATAGGATCCTACATCATCAACATCTTCAAAAGATTCGAATTAAACTTTTTCCTTTTCGTTATTCATGAGTTTTTATCTATGTTTTTACGCCTACAACATTTTTAGTTAGAATATATAATATAAACGACCTCATTTGTATTTCATCTGCAAATCCATAAATGTCCAAAAGTGCTTATTAGAGGGAAATGAATACCAAACGCAGCGGGACATTTGCAAATATCACCGTTTATAACCACTTTAAAATCTTAATTATAATCATAGGCTATAATAATATAGGAAACGTTCGTGTTGGCAAGCAGGTGCTTATTTAAAGTGATGTGGCTAGGAACGTAAATGCGAATCCTGTGCCTCAATTCTGGCAAAATTCCGAAAGTAAATTATAACCCTCCTTCGTAGTAGCATAGTAGGGTGAAGATTTTGTTGGATGACGTATTAACTTTGCGTTTCATGTTAGCATCACCAATTTAGAGATTCCGGCAAATTTCCTTCAAATTAGTTTGAGTGATGATAAAAATGGCCTATTTCGAATACCCGCCGACGATGAATCTTACATTAAACTGGGACCGAATTCCGCAAAAAAATCGCTCAATATCGTTGCAGAATCGACCCATAGACGAAATAAAATATAATAGTTCTAGAAGTGCGTGCGGTGCTAGGCGCTTGGAGAAATTGATGGAATGGTTTCAACCTTGACACTTTTGATACGCTCCATCAAAGGTAAAAAGCCAAAATGCGTCATTCTGAGACAATACCACTGTTATGGTGAAGCGATAAACTTTGTGGCATTCGGCCGGTCTTTTGCTGTAGGTACGCAAACGTACGCGAACATTTTATGCAGTAGTAAAA
The DNA here is from genome assembly GCA_963564075.1 of Eupithecia subfuscata. NCBI lineage: Eukaryota > Metazoa > Arthropoda > Insecta > Lepidoptera > Geometridae > Eupithecia > Eupithecia subfuscata. The sequence goes on from OY751114.1 coordinate 7,539,347, forward strand.
GCACACAAAAAGCATCTCAATTTCTTTCAAATATTTAAACTGTACCTGGACATGGCGGCCGACTAATTACTAATCCACACTAATTTTCTTCTTACTCATTATTTGTTTAATTTTGTGAGAGGTATTTATGAGCGACAGTCGATCTGAAAAACAAATCATTGTAAGCACCTTTAGTTCTGAATGAGGATGGAAAGCCTAGGTGAAGTAGTCCATCAAACCAGGTACTCTAGGCACGAGTATCTTAGACGCCGGCGCCGTGTCGGTATGCGCTGAAGATCTTAGATTACCACCCACCGCCGCGGGCCAGTGCCTATTCTGTACTGTTTATGAAATAAAATGTAGGAATAAAAACCCAAACATGCGATTATCTTTTTTTAAAATGCCAAAATACTCAATCCAAAACTAGGCACTATCGATCTAGTTGATTTGTGATCCACATAAACTTTTTTTTTTAAACAACCTAATGCAATTGTGGCGTTTGGCTTATAATTTTCACCTGCTCAACTCTTTCGTGTCATAAGAGGCAACTAGGTGATATCCATCGGGGGCGGGCAGCCGCGCGTCCTGCAAAGAATTTAACCACCTCTGTGGCTTTGTCATGAAAGGTATAACAAAATCGATTACAAAATCTTCATAAACAAAATCGATTGATATAGAAAATAGTAACGGTAAAGCATTAGGATATACTAATTGATTGTCACTCAAGCGTCCAAAAGAAAATGGTAAATGTAGGAGAGGCACAAAAACATTTTTTTCATCCATCATCATCATCAACATCCATTTGTACAAGGATAGGTTTTTGATGTAGCAACAGCAGAGATCACTCAAATCTCTGTAACATTCCAACTTTGCTAAGTCGTGATCAGCATTTCATACTCGTCTCAGCAGCTAGTGGGGTAATTAATGCTGGAAGGCATTCCGTGGACACCAGCAGTGAATAAATAGAGTTGCATGTGCAGAAATTAACACTAGCGATTGCCCATGGCTGATCTCATAAAAACGTTTTCGAGCATAACACACATTTCTTGATAGATTTGGATGGGACAAGGTATTTTGTCTCAGCTTTTACATTTTTATCTGGTGACAAATCCTTTACAAATTTATGCTCACAAATTAATGTAGAATTTGACTGAATAGTCTCCGCTTTTGTCAAAAGACAGCGGGAGTGGGAGCGGGCACATTTTAGAGTTTTGAGAAGTAATCTTGCCCGCGGCCGCAAAAACGGTAAGAAATGCGCATTCGAGAACACAACCAAGAGAGAATAAATTATAGTGTCGGGATATAACTATTTGGTGTGCTGTTTATAATGTATACACATCACTGCGAGGACCATTTATTCAGTAAGTTTCAAAGTAGACGAAACGAAGTTTCGGGTGACGGATTGCAAGAAACGAACAACCTTACCACCAAGTTTCTTCGGGCGCCTCCTTTCGTTTCGGATCTCTAAGAAATAGGTCCATGTCAAAATAATTTTCATAGTAGAAAGAAGTCATCGAAAGAACGGTTCGGCCGTTCGCCGTTCGTCAACTTCGTAATTCGTATTTCAAATAGACCTCCAGGTTGTGTGTGTGGTCTTGTTTTGCCTGTGAATTGCCAGATAATAATAAAGCTCTCTCAATAAAATCATTCGTATGTAAACGACCCCTCAAACATCATAATTTACAAGCTTTTATTAATGTCCTAACTTTATTGTAGATGTAACGCAAAACTACGTTGGAAATTATAATGACGAGGCATGGAAAAATAATAATTTGCTGTAGAAAGCGTCTTTATAGTGATTTTACGTCGTAAAGACAAAAAAGGCAGTACCTACTAATAAACTGACCTGAAATATGGAAGCGACACGGCGAGTGTGTAATAAAACTGGAATTTATGCTTGAACACTAATGCTTGTGAGTTGATCTCGTATAAACATAAGTAATCGAGGAACATCGTGCGTATAACTTGATATTACTCATGTAGAAGCTGGCGCTCTCTACTTTTTTCTTAAGCTTTCTGAAAGTCAATGGATTTGTTTGGTTTTCTTTCACAACTAATGGTTCGTCGACATGTTAGTTGAGTTAACGCAAACGTCTATTGTGTCAAGATCTTTATGGTGATGACCCGTGGTGATGACAGATTTTACATCGTGTACAACTCTGCCTAGGCTCGCCATGACGGCTAAAATGAAGATGTTCCTAAGAAAACATTTTTCTAAACAATACACATCAGCAAATAAGTTTCATGTGCGTTAATTTGTCACTAGAGAGAAAAGTTGCAACCGCGCACAATAACAGATTGCACATAGTCCACCCTAAGGCATAAGATATGAGTGGTATTATTTTCATGGAATACGAGGAGAACAAGAAACAGTCTCCGGTTGTTCGCCTGACACAATCGTGACCATTCCTGTTCTGTTCATCAGATAAAATTATATCCATGAAAGAATTTCTAGAAGAAGATTAATAAAGAAAATGCTGGATAGTCTTTGATGAAAGATAAGATAGATGTGCCACTGCAACATCCAAGAACCTAGGTCATGTAAATAGTAGATGATTAAATATTGATGTCGAATGGTTGACAGATGCAGTAACATAAACATGACATAAATTACCATAAAATGACAAGGCACTCTGTCACGTTGGGGTTAAATTAATGGGATTGCCTATCAACATTGACTCGTAAAATTGTTTTTATGGTTAAGTACTAGCACCGTGGGTATTTAAGAATGGGTATGAAGTGCATGGATCAAGAATCTTGGAAGTGTTTCAAGGTGTCTTAGCCACTACAATGCTTTTATGTATTCTCTGATTCATTGTAGTTTTAACTGTATTCACATTGCAAAACTGATATACACGGTGATGTATGTATGTATGTATGTAATACATTGCAATAAATGTATAATACCGGACTTTTTCACACAGCATCATGTGGTTCCGCGTGAGCAGATCTTGTGTTATTGGTACCAAAAGAATGTTTATAAATAGACCTCCTGTTATACATAATACTTAAATAAACATAGAGTATGATTTGTTCCGGGAGCCTGAACAAATCCTATAAACATTTGTCCCGCAATTAGTACCTATTAGATATGGTAAATCCAAAGTTCCTTAGCATGTTGACTGTTTGCCTATGAAGTGTTTAAAACAAACTAACCTTTTCCTAATCTGGTGACCAGTCAAGCCCAAAGCGCATCCAACCCGATTCTGGCCGAGCGATGTTGATCAATTCAATAAATCGTTAAATTCGGCGGGAGCTTTACGAAATTGAATCTCCGAACTCACTGTGACGCCGATGCATTAGTGTTCAGCTGGTGATACAGTGAGTCAAAATATAATGTTGTTTATTTATGGAAATGCTGCAATTGTCTCGGGCTAATTTTGTCTTGATCATGTCCTAAAATCGTATTTTAGGAAATCAAAAATCAAAATCAAAATCAAAAACTCTTTATTTCCATAAATACAATAAATGTACACTTAGAAAAGGTCAAAATAAAAAACTAAACACTGACACGGAAATAAAGTGATATTTTTTGATTTCTGTCGCTTCGGTATGTAGACTAAAGTAAAGAAGCGACGAAGAAACCTTTAGCCTGTTAGTTGTTATTTTTCGAGTTGGAGCAAAACCCGTCCCAAGCTTTTTTGTCCTCTAGATAATCTGATATTTTATAGTAAGCCTTTTTGCACAGCAAGGTTTTGACAATTTGTTTGAATTTATTTACTGATAATTTTTGCAACTCACTAGGAGTTTTGTTGTAGAAGCGTATACATTGCCCTTTAAAAGATACATTTATTTTGTATAGCCTAGTTGTGGGCACAGCGAGTTTATGTTTATTTCTGGTATTAAAAATATGTTTATCGCTATTTTTAGGGAACCGATTTATATTTTTATGAGTGTACAATAAGTTTTCATAGATATATTGACATGGTACTGTCATTATGTTTATTTCTTTGAATTTATCACGTAGAGATTCTCTAGGACCCATGTTATAGATAGCCCGAACAGCCCTCTTCTGCAGCACAAATACGGTGTTAATATCTGCAGCGTTCCCCCACAGCAGTATACCATAAGACATAATACTATGGAAGTAGCTGAAATAAACAAGTCTAGATGTATCCACGTCTGTAAGATGACGGATTTTTTTGACTGCATACGCTGCAGAACTGAGTCTCTTTGATAGCTTATCTATGTGTGGGCCCCATTGAAGTTTATTATCTAAGGTGATTCCTAAGAATACGGCACTTTCTACTATTTCTAAAGTTTCTCCTTTAACGTTTACATCAGCCTTCACTTGTTTAACATTAGGTAGAATAAATCTAATACATTTTGTTTTGGTTTCGTTTAGCAAAAGATTATTGACACTAAACCAATGAACTACTTTTGAGATTGCATTATTCACATCGTCGAAATTTGTGTTTTGTCGCATCATTTTAAAAATTAATGAAGTATCATCAGCAAACAATACAATCTCGTGATTATTCTTGACAAGATGAGGCAGGTCGTTAATATAAACTAAGAATAGGAAAGGACCGAGGATAGAACCCTGCGGTACACCCATTGTAACTACAGACCCCGAAGACCGTTTCCCATTAATGTCAACTCTTTGTATCCTATCACTCAAATAAGATGTAAGAAGATCCAAAGAGGTGTTTCTTATTCCATAGTGATGTAGTTTCCTGATTAATGTTTCATGGTGTACGCAATCGAACGCTTTTGACAAGTCGCAAAAAACGCCTAAAGCGTCTTGCGACTTCTCCCAAGCATCAAAAATATGCGATACTAACTCTACACCGGCATCAGTAGTTGACCTGCCCCGAGTAAACCCGAATTGCTTACCATGTAGCAGGTCATTGCCATTAAAATGCCTAAGCAATTGATGTAAAATAAGTTTTTCAAAAACTTTGCTGAAAGTTGGCAGTACTGATATTGGTCTAAAGTTAGTGGGGTCAGACCTACTACCCGATTTAAATAGTGGGATTACTTTACTACATTTCATTAGATCAGGAAATACGCCACAATCAATAGATTCATTGAATATAAAAGCTAGATCTGGTGCAATCGTATCAATTAAAGGTTTAATAATTTTAACGGAAATGCCCCAGAGATCTGCAGTTTTCTTTATATTTAAAAGTTTGAGGACCTTTAATTGTCTGTCCTTGTATGATAGTTTATGTCAGTATTTGCCAAAAACCCCTAGAGGTAACTTTTTTTATCACATCACTTACTAATAAGTGCATTTTTTATGGCTGTTGTCTCTATGTTCCTTCACTCTAGTTTAACAATGTGACCTAGATTTCGATAGCTCATTGTCTTACTCATATGGTTTTTAGACAAGGATATAACTTTCTAAAGTCACCATGGTCCTCCCAGTATGTTGCTGGAGCAAGACGTTTACAAATTGTCGATTTTCCACATATCAATGCGCGGGAGTCGCGTGGTTTACGCGCCAGTACTCCTCAGATACGCACCGCGCGATCAAGCGCACTCTGAATCAGACGCACCGGGAAAACGCGTTCTCCATTTGAATTTGAATTTTCAAATTTCGAGTTCTAAAATATGAAGCTGTGATTAATGCTTTCTACAGTGTGGTCTAGTAAATTGTTCCTCAACAGTTTGTGTCCAAAATTACGACATCTAACAAAGTGAATGCATCCGTAAATAAAGCCAAATGAGTTTTTAAAATCCTCTTATCGCTGCAATTATAAGTCGTTCCAAGTTAAGTGCTGGAAGTATCGGTCAATGACAATCCGTTTTTATTTAATTGCTGTCAAATCGATGTTGAGTGGATTGGGCCCATAATTCCTTGATGTTAATTCTATATCAGTATATAAACATGTGGTTTGTAAATTAAGCAACGTTACTCAATCGGATAGTTTTCTCATGCGGCCGCGAAGCTTGCATCTATAAATCATAGTTGCACCTCTTTGTTGATCACATTTGGAATGTCATAGGAATTCGGGTCAAGATGATCAAAACAAAATAATTTATTTTTCATGCAGCAGTTTTCTTTATCTATATATCGTTTTCACACTTTATTCAAAATTTGACCTCAATCCTCTTTACAGTTCCTAAAAAGGTGTATATTTTTCAGAGCAACATGCATGTTGTTGATATAATTAACAAATGTATGTAAGTATGTGGATTTGACAAGTAAGTAGGGGATGGACAGATAAAAACCAACCACCTCGGGTTCATGTTTCATACTTTACGACCTATGCACAACATGAAGCAACTGATTATGTGATTTTAAATGATTCATTTAACTCGTCCGTCGCTTATTTCATTTATTTTGTATAAAATGTATGCATTGTATTAAGAATATCAGTCATCTAGTACCCAAAACACGAGCTTTGCTTTCCTTGTGTTTAGATGCTGTGTGGATTGTCTGACGTTATTTATTTATTTCAAACCGATCTCGTGGCAAAAACAAAAATCACATGCTCTGTCCTACTTTCATTTGCAGTGAAGACTGCGGCGTACAGTTTCGCGGGTCGTAGTTAATTTCCTTGCGAGTTAATATGTAGGTGACCTGTAATAGCTGTAACACGAGACTAACGCATCAAACCATTTGCTTCTTATTTGCTTTGCTCTTCCTGGTGCGCTTTTACGCTGTAAAATTATTCAAGTGTGTTTATTTGAAGTTAATTTGATGAAAGCTTTAATGAAACAAAATAGGGATTATTGACTTAGTGGAAAGAGACGACGGTTTTATGATTTCGACATTGTGTGATGGACGAAATTGTACATCGTTTTCTTGCGTTGAGAAGCATCTTTCCAAAACTGCTCCAAAATCAAACATTAACAGCAAACCTTCACATAAATTAGCTGCAAAAATGTTAGCAGCGAGCATGTGTTTGTATGATTTTCAAATAAAATACTCTGAAGATGAACGCATATTTATTACCTCTTTACGCTCAAACTACTAAACGGATCGGGCTGAAATTTTGCTTTGATGTACTTATGTCTAGATCTGGAATAAAACATAGGCCGTGACAAATTTGGGCACTGGCTCAGTAATAAGGTCCCATGTGATAAAATAAAACGCTTAAACTAGTGCTTCCCCGTTCAACCCAGAATCTTTCTACCCAATATTATTTTTCCCCGTTCTACCCAAAACATATGCTCCGTTCTACCCAATCCAAAAATCTAAGTCACAGTATATTCTAAACAGTACAGACATCGTTATATTTATTAAAAATCTAACTTAATAAACTTATTAGTTCAGGGCGTTCTGGATGTTTTCTATGTATCTATTATAAAAAATATCTATCTAGTAGTGTATTGTATTAAGTATATCAGTTATCTAGTACCCATAACACAAGCTCTGCTTAGCTTGGGGCTAGATAATGCTGTGTGAATTGTCCAACATTATTTATTATTTATTTATTTATTACTCACAGTAACTTCAAATTTTGTACCTACAATTTAAACGTTTTCATATAAATAACACGTGCTAAGCCGCGGGCAGAAACTATGTATGTAACTACATAGTTGAGTTGGGTGTATTTATGTTATAAATCATACTTTTTAAGGTACATTTCTTATACTTATATTTGTTTGTATGTTTTCCTTATTTGTCACCACATTGACCGCAAAAAAGCCGCGTCATTCGCAACACCATCTCTGTTAATTTTGGTACAGATTAATAAAAGACCGACGCGACTAATTGGGTTGGTACAAGGTCGCATCTGGTGGACCTAGGGCACTCCCAATTTTAAGCTTTCAGAATAAGCTCAATTTCAAACTGTTATTAGATAATAACAGTAAATACCTAATTTGGCATTCTTACTGGATGTGCAAAACTTATATTGGAGATTTGTCGTTCTATACAAAAATCATACTTGTAAGTAGGATTGGAAAAAGATTTAAGATTCTTATCCCGCTCATATTCCCAATGAAAATATGAGAGATTTTTCAAGCCAGTTCATCAGAACTGGCTTCAATATTAACCTACTCTTGAAACGTCATGTGAAATTACGGTCAAATGGCCAATACGCTATCTGACATTACGGTTTCCTTCCATGGTAATAGGAGATTTATTAATACCTATAGAAACTTGCAATTAAACATGATCCCGTCGAAATGTCATCTATCATTGACGAATAAAGTTATTAATTTTTTGTTATGATTGTTTTAAAAATTCATTTTCCGTTTTTTTTTCATTAACTTACAAAATATTGAAATGAGGGAACTGGTCTACCTAGTTAGTTTGGGGTACCCACTCCCTAAACCACATTTTGACTATTTGGTATATTATGCGTGACTGGATATTGGTAGGTACTTATCTAGACAATGCACTTTGCAATTTAATCTCGTAAACCTGCTTTGATAGAGACATTTAAACACAACATAAATAGTTCGCGCCAGCCCTGAAACAAACGACTCGTAAATAGTCAAATTGTCACATCTCTATTTCAAAGTATCGCCATACATCATGATTGTCCTTCTGCGAAATTTGTCACGGTCTATTTAGTTGCCATTTAAATCTATTTGTATTTTATTGCACTTTACCACTTGCTAGTATGTGCCTACTAGCGCCAAGTCATTTTTGTACATGTCATGCCAAATATAAGACAGAATCATCTGACATGAGAGCGTTATTATTATTTTCATAATTATATTACTAGGTTTATTATTACAAAGTACTATAACTTTATTCTTATTCTCTTTCGAACCTTTGTCAACAACCAAACTTGAACTCAATAAATCACAAACTTAAACGTGGTTTGAAGTTTCAAATAGAGCACATCGGGGCGGCAATATCATAATAACTATAATTGAAATATTTAGTGGCGACACGCGAGAAGGGTATAATTCTGAATGATATACGGCTAATAAAAAACAAGTCGATTTTAAGCTTGCTTGTAAAATGTTATTAATGTCACGAAGCCAATAACAGATGTCAATGGACAGAATAGGGTGAACTTAAGCACGTCCGCGTTCTAAACACGAATGAAAATATTATTATGTACCTACTCAGAAGAAATACACAAGGAGGGGCATTATTTAGTTATGTACGAAGATTAAAGACAACGAATTTATAGAATGATAGCCTAGGAAAAGGTAAATTTTACCCAAAGGACTCGTAGGATCTGTGATTTAATATCCAGCTACAAAACCCGAAATAATTCTGTGTTTTATTTTTTTTATTATTCTCTTCACACTTATTTAGAATACTCACAATGTTATGCAGATTGTAGAATATTTTATTGTGTTGCGGGATATCTTCTTATGTTTCGATTATTTAAATTATTATTGATTTATCTTACCGCGATGGCAGCGTAATGGAGAAGAATGCAATTTTTTGAAGGCTTACTGTGAATGGTTATCGAACGAACGCTTTTGTTTTCTTTTTACGTTCGAATATTTGTTTTCCTAAACACACTTTTTTAAATCAAATATTCTTATGCATACTTTGTCGTCAATAAGATGCAGGATCGCCACTCGTCTCAGCAAAGGCACGCGCCGCTTTAATGTTCCACTCGCACCTCCATCCAAATCAACGGCAGGTGACTACAAAACTATTGCAGTTTAGCAACAGTTTGTTGAGAAATATCTAGCAATACAAATTATTTTTGTAATACCTACCGGCAAAAGCATGGACTACGCTCATAATAATATTTCGTCGCTATTGAATATTAAAAGTAAATAATCTTAAACTTTATCCTGAGTAAAAAATTTCCAACAGTCTGCTTTGATTTTCATAAAATTGAGAAACTGAGGGACCCCTGAGGAGAAATTTACCAGTGGGGGTGGCTTATTTCTATCAATGATAGAAATAAGCCGTCCCCCGCACCGTTATCTTGAAAAACAATATAGTGGTCGGTATCTTTGCTTTAGGCACATGACAATTTGTCTATTACATACGTTTTTTTGCATTTCCTCTATAAAACGTTCTACGGTTTTATTAAACTAGCTGCATTCTTACTACCCGTTGTCCTATTACCCGTTTTCCCGTAGGAATGAAGCATTTTCCCGTCGTAAAAAGTAGCTTATGTTCATTGGGAATAATGTGGGCTTCTAATGGTAAAATAATTTTTCAAATCGGTCCAGTAGTTTCGGAGCCTATTCAATACAAACAAACAATCAAATCTTTCCTATTTATAATATTATATTATAGTAATAGTATACCTAGATGTAGTTATATCACTACTTTTCAGCTCATTGTTAACTCACATCATTCACCAGATACGAAGTGTGTGTAAACAGCTAACCACGAATCGTCCTCACCTAGATCTGGCATGCGGCCACGTAGGATCTGCCTAAGTCTTTCGATTAATATTCACCAAGCTTTACTATAATCAATATATCGTCCCGGGTTGTTGGTACATGTGTTTTCAAAATAGTTTGTGGTCTGTTTACATGTTGGCGGGGTCATGGCTTGGCTAGCCTAGGCTGAAGGCTGCCAAATCTGTTATCATATTTTACGCCACTGGTATCATCAGAGAAAATCACAGAAGATCGAAATAATTCTTGGTTTAGAAAAGTTTTATTTATCGATTCATTCGTCTCTCGTCCGTTTTCGAGCTCGAAAATGAAGAAGATGCTTTTTTCGCTGGGTGTGTCGTGCAATCCGCATTTTTAAAGTTTATGTATAGTATTTTTAGTGATCAGATCACCTAACTGTTAACTTGTTGTTTTCTGTTATCGTTACAAGTTTTATTAAGTTTTCATTCATGTTTGCAGATAATTTAAAATATCTTGGATTCTAAAATCGACTATAAATCTATTGAATACGTAAATCATCATTAACCTAAAACAGACAGTAAAAGTAAATTTTAATGCATTTCTAATAGCCAAAACTTTTAGTCGTCCTCATAAAATTCTCATATTAGAGATTAGGCCTATCCTCGGTCCTTTCCTATTTTTACCCTGCGGTAAAAAAAATTGTCATTGTGACTACAGACCTCGAATACCGTTTCCCATTAATGTCAACAAGTAAGATGTAAGAAGATCCAAAGAGGTGTCTCTTATTCCATAGTGATGTACTTTCCTGATTAATGTTTTATGGTGTACGCAATCGAATGCTTTTGACAAGTCACAAAAAACGCCTAAAGCACCTTGCGACTTCTCCGATGCATCAAAATTATGCGATACTAACTCTACACCGGCATCAGTAGTTGACCTGGCCCCGAGTAAATCCGAATTGCTTACCATGTAGCAGGTCATTGCCATTGAAATGCCTGAGCAATTGATGTAAAATTAGTTTTTCAAAAACATTGCTAAATGTAGGCAGTACTGATATTGGTCTAAAGTTGGTGGGGTCAGACCTTCTACCCGATTTAAGCAGTAGTAGAGATTAGGCTGCCCAGTTCCTGAAATATAATAAATTTACAACATTATTTCTTAGTAGCGGCCTAAATAATCTAGAAATTTGAATGAACAAGACAGCAGACTTCAGCACAATATTAAATGAATACAATATTTTGTGTGACACAATTTAGTTCAATAATGCAACAAACTTGCGTCACGCTTACACCTAAATTATAGTGGTGCCTTAGCCAGAACAAATTTTGAATGGCAATACAATAAAATATTTTACAACAATACTTCAAGAATCAAATGACCAAGTTATCCACTGTTACCCTTGTTTCGAATATAGTCTGTCAGTTAGTCAGTTAAAAACAAACAGAAATAAATAAAATGTATCGAATAAGATTTTTATAAAAAGCAATACCAAATGAGGATTCAGTGTAATTTATAAATAAAAATCATTCATGTTGTATAAATAGTTCTGAGAGAACTATTTAATTAATCACCTATAACTAATAATTTATATACAAAAGTCTAAATAAGTAAACATGTTTATTATAGGTATTCATTACAGTGAGATCAAAGCCTACTGTTGGCATCGCCATTCACAATAAAGAAATCTTCTGAGCAGAGTAATTAGGATCTTTTGGCTCATCACACGAGCCTAACCTTCGCGGATATTAATTTAATTTACGAGCAAATGAGTTCTGTTCCATTTATTTTATAGTGTTGAATATTTCATTACTGGCTTCTCTTGCTTAATGCGCTCTTTGTGTTGACATAAACCTTGGTTCGGGATCAAAGTAATTGCGTGCTAAGTGTTTGGTCTGACTGAAAACATCATCGTTTAATTTTCATCTTGTGACGTATTTATTACATCCTGTTGCCATAAATAAATATCACCTATAAACTACTGACCTTACCCAACTATAATTCCCTAACCTACATTTTGGTGAATGTCGAGTTCAGAAAACCTGAAATTTTGGACGCAGCTGTTGCAACTGTTGCAAATGAATTTGATGGGACGTGTCCCAACGTTAACCACGCAAGCATAAACATTTTATAACTATCAGACTCCAAAAAAGTGTACACAGAGCCTTATAAGATGAAACCCATTCATCACCCGGCGTCAATGTGTTTATGACTTTATGTGCGTAAATCATTATCTACATCAAGGAGTTATCTATGATACACATTGACACGAGAAATATGGTGTCAGCTTCCGGCCTACTTTTCATCAGCCTCGCTGTCGTAAGTATAGACTTTACCTAATTTTTTGTCTTTATTTTGTCTTCTTTTTAACATCATGTTAAGGTTGTTGGATCAATTTTATCACTAACAAACGTAATATTATTCGTTTGGTAAAGCTTGTTTTGCCATGTACCTACGTGAGTACATACGGTGCAGCGCAGTCTTGCATTTAGGGATTATACAACACGTGAATGTTAGCTAGGGTGGTAGATGATAACGAAAGAAGAAAAATTTGTGACCGGCCTGCTGCCGACCGGATGTCTGTTTTCGGATTATGAGATCTAAGCTACGTGCGATCGACCATCGCATCGAATAGCAACCCACTAACCAACCAAACCACGCAACCTAGCCGCATATCTACCATCCTGCAGTCCAACCGCTGCCTAAGGTTTCAACTTATCGTCAGAACCAAACATGGGTGATAAATACCGGACCAGTAGCATTAACATATTTTGCATTTGTTACATAGATGTTATAAATGATACTGTCAGACAAGCAACTCGAGCTCTAATCAGTGAATCTGAGAAAGAAGGTTGTAGGTATTAATTGATTTATTAGAACACTTACAACCAATTAAAGTTCTTTGACCAATTACGTGAATAATTTATTAGGGCGCTTCTCTGCTGCGTGTAATAAATTAATACTAGTATAGCTTTTCGCGGGTGACATTTTGATCATATCGTTTTTATTATTAAAGAAAATTACAATAAAATAATAGAAATAAATTAGAAGTAGTATTTACAATTTAAACAAATGAGCTAACTACAGACTGTTACAAACAATCTACAGGTAGCTCAACTGATCCTTATCAATACCAGTCGTAAATTTGAAAAAGAACATATTCTTGGTTTATTTCGCGATGCAGGCATACAATAGCCATAAAAGTAGTTCCAACGTAGAGATTTTACACGTAATGACGTAATGTTTTATAAAGCTTGATAAACAATGCAATACTTACAGAATGGATAGGTAATAAAATGCCCAGCAAATGCTAGACAAAAATACACAAGAATGCACCAATGAAAGTCCTAGACCGCGTGTATGTAAGCAATTCCTTGCACTTGGCAGAGATGTGGAGAATCATTTCCTATTCAACGGTACTTTCTGACCCTCCAGGTCAAAAGTTTGCATACACCGTGATTCGCGCTAGGGAGAACATGTGAGGCATTTTATTAATTAGTATGATTATGCACGGGAATTTAGAGAATATAACATGAAGGGTTCAAGTTTTTGGAGGCCTATTTTAAATCACCGTAAAACGCAATTGCGTGTTTTGTTTTTTGTGCATATTGGTACTCTCATTCGGTGTATTAGTTAGAGCACCACCATTTTCCAAAACTAAACAAGCGATTGCTTATTCGAGAATTAAAATAATCCTCCTGGGCCGAATATAATCGGAACAAAACGACATAATTGAAAATTAAGCAAACTCACCTGTGTGTGATGTTTGATTACAATTATACGAGGATTAAAGCGAAGACCATTACATTACGAGCAGAACATACTAATGTGCTGCCACTGTCACACTTTAAAGCCTATGGACCTGAAAAGGAAGATATTAATGCTCCGTCTTACTCGCACCTACCCTACACCGATCGCCCTGGCCGCCAATGGAGCGCAGGCGTCTTGTCATTGTTTTAGAGTTACTATTTATTATTTTCATTTTTGAATTTTATCAAAATTTTGTAATGGGACTTCCAGATTGGGTGGGTGGGTCGTAATGGTCTTCGCTTTAATCCTCGTATAATTGTAATCAAACATCACACACAGGTGAGTTTGCTTAATTTTCAATTATACTTCGGTTCAAAGCGAAGACCATTACATTACGAGCAGATGTTTAGAGTTATTAACAATTAAAAACAAATTTTATTGAATTCAAAAAAGGTATTTTGTTCATAAACTAAAATACCTACACTTATTTACTCCTATCATTAACTATAGCAATAGGTAACTGATAGTATCATAAGCGTACTTAATTAATAGGCTTGTCACATTCAACATGGTAACATAAGAAATTGAATAATTATTATCATTATTGCTAACGTGACATCAAAAATCGTATGTACAAAATTACTATGATCCTCCGTATAACAGTCCCTTTTATAATATTTAAAAAAAATATTAGAGGAATCACTCCAACCTGCAGCTTTCCGTATCACTTCCAGACTGACACCCGCACGATACGCGGCAGAGGTGGAGGCGTGCCTGGTGCTGTGTGCTCCGAATACTCCCACGTCTATGCCAATTACAATGTGCCAAAGTTTGAGCAGCGACTTCCTAATAAGGTTTTTTAGCCGATATAAAAAGATGGTCGTCGCCATTTAAAGACCTCACTGTTTTTGTTTTGTCTATGTATGATTGAATTGCATGTGCAGGGTATATTTTTTCATTCCCTTGGATAAAGGGCAGTCTGATTTGATGTTAGAAAGCTCTAGGTTTTGATGTTTTTATTAAATTTGGTACTTGAATTTCCATAACGTTATTCTTAATTGAAATATTTTCAATCTTAATTAAACTTAGCGTTTGCATGGGCAGAAGCTATAGCCAGTAATGTTATACATTTTTGAGCTAGATTCTGTACTATTATGGTATCATAAGGATAACATTTAGCTAAATCAGCAAAAACCATACACGGGTCCCAGTAATATTATATTTAGGACAAGGAGGAATTCTGTACACTCCTTTCAAAAATCGACTCACACAATCATCTGTTGCTATTTGTTTTCCTAGGATTATCGACAGAGCTGTACGATGCGAATTTAATGTGCTATAATCACATCCTTTAAATCTCTGTGTCAAAAAATGAAATAACATCTGACACTGTACCTTGATTAAAATTAATGTTAGTATCTTGGCAAAATTCCCACCAAGCCTTCAATGAAGAGCTGTATTGATTTAATTGTATTTGTTGCAAAAGAAGCCATTACAATCTCCATGGAAGCTTCAGGTACCCCACGATTAACTAACGACTGCCTGATAGCTGCGCAGCCACCAGGGTAAGGTCTGTATGAAGGGGATGGCTCTCTCTGAAAAGAGAGTATAATATAGCCTTTTATTAGGTTTAAAAATTAGTTTCTTAAAAACCACAAGACTTGACCATAAAGGATACCAAGGCTGTGGCTGTGATGGCCAAAACGCAATAACTACAACACCCGTTGCTTTATCAGATACAATTTTTCTTAGCACTTTAAGAATCACGCAAAATGTCGGAAAGGCATAGCAGTTTAATTTTGACCAATCGAAAGTAAAGCAATCAACTATTTCTGAATGTGGGTCGAGTTTCCACGACGAATATCGTTTACATTTATGATTCTGAGAACTTGCAAAAAGATCTAAGTCTGGATTACCGAAAGATCTAACAATACAA
The DNA here is from genome assembly GCA_963564075.1 of Eupithecia subfuscata. Taxonomy (NCBI): domain Eukaryota; kingdom Metazoa; phylum Arthropoda; class Insecta; order Lepidoptera; family Geometridae; genus Eupithecia; species Eupithecia subfuscata. The sequence goes on from OY751114.1 coordinate 7,555,197, forward strand.
AATCAGCAATCTCCCATTCTGCATCTTGGTTTAATAGTTGGGATTCTTGATCGGCAACAACATTCTCTGATGATTTAATATACGATGAGAAAACGAATAAATTTTTTGATTCGCACCTCTGCCAAATGCTACGATACAATTCGTTTAATTTTGTGTGATGAATCCTGCCCATTCTGTTTAAGTAACAAATAAAGCGGTGGTATTGTCGACCCTTAATAGAATATTACAATTTGTTTGATTTCTTGCAAATATTTTTAGGCCTTAAAATGCTGCCTTTAATTCTAATATATGTATTTATACATCTCAGATTCATTCCAAATCCCATTAGCTGTTTGTTCTTGATACACGGTGCCCCAACCGGTGAGAGAAGCATCTGTATAAATCTAAAAAGAATATAATTTTGAATGGGGCATTTTGCTCTATCTACAGTATTGAATCCACCATTTGAAATCTGACTCTAAGTTAGAGAGCAAAGTCATGTGTCTATTATAGTTCCCATCGAAACTATTCAAGGCTAAGAAATATTCTATTTCGAAAAGCTTTGTGTAAAACCATCCATGCTTAACGGCTGGACAGGCTAATGTAAGTAGACCTAAATATATTGGGCAAAAGCTCTTACAGTACAATATCTTTGTGAAGTCATAATTTTTTTTTTTTTTTTTTTTTTACTCATAGATTTAATACGAATTCTTTTATCATCAGGCAGAGTTATTGTCATATTTTTGGTATTAAAATTTAATCCTAAAAATATGCAAAATGTACTTAGGAGACCGATGACTCTTTTCATAATTAATGATAAAAACTCAAAAGATCTATAGGTAATGTTAATATAGAGTCTCCGATGTATAGAAAATTCTCTAAGTATACAACTGGTTTAGTTAGTGGTGGTTTTTACGATTTTTTACGAAACTATACCTAAGTAAAACATAAGGCGCTGTACAAAGACCAAATGGTACAACATTTAATTCCAATTAATTGTCTTTCGATTTAAATCTTAACAGTTTTCTATAATCTTTGTTGATCGATATTAAAAAGAAGGCATCTTTGAAGCCTAATGTGGTCATGTACTGTTTATTATCTAACAATTTTAAATCAGAACGATATTCTTCCAATTTAAAATGTTCTATTTGGATGAACCGATTTAGTTCTTTCAAATTAAAAATTAACCTATGTTTATCATTAGGTTTTGGAACGGTGAAAATTGGTGATAAAAATTTTCCGTCACATCGTAAGCCCTTTGATATTTTTACCAAGCATATCAGATATACAAAGATCAATAATATTTTCCGCTTCCTTTGACTTTCCTATGTTGTCTGGACAAAATGCTTGTACTGGTGTATCTATTAACGATATTTCATATCCTTGAATCCACGGTAGTAACACATCAGTGATTTTTAACCATTGGTCGTAAAAATGTTTCAGACGTCCCGCAGATGGCATGATATTATAATTTACCAGCATAATGGCATCGGAGATTAGCGGTGATGTTGGGATCGCTGCCGATTGAAATTCCTGTTGTTGGCTGAGTCGCGGTGGCGGCCCCGACCGCTCGGCTGACGTGGTGGCGGCAGCGCTGCTTGTGCCGGCCGACGGCGCGCATTCGTGTACGGTGCTGGGCGCGCAGTAGTGTATAGTGCTGGACGCGTCTCGGTGGCCGCCTGCCGTGACGCTCCCCGGGCGTTTAAAGCTCCTCGTTGTGTTACATTCGCAGGCGTCCTTTAGGGTAGCCGCAATGTGGCTGTTGTTCGCATATCTGAACCAGTCTTGGAATTCGCCCTAGCAGACTTTAGGCGCTCCGTGAGATCAGAACTAAACAAAAATTCGTCAATCTTGCTATATTTCGCAGCATCTCGAGTTTCTTTATTTAATGTGTTCATTATAGCAAAGCGCCGAGATTGCAACTCTCGGAAGTGGTAGTCACACAGAAGTCTCCCCGCGTCGCCCAAATGCTTCATTATATCTTGACTTAGGTTTAGCTCTATAGCTTTATCAATTGCTTTACCCATCGCAATAAGGCTACCAGAGAGTTTTCTATTGCTGAAAAAGTCTTTTTTCAGGTTCGTGTTTGTAAGCACTGCCTTCATTTCTGCATTCAATTTTGGCGCTTGGAGATTATTGCAGTTTGTAGGTACCAAATAGGTACCTACTGTTTTAGCATATCATAGTTTTAGCATACCATCAGATTTTTCTTCTTTAGTAACGCCTTTCAAAAATATATGCTGCCATCTGGTAGCTACGTGCTCATTTCTGTCATCACCTTGGTTCCTTAGGGTTAATGGATCTTCTCCTAGGAGAAGCAAAACTTCTGGATCGATTTCATTTCCATCATTTCTTGAGATGCATTCCGTTTCCTCTGTAGCTGGGTTAGTGAGGTCAACGCAATGTTCAGAAACAATAAGGTCGTCATATTCTGCGTTGTTTACAGTGGGAATATTTTTACTTATGAGCTCAACGGGCTCAGGATGGTCTTCTGAAATGGTACGTCCCGTTTTTAAAACCCTCGACTCGATAAACGAGGAGGCGATGAAACTAATGCTAGTTACCCATTTAGGGTGCATTGTTTTTGTTTCGATACCATCGAAGCGGAGAAGGCAAATTATATAACTGCTATCCATATAGGATGCTATGTTAGATCTCGACACCGTATAGATGGAGAAGGTTTTTTGTACAATCCGTATAGGATGTCACTACAATACCACTGTCTTATTCTCACTATAAAAGTGGAGATAAAAGCACGGACAAACGCTTTAAAACTGCCGTAGTTTTGTGTAAATATAGGTAAGTACTTACTTACATTACACACTACATGTCAATGATGATAGTGATGAAAAAACCTTGACTCAACCTAGGCTCTTCATCGACAAGGTTAGAAGAAAGTACGTGTAATAAAAATAAAAATAAAAATGTGGGTACTTTGTTATTACTTAAATTATTCCCCGATCTCGTAATGAGATTATTGGAATCCTTATAACGTACGCACATAAAAAATTTGTTGGTAATTATGTTAATCAAGTAAGTAATAAAAGGAATGATGTTTCAGTTCGTTACCTACCTGTCGATTCCAGGTGTATATCGGGTTCGGATTCCGACGATGATTTATTCCTTTCGCGTGTCCTATCCATCAACCTATCTTCCAGCTTCTTCAATTATCTTATGATATGAACGTCGTCATATTTCCTGGATCGTTTACCTACGTTTTCCCATCTTCCTGGTGTAAATTAAACTTACGTAGCACTGAAGTTATTACAATTTGAAAAAATATCGTGTGAACTGGGCAAACACAAAAACATGTAATGACAAGACGCCTGCGCTCCATTGGCGGCCAGGGCGATCGGTGTAGGGTAGGTGCGAGTAAGACGGAGCATTAATATCTTCCTTTTCAGGTCCATAGGCTTTAAAGTGTGACAGTGGCAGCACATTAGTATGTTCTGCTCGTAATGTAATGGTCTTCGCTTTGAACCGAAGTATAACTGAAGTCTATCCAATCTAAATGTGGTCGTATCTTTCATTGCTTTTCTAACATAAAGAATCCTTTCTTTGTAAGCTTTCTCAAATGTCAATTTATTTCAAAATACTAAGTCGATACATCGGTCCTTAATGTTCATGAAAATCACTCAAATGGAAGGAAGAAAATTAGGATGATAAATTCCTTACGGATTTCTTTTTTTCCTAACAAAGATCTCAAAACAACATGGCAAAGACTGCTCTATTTTAATGCCTGTTTACGTTTTATCATAATGCTTGTTATTCGCAACTAAATTCATGGTAAACATTATTTAATAGTGTCTAAACATTGTATCCAAAGTTCTGAATCATAAAATTAATGTGAACTAGCCGCCACTGACTACTCTGCATTGTACGCCTACAATACAAATTATTAACAGGTATAAATCTTACGAAGTGGTAATTGAAAATGACTGTTAATAGACTATTAATTAGGATTACTGTTGGTTAACGAATCCACCTGCTTTAGTCAACGAACGGCCAGTTGAACTGTCGTGTCGTGAAATTTTCTATGAAATGAGTTTTAAATACTTACGATCTTACATTACCTCATAGGAAAAACTAACAGTACCTATAATATATCTAAGTATATTATCTTCTATTATTCGTATTTTGTTTTTTTTTGATGTGCTAAATAAATATATCATTTTTCGGTATTGTATTTGATGTCTTTAAATAATAAGTAATTATTATAGGTAGGTTACAATTTCGCAATTTTGTGTGTGACCATGTGACTGGCGCCTCTAATAAAACCATTTCAACCAATTTAAATATGCATAAAGGTTTAATGCCGAATAAAATAGCTGTTATTTATGGTGAATACAAGGATCTACAGTGGAACCTATTTTGAATGTTGATATCAGAAACAGTCATAAAAATCTTAATTATATAAATGGCTTGCTCTATATTTAACTGTGGTCGTGTAGGTTTTGTTTTAAATTTACTTAAATGGCTTTTCGCAGATATACTTACCATTAATGCATTTTAAATAACCATAAAGTTGCTATGTTTATTGTGAAGCCCTATTGGACTATGACATTATAGTGTTGCGAACACGAGAGCAAGTGTGTACGTGTCTTAAATAGTAATAAAGGCACTTTGCTCATAAGTGGTTTTATGCATTGAAGAAAATTATGAGCTTAAACTATTCAAAAGATGGAAATAAAATAACTACAAACTTGCTATCGAGAACACGACACAATTCGGCAAAAGATTTTCATACAGTTCTTACAGTTTAGCTATTAAATTATGATATTTATAAAATTTATTCCTAAACGATTTTTAGGTTTTCGAACATCGGTTTCGAAACCCTTATGGTCTCGCTTTATCTGTCCTTTTTTCCCTTTTTATTATCTCACCAACTACCGCAGCGATCAACTTGAAATTTAAAATAATAATACATTTCGTGCGCCTGTACAGATTTTAAGAAAATAAATGAAAACTAAAATAGAACATTTTCCATACAAATTGAGATGTCTAAATTTTAAAAGAGACCTACTAAGTCAAGTGGGGTATCAAATGGAAGGTAATGGCTTGGAAATTTCAAAAAAGTTTTTGAAATTTCTGTAGTTGTCATACTTTTTGAATTATTTTGAAAATAGTCGAAAAAATACCCATTCCCCCCCCTTATCTCCAAAGTTTGCAGAGCGATCCATTCAAAATGTATAGAGCGTTTGTAGATATAGATCTATATTTTACAGGAAAAATATAGAAAAGTCTGAAAAACTAACACTTTTTGAAAAATGGTCAAAAAAAGGGGGGATAATTTTCAAAAGGGAGGCTACCCCACTGAGTGGGGTATCATATAAAAGGAATTGATTTGTTTATTTTAAAACCGTTGTCCAATTTCTGTAGGTTTCATACTTTTTGAAATATTTTGAAAATAGTCGAAAAAATACCCATTCCCCCCCCTATCTCCGAAGTTTGCAGAGCGATCTATTCAAAATATATGAAACGTTTGTAGATATAAATCTATATTTTACAGAAAAAATATAGAAAAGTCTGTAAAACGAACGCTTTTTGAAAAATGGTCAAAACGGGGGGGATAATTTTCAAAAGGGGGGCTACCCCACTAAGTGGGGTATCATATGAAAGGTATTGGCTTGTACATTACAAAACCGTTTTTCAAATTTCTGTAGGTTTCATACTTTTTGAAATATTTTGAAAAAAGTCGATATTTTTTTTCAAAAGGGGAGGCTACCCCTCTGAATGGGATATCAAATTGAAGGTAACGGCTTGTACATTTCAAAACAGTTTTTAAATTTTCTGTAGGTCTCATACTTTTTGAAATACTTTGAAAATTGTCGAAAAATTTACCGCTACCCCCTATCAACGAAGCATGCAGAGAGATCCATCTGAAATGTAGGTGCCTACTAGTTTTAGGTATTAATTAAATTTCGAAGTCTCTAACCGGTACCTTTAGTACATACCTAATTGTTCACAAACGTTCGAAACCCTCGGCGCGCGAGTTACACTCGCACTTGACGTGTCTTGTTTATACTGAAATAAGCGATAGACACACGGACATTTTTAAATTTTCTACCAGGACCAGGAATATTTTAGTTTTTTTTTGCTATCAGCGCCATGTTAGTAGTAAGTAGGTATTACGAGGTAATAGTCAAATAATGCATAATTTCCATTTCCGCGCCGACGCGCAGCATGCGGCGCAGCCACTCGTGCCAGACGTCGACGGTTGCAAGCGCGCGGGGCCTGCCAACTGAGCGGTTAAAGCCCGTAATTATTGTCCTTTCAATCTCATATTATATCATTAAACTATGGTCAAAATTAACCGACGAAGGAACAAATTATCTGATCATCTTGGAAAGGAACACGACCCTACAAATCTTTCTGTTCTCTTCACATTAAAACGAGCGTTGCATTTCGAACTTGCCCTTACTGTACGTCTGTCGACAACATAATCTCATTCGCCACAATCTATCCGTTGCAAGACTTGAATGGCATCTAAATATAATTTGAATGCAAGTGCTTCCTCATAGTTAAGATGACTAGGAATACCCACTGTAAATGTTTCTACAGTATCCTTATACATTTCTAGGTAGAGGAAATGAGCATAATATTGGGAATTTTTAACCGATTTTATCTCTAGACCTCATGGTACGATTGTGGGGACATTAATGATCATAAATCTTTCCAAAATAGACCAAAACATTCACAAACTTAATCAGCAGCATAAATCGAACTTTGTAGGATGGGGTTACCAGCAGCCCAACAATACGTCGTAGAACGTCCATAACGATCATGAACCATTGTTGTCTCTCATATCGTTGGCGACATGCTCGTACCGTCGCCTCGTAAACTTTTCTCGGTAATTGCGTTATGACATTGTCTAAAAGTGTCTGGTTTTTGAAGGTTCATGTAGAGTTCAGATACTTAGGTTCTTACACAATTGATCCAATGAGATTAAATATGAATGAGAAGCAGGCACTTGAAGAAAGCGCATGCCAACCGATAATCGACAATCGAAAAAATATCGGTAAATGGCTCATTTTTGAACGCGATAATTATCGAAAAAAAACGATAAAAATATCGGTAAACGATAAATTCAGAAAGAACCTTCTGCTGTTTGAAAATTCTTATTCCTAATGATACCAAAATGTTAAGTATTCCTTCTCGTTTGGTCCCACCTGGAATGTCATTGAAAATTTCATTTTTAGACGAAGTTCGAACGGCTTGGCATAGTGCTTACCCCGATGCTGCTCCCCCCAACGGCAATGGGACGGGCCTCTGTGTGAGTTGATACGGAACTGTTTGTTACAAACGTGCTCCAGCTCTGCAGATCGTGCCCGCCTCCTGGCCGTTTCTAAATAGGAGTCAGTACATTGGTTGCAAGCATTTCCTTTATATAACACTGGTACTTTATTGGATCCCGTAACTTTCAGTATCGCAACATGTCTTCGGTTGGGTGCAAGGTGTTGCGCGCCTCATCAATGCCAGTGCGGTACTGCTGTCGAACAGCTTGGTCATCGCGGATTATCGTGCACTAGGGCCGCCGGTCGGATATCTCGCCACGCTTGCCTTAACGACGTCATCCGGCGGGCCTTTGTCACCGCTAACGTACCAGTTATTCTCGAACCGAATGGTCTGTTGCGTGACGATGGTAAGAGGCCCGACGGTATGACACTAGTCCCATGGGAGTTTGAGAGGCCCATTGTGTGAGACGCTACATGCGTCGACACACTTGCGCCTTCCCATCTTCCGAGGACATCCGTGAGGGCGGGTGCGGCGGCGGCAGATTTGGCCGAAGATCTCAAGAGGCGCAAATATGCAGAGAAGACAGAGCCTACACATTTGCTCCCCTTGGGACCAAACGAGATGGCTTTAAAAAACTTTCAACTAAAGAACTATTGCTAATAGTTTGTTCATATTAGAACCGAAAGTGTCAACTAATTCAAAGTTATTCGATTAGTAACACTAGATAATCGAAATAATATTATAGACTTAATTATAACTAACTGGAAGATTAGTATGTTTGTAACAATAATAGTTCATTTGTTTTATTTACAAATAACTAATTTACCTACTCACTAGCTATACACTCGCGTGCAACTAAATCGACTCAAGCCGTACATTCACACATGAATTTGTTTTTTAGGGCAACGGCTTTTCCGATTTACAAATGACTTTTTTTATTTGAAAACTTTTTCTTTAAAATGACATCTAGTCTATGGTCATTACTTCTACTTTAGATTAATTGCCTATTTCTTTTTGGTCGTATGTAATAATACCATATTCTTGAGCTTTGATTCAGCCAACGTCATACACAATTCAAATAGGCTTATATGTAAAGAAAACTCCAAAAAATATTCCCTGTTCTTTTCCTGTAAGGAGATTTTATAATTCTTAATTCTTATTAATTTTCAGGTGGTCGGCAGAGAAGCAGTCCTGGCCGGAGGGACTGAAAATTTGCGATGTGGACGACGCCTTGTGTCCGGACTGTTCTCGAGACCGCGGTTACCTCTCGGCTATTCATATGTAACGACAGTACCGCGTGGGGCGTGCAGGCTCAATGTGTCAGAAATCGTTAGCAGTGAAAACTACATAGGTATAACGAATCTTTTTATCAATAATTTTGTGTTCTGTGTGTGTTATTATCTAAGGCTTAATATCTGTTGTATTTTGCATTATTTGTTTCATTTAATTTTGTGATATGATCGGTCATACGTTATTGAAGCTAAGTATAATAATCTCAATCTTTAGATATAATCGACAATCTTAAACCGAACAATAAAATAGTTTTCACCATATGAGTGGCTTGAGATATCATCACATTAATTTATCACGATAAGAATTTCAGAACGCCCACTTTCCCTTATTAATGTTCACCTTAACCCGACGTGAATGTGCAGAATCAATTTCTCACCCTGCTGATGGGTCGTTTATAATATCCATCTAACATAATGATTAATGGAGTTGTGTTAAATGCTACCGCAAATATCTTCAAATCTCCAAAGACTCTGGATATACATACCTACCTTACAGCTAGAAAACTCGCTTATTGTTTCAGCATTAAAGATATCCAATGGATCTTACATCATGAACGGAGACTTTGCTGTCAGTTTACCAGGAATTTATGAGGCTGTTGGATCGCGTTTTGTATATTCGCGAGACGCTGGCCTTGACCAAGTTTTTGCCCTTGGGCCTATCCAACATCCGATAGATATCATGGTAAGAAATATTATGCAAACTTAACTCCAAACAAATTAGAAATCATCGTACGTCGCGTCGATCAAGTTATGAATCCATAATTATCTTTCAGATTCTTTACACAAAACCTAGTCCGAATATAAAGTACGAATACTTTACGGAAAGTCTCGGAGGTGACACGGTTAACGAACCTACAAGACCTGACATACCTGACCTCATCCCAAAACACACGCGGCGGCACCATAGTTATGAGAATCACTTACCAAGTGTCATACCAAAATATTCGGACATGAACATGATCAAAGACACTAATGAATTTTACGATGACATGCAAGAGTATGTTGTAGGTGGAAGAAAGTTTTTGTGGAAGATTGTATCTTTCTCTCAATGTACAAGGTCTTGTGGAGGTGGTTTTCAGGCGAGTTATTTTCTATTCAAATCATGTGTGATTTTGATTTATAAAGCATGCTACAAATTATCTTGCCACTTTAGAGATAGTAAATTAATTTTATTATTGTATGTCATAAATATAAATAATTTTATTATGTATGTCCGAAAGGACAAACTGTTGGACAATTTAGAAGTAGTTCTTAAGACTAACTATGTACACAGTTTGAACATTAAATGTTTCTAATTCTTATTCTAGAATGTTGAGTAGATGATGTCAGATTTTTTTCATTTGTGATGCGAACTGAACAATTACAATTTTCAGCTTGGTAAGTTCAAATGTGTAGAAACGAGTCCCAAAATCGAAGACAGGGAAGTATCGTCTGTCCATTGCAATGGGCCACCTCCGCCGAGCAGAAGACGTAGATGCGGCAACCTCTTGTGTCCTCCAAGATGGAGGGCCGCCACTTGGACCGCATGCCCTCAATGTGGACCTGCCTCTCGAACCAGAATTGTAGGCTGTGTCCAGGATAATGCAAGAGGAATTATCAAGGTAAAAGACCATTATGATTAATTAATTCCCACGATTGATTACAGCAGACTTTGACTAAGTCTGCATTGCATTCAACATCTTAGAATGTGGCTCTGCGCCTTTTCACAGGTATCATTATTAGTTATTTTGTTTCAGATAAATGATCAAAAGTGTCTGGCAGCCAAACCACCAACCGTAGAAAAATGCAACATTCCAAACTGCGAAGACGTCAGTACGGCTGAAATAAGGCATATCGAACCGAAGCGATTAAAGCCACGGGAACAGACTGATGCGTTCAGTGATGGACCTGTCTACAGTGTGGCGGTGAACAGTTCCGATTATGATTTGGGACCAGAGTATAGTTTTAGTGCAGCTGCTGGGTGGTTGTATACAGAATGGTCTGAGGTTTGTCATCAGTCACGTATACAGAATGTTCAAGACACATAGTTTTTTCGAAATCTAAGATTCATGTGAGGAAACTTACTAGGTTTTATTAATGCGGGTAGTTAAAAATCTAACTTTTTCTTATAGTGTGTCGGCTGGTGCGTCGGCAGTGGCGTTCAAACTCGAGGCGTCCGATGCGCCGATCCTTCCGGCTGCGCACCAATGAAGGCTCCCGAACACAGGAGGACTTGCACTCCTAAGGTGGTCTGCCAAACGCAGGGTGGGGAATGGTTTGTAGGTAAGTTCAGTTTTATTCGTCTTAAACATGATGAGGGCATCTTTGAGGGTTACAATTCTGTTAGGGTCGATAGAGGTTACCAAGAATCCTCGGAAGATTTTTAGATACCTAACTATTTCGACCACTGGGAACCACTAAATGCCACTCGCAGAAAACTCAACGGAACGGCTGTTAGAAAGCAAGACTAGCAGACAACAACAAACAATGGTATAATAGAGAGTGATAGCAGTGGGTGCAATCGGACTAAATGATTATGATGACGATGATGACGATAATGTACGCCTTACCGATAAAACTACCGATAAACTAATCTTGACAACACGGTGAATTATTTCCGCAAATCGCAAACTAAATAAACAGAGTGAAAAACAAAAACCAGCATACGTAAAAGTTAAAAACAAGCTACCTTTGTATTGCATTTTGACATTTCAATCTTGATACCTAGTCTGAAGCTTTTATATATTACATTGAGCGTGGGTGCCTCCGACAACTTAACTAATAAAATTAAATGATAAAATCTAATACAACGGATGCTCGTTTTTAGCTTTGACGCAGTCGGGTTTTAGCTTTTAACTCTTTTTTATTTTCATATTAGGTGAAGATTTTTTATGTTAAATTATATATTTTGTTATCATTATTGCTGATATCTTGAGAATAGTATATTTATTGCATGAACAAAACCCTTTACACCGATGCTCTACTCGGCTTCTTGTTATTAGCTAACATTTACATTTTGAACCCCATTTAGACCCCGCTATCTCGTTCGACTAATAACTTTGTGTGACTTTACATAACCTGTAGCACGCAAGGCTTAAGAAGCATCGAACGATACCATTTTGTCGGAATTGGTCTAGGAGTTTCGGCGGTACGATTTAAACCGACACGTTTCGGCTACATACATACATAGGGTGTCAACCTCAATAACCCTTTTTCTTTGGAAGTCGGGTAAAATTATGTTCTCAACTCGCAGGTGATTGGTCCAAATGCTCATCAGACTGCTCCGGTAAACAAGTCCGCGGAGTGTTGTGCATTGGAGGCACTGGCAGACATCTCCGCGACTCTGCGTGTTCCGGTCCGAAGCCTGAACATGAAAGGGAGTGTGGAGGCAATTGTACACCAGAGTGGTATTTTAGCGAATGGGGCAAGGTGAATTCTTTTGTATTTTTGTGTGATTGAGGTAAAAGCTATATAAATTGCAGCTTTTGACTGTTATTGATTGCACTGACAATAGAAAGCAAAATTGTGGGATGATCTGTCTGTGATGATATCTTAGGATTATCATAATCTAATTCGTCTAACTCATAGATTGGTAAAGGTAAGTACACAAATAAAAAAGATTAAAAAATATTTTCTGCTAAAATGTGGAATATATTGCAGCTTATGAATCAAGGCCAAAGTAACTATAGGTACCATCAGTTTTCTTCGAAACTGTAAACTAGTGCACATGATAAAGATCGGCAAGGTGGTTCAAAGTAATTACCCTCACACGTATGCGTGCACCTACCTAGCGCCATAACCGCTTCACAGCTGCTGCTTCCCAGTACCGATACAATATTTTAATGAAGGAGCCAGCAGTTAATTAATACCCGGTACCATAGAGTCTAATTGAAGAGTACTATGATTAATACTCTAATTAATAGACAGAAAGAAACGCCCACCTATTAGACAAATAGTTCTTGTTGGTTCACTGACTTGTTTTGTTCTGGCAAATGGGGGATTAAGTCAATGGCCATGTTTCTTTGGAATTTGAAAGATTGATTCTGCTTTAAAGAAATTAATTGTGTAACTTTTTTTCCAGCCTAATTAGTAAATTAGTTTCTACTCCTTTATCGTGCTTGATATCCACAGAAAAAACGGTTACAGATGTTTCAATAGTCATCTTAAAGCTCTAAAATGTTATTGTGTTACATTTTAATAGAATTTGTCTTTTACAATTTTCTTAGAATCGCTTACAAACTATTTTAATTACGGTTTACACTAAGCCCGTCATCAAATTATTATGTTTTCCACTAAACAGTAATCCAAGTCGTAGAATTATTATGGGGACGACGCATCTGTGAATTTAATTTCTTGTTATAAAATGAGTGCCAAAGGATTAGTTACTACCAACGTGTCTTACTTTATTATTTTAAACAAATTGCAGCTGACAAATTTTCCTGAATTATAATGCTTAGAATAGGTTGACCTAAGCAATCTTCCACAATCTGGTAGCGTAGTAAAACTCCAAATTCCTTAAGACAACAGAGTTTTTCCCAGTGAGTTTATCGTTTAGATTTTATTTAAAAGTCGAACGCCTCTGCTGATTCACTGCATTGTGAAATTCCATATTGAGTGGCACATTGAATGAAATGATAAGATACCATGTTAGATATTATGAATATAGATAATCGTGTACCTACGATTTAAGAGATTCTAAGCTTACTGTTATGTAATGTTATAGTATTTAATATGTACATATTTCTTAAACAGTGTTCAGGAAACTGCTCCGCCAACCCTCAAGCAATAGAAAGGCGTTCAGTTCTATGCATTCGAGGCGACTCGGCGTCTGGAGTCAGTGATGCTGACTGTGCCTCACCACGGCCAGAGGACCATAAAACATGTGAACTCAAGTGTATTGTGTCCACGCTACCACCAGATCTAATTATTGGTAAATATGTTTTACTAAAAAATGACTAAAACCACTGCGTTTAAATGATTTATTTACGTCAAGATGTAGGTACACCAACTAGAAACGAATGACAAACACACCATAACTGATTAAACAACTAAAGGAAATATGAACAGATTTTTATATACAGAGTAATCTGAATGCATGCTAAGTGGTAACTTTGAAGTACTGAATCAAGTTTACTTACCTAAATAATGTTGGTTATCCTATAACGAAACTATAAAACCCAAAGACAAAAATAAAAAAATAAATGAAGTGCGAGGGGCCTTGACTGCAAAGATGATGATGCGACTACAGGTCGACAATTAGCTGAGACAACTGGAAAAGCCAATGAAAGTGTCTAAAGTTTATTTATAAATGTTAACAGAATACATTGAAACAAAAGGGAAATAACCCACACTAACTCAAGTTCTTCATAAAAACCCACCTACCTATTTCAGAGTCTCAAAAATCTTCTGTATACGAAACAACAATCTCAAATATACAAAAAGATGCAACGACAAGGGCAGAGAGAGTGGAAATCACAGGTAAGCTTTATGATACAACAGGAATCAAGGAAAATCATTTCTTCCAATAATAAAGTTCTCTTGTTTTAAATCAAATATTTGTGAAATACAAAATTGGGACTCGCTATAAAAGTCAATTTATTAACGATAATACCACAGATTAGATAACGTTACTTCGTAAATAATACTTTTTTGATACAAGTACCAGGAATCCCCTTCGCAGGGGATTATGGCAGGGGATTATTGGAATAAGCCCCTAATGACAATGTGCTGTGAGTGCGCCTATCTACTCAGAGTCGGCGTAGGCTCTTCTCACTCTCTTATCATCTCCATATGGGCTAGGAAAACATTATCAATATCATCATCGTTATATTTATCTGATCTGCAGATATTTGTTCTGGGTGTTCTGGGTGTTTTCTATGCAGTAAAAATAATAAAATAAAAGTAATAGTAAAAATATCTACATATCTGTTTAAGTATTGTATTAAGTATATTAGTTATATAGTACTTCACTTCTAATACATCATCAACATAATTATAGTACATCACACAAGCTCTGCTTAGTTTGGGACTAGTTAATGCAGTATGGATTATCCAGCATTATAATGTTTTATATTTTCCAGGTTGCAAAGACAAGCTACCAAACTGCTCCTTAGCAGTCCAAGCCAGACTTTGTCACTACAAGTTCTACATTCAGAACTGCTGCGATTCCTGCCGAGGACGATGATAAAACAATTGATCAAAGACCTCTAAAAGCGTATCAACATGACATGTTAGCTAAGTTATGGCAACCCTTGACTTGCGTAGGCTTTTACAGATTGTCAATTTAAACAAAAGAAACAAAGTTTGTAATGCCTGCTTCATCATATTTTTTTTTTGATGGAACGTTAATATTACATAATATAACATGAATATGCTAGCTACTGTATAAAATTAAGATAATCGTAGGTTATGGTATTATAATACTCGACTCGTAGTATTTTCCCAAAACTTTGTAATACAAAGTAAATTCTAATAAGTTTTAAGGAAATAAACTTGAATAAATTATAGGACCTAAGTGAGATATTTATTACAATAAATGTAATTTTCAGAAACAAATACCGTTTCGTTTATATAGGATAATTGTAATAAAATATGTAATATCATCGCCTAGTGTAGAATAATTCGTATTTTATTTGGTGTGATATTTATAAATAAGAATTTTCTGATAGTTTTAAGCATAAGGTTCTACGCATAGTTGACTTAAATCAATAAAATTTTTATTAGATTCTTGAGTTTAAGGAATGAACACTTTATTGCACTTAAAATTAACATAAATGAAAGATGACTTACTTACTTACTTATGAACTTATATCTTAATAAAAAATATATAGGTACACAGTACAAAGGCAATTTTTCATTGTTTATCTTTTGATTACAATAAGACATTTAGGCAGCTATAATTCTATTACGGAAATGTAAATAATTTTAAAAATTTCAATAAAATAACTTTTAAATGACAGAGAAGTTTTATTCAGGACACGTACTTTCGGTTCCAAATAAAAATTAAATATGATTTCATAAGATATTTATAATGAAATAATTATTTGTACTTAAAACTATTTCACTCTACCTAAATGTAATTTGAATCATTATAATCTCATCTCATTGCCAATTTGAATCGGTCAAATTGTCATGAAAAGTTGAAACGCTAATTTTAATATAGTTTGTGACATTACAAATCAGTTATATTGCACAAATACAAATGTTTGCACATAATATAAAAACCGAGAAACTTAAATGGTCAGCTTAAAAATGTTTCCTAAAGATTTGATGAACCGCAGAAATAAGAAAACCAATAAGAGCCATAATAGCAATCGCAATCGATAAAGCGTCATCAGGGTAATAAATAATATATGCAGCAATCAACGCCATGAATGCCATAGTTACGGTTAGAGCACCCAAACATGCGTGCAATAGTTTCCATGTCAACACTTCGCTTCGCTGGCAGCATACAAAGTTGACGATTCCTCCTATGAGAGTAATTACTGTTAACAATAGAGCGAAGAATCCTGAAAAGAAAATATGTATAATTGTTAGTAAAATCTTTATTCAAAAAGAATATTACAGTCAACTAATATAATTAATTACAACTAGTATTTACAATTGAAACAATTGAGCTAACTGCAGACTGTTAATAAAATAACTATGTTTATCGAACCAGTGTTGGTTTTATCGTATCATAACAAAACCAATAAGTAAAAAGTGAAATTGTAGGGAAAACCATCTTAAGTTACTTCTTTTCCAAAGAGATAAAAATGGAATATTGTTTCAAGTTTCAAGTGTATTGAATTGATACTCACCCATAATTGAATGCGCTGAATTGAAGTTAGTATCATCGTCAATCAATTTAATGATGCTGCCCACAATAGCAAGGAAAGAACCAACGATCTGCAAACCTAGGTGAAGTATCCTTTTATGATTGTATTGGAGGCTAGTGGCGCATCCACCGAACGGGTTGTAAACGAGCATTGCTTGACTCATCAATATGATGTACTGAAAAATAAAATGTTCGTTAATTATGTAAATATGTAGGTAGACTTCAATTTGAATATATTGTATTGTAGTACCGTATAAAAGTATAAAACTCTTGTAAAAGAGAAACTAACAATATTATTACAATATTATTATTGTAAAATAACATAAAATTAAAACAAGCTTACACACCCCTGAAACGTTTAAGAATATGTGAGTTGGATATGATGATGGGTATCCTATCACCCAGTTACCAATTGTAAACGAGTCTAGCATAGCAGTTGCGTAGTAAAATCCACTGAATGCCACCGCACCAAGCAAGAAATGTGTGACTCCATTTAACAACTTCAGGATAAGTGTAAGAGCTGGTGTTTCAGCCTGGACAGTGTGACTTCCGTATTCCATTCTGTGAGGATGTTGAGGGTTGTACGGACCAGGTGGCGGCGGCGGTGGCGGCGGTGATGCAACCATATTACGAAATACACCTGTGGTAACATTTTATTGTTAATCTAACGTGCATAGAAAAAAAAAATACGTATAGTTTTCACTAAATTACATGTAAGTAGTCAATCAAAAGTCGCAATTTTTTTTAAATAAAATCTTATTACCTTTGTAGGTATCGAAGAGACCAAAGGAGATCGGAAACTGAAGTATAAATAGAAGTACCCAGATATTATCTGTTCGATAAGCTATCACTGATTTATGACTCATGGATATCAGCGAAGCATTTTTGATAAGGGTATTTTACTTTACTTACTTATAGCAAGTTAAATGAAGCAAGAGCTAGTATCATTGGATTATGCATTGATAAAATACCTTTGAGTATCAAAAGTAATTATATTTCGATAAATTACGTTAATATCGTGTGACTAATAGGTATAAGGTTTTTTCTTGTTTACATGAAAATCCGGCTCATTTACTTCCCTATCACTTTGCTTCACCTTACGTATCTGTTACCTAGTAGATTAATATGAGAAGAGTAGATTGTTTCCTATAAATGAAATTCATTAATGTACTGAGAATAAGAACAAAATAAAAGATTTGAAAATTTAAGTTCCTTTTGACTAAAAGAACAGGTGAGGACTAAAGAAAGGGTTCAGGTAATTAAGTAGGTAGGTAGGTAAGTACTTATTATTAGTCAAGCAAATGATTTTCAAGCTTTATAACAAGTACCTATTATAAAATTATTCGTTTTGTTTGTAAAATACTACTTTACTTCAAATCATTAAGATAACGATGAAAATAAACCTTAAATCTAAATGAAGACGGTAAGTAGGTATGTTATACTAAAACCTAAATCGGTGTCTTATTATATGTATCTGCGAAGGACGTGAAGGCTCTGTGTGCCATTCATTCCAGCATACATGCGTCTGCAGCTCAACGAGCCTGCCTCGAACAAGGGTGCTAGGCTACGCCATATTCACCACACTTGGCAGACGGATTGGTGATCACAGTGGAGGTTTTCAAAATACACAGTAGGAAACTATTGCAAAGGGCAGCTATTCAAAGATTCAAAGATGTTTATTGCGTCAAACATGGTATAAGGGTGGTTAGTATAAATAATGCACTCATGTCTCACTATATTTTAGCATGCAATAATTATAACTAATTAGGTAGGTACCTACATATGATCTAGCATTAAAAAAGTCATCTATATCATAAAAATTCCGGTCATTCAGCCACCTACGCAATTTTATTTTAAATAAATAATTATTCAATAATTTAATGTCAATTGGTATCTTATTATATATTTTTACACATAGAGTCAAACAGCTTTTCTTAAACTTGACTGAACGCGAGGTATCTTTTAAAATAAGTCTATTCAGGTTTCTACATATTCTAGGGTATCTGTCACATGTCATGCTTTTTTAAATAAGTTCAAATGATTTCTAACAAAATTTGATACTTCATAAATATTAGAGCGACGGTAGAGGTAACAGACCATGTTAAACATGGTTTTGCATGACTCATCAGGGGGGATTCCACAGATCGCTCTTATGCATTTCTTTTGTGCCATAAATACTCTGTTCTTATCAGTGCTGTTGCCCCACATTACAAGCCCATAACGAAGAGCAGATTCAATATAGGCATGAAAGTACATTATTGCTGTTTTCACATTTGTTACATTTTTAATTTGGCTTAGAGCGTACACAAATTTGTTTATCTTTTTATTTACCGTATCTATGTGTGCCTTCCAGTCCAGATTTTCGTCAGTGATTACCCCTAAAAACTTTATTTGTCGCACTTCTTCTATCTTCGCTATATTTAGATTAAAAATAATGCTTAGATTTATTGAATTGTATATATTTGGATTTGTCTAGATTTATTTTAAGATTGTTTATGTTAAGCCATTTAATAATTTTATCGATGGTATTATTAATGTCAGTTTCGTGGTCAGTTTTACTATACAATTTTTTATCAGATGTCACAACTACACAAATATCGTCCGCATATAACATGCACCTATGGTTTGTCACGTCAACTATGTCATTATTATACAATAAAAACAATATAGGTCATAAAATGCTGCCCTGTGGCACGCCAGATTTGTTGATTGCAAGTTTATCAATAACAACGCATTGCTTACGGTTCTTGAAGTAAGACGAGAACCATTGTAGAGTTGGGCCTCTGACGCCAATGTTATCTAGTTGCCCCAAAGTATGTCATGTGAAACCTATTTTATTTTTAGCAGCCCGTCCCGATTTCACACGGCTGGATATTTAATAGCCTATGTTACTCAAAGATAAAGTAGCATTCTAATGGTAAAATAATTTTTAAAATCGGTCTATCAGTTTTTGAGTTTATTCGTTACAAACATATAAATATACAATCTCTCCTCTTTATAATATTAGTATTACATAGTTACAATAACCACTTTCTGGACTAGAATAAACAATGATTAAGTAATAGGTTCTAAAATACAAACTATAAAATTTTAATCAAAACTAAGTTTGCACGCCTTTTTGTCGTTCACCTTATGTGGTTGGCAGTCAAAAAATGCCATCGGCATTATGCGCACCATTTGTGTACTTTTTAAAATTGTGTGCAATAAAGTATTTAAATAATAAATAACTAAATAAACAACCTACGGCAAATTTCGTAGCCGATTACCAGTCACAAGCCAAAATTCTAATGCTACGAATACTGTAAACAACCATGTCACAAGCACTAGCACGGCTACCGCATCATCACTAGCTGTCCAGAACCTGAAAGACGTTCCTTCCAACCCTGCCGAGAGGCTGGCAGTTGATAGGAACAGGTTAAGGATACCAGTAAGGTAGTGGATGTACTTGATGCACTGCACGTATAAACGACTAAGCTTGTAAGGAAATCTGACCGCTAATTCATTGAGCATGCTAATAGACTGATTAAGACTGCATATACATCTGAAAAAGTTTTACATAGTTAGTACAATATCCTTTAATATTACAGGGGTAAAACTTTGTGTCGCTGTGAAAATGTTTGCCAAAGATAATGCCAAAACGCTGATCTGGCTGAAAATTTGCACAAAATGATAACCCAGGGCTAGCAAATTGGTCTTCTATTCAATAAAAATGCGTGCGAAGCCGCGGGCAGAAGCGAGTTGGACGATAAAACTATCAAACCATAGATTAAAGTTTAGTTACATAACTACTTATTTAACACTATCTGCGCCCCGCGGCTTCGCACGCGTGGAAGTTTCAGAAATTTATAAGTAATACATAATTCACTTTATAGTTTATTTATACTTACCGAGTTTTGAGTGCATCGAACCAAGGAATAATAATTTTCTACTAACCTGACCACCCTTTTTATAACCCCCTCAGAGTTTAATTTTGAAAACAAGCTTAGCCTATGTGTTATTCTAGCACCTAAACTATCTACATACGAAATTTCATCTAAATCGGTTTAGTAGTTACGGAGATAGGTGGTAAAAAACATTACACATACATTCGCATATAAAATCATATTAGTAGGAAGTAAAATACCTAGTAAGATTTAAACGTGAGTACTTTGTAAGTGATACGTCATGTATTACCGATATCAATAGGTACATATTTCTGCCATTTACCCTCTACGGATGAACTCAATTTACCTGACCAGTGGGCAGTTCAGTACCAATGCAGTTTAAAATCCTAAATCACACTAATCACATCACATCACACTATAATATAATATAATCACATCACATCACACTAATATTATAAATGCGAAAGTTTGGATGGATGTATAGATGGATGGATGTTTGTTACCTCTTCACGCCAAAACTACTGAACGGATCGGGCTGAAATTTTGTATACAGATAATTCTAGGCCTGAAATAAAACATAGGCTACTTTATATCCCATAAATCAGTTCCTATGGAATAGAAATCACCTTTAAGCGTTTCCATAGAAACAACGCGTGCAAAGCCGCGGGCAGAAGTTAGTCACACTAATATTATATATGCGAAAGTTTGGATGTATGGATGGATGGATGTTTGTTACCTCTTCACGCCAAAACTACTGAACGGATCGGGCTGAAAATTTGCATACAGGTAATTCTAATCCTGGAATCAAACATAGGCTACTTTTTATCCCATAAATCAGTTCCCATGGGATAGAAATTACCTTTAAACGTTTCTATAGAAACAACGCGTGCAAAGCCGCGGGCATAAACTAGTATTTTATAAATGCGAAAGTGTGGATGGATGGATGTTTGTTACCTTTTCACGCCAAAACTACTGAACGGATCAGGCTGAAATTTTGCGTATAAGTAATTTTATTCTGTTTGGTGTGATATTTATTATAAAAAAGAATTTTTTGATAGTTTTAAGCGTAAGGACGTATGTAACTTAAATAAATAAATTATTGCTTAAATTCTTGAGTTTGAGTAATGAACACTTTATTGCACTTGAAATTACCATAAATAAAAGATCTTATATTTAAATAAAAACATATAGGTACACAGTAATAAAGCTATTTATATTGTTTAACTTTTCAATTACAATATCGTCACCTCCTCGGCAAACTTACTAATCTGCAGTTTGTGTGATTTTGACATTTCTAAGAAAAAGTAAACCTTATGTTTTATGACATAATGTAGAAAATTGTGATACTTCTCTAACTGTTATAAAAATTGAGTAGTACGAATCTACATTTTTTGTAGATACGCTCAAAGCAAACTTACGAAATTGATATAAATAAGTTGTTTCGCGCAGTCAAATATCCGATAAAAAATGTACCACGATCAACCTCACCATCAACCTACGAATCTGCCATATTCATGAATTTACTCGTAGCATACATCAACTAATGGATCTAGCAACTCACAGCAAAAATACTAAAGTCATATTCGTAAGTTTACATTGGGAGAATATCTAAGTTAATAATTTCGGACCGGTCTACGGTAGACTCGAACGAAATGCACATCAAATTGAAGAGCGTAAAAAATTAGTCGATCCGAGTCGACAACTTATAGGCGGAAAATTCGGATTATCGAGTAGTTTCAATATGAAAATGAATAAATTGCTAAAAAAATTGTAACGGCGCGGCGTTGCAAAGTAAACATGTCAATTAAGTATAAACATGTCTATGGTTCGGTCTTGGTACCGTGGACGGAAGAAATCGCTCCCCAGGGTATATAAATACTCCTTGATCGTAGCTTGGTACATATATGTATAGTGATCTGTGGTTCGGTCTAATTTCTTTGAATGAAAACTCTTTGCTCTTTGATTGAGAAATCATAATATGTATAATAATAGTAATAGTAGTATTTTATTGCACCCGTGCGAAGCCGGGGCGGGTCGCTAGTATTATTTAAAGGAGTCAGTAACCCATTGCAAACATACGAATGTGGCTTTTTTGTAAATTAACCAAACTTTTAATTTGATACTTTTCGTAACGTTTCGTACGTAACTTACGAAACTACCACTGACTACCGAAAATTTGCTGAAGTGTAACTTCTTACGATCATTCAATATGCATTTATTTCTGATACATGATATATATTTATAATCAAATCATTGTATTTAATAATAGTAGGGTTTAAATTAATAAATATATCGTAGGATTTCTTACATTAATCTCTTTACAAAAGTTATCGTCAATCTAATGTTTCAAAACGTTCCCCTGTAAACAGTAATTTTTTTGATTTCGTTGTTTACCATAAGGTGATAATATTATGACATTATGTAAGTTATGATTCTATTCCGGATATGTAAATATTATTTTTAAGAATAATATCAATAAAAAAAACTTTTTATTGACTGAGAAATTTTATTCAGAGACACGCATGGTTTCATTAGACATTTATTATGAAATAATAATCAGTGCTTAATACTATCTCTATACTCTAACTAATTATAATTTGAATAATTATAGCTTATTGCCAATGTGAACCGGTCAAATTGTCATGAAAAGTTGAAACGCTAATATCAATGTAGTTCGTAACATACAAATGTTTGCACATTATATAAAAACCATGTAATTTAAATAGTCACCTTAAAAATGTTTAAAGAAGAGTTGATGAACCGCAGAAATAAGAAAACCCATAAGAGCCATAGTGGCAATCGCAATCGATAAAGAGTCCTCAGGGTAATAAATAATATATGCAGCAATCAACGCCATGAGTGCCATAGTTACGGTTAGAGCACCCAAACATGCGTGCAATAGTTTCCATGTCAACACTTCGCTTCGCTGGCAGCATAAAAAGTTGACGAGTCCTCCTATGAGAGTCAATACTGTTAACAATAGAGCGAGGATTCCTGAAAAGAAAATATGTATTAATGTCACTAAAATAACTATGGTTATCGAACCAGTGTTGGTTTTCTTATCATAACAAAACCAATAAGTAAATAGTGAAATTGTAGGGAAAACCATCTATAATCACTTCTTTCCCAAAGAGATAATAATGGAATATTCAATTGCTACTCACCCATAACCGAATGCGCTGAATAAAAGTTAGTATCATCGTCAATCAATTTAATGACGCTGCCTACAATAGCAAGGGAAGAACCAACGGTCTGCAAACTTAGTTGAAGTATCCTTTTATGATTGTATTGGAGGCTTGAGGTGCATCCACCGAACGGGTTATAAACGAGCATTGCTTGACTCATCAATATGATGTACTGAAAAATAAAATGTTAGTTAATTATGCAGTTAGGTAGGTAAACTTCAATTTGAATATAAAGTATTGTAGTATCGTTTAAAAGCATAAAACTTTTGTAAAAAGTATTTATATTATAGAAAATAACAATTATGTAAAATAGCATAGAATTAAAACATGCTTACACACCCCTGAAACGTTTAAGAATATGTGAGTTGGATATGATGATGGGTATCCTATCACCCAGTTACCAATTGTAAACGAGTCTAGCATAGCAGTTGCGTAGTAAAATCCACTGAATGCCACGGCACCAAGCAGGAAATGCGTGACTCCATTTAACAACTTTAGGATAAGTGTAAGAGCTGGTGTTTCAGCCTGGACAGTGTGACTTCCGTACTCCATTCTGTGAGGATGTTGAGGGTTGTACGGACCAGATGGCGGTGGTGATGCAACCATTTTACGAAATACACCTGTGGTAAAATTTTATTGTCTGTTTATCTAACGTGTTTAGAAAACAAAAAACATCTACGTATGGTTTTCACTAAATTACATTCATAAAGTAGCATTTAAAAAAAAACTTAGTACCTTTGTAGGTATCGAAGAGACCAAAGGATATCGGAAACTGAATTGATAGAAGTGCCCAGAAATTATCCGTTCGATAAGCACTATCACTGATATAATAATGACTCATGGATATCAGCAAAGCATTTTTGATAACGGCATTTTACGTAGTTATGAAGGCAAGTAAAATAAAGCTAGAGCTATCAGTGGATTATGCATTGATAAAATACCTTTGATAATCAAAAGTAATTATATTTTGATAGAAGCTAGAACAAGAACAAAATAAAGGATTTGAAAATTTAAGTTCCTTTTGAGTAAAATAACAGGTGAGGACTAAAGAAAGGGTTCAGTTAAGTACTTGTTATTAGTAAAGCTAAACATTTTCAAGCTTTATAATAAATAGGTACGTAATAAAATTATTAGTTTTGTTTGTATAATACTTTACTTCAAATCATTAAAATAACGGTGAAAATAAATCTTAAATCTAAGTAAGGTCAGTAAGTACATACTCGTACTAACCTAAATCGGTGTCTCATAATATGTATCTGCTATGGACGTGAAGGCTCTGTCTGCCATTCATCCCAGCAGACATTGTCCGCAGCTAAGCGAGTCTGCCCCGAACAAGGGGGCTTAGCTACGCCATACTCACCACGCTTGGCAGACGGATTGGTGACCACAGTGGAAGTTTTCAAAATACACAGTAGGAAGCTGCTACCCTTTCGGTGTCTGCTATAAACCTATATTATATATTATTATATTTAGTACTAGCGGCCCGTCCCGGCTTCGCACACATTTAATAGCCTATGTTACTCAGGGATAATGTAGCATTCTATTGATAAAAGAACTTTTATAATCGGTCCAGTAGTTTTTGAGTTTATTCGTTACAAAGATAAAAATCTCTCCTCTTTATAATATTACTAGACGATCGCCTCGCGGTTTCACCCCATAGTTCCCGTGGGAATTCCGGGATAAAATATTTGTCTAAATATATGTCTATGTCACTCCCTGAAAAGTAAGCTTCCTAACAGTGAAAGAATTTTTCAAATCGGTCCAGTAGTTTCGGAGCCTATTCAATACAAACAAACAAACAACCAATCAATCAAATCTTTATAATATTAGTATATATAATATATACAATAATAATAACCACTACATTATTAACCACATTTTGGACTAGAATAAACAATGATAAAGTAATGGTTCTAAAATAGTACCAACTATAAATTTTTCTATGAAAACTAAGTTTGCACGCCTTTTTGCTGTTGTTGACCTTGTGTGGTTGGCAGGTAGAAAACACCATCGGCATTACGCGCACCATTTGTGTCCTTATTAAAATTGTGTGCAATAAAGGACATAATCAAATAACCAACCTACAGCAAATTTCGTAGCCGATTACCAGTCACAAGCCAAAATTCTAATGCTACGAATACCGTAAACAACCATGTCACAAGCAACAGCACGGCTACCGCATCGTCACTACCTGCCCAGAACTTGAACGACCTTCCTTCCAACCCTGCCGAGAGGCTGGCAGTGGATAGGAACAGGGTAAGGATACCAGTAAGGTAGTGGATGTACTTGATGCACTGCACGTATGAACGACTCAGCTTGTAAGCAAATCTGGCCGCTAATCCATTGACTATGCTGATAAGGCTGGTTAAGACTGCATAGAGACCTGAAAAAGTTTTACATAGTAATAATAATCATAATTTTATTCAAAAAATATCATAGGTAAAAAGGATAACAAAAGATTAATCATAACTAATTCTAAAGTTTATACATGTGCCTGAACTAGGTTAAACCTGTAGTATAATATCCTTGAATTTTAAAGAAATACAATGTAATATAATATCCTTTAGTAGGAGAAATAATTTTCCAAAGAAACTTTATCACCCTTTTTAACCCCATCGGGGGTAATTTTTGAATTTAGATGAGCCTGTGTTATCCGAGAACCTAAACTAGTAGTTTCGGAGATAGGTGGTAACAAACATTCACACAAACTTTCGCATTTATACGCGGATTCGCCTGCGTGGAAAAAATCCAAATTCCAGAAATTTATTGTACCTACCTAGGGGTAGTTTTGCAAAAAAAAATTACGTGATTCATTATGTGTGCCTAAATGTAATGTGTTTTCTAGTAAATAAACTATTGTATTGTATTCTACATGCATATGCATCTACAATCGCATTCATACTTACAGTCAAAACATTTTTGCGTGTGCATTATGTATTTTTAAAAGTACATTAAATTAAGACCTACTAATATAATAACCGCCCGATGTCCGTTTCAAATGACGATTTTTTTTTTGTTTCTGAGTATGCATACCTACTCTGCATCATGCCAGTATTGAATAAAAATAATTAAAAAATCGTCAAACTGCCAATTTTAAATTAAAAAACGTAAATATTATATGCTTGGGCGTTTATGACTTTGTTTGATTTGTCACTTTAAAAGTACGGTGGGCTTTTTCAATGATGATCAATAAAAATGCTCGGGCTTCAGGAGGTTATCTACTAGTTTATTTATACCGAGTTTTAAATGAATCGAACCAAGGAATAATAAAATTTGTCATTGAAACCTTACCACCCTTTTTAACCACCTCAGAGGTTAATTTTAGAAAATTAGCTTATTCTATGTGTTATTCTAACACCTAAACTATCTACATACCAAATTTCATCTAAATCGGTTCAGTAGTTACAGAGATACGTGGCAACGTGGTAACAAACATAGCATTTGTAATACATGTTAGTAGGAAGTAGGATTTAAACGTGAGTACCAACTTTGTAAGTGATACGACATCATATGTGTTACCGATATCAGTAGGTAGATAAAATAAATAATAATAAATAAAGAAATAATGCTGGACCTGTGTGGATTACACAACATCATCTAGCCCCAAGCTAAGCAGAGCTTGTGTTATGGGTACTAGATGACTGTTATACATAATATAATACATTACATAGATATATATTTTTTATTATACATTGAAACGACCAGAACACCAAGAACAAATATTTGTAGATCGTACAAACATTTGTCCCAAGGCGGGAATCGAACCCGCAACCTTCTAAATATTTTTTCTTTCTTTCTTTCTTTCTGCGCCGCAGGCGGACCTTCGCCCACCGCGCCACATCGGTCGTCAAGATGCTTCTGTCATTTACACTCTAGGACCGTAATCTGGGTTATGGTTTATGAGGATGAACCCAATTTACCTGACCACTGGTCAATACAGTACCAACACAGTTTTAAAATCATATATGTTACACAATTTAATCTTACCCAAACTTCCGTGAATAGTAACAAAATGGCTAGTTTTCTCAGAGACGATCGCCAAGCTCCCAAAAACGATAAGAACGAAGCCGATCAGTTGAAATGCGACATGTAAACAATTTCTATAAGGTCTACTCATGTGCATAGACCAACTGTTGTAACGGGACAAAACCAGCGTTCCTTGGTTCATGAAAAATTGGTACTGAAAGAAAAAGGAAAAACTTGAAATGTTTTGTATGCTCGATGGAAACTTTTTATTTTATTTTCTTATGTTTTTTTGGTCCCCGGGACCTATCTTAGAAATGATCTGTACACTTGTTGGTCGAGCTATAACAAATCTAGGCTTCTTATTCCCGTGCAGCGCGCCGAAAATCATTTTTGCTTCGCGGCGCTGGGGTGACCGCGGTAACGCGTCTTATGTAAATAGGGATTTCTCGGAATGTTTGTATAAAAATGACCCATGAGCTATGAGTTTATGGAATTGGGTTGAACTGGACTACCTAACGGGCTTATTAGAATTGCAATTTCGACTGTTTCATTTCGAAAAATAAAATTATACCTAATATAAAAGCTAGAAATTTATTAATTTGCTATTTTATTATTTTCATTGTTTTACTATAATGATTATGAGCTAAAAATAAAAACATTATTTGGCAACCTCTTTGTTAAATTCGGGCAGGCAAAATAGTGGATGTGGGCAAATCAGTTATTAACATGAAGAGCTTTAAATATTTTATTGCTATGCTTGCTATGACTTTTGCTAGACTCGACCAATATTTGGACGGACCATTAATACAGGAGTGTATAATAATATTGTATGGATTCTATAGTATGAAATAAATAAATAATAATAATTAATGGAAATTAGGCACCTGTACTGTTTTTACTTACACCCAAAACGCATAAAATAATATGCCAATGAAAACGAGTCACTTTCGAGTTGCAAGCATAGACGATGCACACGAATACTGTCAAACA
Source organism: Eupithecia subfuscata (assembly GCA_963564075.1). Classification (NCBI taxonomy): domain Eukaryota; kingdom Metazoa; phylum Arthropoda; class Insecta; order Lepidoptera; family Geometridae; genus Eupithecia; species Eupithecia subfuscata. The sequence goes on from OY751114.1 coordinate 7,583,524, forward strand.
CATTAGGATGTGGGTTATTAGATTGATTGACAACCGAACTGTTTTGTAGAAAGCACCATCTTGTGTTTCGGTATCAAGCTTAGTTAATGTCTGAGACATTGTGCCTATTCTGTATCTTGACCGCGAGTGACAGACAATAGGGATTGTCTGTAAACATTATAGGGTTTCAGACAGTCGCGCTCAAAATAGCCTTGCAACTTATCTTTGAACATCTCCGTCACAAATCTGTGATTATCTAATAACGATTTAATTAAAACTTTTAAAAACCATCATGGTTATTAACACTTAAGTCATTTACAACGATATTTATCATGATTTGAGTCATCGCAGCAAAAGACAAAAATGTGGGTTGTCTATGGTACGTCTGCAAAAAAAACTAACTCGCAGTGACTTCAGTTATTCCGTGATTATGGCGCATGAAACTATGTCCATGATCTTTAAGAGAGCTTCGAGCCAGAAAAATTTACAACAGGATATTTATTTTCCAGGAAAATAAATATCCTGTTGTAAATGACTTTATCGATTAAATTGTTTGCTTCGAAAGATCTAAGTACCTATGCATTCAATGAGCCTTTTCAGTGACTAAATTATGTTAAAGATTCTTTTTCATTTTTATTATTTCAAACAATACTAGGTAAAACAAACATAAACAATAAGAAATTCCTACTCTCATTATTATAGACAATAAATACTGTTTTTGAACATTAAAAAGGGACTATAGGTTTTTTTTTTCTTTTCCTTTCAGGATAGATTTCCATACTTACTAACAAATCAGTTTTCAAACTTCAGTATGTAAGGTATACCTTGATAGAATTATAGAGCAAAGCGTATTTGTTTTATTATGTATTTATTCAAATTTACAATACCAGTTCTTTTCATGACTGTATCGGCCTACACTTGCATTGTTTAGTCTCTTTGAAATCACTCGAATCAAGTTTACACAAGTGTATAATGATCCCAGATCTCCAGATAAGAAGATGTGGAATCAATCACGTAATGAAACAAAGGTTTAGATATTATCTGATCTAACAGACTGCCATTTAGGACTAGTTATTATACTAGTAGATAGATGATGCTGTGTGGATTGTCAAACATTATTAATTTTATTTTTATTTTGACGTCCTCTGTGGCGCAGTTGGCGATAGCCCGCCTGCGACGCAGGAGGTTGTGGGTTCGATTCCTGCCTCGGGACAAATGTATGTACGCTCAACAGATATTTGTTCAGGGTATTCTGGATGTTTAATATGTAAAAAAAATCGATCTAGATTCTAGATAGTGTATTATAATAACTGTAATAAGTATACCAGTCATCTAGTAGCCATAACAGAAGCTCTGCTTAGCTTGGGGCAGTTGGGGCTAGATGGTGTTGTGTGAATTGAACATTATTTATTATTATTATTTACTTATTTAGTAGATATATGCAAGTGCACACAGTTTGGGCTTTATGTAAGTACTTCAAATAAATAGGTACATATATAAAAGCTGGCGCGATTGCCTTTTGGTTTGTTACACATCTTACACACACACTTATCTACGCTGACGTCACAAATGCAGGCCTCCGGTATACGAAAAAACAAAAGATAATCGCGGCCAGTTTTAAAAAACTTATTATAATAGTATTTTAATATCTGTGGCTGGTATTTTTGTTCGTATAGAAAAAACTTCGACTAAATAAAGATCTTGCCTTATCCGCCAGTGTTTTGTTTTGGAAGAGAGTCGATAATCTACCAAAAACATAACCCCTTCGGCTTTTGTTTTTTTTTACAAATAAGGATTAAAGCTGAACGCTTACCTGTCCGCGCCGAAGTCATCGTATTTTACAAATCTTTTTATGAAATAGTAAGCAACCTCGCGCACCTATCCGCATTTTAGTAAAATCCTCTGGGTATTAAGTACAGATTCCATCAAAAACTGCGGTGCGTGCGATGCTTGCGCCGCGTTCGGCGCGGTCGTTGCGTTCGGGACGGATGACGGCATCCGTATTCATTCATTCCATCATCGGTTCGCATGCGCAGCGCACGAAGAAGTGTATACATGTCTGTGCAGCTGACTGTACCTACTTGCAAGTTTCTGCACATAACGATGAACAATTCGAATTTAATTGCAATAGTGCAACAATATGAAGAGTTGTACATCTGCCTAAACATGAACAGATCCATTAAAATATTTAAAAAAAATCGCTTATTATCTATCCTTTAGCAAGTCAGGAAATGACGTGTCTCTCCAAACTGTTATTAAGTTAATCTGAACCCATGCTGTTTTTGTTCTTTCATGTTCTTCTTCCTCTTTTATAAGGCAACTAGACGATCGCCTCGCGGTTTCACCCGCGTAGTTCCCGTTCCCGTGGGAATTCCGGGATAAAATATAGCCTATGTCACTCCCTGAAAAGTAAGCTTCCTAACGGTGAAAGAATTTTTCAAATCGGTCCAGTAGTTTCGGAGCCTATTCAATTCATACAAACAAACAAACAAACAAAAAATCAAACCTTTCCTCTTTATAATATTAGTATAGAAGTATAGATAGCAGGATCAAGTTCCATAAAGGCCTACGCAGACCGGGACGGCATGGCAAGGGATTTTGCCGTGAGTCAGAGCACACTGGCCGCTTAGATACCACGGCATTCCAGCACTTCCGCCACGTCATCCCGCCACGGGAGCCTGTGGCGTGCCGTGCGATAAAATCCCTTTCAATGCCACGGCATCATTTTTAAGCATAGCAATTTATGTCGTTTTTCTGTAACAGTACGGTTGAATGTCCATTAGTAAAAATATTTTTTACTAATGGACATTCAACCAGCCTACGCAGACCGGGACGGCATGGCAAGGGATTTTAATTGTTAAAATCCCTTGCCATGCCGTCCCGGTCTGCGTAGGCCTTAATCCTTTACAGTAATAATGTTAAGATTATTATTTTCGTTCTCGACTCTCGAGTTCCATAGAATACGTCAATTCAATTATTACTGCGATTCGGCGCTTTCGCTGCGTGCGGCGCGCTCGATGCTTGGGCCGCGTTCTTTGCTGGTGGTGCGCGGGGCCATGAGTAAATTCGATGACTGCACCGCGTGCGGCTACTGCGGCTCGGACGGATGCGCGGTCAATAGAGGTTTATTAGGCTACTTGCCAGAAAAATATTTTGAAATGGCCGAAGCATCTACATGGTATGGTATGGTCTACCTAAGTTATTCAATAAGTGCCTATCAAATCCCAGGATTCTATTATTTTTAACCAAATAGAAAAATAAAAATAAAACTGCATGTTTTGGTTTTTAAAGCTTATTAATTTTTGTACAATTGTTAAACGCATCATGTTAGATAAAATGGTTAAATTTAGCAAACCAATAAAATTGTGATGGTACTTATAAATTCCTAGGTGTATAAATACTTAACAGCCAGTAAGTAAATGCACTATACATATATTTACTATTTACATGGGAAGTAATCTTATATTTAGTACGAGTCAATTGCAGAATAAATAACTATGTGTAAAATATTGATATAAAGTGTTTTGTTTTAACTAGCACTTTGGCCAAAAAATAACAAAATAAATAGGATAGGTAAATTTTCTGCATTCAATAACTATTAAGTATTATTTAGGTAGATAAAAACGGAATTTACGAAACAGCATAGATACAAACAAAAAAGATAAAAATTAAGTTGCATATAGCACTGCCATTACGAAAACAATTGACTTGTCATAAAATTATAATATTTTACTCAATGTACATAGATACCATAAAATAGGTAAGGTAAGAACACTTGTCAAACTATAAACAAACTATTTCTAAAGTAATACTCACTAAATTACATACGCAAAGTAAATTATAACCTAACTAGGTACAATTAAACGGTAAGGAATACTATTTTGTTCTTATTCTATAGCATAGCCTATTTTAATATAAATGTTTAATGAATGGTATCAATAGATTATATTACGGGTTTTAAAAAACAAACAATCAGTATTTTAGAATTTGATAGTCTAGATCTAAATAAATTAAACAATAATATTAGTTTTATGTAAATAAAACCTTCGGAGAGTTGAGACAATTAATCGTTTTCTAACCTCTCAGAAGGTAAAAAGGGATTAAATGGAGCGTAAGGTCTATAAACTTGTGCAATTTAGCAAGTAAATTGATGTATCATTTTGTGCTTTTACAAAAAGGTTGCTGGCTTTTAGTAAAAGTCTACACACTCTTAATAATAGATGAAATCGATTCAGTATCATTTTAAATACTTAGTACCTAGCTACATACTACAAAGATTATAATAATATTTTGGTGCAATCTAAAATGACTTAAAATGTTATATTTTGCGAGAAAGTAAACAAAATAAACTACAGGCCACAGATCGACTCCATACTCGACTAAATAATCTGGAGATCACAAAATTATCTCTAATACTTACAAAACACCGATCAACCGATTATAGACCACGCACATACATAATCAAGATAAAAACTTTTGGTCCATGCCCACAACTTTCAAAGTGTTCAACTAGTTGACTATTCTGTGCATTTTGTTTGACAACTTATTCCTCAAAATACGTATTGATTGCGTTATAAGTCAATCGAACTATTGAATAGATTCTCGACTAAGCGTTAGGTGGAGGGTACTAATAATTACGAAACACAATAATGCTAGCTAATTAATAAAACCTGGATTCAGTTGAAGGATAAGATGTCTTACGTATCTCACTAAGTTTTTGTATCACATAGCCTGTCCAATCGTCTACCGCCCGTGGCAAGAGTGACAGCAATACTCCGCGTAGTACGGATAGTGGCAAAGACGAGCTTGAACGGCTAGCACGCAGTTGGTTAGTTTGTCTTTGCATGCGCCTGTAATAAAGAGAAATTCATGAAATTGCAATATATATCAAACCAACCCACAATACATATTCTGTTAGAACAAATATATAAAACTGAAAAATAGCGCAAAAAACATGACACTGAAATTGTGAATTGTAAGCGGGCAAAACCGCTGGCACATAGTTTGTCAACTTTTAAAGACAAAACTGGCGTGCCGCAGGGTGGGTGTGTTCAGTCCTATGTAATTATTCACTCATAATTTTTATATGAAAATCATATTTACCGTCTGCGTAGGTCCTTTCCAGTCTGTTTTGAATGTTATTGTTACTTTGGTGTCGCTGTACTCGCTGCTGAGTATCTGAAACTGAAAACATGTCCATTGAAGTATCAACTTTTTATTACCGTTTACTCTCTCGTCTTTTTCATACTAAAAATAATTGTAATTCATTTATATTTAATAATGATGCCTCGTATTCAATAGAAGGTTTCTTTAGACAAGCTTAGATACCTCGTTTTCAGCCTATTATAAAATTGAAAGTACTCTTTAAATTTAGATACTATTTAAGAAAAAAATCAACCCAAAGTATAACGTAGAGAAATCATAGTAACGTACCAGAGGGCACTGGAGCAAGAATTTGAGGCTTCGCCACGGGTCTGGTAGAACACCTAGCCGGTACACAAGACTTCTTGGCCGCGGGTCTCACGCCGGGACACTCGGCGTCTCTCGCAGCACCCGCCGCGCCTTCCACGCCCCCGCGAGCGCACCACACGGTGCGGGACTGGACGCCGGATTCGCAGGGACCTTGGCACTAAACATTGATACTAATTAACACATCGATCTTTTGGAGGGTTAGGGAGGTAAAAGCTAGATAGATTCTTTTATTTTCCATATCACATGATTGAGTAAATTTAAACTAGTAATTAGTATCTAAGTATACATTACATTTAATGATATCATCAGCTTATTTATTTAAGATATTCAGTGAAAGGCTCCCTCTAGCTGACCCGCATACGGTTCTTTTTCTGCGGGTTTTCAAAATGCAGCCAATGATAGGCGAAGAAATGAGCGAGATAATCACGGAATATCATACAGTATAATCAGTGACAATTATAAAATAATGACAAATCGAATTCAAATCGGATAGTAGTTCAGGCGTTTTTGTGCTGATAAGGTACATTCATAATTACATATATTACAAAAGCACTTCCTTTCAGCGATGTTGTCATAGGTAGAGTCAAATGTCTGTTAGAACGAACCTTCTTCTTTCATGTTGAAACAGATAAACTTCCGTTGAAGCAAAATGCTTTACTGAAACAACATACCTCACTCCAATCGCTTAGATACCAAGAAGGATTGCAGTTCCCTCCACAAGCTCGCTCGGACTCCGGTCGTGGCTTGCTGCATGATCCGTCTCTCAGTCTTCTGCCGTTGCCTCCGATGCAGATCACTCCTCTTACTTGGCGACCACCACAGCCAGCCGAGCAAGGAGACCAGTCCCCTGGGAGGAAATTGTTGTTTATATTTAATTCGTTTTTGTAATGTAGGATGACGATGTTTTTAGATTGGATGTTGCCGTCAAAATTAAAACCAAAAAATGTGTGTGGGAGACTGACGAAGTAAAATCTAAAATGAGTCATTGACAACATTTAGGTACCTATACAACTGGCCAGCATGGCAGAAATTCTGCAAGGAGGATCATCATCATCAAAACACAACAGCTAAAATCTCTTACCAGTAAACCACTGAGCATCACACTGTCTCCTGACCGAGCAGGTTTGTGTAATTATAGGCGCTCGTTCACTGGCGCAGCCAGTTGGGTCCGCACATCTAACACCTCGCGACTGAACCCCGCCTCCAACGCACCAACCTACACACTGAAAGAAAACCACAAAAGTTTGATCGAATTCAAAAAATGTTTCAAATTAAGACCGTCTTCACGAACGTGTTTGTGATGAGGAGCAGAACGTTCTAGCAGTGTCAAAAAATTACCACTAACCCCGTAGAATATACAATTATTTATCGAATTATTTATCGGGTACTTGTCGAATAATCATTACCCGATAAATAATCATTAATTATGTTAACAAATCGCGAAAGTTTTAGAAATGTTCGTCTGAACAATATCACCAGAAGAAGAGTAACGAAGCTTGAAGTTTCAAGGTAAGAGGATTAAGAGAATATTACTTTATGGCACTTACATTAGACCAATCGGTATACAACCATCCACCAGCAGCACTAAAGCTATACGCCGCTGGTGCAAGCGTGGGATGATACTCTTCAGTCACGTTCATCGCAAGCGTGATGATGGGACCGTCTCTGAAGTTCTCAATCCTGTCTCTTGGACGCACTTGACGTCTTGTGTCAAGGCGAGGCGCTTCAGGAGTGATAACTGTTCGGTCGCAGTTCGGGATATCGCAGGCTTCGCTGCTTGTTGGCATCGGTAGAGGACATTTTTGGTCGCTTATCTAGAGCCATAGAAACGGTTATAGACATGGTAAGAGAACAACAAAACCAGAAGTGACTACGTGAAGCAAGTATACCTTTGTAATGCCTCGTGCATGGTCTTGAACGCATCCTACGATTCGAGTTCTCTGCGCCGGTCCGCAGACAGGGCAAGGGCCCCAAGGTGCGGCTCTCCATCTCGGCTGGCACGGCACCCCGCCACAACGCCTCCGCCTCGACTGCGGAGGAATGGACCCAGAACAATGGATCGGAGACACCTCCCTATCCTTCACGCCTATCTTCCCAACAATTTCAACACACTTGAACTTGCCAATCTGCAGCCCCCCTCCACAACTCCTAGAGCAAGGCGTAAATGCTAATATCTTCCATGCAAATGTCCGATCACCGATCACATTGCTTTCAATCTGTGATTGACTTTCTAACTTGTTTGCATCTTGTTTCGCCAATGATCTAGCTCGCTCTAGATCCCTCAAGTGAGACTCAGAGCTGTGGTGTCGGTGGTGCCTAGGCATGTGGTGTGGTGGAGGATTGACCATCGGTATGTCGTTGCTTGTTTCTTCGGGCGCCATGTCGGTAAAGTATTCGTATTTTATGTTCGGGTTCGGTTGCGTGTAAAGGATCTACAAACAAAATTTGGTTTAGTTTTGTTAATACAGAGTCTAATAAATCATAAGTAGTTTTAATGAAAATTACCATAATATCGATAGAGTGGTGTATAGGTCCATGAGATAGAACTTTATCGAGTCCTGCGTCGCGCGTGTACAAAAACCTCGCTCCAGCCGCATCGTACGTGCCCGGTGCGCTCACAGCGAATTCTCCGTTCATGATGTAAGACCCATTGGTCACCTTCAACGCTAGAACAAAAATACCAAGATGAGCAACACTAAAAAGCGGTTAAATAACCACATCCAATAAATCGCTATCTCGAGCTAAATTGTAAGAGACTGCGTCATGCAAATAATTAACCATCAATTGCGCAGCCGGCTACCTCCATTTATCTCACAATTTGCGGCGTAGGCGCCCCTATTGAAGACTAGCGCCGGCAGACCGCATGTGCAATTCCGATTAATCGATTCGACATCGATCTTTGCACTAGCAAACACTTCATTTCTCGATTAAGACCTGTGCCTGTGACCTACTATTTGTAATTTAGACCACGTCTTCAATCAGAGATCGATATTGACATCATTATGTTTTTTAAATTCCATGTGTGGCAAACGCGTCCTTGTCGGTGTCCATAATTTCTCATTAGATTTCAGCGGCCTATTTAAATAAGTAGGTCAGTTTTTCTTTGTAATAATTGAGCTGCATCTAGACTGACGTACATGGAGCTAAGTGATTTACAGTCGACAGCATTGATTGGTAATCTGAGTGACCTCATGTTTTCAGCCTATTGGCCTCCATCAACGGGCTATTTAGATAATTGCTGGTTTACAGAAACTCAAGTGTACAACAGGTACATTTTCAATTATACAGTAACACTTGTTTTTAGGCTAAGCTGATACATTCAGTTTATGGTCCAGTCTAGCACTAGAGTACACGCGCGGCCTACTATAGTAGACCAGGGTAACTTTTTTTGCAATAACTTTTTAACTAAGCGCGCTAGAAACTAGTGATTCCAGGTAATCCTCGTCTGATATATTTGTCACAACCTCAGTACCCCGTGCGACCTCAGCGTGTACGCATGCACAAGCAATTTGGCGCCAAAAGTGCGGGCCTACTAAAGTAGTCCGCGCGTGTATTGGTGTACCAAATTCAGGTATGTAACTTTTGATGTATTATTGATTTATAACGCTATTACAATGTTCTTTTGTGAAAAAATATATATTTTTATGTATGTATGGGTGATTCTCTGTAAAGACGTCTTAAATCTGTACAAAATTGTCCGAACAAATTATTTTTGATTTTATTAGAAAAAAAATTAACAAGGGCTACAAAACTATCAGCTTAATCATAATAAATGAACGGCCGATTGAATTTTTGCTTTTTCGATATTTGTGTATATTTTGCCTTATAACATGACAGGGGGACTGTTTGCCAGGGGACTGTTTTTTTTTATCAAATTGTGAAAAATCAAGCAAACTATTTCAATGCATTAAACTTTTCAAGTTCTCAATGAATGTTTACATTAATTAGAATAATATTAAGACTTATGGATCCAATTTTATAAATAAATTATAAATAAAAATAGTTGCCAGAGGACTGAGTTTCTCGTGGCCCAGACACATATTTCCAGCACAAACGGTGCATTGGCACTAAACAAAATGGCGATAAAGCGCTAACAGCCCTATGGTTATTAACTCAAGGCTAGTTAGGTCCTTATAAACCTTACAAAAGGTAAAATAACATGCTGGATTTTTTTATTTTTGGCTTTGAACTTCTGGCAGGGGACTGTTCTTAAAATGCCTGGGACAAACTTTGGTTTAATGGATTTAATGAAACAAATTAATTTTCGGTACTTTTTATTGAATAAGATTGTTAGTTAAATAATTAAGTTTATAAACATTAGGGACCAAATTATATATGATGGACGAATAACTTAAAATTTAATCTTGAAGTTTTAATTTTGGGAATGGGACAGCCCAGGGGACTGTTATTTCGATGGTTTACGAATGTATAGCAAAAAAACCAAAACTTATTTCATTTTAGTTTTCAATGGTCCAAATAGAAATGTTTTTTTACTTTCGTAATCAATTTGTTTTAGTAACAAAATAACAATTTTTCTTACAAAAAAATGCCTGGGACAGCAAAAAACATCCTTACAGAGAATCACCCGTATATCAAATTATTATTAATTATTTATTAGTGACAAATTTTAAAATGTATTTATTTTTTCCTAATATTGTACTTTTTTACACATTTTCGTCATGGATGATCTACAAGTAGAAAGGTGGCTGCAAGAGGTAGAAACTGAAGATGAAGAAGTGATTGAGAGTGAAGATGATGAAGTTCAGCCAGAGCCAGATTTACAGGCCCTAGTCCGCGAGTCAGAACGTGAAAATGAAGAGGAAAGATTGAGCGAATCAGACGAAACATCAAGTTCAGAAGACGCGCCACTCTCGGAACTTGCAACCAGAAGACACGGTGCAGTCTATAAATCTACGAACGGAACTATTTGGCAAAAAGATGTTCCACCAGCCATGCGATCTCGACCCCAAAATATTAGGATAAGACCACCAGGCCCAAAAGGAGATGCAGCTAGGAATGCTAAGGATCCGTTATCCTGTTTTGAACTGTTCTTCACGCAAGATATCTTGGACATCCTGGTAAAGTGCACTAATATATACATAGAAGAAAAATAAAAGACGATTACCAAAGAAACAGAGATGCGAAAACCGAAAAAGATAGGACGAGTTGGTCGATGTGCACTCTGCTCGAGAGCCCGAAATCGGTCGACAAAAAAGTGGTGCAAGACTTGCATTATATGGATTTGTCCCGATCACCAAGCAGTAGTGTGTCCTGAATGCCACGAAAATAAAGAAATTTGTAACTAAGTTTAGTTTTATGTTAGAAAAAAACATGTTGATCTCAGAAGTGCCATTTTTGTTCCTTTTTCTTAGATATTTACAAAATTGTTGATTGTTCAGTATTCATAATAATTTATCTAAAATGTACGGTTGTAAAACTAAGTAAAATAAATAACTTTTCCATTCCATTTCTTGTTTTAATCAGAAAGTTAGGAATATACAATATATTGACATTTTAAAATGGCCTAATATAGTAGGCCACGCGTGTACTCATGTAAAAAGAAGGGGCGCGTGTACTGTAGTGCTAGTCCACCCAAGAAGTCGATAAAATCAGAATAAGAAAATAATATAAAGTGTAACTGGATGAAGCCAGAAAGGTCACACATCACATCAGACAGCGGAACGAAAAAAATCATACCGATATAGTTTTCACTAGAAACAATCTCGGACACGTTGAGTCGGCAGGCACCCCGAGGCACGGTGGTCACGTAGGAGTAGCCCAGGGGAAGTCGTGGTCGCGAAAACAGTCCCGATACCAGTCGGCGACCACAGCGCAGGTCGCGAGACTCGGTCGATGCTAGGACTCCTTCTCTCCCTACCACCTGCAGAAGAGAAAATAGTTTTGATTTGTATGATTGATTGAATTAGAATCACATCACATTATAAGTATAAATAAATAAATAATGCAGGACCATTCACACAGCATTATCTAGCACCAAGCTAAGCACAGCTTGTGCTAGGGGTACTAAATAACTGATATACATAATACAACACACTACATATGTAGATAGATATTGATCTGGAGAAAACATCCAGATCACCCTGAACAAATATCTGCAGATCGTACAAACATTTGTCCCGAGGCGGGAATCGAACCCGCAACCTCCAGTGTCGCAGGCGGACCTTTGCCCGCTGCGCCACTGAGGTCGTCGGAGTATGTTTAGATGGAAGATGGATGAATGTATGTTTGTTACTTCTTCACGCCAAAAGTACTGACTCTCGACTTTTTTATAACCTAGCCAAATCTTTCGACTGATTCTAACTGGATCTATGTGAATTTAGCAGTGTTTAGCGAAAACTTTACCATATTATTTATGTGGTTTCCTTAATCCCTCAAACCAAAGATTTGCTATGACTAACCTGACCAAATAAGTCATAAATAGATAATTTGTGTTGAAATGTCTAAAAGCTTTGCTCTATTAACGCCGCCTATGAATAGACTTGATATCTATTTCAGTTTTCCTTGTAACAAATTCTAATAACATTTTAATTGAACCAAAAAGAGCGTATCGCAAGTGGTAATAAAGTGCGCATTAGTCACGCGAATAAAGTGATGATTTGCGTTTTTGTATTAAGTTGTCGGCTTTTATGCTCCGACGGCGACAACCGGGTCATTAGATATCATTGCACCCGCTTCCCCAGTGTTCAGAGTCCTTAGGACAGTCAGCTGCGAAAATATGTATATACTGTCAAGTTTTCAATTTGACTAAATAGTAAGTGTCCGTAGTAGTTGTGATATAAAATACTTCGTTTCTTTTCATACAATTGGCGCCTATAATAATAATAATAATAATAATGCTGGACAATTCACACAGCATTATCTAGCCCCATGGTAAGCAGAGCTTGTGTTATGGGTACTAGATAACTGATATACATAATAATATACGAGTACATAGATAGATATTTTTTATTATACTTACATAGAAAACGACCAGAACACCCTGAACAAATATCTGCAGATCGTACAAATATTTGTCCCGAGGCGGGAATCGAACCCGCAACCTCCTGCGTCGCAGGCGGACCTTCGCCCACCGCGCCACAGAGGTCGTCAAGGGAGCCTCTACCGGATAGAGACGAACTACTTGTCGTAGTTTGACAGCGATTGAATAGTTTCATGCTACTAAAATGTTTGTTTCATAAGAACTTGATTTTAGTTTTCGAAAGAGAATTTTAAATGAAAATTTTAGTATTGACAGTAAGACAGTACAAGCCAGGTAGCTCTAAGGATTTGATTTCTTTTTGTACGTGGAAGCGAGAAAGAAGTTGAAGTCTATCGAGTACCCGAAAACTTTTTTCGTAATTAAACTGTAACTTACTGAGCGTACAGTTTGTTAATTCAATACTGCCTCTTTTTAACCTCCGGCGCAAAAAGAGAGGGGTGTTATAAGTTTAACGTGTCTGTCTGTGTATTTGTGTATCTGTCTGTATTATCGTAGCTCCCAAACGGATTAACCGATTTTCGTTTAGTTTTTTTTTGTGTCATAGATAATTTTATCCCGAGTGTTCTTAGCCATCTTTCATGAAAATCTGTTCAGCCAATAAACGTTGGAGGGTTATGAAAATTGTAATTTTGTCTTGTTATCTGAGTCACCAGTTTCAGGAGAGTTCTTTTATTAACATTAGTTTTCGTTTCAGGCATGAAAACCTAGAGGTTTACTTTCTTTGATGGTATTTAGATGACATCATTAGTGCTAATGGGACCCTCTTTCTCGAGTTACCTTCTCGTTATTATAGTGACAAGCTTATTATTTTTTATTAATATGGGTACTTATTTTGCACCATGATTCATTAAAAGACCGGTAGCTGTCAAATTATTGTATCGAAGTTCTTATTTCCATATAAGCAAAATTGTGTCAGTTCTGGTCTTAAAACTGATATTTCCTCAAGGTTCTATAACTGCTAGCGAAATAAGACCAGTGATCTCTTCATAGAAAGCGTAATCCCACCTGCTGCAAGATTAATACCAATTTAATGCACTCACCGAACAAGCGTGCCATAATCGTGTTAGAGCAGGCGATTGCTTGTGACTCCACCCATATCGAATTGGACTTTTCTCTGGAGTCATGTAGACGATCAACCAAGTTTATGTCAGTGTTTTTTCAATGATTTCTTTACTTTTCAAAATGATTGGCACCTGCTATAATTTAGGGCTAGTGTCGACAGGCTGGTATCGGACTGACCGCGTCAGACGGATTTTTTGAGCGGAATGCAGGGTTATGGGTTTACTCTACAGTCAACCCACCACCCAGCATTACTGCGGTTACCTGCAGCAACCAGATTGCCGACTGTAACCGCCATAAGCAAACGAATTTTCAACTGATCGGCTTTCTGAATGACGTCATCTGCCTTTATACGGATCGCTGGCACTGCCAACAGTCCAATACATCCGCTCCGTGCGGTGCGGATCAGTGAACGAATTGTATGACAAACCCTACATATGATACTGAAATCTGTTTGATGCGGTCAGTGCGTAACGTCCGATGCCGGTCTTTTTGACGCTGTCTTTGACAATCTCTCTTTAGACTAACCCGTTTTTTGAGTATCGGTGTTTTATTTACAACCTATCAAAAATAAGGAGGAGCTTCTCAATTCGGCTGTATCTTTTTATGTAAGTCGATGGTTAACCGACTTTGCCGATGCTTTAAAAAACAATGCAGCATTCAAGTAGGTTGTTTAAAAAGTTTCTAATTACGTATTGTATGACCCTAGGTCCGTGGGGTACCAAGGTCGAAGCGACGCGTGACCCGAGAGCTGGTGAGTATCTGGCACAGCGCATCAGCATTGCCATACAGCGTGGCAATGCAGCCAGCGTCTTGGGGACGCTTCCTACTGGTATTGATATGGATCAGTTGAGCTACCTGTAGATTGTTTGCAACAGTCTGCAGTTAGCACAATTGTTTCAATTGTAAATACTAGCATAATTTTCTTTGTGAATAAAGGCATAAGCCGAAAAAAAAATTATCCGCCAAATAACCGCTGAATTATTTCATGCTGGTCTAAATGAGTGAACATTTTTAAATGAGTAGGGTTTTCTCCATCTCCCTTGGCGCCGCCCCGCTCTCACAGTAGCGCCATGAAAGTGCACATTATGAGCCACTAATGCTGCAAACCCATAACTGTCACATTAATTATTTCGTAAGCGATGGTGGGTATTTATTATACAGAGCCATATGCAAAGTGAGAGATAAGAAATGTATTAAATGAAGATTGCGGAATGTTGAGAAAAATTGAGTCGTTAACTTAAACTCATTCTAACAATTTTTTATTCGCTATTGATTTAGGATAATTTGATGGGTTTGAAAAATTTAAAATTGACTTCGAATTCCGGCTGGATTGGAGTGTTGATTATTTTTTTGCTTAGATCTCAAATTTAGTGCGGACTGGCTTATACTAGAGGCGTTACTAAGGTTTGAAAATATTTAGTCTCAAAAAAGACACTGTCACTGAGAATAGTAATATAACTTAGTGTAAACAATTTATAAAAATAAAAGTTGTTGTTCGGTCTGTAGGTAGTAATTACAGTTTTGCATAATTGAAAAGCTAAATACAAAAAGGTAAAAGGTAGATACACATTACTTTTTACGACTGATTCACTAACTAGCACCATGTTTCTTGTCCCAACTGGTGTGAGCTGACGAATACACGGGAGAAACACTAATCACTCGGGAATAAAATTATTATTGGACCACCTTGGGACGGAAAAATCGACGAACATCCATAAAAAAACCATACCAATCACAGAACCTCCTCCTGTTTTCAAAGTCGGTTAAAAATACCGAAACGTATGTGGCAAAACACAAAAGAAACGAAAAACGTAATAGGGTTTCAGAAAAGATTTTCGTACCAGACGATTGGAATACGAGACGCTAAGCTTTTAAGTTACATAAGTCTTCATCAGACAGTAAAATATCAAGTTACTGATATTTTGGGCACTTGATATCGCAAGGAGTAAACTGCTATAATTCGGTAATGGTACACCATTCATCTGAGAGATAGCTTTGTTAATTGCATTATGAATCACCCTAAAGGGCAATGATTCAATCGCCCTTTTGTGCTAATGACGTCGTAATACCTTTTACTTGCTTGAAAGAATGCGATGATGAAAGTGTAGGGTGGGTTTTGCTAAGAAAGCAGATAGGGGCGGTTCTAATTGTAATTTACGGTGGTGTTCTCTTTGGAATATAACTAGTTATGTAAGAGGGGGGTAAACGTGTTCTTGAGTGGAGACCGCGACTCGGCAAACGTAGTAGAGGACGCCCTCCAGCCAGGTGGGATGACGATCTGCGAAAGACTGCTGGCAGATGCTGGATGCGCCAAGCTGAAAACAGGGCGCTATGGCGCTCATAGGGGAGGCCTATGTCCAGCTGTGGTCTAATATAGGCTGATGATGATGTAAGATGCTGATGATTATGTACTCGTAGTATATTTTGAGCGTAGTACCATATTAAAAGTATTTTTATATAACCTTCATGAGCACACAGATCCCCTAGTACTATCCAATCCAATCCATCCACGGTAGTCTGGTAGAGATCGCTCTTGAGCGCTAAGACCGCCACTTGTCACTTAGATTTTAAGCTGTTTTGTAGTATTGTTTCTATCTATAAGTGTGCACACAGATCCCCTAGTACTATCCAATCCAATCCATCCACGGTAGTCTGGTAGAGATCGCTCTTGAGCGATAAGACCGCCACTTGTCACTTAGATTTTAAGCTGTTTTGTAGTATTGTTTCTATCTATAAATGTGCAATAAAAAATTCTATCTATCTATCTATCTAAGAGGATGAAGATATACCTAGGTAACTACTATTGGTAATAATGAGGTACCCACAATCTTAATCCGGGTACCTACTGTTATACAGCGAGCGTTTGTGCAGTCAGTACGGGGTAAGAAGCCGCTCGCAACGAGCCACGAGACGGATACAATACAATACAATACACTTTATTGCACACCAAGAAAATACAAAAATAAAAATACAGGAAAACAGAGATACAGAGTTGCACAATGGCCGGCCTCTTATCGCTAAGAACGATCACTTCCAGACAACCTTGGGATGGACACGAAGCAGTTGTACGGGTAAAGACGGTGGCGTATTACTTAATATACAATACATACTTATAATACATGATATAAAATATACTAATAATAATACAATAAAATAAAAATACATACCAAGTTAATAAAATAATAAAAAAGATGCAAATTAAAACAACTAACAATTTGTGACTGAATAGAGATAGTGTTTATAGACCATACTAGCTTCTGCCCGCGGCTTCGCACTATAATAAGTAGCCTATTTTCTAAGTCAGACTTTGCTCTAAACATACGCCAAATTTCATCGTGATCTGTTTAGTATTTTTGAAGATCCCAGGTAACAACAATTCAAATTTCACAAACTTTCGGCTTTATGATATGAGTAGGAAGTAGGATAGTAGGATTCTTGAATACACTTTGCATGTCTTATAGTAGTAGGTAGAGCATTCCACAGTTTTGTGGCACGTGCGGTGAAGGAAGAGCTGTAGGCGCGGCAGGAGCGGGTTGTCAGTGAAAGGGTTTCGGTGGAACCAAGTGAACGGGAATAGGTTTGGTGGACGTACTCAAATCGTTCCTTAAGGTAATGCGGAGTATTAGGGATGAAAAGGATGGAGTATAAGAGCGAGAGAGTGTGCGTCCCGGCGAAGGCGGATTGGCAACCATTTAACCTGATAAGGATTGTTCTCAAAACCTAAGTGATCTGTCAAAGCTAACGGCGAGGAAGGGGCTAGATATTATTTATAAAGCACTAAATAAAATATCTAGATCTCTAGAATTACTAGGTCTTTTTTCATGTTTTTTTCTGATTTAGAATGTAGAAAATAAATAGGTTATCGAAATGTGTAAATAACATTTGTCATGATAACACTTTTGTACTCACATTTCATCGAAAACATTATTTCGATTTCCGTTTGTCTCGATTTTATTTCGTAGATATTTACATAAATTCTTTGCATAATACAAATTTTACACACATAAACTTCGAGTAAATATAAATACAGCAGTTAGCCTCAATTTTTCTTGAATTTCTTGATAATTTCCGTATTTATTAGAAAACTAGACGATCGCCTCGCGGTTTCACCCGCGTAGTTTCCGTTCCCGTGGGAATTCCGGGATAAAATATAGCCTATGTTCCTCCCTGAAAAGTAAGCTTCCTAACGGTGAAAGAATTTTTAAAATCAGTCCAGTAGTTTCGGAGCCTATTCAATACAAACAAACAAACAATCAAATCTTTATTTACAATACTAGTATAGATATAGTTAAACAAACTCGAACACAATCGCACCACACCATGAAAACTGCGTCAGAAAAAAACAAATTTCTGCGGCCGGCTGCCGGCTCCATCGACGCAAATGTCGCCGGCTGCCGGCAGCCGGTTGATCCCGTACAGGTGCTTATTGCGGTACGGATTTTTGACGTTTCATACTCACTACGAATGGTACATCCAGTAGCCGGCTTTATCCTAATCCTAACGTTACAAATAAAATAACAGAATAGATGATTTTACCGACGCAATATATGCGAAAAAAATGAATAAATAAAGTCACAAAATGTGGAGATCAACATGAAATGTCGATAAATGTATCGATAAATCTCTAGTATTACCATCAAAAGATAACAATTCTAAGATGACTCAACTAGAGCAAAAAGCCGTTTGGTCATAAAAGTCTGTATTTCTACGCCTCTGACCTTTATTAATTTATAGGTATTCAACATTCAAGCCCATTGTAGTAAGACGATTGTGGGGCCTCTATATTTTAATGAATCGAAAATGTTTCTACTAGACCCGTTTGCCTATAAGTGGACACTTGTAGGACAGAAGCCAGCGCTCTAAAAATATCGCCTCGTTCATTGTCACATGATATTAATAACTTTGTGAAAATCGTCGTGGATCAGACTTGTCGTAGTCTTGTAATACCTAGTTGTAGAAATATTTTATGAATAAAAATTCTAAGTAGACTTTTCGATCAAAATTGTCGTATTATAATACATTTTTTTTTAATATTACACGAATAAAAATTAGAAGTAGACTTTTTTCGTAATCTTTTTCTGTAGGTACTTTTACTTCTGACTGTGCAAAAGAAAATGAAAAACAAAGATTGTATAAAAACTAACAAGCCTCTATCAAAAGTGAATCTACAAATAATTATCTAGAGATAATGTTCAAAAAAACATTAGAATAAACAATACTTACTATAACAAATAAACGAGCAGCAGTTCAACTGCTCAGCAAAGGCTAAAGCCTGAGGCTCCTTGGCCACTCCTCCCTACGAACCTCACAAATTTTCAAAATGATAAGGTATAAAATCTATCACATTGTCTCCTCGTCTATTCCTTTGTCCAGCCGTCCAGTTCTAGTAGTTAAATGAACATTACGATGTAGGCTAAGAGCGTTACAAAAAGCTACCACGTGTTCAATTAAAATTCCTGGACGCCTATTTGACACATTACTTGAATTTGTTCACACGTTATGTTTGATTTTTTTTCTCCTCAATCGAATGAAGGTATTCTAGATTTGTCATGGTTTTTACTAAATACATTTATTTAGCACATAGAAAATTACATTAGCAGAATAAAACAATAACAACTAGTATATACACGTATGTATATCTATTTCTTAAAAATTTAGTGCCCAGAATGCTAGCAGCATTGCCACGTTGAATGGCAATGCTAATTCGTTGACCGAAATAGAAGCCAACATTCTGATCACCTGTGGACTCTATAAAAAGTTTGGTGAGATCTTTATAATATGGTTTTTACTTATCTTCTTTCTTAGAATCTTCAAATCTGTTTAATTGTTTTAAGAAATTGAATGTGAATGTGAATACCTACCAAGAAACTCTAGGTTTTGTGGTAATTACAAAACTTAATTGAACCTGTAATAAATATATCAGTAAAGAATAAAAAAAATGTATTGATGGTGCTACAGATAAATATTATATTCTATTGGATACTTTGTTTTAAGTAAAAGTTAGTGAAAGCCAAAACTAAGAAAATTATAAAATTTCTATTATTTTGTTAGGTCCTTATAAAAATTTCTATAATTTTTTATTCATAAATTCTATTATTTTCTTTAATTTTTTATTCTACTATTTTTTAAATTTCTATTATATTGGTAGCTATTCATTTCGACCATCAATTTTCGTCTATGTTTATCTAGGAAAATAACAATTTACTTTTTTGACCTTCTTATTAAAACGAGTAATGCCTATTATAATTATAAACATATTTAGTGGTTTTGATTTATAACCATCCTACTAATATTATAATTGCGAAAGTTTGTGTGAATGTTTGTTACCTCGTGAGTATCTGCGTAACTACTAAACCGATTAAGAAAAAAATTGGTATGTAGATGTTGATAGTTGAGGTGAGAGTTAGACATAATTAGACATAGTTACACATAAGTAAATCTATTTTCCAAAAAAATACTTTTAGAAGTATTTTTTTGGAAAATAGATTTACTAATTAAGGAATAAATATAATATAATTAGGGGGTGGTAAAATTTTTATTCCTTTGTTTGATTCACTAAAAACTCGGTATAAATAAATTATAAAGTAAATAATAAATAAGCTATTTTTTATTTTTACAAATAAAAACTACCCCTTCTGGGTGTGTATTGCACACAATTTCTGAAATTTGTATGATTTCCAGCTAGTCAATACCAATTATCAAAGCCAAGTAAATTTGACGAATGATGTAATTCGTTATCTTGTCGTATAAGGACAGATCAATTTAATTATTTGCGTGACCCCACATTTAATGCGCATGATTGCATCGATTTGGCAGGCGGCTTGTTTATTCAATAACGAATCTGCTATCTAATCAACGAGAGTCAAGGGAAGACATGTGTCTAGATGATAAAGATAAATCAATTAGAGACATACATACCTACAAACATCATTTTAATAAAAAAAAAATTAAATAGAAAAACATTGTACAAAGGTAGTGAAGAAATAGTAAGTCTATCTTTTTTTACTATAAAAACTTTCGTAGTTTGACGAATTCATTATGAATGTAAGCGGGTTAACTACGAACCTATTTTGTTGATATAAACGTTGGTGTTCTTCCAACACAAAATAGGTTCGTAGTTAACCCGCTTACATTCATAATGAGTAAGTCTATCTTGTTCATACAAAATACTTCAGTTAAATTATAGAAAAGAAAAGTCGGGATTCGGGATAAAAGAAACGTAAACTACCACTCACGTAGATTAAAGATAGGTAGGTGCTGTAAAAGATTAGATCTTCTCTAGTAGAAACATCGTTGTCAGTGTTAAGCCAAGAGAAGATGGCTCACTGATTAATGCATTAGAGATGTCAGATTTTGAGCCAAGCGACTTAGTTCTTAATTCGTCAAACTCCAACCTGAATTTCGTCTGTTCAGTAGAATTAAGTATATAAATATTCTCGCTAAACTGCACAAATGAACTCGACGAAGGGTCCTGTTTGGATGTTATTGTTTTTGACACTAGCTGCCACATACTAAAGTGGTACCTTGTCTTTGTTCTTCTATTCAATAAAAATGATATCGACCATCAATTTCAGCTTTGAATGTCACAACAATCAGTTTTCTAGATTCAGAAGATGTCACTTTATTGCCATCAATTGTTTGTCGTTTATGGATAGCGTGGACAAGGTCGAAACGTTTAGGTGCAAGTGTGCAGTTGATCTGGGGAAATAGGTCAATTTATTTTCTGTCTAGGTATAGCCATGATGGGATACAACAAAAGAAATAACACTGCTTTTGTACACAGAGTTTGACAATAAATGAAGAGAAAACCTAAACACCAATTCACCTGCAACATATTTTGCAGAAAACAGAAAATTTAATGCATGAATGCAATATCATGCTTAAACTATTAAATAATTAGTGCGGTGCACGGTCCCGCCAGCCGCAAGTTTGCTCTCCGTTATCATACGTGATGAGCCTGCGCTACTGCCTTCACAACCTATTATAAATTCATTATTTCACTCCAAGTCTCGCTAACTAGAATCATAAATTCCAAGAGCTAATTTTGCAGCATTTCAAAGCTCATTGAATCTTCACAAACTAAGCCCCAAAGGACGGATGGTTTGCATCCATCTATCTTAATTCGTTCCGAGCGCCTGGTTGATTTCATCCCGGACGACTTTATGCGCTCCAATATCCTTCAATCCTGATGTAATGCTTTAACTCAAGGATAAATTGTCCAGACGTAATCGATGGTGGATGAAACAACAATAGCATTCCTGGTGATTATGACGCGTTCGCGGTTTATGAAGCCGAATATTCAGGTCGAATGAGCAACGGAATCAGATAATTCTAATAAGCCATTCAGATAGATGACTCTAGAAACAAAGGTGGCTAGGGAGTGCGACGAAGCGACTATGCAAACACCCATCTGCAGCGCACGATCGCAACTGGGTCGCGAACGTTTATCGCGCTACATAATAGTTCATATTCAATTCGAATAAATACCGCCGTCGGCAGAACAAACACTCATACCGCAAATAGTATGCATAACATTATTCAAATTTTGTTACAGGTGTACTCAGTGACTTTAAGCTGGTTGGTGTAATAAGAGAAACGAAAAAAAAATTGGTTGCCTGTAAAGTCGGTATACGGGCGAAAGTTTTACGTGACAACGACTTTGAGTTCCTTTCACTTTTTATGTCTGTCTCTCTCGCTCTTAGGCGGGCTAACCATGCCCGAGTGGAAGGGACGCGTGCCTCTCACTCGCTCTCATTGTGAGCGCATAACGTGAGCGGAGCGTAACGCAGTTTCTTGAAGTGTCACCCGGCAAACCAATTTATAAGACGTTGTCACGTCAAAAACTCGTGACTACGCGATTTGGGAGTTTGCGTTGGGTACGTGATATCCGTTTGTCAAATCTAAACAAATCTCGCGGTCATTAGCCGGCGCCAACATTCCTCTACCTCAATGTGAGAATTCGTTTAGTCAAACAGATGCTCGGTTTGCTCAGGCATTCGCGAAAACAGCGCTGACCAATGTGCCATAACGTAGTTGGAATTTTTGCGTTCGTTTCCTGGTCGTAAAATTGAGCAAACGGTTTCAATGTCAGAGTTTATGAGTCTCAAATGAAATTGTCCGTTAAATCTCCTAGGAATTTGAGGAATGCCTTTAATCTTGTTAGTTTACTTTTTGCGGTAACACACGGAATCATCATTCCTTTTAACACTTTCCTCTTCAAATCATTTCAAAATTTACACGTAAATAATGAACCATAAAACTTATGCTGAGATAATACCAAGTGACATTGATGAATACAGTAAATAAAAACCAAGAGATAGCAGATGGCTGAAAAAACCGTTTGTCTAACGAATGCATTGATTCATTAGAGTTTTTGCAAGTCTTGAAGTGTGTAATAAATAAAAATTGAGCGTCTAGACTCCGCTGCAATTTGTAATAATTCATGCCTGTGGAATGAATTGCCTTTGGCAATGCCCAATCAAAGTAATCCAAACCCACAAACAACGTAATAAATAAATATTTGGTTATTATTTAAAACATAATTAAGTCTTCGAAACGAATCTGGAATTTTACGATCAAAATTATGATCTACATTGCCACAGAACTTTAAGTTTAGTAATGTAACATTTTTGTATAAATAAAAATTATCTTGCTTTTACTTACCTACGCTTACCAAAATGGGGCAAAAGGGGATAACCAAAACACTTACCAGACAAGCCAGGGCCAAAAGCAGCATCACTTTATCATTCACCATTTTGAAGTCTTTGTTTCACCAGAGACCAAAAATTTTCACTATAACAGTTTTATCTCTTCTTACACTAGACAAACACCTTTGTCAGTAAAGAATGTTCGATCAGAAACAGTTCATCTGATTATAACTTTGAATAATCTCGTTATTTTCGAAAGTCCGCAAAATTGTTACACTGTGAATACAAAGATATTTAATAACTTATTATATTTGAAACATTTTGGGGCACGTAAAATATGTTCGAATGATTTCAACTCCATGAACACTATCACTTTATTATGATAATATCTTCTTTGATAAGCAGTCTTTATGGTTTGTTATTGCCAGGTGATAACCTACATACCTCTACTGTTTGTATAGTAATTGTAGAAAACAGCTGTCAAAACTTAAATAAATTGATTAAATGTAGGTCTTTTAACCGATTTGGACTCAGTTACCTGCGTAATCATTTTCATATTCTTTGTTTCATACCGTACACTCGTACAGTCAACGCCAAATATATTACATAATTATATTTATTGTGATGTAGAGAGTAGACGCCGCGGCGGCGGTGGCCATAAGGGCAAATTTAGAGCTTATTAACTAAAGAATCTCCAACCAATCGGATTGGTTTATACTTAATAGGTATATAATGTAAATATACAAGTATTATTATATTATTTAGCCTATTTTGATATATTTAAAATAAATAGATCCTCACATTGCATATGTCGGCATCGAAAACTATCGGAATATCTTTAAATTATGCAACATGCATTCGACATTGGCTGATAAGAACACTGCACTATCGTTCGTGACATAATATTGGCGCGCGCATAACATCATTTGATAAATGATAACTAAATTGCATTCAAATACGTTGTATTGATTTTGATCTAACTGATAAACATTTTATTTTATTTGATTTACGAACTCTCAATTATAAAAAGTAAAAAGTACACTGAACAAATTGAATGACTGGTATAGAACAATAGAATTAAAGAGTCGTGATCATAAATAGTTCTAATGTAGATGCTTAGCAATTACCTGCCTCGCAAACCAAAGTTAGGCCGGGTTTCCACGGCAGTTTGTACGAATTTTAGGTAGTATAGGTGTCATTTTTGGTCATTTTATCCTTAATGTTAACAGCGCCTTCTTTTATGCCTTCTTTTATACAACTTATTAACTCGTGATGATGATGATGTCCTCCTAGCCGAATTTTGGCCACGGTGGCCAGACTCAACGGAGACAAGCCAATAGAATTCATGCCGGTTCTGCTGATCATCTCTTTACGCAACTAAATCCATGATAGAATGTTTTGTAAACGTAAATTCGGTAATAGAACTATTTAACAAGACGATTCGTTTAGGTGGAAAGAGGTTATTTTAAAAAATATCTGGTTTTTGTGATTTCTGCTTTGAATAAGCTAGCAATTAAGTAGTTTTGCACACATTAAGCCATTTTCTATGAACTAACGCTAAAACAACTACGAATCAATTGTCGTTTTGGAGTCTATTTATTATTAAAATCAACATTTTGCTGATAGACTCCAAGAAATTAATTCAAAGATTGTTTTAACAAAAATTCATTACAGTGTGCGCAAAGCTACTTATCTGCTATCATAATTACTTGAAGAAATTAGACAATAGTAAACCCTTTTTTTTCACGCGCGAAAACAATCGGCTGAAAGAAAATTTCACGGGTTTTCAATAATGATGCAAGGCCTTTTAAACTCATTAGGGCTAAGAAGTTTTTCATACCTACCTGAAACTTGCAAAATATCAACAAAAACCAAAATATAATTTGGTTTGTTTAACTGTGCCATGCTAATTCTGGCCCTAAAACAACACATTTTCTGCTATCAAAATAGACGGATGGGCTTACATCAATCAAACCATGACTTTTTATACGCAACAAATCATATTTTGTACTCTAGCAGTGTTATAAATATACTGTACATTTACGATGTAATTTTTTTCTACTCGTGCGTAAACCCTTTCAAGGGCGAGACCAAAAGCAAACATCTTTTACAACATCTGCAAATAGACGTAGAGATATTGACATCAGCTTGGCTTGAGCACGGGATATACCTTGTAGGATTTTCATTATTTTTTAAATAATACATGAGAAGATTTTTTTAAAAGCAAACCTATCCAAACTGATCGTGCCGAGAAAGCCAACCACGAAGAGAACAAATTAAATTGAACTCATTAAATTCGAACTATATATGCATCAGTCAGGTTATTACATTGAATTCTAAAATTCGATGCCGTAGCTCGCTCGGAATATTAGCCACAGAAACGGTAAACGTCTAAAAATTTATTTACTCAGGTCGATTGACGTCAAAAAACGTTTTTGAGTAAAATGCCAATTTTCTTGCTAACTGTACGTCATTTTTTTGAAAATCGTGATTGGGGATGAAAAGTGCTCTAAAAATTATGGATAGTCCCTAAGACCGTTTTCATGTAACTACCGGTTAAACTACCTCTCTTGACTGCCCCGTCCAAATAATCCACACCGTATAATGTGTAATATTAATGGTTTATTTTGTGGTCCTAGTCCCACCTATTCCTCTTACTTCAAGTCGATGTTCCAAATATTTGGCCTTACGTTTCAGCATCAGTTTTATTTTTGGTTTAATTCACACGTCCGGAAGGTTGTGATAACAGACGTTACAATTTTAGAATGTTTATTGATTTGCGTAACGTTTCCTAAACATATTTTTATTACAATCTATCTTTAATCTGGTCCTGGATCAGTGTAGGTAGGTATATTCTTGGAGGAAAAATTCATACTCAAAGACCGTATAGGTTCCATATACCTTCTCTTTGGTGTCTCTACATTAAATGAAAAGGTTCCATAGCTCTACATAAACTTTGCTAGATTTGATGCACTGCGTTTGTAAAAGACAAATAAATCCAAGGAGTTTTTATTTAAGCCTTTGTTTGTATGTTTTTCTAAGGTTAGTTTGCTTTTACCTCGCGATATGAATAATGAGATTTGAATGAGTGCCTGAAAACACCGTTTGGAAGACCGCCAAGTATTGATAAGTTTATTCTAATACTTAGGTAGGTACGTACTTTGTTTTATTGGCAAAACTATAATGTATTAAATTTCGAAATGAGAGCATTGGACTTCTACTAACCATCATACCTATTTCTGCTATCTCTATTTTAATCTTCTGAAGCGAATTGAGAAGGTTTTTACCTTTTTCGCCTTCACTTTCTGGTCATTGGTTTTTATTGAGAAAGATAATGCTAGGTGTAAATCACCTATACTTAGAGCTATAGTCGAGCTTAGAGCTAAGCTTAGCTGAAACATATATCCACAAATATATACTTATATTGTAAAAACATTACGTCCTCCAAGGACGTAATTTTTTGAATTTAGAGATTATAATTATAACAATATTATTTATTGAAAAAAGAATCACAAATCGACAAGTACTTTGAATTGTGTTTAAAAATAAACATCAAAAAGTATATTTTATATTTAAAGTAAGTACTAATTTAATTCCGATGTTGCTTATATTTTTTACAGATAATTAAAAACCGAGTAAGTATGAGTTCTTATATAAAAACTGTAAATTTTTATTCGCCTTTCTTGTTTACAACGGCCGTTAAATTATTTCTTCGCTAACAACTCGAAAACCCATAAATCAGATCAGAGATGGCGTTAAAAGTATTGTAACTTTTTCACTCTTATTATGTTCCATAATCGTAAAATTATTTTGATGCGGTTGGCGAAGCACTTTGACTTTTGTAGCGAAGAATCGTAATGGATAAATTCCTAATGTTATTTTTACTGCGTTTTTTATCTTCCGTTGTCAAAACTAACGAATTTATTAGAATTTGTGTATAATGTAATGCAAACGTCGCGTTGCAGTCAATTGTTTCGACCATGTTTCCAAAAAAGTTGTTTTTGAATTTATAAAGAATGTTTTCATACAAATATAGTTTGCTCCTATTGCCAGCCATATCGAAAAGTAATTTTGCTCTTTTCTTGTTTATTAAATTACTCGTATTATTAAAGCGAAAGTTATTCTGTCTATCTGTCTGTCTGTTACCTTTTTACGTTTAAACGGAAATTAACGAAAGTAAATCTGGGCAGGGAGGTAGACGGCTTCGCAAATGGACTTAGGCTACTTTTATCCCGGAAAACACGTGCAAAACTGCGGAAAGGGAGTTAGTTTAAGAATAAAAATGACTCTGTTATAATGATGTTTTTCAAACTAATAGTTATTTCCTGGTATAACTTCAGCTGATTAAACTGAGATGAACAAACATTTCGTTATTATACATTTTCTCTCACAGCGACTAACGTCTTGTAGCACAGTCCGTTATCTACCAGATAATCAATTTTAACAGCTTCGCGGCTGTTTAATCTCCACATTAAAATACCAACTGTTCGATCTAAATGAAAATAATCGTTATTTTCTCTTAAATAAGGTCAATTATTATCAAACTTATTCATTATGTGCGTCGGAATTTTAACAATCGACTCTTAGATTTTGAAGCTCTGGTTGATTTTGTATTTTTATGATCTTGAGGTGTTAATTAAAGAATTGACTGAATATGTCGTTATAGATTGACGCCATACGACTTCTATCACGTGATGTGTTATTTATTTGATTATAATGCTGATGCTAAGCAAGATTGTCTTGTTTAGCGTCAGCATTATATTCTAAAATTATTTTTAAAAAATATGTCTATCTGTCACTTGTGACAGAAGAACGGGCAGCGGAGGCTTGGTATTTGGGTTCCGTTGACACCATTTAGATATGGAACCCTAAATATTAAAGATATGACCTTTATTTACAAAGAAAATTACAATGAAATAATAGAAACAAATTAGACCTAGTATTTACAAATGAAACAATTGAGCTGCAGACTTTTGCAAACTGTTTAAGAAACTGTATTATATAAATATTAATTTTGATCTATAAAAAAACAAACAGGGGAATAAACTTGTCTTGCTACTTTTTGTCTAGTTATCAAACTTGTGATCGGATCGTTAATATTTTATTAGAAATATATACGCGTATAAATCGTTTTGTTTAAGTATTAAATATTTCTGTTCACGCCATTAGACGGTTTATGGGACTGATTTATAATATTTTATCAATGTCTACGCCTTATAGTCAGTAGCGCCAGTAAATTTAAAAAACAACAGAAAATTCATTATACTTTAGATACATATATACGAATAAAATGTTTTAAGCATATCCTTTGGGAACGCCTGACTATTAATTACTTAGGCTGCAAAGAGTTGGTTTTAATAAACCAAATCATTTTTGTTTTTGTTTTTCTTTTTCAAACCAACTTTTTTTTGTAAGTTCATATTCTCAGAGAAAGAAACTCTGAAATTATAATTATAGGATAAACCAAAAAAAGATCAGGAAGAACTGAAATTTTTCATATAATATTTTTAAATCGAATATCGTATATGTACGTGAAGCCCAGAAAAGAAATGGCGTATGAATAAAAAATAACCTTACATGTTAAACTTTTTAATTTTTCCCTTTAAAAACATTCGCTACTAAAAAAAAATCTCCCAGTTGTAGGTACAGTTTCACGGTAAAACTCGATGCATTTTGCATACCGGCATAGAAAATTGAGATGGCACTTGGCTGAATTGCCCTTGATAAGATCTTGTCCATGATCTTTAGTTACTTCATGGTTAATCGGAACCGTTGAAATAAATTACTTACTTCATGTTTATGAGCGAGGTGTGTGACTGCGCGGGTTAAATTAATTTTAAATTATAATGACGATAAAGTCAACGTTCCTATCAATTTCCATCCTCTTTGTTTGATGTTAGCAAATAAACTTGTGTTTTTTTTAAGTTTTTATAGTGTTTATGCTTACTCACACTTAACTATTGTACACTTATTTAAATTCTAATTTCGTATATTAAATTCTAATTATTCTAATTTTGTTCGAAGGCAGCATTTAAAAATGTGCGATTAGTTGTTACAGATTCAGTATGGTTATTTATTTAAAGAAACATTGCTTACAATTATATCTGAACTGAAATTTGAAACCAAGCAAGTGCAACCAACATTCTACATCGAGTTTGGCCTGTATATGTACTATTTATAGATAAGTAAAGATTGCTACGGATATTTCCTTAATTGTGTTTCCTCTGAATTACCTTGTGAAATAGTTACAGGCAACATTAGTAGACATTCCGTTAATTTTTTTTGGAAATTAAAAACTCAAAAAAACTAGGTCGTTATAGTAAGCGGTCTTCTCTTTTATCTCTCGCAAAATTTACTTAGAGATAAGCCGTCCCTTAAAGTAGGTACCTAATTTAGGGTAAGTAAACTATTATGCTTGTAGGGCGCCAGCGAGGACGAACGATATTTATTATATTTTGTAATTGGCCCATTTTTCACAGTTTTTATCTAGCGCTGTCATAGTAATCTAAGTGTTATAAACGATGGTTGTTGCCTCATAGGTGCCTAAATTTATGATATACATAACTCTACATAATAATGTAGAGTTAATTTTGAGAGTTCCTCAATCCTCACATATGACCACTGTTGTTTGTTCTTGCCAAATCTACGACAAACATATTTTTTGGCACATCTAATTAGTATCGATGTTTTACTCATTTTTTTTTTTGTTTTTTTTTTAGATATTTAGATTTTTATTATCGAAATACGGGTCATGCCTTTAATGAATAGGTACAATTGGTACACGCTCAGAATTTACACCACCCCAATTCTTCCCGCGGGTGTAAGGGTATCATCAACTGGGAGCGAGCAGCAGCGCCCCCTGCAGAACTATTCTACCACCGAACTGCGATCCCCAAAATTTTTCAATTTTTTCCCCAATCCGCAAGCCCAGAATGGGGATTATGGGCACTACCTCCATGAGACAAAAGCCAATAAGGCACTTATCAGTGGGAGGCCTGCGTCCGGCAGTGGACCAATATAGGCTGTTGAGGTACCCTGCTTCTACATTATAAAGAACTCAATGTTCGATTTACGAATTCTGCGCAATGTCTTGAAGCCAATTTTCTCCGTATCTTGTCGATGTCATTTATCAGTCTAGTCAGTAAATCATCAGGATAAAAGCAATTAACTATTGAATTCGCGATCCGCGGATCAATTTTCCTCACTAATTGACTGCTAACATTCAATTGCTCGTTACACGGTACA
Organism: Eupithecia subfuscata; assembly: GCA_963564075.1. Classification (NCBI taxonomy): domain Eukaryota; kingdom Metazoa; phylum Arthropoda; class Insecta; order Lepidoptera; family Geometridae; genus Eupithecia; species Eupithecia subfuscata. The sequence goes on from OY751114.1 coordinate 7,613,929, forward strand.
TTTGAAACGATTGTGTAATTAATGTGCGCCGTAACCCGATGCTTGTAGGTGTATGAAGATCAAGAGCAGACGAATATAGCTCACTTTACAGACTTCTGCAGTCTATGGTCGCACGGTTGCTTCCTGTGATTCAATTAGCTTAGCAAGGAGTTTGTATATTGTTTCAATTTGAATTTGGATTCGGTATGTGGTTTTCGATTTGGAATTTTGATTGTTTTTAAAATTTCTAATAGAGAACTAGAATAGAGAACTGCAAACTATTCATGCAGCTGAACTGTTTCTATAATCTACAATAAATTTTATTACACCTCTTTGCCCATGTAGAGCGTTTTCCAATAAAAAGGTTTTCACCATACAGCTCAATTGAGGGAGCTGTAGCGTAAAAAAAGTCCACTACTAGATCGAAGGATTTGGTAATTTTTTTTTGAAAAAATGCGTCATTATCGTAATATTCAGAAAATTTATTGTGTCGAAGAAGGCTCTACGCACATTTTAGGTGGGTACAAGACAAACAGAAGCGTTGGTACATAGCCCTTTCAGATGCAAATATTCATCTAGCTCGTGTGCCCTACTTACGGGACAGATAACACAAATTGGATAGGCACTGATAAGCATTACCTACGATGACATTGAGATGACCTTGAGGAAGATTTGAATGGTTTTTTATTTATCGTTAGTAAAAAAATTGGTTGTCTGTAAAGTCGGTTTACTGACGATAGTTGAACGTGACAACGCAGACGCATCGCTCACTCAAGTAGGAGAGAGACGGATGTCGAGCGCTCTCGCTTGCACTTCAAGCCTTACATGGAACGCCTCAGAGCGAGGTAACGCCGCATGACGTCATGTTTTTTCGTGCGTACAGCCGGCTCTATCGAATTATAAGACGTTGTCACGTCAAAAATATTGTGGTAATAATTTTTTATCTAGTTCTAGCCTAAGGTAAGTTCAGAGTCTAACCAGTTTATCTAGGTTTATGTATGTATTCTGAAATTAATGTCTTTTTAACCGATTTCTAAAAAGTAGGTTCTAAATTCTTCTGATTGTTTTTTGAACTAAAGAGATCCACATATACATACATAGACTCCAAACTTAGGGTAAGTCCACACGCGATGAAACCGGGACACACCTCGTCAAATTAGGTAAATATATTACGTCACATTTCTCACACGATCCGCACGTTGTTGTCAAAATTAGATGGAACCTTGTCCGAGTAACTTTCATAAAAAATAAATAAGAAAATAGAAAATAATTTTATGGACCCATAATAATAACACGACACTACAATAACAGGTAGGTACAAGAAACACACAAGAATATAGATAAGGAAACAAACAAGAACAAAATTAAAAATTTAAAAAACCCCCCGACAGATTTTCATAAAACATGGCTAAGAACACTTGGGATAAAATTATCTTTGACACAATAAAAACTTAACGAAAATCGGTTCATTCGTTTGGAAGCTACGATACCACAAACAGATACACAGACAGACGTGCGATTACGGGGGAACAGCACGGCGAGCGGAACACCCCTCTCTTTTTGCGTCGGGGGTTAAAAACAGATACGAATAAACAGTGTCCTACAGATTTTGTTTCTGTTCGAAATGGTTCCATTCCATTCTCGCACGGATTACTACCCTACACTAGGTAGTCATCCGTACGAGGATGGAATAGACCACTAGGTGTGTCGCGTCCAGACTACATAACAAAACATGTTATAAAACATAGTTCTTCACTTGCTTTATATTGCGAACGGACGTGTTATAATTTAACAGTTTTAATAATGTGGACTTAATTTAGACGCACCTTACGATAATTAATGTAGCTCCCGATTTTTACGACCTTACCACGTACTCAAAGATTTATTGTTACAAACAGACAGTAATTGGTAACCCGGATAAGTACAATCCCTTAAGGATTTTAGTCACGCAAAGGTAACTAAAGTACTTTCAATTTGTTTTTGAGCGATGTGATGAGTCAGAAAAACCGTGTTCTATCAATTTGCTTTACCATTGCGGTAGTAAAATCTTGTTGCTATAGTACGTACTATTCTTATTGTATGTACCATCATTGAGTACCCTAGGTATCTTCTGTGTTATTTTTGTACGCTAGATAGGTAGGTATTTAAAAGGACCTTACATTGTTGATGATAAAGTTTTCTAAGTATTTAGGTACATACATACTTTGTGTATTTTTAAATGAAAATTAGTGTAGGTTTGAAGTTAAACTTTCAACTATTCTAGCGCACCTGTAAATAACTGGGTAAAGGTTACAAACTTACAAACGTGACTTATTTTATAAAATCTATGTTTTAATTAAAAAAAAGTGATTGATGATGATGGTGGTTAAATGTAAAACAAGTGCGAATTTCCCGAAAATAGGGCAGCAAAATGTGGAAAATTGGGAAAAATCTGATTCCGAGATCTGAATTTTTTTTTCTGGGATTTGTATGAACCTTTAAATTGACCACATAAAATAAAGCTTGCAGGTACCGTCCTTAATTTAATAATGTAAAATATAATATTTTACTAGACATCTACAGCTTATGGGTTAAGATATCTACGTCTACAGACGTAATCTGTATAGTTAGAAATCTTTTCAATAACGTGATATTATCGTTCAAGTAAAAGCAATTACCTACCTACCTAAGTATTTTCTACAATCAGGAACCAATTTACATGCCAGAGCGAATGCAAATAGAATACAGTTTAGCAGATAGTAGATACGTAGTTATTTGTATTAAGATAAGGTGGTTTCTAAACCTAGTTCTTACTGTAAACAGTGGTTTGGAATTGGAGTATTTTTAGGTTGGTGCCTAGGTTTTTTTAAATTTAAATTTTAGCTTTCTAAGCTAAATAACTTTTCTTATAAATGGAACTTAAAAAAAGTTCGTACGTACCCTTAGACAATGGCTAAATAATTAGGCTATCTTATTGGTTCATCCAGAAATGTAAATGTAGAGAAGAGGAAAAACTAATTTGTTTTGATAAAACTAGAAAATCTACGTTGTATAGCAGTTTCAGCCAAAATAAAGAGCAATAAAATATCACGCAAATTTTCATCGTGACAAACTCATTAAGGTTGTCAAAACAAACCTTAGTTTATTGAAAGCACGTATTTTTTCAGATTTTTACTCGTAGTTTGGTAGAGCAGGTGTTATTTTTCCTTTGTTTCCTGGACTTTTTATTTTCAAAAGATGGTAAACTATTCATAAAACCATCAAATATTTGAACGCATTTTTCATCGAGTTAAATCTTCAGAAATTTTCTTTATCAAAATTACCAAACACGTGTAACAAACATTCGGTCCCCAAAACGTTTCAAAAAATCACTTCACACTGGCCACATGCAAAAAGAATAAAACTTTTTGACTTTGACATTTCATTTCGCGCCAATTTTCCGATTCGCGCGGGAAACTCGTGGTCGATGGCGCGTCGACGCGATCTCGGCTATAACTGTGGCCTGGGAGGACTGCGCCCCATCTCACTACCTTACGATTTATGAGCGTGACGCAAAAATGGACAAAATTCTGCTCTGTTGCTTCGGGTAGGTCCGTAGGTACTTTTCGTGATTGAATATGTATATTTAGAAGTACTGAAATAGATTAGGAATTGGAATCACATCATGTTTGTGGAATTTTTACGGTATTTCGGAATGAGGGGAATGTCAAAGCTCGTTATTATTTCGGCCTTGATTTTAATCGGATCATTTTCTTTGTCTTTGGTTAACATTATAGCTGCTTTTCCGTATGAGATCAAGTTGATTATCTAAGGAATTTTTATCTACTGCTTTTTCGGGGAAAATAATGAGACGAGTAATTATTTGGCAAAAATAGCGAAATTCGAGACAATTATAAATAAATAATAATGCTAGACAAGTCACACAGCGACATCTAGCCCCAAGCTAAGCAGAGCTTGTGTTATGGGTACTAGATAACTGATATACATAATACAATACACTACATAGATAGATATTTTTTATTATACATAGAAAAACACCCAGAACACCCTGAACAAATATCTGCAGGCATCGTACAAACATTTGTCTCGAGGCGGGAATCGAACCCGCAACCTCCTGCGTCGCAGGCGGACCTTCGCCCGCTGCGCCACAGAGGTCGTCATTATAATTGAGCAAACGTGACACCTCTCGCCCAACGAACTAAATGTAACTTTAGTCTTTGAACAGGTTAGAAACACTTCAATATTTCCCATGTAGGTGGAGCTAACGGCGATAGATTCCGTAGGAAGTCCAGAGTCCTACGTCACTTGCCCTCGTGGTGCAGTTGGTTGGCAAATTCCCGTATTGAGGGAAGGATGCGGGTTCAAGTCCCGTCGAAGTCGAAAATTTTTGGGATATTATTAGAGTTCTTAGAAATTACCCTGAGTGTGAGGGCATGCACTATAATAACAAAAACCTTAGCTACGAGAAAGTTCACAGCTCTTGATATGCCTATCAAACATTTGTAAATTAATATGGAGCACAATTCATCCGTAAAAATAGCTATGAGAAAATTCACAGGACAGCAGTAAATTAATATAGAGCACAAAGCCACACAATCTTCTAGCACTTCTTTGCTGTCATCCTAAAGAAGATTAACGTAAACTTGACCATAGACTATCAGGCATGCCCACTCGCATTATATCAGATGTTTGAATAAATAACGTCCGTTCCTTGGGCAAGTCCAAGTGACCGATAAAGCGTTAGATAGGTTTGACAGACAGGTGTAATTAGCCGGTGCGGGTAAATGGAAGCGTGGTGATAACATTGGTCAGTCCTGAGTAAACAGGCGTGCCCTTCACCAGGGGAGGTTTGAGGGTCTTCATTCAGGGGTAAAAAAGAAAGAAAAATAAGACATTTATTTTCTACTTACAAAAGGTTGTAATGAGTAATCATGGTCCATTTTCATGGGGCAAATATCAAAAAAAACCTAGCATTACAATTTTAAAGACAAACGGCTCGTTCTCTGCTGAATAAGCTCCTTGCATTTTTTTCATATCGCAAGCTTCGCTTATTTAAGGGCTCTCTGAATATTTGGTTACTGAATAGTTATTACAATTTATTAGTAAACCATAAAAAAGAAACAAAATACTTATGGAATATAAAGGTACTTTGATATTTTTGAGAAAATATTCATACGAAAACATATTTTTCAATCAGATTTCAATTCTGTTCAATATTCAATTGTGTCTTCATTAATCTATTCAATTTGTTTGGAATGATAATTGATAACCTACTTAGTGTGTGATATTTAATGATTCTATACAAAAACTTTGAACTACCTATTGATTTTAATTAATCAAACCTGAAAGTTCATCAATTTCTCAGCCGTTTTTTCATTTCTTATTATGTACCTATAATTATTAGTATTATTTAACGGGTATTTATCGCGTTTATTTACCTATTTTTCCCGACGTTTCAACAGATTTACACACTGTCGTGGTCACGGGATGACTGTCATCCCGTGACCACCATTACTAATAATTATGTGTTCAGATCGCGTAAGTTTGAAAATATTTATTATGTACCTACTTTAAAACAAATCAGTATAATCTAATAAATTGTGTACTTAAAATTGGTGTTTGCCCCTTTCTCTCCGCTCTTAATCCGCCCCAGGCGTTCCCGATTACACCTGATGCTTAAGTGGTTAAATGGGATTGCAAAACGCCAATGGATATAAATAATACGCTACTGTTACACTGATACAGTTGTAACGTTAGAAAGCTAATTAATGTGCATGGGATATTTAGATTCGTTGAATAAATCTCACCAGAATTTTTAATTGAATATTTAGGTCGGACGGGACTCTAGTGCTTTGTTTCGTGGAAGTTAAGAAGTTCTTAATAAGACATAGCTATTCAGAAAATTGTGGACAACTGTCTGGATAATCCACATGGCGTCATCTTGTTCCAAAGTACCTAAGCAGAGGGCCTACTTGGAAAAGGTAAACCGAAATTTCGTTTTCGTTGTCGTGCAAAACCATGAAAACGAAACTTCGATTTCGTTTTTAAGAGTACGGACCCAGAGCTTGTGTTACAGTACTAGATAAATGTTTGCGCACACACTTGTGCACTATAATATGTCCTGCGCATCTGGCGTGTCCCCGAGAGACTGGCCGCCGTGGTCGAAATTCGGCTAGGAGGACATTATTATTATTATACACTCATTTATTCTTAAATCTCGGTTATAAAATACATTTTTTACAATAGAAAATATTATTATTATTATTACTAGTTATCTGATCTCGCTACTAAAGTATTTGACTTCTTAGCCTACTTCAGTCCAGATCTACCGACACTTCTACCTATTTCGATGAGATAATAGCAAAATCCAGAATGCTTTCGATGTCTCGTTCTAAGTAGATTTAGATTACGGTACATTAATAGATATAGGTACAGAGGCTACGGCGGCCTACTAATATACCTAACCTACGTACTACAGCCCAAAAATATGCCAAAAACGTGCGAAACTAAACAATAAGGTGACAATTGAATTTATGGATCCGCTAATTCGACCTTCAACTCGTGTTTCGCTAATCGGTTGTATCCACGGATACCTTATGCCAGATAGCAGGTTAGTGGCATGATAGATGGGTTTTTAAGCGGATGCACCAGATATCAAAATAAGCATAGAAAGTGTTTTGTTAGGTTTGGTGGGCAGGTAATTTGATTAATAACGCTATTCACAACAAAATATTTTGAAAATGATCAATGAACACAGAACACTATCTAGCTAGCCCAAAAGTATGAAAAATAAAACGTCAAGTGCGAGTCAGACTCGCACACCAAGGGTTCCGTAAGACTGTGTCTTGCCAAATTATCATGGTTCTAGGTCAATGGGAAGTACCCTATAGGTTTTGGTCCATGGCGAGCATTAAAAGTATTTTTTTTAGTAAACTAATTACAAATTTATGGTTTTCCGATTTTTGACTTTATTTGTGCAATAAAACCTTACTGCTTACCAAATTTCATGATTCTAGTTCTACGGGAAGTACCCTATAGGTTTTGTGTGCATGTGATTCCCTTGGAAATTTCAAAATATTCGGACTTAAACGGCTGTAACTTTTAACTTTAACTTTTGAGTGCCGTGATTTAGAACTTTTATTTATATTGCGGCTCCAAGGGGACTTGAGTAATTGACGTTGATTTCAACTCGATACGTCCACGCGTTTCCGAGAAAAGGGGGTTGACAGACGGACAGACAGACAGACAACAAAGTGATCCTTTATGGGTTAATTTTTTCCTGTTGAGGTACGGAACCCAAAAAAATCAGCTTAATCACACCCATTAGGTATGTGATTAAATAAGTTTATATTAAAAACAAGGCACGCTCACGGTTGATTAACTAATTTGCACCAACTTGAATACCAGCTACGTATAATTTGAAAATAATCAGGATTATTATATTCCTCATGATAAGGATAATTTCAGTATCTGGCATCATTATACGTTATGTCTTCCATCTGCTTTTTGCACAAAACACTAAATGCAAACATTGTTTTTGCGCATTCTCTGATAAAGCTGTTTACTATCCGAATATTTCAGGCAAATTATGCAATATTTGGCAAAGTGATAGTGTGGCTTACACATTGCATTCCACTGTTCTTAATTAACTCGTTATAAATTCTTGTAGAATTTGGCCATGGCCAGACAATAAAACGTAAAACGATCTCTATTATTTTATGCTGAGCTATATTGACCACATCTAATAATAACAGCCAGTAGATTCAAAGGAAAAGAATACAAAAAAACATGATGAGCTGGACGTCTTTTTGCTAGCGTTTTGATAATAATATTGCATAAGACGAAAAACGACCTCTCTGGAAATTTTCAAATCTTTTACCTATAGAGGCTGTTCTCATTTGTTCGCTTATGGCCAACTTAGCAAACCGTCCACTATTTTTCACGACTTCGTAATCGGTAAACTTCGCAATCAGTCAACTTATTGATCGGTCAACTTGGCAACTAGGCATCATCGCAATCGGTCCTCTTAGCGTTCGGTCAAAAATAAAGATAGCAACATTTTCTTTTAAGTCGAACATCATTACCTCTTTCGTCATTTTACTATAGTACTGGCCACTATTGGTACTGGCCCCAGTGGCCACTTTAGATTAGATGTATGTATGTATGTATACAATGTGTCTGGTTACCGGTGTCGGAGACTTTGGGGGGGTGAAATAGGGTAAATTTTATCGACAAATCACTATCCCTATTTTTTTTTCTCTCTCCATGATAAAATGGCAGCCATTTTGTTTTCTGTTGCCTCGAAGCACGGGTGCTTGTACTGATTAAGGTATAGCTACCCATGTAGAGGTCTTAGGAAGACGATAGAGGACTCATTTGATAGCCAATAATGTAGACAATAAAGCAATGTTAACATTGTTGCAATTTCTATTTTGTTATAGAAGAAAAGAGAATTTATAAATCAAAAATATAGTTTTTGTCATCAAAATCGGTCCAGCCGTTCAGGAGGAGCTCAGAGACATACACATGTAGATAGGTAGCTACAGAAGATTAATAATAAAGGTAGGTGGGTGTATTAAGATTAGCAAAGCAAAATTAATTTGACAGCTTGCCAAAACATTATCAAATCTGAACCAGGATTTGCTGATCTTTTTCATTGATATATTGCTGCAGTATTATTTTAAAGGCATGCCAAAATTTCATTAAATCCGAATCACGATTTGCTGCTGCTTCACTAGTATATTGGTGCACAAATATTTAATTTAATGTGACATAATTTTTAAGGCTGCCCAATGTCACATTAGCTGCTGATCAATTCAGTCATTTTTGCCGACCACTAGCTGCGGCTCAAAATATTTTTTCTGCTTGCAAAATCAATTTTTCGGCTGGCCAAAACCTCTTTAATCTGCTGATCGTTTAAATGATACCCATATAATATGAAAATAATTTTCCGAATTAATTACTCTCGAGTGTAGTTTGCCGGACACAAGGAATGAGGGGTGCAGTATCATAACCCGCTATAATGCTTTTTGACCAATATCGTGTTAGTACCATCAATCAAAAGTTCTTAAAAATTGCTTTGAAATGGTTGGCTGCTTTTCTATTAAAACCCATTAAAACACAGAGAAATCCGCTGGTAAAGAACGATGTAAGGATCAAAAGCCACTATAATAGCGTAGGTCAGTTTCAAAATCCTCTATAACACAATCGACCAATCACAGCACCGGATTTGCGTCGCCTCATCGAGAAAATAGTATGGCGGTTGTGACTTTCTGTGTACAACAAGTGCTCGGATTTTTAATAAATTTAATGCAAAAACATGGAAGAACTAGCCCAGTTTGTGCAAAAATCAGATCTGAAGCATTTGAGGAAGAGGTCACGCGTTCCGTCATCATGGAAACGTGAAGTGGAGCGCAAGAAATGGTGAGTGAAAATGGAACAAAAATCTCCTGGAAAGTTAGCAAGAAAAGTTTTATGCAAGATGTACCTAGTTAAGTTTTCAGCCAGTTATGTACGTAGATACCATTTTATACCTAAGAGAAACTCGTGTTTAATACATTTTGAATAAAAACTATAATAATACTTCATATCTTTTTATTTTATGTATGTACGCAGGTAAATAATACATTTTAGGTAAAATATCTTTGCTATGTTAACAGTAGGTACCTACCTATTTTTCTTCCTTCACGTGTCAATGACACAACAATTAAAAATATTATTATTTATTATTATTATTGAAAACATAGTAATCAAATACAATACACCTAGTAATAAAATAATATCCTACCTCCGACCCCTATTTTAAAAATTATGTCGTATAACGCCATCCATCCACCATCTTATTGTTGGTTTTGGTTGGTTGCAAAACCCGCCAAAATATGACTGTTCATTTTCAAAACCCGCCATTATGTAAGATTAGTTTCAAAATCCTCTAAAACGAATTTTAATTTGCTTATAATTCAGTATTTTCTCTATGATTTCTGTTGGTAAAGCTAAGATTAGTGGCGCCATGCCCAGGACTAATCGGCAAGACCAAAAACTATGAATTACGATTCATTGGTCAAGATTTAACAGTTATTTCTAATCTGTGAAAATTTTGAGAAAGCTATTATAGTGGTTTTTGATAATACACCCCTCGAATAGGGGACCGTTTGAGAAGTGGACCGATTGATACGCGGACCTTTTGAGAAGTGGACCTATTGAGAAGTGGATGGCTTAAGAAGCGGCCCGATTGCGAAGTTGACTATATACGAAATAGACCGATTGCTCATCTCCTACAGAAAATTTTAGTGGACGGTTCGCTAAGTTGGCCATAAGCGAACAAATGGTAAATGACTTAAGCTACACAACTGACAACAGCTCTAAAAATAATGTCACAAAAGGTCAGTCTATTAGGATTTACCACCCTCTTCACAAAGACTATTTTAAAACTACCTTTTATCATTTTCCAGGCCACTTCCCTCAAACTGGTCAGTAAGCGTGAAGTAAACAAGACTGCCTTAAAGGCACAGTATATGTAAAGCATTCTATATAAGTACCTAAAACAATCTATACCTATCCGTACTATCAAAGTTATTAGGTACATACTTAATAGTAATTACCTATAACATCGGTGACACCACGGATATGAACGCAATATAATCTAGAATCTTGTATGTCCTCTACTTTTAATTTTAGCATAGCAGACCCAAAAAAAATGGATTGACTGATGAAATTTTGTGATAAAATAAATAGAAACGTCTCAATGCACGTACGAACTGAACAATTTTATAAGCTCGGTCTAAATATCAGCTGTTACAGTTTACGTAAAAGGCTAATGTAAACTTTTACCCACACAAACGATGAGATATGGCAAACGGATGTTTCAATGGGCTTCGCGCTCCATCGATCCTATAACTTTCCCATTGAGAATAAACTCTATTATTATTTAGGTATAGTTTAATTTGGGTTACCCGGTCAGTCGGATGTTTGTTAGGCAAATTCTTTCACTAGATTCAGAGGTAATTGGTTGTTGGTTTATTAAGAATTATGAAGCTTTTGTTAGCCAAAACTTCTTGAAGTAGGTAAATCGAAAAAAAGTACAATATTTTCTTATGCTGGTTTTTTTCATGTTCAGTTGTTGTATATTTAAACCTGATTGTAAGTATATCTACATTTCGATACAGAACCCTTGAAAAGAAAAAAAAGAGATTCGGACGAGATGTCCCCTTCACTTTTGGTTGAGGGTACAGCTCATCCGAATCTAAAACCAAGAAATTTTAGATTCGGACGAGATGTACCCCTACTCAAAAGTGAAGTGGACATCTCGTCCGTGGATCAGTTTGAAATTCGGACCAGATGTACCATAGCCCTTCTTTTCATGGTTGGTTACCTAAAGTTTATTTAGCCTGATTGTCTATCAGTTGCACCTTGTTTTCGAAATGCAACCTGTCAGCTGTGTTAATACTTCATCATTTTACAAGTAGGTTAGTAGGTAGACACACCACTTGTCTACATTTTACACAATAACAAATTCTCGCCTTAGCCACCAGCAAACACCAAAAAAGCTTTCTTTGTGTGTTCATTATTTTATTTATTTTTGCGCATGTTTTATGAGCATCAAAGAAATACCAAAAGACCTTATTGTTATTTCTGTTTTCAAATTATATTAACAAGTATCTAAAAACAAAGATAAACAAACTAATAACGATATTTTCTTAAGATCGCAATCTGTGAAATAAACATCACCTTCCCAAAATTCGGCTTGAACTGACAAAAGAGTCATCATTTGTCTTATCCCGCAGAATCTGCGCAGGCACATATAGGCAAATGCGAGCCATATTCGTGCGACACTGTCATTATAGTGCGGTGACCACAAAGGCAGATTTCCCATAAAAGGCGTGCAAACAGTTGGACCTCTCATAAATCATGGTGGACGACGTAATTCAAACAGTTTCATGTCATGGAGCTTTGGATTACTAGAAGAGACTTAAGATATTTTGGGTAGTTTGAGTTTTGCTCTAAATGTCAAACCCTGAAATTTTACAGAATTATCTTATGACTCGCAACTCGCAAGGACTTACTGGTTTGGTATCTTCAACACAAATTCCCTAATTTCTGTAAATAAGGCAGTATGCTATGTCCCTAATTTGATTAGCTTCCGTATACAGAGTTGTTTCAGAAATGGTTACTCATTGGCAAATAAATTAATTTTCCTATTGTTTCAGTTTAGTCACACTTCATTAGACAAAACAGGCAAATTATTAAGTACCTATCTACCTACTTCGTTACTCACCATTGTACCTCTATAGTTTTAAATTCCTCAACCATGAATGACACAATTTCAATTAAATATGAGTTCAAATTATTATTATTTGACTGTAGCAGGAAGAAGTTAGTCATGGTTGAGAAATTCTTCCTGTAAGAATCCGCAATTCGAATTTTGGTATGAAAATAAATTTAGCTGGTATTGGCATGAAAACACATAAAGGAGTCATCTATAAATTCATCCATCTATTTCCTTTTAAGGAAATCAATGGGGATAGTGGTGCAATTTCGTGAATATTTGGCCCCAGAAATAGCAAACAAAATTATCACCTAGTGCCACCTTGCTTCGTTTATTTGAAGATCTTTATCGATACCCTGAGATATTATGGAGTGATTTTAGGAGTTACGTAACAGTTTAAAAGGTGTGTACAAAAGTTAAAATCACACTTCGCACTATAATATATATATTTTTTTATTATAATTATAAACTTATGTTTGTTCCTTTAAAGGTTGATTTGCATTATTATTGGACTAGGAGACAAATATACAACCGACTATTATCTGGACAAGATTGATTTTATTAATAAAAATATTTATGATAAGCATCTACATTTTTTTTTATCTCCTGACCCTTCTACTTCGGTGTTTCACTGTGTCAATTATTTGAATTTAAACAATAGAAATTTGGAATAAGTAGGTGTGGGAAGCTGAAGACAGGGCGCTATGGCGCTCAATAAGGGAGGCCTATGTCCAGCAGTGGACTAATATAGGCTGATGATGATGATGATCATGATGAGGTGTGGGTACAAAAGGGAAATAAAATTAAATGTTTTGGGTTGAACGGAGCCAAATACCTAGAGGGTAGAAAAATCTTGGGTCGAACGGGGAAGCACTCTACCTACTGACCGAATGTGCGAAGCTGCGGCACGCTGCGGACAGAAACACGAACTTTTATACTCTCTGTCACATCCATGTAACACGAGGTTGCATCGACGTGGTCACTGTCTTCCCAATACGGTAGCGTTGAACTGGCCAATGCCAGCAAGGTTGCCCAAAAATAGCCCACCGAATTAAACCAAATTTACACGCGTCTTCAAATTTGCTTTAGCTTATCTTGGTGCGTTCACAGCCCCAGCAATCAACGCGTTTTTTCATTGGAAAAGACGAACGAGGTTCCCATACTGACTATTACGACGTACCTAATTTAATTAGGGAGTGATCATTTCTTTACCTTTTATATACAGTCATGTAGGTCTTGATTTTATTGGTACAACTTGTATTAAAAATACTGAATACTAAAAAAAAGAACTTACCAGGCCTACCACGCAAAAGTATTTGATGTAGGCTAGGTAGGTACTTATCTATTTAGGTAGGTACGTAACATTGAATAATTATTTAAATAATATTATTAACTCATAAGTATAAATTCCAGTGTTTTAATGTGAACTTTTCTTAATCTTTCTTTTATTATAATTGTATTGTACCTTGAACCTAACAGTACCTACCCAAGTACTGCATTCTACCGATACCAACTTCATTGTCTTTATTTGATTTTGTTTTGTGCTGTCTATATTTGTGAACCAAATAAACCATCTATCATGAAAAGAATAGAAATGATCAAAAACTACCAAGAAACCTCATAATATTTTGTCAAGTCAAAAAACGTTGAAGAACAACCAATCTAAATCACACGTGATAGTTGTACCAAAATCGAAAGAGAAACAAAACATCAAAGAAACTCACCTTGAGAAAGGAGATAAAAGAATAGGAATTTAAACCAAGACCTTGACAAAGGCATCTCTCACAAAGAATACAAAACAGAACCGGGATTAATTCAAGACTTTCAAAACGTGGAAACAGTAGTCAAAACAAAGAAAATCCCAGTAGTTGTGTTAACTAAGAATAGCACAGGTTAACTGACAAAGAACAATCAGTTTTATAAATAAAGGTTACTCAGCGATTGAGACTAGCGGAGATTAGATGATTTATTCGAGTAAATATGTGTGTACTGCACAACCGATAGGAAATAAGAGGAATAATTGGATAGGTAGAGCGTGGCTAGAGCGCAGTCAGAATATATAATAATAATAATCATCATCAACCTATTTATTAGTCCACTGCTGGACAAAGGCCTCCCCTAATGAGCGCCTTAGCGCCCCGTCTTCAGCTTGCCGCATCCAGCCATTGCCGCATCCATGGAAAGAGCTATGCTCGGAGTCTCTCTGAAGGATAGGATTCGTAACAAATACATCCGACAGAGAACCAAAGTTATCAACATAGCCCAAAGAATTAGCAAGCTGAAGTGGCAGTGGGCCGGCCATATTTCGCGAAGAACCGACAACCGCTGGGGTAAACGTGTTCTTGAGTGGAGACCGCGACTAGACAAACGTAGTGTAGGACGCCCTCCAGCCAGGTGGGATGACGATCTGCGAAAGACTGCTGGCAGATGCTGGATATAATAATACTAACGTATAAAATCGAACTCTTCGCCTCCCACCTGACCGAGCTTTCTCACATCGCCGCGTCCTAGCGAGTTCCAAATACAAGGGATGTACGGCGCACGCACGGGGTGCAGATGGCATGTGTGTAATGATTTTGACAGACGACGCCGATGGTGTTCGATGTTTTGTTTGTTTGATCGTGGACATATGATTTTTTTTGTTTTGAGGTTTAATTTCACCATGGAGTTTCCTCTATAAGAAATATATCTACTAATATTGTAAAGCCGAAAGTTTGTGAAATCTGAAAATTTTAGAAAAATAGGCTGTCTTCGTGAATTTAATTCGTTTGGAATGGTGACCACCCATCACTAAAATGGTTTATGACCACGGACAGTTTGAGAAATTTTACCACCTGTGTTTCATATTTGATACTAGCTTCTGCCCATGGCTTCGCACGCGTATTATCGGTATAATAAGTAGCCTATTGTTTAAGTTAGCCTACGTTCTATGTGCATGCCATTTTATCTTGATTTGTTCAATAGTTTTGGAGATCCTAGGTAACAAAATTTTCACATTTCACAAACTTTCGCATAAATAATCTTAGTAGGATTATCTTCGATTTGCTTGCTAAAGCTACTTTACTTATTAAACACATCTATATATATAAAAATGAAACCCGTTTTCCTTGGTCACGGCATCACGCGTGAGCGGCTGGACCGATTTCGCTAATTCTTTCTTTGTTGTCTTTGTTATTGTCAGGAAAGAAAAAAATAAGAAAGTTGGAAACATAAATTTCCACGGAGGCGAAGCCGCGGGGCGCAGCTAGTTTTATTATAAATGATCTGAAATCTCTGCCGGTAATGTATGAACAAGCTCTGCGGACCTATTTCTTACCCATCCATAGCTAACTTACATCCCGCATAGGATAGGAATGTTAAGTAACGCCGTATGCGAGTGATTCAGTCGATTATATTCGGTCAATGCGTAAACGCATGGCGCCAATGTTTTGGAGCATACATTTTCTTAACACTGACTACTTTGGAATAAGAAAAACATGCTAATTATGCCTTTTGGTACTTCAGATGAGGATTATGAACGAAGATTGTTCATTACTACACATTAGAATCTCTTTTCATCTTGCCAGAACATACACCAACCCTTTTTCTTATTCATAGACCTCTCCCGTCTTTACGCATCTTTATTTTCTTCTACAGTCAGAATAAAAAAACACATCATAGCAGCTGTTTAAGGTTCTCAGACTATTTTGAAAGGGCAAGAGCCGCATTCTAAACGACAACGTCTATGAATTGGCGTAATAATTATTAATATTACACTCTACATACATAGGTAGTAAAATAGTGACAACGACAAAAACTCCATCTACAGCTTTACCACACTTTATAAAGCTGATACCTAAATTCGATACTTTACCAATTCATGGAACGATCTTTGATAATTTTTCTTGAAAAACGTCTGTCAGTTCGTCACAACGCGCCGTCTCGTCGACTAATGTTTTCCTCGCATTCCGTTGTCTTAGCACGAATTCGTCATGCAAAGCAAATTTTGAGTTGTTTGCTGCTATTATACGAATCTAAGCTAGAATTATTTATACCTACAACTGTATAAAATATGTAGAACCTGAATAAATTAAACTTTAAATGAATATTACCAGGTATTAAAGATATTCTATATGATTGGTTGGTATTTAGGTAGGTTTATGAGTTGCAATTGAATTAAATATCTAGTACCTATATAGAAAACGTTAATTAGAAGTTTCTTCCTAAATTATATGGTAAGGTTAAGCAATGAAATAAATTAGATTTTATCGCTCTGTCGAAAAGCAGTAGCACAATTTAACACAAGTAAACGTCGATAGAATAATAATCTGGAGTTAAACCTCGGTCTAAATCACGGTAAGTTTTATTTATGGGGCACGTGCCCGAGGCCCTTTGTTATTGTGTCATCTAGTTCGTTAGTCGGTTATGCAAATGGTAATACGTATCAACCTCATTGGTGAAAAATATTAGAAAAAAAGCTAGAAAATATGCCTCTAAAATCGGAAAGTTTCCCTAACTTAACATAACTGAATTTTTTCCATTTTCAGTTTATTAAACACAATAATAATATAACAGATTACTAAATCTAAAGCGTTACACATTGTGGAGCACAAAAAAGACAGGAATATAATTATAATTACCTATGTATAAAATATCTGTTTTGAACGAGATTTATAAAGGACATGAATGACTACGTCAATCGGGCCACCTGGCCCAATTGACGTAATGTGTAAATAAAAAATATATAATAGAAAACCTAATATATATACCTAATATATATATAATAGAAGCCTAAAAACATTACGTTACGTGTTCTACGATCATGATGCTCAGCATTCCATATTGTCTGTTTTTTTTTTATTTCACCCTACAAAAGTCGCCACAAACTACAAAAGGCACTTTCACAGGATTTGTCACTGAGCGACTACACCGCCTAATTGGTAAGTACATATTTACATACAGAATTGCAAGTGAAAACAAAATATAAATTTAGAGTAATCTATACAGAAATAACATATAACAAGGTTGTAAATTTAGCAGGCTTCTTCAGAAATTGGATAAGACAACACTATTACATTTTAATCGCCTACTATAAATAATTTCATTTGCCAACATCATACAATTTGGCCAGTCCAAAAATACGAAATCATATGTTTGCGTTTCGTACATATTCCATGACATGATGAACATCCAACAATTAGCCTATATTTGATTTGAATGCAAATTTTTATGCTTTGTGGTAGCGGTATTGGATTAATGAGCGCAGACCACCTTACCTATTGTTTACGTTTGTAATAAACTTACGAACCCTTGGTACAAGCCAAATATTTACAGTAAAAAAGGAACCGATAAAAAACATGAAAGTTTTGTTATTCCAATAAAACTTTTATGAACGGATGCAAAATATTTTGAATTCCAGAATCATAATTTATGAGATGCACCGCCTGCGCCTGTATTTTTATATTTTTGGCAAATGTTTATTTCACATATAAAATTCGGAAGTTATAAAGTGTTTTCAACAATAAACGTGCCGAATAAAGGTACCTATCTATAACAAAAGCTCATGGCGCATTTACTCATGGTGTAAAAATACCTATACTTTTTTTATCACAAACTTTAACTTCCTACTGAAAGGTTTGATTTGTTCAGCTTCCATTTGAAACATCAAGCAAAGACATTACGTTCCGACATTTACTTATTTCCTATTTGTTATTTAACAAAATTCTTCGTTATACTTGAATTGCGAGATTAACCCATTTGAATATTAAACGTTTATTGTACGTTCCATCAAAGCACCTAATCAAGATCTCAGCTCATACTAATCATAGGTGATTTAGAATTACCTAGTTTCCAAAGCACATGATTGTTATGCTTCACAGTAATTTCGAAAACAAGCCTTACATTTGCAACATTGTTATATACAGATAATTGATGTGTCTTACACCTGTTATTTATAATAGAAGCTTACTTTAACGATGACTTAAAGTAGTACGTTGACCTGTTTTTGTCACTCTCAGGTTTAAAGATATTTTATTCTCAAAAAAGACACAGTCACTTAAATGAGAATAGTGATTTAGTTAAGTGTAAACAATTTATAAAAGTAAAGCTTTTGTTCGGTCTGTAGGTAGTAATTACAGTTTTGCGTAAATGAAAAGATAGGTAAGTACAAAAAAGGTGAAAGAAATATATTTATTTAGCACATAGAACATTACATTAACAGAATAAAACAATAACAACTAGTATAATGTATACAAGTAAGTATATCTATTTCTTAAAAATCTAAGCCGTCACCAGAAGGCAGAGTGCCCAGAATGCTAGCAGCATTGCCACGTTGAATGGCAATGCTAATTCGTTGACCGAAATAAAAGCCAGCATTCCGATCACCTGTGGACTCTATAAGAAGTTTAGCTTATAAAATTGACCAATTTTCCTTAACAAAACTAGCAAGTTCAGATTCAAAGGTATGAAACGAGCTTACATTTTCCAAAGTTTCGCGTAATTCGTTCTGAACTTGGGTAAAACAAGATAACTAGCTCGGCGAGTGTTACGTTTCGTCACTTGCTTTGATTTTAAAAAGGATATGTTAGTACTAAGGGAGTTTTTGGTGATTTGACGAATGCATGAATTATAGATGTACAATTGATTAATAGTCATTCTCTCTTAGGTCTGGCTGTTTAATAAGTACTGGAAGGTACTTATTAAACAGTAAACTTTACAATTGCCGACCTGTGACCCCACGCCCCCAGGCCCCCTGAACCGCATCAAAAAATCTGATATGGGTATCGTTTTCGACTAACATAAGGGTGAGGATTACGAATTTGATTTATTTTATATTCTCTTGTGCCCGCCAATAAGTCGCCACTTTGTTACACCTTTTATTAACCCACCTTTCTATCTGCAGTCTCTTCCCTATTGCCCATTTCCGGTCTATGATTCCAGTTCCGACATCCTTCTTAACACTTACATGGCCCAAGACAGATATCTGTCTGCAGCACTACGAGGCGGGGAAGCACGCTCCTACGGGTCGCACCGCCAAGGCTAGGCAGTGAATGCATTAAACGGAATATCGAGCTATTACAACTGGGGAAAGTTCCAGATTTATTTTGTCCTTCAAGAGAATCGACCCAAGAAAAGATCCAGCTGCATTACATCGATGATTCATACCCATTCATCACGTGGAAGAAACACAACGGAGAGACATGAACCGAAATAAACATACCTAATGCATTTACAACACAATTGTATTTCACGAAGCAATGCTTCTGAAAAGTTGAATCATGTCTTTAAGATAATTTCAGAAATATGGCTCCTTTTGTTTCTCTCAATTGCTTACCAAAACTGCTAGAAGTTCACACAAATGAAAGGATAGAAGGGAGACATTTTCCCTACAGAGGAACACCACATTAAAAGATTCTGGGAAAGTATAAAAGCTCGTTGATTTTGTGGCGTTTAATAGAAGATGAAGGTATGAATCATTACTTTCGTTCAAAGTTGCTATAACCTTAGAATTCTTTGAAATTTAGCTAAAACGAGGATAGAAATATTTAAATGATCGTCGTAAAAATCAGGCTACAATACTTTTTGTACCAGTTTTATAACTTATTTGTTTCTGCCCGTGACTTCGCACGCGTTATTTATATGTAAACGATTAAAGGTGACTTCTATCCCTTGGGAACGGATTTATGGGATAAAAAGTATGTTTGATTCCAGGAGTAGAATTACTTTCATGCAAAATTTCAGCCCGTTCAGTATTTTTGGCGTGAAGTGGTAACAAACATCCATCCATCCAAACTTTCGCATTTATAAAAATTTGTGTGATAAATACAAAATATCACACTGACCAGGCAAATTCGTGCTTGCCTCCGGGCTTAGTTAAACCATGAAGTTATCACCGATCAGTTAGCGAGCCATAACCTGAGAATTGAGGCTTTCAAACGATTAGCGGAATGGTATGATTTGTTTGCGCGAGCGCAGACGGGCGCCAATCTTGCCTTCAGAGCCCAGAGTCCATTTGTCCATAGATCGAGACGTGATCGTGAAGTTTCTTTTTAACCCCCGACGCAAAAAGAGAGGGGTGTTAAACGTTTGACGTGTCTGTCTGTGTATCTGTCAGTGGTATCGTAGCTCCCAAACGGATGAACCGATTTTCGTTTAGTTTTTTTTTGTCATTGATAATTTTATCCCGAGTGTTCTTAGCCATGTTTCATGAAAATCTGTTGAGCCAATAAACGTCGGCGGGTTTTTAAAATTTTTAATTTTGTCTTGTTATCATAGGTTTTGGTCTAGCGCCTCTATCATGCGGTCTGGGAACTACGGACATCCGATACAAAACTGAGACGTAACGATCACGTCTCGATAATATTATCAAAATGGACTCGGAGCTCTGATTCACAGCATTCATTATTACTAATTATTTAATGGCTAGTAAACTAATAAACTTTATGAACACGTAGAACGATTATGTAAGTTCATATAGACCGTACCTACTGCGTAGATCTTTGTTGTGGGCCTTAGAATTAGTATTTACCATGTGTATTATTCTTATGATGAATGAAATATATGATATACAGACAATAGTCTTTATTCACAAAAAAAAGTATAATAGTATTTACAATTGAAACAATTGAGCTAACTACAGACTGTTTCAAACAGTCTACAGGTATCTCAACTGATCTATATCAAAACCAGTCGAAAGCGTCCCCAAAACGCTGGCTGCATTGCCACGCTGTATGGCAATGCTGATGCGCTGCGCCAGATACTCATCAGTTCTCGGGTCAAGCGTCGCTTCGACCAGACGCTCAGATAATTTTTTAAAAACCCGAAGAGCCTCGATGATATAAATATTTTCATTATTATTTTATCATTTAATTATAAAAAGCCTATATTATAATTGAGTTGTATAGAATCAATGGCGGCAATCTGTACTTGGGATGAATTTTAGCAATTCAATAAAAACGTTTTATTAAGTCTGTTTTGAAAATTTACAATATCAGTTGATAGTTGCTGCAAAAAGTTATTTTTTAAAATTTTAGCCTTTGATTCTATACTACTCAATTTGATTGTTTTTTTATCAGTAATTATATTTAATTATATGAAATATAAATAGATGAAACTAGTTTATGCTTTCCAATAACCGTTATTTATGGTCAAAAGCTGATAAGAAACTGACTGATAACAGCAAGAAACATCTCTTGATTTTTTGTGCCTATTTGTTTGTTGGAATTTCTCAACGGTAACTTCGTCTACGTCGCCTCTAAATACCTTACACAAACTTCATACATACTCGCCCTAAGAGCACTTTCATTGACAGGACAAATCTGAGGGAATAATTACAGCAGAATGAGTATTACATCAAGTGCTGGATTAATTAGAGAGCGTGGCGTTGCAGTCTGCCCGCGGCCATATTTACTCTACCGGATGACAATTAATCGCACCCTGATTGTAACGTAATGACAAGCTCCGGTACCGCGCTGTGGGAAGGTAGGAAAGGCTGGTTCAATATCAGCTGTGCGATTACGCAAAACCACCCATCTTAAATTGACATTTGAAAGCCCTTTGATTGGCCTTCGCAATTTGCTATTGTATGGTTATGACCACTAAAATGGCTTTCAGGGCCTTTCAAAGGGCTTTCAAATGACAATTTTAGGATGGATGTTTTTTGCGTAATTGCACAGCTGGTGGTCAATACAGATGATTCAGATTGGATTTCTTTTTTGTCATAAATGATACAGATAAAAAGGTAGGTACAGTAGCGGTCATAATTGGAGACATACCCTAAATGCGAATGCGAATGAACGAATGAGCTTTAAGAAATGTCTATGAGCGAGTATGAACTTGCTTGAAGGTTACTACGATTTAAAATCGTGAATTTCATCTACTTAATTGTAAATTTCAGCTCAACATTTTTACTGTATGCTACACGGTATGTACAAGCGAAATATTTTAGAATACTTATGACAAATTATTTAAATATATAATTTATGATGATGTTATAATAAATTATGTTATTTATTTTTGCTGTTTTATTTCCTAATGAAATAAACAATACATTAAGCCTCTAAATTATGGTAACTATGAGTATATACAGGGTGTAAGCGTAAACAGTCTTATCCTTGAAACCACGTATGTAAACCCCTAAAATAAGACGATACAAGTTATTTTTAAAAATAAAAGTCAATTAGTTTCGATGAAATTTCATAATTCATTTCTCTGCTGTCCTACGTGATTTTATGGACACCCTAGTGACCTTATCACACCGCGCCGCCCGCTCTCGCCTGTAGCCGGCCGGTGGTGTAGGTATCGAATCGTAGGTACCTACAACTTGTGATGGAACTTTCCCTTCATACTTTTCCTGGCTAAGGACTGGCAAAAATAGCTACTCTAACACATTTGCCAGTAAGTAGGCTAAAGTAGGTAGGTACTTTTGGCGTATTTAAGAAGTTCATCATCAATCAAGTTTTATGTACAATTCAATTAAAATTTACAGCTTTATGTACAGTTTGATTTACTCACATTAGGCATAAAATGTTTTCATGGCTTGTGCATGACTAGGCACGGTGAACTGGCCGTAGGCACGTAGCCTTTGTGTAGCCGCTAGGATCGTTTGCCGGCTTGGCACACGTTGTTCTGGGAACCGCTCTGCGTACATCGTACGAGCCAAGTTCATGTTGTCACCAGCGATGGCATAAAGTCGCACCATTTCAGTCCACTGTTCATTTGTGAACGACATCGTCACTTCTCTACTTAACACAATACGCGAACAAATCGGCACATCACAAATTAGCACGGAACGCGTCGTGACGTGCTCACTACCTAGCAGACGGGCCGCGACTGACGAGCGCGCGAGCGGCGTCTTTGTTTGATACCAACAAAGCAGGCGAGCGGCGCGGACGCGGCGTAGGTATGTAGGCGGCGGCGCCTTTATGTCGGCGCGCGAGCGGGTCTTTGTTTGTCGCCGCCTGCTTTGTCGGTTAAAGCAGGCGGCGTAGGTATAAATGTAGGGTGAAATGCTTTTATGATGTGTGAGGATATTTTTTTAAAAATTATGTAAAAAAAAAGTTTAGTTTTTTCATCGGTTTTGGACTCTGCTCATGATACTGAACTTCTGGTTTCAAGGATAAGACTGTTTAGCCTTACAGCCTGTATATAGTGTAAATGACTTTGTGGGTTTGAACCTAGGACCCAAATAAGAATAAATTTTAAAAAGGTCGTAAGCACTACGAATGGCAGCAAGACAATATCTTAAGAATCTAGGTCACCACTTCTGACCGCCACTGTACCTCAATTAAATGTTGAGGTTGCGACTCGTTAAGCACGATAAATACAATGTAATAATAGTAAATAATAATGTATTCTTGAGTGAATATTTTTCCGCTGATTCGTTCATTTTATTTTATTTTTTATCCGTAAACAAAATGAAGCCATTTAGAGGCCATTAAAACAATTACAGCAAACAAATAACTTAAAAATAAATTAATTCTAAGTTGAATGGAAATACTGCTTTATTATTATTATTATGACTAAGCCTTCGAATACCAGCGCCATGTTAAATATAAAAATAATTTAATATAATAATTTAATTTATCATTTAAAAGACCACAAACAAATCCGTTTAGTAAAGCTTTCGTTCATAGTGAAAGATTAAGAAATTATGAGCAATTTGGGAGTCCATGTAAACTAAAAAACGATTTGATTAAAGCGAAATCGAAGCGATGACGTGTGACCCAAGAGCCGGTGAGTATCTGGCGCAGCGCATGAGCATTGCCATTCAGCAGGGCAAAGCGTCTTGGGGACACTTCCGTCCGACTGGTATTGATATGGATCAGTTGAGTTACCTGTAGATTGTTTGCAACAGTCTGCAGTTAGCTTAATTGTTTCAATTGTGAATACTAATTCTAATTTATTTCTATTACTTGATTGTAATTTTCTTTGATAATAAATTTAATTAGAGAATAGATACCTAAATAATTAAGTCCTAATTAAAACTGCGGTAAACAATCAAAATTTTCTGAAGAGATCAAGCTGTTCATTTTATTCCTGTGACCCATACAGGTAGGTAAATTGAGAAAAGACGAGTTTTGAACAGGTAGTTTGCAATAACGTAGACCTTTGGAAACCGCTAGTTTGCAGACACCATCGTTATGGTATAGGAAACAAGTATCTTTCTTACTGCATGCCTACGTACTTAATATAGTATAGTATAGTACTATAGTATAAAGCGAACTTAATGATGATGATATCCTCCTTACGGAGTTCGGCTACGGCGACTCTTTTTTTTGCTTTATGTGGCTGCAGATCTGCAGATATTTGTTCAGAGTGTTCTGGATGTTTTCTATGTACTTATATATATAACTAGCTGCGCCCCGCGGCTTCGCCTCCGTGGAAATTAATGTTTCCAACTTTATTAATTTTTCTTTGATAAGAACCTTCTCCTGACAATAACAAACACAACAAAAAAGAATTAGCGAAATCGGTCCAGCCATTCACGCGTGATGCCGTGACCAAGGAAAACGGGTTTCATTTTTATATTTAAATAGATAAAAAAATATCTATTTAAGTAGTGTATTGTATTAAGTATATCAGTTATCTACAGTAGTTGTAGTAGCCATAACACAAGCTCGGGGCTGGATAACGCTGTGTGAATTGTCCAGCAATATTTTTTTATTTTATGAATGTTTGCTGACGGTTTGTTTTAATTCGCGCCAGCGCTCGTCTTCAAAAGTGTAGACGTTTTGTTGCTCTATATGATGTCTCTTTTCTGAATGTTACCATTTTTCCGCAATTATAATTTAATTTTAATCAACCTCATTAATTACGTTATACAACATCAGAATGTTAAGTCGCGCCAGTTAAGTCGCGCCAGCGCTCGTGTTCAAAAGTGTAGACGTTTTGCGGCTCCATAAGATGTCTCTTTTCTGGCCAATTTTATGGCATGACTTCCGAAAGAGAATCTTGCACTTTTTCACTATGTCTCTTCGGAGCGTCTTTGAATCTGAGTTGCGTCCTTACTATAGGTAATAGTACCCATATAAATAAATAAATAATGCTGGACAATTCACACAGCATTATCTAGCCCCAAGGTAAGCAGAGCTTGTGTTATGGCTAGATAACTGATATACATAATAATACTATACTGGACCGATTTGAAAAATTCTTTCACCGTTAGGAAGCTTACTTTTCAGGGAGTGACATAGGCTATATTTTATCCCGGAATTCCCACGGGAACGGGAACTACGCGGGTGAAACCGCGAGGCGATCGTCTAGTACATAATAATATACGAGTACATAGATAGATATTTCTTATCTTATATATAAAAATGAAACCCGTTTCGCGTTGTCACGGCATCACGCGTGAACGGCTGGACCGATTTCGCTAATTCTTTCTTTGTTGTGTTTGTTATTGTCAGGAGAAGGTTCTTATGAAAGAAAAAATTAAGAAAGTTGGAAAAATAAATTTCCACGGGGGCGAAGCCGCGGGGCGCAGCTAGTTATACATAGAAAACGACCAAAACACCCTGAACTATATACTATACTTCTATACATACTATACTACCGATAGCAAAGAAGAGGGACCTCCTTAGATAGAACAACCATTCCATTAATGCATTCCAGGTATTTGCATAATCACCTGCCTTTCATAGATTTTCAAAATATTTGATAAGATTGGCAGTTGATATAATATGCTAATAATCAAATTCTAAATCAGAATCAAAACCAATAATTTGAATGTTACCAAATAAGTGAGACATTATCAATTTCCTAGGAATCTGAGCGACCAGTTTGTAGGTAACGGCTGTTCGTCTCGCAACTTTTCTTGCAAAATTTCTGATGGGCTTTGATTTGTCCTAAATCTTGTTTTAAACAAGGGTAGAACAATTTTTTTTTCAAATGTGGTCAATATTATACGTTACAACTTACAACACCAGTCAAAACATGAAAGTATCAAAGCTTGCAATTGCTTGCAACGGAAGAAACTCTAAAAACCAATAAAATAATGGAAAAAACCATTTTTTTCTTTTCATAGTCTAACACACGAATACTCATACGCCACTCAGATTGCCTGGCCCTCCGGCCAGGTGGGATGACGATCTGCGAAAGACTGCAGGCAGATGCTGGAGGCCTATGTGCAGCAGTGGACTAATATAGGCTGATGATGATGATGAACTCAGATTTGAGCAGGACTCAAAAGACGAAAGTTTTTTATTGAAACTGTCGAAAAATCGCTACTTAAACATGCTCAAATCTGAGTTGCGTTTGAGTAGACATCCGGGGATAACTAAAGCGTCAGATCACAGTCCGTTAGGTGTGATTCATTATTTCGTATTGCAATAAATAGTAGACCCATGATTACTGTCGATCGGTTTTAGCATAAAATCACGGGTACGGTAAGATTGATTGAATCTAGCAATCTCCTAGGCAAACCTCGAGGCACTAGTGGTAGTGAAATGTGATTTGAATAATCAAGATGAAATCAATCTTCAATGACAGCAGGACTGCAATTTTTATGCTTTTGCCGCATGATGGCGTGATAATTATAATTTCTATAACGATTCTGAAACATATGAAAAAGGAGTTTACTTGAAAACGTCTTGCGCATAATCTATCCATATGAATATTATAAAAGCGGAAGTAATTCTGTCTGTCTGTCCTTTTCACACTTGTATGAATGAACGGATCTTAATGACATTTGGCAGGGAGGTAGACCCGGTTTCCCGGAAACTGACATGGGCTTCTTTTTATCCCGGAAAAGCGCGTGCGAATAAGTTTTCAGAATATAGTCTTTCTTTTTATCCTGGAAAAGCGCGTGCGAATAAGTTTCAGAAAATAGTCTAATATAAAAATCAAACTTGCTTTATTTTTAGACTTTATTCAGCCTATGCATATTTATTAGTAATAGGCCAACCTCCAATTCAAAAGCCAGCTCAATCACTTATATACGAGGCAAGCAGCATGCTTCAGAAAAAAAAGTTGCGTTATCTTGCCTCTCTTTCTTATCACCAATCCATCCATCCATTTATCCTATGACATATCAAGATTATGACACCACCTTTCAGCTTCAATACTAATACCATTTCTATTTCCAGAATCAACTCAAAGAAAAATCGTTTAGAGCTACTTAAGCTAAAAGTGCAGCACTTCTAGGTCAGTCGGTGCAACCTGAGCAACCCCTAGCAATACACAACAATTACTGTCAGAACAATAGCAACCGATCGTGTACCGTTATTGCCTGCAGTGCTGACTACGACATTGTAAACTTAGGAGTTAGAAGCGCAACTTTTGCCTAAAGAAATAACATTTCGTCGAGAAATTTCGGTTTGTTCCGCCCAGATAACCAAACCAGACAACTGGTTGGCTACGTTAAAAGAATTTTCCGCGGGGATAATTAGTTACCTGGATGGATTTTTTTTCCACCTACACAACCGTTTGATAACTAGTGGTCTCGGTGGAAAATTCGGCCACGGCGGAGTCAACGAAGCGCGGCCAGTCTCAACGAAGACAAGCCTAGTGCACAGGACATAGTGCACAAGTGTGTTCGCAAACACCGGTGCACGCTCTGTTCCTTCACGCTCATGTGACGGCAGACCGACACGAGCGGTGAGAGGTCAGGTGGAAGACCGACGGCTTTACTTGCTTTTCTAGGCACGAGTTGTAACACCGTCTCTTCCTGACTCCGAGCTGCTCTTGTGAATTTTTAGTCAAGAGTAACGGAAGGGTTATTCACGCACGGCTCTCGATCCCAACTAAATAAATCACAAAATAATTAAATCTTAATTTTAAGTCAATACTTATTGCACGCTCTGTTTGTTAATTCATCATAATTCTTATAAACAAAGAAATTTACAATCAAAGAAAATTACAACTAGTATAAACAATTGAGCTAACTGCGGACTGCTGCAAACAATCTACAGGTAGCTCAACTGATCCATATCTGTCAATTGATTGACATAACTCCAGCTAGATAGAGTTGACGATTCAAAGCAATTTGTTGTGGCCTTCCCTGATCTGAGCATGTGGCAAAGTTTTGATGGGTTTAGCTTGAGATTGTATGTGTTGGACCAATATTTAGGCGACTTCTCGTGTCGACCTTTGAGTAAATATCTGTTGGCTGTGGTGATGTGGTGTTGGCCCTAAGTTCGGTTTGACGATAGTCTCGAGACGTTATCGTGACGTCTGTTTTTGAGTACCTATTGGATTTGCGTAGTTCCATATCCGCAATATAGAAACACTCCAAATCTCATAGAGAAATGACAGGTCCCGTCGATGTCTCGATACCTACTAAAGTCAAACTAAACGAAAGGGCTAAAGTCATTTACAACGGGATATTTACGATGATTTGAGTTTTGAGCTTTCCAATATTTTGGCACAGTTTCATGCGCCATAACCACAAAATAACTGAGGGCACTGCGAGCGAGTTGTTATTAGCAGATATATCGATCTACCCTCATTTTTTGTTCTTTGCTACGAACGTTACTACTGCCACCGGTTTCATTATCGAACGCAACTCGAACTAGGGGCTTTGCTAGGATCAGGTAACCCGTTCTCTTAAAGACAACGACCTACCTACTGATAACGTAAGACGTAAGGACGTGGAGTTGTACAACTGCTACCACAACTGTACACTGGCCCAGTATCGACTGGTCCAGTCAAGTGTGCTATCCCGCCCGATCCCGATAGAGCGGGGTTAGGTTGCAAAGTGAATTTATTTCGCTGTCCGTGAATTCCTGCTTACTTCTAGTTAGAGGCTGTTCATGTTCGGAATAAGTAAGTGCTTAACGAATGACATATACTGCTTACGAGGTTCTTACTGTTTGAGCGATAAAATTCCCAGGTGCTTTAGGTAAAATTAAATGGATATAAGTAAGCCATCTTTTCTCTAAGAAATTTTGCACATGTACCCACATAACGTTGTCTCTTTCTCCTAATAAGGTTTGCTGGAAGATAACTCTTTTTAGGGTTAAGCTCGCCTTTGCCATCCCTTCTCTAGTTTTATGTTTTTTAAGTATGTTTTATTAAGTGCAATAAAGAATTAAGAATTAAGATGGATGTAGTTAAAAAAATATCGTTGTTTATGTAGAATAGCGATTGTCATTTTTAGGGTTTCGTGGTATACAAGGAACCCGTATAGTTTCGCCATGTGCGTCTGTCCGTCCGCGGCTTAGCTCAGACACTATTAGTAGATGGTACTACCTACTATACCTACCTACTCTGTTATTTGGCGTGGGTATTTATCACGCCGACAAAGCGGTAAATAAAATACAGAAATATACTGGCAAGTAGAGTATTTTTTCTGGATCCACTTTTTTATCTACCCCATCCCCATCTACAGTTTTAAATCTGGGAGCGCAACAACTTAAAATGGTTTAGCTAAGTTCTAGACATAAGTAGGTACACGTTATAGCATCTCACATCAGCATCACAGACATTATTACGTTACAAAATAATAAAGTTACAAAATTGAATAGGATAAATTCAACACGGCTTCTCTCAATTTAAATAATCCATTACCCATCCAGTTAGACGCCGTTTAGCAACGTAATACAAAGTTGGACGAAGAAGGCTTGTCGAGGAAAGTGGGTGGCCACTTAATCGAAAGCGGTCTGGGGAAAATGGATCGGCCACCAGACAGATCAGGCTGGACGTAAATGGAAAGCTAAAAAAGTTGGAAACAGAGTATCGTCTGGTAATGTCTCGTTATGGAGTAGGTATATAAGTACTGCTGCCTACGAGATTTTTACAGTTTTTAGGGTTTTTAGGGACAGGAGCGCCCTGGTGACCTTTAATACAGGTTTTACTAAACCTATATCAGGCACCAGTTTTCACAATACAGGTTCGATCTGTACAATATACCAAATGGCTATATTTTGTCTACTTTAAGAGAACCTTTGTGCCAAAAATTAATGATTATTATTAGTATTTAAATGGTAAAACAATGTGAAAATAAAAACACACTAGTGAAGATTTATGTTAACTAATTTTTGCAATTACTTTTATAAACAAAAGATAGAGGAGAAAAGCTACATGGAGAAATAGCGTATGATAATTATTTTTGGTCAACTTCCTCCAAAACATCATTAATAAGTCCATTCACTGATAGATGGCACCACTTATACCCAGAACCCACGACAAAATGGTTCGGATAGAGCAAACTCTACACGATATAACTACGATAGCTACTCGTAAACAGATGGCGCTGCTTTTCAATCCCTCAAAAAAGGGATATATATATGCATTGCATCAAGCCAGATTATTTCAGGGTTGTTTATTTATGCACCTGAACCTGATTTCATTTTAAACCGCATTATAAACAAAACAAAACACGACTGGTTCTGTCAATGCAAACAATAACGACAATTTGGTTTAGTCTCGCTTTTTTATTTGGTGTAGAGTCGCTCGACGTATCAGTAGTCCGGTTCAATTAAGCAACCGGACTACTGATACGTTTTTCGCAACTGTTATTTCGGTGTTGATAATACATTGCCGGCTTATTGTACTTAAGGAAATATTTTCTATTGATCAAGTGACTGCAGATGCTGGATCCGGCAAGCTGAAGACAGGGCGTTATGGCGCACACTAATTTTGTACCAGAATTTTAATACAAATCGAGCTCATGACTTGGAGCCATGGAGTAGTTTTTGGCCAAATGGTCCAAAATAGACTCTCCTTTTCATGTTAGTATAATAACTTTGGTCCACTGACCTTGCAAGAGCCTTGGACACAGATAGCCCGGAAGCCCGGCCTGGTGCAAGGCGTGCCATCGGTGACTAGAGCGAGGGATGCGTAGAACTGCTGCCCTCGGGGTCTGCAGTTCAGCGTGCAGGGTGAGTCACCTGGAATTCAAAACAGACAGTTTTAATAAACACGTGATTTATTGAAAATATAAAAAAAGTTGACTCTGTCCTCGCTTATTTTACTTTATCGCCAATTGAGCGTAGGCCTACAAAATATAGTTAAGAAGCAAGGCGGACACACGCAGGCTTTTTTATCAAAATCGATTGGGGCGGTAATATTATTATCATTTAAAATTGCTAAGTCGTTAAACTATTTCTGTTCCAGCAAAATCCAAACCACAGTTTAGCAATTGATTGTAGATTATCAAAGGACGCCTGCGACGCAGGAGGTTGCGGGTTCGATTCTCTCCTCGGGAAAAACGTTTGTACGACGCAGATATTTGTTCCAGGTTCTGGGTGTTTTTATTACATACATTTAATAAAAATATCTATGTATGTAATGTTATGTCTTAACTTTATGTTATCTAGTAGGTACCTAACAATCTCTGCTAAGCTTTGGGCTAGATGTGAATTGAATTGTGTGACTTGTCGAGCATTATTCATTTATTTATAAAAAAAATAAACATACAGCCGAATTGAGAACC
The DNA here is from genome assembly GCA_963564075.1 of Eupithecia subfuscata. Taxonomy (NCBI): domain Eukaryota; kingdom Metazoa; phylum Arthropoda; class Insecta; order Lepidoptera; family Geometridae; genus Eupithecia; species Eupithecia subfuscata. The sequence goes on from OY751114.1 coordinate 7,645,503, forward strand.
TCGTCCTCTTGTGTTTTGTCCCCAATGACGGTATCCCCATTCAATGGGGACAACGGAACTGAATAAAAATAATTAAAATTTATTCCCGTTCCGACAGCGGAACTTTTGAAGTCGTATAAAAAGACGCTTAGTTTTGTGTCTGGCTTACCATCAACATAAGGGACCCAAGTGTAGAAGCGACCTCGGAAAGGTCTGCGGTCGTACACTGAACACTGTTCCCCACGGTGATCCTTCGGAGACCCTGGACATGGCTGAAATTAAAACAAAAACAAGTTGAAGATTTTCAACATTTTCGTTATAATAAGATGGCATAGGTAAGGAGTAATTCCCTGATGATTGCTCAGATCATGGCAGCAGCGCCCCTGCAGAACAATTCTACCACCCGCATGCTCAGCGTGGGGATTATGGGCATTACCCCCCATGTGATAAGACCCAATAAGGCGCTTATCAGGGAGAGGCCTGCGTCCAGTAGTGGACCACTACAGGCTGTTGAGATTGAGGTTGAGGATTGCTCAGAAGTACATTCATTATCATCAGCCCATGCTAAACCATTGCTGGACTTGAAGATTCGTAGACTTGAAGTGAACAAAAATGAAAGTGATCACTTTTCACTTTGGTACTTATTTTTAATTTCTAACGTACCTTGGAAGTCTGTGAAGTGCTAAGATTTTTATTATTTCCTTTAGACCTTGTAAGGTCAAAGCACTTTTAAAGCACTTTTAAACAATCTTTATAATTTGACAGAGGAGGCCCTAATGAGTAGGTGTTGTAGGTCATAGCTTTCCGCATCCAGCATCTGCCTGCAGCTTCTCGCAGATCGTCATCCCACTTGGCAGAAGGGCTAAATACGGCATTCACTACTTTTCATTATTGTACAAATTTAATATTTTTAACGACCTCTGTGGCGAGGACGAAGGTCCGCCTGTGACGCAAGAAGTTGCGGGTTCGATTCCCGCCATAGGTCAAATGTTATTGCGATCTGCAGATGTTGATTCCAGGTGTTCTCAAAAATATATCCGGGTAAAGTACTTATTGTAATCGTATTATAGCTAGTAACTATATAACACAAGCTCTGCTTTATTCACAAAGAAAATTACACTAGTATTTACAATTGAAACAATTGAGCTAACTGCTGACTGTTGCAAACAGCTCTGCTTAGCTTTGGGCTAAATAATGCTGTGTGATTTGATTAGCATTCTCTTACCGCAGTATTGCACTCGTGGTAGCGCCGCGCGAGCCCGGGACAGTCTGGGACCGGCTCCGGGTCAGACGCGTCCCGGATGCGTCTCGTTTCCACGCTCCGGGCTCTTCTCCGCACCAGTTTCCTTCTTTTTCTGCTTCGGCGTAATCTGGAATGTGAGGAATCGAATTCGTATTTCTGTTTCTGAATCTCACAGCTAGCAAACATATAAATAATGCTGGACAGTTCACTTAGAATCATCTAGCCCCAAAATAAGCAGAGCTTGTGTTTTGGGTACTAGATAGCTCATATAGGTACTTAGGTTATCTTATACATTACATACCCAGATCGATATTTTTATTTTATATGTACATTGAAAATACGCAAAGTAAATAAATAAATAAATAATGTTGGACAATTCACACAGCATTATCTATTATTAGTTCAGCATTATTAGTTCCCTTATTTATTATATTCACTTTGGTCTAACTTTATTCTAGGCTGTGTAGAATAGGTACTTTACTAATCTCGCCATAGTCTTGTGGGTCTTGTCATCGTGTGGGACCATTTGGTGGCAAAACTGGCATTTCGTCCTTATTAGATTTTTTTGTGCTCGATTTTCTTAAAAGATAGCGCGTTGAAATCTTACGAGTATATAATGGAAGTGAATTTAAAAACCTGATGAGGATTTCCTTCGTTTGTGTTTATTACACATAATGTACATATAGTTCTGTGGTTTACCTACTTATTCCTTTACCTACTCTTAGCGTTATCGTTAAACGTGTAAATGGGAATTTCTAATAAACAAAGAAAACCCAATTACAGCGTAAATATTCTATCTTTTTCTTGATGCGGGATCGGTTGACTAAACAAAAATAATAAAATTAATGATTTAGTCAACTCATCCCAGTGGGATAAGTTGGAGCGGCCTCAGTTTACTAAGGAGCCGTTTTATGTTCTTTGCGTATAAATCTTTTCCTTTGAGATTTTTTAAAAGTCTATTGTCGAACTCTTATACAAGCCTAAGCTTACAAAATCATTTAAGTCTGTCTTATCAAATTATTTTCCCTTAAAAAGGTTGAGAACAACGTAGAAGTTAACACATTAATTTGATGCGTACTTGGCATGCAAGTCGTGCAAATGCAAAATATTTACACAGTGTTCCACAAATACTTGTGTTCAACAACTAGCGTATACACAAAACGTTAAAACCTCGTCTCGGTTTCACTTGAAACACTGCTATATAATTTTTAAACGATACATAAAAAATAAGACAATAATAATTATGTATCTTTCACAAAAAAATAAAACCCGCGACGAAGACGATTAAAAGTAAATTATGTTATAAGTATGTATAGGTACTTTGAACTATTACTATTATTATTAAAGTATTGCGCGCCTCATCAATGCCAGTACGGTACTGCTGTCGAACAGCTTGCTCATCTCGGATTATCGTGTACTAGGGCCGCCGGTCGAATATCTCGCCACGCTAGCCTTAACGCCATCATCCGGCGGGCCTTTGTCACCGCTAACGTACCAGCTATCCTCGAACCAAATGGTCTGTCGCGTGACGATGGTAAGCGACCCGACGGTATGACACGGTATGACGGAGGCCCATTGTGTGGGACGCTACATGTGTCGACATCGACACACTTGCGCCTTCCCATCTTCCGAGGACATCAGTGAGGGCGGGTGCGGCGGCAGATTTGGCCGAAGATCTCAAGAGACGCAAATATGCAGGTCTCGACAGAGCCTACACATTTGCTCCTATTGGAGTCGAAACCCTAGGTCCGTGGGGTACCGAGGCTCTCCGGGTTTTAAAAAAATATCTGAGCGTCTGGTCGGAGTGACGCGTGACCCCAGAGCTGGTGAGTATCTGGTACAGCGCATCAGCATTTCCATACAGCGTGGCAATGCAGCCAGGGTCTTGGGGACGCTTCCGACTGGTATTGATATGAACCAGTTGAGCTAACTGTAGACTGTTTAAAACAGTCTGCAGCTACCTCAATTGTTTCAATTGTAAATACTAGTATAATTTTCTTTGTGAATAAAGGCCATTGTCTATTATTAATTATTATATAATAACTATCTGTTTTATTTAAATTATTTATTTGCATACTGACAATGATAGGTAATTTCAATAGAACTTTTATTACATTAAAAATTCAATTGAAATTACCTATCATGTATGTTAATTAGATAATGATTCGTAATCCGATTGTGTTTCGAGAAATAAAAGGCTATTTTATGTATTTTATTTATTTAAAAAAAAAATATAGCGTCAAAATCGGTATACATTTTGGGAGCTATGTTCCCACAGTCACACATAAGCGTAACGTAAAACATAAATGCACTCTTGTTTTTTGGGGGATAAAATAAAATAACATGAGCGGATTTAATTCTGGAAGCTTGCTCTATAATTACTAGAATTAACCTACAGAGGTTTAAATTGGTAGAAGGGTACCAACTATCCCAATACTGGCTGTTATTTGTTTGTCGCTGCTGAAATAACAATGGCTGAAATAACAAATCAAATTAACCTTTATTGTTGCAGAATCTTCAATTATTCAGAATTCAATCAACCTTATGTTTTCGCAATAAATCATATTGTTATTCTAACTAACCCCTAACCCCAATTGGAAAAGCAAATACGCATTTCCTTGTTTTACGCCGTCATAAACGTCACCATGAGATGGTGACCACGGATTGATCGATTGATTGAGTGTGCAGTGTGCATTATTGTGGTTGCATTTATTTCAGTGTGTCACTGGCACGAATACGGTTAGTACAGTGCTACACCAGATGCTGAATCAGTTATCATTGACTGATTTTACGTTTTCTCAGAGTACGTACACTTTTGTAATGCAGGAACTTTTTATATAATAACGGCAACTTTCTGAGTTAGGGAGTCAAGACAATTAGGAAGGATCTCACTGATCAAATGCTCAATTCAGTTGAGCAGTCTTTTACAATGAATACTTTGTTGTCAAAGCTATTCTGCGCAGGCTTACTACAAAATATCAGATTAGACTCTCGATAATCTGATATTTTATTTATAGTAAGCAAAGGATAATCTGATATTGCTTGGACGGATCTTGCTCCAATTCGAAAACAATTATTCTAACAAAGAAAAGGTTTCTTGTTCACTTCCATAATTTTATCATAAAAAGGGTTGAAGTTACCAAAAAATCAACGTGATCATTTAATTTTCTAGTTTTACATTATGGCAAATTAAAAATTATGACGTGCCTATGAGTCCTGTAAGGTCTAAAGGAAATAAAGCGCTTTGAGTTTCGAGTTTAGTTGAGCACTGGGAAAGTCACGGAATCTCCTAAATGCATTTTCTCTCATTACCTAGTTATTAGTTAGCTATTTTAATAACATTACCTAGTAGATTCCAAAGACTGCACAAAGAAATTTACTCTGCTTTTCAATAAAATCCTAATAACCGGTACCTACAAAAGCAAATGTCTTCCGCTAGTTGATGGTTTCATAACTAGCTCTTGTTATTTCCTGTGAAAACGGTGTAATAAAGTTTTAATGTTTTTGCTGTCGTCGTTTGGTTATCTTCAAGCTCAAAGATGGGTACAAAATCACTAACAACACAAAATCAGGGAATAAAATTATCATCCATTCCTAGTTAAGGAAATTTTATTCCGGAGCAACATTACTATTTTAGGTTCTGGAGCCAAGAATTTGCGGCACTGTGCTGTATTTTCCACATCGGATATTGATTTAGTGCAGTGTTCCTGCGGTCACTGTCCTTAATATATAGGTTTCTAGTAGTTGAGACTGATTTTAGTGTTATTCACCATGAAGTTTCAAAAATAAACTAAATGTTCATCAAAGGAATTTGCTTTAGGATAGGTTCCAACTCGCAGGTATCGATCATAAAACTGACTCTAGATCATTAAATTTGCAAAACTTTTTCAACGTAATTTTTAGTTCCCAACGTTCTTTAGGTAGGTACTATTTCACTGTATTATACCATTGTTTTGGTAGCTTTTGTTAGCAAATAGCATGCAAAATACCATTGGCATATAAGTTTCTGGTAAAATTTACTCCTAGTAATTATAATGTAAAGGAAGACGCGCTACAAAAATGTGCTTTGACTATTTTAAAGGTTCTACAAAAAATTTTGAAATCAGATAAGAAGTTTTGCGTACATTGTAAGCCATTTGCTAAAACAAGCTCTCAATCAATTGTACTTTTCGAGCCTTTTGGTGACGGCTTAGATTTTTAGTAGGGATGTACATACTTACATCTATGTAAATACTATGTAGTTGTAATTGTTTTAGTCTATTATTGTAATTTTCTACGTGCTAAATTAATGTTCCGTCGACACGATGTTGATAATAAATCAATTAATGTCAATAGACTCCAAAAGGGCACTTGATTTTATGGGGTTATTCCAGTTTTCCCTCTTGACAAATCCCCCTTAAGGGGGAAAACTGGAATTAATTTTTTTGGAGTCCAGTTTTCCCCTTTGAGAAAAATTTTTCAAGGGGGATAACTGGAATAACCCATTTTAAGTGGGTTCGTAGCAAATTTCTATTTCTATAATAAATATCTAAATTGCTTTTCAACCGACGAAAAACAGCGGAGGTTCTCAAGTCTACGCGTATTTTTTTTTTATGTATGACCACGCATAACTTTTTACAGAGTAGTCCGATTTCGATAATTCTTTTTTTATTGGAAAGGGTATAGGGTATACCCCGAAGGAAGGGGTCCCATTTAAATTTCGAATAAAAATTCTAACCCTAACGGTAGGAAATCTGGAGGTGGTTGATTTTTCACTCACTGATTGTAATGTATGACCTGACCACGCATAACAAAGTAGTACGATTTTGAATATTATTTTTTTAAAGATAGAATATACCTTGAAATTGGCCTCATATAAATTAGAAAAATAAATCCTACCCTAAAGGTGACAAAATTGGGGTGATTTATTGTTAAGGAATTTTAATAGTATATATATTTTTTTCTATAATTTTAATAGTATATATTTTTGTAATTTATTAAAGTAGGATTACATAACAGTTAAGAGCTAAAGTAAGGTAGGTAGATATTAAAAAAAAACTAAGCTTGTAGTAATAAGTAGATTATAGCCACAAAAAATTTAAAATAAAACTTTTAACAAAAAAGTTAAACCACAGAAAATACTGAAAAGCAAAAAATTATAGACATTTTCATTTAACCCTAATAACTAAGTTCGTAAACTAATGTAAGTATACCTAAGTAATTTTGAGTCGGCGCCAAACAAGTAAATTAATTAATTACGTAAAGCGTATCGGCGTCGTCGGCGCAGCGCGAAGCGCGCCTTCTCAAAATCGCCTTCGCCGGAAAATGGTTGGCGCCGACTCAAAATTACTTATGTATACTAACATTAGTTTAAGAAATTAGATATTAAGGTTAAATGAAAAGGTTTATAATTTTTTGCTTTTCAGTATTTTCGGCGGATTAACTTTTTTGTTAAAAAGTTTTATAGAAGCTAGAAAATAGTAATTCACGCGTGTCCGACCACCTTACAGAACGTGTGTTAATTTCAACTCCTTAGAATTAATTCATAGCTCCGAACAACATGATTCTCGTTCAATATTTACGATGCACACACAAAGGCGAGGCAAAGTGTCTATAAAACAAGCATAAAATTAATCTCTTTGATTTAAGTGTGTACCGTAAAGAGAATCATAATTTTACCCAGAATATTCGTGAAATGGTCTAATTGTATAATAACCTTCTAAATTTTATGACTTCCTTTTATTATGACCAGTGTCTTTTGATAACTTAATTAAAACATGACAGACAAAGAATTTGGATAATGTTTTGTGAGTTCTCCATTAAAATTTATTAAAGACCAGCTTCTGCCCGCGGCTTCGCACGCGTTGTAACTATGGAATCGTTTTGAGGTTATTTCTATCGCATGAGAAGTGATTTATGAGATAAAACGTAACCTATGTTTGATTCCAGGGTTAGAGTTACCTGTATGCAAAATTTCAACCTGATCCGTTCAGTAGTTTTGGCGTGAAGAGGTAAAAAACACCCATCCATCTGTCCATCCATCCAAACTTTCGCATTTATAATACATATAAGTGTGATGTGATAAAATAAACAAATAACATCTTAGCTTAAAGACGTCCACAGCTGAACAAGTGGACGATTTGATTGCTATAGCTTGGCAGTCGGGTTGGTGATCGCAGTTTGGTTGTGGGTCTGTTCTGCTGAAGACGCTGCTTGCTGCTCTCCCCTTTTTTCCCTTTTTTTATATTATTCAGCGATAAAATTCTTTCACGAATAAACTGGTCTGATTTGACTCCCTGAGAAGGACATAATACCCACTAAAAACCTCTCGGGTGTCCCTCTCTCGCCATTTTCGCCGAACACGGGAACATTTAAAACAAACCGCGGTCCCACTGGCGTCCCCTCTTCCTCTTATACATGGCCGGTGATCCCACCACTCCACACACTCACCGACTCCACTCTTCCGTCAAATTTCCTCCCCCCGATTAGGACACAGTGCTGCATCTCCCCTGCTGTACTATTACTAAAAAATCAACCATCCTATAAATGACATTAAAGACCATTTCAATAAAATAATAGCAAATTACGAATGCCATTCAAAGGGCTTTCAAATGTCAACATAGGATGGGTGGTTTTTGCGTAATCCTGCAAGGCTGGTGAAGTTAGCCTTAGTAGTCTCTGAAAACACTCTTCTCTTTCCGCTAGAGAAGAATTACGAAAATAAACACGTTGAAAACTATCAAAAACTTTCTTCAACAACTGAATAGGGCAACATCAGAGCAAACCATAGCCATGATGAATCGAACAATAGTCAACCTACACCAAAAGCATTAGATACCTATATTCATTAAAGTATCAATACATTTTCCAATTAAACTGGCCAGGACTTTAATAATAATTGTAATTATGGAACAAAAGATGATACCCCACTGCGACCGCTCTATGCATTTTTAATTCAACCACAGCGCTTTAACAGTAACAAACAAGTCGTAGATTTATACGCATAGATTAGTTTACAGTTATTATGATGAAGAGTTAAAACATTTGATTAGGGAGGTGTAGGACGCTTTCGAAGATTCGATGGTAAAGTGATTTGCAAAACTATGATAAATAGTTTTAGAACTTTTCGATTTGCATTCATTGTTGGTACAATTTTTAGTTGATCGTAAAATGTGTTTATAAAATCAAAATAGTACGTTAATAGTACGTAGTATATAGTACATTAATAGTACGTAGTAAATAGTACGTAGTAAGTAGTAAATAGCAAAATAGTACGTTAATAGTACGTAGTAAATAGTAGTTAATAGTACGTAGTAAATAGTACATTTTATTATATTATTTCCCACAGTATTATTTCTTACACTTACATTTAATTCTTATGTTTTCATTATAGCACAATACTTGACGAACAAGCAAGAATTTAGTTGCAGATTTTCCTCAATTGAACTATTATTGTTTCAAGTAATCGTATTTTATTTTCGAACCAAATGATGCGAAAGTAAAAGCAAATGACCGTATTCCCAATTACGTACACATGTACGTTTCAAATTATTTATGTTAAAGATCTACCAAAAGTTATAACAAGTTTACAATATGATCATGTTAAATATTTTGTAGGTCTTATGATATAAACAGCCAAAATGTCAAAATAGTTTTGACGCAAGTAGTCAAATCAAAATTGCTGATGCATATCACCTTTCCCAAGATAAAATCAATCGACACGTGATTACAATGATTTGCCAAGTGAAGTCAGAGGTCGTGAGTAAACACAGATGACCCTGTTGCCCTTTTCACCCAATATTGAATCAAGCCAATACTGAACATACGATGATCAAGTTCGAGGTGATAGTGATGGGCAAGTTAGTTGTGCGTAAGTGTTTTTAAAACAAAATTAAACGAAAAAAATTGGAGGAGACTTAAAATGATGCCACCCCTTTCTTCTCGATCGAAATAAAAAAGATGACATTATTTTAATGCTGCAAATTAGTTGCGTTTTTGTGCCACTTGAAACGTTATTATTTTGCTATGTTTCATTATTTCAAGTACATTCAATAACTCAATTTAATGATTTATTGTTTTTGAATACCTACCTACATATTATCTATATAAAAATTAAACGAATAACCATCTCTGAACCAACTTTTATTCGAAATATATTAAAATCCCGTAAAAATTAACTTGATCTATGTAGCCTACCTTTTTTTAATTCGGAGGAAATTCATTTGCGAATAAACTGGTCTGGGGGGACCAGGATTATGTGGGACTCGACGCCCTGAGAAGGACGTAATACCCACTAAAACCTCTCCGGTGTCTCTCGCCATTTTTGCCGAAGCACGGGAATATTTAAAACAAGAAACCATCAAATTTTAGTTATTACCAATTTTTTAACATCATCGAATTATCGATAGTTTCAATCGTCCCTTGCTCATCACTACACCAGCTTGGTGATTATTGTGATTGACGTCGCACAATGTTTAGGACCAATTCGCTAATTTGTAGACCGTTATATATCAGATGCTTGTGATCACACACTATTATTATTTAGGTAAATATTTAGTCGGAAGACACAATCAAAATTAAAAGCAAAAATAAGACACTACTTTTACATTATGTACCTAGGTATACAGGGTGGCACATTTAGATAGGTCAGTATGGGAAAGTCTGAAACTACAAGACATACGAAGATCTCTTCCTAGGAACCATCTCATCGATTTTAGTAAAAGGAAAAACTGCATTTATACCTTAAAAAAACTTTTACTCAGCTCGGGAATCGAACCCGGACGTTTTGAAAAATAAAACTAACATTATTTATATTTAGATATCGATTGTGTAGGTTTTTGTTGACAAACAACCATAGAGACAATTATTTTACGCCGAAACGTGTTAAATGTTGTATTAAAAAAAATGGCGGTTATTTCGAAAACTTGCTAAAATAAATTAAGGGATATGAAAACAATGCATTTTATTCATTTTAGACATCATGTTTCATAGTAACATTTACTGCTTAAGACCAATTCAAAACGTCCGGATTCGATTTCCAAGCCGAGTACAAGTTTTTTTATATGTATGAATGCAGTTTTTCCTGTTACTAAAATCGATGACATGGTTCCTAAGAAGAGATCTTCGTATGTCTTATAGTTTCAGACTTTCCCATACCATCCGATCCATGACCGATCTAAATGTTCCACCCTGTATAATACTATACCTCCTCAACAGACTATATTGGTCCACTGCTGGACACAGGCCTTCCCCTAATAAGCATCTTATTGGCTTTTATCTCATGGGGCACTACCAACACTCATACATAATCTCACCTACGTATGTAGCTTTTTAACATTTATGTGGTCGCTACCGCTACTCTATAAACATCTGACAGCGTAAAACATGGGCAATCAAGTTTAGTATTCCACCATCGTCTGTTTGACATAGCGATCATTCTACCGAGCATCTCAGCCGCAGATGAGATCAACCCGTTCCGTCTCACTGGAATGATTTAATTAACCGGGTGTAAGAGCAAATAATACTGTAACTCTAGAATATATTTCTAGATCTAGAGTTACAGTATTATTTGCTCTTACTATTTGCTCTACAGTATTATGTTACGACACATACATAGGTGAAGTAACATCAATTTGAGTAATATTTTTGAGAAGCACAAAGCACAAAAAACAACAATCAATTTATTAGGTGTTACTCAAATCCACAGCCTTTACCAGTCCACAGCTGGACATTGATCTCCACTGATAAGAATTTTTTTGGCGCTTTTCATTGGGGGGTAACACCATAATATGCTGGGCATTCGAGTTGGGGATCGCAGTTCGGTGGTGGATCAGTTCTGCAGGAAGCGCTGCTGCTCGCCCCCCGTGGCTATCCCTTAGTCGCCTCTTACGTCACCCGCAAGAAGAGTTGGGGGTTGGTGCAGATTCTAAATCCACATACCACACGGCAATTTATTAAAGCTTACTTTAATAAATTGCCGTTGATACTTTATCAAGAACTGTGAAAATAGTTAGCCGCTTGGTTTGTGGTTGAGCTCTGGGTCACTGCGATATACTTAATTAGATTCATGGTAGGTTTGAACCTTTATTCACAAAAATCAATCAAGTAATAGAAATAAAATAGAACTAGTATTTACCTAACTGCAGAATGTTGCAAACAATCTACAGGTAGCTCAACTGGGCCATATCAGTGTATTGTTAGATAGTTGAACACAATTATAGTTTTAGTCAAACGTTTATTTCTTTTATTCTTATTAATTATTACAGGTTGCTTTTTCTATCGGCTCGGCTTCCCTGGAGCGGCCATAGGCAAAAGTGTCTCTTGTCTGTGGTCCCTCCGGACGTTCCGTTCTTGCCAGCCTTACGTTCCATTATACTACATTACATCTATCCCTTCTTTTAAAAAAAAATATTTAAAAAAAAAAAGTTACTTATCTTTAAATTTTTACTATCGCTATAGTGTTATACAATACAATGCTCTAAACTACCTTAACTAAGACCCACAATTTACTTATGCCAAATACATAAAGGAACATTTTAGACATACCTACCTATCTTATGTATACTTAACTACTTATATTAAAACCACTCAAACCCCACACTCAGCCGTCCTGGACAGATCAACACATTATTGAGATCGAATATGATACGAGGTTCTTGTATATCTACTTCCTTCATGGTCGATTACATCATAAGATCTAAAATTGTTATGGTTTACTATTTGGCCTCTTAGCCATTTTTTACTATTAGGATCTTTTTTGAACCAGATGTGTTGTCCTATTGAAAAGGATTGTTTACATCTTACATTTCTGTTATAAGCTTTTTCATTTCTAATTTTAACTTTCATGAATTCTGCCTGAACATTTTCATTTATTTTAGGTTTCAAATATTGATATGTTACAGGTAATTTGGTTCTTAAATTTCTATTCATTAACAATTGAGCTGGTGAAAAGTTAGTTCCAGAAACAGGTGATGCCCTATACTGTAGTAAAGCTATTCTAAAATCTACTTTATCATCATAACATTTGGTTAACATTTTCTTTGCAATTTGAACACCTCTCTCTGCCATTCCATTTGATTGAGGGTACCTTGGACTTGAGAAGATGAACTTAAACCCCCATTCCTTCGCAAAGTTATTACATTCTCTGGAATCAAACGGTACATGATCAGATACAATTTCTGAGGGAACCCCAAATTGTGAAAAGATTTCTAATAAGGTACTGATTATACTATTGGCAGATTTACTTGGGATTAGTTTTACATCTAACCATTTTGTGGTATAGTCATAAATTACTAAATAAGATTTTTTCTTAAAGTCCATTATATCTACTCCTAGCTTTGAAAATGGTAATTCTGGAATATCATGTGAGATTAGAGGCTCCTTTACATTATTATTTTGATAGGTCTGGCAAATAAAACATTTTCTTACAAAATCTTCAATGTGAACATCCATCTTTGGCCAATAATACAAGTTTCTGGCCACTTGTTTCATTTTTGTAATCCCAACATGACCTTCGTGCAGTTTTTTAATTATTGACAATCTTAAGGTCTTAGGAACTACAAGTTTACAATTCATGAAAATAAAATTCTCATCAACTGTGATATTCTCTCTAAACTTGAAATAATATTGAACAGAATCTGGTACCTTACATACTTTTTCTGGCCACCCATTGTTTACATAATCTGATAATTGTACCAATTCCTCATCTTTCAATGTTTCTTTTATTATTTCATTTTTCTGTTCATTGGTACATTGTAAATATGAAGACAAACCTACACAATGAACTATCTCATACATATAGGAATCATCAGTATCGACTTCATCGAGGTAAGAACGAGACAGTAAATCAGCTACATGCATTAATTTCCCTTTTAGGTATTTAAATTCAATATTATACTTTAATAGCTTTAATTTTAATCTTTGTAAGCGCGTAGATGGTATTTCATGAACACCCTTTTTTAATAACGATTCTAGAGGCTTATGATCATTTAACACAATACATTTTCTGCCATAAATATAGTAGTGAAACTTTTTTACTGCCCAAACTACACTCAACAATTCTTTTTCTATTTGTGAGAAATTTTTTTCTGCTGAAGTTAAACTTCTTGAAGCATAGCTTACTGGCATGCCATCCTGCATCAAACAACAGCCTAACCCATCTTTAGATGCATCACACTGAATAGTTACAGTTAAATTACTATTAAAGTTTTGTAATACAGGTGCTTTACTAATACAATTTTTAATTTTTACAAAAGCATTTTCATGTACTTGCGTCCACAGCCATTCCATATCTTTTTTTAGTAACATTTGTAATGGTGTGGCCATTTCAGCTAACCCTGCTACAAATCTTCGCAAATAATTTATCATACCTAATATTATTTGTAATTCTTTTTTATTTTTTGGGCTTTTTAAACTAACAATGGCTTTTATTCTGTCTGGATCTATTCTCATGCCTTTTTTAGAAAATATGTGACCAAAGTATTTCACTTCTTCTAATTTATATTGAAATTTTTTTAAATTGAACTTTACATTACATTTTTGAGCCCGTTCAAATACCTGTGATAAAATTATGTCATGTTCCTCCTCATTATCAGCACAAATCAACAAGTCATCACAGTAAATTACTACTCCTGGGATATCTCCAAACGTATTCTCACTATATTTTTGGAATATTTCTGGAGCTATGGACAAACCAAATGGGAGCCTTCTAAAGGAATAGCAGCCAAAGGGGCTCGAAAATGTGCATAACTTTGCCGATTCATCTGTTAATTTAATATTATAGAATCCGTCTGATAGATCTAACACAGAAAATACAGACTTATTACACAGTTTGGTGAGTATTTCTTCTAAAGTCGGAATTAAGTGATAATTTCTCAACAAAACCATGTTAAGTTCCTTAGGATCAAGGCATATTCTTAGACTTTTATCAGCTTTTTCTACTATTACTAAATTGCTTACAAAACTGTCAGGCTGTTCGACTTTCTCAATAATCTGTTGATCTTCCAAGCTGCGCAACTTTAAAGCAAGTCGCTCCATCAGTCCATGAGGGACTCTGCGAGGGGGTCTCACTACTGGTTTGGCGCCGGGCTGAGTGCGTAGCTCCAGCGGTTTTTCAAATTGGCCAACACCCTGAAACAGTTTGTAATATTTATTAATAATTACATCTTTACTAGTGGGAACGATGTGATTAACGTTTTTTAGAATATTAAGATCTCTTAATGAGCTTAAGCCCAGAATAGGTCGAACATTTTCTTTTACGATTATAAATTCTGTGTCATAAATCTTTTCTTTTATTATTACTTTTAGGGTAATTTTCCCTAATGGAAATAAATGTGTTCCTCCAAACGCTTCTAGAACTATTTTTGTCTCAGACCACTTAGGCATATCATCATCAACAATTTTCTTAAGATCCATTAAGGACAAAACATTAACTTGAGCCCCGGTATCACATTTAAAATCAACTATCTTATTTTCTACTCTTATGGATAGAATCCACTCATTGTTATTAATTTTTATATTACCAATGCTGTGACATACTTTAACTAGTCATAAATTATGAACATAATTGTCTTCATTGTGTGCTTTCCCTTCATCGACCTGACTTACTTCGTTGATGAATTTACACCCTTTTTTAAAGTGATTAGGCTTGTGGCAATTTGAGCATATTTTCCCATAAGCTGGACAATTTCTAGGTTTATGCCAAGTACCACATTTTTTACAATTATACTCCTTACTATTGGACGAGTACTTAGCTTTTGATCGTGAGTCTGCAACAGGTTGTCCTGGTGGCCCTTGAACTGCATCTACCGCTGCTGACTGGCTCGCTTGCTGTATTCGGCTGCATTGATCTCGTGACATTTCTGATGCTCTGCACATGTCCACCGCTTTCTGAAGAGTCAAGTCATTAGCCTCCAGTAGCTTCCGCTGAAGACTTTTATCACAAACTCCTAGCACAATTCTGTCACGAAGCATTCTATCTTCTTGGTCCTTGAAGTTACAATTTTTTATTAGCTTTTTGAGTGCGGTGTAAAATAGATCAAACATCTCCCCTTCCTCTTGAGTTCTTTGGTGAAAGTTGTAGGTGTTCAATAGCTCATTTTGTTTCGGTGCGAAATAATCATCAAAGAGTTGAATGATTTGTTCATATTTTAGTGCGGTTTCATCATTCCGCAACACGTTGCAATAGAGGTCTTGCGCTTCGGGCCCCACACAGTTGAGTAAAATCGCCGCCTTTCTATTGTCTGACAGTCTCTCGAAGCCCGCGGCCGCCAGAAATATTTGGAATTGTTGTTTGAACCTGGCCCATTGTGGTAATAAGTCAAGGTGCGAATCCAGCCGTAGGGCTGCCGGCATTCGATATTCTACCCCTCCCATCGCTTCAAATTCTTCTGCAACGCTTGATGTGTCGGACTCGGATGTCAATGGCGGCGGTGGCGGCGTGGTCATAACCTCGTTGAGTTGACTAATATCTTACTTCTTCTTTCAGTTCTTCCGTCGGCTGCGCCATGTATTGTTAGATAGTTGAACACAATTATAGTTTTAGTCAAACGTTTATTTCTTTTATTCTTATTAATTATTACAGGTTGCTTTTTCTATCGGCTCGGCTTCCCTGGAGCGGCCATAGGCAAAAGTGTCTCTTGTCTGTGGTCCCTCCGGACGTTCCGTTCTTGCCAGCCTTACGTTCCATTATACTACATTACAATCAGTACCAGACGGACCGCACCAGCTCTCGGGTTACGCGTCGCTTCATCCAGACGCTCAGATAATTTTTAAAAACCTGAAGAACCTCGGTACCCCACGGACCTAGGGTCTCGACTCCAAGGGGATTAAATGTGCGCTTTGTTGCTTTGTGTAGGTTCATACTACAACTATGTTCAATTTTATTATTCCGATGCAAATTAAGCTTCGCAACTGAAACACGATTAACTTTCACAGTAGGCATTGGCGACTGATTTTACAATTCTATTAGCTAACATTCATCTCTTCCGAGATATCTTGAGATAAGATCTTGTAGGCGACCACTTGTGGGCGACTGATTGGCAGGGACACAAGGGATTTGAAGTTTAATGTACATTGTGGTAGGACACATGTTTGCATGGTCTGCAGGATTTGTACCGTGACTAGGTGTTACGGTACTCCAGTGAAGACGAAGGATTTGATATCGGTCTGCAATTCGAATCGTTTTCGCGTTAATGGTAGGTAGGTAGATTTATTAATAGGTCAAAGAACTTACAATTAGAGTATTAAAACAAATTACAACTAGTATTTTTACATATACACTGGCTACGCCCGCGTGGAAATTTAAAATTATCACTTAGGGGTATGAAAAATAGATGTTGGCCGATTCTCAGACCTACTCAATATGCTCACAAAATTTCATGAGAATCGGTCAAGCCGTTTCGGAGGAGTATGGCAACGAAAACTGTGACACGAGAATTTTATATATAAGATATTATTTTATCTATTTCCTTATGAACGGTAGGTAGGTAATATTTTGCCTTATGTCCTACAAATTGTTTTTATAGAGGTTGTGTATCATCTTCTGTAAATTAGGGAATGACTTTTTTAATGTACGTATATCTAACTTAATTTTCATTTCAGATTAATTTATAGATAATAATTAAAATTTATTTATATTATAGATTTTAATTTTTTTGTCAATAAAGAAAAGAATACCATAGAAAAAATAGAATGTTTTGAAAAAACTCAAAACAGAATTAAACTTAATTAGTATTACATCAATGTTTTTTAAGTCTGACCACCTCTGTGGCGCAGCGGGCAGAGGTCTGCCTGCGACGCAGGAGGTTGCGGGTTCGATTCCCACCTCGGGACAAATAGAAAGAAAGAAAGAAAATCAATTTATTTGGCCCAAACATAGACACACATAAATAATAGAAATAAAAAAGATTACTTACGGGGCCAAAAAGGTCCCTGTGTCAGCATCATGCCGCTACAAGCCACAGCGAGTAGATAGATATATTATGTACTTATATCAGTTATCTAGTACCCATAACACAAGCTCTGGGTAGCCCCAAGCTAAGCAGACCTTGTGTTATCTAGAGATAATGCTGTGTGAATTGCCAAGGGATTAGTAGATTTTGTCCCGCAAACCTTAAAACAGTGTAAATACTAAGGAATTTTAAGTCAGATTTTATAGTTTTTTCAAAACAATCAAATAATTTAAATTTTCTTTTTGTTCTTTTTCTGTTTCTAAAGTTACGACACCCACAGGAAATGGTGAAAGTTGTCATATCTTTCGGCCTTTCTTTCGGCATACCCATTAGACGAGTGTCGTATCCAATCGATGGTCATAGCTGTCCGGTGTCTCATCTCAATCCAATCATCCCATTGCCATTAGACAGCTTCAATGGAGTAAAACGATTTGATTTCTTTCAATCTGTTTATGCCTTTCTAATGTAGATGACTTATTGACAACATAGTTTAAACCATTTTGTAATGTTTTGATTCAGTGCGAGATGGTTTGCTATGGAGAAGATTGGCGTAAATCGACCCAATAGTTTGAGGAACCGTACTTGGTCAGATATAAAAACCTAAGTATAGCTTTTTGGTCTCTTGCTGGGTGGCTTACTGACCCTTAACCCGAGTCATTGACCTTTGTTACGGGGCGTATTAATGTAGTACGTTATTCCATGGGCTAAAATTCAATCAAATATTTGAACAATTTTCCAATCGGTTTTCCCGGCTGAATACAATCTTGTAGTCTTCATATAAGTACAGACAGAGTGAATATTTTCCTTTTGGGAAAGCATTGTTCTATCTTAGGCCATCTTTCAAACGCCAGTCTAAATACTAAAAATTTAAGTACAGCACTAATGGGAAATTTAGCATTCTCCAAAGCTCTTTTCGAAGCGTTTGATTAAAATATGGTTTAGGTAATATAAAACATACATCAAAGATTTGCAAGTATTCGTAACTTAAGCGATACGATTCCGTATTCCTATTTTGATCCAATACATCCCTTGATCTCCGTAACTGATCGATGAATGCAATCCTTGTTGGCAAAGCAATGCAGACTGCCGATCATTATGGAGATCGATCGTTTGTCATCGTTCTGCGATAAAATCGACTGAGCGATTCAATTGGAAGTTATGGTTCTTTGAGATGTTTTAGCACTGTAGGCTGGATAGATTCAAGTTTTGAGAGATTGAGAAAGTTGCATTTTGGATTACCTACACATTGACGACTTATGTGGCGCATCGGGAATCGGGATCTGCCTGCGACGTAAGAGGTTGCGTTGTTCGATCACTGTCTCGGGAAACATGTTTCTACGATCTGTAGATATTCCCGAGTATTTTAGGTGTTTGCTTTATTTTGTGGTGTTTGATTTTAAAAATATCTATTCTATCCATGAACTTTTCATACATAGTATAGATATTTTTTATTATACATTTAATGTATTGTAATAAGTATTTCAGAAACTAGCTTGGTCTAGACGATGCCGTGTGGATTGTCCAGCAATAATACAGTTTGTCATTATTTAGTAGTAGCAGTTACTTAAAAAATAAGGTCACGTCAAAAAATAATTCGATCCAGGATTGATACACCACATGAACTGCAGTTACAATAGAATGGCAGGTACAAACACAATCTACATCTTCATTTGATCATGATGCAACGTTCGACTGCGGTGGTCAGATTGCATTGATCAGCGTATCATTAGCTTTCATTGTAGTCTGATGGACTCTGCCCACTCTGGTGGTACGGTTGACATTCTGACACGGTGCTCTGAACTTTGGTGCACCTATTGCGCGGAGCAATGCGGGAGCATTTTGTGATTGCACAATATCGATGCACATTGAATGATTGAAAGGGACCAGACATCCAACTAATATTATAAAGCCGAAAGTTTGTGAAATCTGAATTTTTGTTACATAGGATCTCCAAATCTACTAAACAGATCAAGATGAAATTTGGTGTTCGTTTAGAACAAAGCCTAACTTAGATAATGGGCTACTAATTAAACCGAAAATATGAGTGTGAAGCCGCGGGCAGAAGCTAGTCTTATATAAATTTCTTGACAAAAAGTTGAGTCGTCGACTTCGACGCGACGGCGAAGGTGAGATTGACAAAACTTTATTTTGCTGTATGATAGATAAAGCTATGAGATAGGTAATAAATAAATCTTAATGTAGTTTCATGGAAAATGCAATTATTGTGGATTTTGGGTTCAAATTTAATTTAAAGGCATAGTTTACATAAATTGAATTAAATAATTTTGAGCTTAAAATCCGCCATTATTGAAG
Organism: Eupithecia subfuscata; assembly: GCA_963564075.1. Taxonomy (NCBI): domain Eukaryota; kingdom Metazoa; phylum Arthropoda; class Insecta; order Lepidoptera; family Geometridae; genus Eupithecia; species Eupithecia subfuscata. The sequence continues at coordinate 7,664,967 of OY751114.1, forward strand.
GTGGATTCGTGTCATGAACGTCCTTAGTGAGATTAAGTAAACGAAATTGAGATGTTTATACAATCTAAAGATTCTCTAGTTGGGCCATTCAGAACAAAAACTTCCAGAAGTATTTGGTATTGTCTGATAATAGTCCAAGTGAATGCCAACGAATGAATGCAGCGTAATCCCTTTAGATATCGCCGGTGCCTTTCCTAATCTGGCATTTTTATTCCTTAAACAATAAATAAGGATTTCAGAGTATTCCTTATCTTAATAGCTTGTTCGGGACTGTAATGAAACAATTAAGACGATAACATGGAAGGGGTTAAAAATAAGGACTACACTCGTGCTTGGAATATTGACTTAGAAAGAACCGATTGTTTATCAATTGTAAGTATGTAATAGATCGCGCTCTTGCTCTGTTTTAGCTGTCGTTCACTTTTTGGGTGTGGATCGGGTTTAAGTTCCCATTAATCTTCTTCATACGTCTCAGTGTTTGTTAACATGTTGAACACGAATTTGGTTTTTAAGTAGGATATCGTATTTCGAATGAATATATTAGTTTACCTTCCGTTATCCTTTATCGTTTTTACTTATTTTATGAGGTTTAATTGTGATGTCGGGAGATTAGATTTTTTTTACTTTATCTATGTTTGGAGCACAATTTTCAATTACTTATTTATAAAGCACAATCCAATTTTGTTAGTGATTTAAAACTTGGAATAGCTTTTATGGTAATTTTGGTGACCAACAGCAGTGGCACCCGGTTGATATTTTGAGTAAATATGGCAAACTAGCTTTAGCCCGAGGCTTTGTACGTACTTTTTAAGTAGCCTATGTCCCTCTCCGGCATACCGGCTACCAACTTGCCAAAGGGATTTGAAGATAATACCAATATCTTCAAATCCTTTGGCCAAATAGGTAAAACTGGACAAAATCACCGCGCACAATAAAAGTTATATATTTGGCTATATGACACTAAAACAAATAAAAAATTTCCAGAGAATATACAGATGGAAATATGAATATTTTTTCTTCAATGTGAATATCTCGGAAACCTGACGCTTTAGGACATTATCCTAAAGATTTTTTTAAATTTCTTTAGTGTCAAAAGTCGTTAGTCTTTAGTGCCAAATATAACTTTTATTGTTTGAATACAAGTTAACAGACAGAATTACGTTTGCATTGGAATATTAGTGACATTAGTATTGCGTGCAATATTTACTGTGAAATGTCTACCCTCGCTCCTGAAAACGCTCCCCAGATTTTGTATCAAGAAAGCAAGGAGTTCTTTAAAATTGCCAGGTGGAAGTCTAGTCACATCTTCCAAAGGGAAATTTACAGAATCTTCTCCGCGAAATTCCAAAGCTTAGACGCCCTTTATTTCAATAGATTATCCATTCAGTTATTCCAGTCAGGAAGCACACCTTTCTATGAAAGTCGCAACATTCTAGAACTACTAATGCCTGTAGAACTCGTAAATACAATTGCCATACATGAAACTGTGTAAGGTGTAAAATGAAAGTAAGCGGGCCGTTTTGTGATCGTAAACCTGGATTTTATGCATTTGAATCTACTAGTGCCATTATTGAAGGACTTACCTACTTCTCGATAGGTACCTTATTTGTTCTTGTATTGTTTTGGTTGAATACGTACTATTGCATAACAATCATTATTCCAGGCTACGATTATACTAATTATATTTACTGTTAGTCATCTTCTTCTTTATACTCAACAGCTCTAGGAAGCATTAGCACCTATTTACATGGACGTCATTTTTATTACAACCAGTCACAACTACTTCTCTCGTTATTTACCGTTGATTTAGCCAAAGCCAAGCCTAAGAAATGGTTGTATTGTAGCAAACGATCCCTTCCTTTTATCAATCATTCACAACAGTCTCTTCAGTTGGTTTATCATTTCTTCCAGCATCTGTTACTGTACATTCACCAACACTTTCTGTAGTATTTTTTATTTAACCTATAGACCTTCGTTTGACCATAATCTCATCTGATGTAGAAGTAACGATGTGGCCGACGATGTATCACGAAGGTCAAGAAGTCACCCATTTGCTATTGTCTTGAACAGATCCAGGTCGTAATTGTAATTGGCTGGAAAAGCAGCAGACCGCGTCTTCCAAACCATAGCGGTCGGAATGGCGCGAAGGTAGAGGAAAACACCTTGGAGTGGAAGGGGGACGGTGGGTTCAGGCAATGAAGATCCTGTCAGAATTCTCCGAAATGTATCCTATTAAATATCCTAATTCAATTCCCTTACCTGGAAGGATCTCTGGGCAGGCAGTACCGTTCTTGCACGGCGACTCCGCCCCCGCAGCTCCTGGAGCACGGCGTCCACTTGCCCCACGCACTCCACGCGTACATCGTCGTGTTCGTTCGAGGTGGTTGTGTCGTTCGAAGCACCTGGAATTTTTTGTTTGCTATGTTATTTATTGTTAACTTGCTTCTGCCCGCTGCTTCGCACGTAGATACGTGCGAAGCAGCAGAAAGATTTCTGGGATAAAAGGTACCCTTTCCTCGGGACATCACCAATATCCTTGCTAAATTGCATTAAGATCTTTTCAGGCGTGAAAAGGTAACAAAACGGACAGAGTTTTTGTTTGTTTGGATTGATGTTTGATACTCCTTCTTTCTAAAACTTTTGGACATCCAGCCAGGCCCAGAACTACATGCAGCCTTTGTATTAGTAAATGTTAAATGCAGCTCTCAACTTGGAATGTAAAACATATAGGCGGCTACTTGAATATAAAATTTATAATTATAAACTTTGATAATGTTCTTTTTGTAATATTGTTGTGTGTTGTATTTCTCTGTTTGAATTAAATAAGCTTTAACTTATTTATTCACTTGCATTCTATCTGCAAGCTCAGAAGCTTTTTAACAATCAAACGTGTAATTTTTTGCATGTCCCATCAATTATAATATTTATTTCATCTATATTAATTGTTGTTATAATGGTAAGAGTATTACACACTTCATGGACATTTGAACTTTTATTTTACTTTTATGCAATACAGGCCGCTGACAAACGGACAGACACGGACAAACAGACAGCGCAGGCTTAGTAATAGGGTCCCGTTTTCACCCTTCGAGTACCCTAAACACCTAGAAAAGTATGTAGTTGGTATCAGATGAAGATACCCCAAGTTTAGTAGCTCTCAAAACTGATTCTTTAGTCAGTGAGTACGTCAAGCAATTCCATAATTTGATTGTTACTGGCCATTTCCATTAGCTGAATGATGTTCAGATGAATGTGCCATTGAAATATATCAAAGTTTCGCTCTAGAATTGCCTCTGACGTGGGTGGGCACGTTATGGTTGGCCTTGAGTCGAATATAGACAGATGTCCACTTGTGAACAAAAATTTATACCTTAGTACAATACCTAGTTCTGGATCAAAAGAAAATGTTTCTTACGTTACGTTCGGGATACCGATTTATGACTCTTATGAGTTGGGATATATTCATGAAATAGAAAAAGAAAAAAAAGAAATAAGTGAGGTAGTTTTGCTTGTTGTTGATGTTATTGCGATTACTGCAATCAAACTTTTGTATCTTATGGGGACCGGTGACAACCTACAGCGTATCCAATTGATGGCAAGCCTTGACTGTCTTGTCTGTACACGAGAGTTTCCGATCTACTGTCAAATCCCTTTGTGATGGGTCAGTCAACATTCAACTGTACCATTGTGCAAGCAAACAAAACATAATAAAGGTACTATATAACTAAGTTAAAAAAACGCTCCATATTTTACTGCAACTCTATGCTTCAACTTTTTATCACATGCCGAATCAGTTCAGTCAGGCTTTATGAGGTCTAATTAAGAAGTTTTTATAGTTCTGTAATAAAATATCCATCTTGTTCATTTTCTGGTATTGCGGAAGTCTACAATATCATTTTCAGTTGTCAGATAGGTGTTAACATCAATATGTATGCAGGTCTTGTGCAAAAATTTAATCAATCATGACATGGTCAGGTATCTAAAATTATGATGTAAAAACTGTATGGGTAAATTATGGGGATATATACTGAACTGTTTCGAATAAAACGCTATTCGAATCATTTTAGTATATTTCCCCATGGGAACCAAAATTAACCTTAACCAAGGTTATCAAATTTTCCAAGATACTCTTTGCTAGGTATCAAAGGTTTATAATCTCCAGTTAAAGCACATACTCCTATAGGTATTAATATGTTTAAGGACTTACCAATTGACCGATTTCTGTACTGGTGGTGGTCTGTGCCTGTATGAGCGAATCTCGAGAGACAACCGCGAATATCCTGTAACAATAAATATCATATCTGTTATCTAAAAACCAAGAATTTATTCCACGAGAATCCGAAAAGAAAACAATACAAGAAAAAGCACAAAAGAAGGACTTCACTAATACTTTCAAAGCGTCCACTGCTGGACATAGGCCTCCCCTAATGAGCGCCATATCGCCCTGTCTTCAGCTTGCCGCATCCAGCATCTGCCGACACTTGATCAAAAGAAAATATTTCGATAAGTACAATAAGCCGGCAATGTATCATAAACACCGAAAGTTGCAAAAAACATATCAGTAGTCCGGTTGCTTAATTGAACCGGACTACTGATACTCGAGCGAGTCAGTAGTCCGGTTCACTTATTTGTAACCGGACTACTGAGACTACACCGAAAAAACAATACCTAAACATAATCTCGTTGCAAAATGTCTGGACTTTGTCATCAGACAACAACGATTTAATTATAAACGTAGACGAAGTTATTAATAAACAATTACCCACAAAACAAAGGGCTAAAAGGCTGGCTATTAAAATTTTTGTCACAATCAACGCCTCTGTTACACCGCCGATATCAACCAGAATACTAATGAACGAGATACCATCAGAAGGGCTTAGCTGTTAGCTGCGCCAGTTATCAATGGAGGCCGTATTGTGTTACGATTTGGGTAACATTTGAATGGGGGCAGGGATTGAGAGCTCAAATTACTTTGTTCAGGAGCTGATAGGATTTGGAGCAACTTTTGAACCACTATCTTGTGCTTATTGTTATAGCTTTTGTAGGCTTTTAATATGTCATAGTTATTGGTTAACCCAAAAAATCAATAAATAATGCTTGACAATCACAGCATCATCTATCCCCAAGCTAAGCAGAGCAAAAATCACACCATATTGCTTGTATTTTTTTAGATAAGTATCTAAGACCTTGTCGTGTACTTACCTAATTAGCAAGGTGTTTCAAATTTGAAACAAAAAAAACTGCTCAAATAAATAATTCCAAAACACGTTATTTCTATAAATTACAAAAATAATTTATAAATTGAAGATCCATTTTGATTCCTAGTGCAATGTGTGTTGTGCACGCGCATCCGTTTGCTATAATCTTCCCAGGTTGTGTTAGCTTTCCTTGATTGATAACTTAATTATAGCATTTATTTATAAGTACTTAATAATTTTATACATGACTAGACAAATCACGCATAGTATTGTATAGTTTATTTCCTGCGTTCAGGAATACAATCTAAATCTGCATGTCTGAGGCTTCCGTCGTTTGGGACCGCTAGATAAGGGACCGCGGTCCCATTCGCCGGATGTCTACCATGGATTTCATGGCATGATAAAAATTGATCCTAAATATTCGTAAATCATCACATTCAGTGCAGCGAAATTTATTTATGAGAGGTAAGCTTGACTAAATTGCAACTAAGCAACCGTTACGTACTAAGTTAAGGAAAGGGTATCTATAACTGTGCAAATATTTTTCAGCATTGCTTCCGTAAATTTTTGCAACAAATTTTACCAATTTTTTCTTCTTGGCGTATTTGTGTAATATATCTGTCTGAGCGTCCTAAATCTCTTTTGTTCGCGCTTTTACCACTTACAACATAGATAGTAAACAAAACCATGGCCTAAAATTCCCAGCGAGGTGAATACAAAGCAAAATTTAGATTTATCAGACGAACCATTTATAGAATGGAGTGCCGGAGTATAGGGTTGTCAAAAGTGTGAATGTAATGTGCAGTTTGCAAAATTAGAACAACAAAAACTTTTTTAGTCTACATGCAATTTTTAATCAGATCATTGCACCTCCAAAGAGTTTGTATGCACTATAATTTGAAGGACTACGTACCTACTGTAGAGGATGAAATTTTCATAAAGACAAACATAGGATCGGAACCAAGAAAAAAACAAACTAAAATTGTTTTTTTGAACTTTACATACCTTGCCCACTAAAGAAGTCAATTTTATATGAAATTAAAATACCATGCAGCATAGTAGCAGCCCTTAAAGAAGCGCCACTTGGACTGTATCTGGATATAACGAGAATGGTGTTAACGAATCTTAAATAAACACAAAGTGCCGTATAAGTACGCATCACAGTTATATCATTTTGAGCTATGACAAAAGAATTCACATAACTGTCATAACTGTTATACAATGTAGAGCAGTGACAATTTGCAAAATAGGTCTAGTAATCAAAGACTATTCTTACTTAGGTCTGGTAACTAATGGTTGATTGAAGTGTTTGTTAGAAGCCCCAAGTGCTTTGGCTCTGCGACATCAACATTCTCATCCGAAAATTCATGCAAATGTTATGGTATATGTCACAAACGGAATAAGATGAGGTCTTTGACAAGGCTACTTTACTTTAGTCTACTAACCGAAGCGACGGAAATCAAAAATATTACTTTATTTCCATGTGAATGCTTCATTTTAAGAATTGGACCTCTAAGTGATCACTGATCATGATGATGTCGTCCTAGCCGAATTTCGACCAAGGCGCGCGGCCAGTCTCATCAGACACTAGCCAGATGTGCACTGTGCAGGATATATTATAGTGCATGATTGTGTGCAGACACAGGTGCACTCTCTATTCCCTCACCGACCGGGGAGAGGTTAAGCGCAGGACCAACGGCTTAACGGGCTTTCCGAGGAACGGGGGTGTAACACCGCCAACTTCCGGACTCCGGGCTGCTACTGTGAATTTTTCTCAGTGACATTTTATTGTATGTATAGGAACAAAGAGTTTATGGTTTGATTTGTTATAACAATGAAATAGGTAACTTTAATAAGTCCCAGAACCGTAATCAAAATAAAAAGTACCATTACGTTGGGGCCAAAATCAATCAGAATGTTTTATCTGCCAAAACAAAAGAAAAGCTCGTAAATCTTCTGAATTTAAATACCGTGATATACCTAACCTAGACTAAACACACGCAGGTACTTCTCAGCTATCTCCTCAGAGTGTTCATCCCAATCCCTCAAATAGAAGTGTGATGGCACCGATCAGCTGTCGATACCGACATCTGTAAAAATTAGGTCATTAGGTACCGAGGAGTGTTCAGTCATGGACTGGTGGACACTTGCGTCACTCCACCGGTTGTAAATCACTCGATTCTGGATCAGCACCGGAATGAGATCACGGGACCGAAATTCCTAATTGGAAGGACATTGATTTGTGACTCTTTGGAGACGTGTCATTTATGTTGATTCAAGTGAATGTTGAGTGAATATGTTGCTTCAAGATGTCTTTGTTCTTCTTTAGCATCAATTAGGGTTGTGTTTGAATCATAATGAGTTGTGAAAAGGATGCGGTCATTATTTCAAATTTGTCATGAAGCGAATAAGTTAAGCTTGTGAAATTTTATTTTTTTCATTCTGGAGCTTTTAAACTTATGGTACCGTACAAAATTTAAACGTCAGATACGAATGAGTCTAAAACTCTAAAAAATTATAGCTGCCTACATTATTTCAGATCTAAGAACCCAATTTCAAACAACAAGCGATTGAGATAAATTGCACCAATTACTTTTACTGCTTGCTACAACAAAGGTACAAGGTGAACCATGAAGGCACGCGTCTGGCAAGTTCAATGTTTGCATAATTTGATATAAAGCGGCTTTAAAAATAATGATTGTGATTTAACACAATGGAAGATGCAGTTAAGAGTTTTAATTTCTTGTGATATTATCAGGTCTTTATACTGTTTATAAAGTTAAATTTGGAATACTAGATTAATATTGCACCAGAACGTGACATAAATAAATATAAAAGTGTTTCGGTGTGATCTCGAGATTTTTTGGCATTTTACACTAAAACTTTTTTGATACTAATCGATCCTGTTTCTTAAACCTGTATCAAAAAATTATATCGGACTAACTGAGTTTAGAGCTACTAAATTCCTTTCTCAACAAAACTTCAATAAAAAAATTATTAACTAAATGTTGCCAACCTACCCAGATTGACTGATACAAGAATTTAGTAGAAAAAACTTCGAATTTTGAAATCAAAGTATATAGGTAATTAAAATATTTTTTAGAATCATAAAAGATTCATAATTTCACATGATACTTAGACATTTTAGATTTGTTTACAATTAAATACTTGCCAACGTAATCAGTTATCGTTTTTTAGTTCATAAAGTTTTCGATGTTGCGATGATTCCCTACAAAATGTATGGGAAAAGATATTGTTATATTAAACTTTTTTAGAACCTACTTCATTCTCAGTTGGTCTAATAGAAGTTTTTGATCAGTATAGGATACAGACAGTACAGGATCGATTGACATAAAAAAATGTGTAATATCCCCATTTTCTTGCCAATTTTTAAATAATCTGTGAACGTCCAAAAAAATCATCCTGTTTAGGCAGGAACCTTATATTTGAAACTTATTGCATATCTTAATAACAGATTCTGCTCAAATCGGGTATTCCGGTGCACCTCGTACTTGTAAACGTCAATATTTTCACTACCGTACGGACAACGATTTGCATATTATGATCGTAAATTCTCGTCTGTTAACTGGCGTTAAATCTAATTAATTTATTAATCTTGTTTATTATGCCGGTATAATTAGTTCTGACATAAATATTTGTTAAATTGTAATTGGATTTTGGGTGGGAGATTTCATCAAAATTTATTCAAACTAGTCGGTAAAGTAACTTAAAAGTAAGCTAGCGACTTGTCAGCAAGTGGTAAGCATTCTGAGAAAATTTCAAAGTTAGATGTAGACACATTTATGTATCAGGAAATTACTTTAATCGGTGCAAATGTCAATTCATCTCTCCCAAATAGCGCTCTAGCTATACTCAGTTTTAGAATTCTAGATTTTTTTGTATATTGAGGGATTTCAAAACCAACGAAATATTACTGAAAAATAGTTTATGACATCACGTTTCAGTCTATGACTTAGTATCATTGGATCAAATCGCAAAAGTTTGAAGCAAACTTTGGTTATAAAAGCGTTCATTCTTAATTTATTTCGTTTGTCATTTGTTTTCGAACTCGAATTAGCTTCGCTGCGCGTATGTGTGTTATGCATTGTTGAAGTTGTTTTAGTGATAACCTTGCTGGTACCTTGTTGTTTTCTGTTTTTGTTAAATTTTCATTCGTGAACGCTTCCGTTGACATAATGTATCTTAGATTCTAGAACCGAGCATAGTTTCAATGTTAAGTTCATTTTCGTTACTTTTCACAAAATTTGTGAATGATGTTAATGTTCACTCTTATAAGGATTAAGTATGTTCAAAAAAAGCTGCTCGGCTAACAACAAATTGGGCTTTGTCTATTGATGCAATGAGTGATGTCATTTCGATCTGGCACAGATATCCTGCATAGTGGCAAATATCGCCGCTCCTAAATGGAAATCACATCCATTGTCTTTGTGATAAGTAATTGTAGCAATTATGATACGGTTCCAGGACAATTGGCGATGGTAATGGCCGAAAACTGGCGCGACGGGAGTATTGGCGCCATGTGCCAAATGTGCCAAGAATGCCTAGTTCTTTAGAATCAGGGTTTGTATATTCCGAAGGATATTTCTAGTGGTTCTATCTATCATTTCGTAGTAGTTCTGAAATTTTTGTAGGTGTAGGTATTTTTGTAGGTGCCGCGATTTGGTCCAAATGCTTAGATCAATATTTCGAATGTGAAGATTGATTTTGGTCATTTTTCACTGACTGACTCATGTCAAAAAATAACAAACGACTCTTAGTTTTCATTGATCAGAGATCAAGCGGTGTTTTGGTGACGTTGTGTCTTATACCTACTCTGTTTTTACTCTGTATTACACTACCTCCTCAGAATGAGGATGCTCCATTGCTACATTTGTTTGGCCAGTAGTGTTATACGGTAGCGAAGATTGAACCCTAAAAGTAGACACACAGAAGCGTCTCGACTCTTTCAAAATGTAGTGCTTCCGCAGAATGTTACGCATGAGCTGGACGCAGAAGGCTTCCAACGTGAGAGTGTGTTGGGAAGACCCGAGAACTGTTGTAGTCCATCGAGCGTAGAAAAGTTGGGTATCTAGGACAATATGTGCATAAACACCACAGATAGAGGACGCGCAAATCTTTAAGAGCTGTGAAGTAGTTTTCAATGGCTGCGCACCGAACCGTTCTTCTACCAGCTGCTCGAACTTATAAGGATTGCTTTTTTGCGGTCGCAGAACATCCGAGAGTGAATGAATATCGCCAGCGTCGAAAACCTATTTCGTTTGGCACAAGATCGAGAAACATTTACTGACCTGACGGCTAACCTCCAGCAGTGGAGTCTTTTTACAATGGCCACCATTAGAAAAAGACTCAAACTATTGCATATCGGTACGAATAAAGTAAGCACCTGTTACGTTGAAAAAGTAATATTACCTATTTATAAAACTATTTAGCGAACATCTGGTTGAGGTGTTCATTTCTTTGAAGTTTATTTTTAGTTGCAAAATTCCTAGCGTAAATGTTCTGTTCCGCGAATAAAGTCCACTTCCATGGCGTATTCGTGGTGAATAGCCGGAAAATTTGGGTACAGTGGCTGTACATTACTAAAATATATTTCGATATATTTCACGCGGCACATGAATTGATTTTGAATTGAATTGAAAATTTTAAAAAGTTACAGGATTTCTTTTCGGCTCTCATCTAGAACACACAACGTACCATGTAACGTTTGTGACAAAGGAAATATGGTAGTGCAGTACCTACCTAATGCCATTACTAATCAATATCGTCGGTGTAGCAACATGCAATGAAGCCATAAAGTTCAATAAAACCTTGTCACGTAGGCATTTCATTGATTTTCGCTACTGCTTGCTTTTGCTACTTTAATGACTACATAATAATACTTCATTGTTTTGCTACCTTTTTGTTTTCAGTCCGACATTTTGAAGTAAAACCAAACTATGAAAGACCCATCTGCAGGAATTTGGGCAGGTTTGCAAAAGAGCGCTGATCGTAAAGATTTATCTACAAATTCGGATCTTAATCTGTCTGTAGGTTAGGTAGGTACCTAAACTTTTCACGACCGGGAACTTAAAAAAAATAGCTTTGTAGCTACAGTAGGTATTGGTTTAACTAGGAACAACACATGGGAAGCTTCCGGCTCAGGTAGGTACCTGTAATCAGTATAATTTTATATTCATATGTTTTTGGATATGAATATGTCGATTAAATAAAAGTTTATATGTTACTAGCAGATGCTAGTTTATTATGAATGTAAGCGACTTAACTACAAACCCTGTTTGTGTTTGCATACCAAAGTTTCATCCCTTAACGAGGGACTTCTTCAGGGTGAGTGTTGTTCTAGACACGCGCATTTCGCATCCCTGAGAGTAGGTCCGCATTCATTCGAATGGAATTCGTCAAACTATGAAAGTTTTTATATTTGCTAATTGTAAAGGTGTGGATCTACCAAAATGCATGCACGTGCAAACTGCACAATGTAATTGCAAATCGGAGCTATGGAACTAGAATCCAAATGATAGCAGTCTATGAGTATGCACCACATGCACTCTTAGGCGCCATGCGACAGTTTCACTGGCTATAAACGCAACTATGGGGGTCTAACGGCGTGAATACTATGAGGCTGTTTAGCCTAGTCCCATGATTGACATGGAACATGACATCATAAAATTGTTTGATAGATAATATTTACAAAGAAACATAAGGGGCCGACCAAACCCGTTCGGGGTTTGGTTGTCAATCTAGGCCTAGATCTCAGTAGTCATGGAATTCCCGGTAAAAAACTCGAATTACATAAAATTCAACATTTTTTCTTTTGTTTCTTGAACTTGAAATCACGATGGAGAAAAAAAATCATGAAAGTGCACTGTTTCGCACATAATTTGATCGAGATCTCAGGAGCCTTGTTGGTCTAATGAAATGATTTATGATTTTTGATTCGTAGGTTCTTACTAATTATTTAAATGATGTGTTTTTGGTTGGCAGGTAGAAAATACTTCGGCATTAATTCCTGTAAAAACATGTGTTTTTGGTTGGCAGGTAGAAAATGCCTCGGCATTAAGCCCACCCTTTGGCCCTCAGTGCAATAAAGGTTTAAATAATAATAATATTTAGTTCCTTGAACCAGTTTCTTCATGTTTTATGTTTATGTAGGTTGGTACAATAAAATATAATATTGTTTCTTCATTAGTTGTGTGATTTTCATGTAAATCAGCAAAATCTTGATTTTTGCCCTTACGCCGCCGCCGCCGCGCCGTTTCAAAAACGTACTATGCTCGGTCCCGCTCCTATTAAACGTACAATCCTATGCCTATCCTTCCATTTCACAAAATGGCTCGCATTGCGCCCTCTTAACACTACCGGCTGACAGTTGCTCCATGAAAAACATTGTCGCCTATAGCTTTCGCGATTGAAGTGTGACTAGGAGGTATAAGTTGTCACAATACCTACCAATACAGAAAAAAAAAGTTTCGTTTACTACTTGTCAAAGCTTTACTGCCAAAATGCAACAAATTACTCAAAACCCTTCGAAAAATATTATCGAGTTCGCATAAAATTTAATGTGAAAAGTACCTAGTTCTCTCAGAAACTAGAAGAGGCGCTGCAATGCGCTAAATTTATGTAAATAAACTAATAATTTGGGAGGGAAAAGTGGTCGAATCGCGATAGACACGTCAAATTGCTCCCAAACCGCAGCCCAAACTATAACACGCAAATGTTGTAACCAAACTTTACAAAACAATACTAATTTAGGTAGCTCTAAAATAATACCTAAATTAACGTAATTTGGGCTGCAGCTTCTTATCTTAAAGACTAACCAAATCAATTCGTGACTTGCCTAGACAACATCATCACTCGGAACCTGACATAACCCACTACCGGGTACTGTTTATTGTTGTAGTTTATTTAATGAGCTTATTTTTAATGGCTCTGTAAAAAATTTATTTGGTTTAGTGTAGGCAGAGATGCGAAGTTGCTCTTTTTGGCCACGATGGTGAGTAAATCATTATGAACGGTACCTATAACTGCAAAATCGATTTTGGAAATTTCTTCCTCTAACATAAAAATAGGAAAAAAATAGGTGGCGGCGCTGATTTGGGTTACTGACTATTTTGCCACTTGTCCGAAGTCTGCAATAGCCGCCATTAGGTAAGCCATGCGTTGGCAATACCGTCTGCTTATTTTGCCTGGACATTTGTGCCTGTTTACTATCCACATACGCAAATAGGTAGCAAAAGCAACCGAGACCACCTACCATAGACAAGTTTATTTAAGTGCTAACTGGATCCACAATTCACCAGGAACACTGAATAAATTCCAATTCCACCGGTTATATCTGGTGCTATCTAATGAAAACTAATATTTCAATGTCAAGTGCATGCGAATAGGAATAGCGAGTGGATGTACAGAGAGTTCAGTTCAAAACTTTTGAAGATTATCTGTCAACTGGAAAAAACAATTCCACTAAATTTATCGGTAATGGTATTATCTAGGAATGACTCATTTTGGCGTTTTACCTTTGATGAAAGAAACTACGGATTATTTGGAAAAAATAATCCTTACGATTGAGCCTTTACGAAATTGACGAATATTATGGATGTTTTTTTTACAATTTGGCGGGTTCCATTCTCGGTTCAGACAGGCGATGATTCAAAAATCTTTGAATGCAATTTAAATTGTTTTTAAAATCAAAATGAAGTCTTCTTTCAGTAAAAGTTCCTAGCTACTAATTTTAAGCTATACTTTCCCTTCATGTGCCGTAGGCCATAGCCGTAGGACGCCCGGTATAGGTACCTACTATTGTTTTCAGCCGTTCGATAATATTTTTTAGGTAGCCATTAAAGAATATTTCAGTTTTTCGCGCGCTTGTATGAGCGAAAAATCTTTCAGCTTGATTGGTCGTTTTCCGGAAATTTGATGTTGATTCACAACTTTCAATAATGTATTTAAGAGGATTACGTAAACCTACACTTAGCATCGTCATTACCTAGTGTTAAAATCCGTGTCAAAATCCTTCTTACAGCAACACTGATTTCAAGATTCAATTAACGGCAATCTTACTCAATCAAAATAGGATAGTTGACTCTTTAAAGTAGGTCTTAAATTATTATTGTCACTGGACCTAGAAAACAGCAAAACTTTATTTTAATTCTACTTTTCGTAAACAGGCGAAAACGTCATACGGGTAGAAAACGACAGACTTATTAAGCTAAGAAGCTGCGCTAAGAAAACAAACAATTGACATTAGCAAACGTCCATCATTGTAATAATAATACATATAAGAAAGTGTAGTAGTATTGAAATTTAGTGTAGTGTAGTGATGTAGTCGACAAAGCGAAATTCACTCGTATAAGATCCGACATGAATTCGCTTAGAGGCTTATGACGTCACAACATGGCGTTTTCAGAGTTCAAAATCTAAAAAAAAACATTTTTTTAAACTGAACTAATATGAAGGCGCAACTTACACTTTTAATATCAGAAACCTATAAATATTGATTTATTAATCAAATATGAAAATATTCATTTATTGCGCCTGATATGAGTCAAATAGATTTATCTACTTTAATAACTTTGACACTTTGAAAAGCTGAGTCCACCTTACCATTGCCCTCCTATAAGTGAACAAGCTGTCTTTCCTATCAATCGTTTATGCCTAGTCTTTCTGAAGTGCCCGTACAGTTAGGCATAGCGTCATAGTAATTTGAATACATGAAATATGAGCCAGAGTAATTGTTTCAAGAATTTTCATACAAACTGTTTAATATTCTTTGGTTCTAGTCGAGTAATTTTTATATAAACTATTCATTAATCTATGTTAGGTCTAGTCGGCGCCAAAGAGACGAAATAGTGATTTAGCGAAATGAATGGAAGTCATTTAGGTTGGAATCTGATACGTAGACCAATAAATCAATCAAAACATGTTTCTCCAAGGTGCTGACTTGATTTTTATGTTTTGTCGTCTGTTTACGGACTGGTGAGATTTGAGCTGAGATTGTAACTCAGAATTGTTGAAGGAAAGTTGATTTTAATAGGTTCTTTTTAGTAGGTAAGTAAATAGAATTTACCTGGACACCTCTTTCAAGTATGCTTTATAAATAGCTGACCGTGTTGATCTCGTACGTTTTGGATATATACAAAGCGTTCTTATGATTATATAATATGATAGTGAAAACAAAAATGTGTTTTTTGTTGTTGAATGAAACGATGAATCATTCAAATTCAAACACGTGATCACAAATTGATGATGATGTCCTCCTATGCGAATTTCAGTCACAGCGGTCAGTCTCTTCCTCCTCCTCCTCAATACCCTACATCGGTCCACTGTTGGACATCCAGGTGGACGGACAGGCCTCCCCCTGATAAGCGCCTTATTGGCAATCTCAATCTCAACTGAGTCTTGCCATATGCGCAGGTGCGCAGGACATTATGTATAGTGCACAAGTATTTATGTTACATAATTATGAACTTATTTTATCTTCAGCTAACATAAACCGTAATTCGGTTTGTCCGTCAGCCTCAGTCTCTAAGGTACAATATAGTTAATATTATAAATAGTTGGTACTATCTTCCTACTTAAGTTGGTAGTTTAATACAGTAAATTACAGTACAGTAAATTACAACTACGAAATACAGATGCAGTCCATGGCCCTCACTCTCGTAATCCGGTAAGTCATTCATTATGCATGGGTATATATGATACTAATGGCATGATACAATATTCATTCCAAAAATAGCAATAATAACTTAGAAGACCTGCCTACTAAGTTAACTCGAGACCAGCCTTACATAAGTTTTCACACCTAATGAGAAAATATGAATTGCAAATATTGCTCAATGTAAGATACCGCAGTTAGGAAACCCGCTATCGCGATAGAGTAGATAAAAATAGATAAGTTACTGTCGGTAAAGGAATATCTAGCTGTAGGCTTGCGAATGTGAGAATCTATACAACTTGACATAAATATGTATATTCAGGAGAAATGCTACTGCTCTACTTAACACCTAGGTATCAAATCAAATTATAAATCAAATTATAATATATAATAATATATTTAAAAAAAAATTGCGATATTATTTGATTTCTTAGAAATTAGAAATTATCCAGAGTGCGAGGCTTACGCACTATATTAACAAAAACCTTAGACCTAGGTATATATTTTTAAATTTGCAAGCAATACTGCCACTAAAGGCCGCGTCGGTCTGGGAGAGGTCGTCGTAGATCCGCACAGAACAAAAATGTGCATTATTTTTATGGGCTTTTAACTTGTAACCTTTAGATGCATTTTATATTTACGATATCAGATGACAGACAGCTCACGAGCCATTCGTTTGAAGCTTGTAGGAAGCCATTTTGTCACTGTAAAATGTATCTAAAGATATCGTGCTCAAAATTATGGTATAATCCACATTTGTGCTGTAGTGCTGTTTGATTAATGTGCGCTGAACTGAAAGCTTTAATCCAAATACCTACCTAGTCAAAAGCAGTCGCTACAATCAAGCTACCACTTGGGGCCTACGTAGCCCGCTTACTGTTTAGATCACGACTCTCTTTTGTTTAAAAAGAAATAAATTATTGATCGTCTTTTATTCCGTGCTGTCAAATCCTCAAAAAAATAAAAGCTGGCGACTTTGTTGGCGATTCTTTAGTAAACAATTGATTTTTTACAAGCTTTTTTAACTTGACCTGTTGGTAGGTGTGAGACAAATCCTTGCAACTGAATTTTAGACCAGTTATCCTCAACCCGTTGAGCTGAAAGACATACTTATAAAGTTCGGTGACAATGCAATGTCATGGATTGGATAGTGGTTATTAATTTTTGCTTTGATCTCTCTTGCTCTGAGGCGTAACTATGATACCATCGAGCTGGTCTGTTGAAGACAGAAGGTGGCCACAGGAACTCCAAGGAAACGACTTAAACCCATCCAGTTTGGGTTGGTTGGATTTGTCTTCCCTTCACTTTGGTCCTAGATGATATGCATAAAAACTAAAAGCGTAGCAATGCAGCCAGCGTCTTGGGGACGCTTCCGACTGGTATTGATGGATCAGCTGAGCTACCTGTAGACTGTTTGTAACAGTCTGCAGTTAGCTCAATTGTAAATACAAGTTTAATTTTATTTGTAAATAAAGGCTATTGTCCATCTTAAAAGCTGATTTTAAAAAAGTTTTTTAAAAACATTAAAAAAATATTTTAAGTCAGTAGTCATTTTGTGAACAGCGTGACGATATAAACAAGTGAACAATAGCATTAACCCATCACGTGGCGATGCATTGAGCTGTCAACTTTACTAATATCAGCTTAGCCGTTGACAAAATATTTACCAGCACGTCAATAGGCTTAACCAACTTAATGCGAGTTAAGAAAATGTAAGGAGGATCAATTCATAATCTGTTTGGTACGAAGCAGCAGTTCCACTTAGTTTATTGTATAAATAGAACAGTCTTACTCATCTCTTTGTTACTCTAGCAAATTTAATAAACGTGTAGATTGTTTGCAACAGGCTGCAGGTAAGTCAATTGTTTTAATTGTAAATACTAGATCTGATTTCTTTATATTATTTGATTGTAATTTTTGTTTGTCACTAAAATTATTAGGTATTTCATATGTCATATTATAAACGTGTAAATGTGTAAATAATGTTGTACGATTCACACAGTATCATCTAGCCCCAAGCTAAGCAGATATGGGTACTGACATCTTAATGCAATACATTAGGTCCTAAGATTGATATTTTTTGCAATACATATAAATACCTAGAATACCCGGAACATATCGTGCAAACATTTGCCCCGAATCGAACCGGCAACCTCCGGCGTAACAGGCAGATCTTCTCCCGCAGAGCCACAGAGGTCGTCTAGTCATTATTATAATGGTGTAGATAGTATCTTCATAGATCGTGTTTTTTGACTAAATTGGTCTTACTTTGTTATTCTATCAGGTTAAACATCATAGAATCATTACAATGAACTAAAATATTACAACGTGTTAGTTTAACAGCTCTATCTGAGTGTTTTTCCCACCAATACTTATTCCGATAGTTGTGATATCGGGTATCAAACCTATCTATTGACAACCGATGTGCTGGCGAAGGTCCGCCTGCGACGCAGGAGGTTACGGGTTCGATTCCCGCCTTGGGACAAATATTTGTACGATCTGCATACATTTGTTCCGGGTGTTCTGGGTATTTTCTATGTATGATAAAAAAATCTATCTATGTAATGCATTGTATTGAGTATATCAGTCATCAAGTACCCATAACACAAGCTCTGCTTAGCTTGGGGCTAGATATTGCAGATTGTCCAGCATTATTCATTTATATTTATTTATCAATTTCAATGTTTATTTACTGCATTTATTTACAAATAAAAATCACAGTTGCAATCACATCAATTATAATATAAGTTTATAACCAAATTCAGGATGTGATCATGAATGAAACGCCCCAGTTCTGCGTCCGATGATCCGGAGCGCTGCGCTTGCGCTTGCGTCAGCATAACAAAGGCGCACTGTTACTTTGTCACTTTCGGGCCTCGTCTGCATAATGAATGGAATGTGAAATAGTTCTCTATTGTCACTGCAAATTGTATGCAGCTTCTGTTATGGTACTACGCATTAGATTGAGCATTCATTCTTAGAAGGTTGGTTCTCGCGGTGATATTTCATGGTAATTTATGATTCCGTACCGTAGGGTCTACAAAAGGTCTTATTAGTTTGCGTGAGACTGGAATTTCGGTGGACTGTGGTAACGGATTTTCAAACCCTGAAGCTGACAAAAATCCGATTCTTGCCCATAAAGCACCACAATATCAAGACACTACACCCTCTTGGTCCGG
The DNA here is from genome assembly GCA_963564075.1 of Eupithecia subfuscata. Lineage (NCBI taxonomy): Eukaryota > Metazoa > Arthropoda > Insecta > Lepidoptera > Geometridae > Eupithecia > Eupithecia subfuscata. The sequence goes on from OY751114.1 coordinate 7,684,016, forward strand.
CCATATTTAGCCTTGCCATCCAACCCATAATTCAACGTCTCCAATCCAAGCTTAATGTTTGGTATTTGGATGATGGAACATTAGGTGGAGAAGTGAACGCAGTTTTTGATGATCTAAAAATCATCACAGACGAATTTCGACAAATAGGTTTGGAATTAAATTTTTCAAAGTGTGAGCTTTTTATTTCGGACTCTTGTGTAGACAAAAACAATATCATTGAGAAATTCAATACATTAGCCCCCAACATTACAGTTGTTGATAAATGTTCACTTCGACTCCTTGGTTCACCAATTCTTGATGAGTCTTTTCAGTCATTTGTAGATGAGAAAATTCAAAATTTCCACAAAAATTCAGACAGACTGCTCAAAATTAATAGTCATATGGCTTTTACAATTATTCGGTTCTGTCTATTTGTACCTAAATTTACGTATTCTTTGAGATGTAGTCAAATGTGGAAACACAGCGAGCTCTTGGAAGGCTTAGACAACATAATAAAGAATACCTTATCATAGGTTTTGAATATCGATTTAGATGACAAGGCATGGTCGCAGGCCTCCCTGCCTGTCAAATTGGGAGGCTTAGGTATACGCAAAATTTCAAGTGTAGCCCTACCAGCGTTCTTGTCTTCTGTCTACAGCACTAGTTCTTTAGTTGAAAAAATTTTAAATCCTTCTCTTTTGGTCCCACCTGGAATGTCATTGAAAATTTCATTTTTAGACGAAGCTCGAACGGCTTGGCATAGTGCTTGCCCCGATGCTGCTCCCCCAAAATCACTTTTGTCCCAACGGCAATGGGACGGGCCTCTGTGTGAGTTGACACGGAACTGTTTGTTACAAACGTGCTCCAGCTCTGCAGATCGTGCCCGCCTCCTGGCCGTTTCTAAATGGGAGTCAGGACATTGGTTGCAAGCATTTCCTTCATATAACACTGGTACTTTATTGGATCCCGTAACTTTCCGTATCGCAACATGTCTCCGGTTGGGTGCAAGGTGTTGCGCGCCTCATCAATGCCAGTGCGGTACTGCTGTCGAACAGCTTGGTCATCACGGATTATCGTGCACTAGGGCCGCTGGTCGGATATCTCGCCACGCTAGCCTTAACGACATCATCCGGCGGGCCTTTGTCACCGTTAACGTACCAGCTATTCTCGAACCGAATGGTCTGTTGCGTGACGATGGTAAGAGGCCCGACGGTATGACACTAGTCCCATGGGAGTTGGGGAGGCCCATTGTGTGGGACGCTACATGCGTCGACACACTTGCGTCGACACACTTGCGCCTTCCCATCTTCCGAGGACATCCGTGAGGGCGGGTGCGGCGGCAGATTTGGCCGAAGATCTCAAGAGGCGCAAATATGCAGGTCTCGACAGAGCCTACACATTTGCTCCCCTTGGAGTCGAGACCCTAGGTCCGTGGGGTACCGAGGCTCTTCGGGTTTTCAAAAAACTATCTGAGCGTCTGGTCGAAGCGACGCGTGACCCGAGAGCTGGTGAATATCTGGCACAGCGTATCAGCATTGCCATACAGCGTGGCAATGCAGCCAGCGTCTTGGGGACGCTTCCGACTGGTGTTGATATGGATCAGTTGAGCTATCAGTAGACTGTTTGCAACAGTCGGCAGTTAGCTCAATTGTTTCAATTGTAAATACTAGTATAATTTTCTTTGTGAATAAATGTCTTTAGACACTACAATCAGTGAAAATTAATCTCTGAATTAGGTACGATGCCCTCCTAGCCGAATTGTCGGCCAAAGCGGCCAGTCTCAACGAAGACTAGCCAGGTGCGCATATAGTGCACAAGTGTACGCACAAACACGGGTGCACTCTCTATTCCCTCACGCGGTCGTGTCGGTCTGCCGTCCCATCGGATTAATCACACTAATATTATAAATGTGAAAGTTTGGATGTATGGATGGATGTTTTTTTACCTCTTCACGTACATTAACTACTGAATAGATCGGGCTGAAATTTTGCATACAGGCAATTTTTGGCCTGGAATAAAACATAGGCTACTTTCTATCCCATAAATTAGTTCCCCTGGGATAGAAATAACCGTAAAACGTGTCTATAGAAAGTAGTCTCAGAATAAATTAAATTACAAAATACCTAATTTAGCAGTTTCGATAACACACAACTCTGAAAATACCTTCAAATATTTACCTCACAGAGTTAAAATAACAATGAAGGAAAGCATTCGATAGCAGACACAAATAGATCGAAATAAATCAGAGTTCTGTACATTTGAATTTACGAGGTTACCGCCTACAACCGCTCCGTACTATCACAGATTCACCGGCAATATTGTTGGTTTACTGCAACCACATCAGATAAACATATTAATGCTCTTTGATAATGAGACTTGGCAGCTAATCCTGTAGATGTTACACGAACTACATCATATGGGGCAAGTTACAAATAAAATGGATTGTGGTCAAACGAAGGTCTACTACAAAAAAATATTGTAGTACACCTAGGTACCAAACAAAATATCAAAAATATTTTAGGGCAATAAGTTTGTTGAAGATTCTGAACTTCTGAATGGTGTGGCGGGCACAAAGAGGGGATATTTCTTCTTTTTTAATCTTCGAAAAAAAAGAAGAAATATCTATAATTAAACAAATTTTGAAAAAAGGAAACTTACCTTCTTGGTGATCAACAAAAGTGTCTCTATTATTACTAGAAAAGACAGGGTAATAAGTGGTATAAAGTTAAATTACGGATTTGCAAACGAATTGTAGAATTTTTAGTTTTTTATTCTGACAAGAAACTTATTACTAATATTGTATTAGGTAAAAGTTTTGGCCAAGCTTAGACAATTTACACAAACAGACAAGCTACGACGGTGGCTTTGATATTAATCCTTGATAGGTCCAACCAGGTCACCACACAAAGAGACTGTAGAACTGACAGTAGGTTAGACGGAGCAATGGATTCTTTGAAACTGAGAGGGTTTCTTGATACTTATTAGCAAATCGTTACTATAGCAGCTTTAGCAAAAAAAAAGATAAATGAATACACAACATTAATAAATATAACGAGAGGCTGCCAGTTGGGCCGCGGCTGTATAAATGTTCCCGTGGTTCGGCGAAAATGGCGAAAGAGGGACACCGGAGAGGTTTTAGTGGGTATTACGTCCTTTTCAGGGCGTCGAGTCCCACATAATTCTGGTCCCCCCCAGACCAGTTTATTCGTGAATGAATTTCCTCGACGAGACAAAAAAAAGGTACTTTATCTGTCTCACTTGTGGGTATAATTGGGTAATGTCAGTTGAAATTAGGGCTTGAAAGACGGACACAAGGCCAGAGCCTCTGACTACACAAATCGCGAGACCGTTTCTACATAGTTTCTATGACTTTTCTAGTACTTTCAGCTACGATGATTGAACCAGAATTCCACTTAGCTTTCTTCCAGTTCCTTCTCTGTCCTCTCGTAGAATTGGTCTAACGTCAAACCATAGACGTTGGTGATCCGCATAGATAATAGGCGCATTGCAAGATAAGTAAAGGGGTTGTACAGAACCATTTCAACACATTCACTGCCATAGGCAATGAGAGTATTAAATCATCTGACAAATAAATAATGCTGGACTATCCACACAGCATTATCAATGATGGTCGGTCATCTAAATATAAGTTTATAGAACGATTAATAAGTTTATCCTTACACAAAATTTCGTAAAGGTGTAGTACCCAATGAAAACAACTCAAGAATACCAAAACCAAAACCTAAATAAAGATAAAACTGTGAAAGTGTGTATGATCAGCTAAGTAAATAGATATTTTCAGGCACAACGGCATTTTTATGTGATATCCAAATGGAGAAAGGGCCTGTTAGCGGCCATTTGTTCCAGAAATTACCGAGTTTATTTTTTGAGAGTTGAGCATCAAGCATTGATTTAGGTGACAAACAGGCCAACCAAAATAGTTCACAGCCTAATAAAAACTTTTGGTTCATAAGGTTTGTTTTTAATTTAATTTTTAATTTGTTTTTGTATTTATAACATAACATAAATTACCATTTACATGCTAAAATGACTAAAAACAATCGAATACCTAGTTAATAAAATAAATTTGTTATTTCCACAGTAAAGTTAATGTTTTACTGTGTAAAGTTTTGGAACATTAAAAACATTCAGAAATATTAAATGTTGCTAAATATTGCTTTTCAGAAAGTTACAATGGTGTGGATAAACGCCGTCATCACCAGCTCAAAGTCGTATAGTATCATCTATATTTAAAGCTTCATGCTTATTAAGCCTGTCATGTCTAACCGTAGTGACACAGATGTTAACACCCATTTGAGTATGAATAGATTAGGATTAAAATATCTAGCGGTTTCGAAACTTTTCGGAAACGACACTTAATTTTGTGAAGGAATAATGAAAGCAACACATGGTTTGATGGGAAGCTGAAAAAAGAGAAGAGCTTTCCAGGAAGCGCGAATCAATCTAAAATACATTGAATATACCGCCAAATATGATATTTTATTTTTTCAAGCTGAAGACAGACGCTATGGTGCTCATTAGGGGAGGCCTACGTCCAGCGGTGGACTAATATAGGTTGACGATGATGATGATGGTATTAAGTAGGTTGTGATGTCTTCTAACTGAATTACGGCGGGCAGTATCAACAAAGACCAGCCAGGCGCGCAGGACTTTGTGCACAAGTGCGCGCGCAAACACAGGTGCACTGTCAATTCCCTCGGTCGTGTCGGTTTTTAGTACCTACGTACGTAACGTACAACATGGTGCCTACCTAAAAGTCCGGATTGATGTCTCTGAAAGGAGACGTACCTCACTGAATTAGATACTTACTGCCTACAGTGCCTACCTGTAGTAGTTGTGCCTTTCTACTGATATCGACTGCCTCGTTGGTCAAGAGGTCAGCTTGTTCAACCGCCGATTATGAGGTCCTTGGTTCAAGTCCCGGATCGGGCCAATAGTTTTTATTGCGGTTTTTCTAGCAAGAAAAATTTTCAGTAGCAGCCCGGAGTCAGGAAGTTGGCAATGTTACACCCCCGTGCCTCGGAAAGCACGTTAAGCCGTTGGTCCTGCGCTTGAGCTCTCACCGGTGTCTGCTGTCCCATCGGATTATGAGAGTGAGGGAATAGAGAGTGAACCTGTGTTTTCGCACACACTCGTGCGCTATAATATGTCCTGCGCATCTGGCTAGTCTCCGATGGGACTGGCCGCCGTGGTCGAAATTCGGCAAGGATGACATCATCAGTTGTGTTGACCTCTGTGGCGCAGCGGGCGAAGGTCTGCCTGCGACGCAGGAGGTTTCGGGTTCAATTCCCGCCTTGGGACAAATGTTTGTACGATCTGCAGACATTTCTCCAGGGCGTTCTGGATGTTTTCTATGTATAATAAAAAATATATATCTATGTAGTGTATTGTATTAAGTATATGAGTTATCTAGTACCCATAACACAAGCTCTGCTTAGCTTGGGGCTAGATAATGCTGTGTGAATTGTCCAGCATTATTCATTTTATTTATTTTATTTATTTATAGATAATACTTTATTGTACCACACAAAGACAGATAACAGTACAGAAATAAATGCTAAGAGTAGACGAAGTACAAAGGCGGCCTTATTGCTACGAGCGATCTCTTCCAGGCAACCTCGGGATGGACTGGACATATAAGAACAAAATAGACGGTGGCACTCGAAGAAAAACAGAAAACAATACACTACATACTATAATACCTACATTATAAATAACCTACAAACAGTACAATAAACTTACCTGTGGAAACGACTCTACCATTGTTTTTGTGCATGGGTCTCTTCATCTTCTTTCTAAGTTCGTCGTGACAAATCTTTTAAATGTTATGTTCAAAGGTACATTATATGAGGGGAAAATTAAACTAAAACAAACAACCATTATTACGTAACTAAAACTAAATTATCACAAAGACCCGTTGTTATAAAGTAGGCTAAGATTTTAATTGCTAGAGATGAGTTCGACAGATTTAGACGCCATTGTTTGTCGCTAATTAGGACATTTTTAACTCTTCCCGCGGGTGTCGTAAGAGGCGACTAAGGGATATCCACCGGGGCGGGCAGCAGCGCCTCCTGCAGAACAATTCAACCACCGAACTGCGATCTCCAACCCGCATGCCCAGCGTGGGGATTATGGGCATTACCCCCATGAGATAAAAGCCCATAAGGCGCTTATCAGGGGAGGCTTGCGTCCAGCAGTGGACCAATACAGGCTGTTGAGGTGGTTTGTTCCGCCCAGACAACCAAACTTGACAACTGGTTGTCTACGCGGAAGAAATTTTCCGCGGGGACAACCAGTTACATGGGCGGAATTTTATTTCCGTCTGCACAACTGCTTGGGAACTAGTTGTCTCGACGGAAAATTATCTTCCGCGGAGACAACCAGTTACCTGGACGTTGAGGACATTTTTAGTGACGGATAGTACAGAAAATGGTTCAAATAAAATAGAGATATCTGTAGGTACCTACAATACTATGATTTTATGTTAGATTATTAAGATTTTTTAAAATCTTTAGTACCGTTGGGGTAGTTCTCTTATCTATCACACTAATACGAGTATTATAAATGCGAAAGTTTGGATGGATGGATAGATGGATGGATGGATGTTTGTTACCTTTTCACGCCAAAACTACTGAACGGATCAGGCTGAAATTTTGCATACAGGTAAGTATAACCCTGGAATCAAACATAGGCGATTTTTTATCCCATAAATCATTTCCCTATAACCTCAAAACGTTTTCATAGAAAAAATGTGTGCGGAGCCGCGGGAAGAAGCTAGTATTTTAGTATAGCGGCTTTTATCCTGCAACATAATTTTCTCAAGGTTACTTTGATTTTTAATCTTAAAAAATTGGCCCGGAGGCTCTTCAGGGTCAAAAAATCAGCCAAGCTATTGCACTAGGTTCCACCTACCACCAGTTACCATATGGCTCTCGGTCTGCCAAACAATCTGTATATAAAATATCCATATCCAAAGATGTCATGGATAGGATATGTCTCAAGAGGCGCAAATATGCAGGTCTCGACAGAGCCTACACATTTGCTCCCCTTGGAGTCGAGACCCTAGGTCCGTGGGGTACCGAGGCTCTTCGGATTTTTAAAAAATTATCTGAGCGTCTGGTCGAAGCGACGCGTGACCCGAGAGCTGGTGAGTATCTGGCACAGCATTGCCATACAGCGTGGCAATGCAGCCAGCGTCTTGGGGATGCTTCCGACTGGTATTGATATGGATCAGTTGAGCTACCTGTAGACTGTTTGCAACAGTCTGCAGTTGGCTCAGTTGTTTCAATTGTAAATACTAGTATAATTTTCTTTATGAATAATGGCATGGATAGGTAAATTTAACTTTAACAGGATTCAAGATTTTTTTTTCAATTGATTATTGTGTATTAGGCATAACTCAGACTTTTACAGCATAATAGTTCATAATAATAATGCGTACATTTTACAAAAGTCTAATAAAGGCTGATCAACTCAAACACTTGCTTAATTTACTGCAAAAAATTCCGCTGCTTTTGAACTGCCAAAATGTCATTGAACTTGTTGACACTTAGGTACGTGTCAATTTGACAAAATGTCAATGTCCTATGACGTTTTATTATTGTGGCGCCGATTCACATTTATTCAAATTGTAGACCAATTTAAATAATTGTTAACACTTTCATTGCCCATGACACACAAATGGGAGACAATATCGCTAACTTCATCGTTCTAGGGTGGTATGCGCAGGACCGTGAGAAGTGCTTCACATCATTTCATTTATTTCTATATATGATATGATATGATAATATGCTCTACAATATATGATATTCTGTATTCTTACAGAATATAATTTATTGTCTAATGTAAGGAGCTACAGCAAAATTGATCTGACAAAACCTAGCGCGCAGCAAAATACAATGGAGTTAACACATAAGTACACAATTCTAAAAACTATAAATAAAAAATGTACCTACTTAATGCCTTTCTTGTAAAAACCTTAAGCACTTTTATTCAATGTTGTTCAGTGTTAACAAGAGTCAAGAATTTGGAAGCCTATAACTACGAACAATGGATTACCGCCGCCTATGTCAAGCAAACGCGTTTTGCAGTAGATAAGTACGTGAATTTACATCGTACGAGATCAAAGCCCACTCGAAGATGCCTCTAGTATAAAATAATATTGCCCCTAATGTTGTTTACCTATAGGAACGACGATTTGGGTGGTCATAAATACACACTCTACTTGTTTTTCAGTTTGTGGTCCCTAGACATTTAATATAAGTTAATGACAATTAAGATTTTGACGCAAATTACCATGCTCAATCTTCTGTGCCTGCAGGAAACTGGGCAGTAAATGCGTTCAATTCTATACCTTCTATACCTCTAATATATAATTATACAATTTCATAATAAAGTAAATTATGTTCATTGATTTCAGATTACCGTTTCGATGTAAACTTCAATCGCACAGTAGCTAATTTCGAACTAACTGATAATTAAATTGAAAAGCATAATTTTAACTTGACGTAGGTTTAATTAATTCAGCTCATTAGTCTATAGGCTAATGCAGAACTGTTATTATCCTAGTAAGAGATACTTATATCGATCGCTAGATATTAGTTATGAAAGCAGCAAGAGGGGGGGAAGAAGTGAAAAAATAATGGCATCTTTAAGAACATTGCACATCCAGCACCGCTACGGGCACAGTACAAAAATAAGCATTCGAATAATGGGCTTTAACTCAGAACATCGTTGTTTTTCCAATAAATTAAATAAATAAATTACTTTTAGATCCATTTTACAGTTACAAAATGACTTGCCGCAAGCTCTGCTATCTGACGCCGTCAATATAAAATGCATCTAAATATTTCAAGTACCTAGCCCATATTATTTGGATGACCATTTTTGTGATTTGTTACTGGCGCAGTCCGCGACAATCTTAAGAATTACGATAAAACTATTATTGTTTTGTTATTCGCTTACAGCCAATATTATGTCAGTGTGTGTTTTAGTTTTTTCAGCTCTTTCGTTACATGTTTGCAAAAGTTTTCAGTTGAGTTTTAGGTATTTTGTTTTGTCAATCATTATCCAAATGCAATTTTATGTAAATATATGTACTAAAACGAGTGTGAGTACCAATACAAAACAACGCTGGTTTAATGGTGCAATACGCTTAAAATATATAGGTATCCTTTTATAAATAAATAAATATTCTATTGTATTCTATTCGTCGCAGGAAGTGTACCAGCGCTCGTGCGAAGATCAGATTATGGACCTACCTATACCTATCCACACCGATGAAATTTGCAGTGTAGATATTCAATTTGGCACAACTATTACACCTACAAAATGCACTTATCTAGGACAAGCTGACAAATTCCCCCAGCCCTTTAAACGTCGTAAACAGCGAACCTGATTGTTATTGCTCAATTTTATTCGCATCAAACAATTCTAATGTCGTTGCGGAAAGTGGGACAAAGTCACAGTACAAGTTTTTACATATTTAAGTGAAAATAATCTTGATCTATATCTTGAAAATAATACATAAATCGTGAATGAATATTTATCTTGAAAAATATATCTTAAAAATAGTAATCTAGACCGGATCTCTATTTCAAAAATCATTTACAAACCAGACTACAGACGCTAAATCAGTGGTCTTAGAGTAAAATTAGAACTTTCCATTGAACTTTTAAAATAATACATAAATCTTGATTGAATATATCTTCGACCGGGTCTCCATTTCAAGTCTCAAGTACAAATCAGACTACAGACCCAAAATCCAAAGGTCTTGGAGTCAAATTTTAACTTTCCATTAAACCTATTTTACCGCGAAAGTTACTCTGTCTGGCTAGCATTTCACGGTTAAGGATTAAAAAAAATGTGGCAAGGATTTAATTTTATCTTGAGAAAGGTCATACGCTATTTTTTTCATCTTAATAAGCTGGCTAGTTTTCATGAGCGACGCCGCAAGCAAACGCTAGTTTTATATAAGCTAAGAACGATGAGTCAGCTCTTATCCCGGCAAAATTCGGTCACTTTGTAGGGAACCCTTTGTGGTAATCGAACAAAGCTGCCGTTTACGTAATTAGCGTCATTATTCTCTTCCGACTGAGGCGCCGGCGGAGGATGGTGGCAATCGAGATGTCAAAAGTATACCTACAAATTTACTGCGTGTATTATATATTTTGAAAAAGCTATCATACGATTCTAATCCAGTAAATATTATAGTACTAAAAAAGAACCTCCCTGTTGTGATTTAGACATAATGAAAAACAATCTTTCAGCGGAGGTTCCTATTAAAATAACCTGCATGGCTTCAAGCATGGTGTCAAAGTATCACATTAGTGTACTATGTTCATCATATGGGATTTTTCGGTAATTTCTACATTTCACAACTCTCTCCGCTTAAGTAAAAACTGGCTGCAATACCTACTGCATATTGCATGGTACCATCCACATTCATACGTTGCGAGGAGCGTGTTGCCCGCCCTATCGGTGAATCATTAATCTCTGCCCGAGCTTTTAATTATAATAATTAATAATTTTATCACTTCGTCTAAAGATTAGACTTGTGACTTGTAATCGGATAACAACCTGAAGATAATATAAATGTTTGCAAGACAAATTCAAAGATTGGGATCAACAAATTCATAGTTTTAATTTACTTTACACATTCGTATCGGCTGACTGCTTGAGTAGAATAGAATTAAAGTACGTAGGTACTTAGGTCCAAAAGCCACAATACTACAAAACCATTAGTAGGTACAGGAAACGTACCTAATCAATTAGGTAGGAAGGTAGGTACATTCAATAGCCATTTATCGTATTGAATCCATTGGATTGCGATTTCAATCGGATCTATTTGGGTGATGAGCCGAATAACCATAGACAGAACAATTGGAGACGACCTTGGGAAAAGACAATGTGTTGCTGTTGTCAGTTGTGACTAATGGTTTTATTGATGGGAGACTCCCTGATGTGCAATACATCATCAACAGCCCGTGACCATGGCTTGAAGCATAAAACTTCTCAAAAATCTAAATTGTAGAGTTATACATCTCTACGTTTGGGGGCCAAACCATCCAGAACAAATACATATCCTTGTGTTCTGGATGGGTTTTGCTGCGGTAAACTATGCCAGTTAACATGAACTTATTTTATCAAGGCTCACTCATCATGATAGTTAAAAATGCTTATTTTTTAATACGTATTCATAAAAAGCTTGCAAAATTTTTGATACTGTTATGAACATAATTACTAGGTATTATTATTTTGGTAAATTATTAGGTACCTAAGCTTTACTTTGAAAAAATTCTAATAGTTTTAATCAAAATAAAAATACGGCAAACGCATGTTCTCATTGCTTAAGTCTCTTCCTTGATCTTTAGAATTAACTAGAAAAAATAATTCACGACCTCAAATAACAAACACTGATAAATATCATGGACGACACTAAGGACGATGCCAATTCTTATCAAAGTTCAAGTCAGCGAATCGAAATGGTAAAATTGAATGCCAACCATAGCAAAATCCCATAAACGCTGCACTAATAGGTGTGAAGCAGTTTTGCAACACCTGTGCTAATAGCTACACACTTCCGTGCTCGGCCCACGGGATCTAGCGATAAACAGAACAAGTAGAGTGCTTAGAGTTTTGACATCCTGGGGTTCTATCACGACTAGATTTATTTTACTTACGGACATCCCACCCTGTTACTACACAACACCTAAATGGGCATTCAAATGTGGGCTTACATTTTAATCTGTTAATGTAAGATCATAATGTATTGTTTAGGAACATTTCATTACAAGTAGTGGAATTTGTACAATTTGTTAACCTTAACACTTGCTCCGCTCAAGACGCACGTGTCCAACTGCACCAGCACCAGCGTCAGGCAGTGGCGTGCCCCCGCAGGTCGCACCGCCATGGCTGGGCAGTGAATGAGTTAATTTAAATTTAACGTGCACATACTTAAAAGCTCGGAATCTCTCTAACTAAAGGATAGGATTCGTAACGAATACATCCGACAGAGAACCAAAGTTATCGACATAGCTCAAAGAATTAGCGAGCTGAAGTGGCAGTGGGCCGGCCATATCTCGCGAAGGGGTAAACGTGTTCTTGAGTTGAGTGGGAACCTCGACTCGGCAAACGTAGTGTAGGATGCCCTCCAACCAGGTAGGATGACAATTTAAGACTCAGTGACTAATGACAGACGAAGACTGCAGGCAGATGCTGGATGCGGCAAGCTGAAAACAGGGCGCTATGGCGCTCATTAGAGGAGGCCTATGTCCAGCAGTGGACTAATAAAGGCTGATGATGATGATGATACTTAAACAGCGACAGCATAGCAGCCAGCGCGCATTATAAGCGAGCTTGCCGCGACACGTAAATTGAAAATACCTCTGTCGGCTTCCAAGAGACTTAAAAACTCTAAATCGATACCGCTGTAGACTCAGCTAATTCTCAAGAGACTGGTTAGCAGTGGTGACATAGAAACTATCCGGATCGTGTCCGGATCGCCCACGTTGCCGGCCATTCATAAATATACCACGCAATTACGCAAGTCGGATTAACACTAGTAGTGAACCCATTGAAAAACGATATAGCAGGCAAGTTGGTAATGAGCATTCTAAGATAAAGCATGGCATAGGCGCTTTACCATGCTTTATCTTAGCGCCTTTACTAAAGGCGAAAGCTCGCGAAAGCAGGTTGATCAATATGTTAATTATTTTTATTTGCAACCTTCTTCCCTTTCTTATCATAAACATTATAACAAAGAAGTAGAAGATAACATACAGAGGATGATATCAGCGCATTAACAAAATACGCTAAAAACGCAAATAAGTTTAAAATGACGACGATGTAAGACTTGGTTACTAGTGGGTGTTGAATTGGTATTAACAAGTTTTCAACTATTTACTTTCCAATTATGTAGGCAGTAAACTGTGTAGGATTTAAAATTTGTCAACATTTATTGATATGCTAAGAAAGTCATGTAAAATGATAATCCACCCGAGTCACCAACATTTTTAGATAAATGTTGGTTGTTGGTGACGAATGAATAAATGTCAGAAAATAAATCAAGTTAGATAACATTTTGTGGTTGAAGTTTTTTATTGCACTGATGTTATTTTACCATAGGTACTACTGTTTTATTAGGTCTTAATAGCTAAATGTTAACAAGTCAGTGCCGTAAACAACTTCAAGACCGCAACATCCTAAAATTGATCAAAATTATTATGATCATAAAATAAATCTACCAAAGGCGTCGGTTGACAGCAAGAGATCTATTTACAACGGATTGTCGATTTTATAGCTTTTGATACACTAAATCATAATTATATCACAAAAGACTTTTACGATCCTCAAATCTATGCGATCAAAACATGGAACTATTTCATTAATCCCTATTAACCTCATGTTTATGGCATTTACTAGACCCTACGCATAGAATCTTCAAAGATATAAATAGAATGATAAGATGCTGTATAGAGAAATACCAGTTCTAGTCTTCTTCATTATGGTTCTAAAGAACAAGCAAAGTGGTTAGATACTCACATTATAAATATGTAGAACATCAGAGGACCTCGCGACGTCATGGCGGCACTTGAAACTCACGATCACCGAAACGAAACAACACTTCTTGATTGTCTTTACGATATAGAGTCACGCCACTGTTCTAATCGAAAAATATCAGTTGATTGAATTCTACACTTTTTCTTTCCGGTTCGTTTCATATTTCACGTAACACCATTGGTCATCTTCCAAATTCACAATTTGAATCGCCAACGGATCTGAAAATGGGACAAGACAATTGTATTATGCATGAGGCAAAAAATGGTTCAAATGTCTGTTGTATCACTTTCTGGGACAGCAGTGGCGCCGCTTAGTAAACATTTGATATTATGAAATGCAGAGCCCTTGGCAAGAGACGAAGTGTAGGTTTCTGTTGATTAAGATTTCAAAACAATAATGATGGTATGTTAGCGCGTGTCTGATCAAAAATAGAAGGAAAAAATACAACAGGCAATGATCGATCAATTTCTGACGTAAAACAAATAGCCCCGTGGATAAATCGTGCTTCAATCGAACTGTGAAACACGCTTCCCACACTGTCTCAATGAATACTAAGCCGAGAGCCAGGGAGTAAATCATGCTTTAAGCTCTATGAGTTGTTGGAATGCTGGAATCAATAAAGCTTCTGAATCTGAAAATATGAGTCAGGGAGAATACTCTGAGTCACAAGAATTAGGTATATACTATTATGATGATCTCTTTCTACAAACCTGAAAGATAAGCCTACTAAATTTTATTATAAAGACATCTATAAATAATAGAACTGTAAACATTTGGTAGAGGCTCACTTCAATTTACAAACAAACAAAATTAATATGAGTAATCAGAACAACTTTTAACAACCGATAACAAATCACAATCAAAGACTGATAGCAATCAGCCTCCGGGTAAATGGTTTGCATGTTAATAGGAAGCAGTCTGTGGCTAATACAAAGAACAGTTTAGAATTAGATACACATTTTTTACATATTTTAGATTAGTGCTATCATCTTTATTGACAAAGAAAATTACAATCAAAAATAGAAACAAATTAGTACTAGCATTTGCAGTTGAAACAATATGGAGCTAATTGCAGACTGTTGGGAATAATCAACAGGTAGCACCACTTGGATCAGTTAAGCTGATATGGATATCTCAATACCAGCCGGAAGCGAGCGCGCCAAGACGCTGGCTGCATTGCCCCGCTGAATGGCAACGCTGATGCACTGCGCCAGATATTCACCAGCTCTCGGGTCACGCGTTAGATTCTATATATCCATACTATTATTCACCCTCCTATAATAAGGTAGTAGGGTAAGGTGGTATTGGTGAAGTGCATCACGCATACTATTTTCGCCGCTAATTGGATGCATTTTGATCACGAATAAAGAACAGAAGGAAAAAGAAAATATTTAATACAAAGATAAAAAACAAAAGAAAAATGTTAAAACTTTTAAATCCATCATGGTTATTAACACTAAAGTCATTAACAACGGGATATTTACCATGATTTGAGTTTTGAGCTTTCCAATATTTCGGCACAGTTTCATGCGCCATGATCACGGAATAACTGACGGCACTGCGAGTGAGTTATTATTGGCAGATATATCTATCTACCCTCATTTTTTGTCTTTTGCTACGAACGTTACTACTACCACCGGCTTCATTATCGAACGCAACTCTATATACTACTGTGACTTTAGTGTAAAAGAAAAATGTAGTATGAGTGATACACACACGAATGCATTTGAAATAACCAGCTTCTCGCAGCGGTGGGACATACTTGGGAAGGTAGTGTTAACTGTGGGAACACTTGGGAAGTAGTAGTAACTTAGTAACTGTAACCACTTTTAATTTTACTTTTACGACGACGAAGGTTTGCCTGCGATGCAGGAGGTTATGGGTTCGATTCCCGCCTTGGGACAAATTTTTAAGTGATCTGCAAATATTTGTTACGTGTGTTCTGGGAATTTTCTTCTTCTCTTAAACATAATAAGAAATAATTTATATAAGTAATGTATTATTAAGTTAAATCAGTCATCTAGTAGCCATAACACAAACTCTGCTTAGCTTGGGTCTAAATGATGCTCTGCGGACTGTCCAGCATTATTATTGTTTTTTCTTATTTTATTTCGTTTCTCAGTCAGTGACAATATTGACCTGATGAATTTGCATGCCCTATTGGTAAAACATGGTTCGTACTTATTTAATTAACTAAAATCTTTATGACCCGTGTTTGCAATGAAATTTATATAACTTTGAACTTTGAGCTTGTAATTTTATTTTTATTACGTTAGGAGTTAGGATGTTATTATTTTAAATTTCGTACAAAATTCATCAAACCGCGTGTTCTGCAGTTTTACAGATAGTCGTAGTTTTGAGTCTACACACCAGAGTCGGCGACATAGCCCGGTGGGTAAGGCCCCCCGCACTAGGCAGTCTAGCTGTGGCAGCCAATCTAGGGTGCGGCATCCAGCCGAAGATAATGACGGTGTATTAATAATTATAATCAATAAATATAATCATTAAATATAATAATAAATAAATGTAATAATAATAATAAATCAAACATAATGAGCCCGCGCACTAAGCAGCCACGAAATTCCTTCAGATATTTGGGCCACTCTAGCCTGGCTGCGCAGCCAGGCTAACTAGTGCGCGGAGGGCCTTACGCCCGAATACTCAAACGTAACTCAGATTTGCGCACGTCTCAGGTGACGAATTTTTGACAGATTTTAAATAAATAAATAAAATATAAATAAATAATGCTGGACAATTCACACAGCATTATCTTGCCCCAAGCTAAGCAGAGCTTGTGTTAAGGGTACTAGATAACTGATATACTTAATACAATACACTACATAGATAGATATTTTTTATTATACATAGAAAACATCCAGAACGCCCTGGACAAATGTCTGCAGATCGTGCAAACATTTGTCCCGAGGCGGGAATCGAACCCGCAACCTCCTGCGTCGCAGGCAGACCTTCGCCCGCTGCGCCACAGAGGTCGTCATTTTCATTGAAAACTGTTAAAAAATCTGTTGCGTTTGAGTATTTGGGGTTAGTGCGACATTCCGTGTATCAGTGTATGACTATTGTGGGCAGCCGATAGTGTTTTGTCAATTTGTCGCCGGCGGCCCATCGACTTTGGTGTGTAGACTCCATATTGGAGGAATTAGATGTGTTAAAGCTGTGTGGTGCCGGCTTAGAATTTGCACCATTCCAACTCTTCCCGCGGGTGTCGTAAGAGGCGACTAAGGGATATCCACCGGGGGCGGGCAGCAGCGCCCCCTGCAGAACATTCTACCACCGAACTGCGATCCCCAACCCGCATGCCCAGCGTGGGGATTATGGGCATTACCCCCCATGAGATAAAAGCCAATAAGGCGTTTATCAGGGGGAGGCCTGCGTCCAGCAGTGGACCAACACAGGCTGTTGAGGTTGAGGTTGAGATGTGTTAAATTATTATGCCCCCAACAGCACGGCTACGGCTGTTTAAGGATTGCTCGCATAGCTATGATGATTCATCATAGGTGTGCCTCGTGATAACGATAGTCAAGTTTTGTTGATTGTTCGGTTACTGTACCGTAAATGGTTATTGACTTTTTGCTCCATTCAATCGCTAAGAGATTTTTTTTATACAGATTCGTTTATTTGGTTTTATATTTTTTGCATAGTATCGTTTGGATTATAAATGTACCTACTGATAGGCTCAATGCTGCCGTGAAGATGGTTGTACATTATTTTTTGAAACTAGTTTGCTTATAGATTCCAAAAACGTCAGAACTTTAGAATCGGATCAATGATTATTGCTATAATATAAAGTTATTTACTGTTTTCAATTTTTACATAAAATCATGTTGTTTCTAATATGGATACATAATATTAACATTAAGTTCATTATTAGGTATTTATTAGTTATAAATGAGATCGCTAAACGTTTTTGACAACATAATTTTAAAGATAGCATTAAATGTGATCGAATTACTGCCTACTTCCGTTATATTTCTTATACATAACAATTTATTTATTTAATAATCATAAAAGTTAAATACACAATTTAAATCATAACTGTTCGAAATATTTAAAAATTTAGAGCGTTTTATAAAAATTTTGATAAGTTACATTTAAATTAGATTCTAATTTAATCCATTAATTTTATTAATTGTTTATCTGAGATATCCGGACCGATTAGATTAATCCAACTGGCCACCCATTTAGATGGAAATGGATGCAATTTCAGCTATTAGTGAACTAAAATAGAATGTTCACGAACATCTCGTCTGGTCTCACCTGACAGGACATCTGGCCAGTGTCGAGTTGGTTTTTTTAGAACCTTGGTTACGTTTCCAAAAATATAATTTTCAATATTATTTTGCAATATATTAGCTAGCCTACCCAGTCCTGGCACAGCTTAGTTAACAACTATTGTTTTACTTTACCATCTATTTAAAATGTAATTATTATGCTATAATCATAGACCTTAACTTTAACTTTACTTTTAACTACTTACATACTACTTGTGTTCTATAGATCTTCTTACAAATATGTAAATAGCCTCTACTCACAAAGAAAATTATACTGTTGCAAACAGTCTACAGGTAGCTCAGCTGATCCATATCAATACCAGTCGGAAGCGTTCCCAAGACGCTGGCTGCATTACAAATATGTTAATTACAAACTTTAAAAATTTGATTGAACTTTGCTGTGAAAAAGGTAGGATAGGACTAATGTATGGAAATAACTAAATTTACAACCTCTTTTGGGGTCACCTTTGTTGATTGCTAACTAGGTTTGAGTCAAATAAATCAGCATCTAATGATGTCAAAATCACTTCAAAATAGGTAACTTATAATCTATCGAATATAATCTATCGAAAAATTTAAATAATTAAACCAGTCCCAAGCCATTGTTTCGATAATATATGGCTTGTATTTGTTATGTTATAAATTCCACCTACATGAAAAATTGCCATTTTAATAAATAATCTTAAATTATTTCTTATGGTGAATTGGTACGGAACTGATTTTATTTAAATAACAATTAACCAGTTTCGAGTCTGATTTATTGGCATCATGTAGCTAGAAAATTTATACCATCAGCAACAGGCGATTCTTAATACATTCCAAGATCAACTCAATTATCGACCTAACCTTCATACCTACCTAAAATAACCGTTCAAAACTAGGAGTCGTTTGTTTTCTTCGATTGAGATAAGTCAGAGTGGGAAAAAGCTCTGCTATGCAGGCAAATATTTTATTTGACAGATTTTTAAGATAAACTTTATCATCTTTAAGCTCTACGCACATTAATCCAACACCACTAACGGTACTGCACAAAAATGTCCATTCAAATATTGGCTAACAGTGATATATATAGCCCTAAACTAAGCAGAGCTTGTGTTATGGGCACTAGATCACTGATATACTTAATACAATACACTACATAGATAGATATTTTTTTATTATACATAGAAAAACATAGAGATCACTCTGAACAAATATCTGCAGATCGTAATAACATTTGTCCCGAGGCGGGAATCGACCCCGCAACCTCCTGCGTCGCAGGCGGACCTTCACACGCTGCGCCACAGAGGTCGTCAAACATATTTCGACACAACTACAAATTTATATAAGAAAACGGAAAACAAAAACAGTTACATGGAGGTAAGTAGGTAGATACAAAAATTGAACTGAACATTTCTCCCTGAGCGCTATTTTTCAGCTAAAGACTCAATTTGTTATCTAGTAGATTATTTTTATTCCCAGTAAATCAAACAGTCACTTTAAATGCTCCAACTACAGGTCTAACAAATCAATGTTCTGGCATTTCAATTTGTTTATTGACATGTTGGTAATCTCGCATTGTCTATGCGCGCGGAAGCTGAGTATCTACATTTTTTCTGTTTCTCATAGAAGGTAATAACTATAAATCAACAGGGCACATTTTAACTTACCTGACTGGGCATGTGTACAGTCGACGATGAAAGTGTATGGAGTATTTTAACGCACTGCTCAACTAACAACATCATGAGCTTTGCGTGGCTCTATGTGCTTTTTTTATAATAAAAAAGTTCAAGCAGGAAGTTGATGGATGGATCCGGTTCAAAACCGCTATTCGTAGCTTCTAGTGTCATTTGGGGAGGCCACATGTTGAGCAGTGGACGTATGCGAGCTAACGATGATGATGATGAAAGTTCAAAGTGTTATGTTGTTTAAATGTGAGAAAAGTTTTGAAACTTAAAATGTGGTCGGTTAATGTAAATAAGAAATGTTGGTTATTTCTTGCATTTTCAATTAGCCCCAACCCAAACTAATGAAGCTAAATTACATCTTAAGCTTTATACCTTAGTCACCCGATTCCCGAAATGCAATTGCAATTTAAATGCAAAGTATCATATCTACCTGCCTCCCACTAAGATTCTTAGAAAAATAACCGAATAATAACAAAACTTACAGAGAAACTTTGATTCAGTTCTTATCGAGTTTTAAAAGTTGTGTTTGACTGTACCGTCGTTTATTTTTATTTAACTCTAGCGTTCATATCAATATAACTATCAACACCATCGCATATTAATCTTATTAGATCTACGCATGACTGCACTTTGTTATTTTACTTTAATATTTCGTCGGCGTCGATGTTGAGCCCTCAGTATCTATATAAAAATTATATAGATATATAGAGGGCTCAATATCGACGCATATAAATATAGCCATATTATGGCTCCATGTATATTTATATTTGTAGAGAAAAGGTAGGTATACACTAAAGACTTGGTACCTACCTACCTAAGCACAGAATATCTTTATAGTACTAGTAAGCATTTTTTTATTTTCAATGGATTTTATAACCATCGAGCGAATAAAGGCGCTTCCTCACAGCGAGTATTCCCTTAAAATGTAATAAAACAACCCCAAAAAATCACCTTTGAACATCTTCTTCTTTTATTTTTGTCTCTGTATCTTGGTTTGACACAATAATTCTGCCTATGTCAGTTTTCAATTGCACATTCATGAACGTATAAGATTAAAATATATGGAGGTTGCAGTATAAAAGCTCAACCTTTGAACATCATTATGCTGCAGTCGAAGCAGTAGTTTTTACAATATTAGACGAAGCGGCTATCATGTCACATTGACATTACAGATGAATGCTGGCGGTGAGGAAGCGCGTTCACTACCAACCTTCAGCGACATGAAACCGAGGGGCGCGTCGCTATGCCACGAGCGGTCTTTTAGGCCAGCGTTGATAGGCCGGAATCAGACGCTCCGTAGGTACCGCATCAAATAGTTTTTAGTATTCTTTGTTGGTTTGCTATGGCAAACGATGGAAGTGCGTCCAATCATCTTATCACACAGCATTTAGCGGACGCATCGGACTGTCGACAATGCCGGCGATCTGTTTAGTGCGGATGGCGTCGTTTGGATTGCCGATCAGTGGACGCACACTTACTCCGTCCGCCTTTGCTTCTGCGTTCCACGCCGCCCGGTCGCCATTCTCATTCGTACATAATTCGTCCGCTTGCTACAAAAATCCGGATGTCAATGTTGAAAATTCGTTTGCAAATGGTGGTCGCGTCAGCATTCCGGTTGCTGCGGTTACAGTGAACACACCATTCGGCATTACGCTAAAAAACACCTGTCTGATCGCGATAGCGATACCGCGGAACGGCCGATGCCGTATTGTCGTCACTAACCTTTAATCACCGTCGGTGATATTCAAAGTGCTAGGAGCTAAACGGAGTAAGCTGTCAAAAACCCGCTACTCACGTTCTAGCTTGATCCCTTGTAGCAGAACAAACCATATCATACACATAACTTTACCTTCTAGGTTCCTATACCTATTTGAATTTTGTAATAAGGTCTTTGAGTTTAAGAAACTTTTTCCATCTATACCTATATTTAACCAGCTTTAGTTGCGACACATGTATTGAAATGTAATTGAGCCGGAAGAAGGAATCGTGTCACCGTTAGACAATCATCATCTAAATGCGGGCAGCTGTGCAAATACGAGATATGAACCAATTAATATTACATTTTTCGAAGGGCTTTGCGGCACAGTGACACACTATACTCATGAAACTTTATAGACAGGAGGAAGGTGGTTCGATTCCCGAGACTATAACAGAGACTACGAATAACAGAATTGACAAAAATAATCTAGAAGAAACAACTAGTGGAATAGAAATGAGTTCAATAGATAGGGACTTGAAGAAGCTCGACTAGATTGACTTGAAGATATCAGGGTAGAATAAGGATAGACCACAAAAGAAAGAATACTTGAAGAGAT
This sequence comes from Eupithecia subfuscata, assembly GCA_963564075.1. Lineage (NCBI taxonomy): Eukaryota > Metazoa > Arthropoda > Insecta > Lepidoptera > Geometridae > Eupithecia > Eupithecia subfuscata. Next base: position 7,705,847 of record OY751114.1, read on the forward strand.
AAGCTTATACTTAAAGAGACTTGGATTAGAAGAATACTTAAAAAAATTAAAATAGAAAGAGACTTCGCGAGACTAAAATAGTAGGAGATTTAATGAATCTACAATAATTTGTTTTCCAAGTAGAGTACAATCTGGAAGGCCTTACATCCAGAGTAAATAAGTTCTTTCTTGGAAACCGTGCTTCATCTTAGGCCACATCTTCACTTTCTTAAGTGAGATGGTGGTCAAACGCTTTACCATTTACAATAAAAAATTAAAAGAGACAAAATATACATCAATGCACCATCTGTCACAACGACCACCTATAAGAAAATATTCTAATTCAAATTCATTGCGCGCGATAAGTAATTGGGTTATCTCGGTGTTACCCATCTCATAAACAAATAGATTGTTGGAAAAATATGTACCCACTGGCACAGTGCAGCTCTAAACATCTGGGTAAGTACCTGGCTAATAAAAGAGTCCGGGTAATAATAAATCATTTTACTGTTATAACTTTTAAATATCTTAATCTTTGATGTAAACGTGTTTTTAATAAAACTTTTAGGTGTCAGAATAGTCCAATTTGACTTTTTAGCCACATTCATCAAGGTTGGGGTCGCACTGTTGTGTCATAATAATAAAATAAGAATGGCGTCTTCTTGAAAAATAAAACGTCAAGTGCGAGTCGGACCTATAATTGTAAGACCTTGTGTATTGCCAAATATAATGATTCTAGGTCAACGGGAAGTAGGTAGGTTTTGGTCCAACGCAAAAATCTTTTTTTTTTTGTGAATTAACTGCAAATTCAACTTCGGATTGCGTTGACTTATGGTTGACTTAGAAGTTTTATTTATCCAAACTCCAAGAGGTTACGGACTTGAGTATTTGATGTTGATTTCAACGCGTTCCTGAAATAATGGGGTTGATAGACGGACAGACAAACAGACAGACAGCCGGACAACAAAGTGATCCCATAAGGGTTCCTTTTTTCCTTTTAAGGTACGGAACCCTAAAAACTGCTCAAATATAGTTTGACCAGACTTCGGCGCTATGACTTTGGGTCGTACATAGTTGGATATGACATCTACGATAGAGGTTTATCTTTGTGTGTTTTGCTGTGACTTCCGCTGATTCAGACAGAAGTTTACCATAACCCTATAATAAGGACAATGCTTTGCAGTGTTTTAGTCAATTTAATCTATGTCATCTGAATAAAACAAACTAATCTAACCCCCGAATACTCAAACGCAACTCAGAATTAAGCACGTCTCATGTCGCGAACTTTTATAGTTTTCAATGAAAATCTGTCAAAAATATCTGTCGAAATGTCTGAGTTGCGTTTGAGTATTCTAGTTATTTCTTTAAGTTAACAGAGGCTTAGAAATAAGAAGGACCTAATAAATATATGAGAAAATAATATTAGCAAGAGGGAATAGCCAATAGGGCGGGTATAGTGTCAGGCAATGCCTATCAATCAAGTCAGTGTGGCCTAGCTGTTCAACAAGAGCTGTGCCATAGTAGAACAGACACCATTTCGTAATGGCTAACAGATAGAGTATGATGCACGCCAGCAAATATTACACTCAGTAATGTAATGTATGAATCTGAGGACCTTGTAGGAAGTCTACGTACTCTAGCTTCTTCATCATCAACATCATCATCGTATGTGGTTAAAACTTCTTATTTGAGGAGCAACCATTTTATTAAGCTGTTAGCCTCGGTCGTATTTTAAACAATAAAGGATCCCGTGGGTGGTAACGGGTGTTAACGGCACGTTTGTGATGGAGTGTCCCCACTCTTGGACTACACTTTGGTAGCCAGGCCTTGGCGTCTTTACCTCTTTAATGAGGTTACTAACGAATAGTATAATAGGTTAGGTTTTATGCGCTTTAGGACCTATGTGACATGACACGTACGTATAAATACTCACATTAAAGTTCCAAGAATGTGGAATTTCGCTAATTGGTTATTAGCTGTTATGTAGGTACTAGACACTAGGGCAGTACTAGTCACACGAGTAGATAAAATTAAAAGCTATATCTAATGCCTGATTCTGTCTTTGTAAATCTCCATTACGTATTATCTTACATTCAGTCGTATCACGGCAATTTGGTTAATTCTAGTTTGGTCTGTACAACTATGATATACATCTATAAGTAAGTACATGCTTTAAAATATTTAGCTTTAATAAATCAATTCTTTTATCTTTTTCAAAATAGATAATTGCAGTTTTCTGTTACTTAACCCTCGGTCAGTCGCGCGTTTTCTCTTTACGCGGTTAGTCGCATGGGGTCTCTGAAGATCCCAAAAATAAACAGGCTAATAAACACATTTTTCTTAAATTTTTCCTACTTTTCTAATAAAGTCATAGATTATTAACTTTATAACAATAAAACTACAACAAATTGCCTAGATATATTGTTTGTCTGCTGCCCTAAACTGACAGTCCAAAAATAGGAACATAAATTTTCTTCTTTGTAATCATAGTCATAAAAAAAATGTTTTAACCCTACTAAATGAAAGAATGTATCTTTTTAATACATTTTGATGCGATAACGCTTTAATAATGAAGACTTTTACGTAAAATTTGAAATCCTCTATTAAAAAAAAGTATAAACTTTTACCAATTGAAGTCAGACAATTATTTACTAACTTTTTTTTGAACACAGTCATTACATGCCTATTTAGTATGTACTGGGCGTATGTTATCCATGCAAAAATACCAAACGGATTTAAATTTTCAATCTGTTTGTCTTGGACAATGAACACAACGCTTTTTCAAAGTAAAGAAATTGTTTTCATTGGGTTGAACATTGTGAAGAGGAGGTAAAAATAGTCTCATAGTCTGTTTCGATTCTAGAGCCAAAGCTGAAAAGGTGGCCCGCGATCGCAATTGTGGATGATATAATTTGAAATCCACTGTTTTAAAAAAAAATCACTTCATTTTGTTATCCGAACTCACAGTAATTCACGCCAAATATTATGTGAGCATTGACAGCTCCATTTTTTCAACAATTCCAGAACCTGATGCTTATTAACAGATTCCAAATTCTCAGGCAGATCATCTGGAGATACCTCATGTTGTTCTGTTGATTAATCTTCACATTCCTGCTCTGAGTCAGTGTTATACTCACTTCTTTCATGCGGGTATACCGTTTTCATCTTCATCATTACAAACATCATCGCTTTCATGTTCCAACCAGCTCTAAGTGCGACGTTGTAGTTTTTCGTACATTTTATAAGTTAATTATATCAAAAACAGCAAAAAATATCGAGAAATCACATGTTACAAAAGAAATAGAACAATACATTTAACTTCAATTTTACTCACGCGGTTAGTCGCGTGGGGTCTTTCAAAGCCCGTACGCGCAAAACACTTCTATAACTCACGGTGCTTGCACGCGAATTAAAGTAAGCGATGATTCGCGGCAACTATAATCCAACTTAGGAGGGTACACAAAATATTGAACGGCTGGGATAGTTTAAATTAAACTGTTTAAATTTAACTGTTTAAATTTTTCATTTTTTTAACACCTGGGCTTTTAAAGACCCCACGCGACTGACCGAGGGTTAAGTTTCGTCTATAAAACTCCCGTTACTCATCTTTTTCTCATGAGTGTCGGCAGAATATTGAATAACATTAATAAAGTTGTAAGTAGGTCAAAGGAACCCAATTTTTATAAAATAATACCCATTAATAAAAAGTGGGTTCCTTTAAACATCATGTTCATACACCTGTACCAAAGGTAGAGTCGCCTAATTGATGACTACATGAAAAAGTGGTTAGTGAAAACATATTGACAAGATTATGCAAAAATACCACATATCCATGAAGGGAAATGTACATGTAGGAAACCACTGTGTGGTCCTTCCTTTACTGATAATTTTAATGAAGGTAGGTGGTTTTGCGAAAGAGCTCTTCCGGTTAGGAATAATTAGGATGAAAATATTTTTTGACCTTGGTACCTCAAGTTTTTTAAATTGGCATTTCCAATGACTAGGTCTTGATTGGCTAATAATATTGACAGCCATTTGACAGATTTGCATTTACAATGTTTTTGAGTAGATGTAAATCCACGCCCACGAATTTAGTCCATAATGTTTTGTAGTAAAGGCTGTTTTACTATAAACGGAGAAGATCAAGTCATCGTTTGACCACACATGATGAGTTCAAAAAGTGATTTTATTGAGCAATAAAATAGACGTTAGTTTAATCTGAATACATTCATGATTTTCAGATCAGCCAAGCTTACATTTTAGTTTAAATCGAAGCTTAAATCAAATTCTCTGGTGACCTTTTGAAAATCATTATATTCAACTCTTGATTTTTCTAAAACTTTTAATGTAAATAAAAAGTCAAAGTTTTATACAGGGTTAGAAAAATATAAAGACTTTAAACCGACAAAAAATAGGGACTAGGATATATATTTATCAAGTCAAATTCAAATATCAACATAACTTAAAATAATAATCACATGTCATTATTATTAAAAATGCGAAAGTTTGCATGGATGTTTGTTAGCTCTTTACGTCAACAATCAAGAACGGATCGGGCTGAAATTGCATACAGGTAAATCTAAGACTGGGATCAAACATGGCCACTTTTTATCCCATAAATCAGTTCTGATGGGATAAAAAATCACCTTTAGTATGCCACCTCAAGTCGTGGGGAGAAACTACTATACTAGTAATATAATATCTCATACTTATGTTTTTAAACTCTATAGGATTCCTTGACATCCTGCAACTAAAAGGTTAAGAGCATCAAATTAAAAGAAACCGTTGAAAACCTACTAATGTCTAACTAATAACTATTTCTCCGATTATATAAACTTGAAATTCAAACTATTTAGTTCAATGTCGCCATATAAAACGGTTATAGAGCTGCTATTAATATCAGCCTTTTAATTGATCTTAATTGAATCTTTAAATGCATAGAGCGTCACTACACATTTCATAGTAAGTACATTGGTGCTTACTAGCCTCGTCAAAATCAGTCCAGCCGCCGTTTCGAATACTATGGAACACAAATAATCTAAACCTACTTTTTTCAATGGTATGTTTATTTCACTTAGAAAGGACTGTTATTTACTATTCATTTTCATAGGAGCGAGGGTTTGAATCTATACCTAAACTAGCTGCGCCCCACGGCTACGCCCGCGTGGAAATTTAAAATTATCACTTAGGGGTATGAAAAATAGATGTTGGCCAATTCTCAGACCTACTCAATATGCTCACAAAATTTCATGAGAATCGGTTAAGCCGTTTCGGAGGAGTACGGGAACGAACATAGTGACACGAGAATTTTATATACCTACCTAAATAAAGCGCATGTATTAAGTTTAAAAATAAGTATGAACTACTTAAGTACGTCCTCCTTTTTTAGTCGATAGAAAATTGGTTAGGTACCTACTATTTAAGGATGGTTTTGCTCTGAAAATGTTCAACGGTACGAAAAGTTAGAAGATAAAAAGTGACACTATTTGCGTACTCACATACGTAAGTGTTGCCATAGCTACCTCCTGCAAATTACCTAGTATTTTCTATAGGAATACATATTGTATGTAGGTCGCAGTAACGATCCTGATAGCGATAACGCGTTGCAATGTAACCGTACGTTATTGTGATGTTGTGGGCCGAGTGATTTTTAATTTTTCACTTAAAGGTCGCTTATAAATGTTTTTACAGATAGGTTCAATTTAATTTAAGGTGATCATTTAATTTTTAGTGATGATTTTTTTGTAGTGTCTAACCACACCTACGTACCTAAGTAAATGTGTTAAGTGGGTGCACTTTCGGTTTTCAGTGTTGTCAATAAGTAGATAATTTGAATTGATAAATTGAGCGTAAGTAACTAACGGGTAAGGTATAAATAAACTTTGCTAAAATACGTAAGTAAATTAGGTATTACCGAGGAATATAGAGAATTTCTGTGTCAGTACGTACAGTTGACAATTTATAGCAGATTAAAAAATTTGCTACCTACTTACCCACATACTAAAAGCAAGCACCTCGAACACACAAACACCCATCAATTTATCGAATGCAGCCCAACCTATCGACACATCGTAACTCAGATCACAGTATAAGTAACAGCTGCTATAGTCCGACCTACATGGAGCCCAATATAAAAATCACACGATCCGACCCGTTATTTATCGATAACGTATCGGTGCAGCCCTAAATAATGTCATGCAGGAGTAGAACGCAATGGTTATAGCGTAGTGTGGGCTAGGCAGCTGGAACAATCAATGTCAATGCCTCGAGTAAAGGAGACGTTGGACGATGATTGATGTCCTTCTCGCCGAATTTCGGCCACAGTGGCCAGTGTCAACGGAAACTAGACATGTGCGTAGGACATTATTATAGTGAGCAAGTGTGTACGCATTTTTATGGGACGGTGTGGTCGCAAAGCGACAAAGTCCTTCGTTAAAATAAAAAATAAAAAAAAAGCACAGTGCATTTTAATAATCTGATCTGAAGACAATAATGATTGAATTTTATAATCCGTGTCCGAGAATTTCTGTTTCAGATTTGTGGTGAAAGATATTATTTACATTATTATTAAAGAAAAGAAATAAGGGTTTTTTTCAATCAAGTAGGCCTATTTATTTTCCTTAAATAAAGTTGATAATGAACCAATTGGTATTTTACAATTCTATGTTCTATTTATATCATAAATTTATGTTCCGATCGCGTAAGTTTAAAAACTTATCACCAAGCTCAAACTATGTGATATACATATAATTAAAACCGGAGTTCAAAAATAGTCTCAAAAAAAAAAAGAACTCATGCTTTGGTGCCCACGCGGAAGCTCATCAATTAAACTGGTTTACCTACCTTATATACCCTCAAACCAACTTATGCAGTGGAGAAGCTGTCTAATCTAAGCTAGGTCAGGGCTGGCTAGCTGTGATGAATAGACGTGTAGATGTGTCACTGATGTTGTAATGAAGACTTGTTTGATCCGATACGGAAGCCGAAATATGAAGAGTTTTATTAGTAACCTCTGGTAGCTAACGCTCTTCATTCTCGCCCTCTTAAGAATACCTATCTTCTCAGCACTCATACGCAAACGGCTGAACGTGCCCCCAAACGAATCCGCTCTGCAGTCATTAATTTGTTATAGATAGAACCTACCTACCTCAGTTTTTATCTTTCTAGATAGCTAAGAGACTAAACGCGTGAGAAATTAAATTCCTTAGAGATTTTCCTCCGGCATTTCAGTGCGCCTGCAATGACGTACTTTTTACCTTATGTTTAGAAAAGGAAAAAGTAATTTTCTGAGCAGGTATAGTATAAAAATATACACATAGAAGCTGCTGCCCTTCCTTTGGTTGCTTTAGTCGGCTCTTACGACATCCATGGAATGAGTTTGAGAAGTCGATTCTAACCCCTTGGCTAAGAAGCCTTTTAGGAATGCCCAAAGTTATTCTTATTACATCGAAATTCCTTGGCCGCCTTACCGCCGCGTGACTTTATGAGCAGAAAAAATGCATCCTCAAAATTCCTAAAATAATTCTCTAAATGCATGTAAATAATTAAATGAATCATTGTTTTTATCGTCCATTAACACAAGCGTTTATTGAAAGCGATCGTAAATTACGTTGTCACAGATAAAATATCAAATTATCTGTGCTGTGACACAAATGAAATGTATTTTATTCTGAAAACCTGAGTTTACTGAATTTTACTTCCTTATTTTGCTGTAATTATTTCATTTACCTACAACAATCCAAATGTTTCGCCAAAAATACGTATATTATAGCACAACCCGCCACGCTAGTAATGGCGCTGAAAGTAAATTCTTCCAAATTTTGATAACAATTTGAAAGGGTGGTTGAAAATCCGAATGAGAAATTCCAGAATGTTATATTACTTAAGTTGCAAGGAAAATCAGTGTGAAGACTTTTTATACTGAAGTCCAGTTCTACTTTTATGTACAGAGACTCACTTGGAATTTCTACAACAAAACTCCAAGTGAGTTGCAAAAATTAACAATAAATAAATTCAAACAAATTTTCAAACACATCCTTTGTAAAAGGCTTACTACAAAATATCAGATTATCTAGAGGATAAAAATATGTACTTGGGACGAGTTTTGCTCCAGCTCGAAAAATAACAACTGAAAGGCACAACTATAACACCGGTTTCTTCGTCGCTTCTTTACTTTAGTCTACATACCGAAGCGACAGAAATCAAAGATATCACTTTATATCCGTGTCAGTGTTTACTTTGAAAATTTGATCTTTGCTAAATTTATTGTATTTATGGAAATAAAGAGTTTTTGATTTGATTCGATTGATTTGATCATCACCGGGTGTTACTGTCAATTTCTATTTAAACAGAAATATTCTGTGACTTATATTTCGGTAATACCATGTTATCCCCGTCTGGGGGTCACCGATCTTTGAACGCCATTGTATGTTTGAGATCAAAAAGGACGTGTGTTTATTAAAATCCAAACGCCTTCTGTCGTTTTTGCCTTTGCGAGGCACACCATCATTACCGATTTCTAGTAGATTGACAGATATCGATTAGACTACTATTTTATAACTATTTATAATTGAAAATACAGGCTGATTCATTCATTAGCATTTAAATTTATGCAAGCAGCTATCGCCAGTGTCATGTAGGCATGCAGTGGGCACTTGATACAATCTCTTGTTTGATCGCTAGTTTGTCAGTGTTTGAGAGATTATTTGATTGATAACTTTATTGATTGCGAAGGTGTTATGATATTGCTATGTATTTTTATTTATTTTTATTTATTTATTTATCTTTTCATTTTTAGGGTTCCGTACCTCAAAAGGAAAAAGGAAACCTTAAAGGATCACTTTGTTATCAGTCTGTCTGTCTGTTTGTCTGTCTGTCTGTCCGTCTGTCAACCCTTTTCTCAGGAATGCGTGGACGGATCGAGTTGAAATTAACGGCAAATACTGAAGTCCGTAAGTTCTTAGAGCCGCAATATAAATAAAGCTTCTAAGTCAACGCACTCAAAAGTTAAAACAACGCACTCAAAAAAATCTGAAAACCATAAATTTGTTCTCATTCATTTATTCATCATTAATTTATTCAATAAGAAATTTGGTTCTCGCCATGGACCAAAACCTACAGGGTACCTACTTCCCGTTGACTTAGAATCATGATAATTTGGCAAGACGTATTAAAGTCTTACGGAACCCTAAGTGCGCGAGTCCGACTCGCACTTGACGTTTTATTTGTCAATATCTATCTATATAACATAATGTGTAAAGTATTATCTGATACCCATAACACAAACTCTGCTTTGCTTCGGGCTAGATGATGCTGTGTGAATTGTCCAGCATTATTTATATTTATTAATTATTTCTTTTTGGGTTATGTACATATGTATAAAAACCAGAGGAAAGAAAACAGTTTCCTTCTGTGTATACAATAACACCTCGACTGCGATCATCAAGCCAGCTGCCAAGAGTGTCGATTATGGCAAAATCATTTAGTGAACGCATGTTCAGCTGTGGAAATAATATGTGTGCTCATGAGCTAAGTATAAAAAAAACTAATGAAACCGAAATGGTTATATTGAGTGAGAGCGCTCACTTTTAATGCATTCACTGCCCAACCTCGGCGGAGCTGAAGGTGGGCAAGTGCGTCGTGGGGGTGTCAAAAGTGTTAATTTTCTGTGTTGTTTTTTTAGTTAAGAACATCGACGGTGGAGGCGCTAGGCAGCGGATAGCTGATCGAAGGTTGAAAAGGATGGAATTTGGGGAGATCTTGTTAAAACGTCTCAAAACTACTATTAAATAAAACAATGTACAAAGTGTCATAACGTAAGAATTAGTTAGACTCTAGATTGTAAAGCTTCGAAGTTCCCCAAAGGACACACCTTAGTAACATGAATAAATAAAAACCGCAGATTTAAATTTAAATGGCTATATTAGCTTAATAATTAACAAAATTTATGACAAAATCATTTTGAGAACGCATGTTCAGCTGTGGACATAAATATGTGTGCTCATGAGCTAATTATAAAAAAAAAACTTAATAAAACCGAAAGCGTCAAGGTTTTTTTTTTAATGACTGTTGTTGATATGGATCAGTTGAGCTACCTGTAGACTGTTTGCAACAGTCAGCAGTTAGCGCAATTGTTTCAATTGTAAATACAAGTATAATTTTCTTTATGATTTTTTTTTTTTGTGTATTTTAATTAGTAATTAGTTGTTTGGTGCGAACAATTGAAGATATCGCGATTACACTTGGAAGTAAACAGTCCCTCGTACTCGATGTCATTCATCAATTTTTTTTCTAAAGATGGGTGAAGTGAATCTGTAGTATCGAATTTTTTAACGAAATAGAATTGTTTGTTTCACACTTCTGAACTTTGTGCAGCAAAATCGAAGGTACTTTTATTCAGTTTCACCCCTTTTTTCCAAGTCGTAACCGACTTCAAAAGGAAGAGGTTCCACATTGAGCTGGATTTTTTGAATTTTTGTTAACTTAGGTAGGTACTTCTCCGTCAATTATGGAACGATTTATGTAAGTAGGTAATTATTTTCGGTGCAGATTTTTTTTATTGAAAAATAAGTATTTGCACTGCAAAATTAAAAAAAAAAACATTGAGTTCTAAGTTATTACAAAACAATCAAATTATATTTTCAAATTATCGGGAGACTCGCTTCATGAACATAACTTTTTACTATTTTTTTACACCAAAAAAATAGACGTACAATAAGCATTGTACGTCTATTGGTGTACAAAAAAGCATTATTGCATTTGATTGTACCTTTTATTACACCCAAAAAAACCCTTTTAAAATTTAAAATGCGTTACCGTTGTGCCGACAATTTGTCATTCCCTAAAACCAGCTTGATTTAACGGTGTAAGATAAAGCTATCACTTTTATCAGTCTATATCAGTGGCGTATTTTCCAATAGCCGTCTTATCTTACGAATTAGCATCTCATAATCTATTTTATAGGCTTACTAGCGTCAGCAGGCGGATTAACATTGATATAAAAAAAAAATATATTAATTTTAATTATAGGTACCTAGAAACCATTTTATAATGAATGAATACCAACCAAGATTATTATATATAAGACTTATTATACTTTGGTGAAGTTTTTTGTAAATATCACAAAATTAGTTATTTTAAGTTAATCTATTACAGGTTCAATCTGGAGCTGGTACAAATCCCGTGTCATCGTAACCGAAAATTTTAGAATCTAAGAATTTAACCGAAACAAACATTCAAACATTTTTATACAACTTATTTATTTTATCTTCGATCTTATTTAGACACATATTAAGGTTTATAGATGTTTAATGTGATACTGATCTTAATATTTTAATTAATGGAAATTATGTTACATTTCAATTTCAGTTAGAAACTTAAATTTATTATTATTGAAATTTTGTAGTTCCATGTTTTGTGGATGTGTACCAATACCAATATTATTACTTCGATATTTGAGTGTCTTTATTGTAATGTGTCTTTATTAAACAATGTGGAAAAAAAATATCTTGCTATTAAAATAGTAGTGGATGTTCCTACCCGAGGTCCAATTTAAAATAGCAGTGGATGTTCCTACCCGAGGTCCAATTTAGTGATATGTCTAACGTATATAGCGTTAGACATATCACTAAATTGGACTTACTAATATTGACCCTGTATAATTAGGACCTAAGTGCCGTGAGTGAGAACATCAAGTGGATATTTTACTTAATTCACCTTAATTATTCGATTATAAATATTTCGACTTAATAAATTTTATTTTTACCTTTTATTTCTTACTAGCTGCATTGTTACTACCCGTTGTCCTATAACCCGTTTTCCCGTAGGAATGAAGCATTTTCCAAATTTAAAAAGTAGCCTATGTTCATTAGGAATAATGTGGGCTTCTAATGGTAACAGAATTTCTCAAATCGGTCCATTCGTTTCGGAGCCTATTCAATACAAACAAACAAACAAACAATCAAATCTTTCCTCTTTATAATATTAGTATAGATACATGGCACATAACTTTAAATATTAACTTTATACAGGACCTGCAGCCTTACCGGGAAATGATAGCTCAAAGTCAAAGGATAACAAACCTTCCTGCTAGGCAGGTAGGTCCAATTACTGGCTTCCTATCCCCTGAGGTGTTATGTATGCAGAAACACCTAGTAATAGCTAAGCAACTCAATAATACATATGTATACCTATCGAAAAGATGTCGTGTCTTATTGATAAAAAACGAGCATAAAATAACATAACAAAACATAATAGCCAAACGGATAAACGAAAGTCATTTGATCATGAAAATGCATTTCTCGAAAGTTGAAGTTCAGTAAAGTAAAAGACTTTTTTTTTCAGTGTTATTTGGTGCATTATAGCACCACCCCATTTCAAACATATCTACCTAAATAAGAATATATTATTAAGGTAGGTACCTACTACGATAAAAATCTAGAATTCTAGATGAAAGAAAGAAAGAAAGAAAATACATTTATTTGGACTATGCATAACACAACACATTGCAATTATATATACATACAATGAACATACAGTATTATATAGAAAGGAAACAACAAAATAAAAGAAAAACAGATACAAATTAGTGATTGTGTTACATAGGCAAAAAGGTCCCTGTCTCAGCATTATGCCGCTACAAGCCGAAGCTAGTAGCGGCGCTGGTTTTCAGACAGGTCCTAGTGTGGCAGCAATACAAAGAAACAGCATACCAAGAGTAGGTACACAGATTACAAGCAAGATACGAAAAAAGAGAGGAAGAAAAAAAAAGTAGTACTTACTAAAAAAGATGGTAGAGTCTAATGTAGGAATCCCTCTACTCTTCCAACGTAACTATTTTATCGATAAGCCCTAGCCCTTTTGTACTTTGAACCAAACCACCAAACGGTTGAGGTTGACTTGAAGCTTTGCGCAATACAAACAATCATAATTTCATTGATACGCGTATCGAATCTATTAGCGAACGTCGAATGTTGGTAACACAGTGACCCTATGACGAGCGGTTAATGAAAACTCATTTGCCCATTCACAAAAATAGAGTAGTTACTTAGTTCAGTTACCTACCTACTAACATCGGTAGGTAAGTATATACTTCTTGTATTGGCCATTAGATTACTGGGTATAATTCTACGGTAAGTCTGTGGTATCACACTAATATTATATATGCGAAAGTTTGGATGGATGGATAGATAGATGGATGGATGGATGTTTGTTATCTCTTCACGGCAAAACTAATGAACGGATCGGGCTGAAATTTTGCATACAGGTAATTCTAATCCTAGAATCAAACATAGGATACTTTTTATACCATAAATCAGCTCCCATGTGATAAAAATCCATTTTAAACGTTTATGGAAACAACGCGTGTGAAGCCGCGGGCATAAACTAGTGATAGTATAAAAATTTCAAAAAACTTCAAAATACCAACCTGAAATTATACGGGTTCCATAAAAATCATTCACTAAAATACATTAAAAATTTAAGGACATCAAAATAGAGTTCTCAATTCAAGAACCGGTCGGAAAACGGTTGTATTTGGAAAACATTTTGCCAAAAAGTGGCCAGTTACACTACAGTTCGAATCATAAATGTCAATAAATATTTTGAAAAAAGGTTGTTACACTCCGCTCCGTATTATCGGTCACCGCGTGCGTTTCGCTCGAGAGGCAAACGGCGTGCGGACACGGTCGCGGCTCGGTATGGACTATGGCAGTGCCATGCCATGCCGGCCGGTGTTCCTTCATCTAGTTTACTTTACTAGCCTCGTGGCGTTTACCTATACATTCCGAAAAAATGCATGATTGATTTTATCGATAGAAGCGAACAAGTGTTTGTTTTTGAGTTATAAACATGCGTTAGGCGCAAATTGATGTCATTCCGGTTGTTGTAATAAGACTGCCTGATATACAGCGTTGTCTATGAATAGAATTTCTGTATTGTACTTATGTTTTATTTTAATAAACGAATAGAGTTTCATAATAAAGCATGAACCATGTTTTGTTTGTTTTTTATGTTGCCCAGTTCACACCTCAAATGTAACACTCCATAAAACATTTGAAAAGAAACGCTCGAATATTATTATGTCAATTAATTGTTTTGAGAAATATTTCACGCTTATTTGACATGAACAAAAAACTTGACTATGAACTCATACCTCTATGCCATGCCGTACAGGCCATAGAGTGTATGGTATTGTTTGACCATAATATCTAGCTTCATGTTATTCGAATGCTGAATTTAATAAATAAAATATTTTCAGATTTCCCGCCTTTTATATAAAATCGAAGCAACATTCACTGTCAAGTTATAACATGAAAGCTATCATTAATAATTATTTTACTATATAAAATGATATCTCAGGTTTTCCACGAACAATGCACAAAGATGACCGCCGTAAGCTCGGACAATAGAGAACTCGCATACGATACTCAGTTAGATATTACAAGACAACGGGACTGTTATTTCTAAGGCAGTGTTTTGTGGTTTAATTTATTTTGAAATTGCACATAGTATAATGCATTTATGGTATCCTTTAACTCGATATCGATAAAAATAGCGAGCTAGTGTTTTATTTGGTAAAGTTTTATATGTTTTAGAGGCGCAAATGTATGTCACTTGAATTGTAATTTGAGGGACTGGGAACTGTTTTAAAATTGAACATGAACATTACCAGAATAGATAGATTGATAGATAGATAATACTTTTATTCTATCTATATAAATATATGTATATTATACGTTTTATACATGTTTTTATCGAAAGGCGAGACATCCCTGTCTGCGTGGCGGTGCGACGGGCCTCTCGTCGCGTCAGATAACATAACAGTAGATAATTTACGTTATAATTGAAAAAATCATATATTTTTTCGAAAAGAATAAGTAAGGATGTCCTTACGAGTCATGTTTATCTTTATGTAAGTTCTTTCTTTTCTTTAAGTTCTTCTACAATGATGTGAGCTTAAGTTCATTTTATTTTTCAATAAACGTTATTCAGAATCTTTGAAAACCAAAATACAGTTTGCTGGTGTAAAATAGAAGTTAAATTTTACTATTGTACTGAACGGTTAGGTTTTATAACATAGTTATTGGTACATGATACCATTTAAGTAATTATCAGACATGTTTAATGAATAATATGAAAGTATTAGAATTTAATCCTTTCTATAAATTTATTTACAGTTTGTATAACAAAGTTTTCTCAAATAAACAATGGACAATGCACGACCGCCCCGAGTGGAACACAATAGGGCCTGCCTTCAAACGATCCTTTCTTAGATCTTACTTAGACGTGAACTAGGATCATGTTTTCCGGAATAATAGAAATCTAAACCAAACCTTAGATAACAACGTGAAAGATCAGCAAGTCTTGCTACAAAATAATTGTAAGTATTATCATCATCATCAAACCACTTTGGTCTGCTAGATGAGCTCTTCCAAAGCTAGATATCGCCATCACCATTATCAAATTTTAGTTATAATATAAGCGCAATCAAGCATCCGTTTGTATCATAAACTATAACTTTTGAACGATTATATATCAAATATTTATCGCGTACCCACCTATTACATTATTTTCCTTTCGTTCTCATTAATACTTGACTTATCTATGTCTCAAACTGATTACTTTACATGCAGTCTACATATTTTGAAAATACGTGTGTGTAGCTTGTTTCTCGGAGGCCTAGTAGCATACCTCTGAACTCTGTTCCAACAAGTTCCTTCTACGTAGATAAACAACTTGTAAAATGAAAAATAAAACTCATAACCCTCCTTCTTGCGCAGTCGGGTACTAAAGTAAGTAGAATCAACAAGTTTATTTTTAGTTTCAATGTTTACATTATAACTAAGATCTTCACAGTTAAATACAAAATCTTTACATGATCTTCAGTAAATCGCTTTAACGCCAAAACTGTCTATAGAAATTATAGTTTGAGAAATTAACGTATATTCACCGTGGTGCGGTAATCTTCGCTGCGGAGAATTAGCTGTCATCGCTGCTCCTATTGGATTTGTTGTGGTGTGACTAGACTCTGAAACACTTGGAGATAACGTAATACTGAGTTACTTATACACTTATGAAGTTCCTCAGCAAAAATACTAAATGTTCTCCTGATATGGCATTTTCATTGCAGGGTATCCCTTTATCGAATGTTTTTTTTTATTTTAAATTTTTCTCGAGTAGGTAGGAGAGGTGAGGAGAGTGACCATTGTGCATTCACATAAACTGTAATAAAAATGTTATTTAAAAAAAATCTTAGTTGATCCAAGGTTGATTGCACCATACGGCTAGAATTATTGCAAAGAACTGTTAAAAAATTATAATCAGTCTTCAAGTTACAAAAGGATTTGTGAAACATGTCAAAAGTGCCCAAAGCTCCCAAAGGTAGTGAGGTTTGGGCATTCCTGCGGGAGGCTTGGGCATTTGTTTAATATAGATACTTATTATTCGTAATATAAATCAGCAAATTCTTATAATCTTACATAATTTAATATCTAACTCACAATCGACTTTTGAAAAATTTTGAATATGATTAAATAAGTTTAGTTCATCAATCATGCATGACTCAAATGGGTTTATTATACTGGGTATATACGAGTATATAATATATTGTACATAGAGCTTCCATGCTCGATTTTATTGCTTCTATTTAGTTTTGGCTATATGGTTTTGATGTTAGTCTACTAGGGCGAATGCTATAACATACATTTTTAGATATTGAAAAGATTACATTTTTTATATTTTTTCAAGAGCATTTGGCATGCCTAAACCTCCCTCAAAATAACTGCCCATTGCTCCCACTGCATACTTTTTACACAACTTGCAAATGTTGTTTTATAAAATATTTTAAAGTGATTAAAATATTTAATTAACACGTTAATATACATACAATGGAATATAAATAGACAAAAACACATATCTTGACGCCGGTTCCTATTTTTGTTAATCCGAAATCACGATGAAATGTTCACATTGACGTGCCCCAAGCCACGATTATCTTATAACATTGACAACTCAGTGAGATGACCAATATTTTATAGCTGAACAGTGATTTTAATGACCAAATTACATTACCAAATTAAAATAAATAAAAAAAAAACGTATTGGAATTGCGAGGTTGTAGATACTGGAAGTACGCCCAAACCTCCCGACTGCCCAATGATCCCCTACCTCCCCTACTATCTCAATTATAGTGTTTCCCGTAGTTTTCTTTCTCAATGTATATTGTGAAAAGCTTTTATTAACAAACAAGCTTCTGTCCGTGGCTTCTTACACACGTTTCGGTATAAAAAGTAGCCTATGCCCTTTCCCGGGATATCGTCTACCATCCTGTAAATTTTTGCTCACATTTTTTCAGCCAATAGGGCATGAAAAGGTAACAGACAGAATTACTTTCACTTTTATAATATTATCGCGGATGTTAAAAACAAATGGTCTTAAAAAATGTCAAAACTATCTTCTCCATGCCATTTTCTGTTTGCGGCTACCGGCCAGTGGCGTCTCATCGACGGCGGCGGGCGGCGGCGCCTGAGATTTTGTTAGCTTGACTTTCGCGACGCATCGTGACAGCGACAATATAATATATAATCTGGGTGGGTCACATTGGGACGTGGACCACGACCTTTAGCTGGGTTAGATTTTAATTTTCAGAGTCAAAAAATAAGCAATGATATGCGTAATTTATTGCGCCGGTCGGGGCTTATGCCATTCAGCCAGTATTTTAAAGTACATTTTTTTAAGATAATAAACAGTTGAAGAAGTACCTTCTGGGAAAACCTGTGGGCACCAACTTAAGCTGTACCTAGCTTAAGTCTTCATTAATTTTTGTGAAACGGAAATCGCCATTTACAAAAATAAAATTTTTTGATCGCAGAAGTAAAAGCTTGGTAAATAGGTACAAATAAACCAAACAACTTTGAAATGTTCCTCTTTAACAGTAGAAAAAATGAGTGTATAATTATCTAATGAGCCAGCTAATAAAAATAGTTAATTTTAATTTAAGACAATGTGAACATCCTTTTGTTTATTGACAGTTATTAATGTTATTATTGAGATTCTTCCCGATGTTGTTACAATATTTTTTTTATTCAAAACTTTGAACAAAAAAATACATTTACACAAATTACAATAAGGAATCAATGAGGCTATTACATGTCATAAATAGTTCGACCAAACTGAAAAGATAGTTTGAGTCAGTCAAATTGATCGTGTACATGATATCATAAGATTGTGCATCGTTTGAAATGTCATCCCAACGAAAACCTCTATACTTCCGCGAAAGAAAAAATTGTCGGTAGATTGTATAAAAACCACAGAAATCATCTTTGACAGTTGATGTGAGCCCAGCTAATCAGCCTATATTTAGTGACCATAACAAGGTGATTGTGAGTGATAAATGATATTGCTAAGTGTTTGATTACCCGGGGCTTTGGGGCGTGAGAAGCGTCACATCTTTGGACACCTTATCGCGTTTCACCACTCTGTTTGGCGTATTCTGAGGACAACAGTTAAAAACTGTTTCTTTTTTTTTAACAAAATCTACTGTTATATATATATTTTTTTTTTATAATTTTATAAAATGGAAAATCAAAGAGTAGTAGAGTAGTATCAAAGAGTAGAAAGCAATAAGAACTAGTATTAACAATTGAAATCGTTGAGCGAACTGCAGACTATTGCAAAAAATCTAGAGGTGGCTCAACAAATCACGAAAATTAGTACAGATATCCAAATCTGAACTAAGCTTTTTTTCACTGAATTCGAAGTTGCTTATCCATACTTAACTAGTATTATGTACCTAGGTATTGGAACTTGGGCCTAATAATATTCATTTAATAATAAACCATCCCATTAAAAATGGTATTCGTACAAGGCATATTTTACTCTACTTGCGTAATTTAAAAACAATAATCAATCAAGTGCGAAATAGGTAGAGCATTGATTTTTTTATAAAAATCTTTTTTAAAATAAAGTGGGCTCATTGACAGCTGCAACATGTTGTACAACATGTTATAGACCCGTTCGAAATTTTTATGTTTATAAGTTTTATGAGGCCGAGAAATCTACGGCTAATTTTTTGTTATAAAGTGCGTAGAGCTAAACGGAATAAGCCCGTTTCAATTCACAAACTCACGCCCCTTGTCCACGTGTCATGTGACAATCAATTATTGCGGCAAAACAACAAACAACTTGACCGAAATATCTGGTTCCAAAATAAGATTTAATTTCATAGAAAACCTACGCCTTGCCTTAACTTCTGCCCTTCTACTCTACTTTCTATTTTACTGGTAAAAGTACAAAGTAATTGCATATCTACCTCCACAAAAAGAACAAAGTCATGACATAAAAACATGATACTGGTCATATTAAATAATGGTGACATGGTCTCTTTAGCTTCACATGATTGAAAAAAATACTAATAAAATAGACTTCCTAAGTTTTTGCGATTTGTTAACATAATATACGATTACCTAGGGTATTTATCGCGTACCTTTTGTTATTATTTCCCCTACGCTTTTATCACGTTACAGCGTTCGTGGTCACGGGGCGACGGATAACTACCTGATAAATAAATTAATGATTAATTACTTAATTGAGTTTTGACAGTCCAAATTAATAGGAAAGTAGGTAAGGTCCACATAAAAATGCCAAGGTAAGGCCCTGGTTTCCCAAGTTTAAATTATCCAAATCAAACCTTTTTTTTTTCACCTAAAACCAAATATCACCTTTCTAAATCACTTGAGTTCGCAATAGGTTAGGCAACGCTATGTGCGTATAATCTATATTGAATTATATCAATAAATTCAGTATAAATAAATCTATCAAATAGATAACCTGAGTCATTGCGTCATTATATCTCAATGTAACCATTAGCAATGGATAATTGCATGTTATTTTAATCTCGCTAATAATTATTTGCATTGAAGCCTTATCTATCTTATCAGTCCTTTGATTTCGCCGTCTTTTCGTAGAAGAAACCAATTAATCAATTGGCCAATGACACCTTCTAAAATCGTATCCATCATTATGAAAGAAACATTGAGAATTTTTTATACAAGTGCCATTATCATATCACACTAATATTAAAAAGGCAAAAGTGCATTAATGTGTAGGTATGTTTGTTACTCCTTCACGATTAAACGGCTGAAGGAATTTGGATGAAGTTTGGTAGCAATCAGGATAGCTTAAATCCGGGATTAAAGAAGGTTACTTTTGATCCCGGATAAATATAGTGCCACCGTGGGATGATCAAATAATTTTTTAACACTGCGGGCCGCAGGTAAAATAATTACCATTAATTAAATAAAGCTTGTCACTGCCAAGATAATGCGACCTGGAGGGGCGCGCTGCCGCTTCTCTATGTATATGTGATCGCTGCATAATATGTGATTGAGTCGGTGGCAGTCAAACTGTTAACTGCTATAAATAGGTTAGTAAACAAAACAATCGCAGTAAATGAATCGCATTGCACATTCAGGCTTGGTCATGTCATCACTAATTAAGTGGAGTTATAAGACTTTGCGTCGTTTCCAATTCATATTATTTTACATAATTTCATTGGAACATTATTTTCGAAGAAATTTTACTTCGTCTCTTATGATGGGCCTTATTAATTTATCGTAAACTTCAGTAACCGCTTCAGGTTTTCGTATCGGGATACATAAACCTTTACCTATCGTATTTTGTCTGGTGCCGGGGGCGTCAGTTTACCAGACTGGTGGAGTGAGGTAGGACTACCTCATCACCTAGCACATAGCCTATACCTAGCCTACTGCTAGAATAGGCCTCCCCTTATGAGAACCATGAGAGCCACAGCACCCAGGCTTGCTTGCCGCATCCAGTATCTGCCAGCAGTTTTTCGCAGGTCGTCTACCTAGTCGGAGGACGACTTACACTACGTCCCCAGCCCCGCCTACATACCCAACAATCTCCCTACTCCATAAATAATAATGTAGGTAATGTAATAATAGTAATATTGAGTGCTCTCCAGATAATAATGCCTAGTGCTCCGAAAATAAAGATTGTTTTGTAAATATTATTCTTGTAGAGTTCCCACTCGCTGCCAGAAAGAAAAGCGACATTTTATGCCCGTAGTAGCTGTGTGCGGTCTATTTTCTTAACCGATTTATGAAACGGCGCCTTTGAGATTGTTAGCGATGACCTTTATGTTGCGATGCGCAAACCAAATCATTCTTTGAACGCTTAGAGCTATTTTAAGACCAAGCTGTCTAAGTATCTACCATTAAGTTATAGATTCACACTCAGGACAACCTAATTCAATGCAGCGCAAATTTATTTTCCGATCTAGTGATTTAGAATAATATGTACATACGAATTTCAAATAATACATTTGGTCTGAACACCAAGTAGGTAAGTAGGTACATTGGGTCAGAATGACTATTGTAAAACAAAATAGACTAGTTTTTAGGGTTCCGTACATAAAAAGGAAAAAAAGTAACCCATAAAGGATCTCTTTGTTGTCCGTCTGTCTGTCTGTCTGTCCGTCTGTCAACCCTCTTTTCTCAGGAACGCGTGGACGTATCGAGTTGAAGTTAACGTCAAATACTCAAGTCCGTAATTTCTTGAAGCCGCGATATAAATAAAACTTCTAAGTCAACGCACTCAAAAGTTACAGCCGTTTAAGTCCGAAAATTTTGAAATTTGGGGATCGAATCACATGTACACAAAACCTATGGGGTACTTCCCGTAGAACTAGAATTATGAAATTTGGCAAGAAGCAAGGCCTTATAGCACAAATAACGATACAATCAGAAAGCCGTAAATTTGTAGTTTATTCACAAAAAAATAATAAGTACTTCATGTTGACCTAGAATCATCATAATATTTGGCAAGAAACAAGGTCTTACAATTAAACGGAACCCTTAGTGCGCGAGTCCGACTAGCACTTGACGTTTTATTATTTTTAAAGTAAAAATTGCTATTATTGTTTCTCGAAATCATTAGAATATTAAATACCAAATGATTTTATTTTGATCCATCGATTAAGGTTTTACTGCCGGTCCTCGCGGCGAGCACCGAGAGGATGGTTCCATATTTTGTTCCATCAATATAAAACGAAAACATTTCACTATGTCAAGGTAATAAGGATAATATTACCGTGACTATGTCCTTAGAACTAGATAAATAGCTTCAATAAGCTTTCTGGTATTTATTAATTTGTAATTCTGTTAATTTTAAGCCTTTGGTTTTCCCCTAAATAAATGTAAATAGGTACCTAAAACTAGCGTCTACGGAAAATTCGACTAAAACAATTCGTCTAATACAATTCGACTAAAACAGTTAGATTAAAACACAATTTGACTAAAAACATTTCGACTAATGACAATGGTTAACATTAACTTACTCCTAACGAAGCCCGTCCAAACCCCGCGAAGCGCGGGTTCGTGGCGACTCTGTGACTGAAAGGGTGTGTATATGTATAATTGCACCCAGAGCCATATGATGACACAATTTTTTCGTTGTTAAAACGAATTGTTTTAGTCGTTAGTCGAATTGTTACTAGTTGAAAAGTTTTAGTCGAATTGTGTTTTAGTCGAATTGTTTTAGACGAATTGTTTTAGTCGAACTTTCCGCAAAGCAAAACTAGAGCTCTGCGGATAAAACCTATTTTATTTTGATTTCATTAGAATGTCCCGACCTAAATGTAACCAAACGCCGCTGCGGTGGTTTAACCCTTTGAGGTTTAGTTGTCGACATTGGATCATGAATGGAGACTAGCTTCTAAATGTGGATTTGTTTTTAATTACAGCATGAATATGCTACGATGTAGGATGTATCTAGTCTAGTATCTATATACAAGCTTATTTTCAAGAAATCGGCGACAATTATATCCTGAAAATTCATATTCTATAGATTCAAAGTAGTTTGGTTGGTACATTATGTAGATCGTTGCTGTTGTTGCGATAGCAGCTATCGGTTTGGGATCCGAAATAAATAAAATATAATCCTTGGAGGTCAAAGGAGTTAACGCAGATACAAACGTTAAGCTCCCTCTTTCTCTTGTCGAGGGTTAAAATACTTGTACTTAGCTATTCTTTTTTATTTATTTATGGTACATAGTATTAACTTATTTTATCTGCAGCATGTCTGCAGCTAACATAAATAAATAAAATAAATAAATAAATAATGCTGGACAATTCACACAGCATTATCTGTTACATACATACATTTTGCCTTTTTTGTATTTGTCTATTTAACGTACGTAATTAATTGTTACTTTGTGTACCTATGTAAAATGGATCTCATGTCTGAAATAAATATATGTTTATTTATTAAAATTCCAAATAAATTTATTCACAAAGAAAATTATACTAGTATTTACAATTGAAACAATTGGGCTAACTGCCGACTGTTGCAAACAGTCTACAGATAGCTCAACTGATCCATAACACCAGTCAGAAGCGTCCCCAAGACGCTGGCTGCATTGCCACGCTGTATGGCAATGCTGATACGCTGTGCCAGATATTCACCAGCTCTCGGGTCACGCGTCGCTTCGACCAGACGCTCAGATAGTTTTTTGAAAACCCGAAGAGCCTTAGTACCCCACGGACCTAGGGTCTCGACTCCAAGGGGAGCAAATGTGTAGGCTCTGTCAAGACCTGCATATTTGCGCCTCTTGAGATCTTCGGCCAAATCTGCCGCTGCACCCGCCCTCACGGATGTCCTCGGAAGACGGGAAGGCGCAAGTGTGTCGACGTATGTAGCGTCCCACACAATGGGCCTCCCCAACTCCCATGGGTTTAGTGTCATACCGTCGGGCCTCTTACCATCGTCACGCAACAGACCATTCGGTTCGAGAATAGCTGGTACGTTAGCGGTGACAAAGGCCAGCCGGATAATATCGTTAAGGCTAGCGTGGCGAGATATCCGACCGGCGGCCCTAGTGCACGATAATCCGTGATGACGTGTTTATTTATTTATTATTATTATAAACCGTAATTCGGTTTGTCCGTGAACCTCTAAATGTATTTACTTAATTGAAAACCATAAATAACCAACTCGGTCCCTTCCCTGCTTTTTTTTTGCATAATGGGGCCTACAAAATCTAGCCTAAGACTTTTTTGATAAGTAGGTACCTCATTCATCAAAATCGCTTAAAGCTGTTTTGATGTTTCGAGGTAATAAAGAATATCAGAAAACCACATAGAACAACTCAAAAAACCTCGCCGATAGATAATAAAAACGACTTTCCTAGCATGGTTACAGAACAGGCTTACAAAGTACTCTAGTGTCCAAGTATCCAAGAGTCTTGTAAGGTCCAAAGGAAAAAAAGCACTTTGATATTTGATATCTAACCCATTTTCATTTTAAGAGACCCCATTAGAGCTGTAGCAAACCGTATGTATTCAGTACCGAGTAACGAAACGTTACACACGAATGCATTTCGTTACTCACACCTTTCGTACTTTAAGTACCTACCTAGACTGTTTCATTTCACGCAAGTACCGTTGATGCGTGTATTGAATTGTTTGCTGATCGTATGTTTTACGCATGCGCGCGCTTCAGTGAATTTTAAAACGTACGTTACAAAGAACAATGCATGATCTAATAAAAATAATTTTCCGAGTAGACATAATATATTGAACAAATCATGCGAAATGATCGAAAACCAAAACAAGGGGCATAGACAACTAGTCTTGTGGTTCACAGAATACAATATTTAATTTTTCGATTCCACACCAAGGCACTTCGAGGAATCGCGTCTGTGACACGTTGTGACGTCATGAGAATCATGGCCCTGTACGGTACGCAATACGACTCGACTCGATGCTCTAACATAGCATGTTATGATGTGGTATCAGAAGTAACGAGTAACGATACGATAGTAACGAGTACTAATTGATAAAGTAACGAATACATACGGGTATGCTTTTTTTCGTTACTTTTACACCTCTAGACCCCATATCAGCCACTACGGTTATCTATATTAATGAGATCACACGTAGGTACAACTAAATCTTATTCAGTAGATAAAGAGATTTATGACAGGATAACGTACAATGTGCTACAGAACCAGATAAGTCTGTTCATTGATAACGAGTTATCAGGATGTAAGAAGATTTATCTCAAGAAGAAAACACTTTCTTCAGAGTACCATCTTGAGAAAATCAAAATCAAAATCAAAAACTCTTTATTTCCATAAATACAATGAATGATTTCTATATGAGAATGATTTCTATTGAACTGAACCTAACCCTGATTTTTATCACACTAATATTATAAATGCGAAAGTTGGAAATGGATGGATGGATGTCTGTTACCTCTTCACGCCAAAACTACTGAACGTATCGGGTTGAAATTTTGCATACAGATAATTCTAATCCTGGAATCAAACATAGGCTACTTTTTATCCCATAAATCAGTTCCCATGGGATAGAAATGACCTATAAACGTTTCTATAGAAAAAACGCATGCGAAGCCGCGGGCATAAACTAGTTCTTCATAAATTCTCTTCATTTATTAAACGCCAAGTGATGTCAAGGCTTAGAATTTGCAGCACCGCGACTCTTCCCAAGAGTGTCGAACGAAACCGACTAAAGACTAGGGCGGGAGCAGCGACTCCTGCTGAACAAATTCTCTGCCAAACTGTGATCCCAACCCGCAAGCCCAGCGTGGGAATTATGGGCAGTAACCTCTATATGATAAAAGCCAATAAGGCGCTTATCAGGGGAGGTCTATTCCTACCCAGCAGTGGACTGGTATTTAGGCTGTAGATGATAATGTGTGATAGCCATCTCCATCAACTGACCAACACAAAATGGAACCGAGATGGTATCACAGATCTATGCAGTATTGTCAATGACACGTTAGTGCATTGTTCAACCCATGCGCATAGATTAGCGTCAATGTAGACAGGACAATAAGGGTATCAGAGTGGCGATCCTTAATCGATCTGTTGCGAGGAGAGTGGGGTTACAGGTAATTCGGAAATTGACCTTATAAATTCAGAAATAGGTGCTTCGATGTTCTAAGTGTCCCCTGAATATAACTAAAAATGTATCCAACTTGCCTACACTACTCTATGTTAATTTTACCTTTCGCTTGTCATAAGTACCAGCTGATCAGTTCAGATGTACCTATTCGTGAGGGTTTCACTCATATACCTAATTTTTTCGCCGGTCTTTGGCTGTAATTTGATTATAAATAAAAAACAACTGAAAATGAACCATTGAACGGCGAAAAAATTATTAGTGATACACTCACGAATAGGTACCTACAATCTGAATTAACCAGCTGGGTGATGTCAGCAAAAAGAGGTTGCTTCTTTTTGCTTATTACACTATACTTATGTTATAAATTCAAAAGTAACTCTGTCTGTCTGTTACTTTTCACGCCTAAACATGCAAAGCTGCGGGCAGCTGTTAGTACTTCCATGAATGTAGAGTCACTTAGATCGGCATTCAGATCTATTAGTTAGGTATTGGTATTGATCCTTGTCTGTCAAAACCAAATAAGGCTCATAGTCTTCGTAGGGTGTCATCACTAAACGAAGATATACCTGCATAAGTCAATGCTTAAAATCAACATATTCACACAAGTCATGCAACATAGACACCGATATCCAGATTAAATCGACATCCATAGGCTATTGTGACTTTATGGTGGCTTTAGTCATGCTCTAACGTTGTGACGTGTGCTATAATAGCTGTCTGGATGTCTGTCTAATTGTCCGCTGAGTTTTATTGATGACCTGGATAAGCATTTTGTTCAGAAACCACAACTTAGAGCATGTACTTTCTCCTGCCGCTTTGTGACTTAAGTGGTTCTTGGATTCCAACACAAGACTCCAGGCATCTCGGTTCCGAGCTCTTGCCAGCTAGTAGCCTCGAGTTCGCGGACCTCGGCTTCAATTTTGTCAGCAATAGGTACCTAAATGGGCCGATCCAATCCAAACATTAAAGGAGACTTCAAAAGCTCTCGCTGGCTAGGACACCTCCAGACAATGGATGAAGAAAGGGCTGACAAAATGGCGTGAGTATGATAAATGATAAGAAAGAGAAGAGAAAAAGGGAAGAGATCGCTTTCTCAGCGATAAGGCCGCCCTTTATACTTCCTTTTTTTCTAAGCTATTCTCTGTATTGTTTCCTGTATTTGTGTGGTTTAATAAAGTGTTTTCTATCTATCTATCTATGATAAAACACAAAGTGGTAAACTAAATCCGACGAATTTCAGAAAAGATGAAGCTACTTACGGTACAGGTACAGCTCTACCTACCTCAGTCAGTCGATGTCGTTGTGATGAAAAACCTTCATTCAATATCACTTAAATTGATCAGCTATTTGGTAGACCATTAGGCTTGCTAAGTGAGACTAGTTAATTGAGATTAAAAGTTGCAAAGAAGACGTTGTAACCGCTAAAGACTTTGAAATCGCCTAGTCATCCCTTTTCCCAGTTGTGCTTTAACCCTTCCCAATCCGTTATGGTAATTTATTGTCTCCTCCCACAAACACGATCCCCATTTGTCAATTAAGCTGCAATTAGTCATATTAAAATGGGATTAATACATTCAATGCGTCACAAGATCATTTCTTTGCCGGATGAAATGCAGAACCGTTTTTATCAGAGCCCTTTGAAACACCAAGTTATAATTAAAACAGAGCTCTTTTAACATCGGAGGGCCACTCAACAAACCTGAGTAACAGGAACTCTGAATTCGAACAAGTTGTTGCAAGAGACGGTTCATAAAGAAGTGGTTGTTTAGCCCGCAGACGTTTTGTAGAGCAGTTAATCGAATGAGTTATGCTTTAGTTCACGGATGCTGTTGTCTTGTTTTTGGTTAATGAAACTGTTGGCTGTCAGGACACGACAATTATGATTATGGCTGTCTTTGGATATAAGTCTAAATTGTGGGTAACGAATCGTGGGGTTTAACTGTTGTCGAACTTTGAGTGGTAGGTAGAGCATCCATTTGAAAAGTTGGAAATAGAGACCAACCAACGTAGGGATTTGAAAGACCAGCAGGATTCTTTTTTAACCATAAAACTAGGTCATTGAGTTCGTACCTACTATAAAATAATGCAAATTGGTAAAAATGTAGGTAGGTCCTTATTTTTGCATTAAGGCTCTTTGGGTTTAGAACCAATGGTTATGTAAAGAATCCAAGATCCCGTTTTCTTTTAGTGGTCAAATTGAACTACGAGTACATACACTTCTTAATAGTCGATGACAACTGCGGCCGGCATCTAGCTTAATAATGTTACAACCCTTACAACAGATATTTACCGTGGTCCATAGGTCCACTAACGCACTATTTACCTCTGAAATCCTCTGAATGTACCGCAGAGAAGACAATAGAAAGAGAATAAGCTAGACCGGAATTATTGGACCGTGGACCACCGTGCTGCAACAATACGTGTGACATCAGCTGGGAGAAGCCGGTGTCACAATGTTCACTGCTAATAAAATGAAGACCATTATACAGGTAGGTAGACCTACCTAATAACTGTGGCCATGGCGAAGGCGTCGATTCATGCGGTTGCAAGAATCGACGCCTTCAACCTGCGGATGTCGTAAAAAAAAACCGTCTTAGGGAATCTACTAGAACTAGAAAAAGGGCAGCGGTTTCCTTTCTGTCTATTTTTAACACTTCCACTACGATCACCAATCCACCTTCCAAACGTGGCCCCCTTGTTTGGGGAGGCATGCTCAACAGTGGACACAGGTATGTATGAGAGCTGATGCGGGATGTAGGTACCTACTCACCTCCTGGATGAACATAGAATGCACAAACCTCTTTTACGATGTAGGTACATACCTTCGTTGGCAGAGTAGTATTAAAGAGTAGGCCTTATGTACTTACCTCTGTTCCTAGGTAAGTAGGTACCTACCTTATGTAGGGGAAACCGGGTACAAAAGTAACGGGGCGGGTCGAAAGTAACAAACAAATGCTCTGCATGCAGGTTTACCTACCCAATAGTCAAAATACCACTTTGCTGTCGTCAGGTGATAGCCAGTGGCGTCCCCCTCGTTTGCTTTCAGTCGCCGCACGCGCCACGCGCTGTTAAGTTAGATAAGACGTTTAAGTAGGTAGGTAGGTACTCATGTTTACGTAGTTTTAAAATAATGAAATAAATCTGTGTAAGTTTTAAAATAATAAAATAATGTGTTTCGGGTCAGGGATCGCAGTTAGGTGGTAGAATTGTTCTACAGGGGGCGCTGCTGCCCGCCCCGGTGGATTGATTTCTCGCCTTTACAACACCCACGGGAAGAGTTGGGGTGGTGCAAGTTCTAAGCCGGCACCACACAGCTTCATCCGGCCATCATCGTGATCATCATCATCACAATCGAACCGTAGTCGAGTTACTTACGACTTACGATTCGTAGGTCGACCTAGTTTACCATTATAATAGAGTAGTATTAATTTAGTAGGTACCTTAATAAAATCAATGAAATCATGAATTACGAAATTTAATTGTGGTACTAGTACATAATAGTACTTCGTAGTATCAAACCCAAAAACCATTGTAAATGGTAAAGGGCTGTGAAATTCTCACAATCACAACACTTTGGTTGGGCGCCATCTAGTAGTGGGTAGGTAGGTGGTAGCTTTGAAGCTATAGTTCTACCAGAGGCCAAGAGATGTCGGTACTGGCAGACCATATTTATGAAGGTGGTTTTGAATTGAACGCAAAATGTAAAATCTTTTTCTCCACTTGTGATAACTTTTTTCATTTTATTATTTTAAAACTTATTTTTTTAATGCAAACGTTACATTTTATTTCATTTTGTTGTCATCATATTACATTTCTTGTCATCATTATTATATTACATTTTGTTGTCAGTCAGATTGAAGGCAATGCTTGAAACGGTCGCCGTAATTCGAATGACAGTGACACTGTCATTTTGACATGACATCAATCAATCAATGTCAGATACCTACAAAATCACATCCACAGAGTACTTTTTTATCACAACACAAAACAGCTGTGCTGTGCTGTGTTTCAGTTTTTGGAAATTTATTTCCGTCTGTTCTGTAATTTTAACATTATTTTAGCCATAATAGCGAGTTGAAATCAATCAATCAAGGACCTAAGTAATGTGCACGCTATTTTAGAAATCTACATTCCTGAACATGTAGGTTTCATCTGTTTCATCATACATTTGGCCACGTAACTTTGGTCAAGAAAATCGCCTATAAAATCAGATATCCTCGAAAAGGTTACCATGAACTCGCTGAGATTGCAGTTTTTGAAACACCATGACGGTTTTATCAGGTTTTGTTATAATATTTTGAACATTCATCGACTTTTACCAATAAGTTCTTTTGCCGCCACAGTCGATGTCATTGATGTTAGCACGAGTGATAAGCTGCTACACCATAGAGATGCAATGAAAAAAAAAATATACATACCTCAATTTAGCATACGACACTTCAGTGAAAGTGATACGAAAACAAGCGAGTTGTTATCATTACCAGAGGCTGACTTTGAGAAGGCTGTGCAAAATCTCGCCTATAAAAATAAGGATAAACAAGTAGAACAAATAGTAATACAATGCCTTAGTATTCGTAGATTATTAAGTGATCCATTATTAAAGAGTTTATTGAAACACTACAGCAACACTGGTAGACCCGATATGATCAAGACACTACAGAAATACTTTTCTAAATTACTTCCGAACTCCTACAAACGAAATGGAGAATTTATGCATTATATGGCGAAAGCAGAGTGTTTAAAAGGCAATTCAAGTAAGGGCTTGTCGATATTGAAAGAAAGCTATATGAAAAATAATAATCTAAGGAGTTTCTACCGAGTCATATTCCGTGAGTTGATTCATGACTCGGTTTTGAACAGATCAGAGGCATCCTTAGTAATTTTTAAGAAATATGTCCTTGAATTTAGTGACTTATGGCAAGAGAACTACCCTTTAGTTTGCTTCTGGCATATTTGTTGGCAGAGCACTTGGTACTCGGACCAAATGTTGGCAGATGAGCTATGGGACGCATCGGAAGTCTTACAAGACATAATCAAAGAAAAGTGAGTTGGAGAGAATACAGACCAAATACTCCTACCTTATACTAATCCATACATATTTTGAAATACTACATACTTACATAGTCCCAGAAAAAACAGGTTATTAATTGTGGAATTTTAAATGAACAATGGTGATGATTCTGTTGGCACCAAAACCTAAAATAACTAGCCGTTAAATGTAACTCTTCATTGATATTAAAAAAGGGAAAGCATCATAGCCAAGTTATTTAATATTTTGTGCCAACAGAATTAAACAGAAACAACTTTATGGCATCTGTCCTGCCTGGCTTTCTGCCTGTATATCCTGTCTACAGGTAGAAAGCCTGTAGACAGGATAAAGTTCTTACTAGATAATTCAAAACCTCAGTGGGGTAGCGGGCGAAGGTCCGCCTGTGACGCTGGAGATTGCTGGTTCGATTCCCGCCTTGGAAAAAAACCTTGTATGACCTGATATTTGTTCTGGGTCTTTTAATGTACAATAAAAATATATATCTATGTATTTATGCATTAAGCTATATCAGTTATCTAGTACACAGCTCAGTAACACAAGCTCTCACTTGGCTTGATGATGCTGTATGGATTGCCCAGCATTATTTATAAATTATAACCTATTCCTAAGTGTATATTCCAATGTTCCAGGGTGGCAGCTTTAAGTTTGTCAGCTCTAAGAACAGACTGCAATGAAGATGCTGTGGTTAGGCTGCTTCAAACACTACTGAAGCATAAGCTGATGGAGGAGTATACAAGTGTCCTGCAAGTGCTGTTTAGTTATAAGTGTAAGTACTTCTTTTCACCTTATACTTTAGACAATTGTGCAATTGCAACCTTAGACTTAACTCGCGTCGCGTAAGAATCGACCCCTCACACGGTACCCTCACACCCCTCACGGGGTAAGCCCCGTGGTTCTCCTATTGTTGTGAGAACTGACAAAGGGAACCTACCAGGGGAAAAGCAGGTGTATCCATCAGTGCAAAGTTGCTCTTTTTTAAAAAGAGATGCGAAGTTGCTCTTTTTGGCCACGGTGGCCAAAAAGATCAACTTCGCATCTCTACTTAAAGTA
The DNA here is from genome assembly GCA_963564075.1 of Eupithecia subfuscata. Classification (NCBI taxonomy): domain Eukaryota; kingdom Metazoa; phylum Arthropoda; class Insecta; order Lepidoptera; family Geometridae; genus Eupithecia; species Eupithecia subfuscata. Next base: position 7,737,872 of record OY751114.1, read on the forward strand.
TACAAAATAAATCTTTTACAGGGGCACTAAAAAAGCTTATGATAGGTATCACGGATTTTTGGAAATTCCTTCGTAAACATAATGATAAGATAGAATAGGTGATGGCACTGATTTGGGTCGGTTTAGCGCCTTAAATCTATACTAATATTATAAAGAGGCAAGATTTGATTGTTTGTTTGTATTGAATAGGCTCCGAAACTACTGGACCAATTTTATAAATTCTTTTACCATTAGAAGCCCACATTATTCCTGATGAACATAGGCTACTTTTTGCCGCGGGAAAATGCTTCATTCCTACGGGAAAATGGATCGTAAGAATGCAGCTAGTAAATAAATAATGCTGGACAATCCACATAACATCATCTGGTCCCAAGCTAAGCATTATTATTATTTATTTGTTTAGAAACTCTATTGCAATCACGAATCCGATTGCCAAGCATAGTGATGATGGTAAAACCCGCCCATGCGAGGCATGTTCACGCTCAGCAGCAGATGTGTGCTGATGTGGTAGACGCACAGCCTACCTTTATAAGCATACAGTCTAATTTCTAAGAAATCAAATATTATCGCAAAAATTTTCGACTTCGACCTTGAACCCGCATCCTTCCCTCAGTACGGGAATATGCTAACCAACTACACCACGAGGTCAAGCGATTTTCGACTCCTACAGTCGAAAATCTTTGCGACTTTCTACGGAGTCAAGCGCCGTTAGCTCCACCTACAGGGGAAACATTGAAGTTTATCCAATCCTTCTTAGAAATTAGAAATTAGCCAGAGTGCGAGGCTTACGCACTATAATAACAAAAACCTCAAGCATACAGTCGTTTGACGAAGGCATGTTGACGTGGTTTTGACAGGGCAATCGTGCAGGGGGCAAGGAACGGGACGGGGGAGGGACGCTCCCGAGTTGCATACATCACCGCCTTAGTAACCCGAGTAAGTCGAACGACTGTATGTAGAACTTACATTGAAAAATCCATCACAAATTAACACTTTGACTTCCATCGACGCACTTACCTTTCTTTGGCAGCTGCTTTCGCAGTTACAAGCCCGGTGGTCTCCCGCATCCCTGAGGCTACGGACACGAAGTCAGCGGGCGCGGGGCGGCGGCGGCGTCGCACACTGGTCCCAATTAATGAAATCTGGGACATAGAGGTCGAAGTCCGAATTTTGATCTGATTTTTTTAAATTAAGGTCTTTGGGTGATTCTAAACCTGTTTTATAGAATACGTTTTTTTGATATACTTGCCCGTTACCAAGATAAAAAATGTTACGTTTTTTTTTGTATGGAGAAAAATGGTTTTTTCTATTTTTTTCGTAAACGGGCAGAGATGTTAAAACCAAACCTTGTTGGGATTATAGAAGGTATAATACCTTGCTTTAGCTTCGAAAACATTTACTTCGTATCTCTGCCCGTTTAGAAACGGCAGGAGTTAAAAACAAAAAAAAAATTATAACGTGGTTTAATTGGTTAAAGAAGCTTGATTGGTACTGTAATAGTGATATTCGAATAATATTACTTCATTCCATCAATAAAAAATGGAACAAAATAATAGCACAATAGCTTAGGTACCTGTATACAAGCTTGTCGTCTTACTTTCTACCTGCTATTGTTTTAGCTAGAGTTCTAATTAACTAGTTTAAGTATTTGGGAAATGTTTTACCTGCCTGAACCTTAATATTAGTGTTTCTACCTAGGTATTTTTATAACATGGTTCTATTCTAAAGGCGGAAAAACATTCAAAATACGATTTCGAGCACTTAAAATAATTTTAATTTCTTATTACTTTCAAACACAATATATTTTTTAAAAAGTCGTCTATTATACAATAAACAATGATGATGACATCACATAAATATTACCAATAAAATATATTTTTTATGTAAACTTAAATTTTTTTCAAACTAAAATGTTATAAACAAGTTTAAAACACAACTTTATCCAATTATATTTATACATAAACACATAAAAAAACCCATTATACAATAAAAATAAACCAATTACACATATTTAGTTAACGCTTATAGTTTAACTAGTATGGTATAAGTGCGCGAGCTGCAAGCAGCTCGCGATGGTGGCTGTCACAGTGTTCGTTATAAATTAAGTTCCCCTTATCGTAACCTACGTCATTGATTTTATCGAAATCGACAGCAAGGCTCGCTTCGCTCGCCTTGCTGTGTGACGTATTGCGGTTCGCTTCGCTCACCGCAATCCGACACACGCCCGCCGTCATCAAATTCGTAATCCTCACCCCCATGTTAGTCGAAAACGATACCCATATCCGATTTTTGGATGGGGAAGGGGGTTCCGGGGGGGCACGCGGGGGTCACAGCACGGCTCGCTTCGCTCGCCGTGCAGTTCCCCAATAATCGCATTGCGGTTCGCTTCGCTCACCGCAATACGAACCCGCTCGTGCTGCCACGCAGCAAGGCTCGCTTCGCTCGCCTTGCTGTGTGACGGATTGCGGTTCGCTTCGCTCACCGCAATCCGACACACGCCCGCCGTCATCAAATTCGTAATCCTGGCCCCCATGTTAGTCGAAAACGATACCCATATCAGATTTTTTGATGAGAAAGGGGGTTGAGGGGGGCGGGGGGCGAAGGGGGGTCACAGCACGGCTCGCTTCGCTCGCCGTGCTGGTCCCCCGTTGTCACATTGCGGCTCGCTTCGCTCGCCGCAATGCTCCCCCGGGTTCGGGGGGGTCCTGGGGAAGAGGGGGGGTAAAATTTTTTTTGGAATGGAAATCACTCGTGCCCCTCTATACGAATCCCTAAAAATTTTTCATCCAAATCGCTCCGTTGAAAAGAAAGGGGGGTGGGGTGGGCTCTGGGGGGGGAAATCTCGAAAAGTCGGGATTTTCCCCAAGTCACCCCCACTCCCCCTATACGTTTCCGTAAAAAAAAACATACCTTCCCATCCACCAACAGGGAGAACAATCGTGTCAATGAGTGAGTGAGTCAGTCAGTGGTAATCGAGCTTTATATATTATGACTAGTATGGTATAAGTGCGCGAGCTGCAAGCAGCTCGCGATGGTGGCTGTCACAGTGTTCGTTATAAATTAAGTTCCCCTTATCGTAACCTACGTCATTGATTTTATCGAAATCGACAGCAAGGCTCGCTTCGCTCGCCTTGCTGCGTGACGTGTGTCGTATTGCGGTTCGCTTCGCTCACCGCAATCCGACACACGCCCGCCGTCATCAAATTCGTAATCCTCACCCCCATGTTAGTCGAAAACGATACCCATATCCGATTTTTGGATGGGGAAGGGGGTTCCGGGGGGGCACGCGGGGGTCACAGCACGGCTCGCTTCGCTCGCCGTGCAGTTCCCCAATAGTCGCATTGCGGTTCGCTTCGCTCACCGCAATACGAACCCGCTCGTGCTGCCACGCAGCAAGGCTCGCTTCGCTCGCCTTGCTGTGTGACGGATTGCGGTTCGCTTCGCTCACCGCAATCCGACACACGCCCGCCGTCATCAAATTCGTAATCCTCACCACCATGTTAGTCGAAAACGATACCCATATCAGATTTTTTGATGGGAAAGGGGGTTGAGGGGGGCGGGGGGCGAGGGGGGGTCACAGCACGGCTCGCTTCGCTCGCCGTGCTGGTCCCCCGTTGTCGCATTGCGGCTCGCTTCGCTCGCCGCAATGCTCCCCCGGGTTGGGGGGGGTCCTGGGGGAGAGGGGGGGTAAATTTTTTTTGAAATCGAAATCGTATGACCTCCTCTATACAACCCCCTAAAAATTTTTCATCAGTGTGACTCTACTTGGGAGCCACCCTGGGGGGAGGGGGTTCCTGGGGGCAAATCCCGAAAAGTCGGGATTTTCCCCAAGTCACCCCTAATTCCCCTATACGATTCCGTAAAAAAAAACATACCTTCCCATCCACCAACAGGGAGAACAATCGTGTCAATGAGTGAGTCAGTGAGTCAGTCAGTGGTAATCGAGCTATATATATTATGATATAATATGTACAAATGTATTAATCGTAAAATATACGTTTACTTATTCTAATGGGTCAGCTAAGCTACTTTCTACATTAATATATACATCTTCATGCTCAGATGATTCTTCTTGTAGAATTGGCTCATCGTCTATTGTGAGATCATCAACATCAGGGAAATGTTCCATTTTGTTCCTCGCCATGGATTTTGGTCTAATGTTGGTTATATAAGGATCGGAACTGATGAGGAACTGATGGATGATATCGGTATTTGTCTCTTTCCGCCCTATTTTGCGGGAATGTCTTTCCCTGATGTTTCTGAAATCCTTATTGCGAGCTTCAGATGCTTCTTCAGACAGCATTCCCACAGGTATGAAACTGAAATGCTGACATATTTCTGCTCCATGTATTAACAGTTTATGTATACTTGATGGCATATAATACCACGGATATAATTGTATATATAATTCAGCTGTCTCTTTGCAGTATTTTTTAAAATTCGGTATATTTATATTTTTACCACACGATATGGACTGTAGGATTACTGCAAATCGTTTTATCAAATTAATATCCACTCCCGTTATTTCTGCAGATTTCTCATAGTCCCTAAAAAATCTTCGAGCTGTGTTGCCATCATTAGTGGTACCAAAGCCTTGTTTGACAATGTCCACTAACAATCCAGTGCGCTGAAAAAATTCTTGCTGAGTTAATTCTTTTTTGGTCTTTTGTAGTAGTTTATCTTCACCCCTTGCAGCCCATTTTTTGAAGTCCATGTTGTATGATATGTGCAGTATACATTCCATAGACCTCAACCACATATGCAACGAAGATAAACCATATTTATACATATTTTCAGCAACTGGTTTGTTCAAAACCAAGCTTAAATTGTTCATCTCTTTTGGTTTTGCATGACAAATATTGCAATTCGCATGGGATGAGGTTTCTGACAAAGCTGTGCTAACTTTTCCATCGATCATCGTCATGTGTAGATCATGAGAAACTTCCATGTCATCTGCAAGGAAATGAAAAAATAATAATAATATAGGTACCTAAGCGTTAGACGATGTTCAAAAATAAAATGAATTGCACATACATTTAATTGATAAAATATATTTTGGTACGATTTGAAGTACGCTTATGATAAAAAGAGTCTTATACGGTTTTCACGGTAAAATTTATGTCGCATGCATGATAAATAATAAATATGGCTTACATATTTTAGTTGGTGTGAGGTTAGCTATTTCTTCAGCCATATCTGCTGTGTTTTGCTGTATATATTCTTTTGTTTCCTTGACGAATTCAAACATAACCGGCCTGCAGTAATTCGTTGATGATGGACGTGGATTTTGCCAAATTACCACATCATCGCAAATAAGGCGCAAAGGCACAAAGCTTGTCATAAATACTGAGGAGTCTGAAAATTCCGTGTTGACTTTTTGTTTATAAGTGCTGTGCGATGAAGACCCATCACAGCCCCACTTGCTTATTAATTTGATGGAACCGGAATCAAAGTGATGATGACCAATCACTTTAAATATCTTCTTCACCGTCAAATCCAGTATCGATTGAAGCTTAATCCGGACACCTGTTTCTGAAATCGAAATATCTTCAGGATAGCACGATTTTTTAGCTTCGATTATTTTTTGATAAGACGGTAAAGGCACTATTTTATCTCCTGACAATGATTTTCTTAATGTTAAATATTGCCATTTTGTAAGTTTTAGAGCAGTTACAAGTGCCAGTGCTTCATCTTGCGGTATACATCTTTGCGATTGATTTTTGAACATGAAACTGTGAATATTTTTAGTCTTTTCATCATCTTTATAGAGACAGTCAATGACCTCAGCCAAAAGAATATTTTCATTGTCTTTCAATCTATTTACTAAAGCAGACAGCAATTCTTCTTCGGAGTGGTTTCGAAGTGATGAAAGGCGCCTTCTTTTCTGCTTGTTAGATAGATCTTCAAATGGCTTTCTGTGCACTGGAGTATTTGTAGCAACATCTGAATGCGAACTGGCTTCCATTGTTTCCAAAGAAGTGTCTAATGAAGTATCTAACTCTTCGGCATGTATATTCTCTTGCGCAAATATTGACATCAAATCAATGGATTTTAAAGATGGCCACGAGATATCCAAATGTAACCATTCCATGTTCTTGGTGAAAAAATTTGATTGACATCTATTTGCTTGCAACCATCTCTTGTGTAAATTTGACACGTATGTTCTTGTGAATTGTTTAAGAATTCTAAGATCATCAGCAGAAACTTCAACGTTTATTTGATTTAACAACGCATTGCACAATATATCACTGTTTTTGATATTTCCACTTGATTTTAGTAGCATGTATATATCCAAATTTGATGTAAACTGAGACATTTTAAAGGGAAAGAGCGTATACGTGTTGAAACTTTAGTAGCCAAGAATCGAATGACAATTTTTGAAACAAATAATAATTAAGATAATTTGGAAGGGATAGATAGGATTACAAAACAAGACACTCACAGGTAACGTGAACAATAAAGGATAGTTGGCCTTGCAAGAGCCTTTAGCTAAAACAATAGCAGGTAGAAAGTAAGACGACAAGCTTGTATACAGGTACCTAAGCTATTGTGCTATTATTTTGTTCCATTTTTTATTGATGGAATGAAGTAATATTATTCGAATATCACTATTACAGTACCAATCAAGCTTCTTTAACCAATTAAACCACGTTATAATTTTTTTTTTGTTTTTAACTCCTGCCGTTTCTAAACGGGCAGAGATACGAAGTAAATGTTTTCGAAGCTAAAGCAAGGTATTATACCTTCTATAATCCCAACAAGGTTTGGTTTTAACATCTCTGCCCGTTTACGAAAAAAATAGAAAAAACCATTTTTCTCCATACAAAAAAAAACGTAACATTTTTTATCTTGGTAACGGGCAAGTATATCAAAAAAACGTATTCTATAAAACAGGTTTAGAATCACCCAAAGACCTTAATTTAAAAAAATCAGATCAAAATTCGGACTTCGACCTCTATGTCCCAGATTTCATTAATTGGGACCAGTGTGCGTCGGTACGTTTAGCGGCGCGTTTCAATGCATAGATTTATATGGAACTGGCCCCGAAGGTAGCGGCGCGGGGAGCGGCGCGGGTCTTATTACCGCACTGCTCCCCGCGCCGCTCCCGCCACCGCCCCGCAATCGCTGACTATGAGACCTGAGGCGAGAGAGAACACAGGTCGACCTACTATAAACTATCAAAAGTAAAGCCTCAGAAAGCACGTCCTGCGCTTGACCTCTCCCCGGTTATCTCTATTCATCCTACCATCTGATTATGAGAATGAGGGAATAGAGAGTGCGCCTGTGTTTGCGCACACACTCTTGCACTATTAAGATATGGCTATAGTCTCTTTTGAAACTGGACGCCTTGGCCGAAATTCGGCTCTTTAACAATCAATGACAAAAGCTGGACATTGATGTCTATTCGGTAATCGCAAAATCTCATCATCATCACCCTGTATACTAGTCCACTGCTCGACATAGTTTCTCGATATTCCTATCGATCGAAATAAAGAAGATGACTTCATGATATAGTGCATTCAAATTATTTTCGTTTTGGCGACATCTCAATTGAAATCATTGTCTAACAAAAAATATTTTAATCTACAAACATTTCAAAAAAGTAAAAACGCTTTTAAATCATTGACTCTGTTCTTTACCCTTGGCTGTATCTATAAATTTAGCCACACAGACATTTACTAGCAATATAATATCTGAAATGCTCATTGACAATAATAATGTTATTAGTATAAGAATGGCGGAACGTAACGAAATAGCATGACTAATAGGCTATGAAATAAATGAATAATGCTGGAAAATTCACACAGCATCGTCTAGCCTCCAGCTAAGCAGCGTTTGTATTGTGGGTAAGTACTAGATAACTGATATACCTACTTACAAAACATTACATAGATAGATATATTTTTATGCAAAGAAACCGCCCAGAGCTCTCGGAACAAATATCCGATTCCGTAGGTAGGGTATGATATATATCGTCCGAAACCATTGGGGAAACGGAAGTCGAAGTTCCTTATTTTTTTCGAGAAAAACCTACACTAATGTCACCGCAGTAAGAAAACATTGGCACGAAAAGGAATTAAAAACTTCGATATTCATTTTTCTAGCACGGGCCCTGAGTTGCATCAGCAAAAATACATATTTATATACAAAACACCAATGTTAAATCAAATCAAAAACTTTTTATTTCCATAACTACAATAAATGTACAGTTACAGAAGGTCAAACTATATTATTGTACACTGACACGGAAATAAAGTGAATTTTTTGCTTTCTGTTGTTTCGGTATGTAGACAGCAACAAAGAAGCGACGAAGAAACCTTGTTAGTTGTTATTTTTCGAGTTGGAGCAAAACCCTTGCCAAGCTTTTATATCCTCCAGATAATCTGATATTTTTATAGTACCTACCTAAGCCTTTTTGCACAGTAAGGTTTTGACAATTTGTTTGAAATTATTTACTGATAATTTTTGCAACTCACTAGGAGTTTTTTGTTGTAGAAGCGTGTTGCTGTATCTTTTTGCTAAGGGCACTGCCCTTAACAAAAAGATACAGCAATTTTGTGTTGTGGAAACAGCGAGCTTATTTATTTCTAGTACAAAAATTATGTAGGTATATCGCTATTTTTAGGAAACCGATTGATATTTCTATGAGTGTACAACAAGTTTACATAAATATATTGACATGGTACTGTCATTAACTCATTATGTTTACGTAGAGATTCTCTGGCACCCCTAACATATATTGCACAAACAGCTCTCTTCTGCAGCACAAATACTAATATCGTTAATATCGGCAGAGCGTTCCCCCAGACCAGTATACCATATGACATAATAGGTACTATGGATATAGCTGAAATAAATAAGTCTTATATGTATCCACGTCTGTAATATGACGGATTTTTGTGACTGCATACGCTGCAGAACTAAGTCTCTTCGATAGCTTATCTATGTATGGGCCCATTGAAGTTTATTATCTAATAAGGTGATGCCTAAAAATCAGGGACTGATTTGGTTACCCGTTGAAGGGGTTTTCGATAAGGTTTTTTGAAGAGGTTGTTTTAAAACCCTATCCTTAGGGGTTACACTTTTAATGAATAACCCGCTCTTAGGGGTAACCCCTTCAAAACCCAGTCGAATGGGTTTCCCTTTGAAAGGGTTTCGAGTACTCGATAGTTTTGATGACCCGGTCGTTTGGGATTACCTTTTCAAACACTGTAACACGGTAACTCTTTGCATTTTAGAATATTGCAATTATAATCTCTATTTGATTTGCGTAAGGTTGAAAATAAGGTTTTTAACTCAACTAATCCAAAAGGATGTATAAGTTGAGCTGCCTCTAGATTGTGTGCTCAACTTATCTATAAATGGATTACTTGAGCTGCCTCTAGATTGTTTGCTCAACTTATCCATAAATGAATTAGTTGAACTGCCTCTACATTGTTCAGTTGAGCTGCCTTTAGATTGTTTGCTCAACTTATCTATAAATGGATTAGTTGAGCTGCCTCTAGATTGTTTAGTTGAGCTGCCTCTAGATTGTTTGCTCAACTTATCTATAAATGGATTAGTTGAGCTGCCTCTAGATTGTTTAGTTGAGCTGCCTCTAGATTGTTTAGTTGAGCTGCCTCTAGATTGTTTGCTCAACTTATCTATAAATGGATTACTTGAGCTGCCTCTAGATTGTTTGCTCAACTTATCCATAAATGAATTAGTTGAGCTGCCTCTACATTGTTCAGTTGAGCTGCCTTTAGATTGTTTGCTCAACTTATCTATAAATGGATTAGTTGAGCTGCCTCTAGATTGTTTAGTTGAGCTGCCTCTAGATTGTTTAGTTGAGCTGCCTCTAGATTGTTTAGTTGAGCTGCCTCTAGATTGTTTGCTCAACTTATCTATAAATGGATTAGTTGAGCTGCCTCTAGATTGTTCAGTTGAGCTGCCTTTAGATTGTTTGCTCAACTTATCTATAAATGGATTAGTTGAGCTGCCTCTAGATTGTTTAGTTGAGCTGCCTCTAGATTGTTTAGTTGAGCTGCCTCTAGATTGTTTGCTCAACTTATCTATAAATGGATTAGTTGAGCTGTCTCTAGATTGTTTAGTTGAGCTGCCTCTAGATTGTTTGCTCAACTTATCTATAAATGGATTAGTTGAGCTGCCTCTAGATTGTTTAGTTGAGCTGCCTCTAGATTGTTTATTTGAGCTGCCTCTAGATTGTTTGCTCAACTTATCTATAAATGGATTAGTTGAGCTGCCTCTAGATTGTTTGCTGAACTTATCTATAAATGGATTAGTTGAGCTGCCTCTAGATTGTTTAGTTGAGCTGCCTCTAGATTGTTTGCTCAACTAATCAATAAGGATGGATAAGTTAAGCTGCCTATAGATTGTTCACACTGAAAACCAGAACACTTGTATACAGACTGAGTGATCGCGCGATCGAAACTAATTGTTCAACATCTAGTATTTATTTTCAAAAAGTGCAATTGAAATGGAAACCATAGTGAGTGTTACACCAAAAAACCCATAAAAAGAGGTAACCCCTTCAATCGGATAGCGCCACGAAAGGGTAAAATATTACCGTTTTGCACAAAAACAAAACGGATATTATGTGAGTGGAGAAACGGACAGCATGGTTTGAAGAACTGCATTTGAAATATGGATGTATATATATGTCTCTATGATAGTTTTCTTGGGAATAATGCCTTAGTTCCTCCGTCAAAGTCATAGCAGCAAGTGTCTGTCATTGTGACTGTCAATGTCAACTCATAGTGTCATCAACACCAGCAAGTACCTTGCTGATGCTGTCCGTTTCTCCACTCACATAATATCCGTTTTGTTTTTGTGCAAAACGGTAATATTATATGTGTTTCGAAACGGACAGCATGGTTTGAAGACCTGTTTGTTATCTGCTGGTGAAAGACGGACAAACGCTATGTGAAAATAAAATGTATGACATGTAACTAAGTAGGTACTAACATGTAATACATAAATAACAAAGTCAAAGATCTTAGGACATAACTTCTAAGACTTTAAAGTTGTGTAAAACAAAATATTGAGTATTTATCAAATCTAATTGATCAGAAATCAACGATATTTAGCATCACACAAAGTGCCCCTGAAGCACATTTATGTACACTTGGATGTGGATAGTGGCAGCCGGCGACGCCGTTCTGCAGTTGTATTGTGCGCCGTCATGCAGGTCACTTCGTTGGGGCTTAGGTCTGGATAGTGGCAGCCGGTGACGCCGCAGTTCTGTCGCTGTACAGCAGATCGCTTCGTGGGGCCGGACAATGTTTAAAACTGTCATAAACTGGGTAAAAGGCAGTGATCTAAGTATGAAAATATTGTATGTATAGGTAATATAGGTATTTCATTATTTAAATGAGTAAAGTTCTGGTTTCTATTTGAAACTTTACTATGGACCATTTAGATTCATCAATTTATTAAATAGGATTATGGTATTCATAAAATCTTGCTGATTTAAAATGCAAGCTCTAAAATGCAAGGTCTAATATTTCAATGAATGGAATTCTGCTTAGTAGAATATTTTCAGTTTGAATGTGATAGTTTTAATTTTATCTAATTCAGGATTTATTTGTTGATCACATGCTTGGTAATGTGCTCATTTTTAGAATCAATAAATTTAATTGATCTTGCTATTATGAGATCTGGGATTCACATAAACATACTTCATAAGTATATCTTTAATTAACTGTCCATACTAATTGCATTTAGTTCAAATAGGACTTTTAACATTATTACATTACAAATATAAAATAAAATATGTTATGGTATGGATAACTTATTTACAAGGGGTTATTTCGCTATAACCCTTGCTGTGTAATTATCGGTATTTCTATGTAATATAAAGATGGTAGTTAATGATATCTACATATAGCTTTTTAGTTCTCTGAACTGAACAACATAAGTACTTGAATCAGGTCCAGTTGCAGAAAACACCAAAACAGGTGTCTGCTTGGGTATGTTATTGTTTTCATGAAAAATACTTGGTTATGAATCCACTGACACCATAACTCCATGGTGTTCCCGCTAGACGATATATATCTAATTGCGGAGAACCACGTCATATCCGACGGTAAAGGGTAATGGTACCTTGGTTGGTGATAATGATGGACAATCTGATACAGGACAGTGGGTGACGTGCCTAGTCTTACCACTTGTCTACTTCACCGTACCGTCTAACCCCCCTTCCCCCCCCACACTTTTTTACCAAAAGTTCCAGTGTCTCCATCTGAGGGGGGACTTCACTGGGGAGAGAACATTAAAGGAGCTCAGACAGAACCTCAATACAAGATTTAAAATGTATAAGCCAGAAGCATTATCATAGATTGTGTGCTATCCTCTCAGGCTCGAATATAATGGCAAAATGTCGGTCACTTTGTTGGGGCGTAAATCGCCTGGTATGTATGCCCCATTATCCGGATACAGTCTCCGAGGGCGACGTGTATATTCAGACAAGACTGATCACACTTCGACTGAAGGTGTTATAAAAGTTGTTATAGCGAGGTATCGCTTTTAAGACCAAGTGCCAGCGGGGCCTATAGCCAGCTGTGGACTAATATAGGCTGATGATGATGAAGTGTCACCTAGGAAACCTCTTTTAAATACGGTCCCCGAGGCCAGAGGTATTTAAGTACCATTCGAGCCATTGAAGGCTTAACGAAAAATTGCATCCTTATCTCCTCCGCACTGGAGTTAACATTGTTAGTGTCCATCTGCTAGTTTAACCTATCAGGTTTAGCAACGGGGCACCAGAGTCGCCACCTCTGCGGGTCACACCGCAGAGTCCAGGCCATGAATGGGGTAATACTCACACTCATAAATGTATTAGCCGTAGGAGCAAAAGGCACACTTGGTTAATATGAGAAGAAATATAATAATGAGAAGTATTGTACTATTTTACTGTAATAGCCTTCATTTGATGTCTATAATGCCACGCCCCATGTTCCGGATACAGCTTCCGCAGCCGGGGGCAATAAGTACCGTTCCGATACTCTGTTTAGATTATTTGGCTGGCAGACGGCCATGCCGCTATACCTCCCCGAGAGGCATGCTGCCGTAGTAGTGTCCTGAATCGTCGTCAAGACAGCTCCAATAACATCATCGCCTAGCCCAAGTAAGCATGCGATGGCCCCTAATTTAGGATATAGCCTCCGAGGCCAGGGGCAATAAGTACCATACCGGTATTATGTTGATTATTTGACTGTTAGTTGGCCAAACTATAACATAACTCTCTCATGAACATCACCATTATTAGTTCCAGTTACATTGTTTCTGACGATAGGATAAAGTTTCCCTTATTTTATACTTAAAATAATAAGTTTCGTTTACCGGTATGAAATGGTATAGTCCCACATATTGGCTTGAGTGTCAGATATTTGATAGGGTCATTGCCCACCTGACTGGAACCTCTCGTTCAAATGAGTGCATCCGATGCATCTCGTCAAAAGTGGATCACATCCGAGTGAAACCAACTGTGAAGGTTTGGTTATCTATGAGGTTTCAAAGTATTTATTGTAAACCAAATAATTATGTAATGATCCTCTGCTACTTAATTAACAAAACTAAGAAAAAACTTTGAGCTCTTGTGACTCTTGTGACTTGTGAATATTGTAATAAAAATTTAATATACCAGATTCTGATGGTGTGTTGGTGAGCACTAACCTTCACCTGAAGTGAGTTGCACTAACTCAAACAAAATAGCAGTAGGAATTTATCTTTAATTGAAAGGAATGCCATTGCCCTGCTGTTGGACATCCTAGGTTAATAATAGTAATCTGTATTTGTCTTGATCATTTTTAGTTTGTTGCAGAGAATTTAATTTTGATTATTTCAAACTTTGGGTCTAAATGATTTTCAGAATAATACGGGGTCAATAATAGAACTAATTTTAGGTACTTACTATTAAATAAAGTTGTTCTATGAAAGCCATAGGAAACAACTGTGGAAATAACCTATGATTCTGGGAATGTGAAACTAGGTTCAATATGTGATGTTCATTCCAACTGGTGTCAACAGATCTTGGAAGTAAATCATGTTTTAGATAGGTACTTCAAAATGTCGGAGATCACCATGACAATGATCTAGAGCATAATATTCAGTTTCAATGCAATGAAAGTAACATATTATGAGAGACTACAAAGTATTTTTATGTTTGGCACCTTACTCCGAGTAAGTGTTAAACATACCTGCAGGTAACTTTATTTACAAGCTGTAATGTGAAAGGTCAATTTGCAGAACCTTTTAACTTAATAGTTATAAGGTAGGTAGGTACTGTTCTTTAAATAATTTAAGCAAAAGAAAGCTATAATTATATACCTACTTATGGCATTTTCATAATATTATATTTAAATTCCAATACAATATAGATTAGTTAGTCAAAAATCAGCTCTTGTTCTGATATATTCTCTGTACTCTGTCTGCCAGTAACAATGAAATATGTAGCAAAATTCTGATTCTTCAAAATAAAGTGGTGATTCTGCCCCTAACAGTACAAACCGAACCTGGGGACTTATTATTATGATTATTATTATTGTGCTAAGGTTTAATCTTCTCTGTGAAAAACCGGTAAAAAACAAAGCACATGGGCCTCAGGCAAGTGCACTTCAGGTGCTAGGTCGTTCATTTTGCAGGATTTTTCTGACAATCCTACAAGTGTTTAGTATGACAGCTTTTAGCATTAATGTGTCAACTTTTTATTTACCAAACCAGGTAGCCTACGAAGATTTCGATATGTTTTTTTTGTAGGCATTTGTATGTCTTGCCCTGCCAAACTTTGGTGTCAATGATGTTTTTATTTCAAGCAATTATTTCATACCTATTACATGCACATAAATCTGTTTATAATAGTAGTCATGTTACTAAATCATCATCTTTTCATCAAAAGTATGTTTGTAACTTGTAACACTCAATTAGAGATTGCAAAATGATTTAACATGATCTTTATAGGGTGCTAAAAGGTGCCACCGCACCTTCCGTCTATAGGTTATGTACTTCAACCTGGGTTATTATCGCAATAACTTGATAAGACAAACTGTACTAGAGGATCACACTCGTGCGTGTACCGGCCGGCCTGATGGTGCCGGCGACATGAATAAACAAAGTATTAGGTACCATCCGATGGGAACTTTGTGCCAGGCTCGTGATTGAGTTTTCCACGCTTACCTCATAGCCAGTGGTCGGGATTATAACTCGGAGAGATGGGCACGAATTTTGCACAAAGTAAATGCTTGTACTTCACCATAAACATCGTTTTTTCACCAAAAAAACCATAAAAACACAAAATTTTCCGCATACACCGCTGAAAATTTCAAACGCTATGAGTTGACATTGACAGTCACAATGACAGACACTTGCTGCTATGACTTTGACGGAGGAACTAAGGCATTATTCCCAAGAAAACTATCATAGAGACATATATATACATCCATATTTCAAATGCAGTTCTTCAAACCATGCTGTCCGTTTCGAAACACATATAACTATCGTTGCTAAAACCCAATGAAAGGGTTACACCCTTTCACTAGGGTTTTGTACAGGGTAACCCGAATAAGGGGTAACCCATTCGTAATGCGCAGACGATGATAGTGTTACCCATTCGAAGGGGTTAACCCAAACTCGGGGTTGTACGGTCCCTGCTAAAAATACGGTACTTCTACAATTTGTAACGTTTCTCCTTTTACGTTTACATCAACCTTGTTTAACATTAGGTAGATAGAATAAATCTAATACATTTTGTTTTGGTTTCGTTAAGCAAAAGATTGACACTAAACCAATGGACTACTTTTGAGATTGTTTTAATCACCTCGTCGAAATTTGTATTTTGTCGTTTCACTTTAAAATTTTATTTAATTTTTTATTTATTAATGAAGTATCGTCAGCAAACAATACAATCTCGTGATTATTCGTGACAAGATGAGGCAGGTCGTTAATATAAACTAAAAATAGATAGATATGTCCGTAGGTACCTACGTACGTACCTAACATGATGCGAGCTGCCTACCAATATCGCCTATAAGCCTACTGCCTCGTTAGTCTAGTGGTCGCGTGTTCAACCGCTGATTATGAGGTTCAAATCATGGGTCGGGCCAAAGTTTTTAAGAAAAATTCACAGTATCAGCCCGGAGTCAGAAAGTTGGCAGTGTTACACCCCCGTGTCTCGGAGAGCACGTTAAGCCGTTGGTCCTCCGCCTGACCTCTTCCCGGTCGAGTCGGTCTGCTGTCCCATCGGATTATAAGAGTGCATCTGTATTTGCTCACAAACTTACGCACTATAAAAGGTCCTGCGCACCTGGCTGGTCTCCGTTAAGACTGGCTGCCGTAGCCGAAGCCTCGGCTGGAAGGACATCATAAGCCTACTTTTCTCCAGGGACGAAAAGTTAAACGACATCTCCGCACCATACATCAAAGACAAATTACCATTTAACTTTAGGGTCAATCAAACATTTGGAGCCTCACATAACTTTTTACTCTGGAGAAATTAAAATAGGTTACCTATTTGGTTATTTCTGCCTCGAACAAAGTTTAAGGCCGCTCCGCGGTAATTCGTGGTAATTCGCTCAATACGGTCCTCATCGTTTTAAATATTTCTCTAAAACTAATCTATTCAAATTAATGAAACGAATAATGAAATATAACCAATATCATGGCAATAGACGACCAATAATGTCGAAATTCTGTTGGATACATTAAATTTGCTCCAAAGTTTCCGCAAGGCGCTTTACAAAAATGAGTTTATGAGGGTTTTATTATTATTGTGTCAAATCTAATAATAATTACGAAAATCTGTATAATTTAAAGAAAAGAATGTATGCAAACGGCAAACGTAGTGTAGGACACCCTCCGGCAAGGTGGGACGACGACCTGCGAAAGACTGCAGGCAGATGCTGGATGCGGCAAGCTGAAGATGGCTATGGCGATCATTAGGGGAGGCCTATGTCCAGCAGTGGACTAACTTATGCTGATGATGATATATAATTGAAATAGTAGTTTCAATGGTTTTTTTTTCACTTGGTGTCCTGTTTACTGTGAGGATTAAAACCCCGTTTAAGTTTTTTGTATATTCTACATTAATCTATTATAAAACTTTACAAACATAACACAAGCTCTGCTTACCTTGTACCTAGATGACGCTGTGTGGTTACACAGCGTGGTGGTTGTCATGGTTGTCAATTTTGACAACCATTATTATGTATTTATTTATTTTATTATCATTCCCCCTCTAAAAAGCGTATTACATTCAGTGAAAACGTTGAATTTAGAACATACCAATATTATACTTATTGCTTAGCTTGGGGCTGGATAATGCTGTGTGAATTGTCCCGCATTATTTATTTATTTTTTATATTCGACCTCCATCTCAATGTTAAACAACCTCCTTGCGCAAAAGATATACGAAACAAACTCTTTGTGCAAAGAATACTCGACATATAAACTTGCTTGTGCAAATCTCTTCGAGATTTATCTCGTAGTCATGATATAAAGTATAGTATACACCTCTTGAATAAAACGCTCGTGATTCAATCATCATGAATCACTCCCTACGGTCGTGATTCAGCCGTTATAATCCTTCACTTGCACGTGATTCATTGGTCCTCGTTTCTAAATCCGTCCTTTATTCACTAATTGCATAGGTACAATTTTCTACGGATTTGGTACAGCGTCTCTATCGTACAGAGAGGGAATTACGCAAATCTCATACAAAAATGAGACGTCACGATTATATCTCGATACTATCGTCAACCGGACCCAGAGCTCAATCTTTTCATATTTAATTTAATTTTTTTTTATCTACTCTAATAATATTTTAAACAGGAAAGATTTGTATTTGTGTATGTTTGTAACTAAAAAACTACTGGACTGATTTCAAAACTTATTTTACCCATTGCAATGCTACATTATCCTTGAGTAACATAGACTATATTTCATCATCATCATCATCAACCTACATTACTCCACTGCAGGACATAGGCCTCCCCTAATGAGCGCCATAGCGCCCTATCTTCAGCTTGAGGGCGTCCTACACTACGTTTCCCTAGTCGCGGTCTCCACTCAAGAACACGTTTACCTCATTGGTGGTCGATTCTTCGCAAGACATGGCCGGTCTACTGCCACTTCAGCTCGCTATATATGTGTTTAAAAAATCAATGTCCACCCGTGCGAAGCCGGGACGGGCCGCTAGTGATATATAAGTAAGTGGTGGCGCTAGTTTAACCCAATATAGCCTCTTATCATATCAGAAGTAGCACTAAACAACTGAGTGATGTGACCTGCGACCCGAGAGCTAAATAGCTGATAGCGCAAAATGGAACGGGTGATAAACTTTCGACAGCAAAATCACAATTCGCAAGTTATGTTTTTGATATTATTAGTACTTGTGTATTATCAGAAAAGGTAGAGTATAAAAAAGTTGATAAAAACATCTCGTAATTAACGCATTCACTGCCCAGCCAACTTCTGCGTGCTCTCCTCTCCACGAGACTTGAAGTAGCGCGCCGCCCGCCACCCATGATGCTAGGAGAATTTGGGCGTCATGGGCATGAAATTATTATAGAACGAAGCACCTACTTAGGTTTCCTATAGGTTTGTTTGTTTATGTAGGTTTTTAGGGTTTCGAGATCGGTTTCCAAACCCTTATGGTCTCGCTTTGTCTGTCCTGTTTTCCCTCTTATGTATCGCAGCTATTAACTTGAAATAAAAATAATAATTTATTTTTTGCGCCTGTACAGATTTAATGATATAAGTAAATGAAAATGTTCAGTAGTTACAAATTATGATGTCGAAATTTAAAAAGAGACCTTCACGGTGAAGTGGGGTATGGGATGAAAGGTATCAATTTGTACAGTTAAAAACAGTGTTTGAAATTTCTGTAGGTTTCATACTTTTAGAAATATTTTGTTAAAAGTTGAAAAAATACCCATCGCCCCTATCTCCGAAGATTGCAGAGCGATCCATCTGAAATTTATGAAGAGTTTGTAGATATGGATAATTATAGAAAAGTCTGTAAAAATAACACTTTTCGAAAAATGGCCAAAAGGGCTACCTTACCGAGTGGGGTATCAAATGAAAGGTATTGGTTACATTCCAAAACAGTTTATGAAATTTCTGTAACTTACATACGTTTTGAAATATTTTTAAAAAGTAAAAAAATTGATCTAATCTCCAAAGTATGGAGAGCGATCTGTATAAAATATAGTTTGGTACCTACCTACTATTTTTAAAGTCTGTAACCGGTACCTTTAGAAAATATTTGTAAGTTTGAAAACGTTCGAAACCCTCGGCGCGCGAGTTACACTCG
Source organism: Eupithecia subfuscata (assembly GCA_963564075.1). Taxonomy (NCBI): domain Eukaryota; kingdom Metazoa; phylum Arthropoda; class Insecta; order Lepidoptera; family Geometridae; genus Eupithecia; species Eupithecia subfuscata. The sequence continues at coordinate 7,757,178 of OY751114.1, forward strand.
CACTTGACGGATCTTGTTTAATTTGGGTATTCTCCAACTTACGGTACCTACGCTTCTGAATCGTAGATAAAGTAGTATTAAGAAAACGCTTCAATAACATCCACGAATTCTGGTTTATGTAGTGTTATCTCCCTAGTGAGGCCTAAAGTCCGGTGTCGACCGCGAGTGTAGCGGACCCATTAACACCCCGTTCAACAAGAGTATAATGCATACTTTTGGAAGAAATCGCTTTAAGCGATAAAGCCACCAGTTCCATTGCTGTCTCTGTATGTTTCGATGTAAAATTTGTTATTTCTAGAGGTGATGAATAAAGTATTAGGTATCTATCTATCTATCTACTTGTTGTGGTAGCCTACGGCTATTACAACATATGCTGAGTCGGACGCCAATTTGTAGCTTTAAGTTTCATTAATGTAAGTCGAAGTAGTGTGTAATTGTTTTAAGTTCTTAATTTATAAGTTCAGTTCATAAGTTTACATAATGTGTTAGCAAGTAGAAAATTACTGTAACTTACTAAATGCACATCACTACAAAATACTGTATCTTAGTTACAAATAAAGATATTCTTATTCTTATTCTTATTCTTGTATTTTCCACCAACAAATATTCGAGCGGAAGGGAGTTAGCGGGCAGAAAGCGCCGAAACGAGGTTCAGCTCACTCATGTTTTTTTTAAGGCTGACTTTTGTATTATTATTATTATTATTCTAACTTTGATAATTATTAATCAAATTAATTTGACATTATTATCTACATATAATTGTATCTATCTTTGACATTTATATTTATTTAATTTTTTTGTTGTTTTTCTTGTTTAAGGATTTGCTAATTTTAATATGAACTATAATAAGACTAGAATATAAGGTAGGTACTCTATTGCATTGGGTGTGCCTGTTAGGATAGATGTACATGTTTAAATAAATAAATAAAATAAATAAATGTCTCTCATTTTCCTTTTGCGGTGGAAATCAACAGACAAAACTCTTTGTTGGTGGAAATGTAGATAAACCTATTTCATTTAAAAGGTCCCGCCTACCACTTCCCACTTATTACCCTTTCGTGGTGGAGATTGGCTTTAAAGTTGGATGTGTCTATGCTAAGAGTAATTTTTCTAAGAATAAAATCAGTATACGATACTGATTTTGTTCTTAGGAAAATATCATACAAACAAGAACACGGAAAAAAAACATCTGCGTGAATTGTCTTTAATCTTATCTCAGGTCAAATTTAGACGTAGAAGTCTGTAACTTAAGATGATGAAAATCAAATAAAAATGGTGAACTGGCAAAAGTTTAAACTAGGGCGAGCTCTCTATGTCTTTCTGTGTCGTCACTATGTCGTGAAAACAGATAGTCGTGCAGTTTAAACAATCATAACTTGTATATATAAATGGAGATGCTCACATATAGGACGGCACGATTAACTGTCGTCCCTGTCGTCCACGACACTTTTTTTGTCGTGACAATAAATCTATTGTCAAAAAAAAGTGTCGTGGAGTGGAGCTGTTACCACTGTTGACATCACCTTGACAATCGTCAAGGCAAGTCAACAGTGGAAACAGCTACAGACGATAGTCGTCCAATGACAAGTTATCGTTACGACATAATATAGGAACGCGCCCTTATGTGCCTTTCTACTGACGCGGAGCTGGGCGGAGTGGAGAGGAGCGGACCGTGAATTGGCCAATCACAGTGCTCGAAATCTCCATTCCGCATCTGTAATTCAAGATTTGAGTATTACACCAGTCATGTGTTATCCGTACCCGTACCCATATCACGGGCTCGTTGCCTCTAGTTGGTCTCTCTCGTTGGTCTAGCGTTCAGCTTGATTCAATCACTGATTATGAGGTCCTGGGTTCAAATTCCGGGTCGGGCCTATAGTTGTTATTGGGGTTTTTCTATAAGAAAAATTCACAGTAGCAGCCCGGAGTCAAGAGTTGGCGATGTTACACCCCCGTGCCTGGGAACGCACACTAAGCCGTTGGTCCTGCGCTTGACCTCTCCCTGGTTGCTTCGGTCTGCCGTCCCATTGGATTATATGAGAGTGTACCTACTTGTGTTTGCGCACACACGTGTGCACTATAATATGTCCTGCGCATCTGGCTCCTGGTCTCCGATGAGACTGGTCGCCGTGGTTGAAATTCGGCTAGGAGGACATTAATATTAATATTATCACAGGCTAGCTAACCTTAGCTTTTTTAGGGTTCCGTACCCAAAGGATGACTCATTTTTGCTCTACATTTGTCAAGTGTGTGTGTGTAACAACAACAAATTATAAAAATACAAAAAAAAACTAAATTCTGTCTCGCACATCGTCGTTGTTATTTTTTCATTTTTTTGTGATGATGTATCGTAGCTCCCAAACGGATGAACCGATTTTCATTTAGTTTTTTTTTGTCATAGATAATATTATCCCGAGTGTTCTTAGCTATTTTTCATGAAAATCTGTCGGGAGGGCTTAAAATATTTAGTTTTGTTCTTGTTTTTGGTACCTATTTTAAATGACGTAGGTTCACGTGTAGTTACGCATAATTTACAGACATAACGTAATTATCAGTTGAACTAATGAACCTTATTAACGGTTCTGATAAAAGACCACGTTTATATAAAAATACTGCTTGTATAAAATATGAACCTACATACATACGTCTTGATTAATACTGTTTTTTTCTTACATCATCACAGAAACTATGTAGTTAATGATTATAATATCGGGTATTTATCACGTACCTTTTGTTTTATTTCCCCTACGTTTCTACCGCGTTACAGCGATCGTGGTCGCGGGGCGACTGAATGTACTCTGAGTCAGCGCCGAGAATTGATGGCAGTATCCACGACTACCCTCAATTCGTCTTCAGAATCAGGAATGTCCAAGTTCACATTACGACACACTACACTGACTAAATACAATGCGATAAATACCCGATATAATCATTAACTATGTTAACAAATCGCGAAAGTTTAAAAAGTTTTAGAAACTATGTATTATTGTTATTATGCATTTATGCAAAGATATAAATCGTTAGATAGGCCCTTTCCGTCCTTTCGCACCGTGTTCTTGCCACGCGAAATGACATAGCTCACTCATTTGGAATCAGGTAGTAGTTGAAATTCGTCACAAAATGCAAAATTCGTCACAATCTAACAAAATCTTTTAAATCTTATCCAATAACCAGTAAAGCGATCATTTGATAAAAATTTACAAGTCGAATATTAACATAATTACTTAATCTCCTTATTTCGCCACTCTTGACAAACGCAATAAGTTTCAAACTAAATAATTTAGGAAAAAAAAGAACATTGTATTAACTAATAAGCAGTTTTCTCAATTCTGTTATAATATGTACCTTTACTATACTATAGTCAAATATATTATGTAGAGGATTTTTGTTGCTACTAAGCTTTTATATTACTATTTCTTTGAGTAAAGTATTTTGATACGAGCATAATTACGTCACTACTATATTTTGAAAGACCCGTAAGGGCTGTTTGAATTGAACGTAAGAGAATATTTGTAATCGTTATAATATTATAACTGTTGGTCTTTAAATAAATAAAATAAAAATAAAATAAAATATTTTCTTAGAGTAGGGGAAAACCATAATAAGCTTTTTTATTTACCAGCAACGCTTATAGGCACAGCCCCACTATGGCGCCCGTTGTGCACGCGTGCCCAGCATACGCTGCAGTGGGCCAGCGGATTTAAAATAATAGAAATGGTCCATGACCGATCTTTAAATTCTTTATGGCATTGGAAATCAGATTGGTGGAACAACATTAAACAATTATAGAAATCACAATGGTTTAATAATAATGTCTACCTATGCCCCCTCTTGTTTGGGTAGGCAAGTTCAGCTGTGGACTATGTGTGCTGATGTGGATGGATAATAATAATGCTTTATTCAGCGATTCAATTTTATACCTTTGTTACGGGAAGGGGAGGCCTTAGCCCAGCAGTGGGACACTAAGGGCTAATTGTAATTTTAAGAATGCCGGACGTTTTAAAAACATCATCTACCTCTGCATGCATGCTAAAGACTGCTATCGTTGGTGTCCGTCAAGGTAGCGTACACATAATCGATATCACGTTTGTTGATATGCCAATAAACTCTGCATAAACAGTGTAGAATTAGTGTAAAAGTAAAATAAATAGTTCCTCTTTGGTTTAAGAAAAAATGACCATTCTTAGTGGGTACGCTAGCTTGACGTCAAGGCAGCGTACCCATTAAAAAACCAAATAATTCCTATAGAAAACGAGCTTTTCTTATAATAAATGCTATATGTAAAAATACTGCGAGAAATACTGCTTTGCCTGTGGTCATACTTTATGCAATTTCGTAATGCAACAATATAAAAAGTTGATGTGAAGTGCTAGGAACAAATGCATTTTGGTACAGTCGCACACAACAAATAATAAACACCAATGCAAAATCCGGATAATACGCATTTCATCATTCACAAATCCGGATATTAATTCGAATGAAATGTCAAATTTAAACAACATCTTTTAACTAGCTCTTGTTTGCGGTTTCGCACGCAATGCGTGTACCAGTTTAGACACTCGTCATTACAGTGTATCTGGCTATTCAACTAGTCTTCAACTACTTTCAACTAGGCTATTCACTTGAAGAAGGCAGTTCCAAGAAGTAGCGTTTGAACCTTTTGAACCCACCGAAAACTCATTGAACGACTACCTGAACAGATATGTGCCCGGGAGACGCGGTGTATGGTGTGGCACGGGGCTACCCCCGTCCGTAGGCATTAACATAAATACAATACGATATATAGGTACCTATGTACGTAGCCGTGCAGCAAAACTGGAGTAACCGGAATAACACGAAGAAAAAAGCAAGGAAAAAGCACGAAGAAAAATTAAAATTCGAATTAAACCTTATTTACGAGCTCTATTATTTTTGCCTTAAACAATAATATTATGAGTATTATTACAGTTGTCTACTATGAGTATTATTACAGTTATCCGAATTATTCGGATTTCTATGCATATATCCGTATAAATAAAAATGATAAATTTTCCGTATAATTCGGATTTCGACTAGTCCGGATTGCAATCTCTACATACACCCAAACAAAAATAGATCACAGAAACAGACAACATAGAAAACCTACAGGTATGCGCATCATGTGTGAGGGACAACGCGACGTAAAACCGCACGTGAGTGAGTGAGTTGGATGCAGCCAAATACTCGCAAAATCTTTTTCTAGTATTTTGTCTTTGAATTGAATACCTACCTACCTACCTAGGTTATTGGCAGATCGTACATGATATTGTTATGCTTACCTATGTAGGTAAATTTTTATTAGTAAATATTCTAAAAGACTGATTGTTAATAATAAATATTTTTATTGATAATGTGATTAAGTATACTGTGATTTTTATGTAAGCAATAACTAACTACGATCTGCCAATAACCTAGGTAGGTAGGTAGGTATTCAATTCAAAGACAAAATACTAGAAAAAGATTTTGCGAGTATTTGGCTGCATCCAACTCACTCACTCACGTGCGGTTTTACGTCGCGTTGTCCCTCACACATGATGCGCATACCTGTAGGTTTTCTATGTTGTCTGTTTCTGTGATCTATTTTTGTTTGGGTGTATGTAGAGATTGCAATCCGGACTAGTCGAAATCCGAATTATATGGAAAATTTATCATTTTTATTTATACGGATATATGCATAGAAATCCGAATAATTCGGATAACTGTAATAATACTCATAGTAGACAACTGTAATAATACTCATAATATTATTGTTTAAGGCAAAAATAATAGAGCTCGTAAATAAGTTTTAATTCGAATTTTAATTTTTCTTCGTGCTTTTTCCTTGCTTTTTTCTTCGTGTTATTCCGGTTACTCCAGTTTTGCTGCACGGCTACGTACATAGGTACCTATATATCGTATTGTATTTATGTTAATGCCTACGGACGGGGTAGCCCCGTCCCACACCATACACCGCGTCTCCCGCGCACATATCTGTTCAGGTAGTCATTCAATGAGTTTTCGGTGGGTTCAAGAGGTTCAAACGCTACTTCGTGGAACTGCCTTCTTCAAGTGAATAGCTTAGTTGAAAGTAGTAGTGATGTGCCGAGTACGGCTTGACTCGAGTCAGACTCGATTCCTGCTTAGGACTCGCCTACTCGAATACCAATTTATTATGATTCGAGTACGCCGGACTCGATTCCGGTACTCGAGTCATACGAGTATTATGCGAGTCCAACTGACTCGAGTCTTGTATTCCAGTTAGGTTGACTCGTTCATACTCAATCTCTTTTTACCTAAGCAATGAAGTAACGCCTTTCTTTTGATACAAGTTTGAACCTGCAACTTTTAAGGCCTCCACAGTCCCACACACAGACGCCCCGGAGGTGTGGTGGAGGCGGAGGCGTGCGAGTTGTATCTCTTTTTGTATCATATGAAAGACTACCACGCGGATGCTAAACGGTGCACGGCCGTGGACTCGAGTCCAGGACCCGAGTCTTGGACTCGAGTATAGAAATTAGAGTCAACATTCGAATACCAAAAAGCAGAACTCGAGTACTTGGCTCGAGTACCGGAATCAAGTCAGGATTCGAATACCGTTTAAACTGACTCGAGTCGACTCGATTCACCAAAACAGCGACTCGGCACATCACTAGAAAGTAGTTGAAGACTAGTTGAATAGCCAGATACACTGTAATGACGAGTGTCTAAACTGGTACACGCTATACCAACTACTGACACTTAAGAAATTGCGTGCGAAACCGCAAACAAGAGCTAGTTAAAAGATGTTGTTTAAATTTGACATTTCATTCGAATTAATATCCGGATTTGTGAATGATGAAATGCGTATTATCCGGATTTTGCATTGGTGTTTATTATTTGTTGTGTGCGACTGTACCAAAATGCATTTGTTCCTAGCACTTCACATCAACTTTTTATATTGTTGCACTACGAAATTGCATAAAGTATGACCACAGGCAGAAGCAGTATTTCTCGCAGTATTTTTACATATAGCATTTATTATAAGAAAAGCTCGTTTTCTATAGGAATTATTTGGTTTTTTAATGGGTACGCTGCCTTGACGTCAAGCTAGCGTACCCACTAAGAATGGTCATTATTTCTTAAACCAAAGAGGAACTATTTATTTTACTTTTGCACTAATTCTACACTGTTTATGCAGAGTTTATTGGCATATCAACAAACGTGATATCGATTATGTGTACGCTACCTTGACGGACACCTATCATTGTAGATGGTTTATATAAGAGCTAGGATATTTTATGCTTAGGTAAGCGATTTGCCTACAATGTATATTTAGGCAAGTTAAATTACAATGTTAACCAACAGTAGTAATAAGAATTCCTAAGTAAAATAGATGAGAATTTAACTCTTTGTCTAGACAAACCTAATATAGGCTTTAAGGCATTACTAACCAACCTATGTAATGTTTTTTCTTTATGAATAAAGTATATATCTATCTATCTATCTATCTGTAGACCCAGAATAATAGATAAGATAACAAGTTCATCAAAATTTTAATTATCTGGTTCCCAGTTTGTTTGGTTTGTTGATGTTACAAATGTTACAATGTATAAACACGAACTTACATAGTATCTAAATCCGGGTACTGATCGCTGTTACGGTGCGTGATGTAATGGTGGGTACAGAACAGACCAAGTGGGCGAAGGCGAGCGAATGGGATCCGACGTTCGGTGCGTTCGTTCCATTTTTCTCTGACGTAGCGACAGCCGCACGGCCGAACGTTTAGGCTCGCTTTTTTCGCAATGACTCCACACTGGTTCTTTCGCGTTCGTTCGTTAGCCTTTGCTTGCTCTTGCTCGCTTTTTCTGTACCCGGCATAACGTGTCAAAAAGCGAGCGTTCGTGTAGTCAGTGCGGGGGGAGAAGGCGCTCGCAACGAGCAACGAGACGGATTTTTGACGTTTTATTGACATTTCATGCTAGCTGCAAATGGTACAATACGCCCTGTAGCGCCGGTCAGTATCCAGCTTTACAGTCGATAAAACTTTACTAGCGAGCTTAGATTAAACCAGCGAAATCTGGTTCTATCATCCATTATCATATCAGATTGACCCTGCATACTCAATCCTTACTTCAATTTGAGCGTATTTGTAATTCAATGAAACCGGTATCGGCTGAGGCTGTGGTGCCGGCTTAGAATTTGCACCACCCCAACTCTTCCCGCGGGTGTCGTAAGGGGCGACTAAGGGATATCCACCGGGGGCGGGCAGCAGCGCCCCCTGCAGAACAATTCAACTACCGACCTGCGATCCCCAACCTGCATGCCCAGCGTGGGGATTATGGGCATTACCCACATAAGATAAAAGCCAACAAGGCGATTATCAGGGGGAGGCCTGCGTCCAGCAGTGGACCAATACAGGCTGTTGAGTTTGAGGACTATCGGCTGATCGTACAAACATTTATGTCCAGTGTCGGGAATGGAAGCCGTAACCTACAACAAAACCTACAACAAAACTCCTAGTGAGTTGCAAAAATTATCAGTAAATAAATTCAAACAAATTGTCAAAACCTTGCTGTGCAAAAAGGCTTACTATAAAATATCAGATTATATAGAGGACAAAAAAGCTTGGGACGGGTTTTGCTCCAACTCGAAAAATAACAACTAACAGGCTAAAGGTTTCTTCGTCGCTTCTTTACTTTAGTCTACATACCGAAGCGACAGAAATCAAAAATATCACTTTATTTCCGTGTCAGTGTTTAGTTTTTTATTTTGACCTTTTCTAAGTGTACATTTATTGTATTTATGGAAATAAAGAGTTTTTGATTTTGATTTTGATTTTTTGACCCCTTGCATCGCAGGCGTTCTCTCACCGATACGCTCCTTAGATCGTCAAGAGTACAGTCAAAATGTGGTTCGTCTTTTAAAACATCTTTCATTAAAGAAACTCAAAGTAAAGTGCTTTTTTCCTATAGATCTTACAGGACTCTTAGACATGTCATGAATTTCAAATTACATAAGTTAACGTAGGAAATAAAGACCTAAAAAGTTTCTAAGTAAATAAATCGTACCGATATTAATTACGGATGTAAGCGGGTTAACTACGAACCTTATTTGTGTTGGAACCTTGTTTGTGCGTTGCGCGTCTGAGAGATGCGGAACGCGCCCGTCTAGAACGCACTCACCCTGAAGAAGTCCCTCGTTAAGGGATGAAACGGTGTTCTTCCAACACAAATACGGTTCGTACTTAACCCTCTTACATCCATTATAAATTCGTCAAACAACGTTAGTTTTTATACCTAGTAATATACTTATATTCCTTGTTACAGTAAGAAACAAAGACCTGCGAGGTTGTGCAGAAATAGTCAGAAATTGCGAAGTTCTAGGAATCACATTACCTTCGGCGCAGCAAGGGGAATACATCAGCATGATTATACACGGTCAGCCGAGGGAGAAGCCGCCTGTTCAACCTACTAAAGACTTCAAACTTAAGTTCTAAGGTGAGTTACTGTATTCATTATGAAAATATCGCACATCACATTGAAACATCAGCTAGATTACACACGGCCAGCCGAAGGTATAGCAGTCTATTCAGCCTACTGAGGACTTTAAACTTAAGTTCTAAGGTGAGTTCCCGTATTCATTTTGAAAATATCCCACTGAAACATCAGCAAGGTTATACACGGCCAGCCGAGGGTGAAGCATCCTGTTCAACCTACTAAATACTTAAAACTTAAGTACTTATTGCCTAGGTCTGTATTCCTATGAACATATCACACCGAAGGCCAAGAACAGCGATTGTTGTCTAAGATGAGTCAATGAAGTATCAAGAATAAAGAATCAAGAATATCATGAAGATAAGATAGAATAAAAATTACATCGCTTAGTCATAAATTGCGTAAATTATTGAAGAATTGAACTAAAATATTTTCTTTTCAGCGTTATTTTATTTAATATTTTTTTCTCAATTCTACCCTAGACAACAATCGCTGTAATTGGTCTTACAGGTCGAAATTTTGCTCTGGCGTAGTTCTATGTGTATCTGTTATAATTATAATATAACATGGCAATACAAGATTATATTATCATTATTATTTATTATTAGTAGTAGAGATTATATTATGTATTAGTTGATTTGAAGATTTTAATCACTGATTCGTTCCACTTAGGAAAAAAATTACTCTGGCCACTGGCATCTAGGGACCGGGAAAGCTGGAAAAAAGAGAGGGAGGCCTTTGCCGTGCTGTGGGACAATACAGGCTGAAAATAAATAAATAATACATTTACTGGAATTAATAGGATTATAGTTTTACTATACTTGAATACAGTTTTTCTAAGTATAAAAATAATTTTGTTTCAGTACATCGTAGCCGCGCTACGAAATAACAGCCCGCGGTTAACAGTTACTAAGTTTGAATGTGAGTTTATTTTTATCAATTTATTTTATAAGTAATTTATTATGATTGTAAATAATACATTTGACAAATCTAGTTTTGTAGTTTTACTGGTTGGTAGTGTTAATTATGTCGTAAAGAGCTCTATAGTCTGTTAGTTAGTCTGTAGAGTAAATAATCTGATCTACGTTATATGACGTGATGATAATGACGACCTCAGTGGCGTAGAGAGCGACGGTCCGCCTGCGGCGCAGGAGGTTGCGGGTTTGATTTTCGTCTCGGGACAAATGTTTGTCCGGGTTCCGGGTGTTTTCTATGTATAGTAAAAATATATACCGGCCTAGAGTAATGAATGTATTAAATCGGTTCTCTACTACCCATAAGCTCTACTTAGTTTTGGGCTAGATGGTGCTGAGTGGATTGTCATTACGAGACTTGAAATCTGTCAAGAGGCAACCTGTCGATGAACAGCACTGAGGTAGATAGTTTATTTATTTATTTATTTAAAAACAGCAGTTAGCTTACAGTTTGAACCAAAGCACTAACTACGCTAAATACATATATTAGAACTATAATTAATTAAGAATACAGTACCTACACCGAAATTATATAGTACCTTCCTCAGAAGCGAACTATAGAACTTACCGCTTTATTATAACTGAGCCGAGATTGCGGGCAGCTCCTTCTACTAGAACCTGATTTTCGAGTTCAAACTAGAATAAGTTACTGTCTTTTTACTATCCGGTGGTCGGCATCCTGTGACGCGAAATAACAGAGTTCCAGTTCGTTTCATTTAAAGTGAGCAAGTGTTTGGAGAATATGGTTTTTCTTTTGTATTTGGTTTAAAATTATCATGAGTAACTATAGGCAGGCCTAGGAATTTGTATACTAACGTTGCTTAGTATACGAATTCCTAATTTGTATACTAAGTTGCGTTAGCATAGGTATACTAACGTAACTCAGTATGCATATTCCTAATTTGTATACTAAGTTGCGTTAGCATAGGTATACTAACGTAACTCAGTATGCATATTCCTAATTTGTATACTAAGTTTCGTTAGCATAGGTATACTAACGTAACTCAGTATACAAATTCCTAATTTGTATACTAAGTTGCGTTAGCATAGGTATACTAACGTAACTCAGTATGCATATCCCTAATTTGTATACTAAGTTGCGTTAGCATAGGTATACATACTAACGTAACTTAGTATGCAAATTCCTTGAGGCAGGCTCCTTTTTTCGATAAGAACACAATGACATTGCGAAATGACTGAAACCGATCTGGCAGCATTAATTTTATAGCGACTATTAAAAATAGTTAATTCTTTTAATATTCTGCCGTGATGTGTTTATTTAAATATTTTTATCTTAAAATTCTGAGCAGTATGCTCATAAAAATGTCAGTCAAATATGTCACGCATTAGTTTAAGAGTGCTCAGATAAATTTCGTCATTAAGATACCCGGCTTAATAATACTAGAAGATACTAAAATTAGCAGATTGATTCGGGAACAGCCTTTGCATTTAATTAGACAATATATCTTTATTCACAAAGAAAAGTACAATCAATTAATAGAAATAAATTAGAACTAGTATTTACAATTTAAACAATTGAGCTAACTACAGACTGTGGCAAACAATCTACAGGTAGCTCAACAGATCCATATAATCAATACCAGTCGTAAGCGTCCCCTAGACGCTGGTTGCATTGCCCCACTGTATGGCAATGCTAATGCGCTGCTCCAGATGCTCACCAACTCTCGGGTCACACGTCGTCGTCGCTTCGATCAAACGCTCAGATAATTTCTTAAAAACTTGATGAGGCTCGGTACCCCACGGACTTAGGGTCTCGACTCCAAAGGGAGCAAATGTGAGGCTCGGTCGAGACCTGCATATTTGCGTATTTGACATCCTCGGCCAAATCTTACGCCGCACCCGCCCTCACGAATGTCCTGAGAAGATGGGAATCCGAAAGTGTGTCGACGCATGTAGCGTCCCACACAAGAGCCTCCCCAACTCCCATGAGACTGGTGTCATATCATCGGACCTCTTACCATCGTCACGCAACAGACCATTCGGTTCGAGAATAGCTGGTACGTTAGCGGTGAAAGGTCCGCCGGATGATGTCGTTAAGGCTGGCGTGTCGAGATATCCGACCAGCGGCCCTAGTACTTGATAATCCGCGATGACCAAGCTGTTCGACGGCAGTACCGCATTGGCATTGATGAGGCGCGCAACACCTTGCACCCAACGTTACGGGATCCAATAAAGTACCAGTCTTATATGAAAGAAATGCTTGCAACCAATGTCCTGACTCCCATTTAGAAACGGCCAAGAGGCGGGCGATCGGGCGTCGATCCGCAGAGCTGGAGCACGTTTGTTACAAATAATTCCGTGTCAACTCACACAGAGGCCCGTCCCATTACCGTTGGGAAAAAAAATACGTTTACCTAAAAGTATAAAATAAAACAAAAAACATATGTTGGTACGTAATTGATATGACTTGGCTACTAAATATCAAGAACTGTTGAATATCAAGACCCGAGAGCTGGTGAATATCTGGCACAGCGTATCAGCATTGCCATACAACGTGGCAATGCAGCCAGCGTCTTGGGGACGCTTCCGACTGGTGTTGATATGGATCAGTTGAGCTATCTGTAGACTGTTTGCAACAGTCAGCAATTAGCTCAATTGTTTCAATTGTAAATACTAGTATAATTTTCTTTCTGAATAAAGATGTAAAATTTCTATCAAGAACTGTTTGCATGGAGGGTGCTCTTCCTCAGTTTATTGTCTTTACCTTATCATCTATAGTGTCCACGTCCCCTGTGGAATCTTCCATAGATAATAATTGATGTCAAAATGTGATGTGATGAGGTTATCTATATCAATGTTATCTATAATTTACCTGGCGGCGCCTTGAAGAAAAGAAAATACGCATTGTCTTGTGTACACTTTTCGGTAGACTTCTACATGTAGCCTGTTCTGAGAAATGGTAGTTTTCCAGTTAGTTCCTGATGAGGAAATTTTTCAAAGCTGGCGCGATTGTATTTTTTTCATACAGTTATCCACGCTGTATATTAGACTTAACTTATGTCTTTTGTAGGGTCAGTCGATAGCAGTATCCTAAGTTCGAACTAGGTGACATAGTTGCATTTTGTTTGCAAAAATAGCTTTCTATTATATATCACACGTATGAGGTACCAAAGTTCGTACATATCCCGTGATCGTCCTTTTTAACAATCAGGACCGAAATATAGGAGTCGCACCTCACTATTCACCCGAAATGTACCCTAAAATCAACGAATAAGGTCCTTATTACTATGATGGTTTATCTAACTAAACTTCTCTATCATCTACTCTGAGCACACCCCTGGAACTAGCTCTATTTACCTACTCTGAGCACACCTGGTCAAGGTTAATCAAAATTAAAAAAAAAACTGCTGTAGATAAGTACTTAAATTTCCGACCAACCATCTAACATTGTTGTAGATAATTTTGTACAAATAACCTCATTATGTCCATCCTACCAAATCTTAGAGGCATGTTACGAGATAAAAAAGCAGTGAAATACAAACCTTAATTTATTGAGATTTTTAGATAATTTTACGTAACAATAAAACTTATAAATAATACTATTAAAAACTAGTAACTTCGTTCTCCTTTGGCTTGCTTTCGGGCTCTTTGATGTCTTTCTTGAGACAGAAGAGTGCTCTGTGAAAAAAAAAATTATTTATCAGAAAGAATTATAAAATTATATCACTAGCTACGCCCAAATGTATTTCACACCCCCTGGTAACAAAAAAATATGTGATTTATTAATTACGTTATAGTTGTGTTGTAAGTCTTGTTTCAATTTAGAAACAAGACTGACAATTAAAATTAGTATTGTAAGTCTTGTTTCAATTTAGAAACAAGACTTACAATACTAACCATAAAGTAATTAATTAATCACGTATTTTTTTCAGACAGATTCAAATCAGCCAAACATAAACAATTTACTTTATTTTTGGCTGATTTGAATCTGTCAGCAGTTTTTTAAATCAATAAGTACATACGACTGTACTTATTGATTGAAAAAACTTATTGACCAGGAGGAGAGTGCATGCCAAAGACAGGGCAAAAGTTTTGATATTCGTGGATAGATGCACAATTCAGAGGGGTGAGTCTATTTGACGTTCATCATCATCATCATCATCAGCCTATATTAGTCCACAGCTGAACATAGGCCTCCCCTAATGAGCGCCATAGCGCCCTGTCTTCAGCTTGCCGCATCCAGCATCTGCCTGCAGTCTTTCGCAGATCGTCATCCCACCTGGCCAGAGGGCGTCCTACACTACGTTTGCCGATGTTTTTACCGATTTTGCCGATTTGACGTTAGTACCATATAATTACAGTGCCTCTATCGTGTGGAGAGGTAATTATACAAATCCCATACTAAAAGGAGACTTCAAGATCACGTCTCGTTTTCAACACGTCAGAAAGACTCGTAGGCCTACTCAAAAAAGGAAAATCGAAGCTTCGTTTTCGTTTTCGTGCAAAATCAACTCTTATGTCGCTTGCATAAGATTAGCGTTTGCACGAAAACGAATCAGAAACTTCGATTTCGTTTTTAATAGTACAGGCCCAGGTCACAGGACTTGTGTAAGGGCTTTTTGCCCTTTTGCTGTCTTCGGTTTATCACCATCAGTCGTTTTCCACCCATTCACTGCTGAGCATTGTACTTCCTTACCTCTATTAACCAAAACCTTCATAAAGAGATAAAGAAAGAAAATTAATTAAATAATTTTCTTTCTTTCTTTCCTCATAATCTTCATTGTGATTACTT
Source organism: Eupithecia subfuscata (assembly GCA_963564075.1). Taxonomy (NCBI): domain Eukaryota; kingdom Metazoa; phylum Arthropoda; class Insecta; order Lepidoptera; family Geometridae; genus Eupithecia; species Eupithecia subfuscata. The sequence continues at coordinate 7,772,375 of OY751114.1, forward strand.
GAGCCAGCATTGCTAACAAGTCGATAAAATATCGACATAATGTGCGATTTATATAATGCTTTTAATTTAATTTAATTTATATACATATCAGAGCTGTAAAAAACTCCATGGTCGATTGATCATTAACCACAACTATGTACTACATCGATATCCACAACTATGTACTACATCGTTATCCACTACAATGTACTACTTCCTTCTTTGTTCGGGTTTGATTCCCGCCTTGGGACAAATGTTTGTACGATCTGCAAATATTTGTTCAGGGTGTTTTGGGTATTATCTATGTATAATGAAAATATATATCTATCTAATGTACACTATTAGGTATTTTATTTATTTATTGATGTAATTAAACGCCTTAAGGCCAATTATACTAATTAGAGTAGGTTTTAAAATTAAATATAAGGGTAGTTAGATTAAGTAGGTATTTAATGCTAGAAATAGTTACGTACATATGTCAAATAATAAACAGTAATCAAATATAATCAAATTATCATATCAGTCTTCTAGTATCCATAACACAAGCTCTGCTTAGCTTGGGGCTAGGTGACGCTGTGTGGATTGTCCAGCATTATATATTTATTTTTTGTTCCAACTTGGAATCGATATTTTAATACCGATACCGATGAAATTACCGCTTTTACTCCGTAATATCGGTTAAAAAAAAATATCGGTATAATTTACATCGAAACCAAAGTTCCTAAACTACATTTCAGCTCCTGAGATGCCTTTTGTCCTTTGATCGCGAAGGGTTATGCGTAGTCTTGTTTTATGAGGATGTTATTGATCGGTTAAGATTACAAAGGTAAACTTGGGTAAGCCTTACTGATAACCGAAAAATTGTTTATTTTCTGGTTTCGTTCGTATTTGCGGACTGAGTACGGGTTTTCCTGATTTATTTATAAGTCAGGATAACCCCTACACAATCACAGCGTTTGTAAGCATAGGTCGTGTCTGGGTAAATTTATTCTCAAATTTTTCAGATCAGAAATTGGTGTTATTATTATGATACGTTTCTTTAAGTACTACTACGTGGCTATGAGAGCTTTTCTGATTATACTTAGCCGAAGGTGACATTGAAGTAACTGGTCAACTCGTCAACTAAGACTTTAAGACCACCACGTTCAGTTGAAGAATCGTCCTTGTTATCATACTTAGAAACGATTCTAAGTTCTTACGACGGCACTATAAAATAGCACCTATAAATAGTACCTATACCAGAATCACAACGTAGGTACCTATCCGAAAGAAAATTAATAAAATAATTTTCTTTCTTTCTTTCCTCATAATCTTCATTGCGATTACTTGAGCTCTCATTGCTAACAAGTCGATATAATATCGACATTATGTGCGATTTGTCTTCAATATTGCTAAATAAATATCAGAATTGTAAAAATTTCCATGGCCGATTGATCGTAAACCACAACTATGTACTACATCGTTATCCACAACAATGTACTACTTCCTTCTTTATAAGAGCTCGATTCCCGCCTTAGGACAAATGTTTGTACGATCTGCAAATATTTGTAACGATTCCAAGTTTGTGCGACGGCACTATAAAATAGCACCTATATATAATAGTACTTATACTAGAATTACAACATGGGTATCCATTACCCATATTTCAATATGAAATAGATCGCGTACTTTCCATTTCAAAACCTATAGAAGTTTTCTAAGGTCATTTGTGGTATTTTTAAATATAGCCCAACTCAAGGTCTGCAATTAGAAATCGATCATTTCTCAAATTACCTATAATAAGGGCGAACTCTCTATTGACTAAGGTCACTTTTTGCTATAGTGTTGAAATAGTTACAGCGTGGATGTAAAACGGTATATTTTTGAAACTATGAATGAGAAAACCTACAATAGAATCATGGTAAAGTAATAGTAAGTGTTCTTCAAAATATTTAACTATGCATATTATACTAACATCGTAATTTTCGAATTCCAATAGGTATTGAATACCAACTGAATCATGCCCTTGGATAACAATCATTGTGTGCTGTTAGTCTATAAATCTATAACAGTAAATATAAATAGTATTTTTTAATTAGTACTTATTATAAATCAATTCAAATAATGAATCACTTATGTAAATAGATCAAGGAGATTTTTTAGGGTTCCGTACCTTCAAATAAAAAAGGAACCCTTATAAGATCACTTTGTTGTAGTCCGGGAGCCGACTGCAAAAAACCCTACCTGATAAAAAAATAGAAAATACCTACTCTGTAGGGGTAGCTGACTTTTAGTAACTGCAACTGCTCTTGGTCGGCCGCGGCTTAACTTGGCAAATTTTGTGCAAATGACAAAAAAGTGGTACAAAAATTCATCAAAAAAAACCTCATCGAAAAATAGAATGAAACTTGTATGGTAGAATAGCTGCTTCGAAGGACAGTAAAAAAAAAGTGGTCGGCCTAATCCTGCGTTGGCAGGTTCCTGTGTCCGACCGAATTTGTGGTACCACGTGACAGCTGCATTTTACCTCATCGAAAAATTGAATCAAAAAAACGGATTATATTAGCTAAATTAAACCTGTTGACGTTTGTGTCGGTCGGCCTCACCTTAGCCTGGCAGTTTTTGCAGTCCGACCACATTTATAAAAAATATTTTCTTTTTTCAACATTGAAAATAATGGTTTCTTCGTTGCTTCAACTGAACTGATAATGCTTAATTTAATACGACTATCGCAATGTTAGGTAGGCCGTGTGGTGCCGGCATAGAATTGCACCACCCCAATTCCTCTCGTGGGTGTCGTAAGAGGCGACTAAGGGACACACGCACCGGGGGGCGGGCAGCAGCGCCCCCTGCAGAACAACTTCACCGAACTGCGATCCCCAACCCGCATGCCCAGCGTGGGGATTATGGGCATTACCCCCAATGATTGTACACGCCAAAAAATGGCATCCAAGTCCCGGCCGCCTCGCTATTCCTGGCCAAGGTAGCGGCCATGGTAACGGCGGGGCAGGGGGTGCTAGGAATCACCGGGCTACCCCAGGCTACCATTCATTACGCAAACCGACCCTGGCAACGTTTAACGGACGCACTCTGAGGCTTGACCACCATCTAGCACAGTTGGAAGTAGAGTTAGAGAATATTAAATGGCATGTTCTGGGGTTATGCGAAGTCCGTAGAGAGGGGGAGGACACCGTAACCCTAGACTCGGGCCATCTTCTCTACTTTCGCGAGGGTGATAAAACATCCCAGGGTGGCGTAGGTTTCCTCGTCAATAAGGCCCTCTCTAACAACGTCCAAGAAATCTCCAGTGTGTCGACCAGGGTAGCGTACCTGATCCTTCGGTTGTCCGAGCGGTACAGCATGAAGGTGATTCAGGTTTACGCACCGACCTCGGCACACTCGGATGATGAAGTGGAGGATATGTATGAAGACATATCCAAAGCCTTACACAACACCACTAAGGCACATTTCAACGTTGTTATGGGGGACTTCAACGGCAAGGTGGGAACCTAGACTGGCAACGAATCCCGGATAGGCCCGCATGGTTATGGAGTTAGGAATCACAGGGGGCAAATGCTTGTCAAGTTCCTTGAGAAAGAGGGGCTGTTCTTAATGAACTCCTTCTTTAAGAAACAACCTCAAAGGAAGTGGACATGGCAAAGCCTCGACACTGTGACTAAAAATGAGATCGACTTCATCATGACGGATAGCAAGCACATATTCAGAGATGTCTCAGTGATCAACAGGTTCAATACCGGATCTGATCTCCGACTGCTCCGAGGCTCTCTGAATATCAACTTGAAGCTTGAAAGAAACCGTCTGATGAAGTCCACGCTCCGACCTAACCCAATCCAAATCATGGCGGGCACCGAGAAGTTCCAGCAGCTTCTCGGGAATAAATTTGTTGCCTTGAATCCCAACTCTCGGATGAGACTCTCGGGCTGATGACAAAAAGACGGGAAACCCCCCAAGCGACTTCGTTAGAGAGGTCAGACCTGAACAAGCGAATTGCGAAGATGGTACGACGCGACCTTCGGAGCTCCAACACACGCCTCATCGAAGAGGCGATAGAGCGAAACCGAGGGTCCAACGTATTCACTCAGCAGCTTGACAGGAGCCACCTGACGAAGCTCAAAACGCACGACGGGAGGACCGTATTGTCGAAGCCGGAGATCTCCGCCGAGATAGAGAATTTCTATGGCCGTTTATACGCTGCACATGCCTCCCATTCCCGACGAGACGACCATGATTCTAGAGCCACCCTGACACGCCACTATACCGACGAACTGCCAGACATAAGTCAAGACGAGATCGTGTTAGCTCTGAGGCAGCTTAAAAATGGAAAAGCCCCCGGTGAGGACGGAATAACTTCGGAGCTTTTGAAAGCCGGAGGTGCCCCTGTAATATAGGAGCTTCAGAACCTCTTCAACACCGTCCTTCACAGTGGGAGAACTCCAAAGGTGTGGAGCGGGAGTTCGGTGGTGCTCTTTTTTAAGAAGGGAGATAAAACCCTCCTTAAAAACTACAGACCCATCACACTTTTGAGCCACGTCTATAAGCTGTTCTCACGAGTGGTCACGAATCGTCTCGCTAGGAGACTCGACGAGTTCCAGCCACCGGAACAGGCCGGGTTCCGCAGAGGATTTGGCACCATAGACCACATTCACACAGTGAGGCAGATTATACAGAAGTCCGAAGAGTATAATCAGCCCCTGTGTCTGGCCTTTGTGGACTATGAATAAGCCTTTGACTCTGTCGAAACCTGGGCTGTTCTAGAATCTTTACAGCGATGCCAAGTAGACTATCGTTATATCGAGGTGCTGAGATGTCTCTACGAGGCCGCTACCATGAGTGTCCAAGTACAGGGCCAGAAGTCTAAACCCATCCAACTGCGCAGAGGAGTGAGACAGGGGGATGTTATATCCCCGAAACTGTTCACGAGCGCGTTGAAAGATATGTTTAAGACGCTGGACTGGAAAGGTAAAGGCATTAACATAAACGGCGGCTACATCTCACACCTGCGATTCGCTGATGACATAGTTTAAATGGCGGAGTCGCTAGAGGAGCTAAACCAGTTGCTGGACGGCCTAGCCTCAGCCTCGCGACGCATCGGTCTTGGCATGAATTTGGATAAAACCAAAGTCATGATCAATGGCCTCATTGATCCGGGACCGGTCGTCGTACATGGCCACCCTCTCGAAATTCTTTCCGAGTATACTTACCTTGGACAAATTCTGCAATTAGGTAAAAATAATTTTGAGAAGGAGGCCAAGAGGAGGATCCAGTTAGGCTGGGCAGCGTTTGGGAAACTACGTCGAGTCTTCTCGTCATCCATACCGCAATGCTTGAAAACGAAAGTTTTCAATCAGTGCGTCCTACCCGTCATGACCTACGGAGCTGAGACGTGGACACTCACGGTAGGGCTGGTCCACCAGTTCAAAGTCGCTCAGCGAGCTATGGAAAGAGCTATGCTCGGAGTCTCTTTGAAGGATAGAATTCGTAACGAATACATCCGACAGAGAACCAAAGTTATCGACATTGCTCAAAGAATTAGCAAGCTGAAGTGGCAGTGGGCCGGCCATATCTCGCGAAGAACCCACAACCGCTGGGGTAAACGAGTTTTTGAGTGGAGACCACGACTCGGCAAACATAGTGTAGGACGCCCTCCGGCCAGGTGGGATGACGATCTGCGAAAGACTGCATGCAGATGCTGGATGCGGCAAGCTGAAGACAGGGCGCTATGGCGCTCATTAGGGGAGGCCTATGTCCAGCAGTGGACTAATATAGGCTGATGATGATGATGATGATCACAATGTACTGCCGTTCTTTTTTAAAAGGCAGTCTTCTTTATACAATTTCAATACCATTTCATTTAAGTTCAATTTTTAACTGCCTTTATATGAATCACGACGGCATAGTCATCCTAAGTTATACAAATCCATGCCGACCGACCAGTATCTGCGAGGCCGCATGCGCGCTATTGCTGTTTCAGTTTTTTAACTTGTGAGTGAATGAGAAAGGAAGAGACGCTCACCAAACCAAACCTCCTTTGTTTGTTTCTATTCCTCGAAAGGCACCGCGCGCGCCGCCTTAGTCAGTCAGGGCTACTCATTTGTGTGCTACGCTGCTACCTAAATTTGAAGTAAATTTCTGGGGAAAGTTCGTCAGACTTCGACTCTTGAAGATGATTATGAATAATATTAAAAGCGTTATTGTATAATTTAGACTTAAGAATAAAAATTTGAATTCAATATTTGTTTTTGTATAGCCCTCTAAACCCTCCACGCACTTATATAGGCGGGTGGCATGACTTTTTTGTTGGCTAGTATATTCTGTAGGTCGGCATGGTTATGAATATAATTATGTTACTCTTACTCATTAAATTAAGCATTATCAGTTCAGTTGAAGCAATGAAGAAACCATTATTTTCACTGTTGAAATAAAAAAATATTTTTTATAAATGTGGTCGGACTGCAAAAACTGCCAGGCTAAGGTGAGGCCGACCGACACAAACGTCAACAGGTTTAATTTAGCTAATATAATCCGTTTTTTTTATTCAATTTTTCGATGAGGTAAAATGCAGCTGTCACGTGGTACCACAAATTCGGTCGGACACAGGAACCTGCCAACGCAGGATTAGGCCGACCACTTTTTTTTTACTGTCCTTCGAAGCAGCTATTCTACCATACAAGTTTCATTCTATTTTTCGATGAGGTTTTTTTTGATGAATTTTTGTACCACTTTTTTGTCATTTGCACAAAATTTGCCAAGTTAAGCCGCGGCCGACCAAGAGCAGTTGCAGTTACTAAAAGTCAGCTACCCCTACAGAGTAGGTATTTTCTATTTTTTTATCAGGTAGGGTTTTTTGCAGTCGGCTCCCGGACTAGTTTGTCCGTCTGTCTGTCTTTCTGTCTGTCTGTCTGTCAGTCCGTTTGTCAACCCCCTTTTCTTAGGAACGCTTGGACGTATCGAGTTGAAATTAACGTCAAATACTCAAGTACGTAACATCTTGAAGCCGCAATTTATATAAAACTTCTAAGCCAACGCACATAAAAGTTATAGCGGTTTATGACCGAATATTTTGAAATTTCCAAGGGAATCACATGCACACAAAACCTATAGGGTACTTCCCGTAGACGTAGAATCATGAAATTTGGTGAGCGGCAAGGTTCTATAGCACAAGTAATGGGAAAAATCCGAAAAACGTAAATTTGTAATAAATTCAATAAAAAACTAGATACTTTTGATTCTCGCCATGGACCAAAACCTATAGGGTTGACAGACGGACAGACAGACAGACAGACAGACGGAATACAAAGTGATCCTATAAGGGTTCCTTTTTTCCTTTTGAGGTACGGAACCCTAAAAATTTAAATATTTAACTTTTACTTACATGTTGATACCAATGGCAGGCACGGCCAATGCCGCACTGATGAAGTAGAAAGCACCGGGGTAGAAGGATAGAGTATTGAGGTACACCAGGGTGTATAGCGGAGAGTATATCGTTGGTACCAGGGATTCTGATATGCTGATTAGAGAGCTTGTTTTACCTGTAAACAAACAGAAATTGAAAGTTACTATATTGCCCAGATGTTTCATTTCTTAGGCCAAGACACACTTCAGGTCGCTGCGCTGAGCCATGCCGATCACTCATACGTCCTGAACGTGCCTCCCCCAAAAAGAGGTTCTAACTATAATCACGGAACAAACTTTAAGTGGGGGTTCAGCTTCGATCACAAAAACGATTTTTTTTTTACTTTTAGTTTTCAAAAATAACGAAATTATCACGAAACTCGGCTATGGCTGATGCATGTGCTTATTGGCATAGAACCAAGGAAAAATGCATATGTGGTACCTACCTACCCCATCTATGGCGCGTCGTCGCCCCGATGATGAACACCCTGAACAAATATCTGCAGATCGTACAAATATTTGTCCCGAGATGGGAATCGAACCCACAACCTCCAGCGTCGCAGGCGGACCTTTGCCCTCCGCGTCACGGAGGTCATATTATGTAAGTTAAATTATGTAGATAATTATGTACGTTCTCCCAGCGCTAACTCAACAAATGGCCTGTGTTGTGTTACAATACAACTAAACGCAAAGACACCTTATTTCCAATCTTTTGCATTATACCTACCTAATGAAGAACAAAGATGGGAAGCCTAGTACCTAGACCGAAGTGCGACCGAGACAACAATACACGCGAAACACGAACGCTGTCGGCGCCGCCGGTCCGACTATGACTGTGGTGGGTGGACTTAATTGGACCTAAATTGAGCGTTCCACTTTCGAGAAGCCCAATCTTCCGAATTTTACTTACATCGATGGGTTTGATGGAATTTCATTGACGGAAAACAAGAGGTCTCTTGTTTACCCTCTTCTTAGTGTGATAATACATAATCCAACACGAGAAAATTGTTGAGTATCCCTTGAGACTAATTTATTTAGATATAACATAATTATTACAGCTTTTATGACAATTTCATGAACAGTGTTCAAGAAGTCATGTAAATACGTTGTTTTACTATAAAAACTTTCTTAGTTTGACGAATTCATTATAAATGTAAGCGGGTTAACTACAAACCTAGTTTGTGTTAGAAGAACACCAACGTTTCATCCCTTAACGAGGGACTTCATCAGGGTGAGTGCGGTTCGCGTCGCCCCTGTACTGAGTCCTTGCGCGCACTTACGCTATGTTAAAATACCCAATATATATGGGCTATAACCCAATATATATTACAAGACGATCGCCTCGCGGTTTCACCCGCGTAGTTCCCGTTCCCGTGTGAATTCCGGGATAAAATATAGCCTATGTCACTCCCTGAAAAGTAAGCTTCCTAACGGTGAAAGAACTTTTCAAATCGGTCCAGTAGTCTATTCAATATACACACACAATCAAATCTTTCCTCTTTATAATATTAGTATAGACTAGACGATCGCCTCGCGGTTTCACCCGCGTAGTTCCCGTTCCCGTGGGAATTCCGTGATAAAATATAGCCTATGTCGCTCCCTGAAAAGTAAGCTTCGGAACGTGAAAGAATTGTTCAAATCGGCCTATTCAATACAAACAAACAATCAAATCTTTCCTCTTTATAATATTAGTATAGACTAATGGTTTTTATCCAATATTAACTGCTTGTCAATAATGGGTTTAACCCAACATTTTTACACAGATAAATTAAGTACAATTCATACAGTTTATCTTGTTACTGTATGGTAGAGATCATCAGGGTTATCGAAATTTATCTGAAATGATCCAGTTTTTTCTCAATAATTGTCATCTCATGAAGTTTTAAACACGTAAATAATGATAGATCAACCATTATGTTGTGTGCTCGAAACAATAAGTATCACACTAATATTACAAAAAGCAAAAGTTTGGGTATTTGGATATATGGATGTTTGGATGGATGTTTGTTACCTCTTCACGCCATAACAACTGAACCGATCGGGCTGAAATTTTGCATAGATGTAGCTCTAAGCCTGGAATCAAACATAGACTCCTTATCCCATAAAACACTTCCTATGGGATTGAAATAACCTTTACCTACCAAAACGAATTCCTTATAAACAGCGCGTGCGTAGTTTAATCGTTTATTTTTACTTTAAACTACTATTTCAAGGAAGTCGTGTTTTTATAAATCTTACCTAAGTATTGTAAAGTGTGAAAGATATAAATGTTTGGGTTATAGGTTCCTTCAGACTAGATAATATTTAATATACATGGTGTTCGGCAGAACGTGTGCTTAAGGTATGTGGAACGAAGTGCAATAGCTTGGCAACTTTTTTACCTAAAAATATATAGGTATTATAAAGTATCCCTAAACGTTGTTCAGAGCGCTAATCTTGAGAACCGCTGGACCAATTAAGTATTTTAATAATGTGATTGAAGTCCGAGGAATGTTATTATGAAGAGATTTTTTTGTAAAACGCTAAAACCACCCAACTAAATTCATATAAAAATCATATAATTTAAAGATTTTCCAATGTTTTTCCGTTTAAAACAATTGTGCTGTTTACTTTCTTCTATTGCACTCGGGTCTGTCTGTCCCCCTGTTACCCTATGGCACACGTTCAACTGAACACCCTGTATTTGTCACAATGCGATACGTAAAACAATAATTCTATAAGTTTTTTATCTGTTTCTACCTGGGTAGATTCTGATGTTCAACGATTTACTAATACACATAACATTTATTAGATCAACTCTAGTAAAAGTTCTAAAATAATGACTAAACACGTACAAACACGGAAAAGTATAGCATAACCACGTGCTAAACAAAATCTTATCAGAATTTCATATTATGTAACTCGCATTGTACCTACACTCATGCCATAAACACAGAATGGTGGTACCTAGGTTGTACTGTTACTGTTGCAATCGAAAAATAAACTTACCAAAGTACTTTCAAGAAATCAAATAATAACCGAAAAAAATTAAAATTATAAAAAATAAATAAATAATGCTGGACAATCCACACACCATCATCTAGTCCCAAGCTAAGCAGAGCTTGTGTGGTGTGATGGGTGATGGGTACTAGATGACTGATATACATAATGTAATACATAACATAGATAGATATTTTTTATTATACATAGAAACGACCAGAACACCCGGAACAAATATTTGTAGATCGTACAAACATTTGTCCCGAGGCGGGAATCGCACCCGCAACCTCCTGCGCCGCAGGCGGACCTTCGCCCGCCGCGCCACCGAAGTCGTCGATTTCGACGGGACTTGCACCTGCAAATTTGGAAATTACCCTGAGTATAAGGGCTTGCGGACTATTAAAACAACAAAGTAGTTTTGTTCCAAAGCAAGTGTAGCAACTTATACCAAAACTAGTGCTGCCCGTGACGTCGCACGCTTTTCTCTGGGATAAAAGTAGCCCATATCCGTCAAGCTCAAAACTCAAAATATGGTAAATATCCCGTTGTAAATTTTGTACCCATTGTAACTTTATAATTATTATGTTCCAAAAGTTGATTATAAACAGAAATGATATTTTTTTTGTTGAAGTTTTGTAAAAAGATCTTATTATACTAGGTTGCTAAGAATCAAGAGTTTGTACATTGATTCATCATCATCGTCAGCCTATATTAGTCCACTGCTGGATATAGGCTTCTCCTAATGAGCGCCATAAGCCCCTGTCTTCGGCTTGCCGCATCCAGCATCTGCCTGCAGTCTAGGTTTGCCGGGTGGTGGTCTCCACTCAAGAACCAGTACCCCAGCGGTTCTCGGTTCTTCGCGAGATATGGCCGGCCCACTGCCACTTCAGCTTGCTAATTCGTTGAGTAATGTCGATAACTTTGGTTCTCTGTCGGTTGTATTCGTAAGGATCCTATCCTTCAGAGAGACTCCGAGCATAGCTCTTTCCATAGCTCGCTGAGCGACTTTGAATTTAATTATGGTTATTGCCATGCAATATTTGTATTAATAATATTTGTATTTATTGCGCAATCGTATCTAATATTGCGCAATATTATTGAAGATCTGTGGGGCCGCCTTAGGATAGGAAGCTGATTGTACCTGATGGTAGCATATCGACAGCAGTTGCTGGTTTTGAAAAGATAGAGTGACATTTTTAAAGTTTTTATTTACGTATAAATAAACGAACACAATTGAACGTTACAGTGTATAAATTGAATCCGTAGGGTCCTGAACTAGTCTAAGCTGTATTTAAGGATCCAGGGATTTTCCTTAAAGTATTAAACTTGTGCCTTAAAGCAAACATACATATTTTATAAAAATAAAAATGAAAAACGTACTAATACGAAACGTTATCTAGATGCTCTAACGCCAAGTGAAACTGCATTAAAACTGAGTTAGTTGAAGATCAAGTTCTAAATTGTAACCATGTACAGTTGCGGTCATAATTGAAAACATACCTTATAGATCATACTCGCTTATGGTTACTACGATTTAAAATAGGTAGTAAACGTTCCAAATTTCAGCCTAACATTAACTGTATGCTACACGGTATGCATAAGCGAAATATTATAGAATACTTATGAAAAAATGTTTTAATATTTACAGTTTATAATGGTTTTAAAATAAATGATGTTATTTATTTTTGCTGTTTTATTTCCTAATGAAATGGATAATACATACATTAAGCCTTAAATTAGGGTAAATAGTGTAAATGACTTTGTGAATTTGAACTTAGGACCAAATAATACATTTGAAAAGGTCGTAAGCACCACGAATGGCTGCAAGACAGTGTCTTTAGAATCTAGGCCACCACTTCTGACCGCCACTGTACCTGGTAAATAAATAAGTAATGTTATGTGCATTTCATCAACCAGTTATTATTTATTTATCAATACGAGAGGATTCTGGTATAAATCGACCCCTTGTTCATTAATGTCTTACCTATAAGTAACATTTTATCGATAGGTTATTAATACAATTAAACGCTATAATTATCTAATAAGGTAACGTAACTAAACTAGGTAACTAATTATAGCAATTATAGCAACTGTGACAGAATTATGTCACAGAATTATGCACTAACTAATTTACAGTTACTGGGGGTTTTGTTAACCAAGAAGGATCGCCTTGCATTTTCTGACTTCTCTTATTTTATCTACCTTTTTCCCTTTTTTATCAGCATCATCATCATCAACCTATATTAGTCCACTGCTGGACATAAGCCTCCCCTAATGAGCGCCATTTCGCCCAGCATCCAGCATCTGCCTGCAGTCTTCCATAGATCGTCATGCCACCTTGCTGGAGTGCGTCCTACACTACGTTTGCCTAGTCGCGGTCTCCACTCAAGAACACGTTTACCCCAACGGTTGTCAGTTCTTCGCGAGATATAGCCGGCCCACTGCCACTTCAGCTTGCTAATTCTTTGGGCTATGTCGATAACTTTGGTTCTCTGTCGGATGTATTCGTTACGAATCCTATCATTCAGAGAGACTCCGAGCATAGCTCTTTCCATAGCTCGCTGAGCGACTTTGAACTGGTGGACCAGCACTACCGTGAGTGTCCACGTCTCAGCTCCGTATTTTCAAGCATTGCGGTATGGATGACGAGAAGACTCGACGTAATTTCCCAAACGCTGCCCAGCCTAGCTGGATGCTCCGCTTGGCTTGACTTTCCCCTTTTAGACATGCCAAATTTTTGTGTGGTTATATTTGCACCCGTCTATTCAAGGTGTATTTAAGTATTGCACGAGCACAAGAGAGCACGGCTGAAGGCGATCGAAGTCCCTCGTTTGGGAGTGACAAGACCACACTGATTCTTTCGCGTTCGTTCGTTAGCCTTTGCTTGCTTTCGCTCGCTTGGTCTGTACCCGGCATGACGATGGTTGGCCGTCAACTGGGCAATTCAGACTTCTGAGAGCGCTGGGTAGAACACTTGTGGTAAATCAGAAATCATGTTGTCTGTTTTTCTAGAGCAAATAATTACAGAGACACAGAAATAAAGGTCCCGGGATACAAGATAATTACAGTACAATGTTTCCACCCCAACAATAATAATGTTTATACAGGATCGTGGTTCGTCGTGGGCTTATCAAACACGTGGCAATAATCGTCTGAGCCAACAAACTTGGTATGACCTGATAATTTTAATGAGGTAGACCTTTGTATTAAGAATATTTGACGCGGAATCGTTTTTAACTTGATAAAAGGAACGGGGTCGTTTTGGCCTTTGACACGAATTGAGCTGGATGGTCGGTATCTTCAACTTCTGGGCTTGATTATGGCGCCTGGTTTGAGGCAAATCTGGCAGTGAGACTTTCAAGTAGATTTTCAAGCTCTGAGAGGAACTTACCTTTACAAGAATGAGCGGATTGCGAATCTTTCTATAAAAGACTGCAATTAGGGTTTTTTTAACTTCACGATTAGAACACATAATATAGGTTCTACTCATAGGCATTTATCTCTTCAAACACTTACCTTTTTTCTGTAAGTTACCATGGCAGAGTGTTAACCTGATGAAAATCGAGGAAATAGGAAAATAATCGCGATAAATCCGTGAATAGTTTAATTTTAATATTGAAGGAACGATACATATCTCAGAGTTATTAATTGTTTGTTAAATAGAGCAAGATGCTGAAATGTTTTCATTTGGTAAGATAAAAGTTGACTTTGAACCGAAGTTCACAGAGATAACCGCATTCGTAAGGCCTTTTACTGCTGAAGTAAGAAAATTAACTGAAAATTATTTCCACTGGTTGTTAACAGTGTGTTTACCAAAATCGAGAAAATAGGGAAATTAACGCGATAAATCCGTGAATAGTTTAATTTTAATATTAGAGGAATGATAATACCTCAGAGTTATTATTACTTTTTGTTAAATAAAGCAAGACGCTGTAATGTTTTCATTTGGTAAGATAAAAGTTGACTTTGAACCGAAGTTCACAGAGATAACCGCATTCGTAAGGCCTTTTACTGCTGAAGTTAGAAAATTAACTGAAAATTATTTCCACTGGTTGTTAACAGTGTGTTTACCAAAATCGAGAAAATAGGGAAATTAACGCGATAAATCCGTGAATAGTTTAATTTTAATATTAGAGGAATGATAATACCTCAGAGTTATTATTACTTTTTGTTAAATAAAGCAAGACGCTGTAATGTTTTCATTTGGTAAGATAAAAGTTGACTTTGAACCGAAGTTCACACGAAGTTGAGATAACCGGATTCGTAAGGCCTTTTGGGGTGCTGAAGTTTGAAAACTTACTGAAAATTATTTCCATTGGTTATTAAATAGGTCTGTATGAACATGCTAGGCCGGAGCTCCACTGATGTGGTATACACTACTTAGATGATGAATTATGTGATGATGATTTCCTCCTAGCCGAATCTTCGCAACGGCCAGTCTCAACGGAGACTAGCCAGGCGCGTAGGACAAATTATAGTGTACAAGTGTGTGCGTAAACAAAGGTGTAGGGTACTCTATTTCCTCACTCTCATAATCCGATGGGATGGGACGGAAGACTGACACGACCGGGGAGAGGTCAGGCGAAAGACCAACGACTTAACGTTTGCAGCTCCCAAGACCGTGAGGAATTAGAGACCTTCTGTTCCTGTATAAAATTCTGAATAACAACATTGACTCAGTGAACTTCTCGGTAATATATTTCTTTTTTGCCCAAGACTCGGAAGAAAAAAACATTTTGGGTACCCAGATTCTGAACCCATGGGAATGTTTTCATAAATAGAGTATGTGATGCATACAAACAATCATAATTTCTCCGATGTAGATATTTTTGACTTATCTGCACCAGAGTTTCGTAAAGAATGTTTTGCCCGCCTCGCTAATACCTACCTACTGCTTCTCAATAATTGTAATTAGGTACTCCAATTACTATGTTTTCTTATCTATTCGCTTAAATTCATTATATTCTTATCTATACTTACCTTGTTATTGAACTTGTCTATTAGAATTAGATATGTATCTAGGTAATCTGTGTCGGTTATGTTTCACACTCGTCTAAGCGCCACTACATGTGTAGGTACTATTTTTTAACGGTGAAAACACTTATTTGTTTTTGTATTTATTTTAAAGGATGGTTTACCTAGTGCACGTTTTCAGGGTTCCGTACCCGAAGGGTAAAAACGGGATATGTCTGATAATGTCTAAATGCTCGCTTTTCGGATAACTTTTCAACTGGACTATACAGCAACAGAAAAAGTCTCTGTAGCTTTATGGGCTCATGCAGATTACCTACACGGGATGAGACTACAATTATACCCTACAATTAGCCTACTAATATTATAAAGCTGCATGTTTGTGAAAACTGAATTGTTGGTACTTAGGAATTTAGGATCTCCAAAACTACTGAACAGTAACTTAGATAATAGGCTACTTATTATACCGAAAATACGCGTGCGAAGCCGCGGGCAGAAGCTAGTTGTACATAACATGTTTTTCTGTCTTGTACATTATCTATCCACACTCGTTTCATAAATTATTTTTATATCCCTAGGTTTGCTGTAAGAAATCTCTTTTAGGGTTAAGCTCGCCTTTGTACATGTCCAGTATTTGTTAACTTTTATGTATGAACTAATTTGTGTGTGCAATAAACAATTTAAGAATTCAACTACCATTCTCCACACACGAAGCCCCATTACAACAGATGTTGACAAAGGAAATGATTTTTTTTTAACCACTAACTTTGCTTGTAAATTACCAAAGTGATTTCAATTATTCACAATTAATTAATTAATTGTCAGCTTTTTTTATACATACAATAAATGATTTTAATTCCCGCTTAAGTGACCCCCTTAACCTAGGTACATATCCTCTGTGCGTTCATGTACCTACCCTTGGTATCGTATTATTTCAAATTGTTTATTCCAAGGTCTATTTCTAAAACCAATAAATTTTCACAATCGGAGTTTTACATTCACTTGTTTTCTGGATAACGCCAATCAAGGTTAGAAACTATATTCATAGGTATACAGTACGACAGGAAAAAGTAGAATTAAATTTTAAATGATTAAAATGGAACTAAACTATATAACTATTAAATAAACTATACATTAGGTCTGGCAACACGAAACCAATCTCAAATTGTCATAGATTATCTGTGACAATTTGAAACATTGTCACTCGCATGTTATTATTTATTAAACGTTGGGGTACGTCGTAATAAAATAACTGTTCTAATGTGTAGGAGTTCAGTTATATCCGCCATGAACAAACCAATCGCAGTGGAACAAGTTGATAAAGTGGTGGAAAAGCTTTGGCCCGATGAATGTTTCAGATGATTATCAAAGAACCTCCGAGATTACTGGTAAAAAAGCTATGGCCCGATGAAAGTTTCAGACAATATTATCAAAGAACCTCCGAGATTACTCAAGTTGCTACAACCTGACCGGGTACATAATTATAAGATCCACCAACTAAGAGTGTTAAAATATTGAAATATCCATGTATCTACCTATAATTCGATGCAATAAATGAAATATGAAATACTGGTGTAATCTGGTGTAAAGTGAAATCTGCCTCTCTACAAGCGTACTTAAACCCGTGCATTTGATTGCCTGAGTAAGATTTATGTTATTTTTGCGAATTGCGTTCATGCTATTTTGAATTTTTATATCCGTTTGTTTAACAGAAAGTATAATCCACTTCCATATTTTAATAATACAAAAGAAACATCATCATCAGATTTTGCCCTCTGTTGACAGCAAAACTTTTGTGTCTTGCTTTAAGATCCTGCGTTACGTTACATATAATTTAACTTAGTTTTTAGGTAGAGCCGTTATGTACCAAAGATTCAAGATGAAGGTTCTACTTAACTTATCAAGAATATTCAAAATGCCTGCAGAAGAAAAAAAAAGGAAGGCCTCTACTAGAATTGGATGATTAACTTGTGTGCAGTCAGAAAACATGTACCTACCATTTTGTTGGTTAATAATTTATTTTATTTTCTTTTATTTTAAAAATTGTTTTAGTGGTTTTCCTATAGTAGAATTTATTATATTTATTATTTTTCATGCATGATAAAGTTCTAAAAAATAAGAATAAGCGCTTACTTTTGCTATCATTACACAAATTCATTTATTCTACAAAAGACATCCCTATAGAGTTGGTTTTTATAAAATTTTAGTTCCTTGTTTATTAATTTCTCCTCTTTCTGATCGGATTTGCATCTATCACGTTTTCAACATTTGATTGCTAAACGCATGGATCAAGACCGTTTGCGTCGTAGTATCGGTGTTGCCATCTAAACTACAGCAGCATCTTCATTTATTTTGTAATCTTTTTCGGTCGCACCATATCATGTCCCGGATACCAAAGAGCCAGAACCCAGCTTTTCTTGGGTTACTTACCTAGTAGTTTTTTTATTTTATTTCTATCCACATTTATTTCGGAGGAGGGCGTTGTCATCTGCGACACATTTTTTTAAACTTCTGCAGATGACATCGTTTTTAATTTTATAACCATGTAACCGTTGTTTTTGTTCCATATTAAATGGTTTATTTATTTAGTAATACTACAAAAAGCCCTTGTTATAACCATACTCGATTCTTATCTTATATTTTATTAAAAAAAAAGGCTTGCAAAACGAAATAAATATTGGTGGAAAATATTTTATATCATCGGTTATCATATCACCGGACCAAAGCGCAGAAATTGGCAACAATTTTTGTTTTTGACAGCTTTTCATCTATGATTTCATTCGCGTCTCACCCGTTTTGAACTCGAATTTACCTACACCATTTTCGGTGTGCATGTGCGATTATGCGTTGTTGAAGTTTCTGGCTTCAGTGGTATTGTTTTTCGTTATTATTAATTAGTCTATATTTCGGACCGGTCTACGGTAGACTCGAACGAAATGCGCATCAAATTGAAGAGCGTAAAAAATTAGTCGATCCGAGTCGACAACTTATAGGCGGAAAATTCGGATTATCGAGTAGTTTCAATATGAAAATGAATAAATTGCTAAAAAAATTGTAACGGCGTTGCAAAGTAAACTTGTCAATTAAGTTTAAACATGTCTATGGTTCGGTCTTGGTACCGTGGACGGAAGAAATCGCTCCCCAGGGTATATAAATACTCCTTGATCGTAGCCTGGTACATATATAGTAATCTGTGGTTCGTTCTAATTTCTTTGAATGAAAACTCTTTGCTCTTTGATTGAGAAATCATAATATGTATAATAATAATAGTAATAGTAGTATTTTATTGCACCCGTTCGAAGCCGGGGCGGGTCGCTAGTAAATAAATATTGCTGGACAATCCACACAGCATCATGTAGCCCCAAAGTACCCAACCACGCTCTGTTCAGGAGCTTGTTATATGGTTGCTAATTGATTGTCTCTGTTTACTAAAAATATTTTGGAGTAAAGTAAGAAAGAGTCATGGGATTATTTGACAGATTATTGTGGTTTCATAAATAGAATGTCGGCCATTGGTATTTTTGCAATTTACAAGCGATCAGTGTCGTAAAAAATAAGTAGGTAGACCAACTGCAATAAGAAACCATTCGAGCGAGTCATTTACCATTTCTTGTAATAGAATGATTGCCTTTAAATTGAAGCAACTATTAGTTGCGAGTTACAGAAATTCAATGTTTTTTGGAGATCGTAGTTCTTTTCAACCGACATCGAAAAAGTAGCTAGGTTCTACGACATTATTTAGTCAATTGTGGGCCGATTCCGATGTTTTTTTTTGGTTGTGTATAGAATTTGCGTCTGACCTCTCCCCGGTCGTGTCGGTCTGTCGTCCCATCGGATAATGAGACCGAGGGAATAGAGAGTGCACCTGTGTTTGCGCACACACTCGTGCACAAACACAGGTGCACTCGCTACTAGGTATTACTATTTGTCCTGCAAATACCATATTTTTAAATATGTATTACAAAATAGTATATTATACAATTAGTGAATAAAGGTCGGATTTAAAGTTTTAGAAGCCTGAGCCACGCGAGTGACTCATATCATGAACCTCGATATAAATTATTTATTCAAGATTTGCATATTATACTGTACCTACCTAAGTACCTATATCATCACTACGAGAAAAAGAACCAATCGAATCTCGAGGAGATATTTGCACAAGGAGGTTGTATGTCGAGTATTCTTTGCACAAGGAGTTTGCATCGAGTATTTTTTGCGCAAGGATAGCATTGAGATGGAGGCCGAATTTATTGGTGTGTTCTAAATTCAAACACCAAGATAGAGATTAAAAGTGCTTTTGGAGGGGGAATGATAATAACAATATTTTATTCGTTAGTCAGTTTTTAGTTATTGTAAAAAACTTCAAATTACTATACCTAACGGACAAGATAAGTAGCTAGGTAAGTACCTACTGTTCGCGTGAACTGAATGAAAACTAATAGTACTGGAAATCTCTGTTTTCAGTTCACTGACTTATTGTAAATCTTATTTTAATTGGTAGGTACGCTACCTACCAACTTCTTCATAAAAACAATAATTCAACGTTTTGGCGTAGGTACCTATTCTCTGAAGTTTTGTTATCAGATCAAGGGTAATTCTTTATCGGATTAGATTTGATTTATGCATCTTTGATTTTTCAAGGGTTCCGTACCTGAACAGGAAAAATGGAACCATTACAGGATCTCTATACTCAGGAACGTGTGGTTGTATCAAGTTGAAATTAACATTAAATACTCAAGTCAAGTTACTCAGTGTTACCCCTTGGAGCTATGCAAAAAATAAACTTCTATGTCAACGCAATAAACAGATACAACCGTTTATGCCCGCAAATCTTGACTCTCGCAAGGGACACCTACACAAAATCTATAAGTTACTTCCTATTGACCTAAAATCATTTTAAAAAAATAAATTTATCAAGGTCCTTTAACAAAAGTTAATAGTGAAACCCTAAATTTGTAGTTAAATCAGAAAATTATTTCACACTGTTAGTCGATTTTTTCCCTCACGCGTTCAAGTTGTACGGAACTCTCGGTGCGCGTGCCGACTCGCACATTTAATTCTGCGAAACCAACATCGCAATTTATAGCCGGATCGTTTTTTTTTTTACCAATTCATCGATTTTTACTGAATTCCGTGGTCAAAAACCCGTGTCATTAGTTATTTAAATTTTGTACCTTAGAATGTATACCCAACCCTTGCATTATCATATCACATAAATCTCTATTTTTGTCAGTCTGTCAAGACTGACAAAAATAGAGAATAGAGAAAATATAATTTCTTTTTTATTTCGTACGCATACGTTGATGCGCGAGTCCGTTGCAAAAAAATAGCAAAATTACATCAAAATTCTTTTTTTAACTTACCCATTTCATCGTCTTCCACTATTTTGGTCGCCATCGACCGTAGCGATGTAGCCCCCGCTGAACTGACCATGTCCAGAACTGGACCCAGGAAGTACACAGTCCTGGTGGGCGCCATTGCGTAGACCATACTGGCCGCTATCCTGCTCAAGCACGCGATAACACCAATCATGCTGTCCTCCATGTTCCATCTCTTCGTGAACACGTAAATTGTTATGAAAGAACCTGGACAAGAAAAATCTAACCTGAATTTCATTCGGAATTTCGAGATCCCATTTGACCTCGAAATTCCAAAGATATTTGTACCTTTGAAGAGCTTTGTAGTTCGGACAAAGATGATAATGTAAATCGAAAATATTCTTTGTAACAAATCTTTCGTGAAATCTCGGGATGAATAACCTCGTTTCGGGAAAGTAATAGAGGTCACCTCTACGAGAATAATATTAATGCTCATTCTTTGTTTCACAGATAATTTGGGTTAGGTCACACATGCACTGGAGCCCATTGTGACCTAACCTAACCCAAATTATCGGTATTGATACTGGCTTTATGTAAGTAGTTTATAATATAAACTAAATAAAATACGTAACCCATAAAGATTATTGTTAGACTGAAACCCATTTAAAGGAAAACCGCTATAATAACAAGCATAAATCAGAAATTTCATGAGCGACATGACTTTACACATTAGAAAGAAAACTATTTTTGATTAAAATGCAATAATAAAACAAAGTGTTTTAAATTATTCGAATTTAACAACTAGTGAAATTGAAATGAAAAGAGTTATGGCTCATTCTTTTATGACGGAAAAATGCGTTTAATGCCGCGGGCCAAGTCAATCAATCAAATAAAACAAAATAGTACTATTTTATACTAGATTGAATATTCTGATTCCAAATATAAAGTCATTTAACTGTTGAGTCTGCAAATAATACAAAATGCTGAGCGAAAATAACGAAATCGATTAAAACTTGTTCATAAGGATCAGTTGAGTTACCTGTAGAATGTTTGCAACAGTCTGCAGTTATCTCAATTGTTTCAAATTTAAATACTAGTTCTAATTTATTTATTTTATTTCATTGTAATTTTCTTTGTGAATAATGTACTTTGGTCACTTGTGCATAAAGAAAATCGCCAAATAAGAGAGTAAGTAGGTACATAAGTTTAGAATTTGTATTGAATAAGTACCATTGCGCCCCGACATCTATCAGCGTCACCACCTACTTTATCATATTATTATGTTAACCGAAGGAATTTTCTAAAATAGGTTTTGCAGCTTGTGATACCTATCTTAAGCTTTTTTTAATGCCTTCCAAAAAATTTAATTTGTTTAGTTTAAGCAGAGATGTGAAGTTGCTCTTTTTTGGCTACTTTTTTGGCAACTACGCGTCTCTGCTTAAAGTATACAAACTCTTACAGAGGCATTAAAAATAAGCAATAGGTATCACAAACTGCTAAATCGATTTTGGAATATTCCTTCGTTTAACTTAATAATAAGTTAAAATAGGTGGTGGCGCTGATTTGGGTCGGGCAACCATAAGCAACATAACAAAACAAAATTAGTAGTTATAAAAAACTCACCAACACTGCCGACTAGCACGGAGTACGTGAGAAACAGGCTGTAGTCAACTTCAGTGAACTTGAATTTGTAGCGTGTGAACCAATATGTCATCTGCGACTCACCTTAAACACATGAAACAGGAATTAGACTTATAACAACACCAGACTATATCAGTCCACTGCTGGACCTTGTCCACTTTTGGACACTCCCGTAATAGAGTTTAATTTTGGGCACTCTCAATTCGTGAAGATCTTTACAAATTTCTTGAACAGTCCACAGGTGATCGGAATGCTGACTTCTATTTAGGTCAACGAATTAGCATTGCGATTCAACGCGGCAATGCTGCCAGCATTCTGAGCACTCTGCCTTCTGGTGACGGCTTAGATTTTTAGGAAATCTAGTTGTTATTTCTAGCTTTGTTGTTTTTTTTTTGAGAGGAACACTAGCGAAACTGCCTGTTCTAACGCATAGATTTGACTATAATTCTATCTCTTTCCCCAAATCCATTCAAATCTATGCGTTAGAACAGGTAGTTTCGCTAGTGGTCCGCTTCTCCTATACGGACAGGACATGGCGAAATTACTGCGGTACCGCTGTTATGGTTCCGCAGCGGAGGTGTGCTACGGGCGTCAGTGTCAAAATGGCTTCTCACAAGTATCAAACAAGTCCGCGAGCTGTATGTCATCTGATACCGTCAATGTGAAATGCATCTCAATGTTACGAGTTAAAGTTGACGACCTCTGTGGCGCGGTGGGCGAATGTCCGCCTGCGACGCAGGTGGTTGCGGGTTCGATTCCCGCCTCGGGACAAATATTTGTACGATCTTCAGATATTTGTTCAGGGTGTTCTGGTCGTTTTCTATATATAATAAAAAATATCTATCTATATACTCGTATATTATTATGTATATCAGTTATCTGGTACCCATAACACAAGCTCTGCTTACCTTGGGGCTAGATAATGCTGTGTGATTTGTGCAGCATTATTTATTTATTTTTATTTATAAAGTTCATATTTCAATGCTCATATTTAGGCTGTGCGGTAGCAATGCGCCTCTGATCTACGAAAACCTTCAGACTACCTTCACCTTCACCGCAAAAAGATGAATAAGTAAGAAAGTTCCCGAAGATAAAATTAAGTTATTAAATAAAATGAGTTATTAATGAGTTGGACTTCTATCTGTAAATGGACTTAATTTAGTTTTGATAAACCTAACGATCTGTGCAATTAGGTTTATCTCTGATAGACACCGGTTTCTTGTAACCAAGGAAAAAACCGTCAACTAACGCTCCATAACGGTACCGAAACATAAATATTTAATAAGTGAATCACACGAAATGCGATAGTTTCGATGGATCGAGGGATGGATATTATGTTATCTACTTCTTCACGCCAAAACTACTGGTCGATTCGTAATGAGTTTTTGCATAGATGTCTAAACGTCTTGCCCTGAATTAACACATAGTACTATTTATCCCATAAATCAGTTCCCATGGGATAGAAATAACCGTAAAACGTGTCTGTAATTTCAACCATCATAACATTGGAGTAGATCGTCTTCACCATTTTTTTTATTATTACTCGCGATGTTAAGTAATTATGTTTTTCCTGCAAAGAGGAGATGTAGGCAATCGGAATCAGTGGGTAAGTGGGATCTCTCGTTAAAACAAAAACTAAAAACGAGCGCGCCTTTGCCGATGTGTGCCAGAAAAATGTGCAAAAAAGAAAGAGAGAAAATTATTTACTAAACACTACACTACTACTTAATTAAATAAAAAAAGACTACTTAGTAACACGTACAATAAACACAAGTGAACATTAATACTAACACAATTCGTATATTAACACAAGTACATAAGTATTGGGTTGGTACTAAGTAGCGCACTCAGCAAGCCGACGAGCGCGTGTGCAGGTCTAACAGATCCTGACTCAGCTTGTTGCTCTAACACAAAACCTAGGGTACCTAAGTAATTTGTGAAAGAGCGCTGCTTTTCAATCAGGACCACGACCGACTACATGTAGTGTGTATGCGTTGCTGAAGTTTGTGTTCTAATTTTTAGTGGTTACCTTGCTATTTTGTCTTCGTTTGACTTAAGTTTTCAAACAAAAATGTCTTTGTTTGCATAACAAATTATCTTGGATCCCAGAGGCGAGTAGGCTTATTAGAAATATTTTACATAAAAAAAATTGGTTGCCTGTAAAGTCGGTATACGGGCGAAAGTTTTACGTGACAACGACTTTGAGTGGTAAAACATTGTGAGCGCATAACGTGAGCGGAACGTAACGCGTAACGCAGTTTTTTGAAGTGTCACCCGGCAAACCAATTTATAAGACGTTGTCACGTCAAAAAAACATATTTAAAGTAGGACACGCCTCTGACTAACGTAAAAACTACGCAATACGTTTTATCTCATATATCATTGACTACCAAAAACAAACACTAGAATGTTAGGGAAATTTTTAAATCTTATTCAAATAGTTGTATCATAAAGTAAATATCCTGTTATTAATGATAATGTAATTTGCAAAAATAGTTGTATGTTATCTCATGGCTCTCATTGCCGTAGATATTCACATTAAAATTTTCCAAGTGCTTGGAAAAAGTTAGCTTTCTTGATCCCAGGTTTTTTTTTTCATGCTACTTTAGAAAAACTACCCCTCGTCTGTCGTACATACGTTTCGTTATTTTAGCCAGCCTTCTTTTAGTCATTATATTATACTTGACAATCTGCAGATATTTGTTCAGGGGTTCTGGATGTTTTTCTGTGTATAATAAAAAATATCTATCTATGTAGTGTATTGTATTATGTATATCAGTTATCTAGTACCCATAACACAAGCTCTGCTTAGCTTGGGGCTAGATAACGCTGTGTGAATTGTCCAGCATTATTTATTTATTTATTATATGATGCTGTGTGGACAATCCACAATGCATTATTTATTTATTATTAGCCCTTTTAGCCCAATATAGCAAGCCTAGGTTATAAGTACTTATGTCAAAAAAACATTTATTGGTTTTCTGTAAAAGAATCATGTAGAGCTGTAGGTAATAAACGCCTACCTTTTTTTATAATAAACATGACATAAACATTTATTTATTTATTTAAATATAACTATAGTCGGTTGGTACAATATAATAATAAGGTTAACATAGGTAGGTTTTGTATAAAACTAAAGTAGTGTTTTTTGCATGATAATTTTTTCAAAGATTTTCCATATTTTCAGGAACTATTAGTAAGGGAATGCAACTATGAATACTATAAATCTACATTATATTAAATCATAATAGTAAGTATTTATTGGTGCTTTCTTTTAGTCACTATTGTCTATTTATAATATACTCTTTTGTAGGTAATGGGTAGGAAGGAATGTGATTACTAACTGATTTAACATATTAGTTATGGGGTGAAGTATTTTGATTAGGAATTCTGCTTTCACACGTTTTAAATTAATTTTTAAACTCCGACAAAAAACTTATCTGTCTGATTGTCTATGGTAATGTAGTTCATTAACATATAAACAGATGTTAATTAAGTTTTCTTACTTGAAATAAGACTTCATAAAAAGTGATAAAAGCTATGTTTTATAGAAATCGGTGCAGCCAATCAAATATGTTAACGAATTTTTAATGTGTTTTTTAATTACAAATAAATGTTGACATCAAAATAAATATTTATCGGTTAAAAAATTATACCTATCTTTTACAAGAAGATAGTTTAAGGCATTCAAATTGTTGAAGTAATATTTAAACATTAGGTAATATCACAGCGTGAAAAATGATATCTTTGTCCGCTTGGCCCTGGATCTTAACATAAAAGATAAATAGAACCTCAATATGATAATAAAACGTCAAGTGCGAGTCGGAATCGCACACTAAAGGTTCTGTATAATTGTGGGACCTTGTTTCTTGCCAAATATTCTAGGTCAACGGGTGTAGGCAGCTGTGTAGTGCCGGCGGCGTAGAATTTGCACCACCCCAACTCTTTCCGCGGGTGTCGTAAGAGGCGACTAAGGAATATCCACAGGGGCGGGCAGCAGCGCCCCCTGCAGAACAATTCTACCTCCGAATGGCGATCCCCAACCCGCATGCCCAGCGTGGGGATTATGGGCATTACCCCCATGAGATAAAAGCCAACAAGGCGCTTATCAGGGGGAGGCATGCGTCCACCAGTGGACCAATACAGGCTGAAGCTAAGGAACCCTAAAAAATTACGATATTAGAATTTTTACCGAAATTTAACGCTGGGGCTTAGCTTACGGAGACGCGGGGCGTCGAAAATGTTTGACAGGCGCTTTCAGATACCTAGACAACTAGATCTCGCTCAAAAATTTGAAAATCCTAGACGATTTTTTAGCGACTGCGCTAAATTTTTTCAAGCCTTAGCTGTTTGAAACACTCTTGACCTAGTCATCTTTCAAGCAAAAAAACGCATTATATCGGTCAATCCGTTTGGAAAATACGATGTCATAGACACACGTAAAAAATAACAACCCTCTTTTTTGTTCGTCCTCCCACAAACTTCATCCCGGGGGTTAAAATACGATTTAATATGAATTTTCATCTGGCAAAAATTAAAATAAATACCTCCATATTGTAGGGATCATAAAAACTGAAAAATAAGAATATATTGTTTTACAAAGTATTGTATATATTACTAGTATTATTTACTGCTCGCGACTTTGCACGCTTATTTTTGGTAAAATAGGTAGCCTATTATCTAAATTAGACTTTGCTTTAGACGTACGCCAAATTTCATCTTGATCTGTTCAGTAGTTTTGGAGATCCTGGTAAAAAAACATCTGATTTCACAAACTTTGCTTTATAATATTATTAGGATTAGTAGGGTATCTGTAACTATTGCGTAACGACTTACAACGCACGTTGGACTTACGTTAAATATTTCTAAACAGTTTTGAGATAGAAATCATAGTACACTGATTAATCACGATTTTTCTGTTTTTTATCAAACTGTTTAGGAATTGTCAACTTATAGACAATTTTCGAACGTGAGAAGAATCAATTAAAACCAACAGGTACCTACGTCTTTATAATTACTATAAATATAAATACTTTTCTAACACTACATCTAATTTTTAAAAGTCAAGTTAAGTGATTTACGAAAAATTAAATTAAATAAAAATACTAGCTATCTATACATGTTTGACTGTAAGATTAAGATTGAATTATATAAAATTCTGAATAGGTTTACAGGGAACAAATGCTAAGCTGGAAGCTTATAGATATTCTCTGCCTGTACCTGGGAAACATTGACCGAAAAGAAATAAATAAACATAAGGACTAGTTTTTTCTGCCTTTTTGTGCTAACCAGCGAGATCCTTCGAGGAATATGCACGGGCTAGGTGCCTACATTGTTATAGTACAAGTTATTGTAAATGTCAGGGACTTACAGTGCAAGAACCCTTCTGGATTAAATTCAGCCCTATAAAAACTTTGCAATTTACAAATTGTTCCCATTTCGTAGCGCTTTAAAATAGAACCTAGTATAATGAAGTATCGTTATCAATAAATTAACTGAAACAAATACGTTTGCTTGGTTCATATTAATATATTATTCAAATAGGTGAAGTATGAATGTTTGATCACTTGTACTAGTAATTAACATAAATAAAAGTCTTATACCCAAATAAGAAATAAACATAGTACAAAAGGCGACCTTATCGCTGATAGTAAGTAATTAGTATAATTATGTTTCTTTATTTTAACCGATTTCGAAAAATGGAGAAGGGTCTAAGGACGGTTGTAGAGTATGTTTTTTTTTTTGTATGTTTATTGATTTCTCCGTTAATTTTGGACCGATTCTGATGTTTCGGTTGGTTTTATAGTATTGTAAGTATTGTAGTAAGTTCTAAGGTGGTCCTTCAAATGATGTATTCTCGCGACACAATAAAAAACAGAAATCGTTTTTAGTTCTGTCAAAACATTCACTTCTATTAACCTCTCCGCGCGCCCATGTCGCTTTTTACTGTCACAAGTGCAATAGGGTAGGTACTAGGTCCTGAGAAAAAAAAACTATTTCGTCCGTCAGATTATAAGAAGATATTGGGCAAATTTTTTTTTATCATTCAAAAAATTACAAAAATAAAGCGCGTCAAAGTTTGGGAGTGGGGGCTAGTGACGTCACACCTTGCTAAAAAGTGTTGCAAGGTGTGACGTCACGCGGAACATTAATTGGCTATCTTCATAATTTTTTAGGGTTCCGTTCCTCAAAAGGAAAAAAGGAACCCTTATAAGATCACTTTGTTGTCCGTCTGTCTGTCTGTCCGTCTGTCAACCCTCTTCTCACAGGAACATGTGGACGGATCGAGTTGAAATTAACGTCAAATACTCAAGTCCGTAACCTCTTGAAGCCGTGATATAAATTAAACTTCAAAGTCAACGCACTCAAAAGTTACAGCCGTTTATGTCTAAAAATATTGAAATTTCCAAGGGAATCACATGCACCCAAAACCTATAGGGACCGTAGACCTAGAATCATGAAATTTGGTGAGCAGCAAGGTCTTATAGCACAAGTAAAGGCAAAAATCCGAAAAACATAAATTTGTAATTTATTCACTAAAAAAAATACTTTTAATGCTCGCCATGGACCAAAACCTATAGGGTACTTCCCGTTTACGTAGAATCATAAAATTTGGCAAGAAGCAATGTCACATAGCACAAATAACGATAAAAATCTGAAAACCGTAAATTCGTAGTTTATTTACCAAAAAAAAAATAAGTTTGATTCTCTCCCTCGACCAAAATATACAGGGTACCTACTTCATGTTAACCTAGAATCATAATATTTGGCAAGAAACAAGGTCTTACAATTTAACGGAACCCTTAGTGCCCGAGTCTGACTCGCACTTGCCGTTTTATTCTGATAATCGAACTAACGGACTAATTATATTTTTTTAGGACACTAGCCTATTGTAAAGGAACCAACACCATGAATTGAGAGTACCAAAGTAAATGTTTTTTTTCATTTGTAACATTTATCTGTGTGCTATTTAAAGATAGGATAAAGTTAACATAATTTATATTTTTTTTCACTTGGGGACGCTTCCGACTGGAATTGATATGGATCAGTTGAGCTACCTGTAGATTGTTTGCAACAGTCTGCTGTAACCTCAATTATTTCAATTGTAAATATTAGTTCTAATTTGTTTCTATTATTTGATTGTAATTTGCTTTTTTGTTAATGTTGTTCTACAAATTATTTGTAAGATAGGCATCTTACAAACAATTTGTAAAACAACAACTCATTCAATTTATGTACGTGAAATTGATTGAATCAGTCGGATTAAGTAGTAAATACAAGTTCCTTGAGTTCCAGATTCACATAACTAATAGGTATAGATAAGCGTGCCAAACTTTGGATAGGCCGATCGCTTTTGTGAACACTATTGTGAAAAGAAGGCAAAAACCAAGTTATATTATTCGACCATGATCAACTCGTGACGTGGTATAAACAGCAATGGAATTC
The DNA here is from genome assembly GCA_963564075.1 of Eupithecia subfuscata. Lineage (NCBI taxonomy): Eukaryota > Metazoa > Arthropoda > Insecta > Lepidoptera > Geometridae > Eupithecia > Eupithecia subfuscata. Next base: position 7,802,101 of record OY751114.1, read on the forward strand.
AATATAGATCTTATTATGAAACTAACAATGAAGAAACATCTTTGGTCTGTGGATAAACCAAACAAAGGCATCTGATATAAACCTATGCCCAGGCAATCCTTATGCAGCATGTTAGGTACTGATTTTGTTTAAATTTTATGGATCTCTGCGCTTGTTTTGTCTATCTTTGTTCAGTTATAGGCAGTAGTAGATTGCGTGTAGATACATAAACTCTCAATAATTAATTATCCTTTAATATTTAGTAAAGCAACCAGCACATCAATAGTTTTTAATTTATGAATTTGGCAGTATATATATTTAATAGTGATGCCTATTATAATCAGTTTACCTATGTTATCTAGCCCTAACGTAAGCAGAGCTTTGTGTTATGTGTACCAGATAATATTTGTTTATGCGATTAGTATATATACTTAGGTAAGTTATGTGAATATTGTGTGACACAACGAAAAAGTTTAAATTCTTACCCAGCACAGGTCCAACGATAAGCATGTCAGCTAATATTATTAAGAATAACTGCAGTCGGCGCGTACCATTTCTTTTCTTGAACGCCACATTCACTGTCGCCACTAAGTCACTCAGACAAAACATAGAGAAACAACCCAGCTTCTCATCAGTATCTACAGTTTTCTTTGTCTTCGTCTTGATCCTGAGACTAATATAAACAAACCCTATCACGAAAAACACACACGCAACTGAAAATATACCGTAGTAGCCGAAACGATTCGTCATGTAGCCACTTAGGGCCAGACCTATCGGCCGACAAAGGGTCAGAATCGCGGTAATAATTCCTAATCTAAAAGTCCTTTCGGCTTCGCTTGTTATGTCTGAGACGTAACTGTACACTGCCATGGTCATGGCGACGCGACCACCGGCAATTGCTGGCGGGATGCCGTCGATGATGGCCGTCTCGGTGAGCCCGACTTTGTCAAAGAAAACTGTGCTCAAAATCAGACCGAGGGATGCGATTATTTTCCCAATTATAGGGAGAGTCATGAACGTTTTCCTGTTGCCCGTCCGGTCGCTCCAGGCGCCCAAGAACAGAGTCAGGATCCCGGGCAGGGCTGTCTGCGCAGGGTAGCTCCACGCTGTCATCGTTGCTACCATTTTTTGCACGTTCTTCTCTTCGTCGGAGTGGTTGGCAGTACCCTGCATTATTTGCCTGCAGGTCGTTGCATTGTACTTTAAGTTCACGACACATGATTTTTCTAAACACAAATTCTGCGTAGCCAAACCGGCGAGCACACTAGGCAGTACATAACAAAACACGTATGGTTCTACGGTTACTTTTGATCTGATTTCCCATGTTTCTCTGATGTACGCCTTGATCTTCTGGTTCCATTTCATCTCAGCCTTCGCAGGCTCTCCATCATGAGTGTTGGTTGTGCATTGATCAGCATTTAAAACTTTTTCGGGTACTTCCACCCGCAGCGTCATTTTGATGTTGGGACGTTACATGAATGCTCATTTGTTTTTAAAAATTTTAGAGTTCTTTTTTGAATGTTACGAAAAAATATATTTTCACGTTTGCGATGGGAGTAATAAACAGCGCGAGCGCAATCCGAGTACGTCTACCAACGAGCGGCTGCTGCGAACGCGCCCAGATCTTTGACTGGCTATCAGCGGGCGGGTTGGTACAGTTTATTTTGTACTTTATTTCTTATCACGAGGCCGCGGTTACTGCCTGTATTGAATTCAAACTTCAGTTTACGATACAGCCTCTTGCTCTACCACTAGTCGATACTAAGTTCATGGGTATTTCCCACTCTAAACTTTCCCATTATAGTCCGCCTGTGATATGAATGTGTGTTATGTGTAGTCTTACCGCAGTTTTCATGCAGTAAATATTTTTTTCAACAATTAACTCTCGGTAAACAAAGGATTTTAAAACGGATGTAAAAATATTAAGAGGAAAACATTTAATTAAGGGTTAATTCATAAAATAATTTGTTTATATTGCTGCTATATCATTATCCTTTGTTTGGCAGTAGTCGGATTAATTAAACAATAACAACAAAATCGTTAAAAATAGGAAATAACCTAGATTTTTTTCATTATGAAGATTGAGGTAGAGCCTTTGAATAATATACTACCTAATCATCATCATCAGCCTACGCGAGGGTCCCGAACACCACGACCGAAACTGGTTTGTTTCTCTTGCTGATAAAAGAGCAAGACGGCATGCAAAAATCTCAGACCCAGCGTGCACCACTACGTACACCTGCACAATTGACGACCTCTGTGGCGCAGCGGGCGAAGGTCTGCCTGCGACGCAGGAGGTTGCGGGTTCGATTCCCGCCTCGGGACAAACGTTTGTACGATCTGCAGACATTTGTCCAGGGCGTTCTGGATGTTTTCTATCTATAATAAAAAATATCCATCTATGTAGTGTATTGTATTAAGTATATCAGTTATCTAGTACCCATAACACAAGCTCTGCTTAGCTTGGGGCTAGATAATGCTGTGTGAATTGTCCAGCATTATTTATTTATTTATTATTTATTTAATTTGCCATCGCTCGGTGCATTCGCGCATCGGGCTGCACAGCCACACAAAAAAAATTAAAATCCAACCAAACCACGGACCTTAACCACGGACCTAAATCGTCCATAAAAACGGAACAAGGCCGATGAATTAATGAATGAAATCATCATCATCTATTGAATCCCATGTTTCACTTGTTTATTAATTTTTCTTAAAATTAGTGGACAAATATAGCTAAGTACACTCAGAGAACAATGAAACCTGAAACCAGTGTTTTGATTTGAAATCTTTTAAAGGGCAATGAATACGCTTCTACAACAAAACTCCTAGTGAGTTGCAAAAATTATCAGTAATTAAATTCAAAGAAATTGTCAAAACCTTGCTGTGCATAAAGGCTTACTATAAAATATCAGATTATCTAGAGGATAAAAAGCCTTGGGACGGGTTTTGCTCCAACTCGAAAAATAACAACTAACAGGCTAAAGGTTTCTTTTTTCATCAACCCTGACAGCCAGGCGGCCCTCCTAGCACTGGACTCGAAGGTTATCACGTCCAGGCTAGTCGAGGACTGTCTGTCACGCCTAAACGCGCTGGGCTCGAACAACAGAGTCGTCCTAAGATGGGTACCGGGGCACGCGGGAGTCAACGGCAACGAGTGTGCCGACGAACTCGCGCGTTCCGGGGCCAAGGGGACTCAGCTGGGCCCCGAGCCGTTTTGTGGCGTACCGAAAAGCCTGGCTCTCAGAACTCTTTTGGATTCCTGCTACGAGGAATCTTCCAAGCTCTGGAGGATTTCCTCGGGCATGAGCCACTCAAAATCATTGATAAAAGCCTTCGATAAGCGGTGCACCAACCGAATCCTAGCGCTAAGCAGAAGCAACCTTCGCATCATGACAAGAGCCCTAACTGGACACTGTCGCCTCAACAAGCACATGTTCAAATTAGGGCTAAGCGACACACAATCCTGCAGGTTCTGTGAGAAGGCGGAGGAAACGCCTCTCCATCTTCTAGGAGAGTGCGGAGCACTGATGCAAAAACGTAGCATCTATCTGGGCAAGCACCTGCTTAGTCCAGACGAGCTAAAAGACTCCTCCCCGAAGAAAATCCTACAGTTCCTAGCAGCTGCAAGGGTTAGCGGCGAACTGTGAACGCCGCTGCTTCGAGGCTGAACACACTAAGTGGCGATCACAATAGGCCTATCATGGCCGCAGTGATACGAAAGCCACCAAAAGCAAATAAAAAAAAAAAAAAAAAAAAAGGTTTCTTCGTCGCTTCTTTACTTAAGTCTACATAGCGAAGCGACAGAAATCAAACTCACTTTATTTCCTTTAGTTTTATAATTTCATCTTGTCTAAGTGTACATTTATTGTATTTATGGAAATAAAGAGTTTGATTCTGATTGACCAGACGCAGAGCCATTAACCAAGAATTGAATTGATTTTAATTTTTGGAAGAACAAGAACGTTACATTACATTGTAATGCTCTAATCTATGCTCATTTTAAGCCGTTTTGAGTTTTGATAACCCTCTCGTCTATGCTCACCTTAAGCCGTTTTGAGTTTTGAAAACCCTCTCGTCTATGCTAAAGCCGTTTTGAGTCCAAGATAAACACAACAGATACGCGCGAAATACATACCTCGTGGGTAAACAAATAAGTCTTATTATTTATTTGCGGACTAACAATAAATGTTCATGGTCCGGTGCATTAGTTTGAAAAAAAGTGGTAAGGCGTTTTGATATCGGCAATTAATTTAATGTAGAGATAAACCATTCTAAAAATTCACGCCCCTTTTAGTATAAAAAGTAACGTAGTTTGACGAATTGATTACGGAAGTAAGGGATGAAACTTTGGTGTTCTTCTAACACAAATAAGGTTCGTAGTTAACCCGCTTACATCCGTAATGAATGCACGCCCCCTCCACAAAACGTCTTAAGGGTCCGGCGGATGATGAATTTCCCATACAAACGTAGTACCTACCAAAATCATTTGTAATTTGAGAATATTTTCACCATGGCCAGCTATAATTTGTATTAAAATAGTATTTATCTAGGTTCCTGCCACTTTTTTTTTAAATATCTTTCTGAAATGAAATTAAACCGAATCGTATTTTTACATCAAAGAATCAATGTTTTCTTAGTATTTTTCTAGATAAGTATTTTGAAAAAGTTTGTGGCAGGAACCTAAATAAATACAATTCTAATACAAATAATAGCACACCATGGTGAAAATATTCTCAAATTACAAATCATTTTGGTACTACGTTTGTATGGGAAATTCATCCTCCGCCGGACCCATATGTACTCGGCGTGCATTTTTAGAATGGTTTATCTCTACATATTTATTAATTTGCTATATTGGCATAAGAAACAGAAGACAATCGAAAGCAAGCAAAGTTATAACTATGCTTCTCAACGCATTCACTGCCCAGATTAGGCGGTGCGACCCGCAGGGGCACGCCGCCGCTACACGGGGACGGAGACAAGCATCTGCGCCATGGGCCCTGAATGTGTTAAACTAGATTGAGTTCCGAAACATGCATACACAACATGATTTTACAATAAAGCAGTGAGAGTATATTTATATTAAAATTAATATAAAAGCAGTTAAAAGTTGGACACATACTTAATACAATTACCTACTAATAATGAAATAAATATAAAAAAGGCCCCAATTAAAACAATTAATAATACAAATCATACAAAATAAAAGATAATCTTAAAATAAATATGATACTAGGACACTTGGTATTATAATTGTATGATAGATACATAAGTTTTACGTAAGCTCTAATATATCTTTGTTGTTGAAATCATTAATAGAACCACGTACCAAAGCACGGCTAATAGGTGTCCTAATTTTTTCCTATGTCGGTCAATGGCCATTTCGTAATAGTATCAGGAGGTATGCAAGATAAATTTTTAGATATTCTCATATGATTTTTTTCAAGGTTAAGGCTTCAGAATTTGTTGTTGTGGTTTTGAAAAGGCGTTATCGTCAAAACACTCTATATCCACGAAAACTCAAAGATATGTAAGACAACCTACCTTGTATAGAGCGTCCCACAGCTATGGCTCATGGAGGTAAAGTATCTTAAATATTGTAGATAGAAAATTCTACTCATGATTTTTGAATAATGGCCTGTCTGAACCGGGAATCGAACTCGCCAAATTGTAAAAAAAACACCCGTCATTCTAAGCTGTCTATCGTCAGCATAGAACCGAGCGTCGAGCTGGCGAAGACCCGCTTCAACTACGTCGATTCAGCGATTCCTAGGGCAGCCGACTGATGGTTTTCCTTCATGCACATAATTGACATAATTTTGACACTATGCTATTAGTTATTTACACCAAGATATTACCTACACTAGTAAAATAAATAGCGCTTTACAATCCATACAGCATCATAATATGAGTTTGTGTTATGGCCACCAACTAGATAACTGATTTACATATTAGGTACATTATAATAGATATGTTTCATTAGGTAGGTATTCATAGAAAACAAAAAACCCACACCCGGAACAATATTACAGAGAGGGATGGTTTCCCTATGGCGGTAAAATAGTACTCAGTACCACATAGCCCTTGCTTCTTGCGAGATAATGTTGACATAAGATTTCCCATTCCTACTGAAAACAAGAAATATTATGAATCATAAAAATAATATTATCTTACGTTTATAGCCCACCCTCGTAAATCAAAGAGTGTATTTACCTATGAAACTATTAGTTAGACCTCGTATATAAATTATTACCATTCTGTGATAATATGATACGTTTTGACACCTTATTGCAAATCATTATACGAGGAAGTGACTTAGTGGCAACGAGCAACATATCGCCTTTGCAAATATTTACTAGCCTACCAAAAACCTCGAAAGTGCGATAGGAAATTTATGCGTTGTTCTAGAGACGACTCTTATATTCCACATTATGATATTGAATCATCATAGGTTTAATCAACATGTTTAATGAAAACTTATTTTGACTTAGCCAAGCCAAATCAAGATATGACACACAGTAGCTATAGCTACTGTAGCTAGGTATGAAATCATTAACTTTAAACAAGACGCGTCGAGTGCGAGCGGATCGCATACGTTGAGTGATGTCTTTGATTTTTAGGAAAGAAAAATCCTGACACAAGTTTCACCACGTCCGTTTGCACCTTATACCAGAGACTACGAGTATAAGTACCTACATACCTACATACTAGAAAGTTGTAATTTGGCATGGTTATAACGCCGCGCCGAAAAATTGGTAAAATAAATTTAAAACATTTCGTTTGCACCTCCCTAACACGTACCTAAAGTGGGGATAAATATTTTTGTGTGTGGGGTATCTTTTAGTCAAATTGTGGATGTGCAAATCCATATTTTGATAATAAGATCAATTTTCTTAATATTAAGCTTTACCATAGAATTTTTCATAGTCGTGCAAGTTTCATTGAAAATATCGGAGGTACAATCGTTAGTTAAAAAATATAAATAATAAACAGCACAAATACCTACAATGCGCGTGACCCGCCCAACTCGCGCGTTGCCAATTTTTTATCAATTATCTTGCTATAGAATAAAACGTCAAGTACGAGTCGGATTATATATCGGACTATATAGGTTTTGGTCCATGACGAGCATTAAAAGTATTTTTTTTTTTGTGAATGAATTACAAATTTATGATTTTCGGATTTTTCCCTACACTTGTGCTATGAGACCTTACTGCTCATCAAATTTCATGATTCTAGGTCTACGGGAAGTACCCTATAGGTTTTGTGTGCATATGATTCCCTTGGAAATTTCAAAATATTCGGACATAAGCGGCTGTAACTTTGAGTACGTTGACTTAGAAGTTTTATTCATTTATTTATTTGATCATGGATATGTAAGATGACAGGGCCTAAGCCGTTACATATCGCGGCTTCAAGTAACCTCTTGGTTGGACTAAGTATTTGACCTTAATTTCAACTCCATACGTCCACGCGTTCCTGAGAAAGGAGGGTTGACAGACGGACAGACAGACAGACAGACAGACAGACGGACAACAAGGTGATCCTATAAGCGTTCCTTTTTTCCTTTTGAGGTACGGAACCCTAAAAATTTACGTAGTTTGATGAATTCATTACGAAAGTAAGCGGGTTAACTACGAACCTTATTTGTGTTGGAAGAGGTTCGTAGCTAACCCGCTTACATCCGTAATGAAAAGCAAAATTGCTTTTGAGACTTGCCTATACTTTTACCCTGTAAAATATATAAAGTTTTACGTATGTAATACTTAGAAATTCCCTTATTTTGAATGATTTTAATGTCACAAGTGCCTTTGCTATCAATGGGTTCAATTGTTATTAAAACTGCATATCCGTATGCTCAATCAAAATATGAAGGCGTCAGATTAGGTTGGTATGAATTTAATTCCTTGGATGTTTGTATAATTTTATTTTGTAAAAGTAAAATTATCATAGGTCAACTACGTACTTAAGTACCTAGTACCGTTAGTATTATTGATGTAGTACCGTTAAGGCCATCCTATTATTGGATTAAAGTTCTGCTCTATTGTTTATTCTATTATTGTACCTAAGATCATTGCTAATTTATTCTTGAACATAAACATGTAAAATGCCAACGGCTTTTGGATCGGTGAAGTGTTTTCATTTCTTTTATTGTGTGCGATGTTCATAGACGTGAAATGGCGTTGGTATACGCACGCACGTCCTTAAACATTTTATTTCGTACCTATTACCTACATCGTTTGCATGTTTGTGTTATTCGTAGAAGTAGTGCTTTTTTATTTAGGGATTTGAGTCATTGGTGACTATGCCAGTCCCGTAATTTAACGAACTAACTATTTACTTAAAAGAAAATTAAATCTAAAACTAACCTAAATAATTTCATTGCCGCATCTCTCAGTGGAGCGGCTAAAATTATTTGGATAACACTAGTATCCGTTAGGTTGACATTGTACAAATCCCATAATTCAGATCTTAGAGACTCGCTCCGCTCACACTCCACAAGAAATTATGTAGGTACATCTTGTAGTACATTCAAATGCAGAAAAGTAGCTGTTCCTGCAAACCCGCATAAAATATAACTGTTAGTTCTATCGTGTACTCTAGGTATGCGTCATCGCTCTTGCATAATTATTTCCTACCTACCATTTTGTGGTTTCCATAAATGTCAAACTAAAAAAAAGTTCTAAAGTTTTTTGACTGTTCATTAACCAATAACTATAGATTCTAAGTTGTTGTTTGTATTATTAAGATCCGGATTCTTCAAACACCAAGGATTTTTTAAAGTATCATCTATAATTATGTAGCGATCTGCAAGAAAAAACAAGTTTAGCTTTAGAACGAGTTGCGCTTGTGGCCAGTCGGCTGTTGGCAGTGTGTACAAATAAACATTCCAGATAGTCTGTTTTTATTAAGTTAAGTGATGTGAAATATTAAAAATGAAACCTACAGAACCCGATACCGAACTTACAGAAACAAATGGAAACGGAACACAAGAAGCTTCAGCCAAAAACAATTCCAACGAACCACTAACATGGGCACAACGGATCAAAAAAGTGTTTGCCTTTTTTACTGTGGAACCGTTCCTGTTATGTTACGTTTTGCCAATAGCAATATCAGCTCTCGCAGTGAACAAACTCAATACGGAGAAAGCATGCCGCGTTGATTTAAATTACACCGAGGAAATTTGCACGAAAGCCCTCAACGGTGACACAGATGATGATAACATAACCAAAATTGCTCAGACTGAAGCTCTCAAATTAGTTGCTGATATGCAATCATGGCAGTCTCCAGTACAAAGCAGCATTCCCGCGATAGTAGTGCTATTTGTTGGAGCATGGAGCGATAGAACCGGTAACAGAAAAACTCTGATGCTTATTCCTATTCTCGGTGAAATTGTTTCATCGCTCGGACTGCTTTTGGCAACATATTTCTTCCTAGAGTGGCCATTGTGGGTAACTGCGCTGATAGAAGCTGTGCCAAGTGCGCTATCGGGAGGTCAGACCATTGCCCTGATGGGTTCTTACAGCTACATTTCCGATGTGACAACAATTGAATCGAGGACATTTCGAATCGGCGTCGTCGCAGTCATTGTGACTTTAGGGTTCCCATTTGGAACCTCGATAAGCGGTGTTTTGACCCAAAATCTGGGTTACTACGGAGTTTTCGGCATCGGACTCGCATTGTACGTAATTGGTTTCATTCACACTTCATTGCGGATTCATGATGTTAACAGAAAAGAAACAACCGGGGGCAATTTCATCCATAAAATAAAGGAGTTTTTCCACCCTAAAAATATATGGGACACAGCGTCGATATTATTTCGGTCGCATGGAAGGCAAAGGATGCAAATAATTCTGGTGATCTGCGCACATATTGTCATCGTGGGACCAGTCATAGGTATGCCATTTAAATTTTAAATGAAGCAATCTTCGGAGCGAATGTGGCAAATAATTGAATTTTATACAATGTTTCTTTCCAGGTGAAGCGTATATTTTGTATCCATACACTTTGGCTAAATATGACATGGATGTCGTCGAGTTGAGTTTATTCAGCACGTATTCCTTACTATTGGGCACAATCGGTAAACTATAACCTATTTATTATATTTATACTTGATACGGCACCTAGACACACCTAGACCTTTTTATTTTTAGTCTTTGAACACCTACATTAATTTCGTCACGTAATATGTTGAAAATATAAAAGTTATATAATTAAGCTTTAAAGCCTTGACATCTAAACTAAAGAAACCAGTCGCTTTGGAGGTCATTTCTTTTCTTGGTGCATTGTCATGTCTTTGATTAGATCATATACCGAGTAGGATAAACGTGACGATAATGATAGGATCATTGGCTGTTCATCTTTTACCTATCATGAAAGCTTTACCTAGTTTAGTCTAGATAATAATAAGTGAGTGGATGTTTCTAGTCAACACTTCTGTCAATATTGAATCTTGAATGAATACAATAAAACATAAATACCAAGGCTTTTCATCATTTTCCAGGTACAGCAGTAGCAGTAACAGTATTCAGCAAATGTCTGAACATGCATGACACATTTCTGGGTATCATAGCTACAGCCTGCAAGACAACATCCAGTTTCGTATACGGACTTGCTCCAACAAAGCACTGGTTCTATTCAGGTCCGGTGTTCGATTTCTTTGGGAATTCAGGAGTGACAGCTATTCGGTCGCTTGGAACCAAAGTGGTTGATCCTGAAAATGTTGGTAAGGACATATACCTACTATTAAATCTCAAAATTTCTGAGATTTTCTATTGTTACGTAACCTGGCTGACCATCAAAGCCTCAAAGGGATGGTCAGCCAGGTTACGTACTTGCACAATGTACGATCTTCCTACTAATATTATAAAGACGAAAGTTTGTACCACATTGTGCCGTTGTGAAGATGTTTGGCCGAAGACAACGCTAAAACTACTGAATGGATTGGGCTGAAATTTTACACATATACAGGTCTAAACCAAAAACCTACAACATATAGGCTACTTTTTATTCCAAAAAACGCATGTGAAACTGCGGGCAGAAGCTTTTTTATATACCTAATGAAAATATTTCAATTAACAAGACTAACGAGATGGAAGATAATAAGATGCAAATACTTTATGAATAAATTACGGTGATAGCTGCAGACAATTGATAAGAATTAACATTTATCCTACTATGCATACAAACATTCTCAACTCAGACAAGCGAGCAAATATTTTAATCAAGTTATGATTGCTACATCCAACAAAGTAATTCCAATAAACATAGATTCGTTTATAATGATTCTCCTACACATTCTTGCTTCATATTTTTTACCTTATGTAGCTATGATGTAAGCTCAGAGATACTTGTGGCTTTAATTTTACATCCGGATGTTCATAAGAAACGTTTTTAAAACGAATATAAATACAACTGAGGAAATATGAAATGATCAGTCCTTTCATTATGAATTTATATTTGATTTTTTACCTTCATTATTATTCGGAATTTCCGATTGTTTTGTCATTCAATCAATCAGTAATGATTGGCTCGATTTAACCGAGTATATAGAGTGGTTTTTTGACATGGTGGTGGATGGCCAAATCTGAAACCATGAGAGTTAGAGAAAAGTAGTGAAAGGAGTCATTTTTTGAGAACACAATACACAGCCACTAGGTACATAATTATTTTTGCGGATTTTTCTTTAATGTTATAAAATTCATAGCGAATAGATTTTTTTAATCGAGGATATATCCTATTAAAATACAAGCTATGTATCCTCGCTAGCGGCAAGTAAACCAGTTGTTCGAAATGATCATTTAAAATTTTCTCACTGTCGTCGCTTAATATGGGGAATTTGAAAATAAAATTGTGAAAAATTGTCGTTTCCTTTCATATTCAATAATGCATTTCTTTGCAAAAATTGACTCTTATCAGCAACCAAATCCGTTTGCACAAAAATTCAGGGTGTCATATTTTTTGGATAATCAATCGGTTCGATTTCCTGCAAAAGTTAAAAAAATTACCTTTCTCTAACTCTCATCGTTTCGAATTTGGCCATTGACTCCCATCTCAAAAAGCCATCCTGTAGATACGAAGCCCGCTTCAAAGGGTTTTTACCCATTGGGGTTTTACCAGTTTGGACATGTGGTAAAAACCGGTTTTTAATGGCTGCTTTTAAAAAAGACAAAAAAAACAATTAGTGGCTGACATCAAATACACATTGAAGGAATTCCTTAAATATGAAATAAATAAAATGAATTCCAACAAAGCTCTGCACATGTTTTAATCTGTTTAAATTAATGAATTTTACTATAAAATCTTATACATATCTCTAAGTATTTCAACCCCTGCACAATATTAATTACCCTATCTTACGTAGAAACCCTTTAACCTGCTCTAGCACATCACATAACAATAGAAAATCTATTAACTGGAATCCCGAATATCAAGAGGACCTGAATCACATTTAAAATTCAATATTCCTTGCAGCCAAGATGTGCTCCCTCATAGGGTTCGCCGAAGCCATCCTGCCGATGATATACGCGCCTATGTATACGCAGATGTTCTCAAAAACATTCGAAGTTCTGCCCGGGGCTACATATTTCCTGGGTGGAGTCATGACTATACCGGCCTTCTTCATATTTATGTGAGTAGTTGCAGCTATTTCTTCCAGCCTTAAAAGCTTAATTAACCTTAGCCTTAACGCACTCACTGCCCAGCCGCAGGGGTGCGCCGCCCGCCGCCACACGATTGTCGAGAGGCTCGTCTGCGTCTTGGGCCATGAAAGTTTTAAAAGACTAAAATTATGCAATTGACCATGTTGATCCAATTGACACAAGTTTTCATGCATACACTTAGCAGCTTCAAGCGGCGCAAAGTTAACCAACAAAGCTGCTACGTGTTCGATTGTTTGATTATGTTATGGTGAACCCACACAAATATTATCGAGATATATTTCTGTGTGAATACCAGCCGTAAGCAATTAGTGCCGTACTATTTTGGTTCCTGGTCTGGGTTTAAAAAGTGTAAACAAAGAAGTTGTTTGAGCGGTATATCAGTCTGATATTTATCCTCTAGGATGGCAATGCCCTGCGCGAAGCTATACGGCCATTGTGTGGCAGGGCTCTTCTTGATTATTATCTAGTAATACCTTGTAACATCTATATATTTTTGGAGAGTTTTTAGGGCTAGAAAATGTTGTGTTAAAAATCCACATTGCTTTATCCACATTCCTGAAACCAAATATCCTATGTATTTGTTGTCAGGAAAACTAATTTTCCTTAAGTAAATATAGTAAGATTGTGTGATTTAAAAGTCTCTTTATTGACAAAGAAACACAATCGTGATCGAAATAAAAGTTGTTGATAGAAATAAATTAGAACTAGTATTAACAATCGAGCTAACTGCAGACTGTTGCAAACAATCTACAGGTCAGAGACAGGTCACAATCTATAGATCAGTTGAGCTGATCTATAAGAATACCAGTCGGAAGCGTCCCCAAGACGCTGGCTGCATTGCATTTCTATGGCAATGCTGATGCGCTGTGCCAGATACTCACCAGCTCTCGGTCACGCGTCGCTTCGACGAGACGCTCAAATAATTTTTTCATAACCCGATGAGCCTCGGTACCCCACGGACCTAGGGTCTCGACTCCAAGGGGAGCAAATGTGTAGGCTCTGTCGATAGTCTTGAGATCCTCGGCCAAATCTCCCGCCGCACTTTAATTAGATTGAAGTAATGATGATAAAGATGAATTCAAGGTCTATTCATTCTTCTGATCCTACAAACAATCGTAGTAATAAGTGCAACAATTTATGACATTGCGTTACTTGATTCTATTAATGCTAATTTTCTGCTTCTACTGCTATTGTTAGTCTTAAATGTCGATTGTATCATGTATTATAAATAATCTACTTTAATAGCTCGTTAAGTTCTTAAAGATCTTTGACGCACTATTTGAAATTAAAAGTTAATTTTTATTTGTGTAAGTATCTATATATCAATATAACTTTTACACGATTTTGACAAAAAAAAAGTGGTGGCCGGTGTTAGGGTCAAAAACTTCAATTTTCTTTACATTTGATCGAGGTTTTGAAGTATTGTTTTTTTTTCAGTATTCTTTACATATCGTTCAAGAGACAGCAGCGAGATGTCGTGAAGAATCCAGTTGCTAAGGAAATGTATGCTCATGATAATGTTGTGTCTGTTTTATGATTTTTAAGAGGAAAGCAATTTGGAATCATGAATAAAAAATATATATGTGTTTATACAAAAAACGGAGGGAATGTAAATTGTACAAAAACTTGTAAAACAAACAAACATTAATGTAAATCAATAGTTTTATAACTAATATTAAGAAAAACTCTAGTGTAGAATTCTATGAATAACTAGCTTCTGCTCGCGGCTTCGCACGTGCTTTTCAAGTAGCCTATGTCAGTCCCCGGGATATTGTTTACCTCCGGACCAAATTTCATTATATTAGCATTGATAAATTAGTATGGATTCTATGATTCTGGATGAGACTAAAAAAGTTAAGTAAGCCTGATTTTAAAACTCAGAACTAGGAGTTATCGTTTATTAAATTTAATTTGTTAATGTAATTATTATTAGAATTCAAATCTAGTAGAATAAATCTGTTTGGAGTAGTTTTTCAAGAACTTTGATAAGCTCTTATCATTTAAATTAATTAGGTACGTACGTTTTAAATTTATATAGATAATAATGCAAAGTATTCGACATTTCGGCACATTTATGTACAAGAAATGGTATAGATATTATAATATTTGCTTACATTACACTTACTTTTGTTTGACTAAACCAAACCCAATATCAATCGCTATTTTAGTACCCATTCAAAAATAAAACAATACAATATTTTTGCACGTTACCTTTTGAAATTTATTGAGCAATTTAACATGTGAGTATTTGCGGTTTGCTATAAAAATTCAATTTAGCTCTTATTAAAGCCAACGCACCTACGTTTGCTATATTTTATTATCCATTCCCTATTTTTTTGCTTTACACTCTAAATGCGGCATGACTAGAGGTGGAGTAGGTATCCCACCTATATGTGAAATATTGCTAAAATAAAGCTACTGTAGATATTTGTTTCTGAAGAAAATCAATAACTACAATTTTCTTATAAGGATATTTATAAAAGTGAGACTCTCATTGGTATAAGCCGACAAAAGGCCCACTATTCATCTTGTTTGTAAACAAAAGGTAGGGTTGCAGACCTAATAGTTTGGCTGCAGTAGCAAAGTTCAGGCTGAAATCTGATTTTGACTTAAATTTTATCCAAATAACTTTTGAACCGCTGAATATCGCATTGGTACTGAGGTCTTCTACCCCCCAGCCACCGATGATCCACCCCTCTAGTTACACCGTGTAGTGTAGATATTGACCCCTATCTCCACAACGTAAGGCGTAGAAAAACGCTCGCGCCTTGCTACCAAATCGAAGCAACCATTAAGGCCGATAAATAAATAATGGGCAGGTGCCCAGATACATGCTTTTTAAATAATCATAGGCACCGATAGGTTTGCGTGTTAAAAGTGAAGGATACCCTTGACTTTTTGTTTTTTGTTTGTTGTGGATGTGCATATGACCCGCGCTCGAAGAGTTCCATTGTAAAAAAGCATCGAGGTATAATCAGAAAACAGCATTATCAAGTTCTATAGTGTCACACTATCTTGTATGTATACGTTTAGTATGTATGTATATAGTTGCGTATTTATTTAAGTTCTAATTTTTAGGTATTTATAATATTGTCAATGTTTATTTATGATATCATACAATTGGTACACCCCTGCCTTTCTTAAATTCACATCCAAAGGTTGCCTGGAAGAGATTGCTTCTAAGCGATAAGGCCGCCCATTGTATTTGTGTCTTATGTAATGTCTCTTGTATTGTATTTTTGTTGGTGTACAATAAAGTATTTTTGTATGTATTGTATTGTACTACCGTCTTTAGAATGTCGGAAAAGGCAACAATTTTTTACCTATTTGTGAACCCTCACTAAGTTGGAAATTTATATTTTTAAGACAGTATAAAGCCTTTATTAACAAAGAAAATAACAATCAAATAATATGAATATAATATGTTATAGCAGCTTAAGAAGAGCAGACCTTGCCATCTTAAGAGAATAATAATCGCTATAGCTATATAAAATCCACTTGAACATACATAATCATTAAAAGTTATAGAAGATAAGGCAATCTTCTACTCTACAGATAGTGAACCAAAAAGGCCCTGATCTCTAATAGTTCGATCTCAACTGGTCAATGATCACGTAGTACCCTATCGAATGATCATTAATTTATCCCATGCCTGATTAAAATACCTCATCTTTTGTTTGAAACCTAAAGTTATCGTATAGGTACCTATTTACTTCGACAGGCATGGATGAGCTATAAATCTGTTTTATAACTTTTATTAGCCATGTTTGATTTAAAAGTGAAAATTTGTAGGTGCTCGTTAGAGCATAATTAGATAATTAACATAGTCTCGGTTAAAATCAGAAAACAGCAGTTTAAATTATCTTTGTAGATAATTTAAACTTCTAGTAACCAACCTTGTGTACCTTTGTAGGTACACAATTTATGCAATAAATATACATATCTTTATTGCAATACTAGCTGCGCCCCGCGGCTTCGCCCCCGTGGAAATTTATGTTTCCAACTTTCTTAATTTTTTCTTTCATAAGAACCTTTTCCTGACAATAACAAACACAACAAAGAAAGAATTAGCGAAATCGGTCCAGGCGTTGTTGAGTTATGCGCTTACCAACACATTTTGCGATTCATTTTTATATTATAGATAATTGAGTCCCTACAAAGGGTGGTACAAAGGTTCGTGTACCTTTGTAGGGACACAATTATTGCAATATATATATATATATTTATTGCAATAATTGTATCCCTATCCCTGTAAAGGTACACGAGGTTGGTTGCTCAAAGTTTAAATTATCTATGTACAAAATTAATTTATACTTCTAGTAACCAATTTATTTTAAAATATATGTTTATTGTTTACTTATTAATAAATAAATATGAAGAAATTTTAAACGTTTTGCAAGAGAACAACTAGATACTACTAACATAATCTTCAAAAGGTTTCATTGACATAATCCTCATAAATAATTACATAATTATCTTGCGGTCAGATACCACTATCACAAATAAGGTATAATTTTTTTATACGTTAAAATACGTCATTAAATACTGAATCTTGGCCTTCATATTTTTATGATTTAAGAGTGAGGTACATTTTAATGACAATATCAAACTTTATTTCGGTGTTATGGGTATGTTATATATAAGCAGTAAGTATAATAAAAAATAAATTTCTATGTAGATATCAATATTGTAATAAAGTATATCAGTTATTTAGTACCCATAACACAAAGCTCTGCTTAGCTTGGGGCTAGATGATGCTGTGTGAGTTGTCCAGAGTTATTTATTTATTTAGTATTTATTTTGCACTGAACAATAAGTTTTTACTTTAAAAACGCTTGTGTCGTATTTATTTCGTGTAACGTCACTTTTCATTAAAATAATTTATAGTGTGTCCTACTGATGGGCTAATTCCACCTCATGGTTCCTTAGACAGCTGGGCAAACGCTGCTGTAGGATCAAAGGTGTCCATTCAAAGTAGATAAGTAATTTCACTTCACAATAATATAGAAAGACGCCGAAAAATTAAAAAATAAAACCGACCAAGCCCGAGTTGGACGCAGTGTTCTGTAAAAAAAAATTGTGTAATTTCTATAGATAAATTATATGACATTGCTTCCTGCCAAATTTAATAAATCTAGGTCAACGGGAAGTATTCTTTTGGTTCTGATTCCCAAAATAAGCCAAAATATACAGCATAAAGCTGTATTCTTGTATATAAATCTTTTGATAACATTAGTTGGAAGTTATGTGAGTGATTTTATTACAGACTTATTTTAACTTGGTATTTGATATTAATTTTTGAGTCGACTTGATAGGTATCAAGTCGACTCTGTAATGAATATCAAATACCGTATTCCTAAAAAGAGGGGTATTGACAGGCAGACGGACAACGAGGTTGTGTTAACATAGTTCCATTTAGCCTTTTGGGGAACCCTAAAAACAGACACAAGTGACAGAAATCGGGTTAGTAGCTACGGTCAGTAGGTACTCTAGTAACCAAATCGTCACAGTCATTACTCGTGATAAGGCCTCAGTGTAGCCTCATTATCATTCAGCACACAGCATCCAAGATTTGGATAACACTGACTTAATGAAATGTTGACGTCATAAGTGAAAGTATTATTATTCCTTGTCATTTGCGAAAAGTTACGTTACGAGGCCCAATGTCAAGATAACAATTTTAAAAATAGGAAGGCCCTTAACGAAAGTCATGTAATTGACTAATTTAATGATTTAAGTAGGTACCTACCTAAACCAATAATGATATTGAATGCTGAGTTGGGGATTGAATACATCTACGTATAAGTCGTTCACAAGAAAAATTCTGAAAGTTTGCAGAAATGACAAAAACTTAGGAAATAAGTAAGTATGTTAGATTTTAATATTATTTTCCTATGATTATTAATATGTCATATAAATAATCAAAGATTATCTTCTTAATTTTAATTTCGCTCCTGTCCTATCCTACCTACCTCTTATAAATTTTGAAGAAAAATCAAGGAAAACTCGTAGTCCCCAGTTGATTGTCTGAAATCAGAATTGATCGTTATGAGATCATTAAAGGTTAATGAACCCATTTAGTTTTGAGATTGATAATTCAATTTGTGTAGCTAACTTTTATTTAGAATTATCCTTTTAAAACATTTATCATGTTACGTCTAACGTGGGTAGGATCCTATTTGTTTTGTTACGTCGTTATGTTATTTGCGTTTACTAGCCTAATAAAGATCAGTTTTGACGTTCGCTTTACCGAGGAATGTTGATAGTTCTTTGATACCTTTCAAGTGTAAAGTTATTACCTACCTACCTATCAAGAAGGTATCCATAGCAGTGTCCAGTTATCACGCAAAGGCGCATCAGAGCATAATGCCAGTAAATACGGCGTAACTTAAGCACAAGATAAATGAGCTACATATTTAATAAAAGTGGTGTCGCTCACTGTGTTATCGCCGAGATGTAAGCGACTAGTGTGCACCGTCGCACTCATAACGCGCTCGATTTTACAACTGTGACTTTTACTGCTCAGGTTTTTGGAAACGACAGTCGAAAAGTCACGGATTAACCGTATAGTCACCACCGACGACCGCCGACGCAGTGTTGTGCGTGGAGCACGCCCGAAGACTTTTACTGACTCTCACTTTTACTAGAAATGATTGACGCTGAAAATACCTGCGGCAACAGCAAAAGCCTCACGGACTCAAACACACGTCTCACTGGGAGCTCGAAGCGGAAGACATGGAGGGAAAAATCAAAATGTGCGCTGAAGTGTTTGGAAAATGTCCTGCGAGAGACGACGGTGGAGCCGTGCCTGCTGGTCTATATGCTGTGTACTGCCATCTCATCCCTCGCTGTCCAGAATATGCACTTGGAAAAAGCCTGCAGGGTTAACTTCAAGTATGGAGAAGAAGTTTGTGACCGCATAAGGGATCGCAACACGACTGACCTCGAGAAAGAACTCATTCAAATCCACTCCCTAGTTGCGAAGGTCGTCGCGTGGAAATTCCCACTGCAGACTGCCATTCCCGCTGTTATGGTGATATTCGTTGGCGCATGGAGTGACAAATATAAAAAGAGAAAAGTATGTATTCTCTTTCCCTTCGTTGGGGAGATATTTTCGAATATCGGACTGCTGTTGGCAACGTATTACTTCGAAGAGCTGCCTCTGAGGACGACCGCGTTGATCGAAACTCTCCCGGCCGCGCTTTCTGGCAGTTACATCATAATATTTATGGGCATGTTCAGTTTTATGGCCGACCGGACCACGGTCGAGAACAGGACGTTTCGCCTCGGACTAGTGACGATATGTGTGACGTTGGGGACACCAACCGGGACTGCGCTAAGCGGTATTTTATTGAGGACTCTAGGTTATTATGGAGTGTTCTCGTTACTGCTCGCATTACACACTTTCTCTTTCCTATATGGTTTGTTGAAGCTCGAAGATGTTCTGCCGAGTGAAGCGAGAGATCCTGGTGTTAGTGAGGGCAAGTGCATCAGCACTTGTCGGGAAGTGCTGCAGATGGTTGCGAGCACTGTGATGGTGGCTCTGAGACCTCGTGTGCTGAGAGGAAGAACTCAAATATTTTGTGTGCTGTTGCTCTATTTGCTGATGGTGGGACCCCTCTATGGTAAGTAGTAGTTTTTTCTGAGACCTAAACTATCCATGGTCAGTAAATTGATCTGTTGTACGAAGGGTGACCTCATAAAAGTTTTTTTAAAGGTAGGTAACATAAACAAAGTCGGTGACCTTTTGATTTTCCTGCTTGACGATCGGATCGTCAAAACTATAAAATCTTGCACTTTTTGATACCGAATTTTATTGATAATCTAGCTAATATTTGAACTGCCAATGAAGCTAGTTTTAGTAATAATTTTTAAACCAAAATTGTACATAAAACAGAGGAAAAATATCCCTACTTTTGTGCTATCAGGTATTTTGTTTCGCACTAAGTGTAGGGTACTTACAAGCTCATTAATTCTCATACCTTCCCTACATATTAAGCACCTTATTAGCCTCGAAGAATAATCCTTTACTTAGAGAAGTAAGCAATTTGCTGTTACCTACATTGATTACTTCGTATTCGCAAGGTAAACCAGTATCTTTATGTAGGTCCTCACCTACCTACCTAATAACATTGTAAAAAATGCACAGCGAACTTTAAATGCATTTGCTCGAGTCCTGGCTCTGTAGAGTTACGCCTGAATACTCAAACGCAACTCAGATTTAAACACGTCTCAAGTGACGAATTTTTGACAGTTTTCAATGAAAATATGTCAAAAATTCTTCACTTGACACGTGCTTAAATCTAAGTTGCGTTTGAGTATTTGGGGGTTAGTACTCTACAGAGCCAGGAAGGTAGACATAACGAGAGGTAGTCCTCTCGTTATGTCTACCTTCCTACTTGATTTAGTTTTGAAGATTAGTCACATTAATTCCTTCACCCCAAAACGCGATAGTGTTTTTGCCTCTTTCGTTAAATAAACATTAGAAGATTGCTCAATAATTGCTGCTCACAATACGAAGTGAATTTGATAAGACGAGACACTATGTTTGCTAATGTCTCGACTAGTAATGGTAAAACATAAGGCAGAAGGCAGCAGTCCTTGACTTCGATAAATGGTAGTTAATACATATTATATACATATAGAGGGTGGCACAGAAAGGGTGTACTAAGCCGAAAGGGGGTGATTCTGGACATTAAGTAGGTCAATGTTTGTTTTAGGATTTACTAGCGACCCGCCCCGGCTTCGCACGGGTGCAATAAAATACTACTATTACTATTAATTATACATATAAACCTTCCTCTTCAATCACTATATCTATTAAAAATAACCGCATCAAAATCCATTGCGTAGTTTTAAAGATTTAAGCATACATAGGGACAGAGAAATCGATTTTGTTTTATACTGTGTAGTGAGTAAAGGTTAACATGAACATTTTTTTAAAAAATTAGTGACGTTTTTTTCTTTATTATTCTTCTTCTATTACGTGTATTTTTACATTATTATTGTTGTTTTGAAATAAAAAAAAATTGAATTAATTTCATGACAAAACTCTGCTTTCGCTGAAAAAACAAGCAAATAACTTTTGAGAAATATTTTGTAATGTTACATAATGCAAGAAAGCGTGTAAAAGAACGCGAATACGAAGAAAAAAACTTTTGGTTTCTGCTACAAATAAAAAAATATGGGAAATTTAAAATCGTTATTCACAAATTGATCCCCACGAAGTCCAAAGGCACTCTTTCCGTGGCACCCTGTAGATAGGTGCTTTACCTACTACGGTACGGTATTATACGATTGAGAAGAAAAAGCATGTGAATTTTTTTTGTGTGCTAATTAACATCAAGGTTCATCGTTTGCAGTGTAACGTGTAACAGACTTCCTCGTTTTACTGACCCTTTATTAACCAACTTCAAAAAAAAGGAGGGGCTCCTTTTTTTACTTTTTAATGGAGGTTTAACGATTACCTACGCGCGCCATCAATTTTGGACTGATTTAGATGATTCTTTTACTGTTGTATAAAAATGATTTCGAGATGGTCCCATAAATATTTTATTCCCGAGGGATTAGTCTTTTAAAGAACAGTTTAAATATTCAGGAAGTTGATGTCGGTCTTTAGTTTTTTCAAAAGTAAAGAAAAGTAATTTTATTCATCATAAATACATGCATACAAAATAGAACAATTACATTAACTTACAATTATTCTTATTTTTGCTACATATATAGACTAGCTTCTGCCCACGGCTTCGTACGCGTTGTTTCTATGGAAACGTTCAAAGGTAATTTCTATCCCATGGGAATTTATAGGATAAAAAGTAGCCTATGGTTTGATTCCAGGCATAGAGCTACACCGATGCAAAATTTCAGTTCAATTTGTTCAGTAGTTTTGGCGTGAAGACGTAACAAACATCCATCCATCTATCCATCCAAACTTTCGCATTTATAATACTAGCTTCTGCCCGCGGCTTCGCACGCGTTGTTTCTATGAAAACGTTTTGAGGTTGTTTCTATCCCATGGGAACTGATTTATGGAATAAAAAGTCGCCTATGTTTGATTTCAGGGTTAGACTTACCTGTATGCAAAATTTCAGCCTGATCCGTTCAGTAGTTTGGGCATGAAGAGGTAACAAACATCCATCTATCCATACATCCATCCATCCAAACTTTCGCATTTATAATATTATTGTGATGTGATTAATCGTGATCTCACTTTGATCTCTACACTACAAAAACAATCAAATTATTTTACACTATTTGAAAATTGACGGAATAATCAGGAAACATACATTTTGGACCAATTATGGAACGATTGTGATGTTTCTTTTGCTAATGTATGTACAAAGAATGACCACAAGATGGTTTCTCTGTTTGTATCTATAATTTAAATTAAAGGCGGGTCATGTTGTGTATATACCTGGTTATTTAAGGTTTTAGATAATAATTTAAAAATGAATTCTATACTATGTACTTAACAAGTAGGTGTCTTAAACACGATCCTAGACGTAACGCATTGGAGAACTCTGTAATGTTAGGTCTGGTTTAATAAACGAATTGAATTGAATTGAATGATCCCATAAAAAATATTCTCGAGGGATTAGTCACGCAAATCATGAAACAGTGTAGGTACGTATTATGTTTATATGAAGTCAGTTTGTAGTTATTTCAAAACAATCAAATCATTGATAAACTAGCTTCTGCCTGCGGCTTTCCACGCGTATTTTCGGTATAATAAGTACCCTTTTGTAAGTTGAGTTTAGCTCTAAGCGTACGCCAAATTTCATCTTGATCTGTTCAGTAGTTTTGGAGAAAAAAAAAAAATTGGTAAGTACCTCATAAAAATTCAATTTCACAAACTTTCGACTTTTTAATAATACTAGCTTCTGCCCGCAGCTTCGCATGCGTATTTTCGGTATAACAAGTAGCCTATTGTTAAAGTAAAGCTACGTTCTAAGTGTATGCCAAAATTCATCTTGATCTGTTCAGTAGTTTTGGAGATCCTAGGTAACTAGAATTCTGATTTCATAAACTTTCGGCTTTTTAATATCAGTAGGATAGTAGGACATTAACATTTGTGCTCAAAAACAGCAGCTATTAATAAGTAGATTAGTAAGTATCTTGCTTGTGTGCCTTATTGATCAAGATAGGACGCGAAAGGCTAATACCTACTTCAACAAGCTGCGAATCTAGGAAATCTAGGATCTATTAGTGAACACGCAACTGGCGATTTCTTAATCTTGCAATCCACATCTAAGTTTGTAGAGAAATGTTAAGCCAATTCGCTTGATAGCGAATAAAAATTTCATCAATCCCACAGTTGCAAAAAGGGGGACATATACATAGATATAAGTAAAATTTTGTAGATATGGTACGTTCTCCCAGCGCTAACTCAACAAATGGCCTGTGTTGTTTTACAACAACTAAACGCAAATACACGTTATTTCCAATCTTTTGCAATATACCTACATAATGAACAACTGATGATGGAGAGACGTACCTAGACCGAAGTGCGATGGAGACAACAATACACGCGAATCACGTACGCCGGCGGCGCCGGTCCGACTATGACTGAGGTGGGTGGACCCAATTGGACCTAATTTGAGCGTTCCACTTTCGAGAAGCAAGTGCCATATCTTTCGAATTTTACTTACATCGTTGGACATATAGAACTTTTTCTCCCAACTGTTGTTCTAGGGGGACAAAGCAGGAAGACCAATGGGAATAATTCGCATAAACGATGTCGTTCAACAAATACTGTCGTCGAATATCATATTTCTTAATTTGTTATGATCAAAAGCTCGCATTGGTCGTTAATTTCTGTGATTTGCTACAAGATGGAACGATTACAATTTTGAAAAATTGACGTTTCTGAGATAAGGTTACCATCATCGATCAAAAATTTCCGGCCGGCCCCCCTTAGATGCACAATGCGCGCCCTGAAAACGTCAGTATCAAAAGGTATCCCATTTGGCATTTTGGGATACCTTTTCAACTAGTGTCATTTTACCTCTCGGACCGAAAGCATGGTCAAGTGCTGGTATAAAAAATGCAATAATCGACCGACCAAGCAACAGAAAAAGGATGGAATTTCTTATTTTCAGTAAGTTTAAATGTAATTTTACCTGTGTTTGTGATATGAGCCAATTGAGCCTTATGTACTTGAGAAATCAGCATTAAATATTGTTGTTAGGTTTGCCTATGTAAAAATATTTATTTTGTTCTAAGTTGATGAATGGAGAGGCTATTGTTTCTAATTTTTTTTTTATTTATTTGTGGTAAGTTGTCAGTAATAAATTTTTTTTAATGAAAAGACATTTAAAATAACTGGTTGAGGTTTATAAAATAACTAGCTGACCCGCCCTCAATTTTATTTGCGTGGACTCTCTAATAAAAGAAAGACTACCAAAAGTATTAGATTTAATAAACTTAGTATTTAATTTTTAGTTACCCTCGAGATCCTGTGCGTTGGGAAAAATGGAGGTCCATTTTAGCACAACAGCGATGTGAACCATATTTTAATAGTAGGTAATAATAAATAATGTGTACATATGGCGTAAGTTTAAAAGTATTTTATAAGATCCTAGTTGACTTGAAATAACGTTTTTTTTGGCCCATAGAAAAACTCTTACGAAGCCGCAGGCAGACACTAGTTCTTTTAAATTTAAAGTACCTGCCTGAAATTGTATTTTAGGTTTATTTCACTAGCTTTTGTTAACTTATTTATATTATTGTATGTCCGAAATGACCCTTTTGTTTGTTGACTGTTGCGTCGCTAATTTATAGTTGTATCAATAAATGATTCGTTATCTTTACCTGAATGCTGTTGATTTTATAATCCTTATAGAAATAAACAGTGTATAAATTATTTTTAGGTAGGTACCTTCCTACCTACTTACAAAATAAAATAAATTCGACTCCACTAATCTCTTGTTCCGCATGCAAAAAACTTGACAGGCTCTGCGCAAACTGTCTGCGTCAAAACAAAACGTGGACACTTTTGAGTGTCATTCTTGTAAGGTTCTAGGTATCTACGGGGGAGGCCGCATACTTGATCGATGGTTACCATACATCAAGCGTCAAAATGAACTGATAAAGCGTTCGAATTAATCAGAGACCACTACCATCCCATTTTGAATGTTTTTTACGGTTTAAAGTAAGCGTTTTCAGCACTTATTTTCAAATCAGCTTTTACCTGCGTGGTTTTCTTTCCCCTTGACATTTGCTTAAGCTAAAAAGCCTGTCAAAATGAACCGATGCAATATCGTGCTACTTAGTATCTCTACTATTTCTACAATGTTGGAGGCTGTGTTGAGTAAGGCACTTAGGTACTGGTACTTAGAACTAGGCACCTGTCAGTGGGGTCATAAAGTTGGTGTCTTAGTAGTCCTTGTGAGGTTACATTACGTTACCGTCTATACCTGTACAATAGTTTCGTATCCATCTATAGGTTGCCTGAAAGAAAAAACTTTTAGCGATAAGGTCATCCATTCATAATCAGCCTATATTAGTCCACTGCTGGACATAGGCCTCCCCTAATGAGCGCCATAGCGCCCTGTCGTCAGCTTGCCGCAACATCTACCTGCAGTCTTTCGCAGATCGTCATCCCACCTGGCCGGAGGGCGTCCTACACTACTTTGGCCGAGTCATGGTCTCCACTCAAGAACACGTTTAACCCAGCGGTTGTCGGTTCTTCGCGAGATATGGCCGGCCCACTGCCACTTCCCAGCTTGCTAATTCTTTGAGCCACCCATTATGCAACTATTTTTGTGTTTCTGTTTATCTTTTCTGTTTTTCTATATCCTGTTTTTCTATATCTATATGGATCAGTTGAGCTACCTGTAGACTGTTTGCAACAGTCTGCAGTTAGCTCAATTGTTTCAATTGTAAGTACTTGTATAATTTTCTTTGTGAATAAAGGTTTATCCTATACTTCGAATGACTAGAGGAAATTAGTAACTGATTTGGTTAGTAATGACGAGTGGCGTAGAATAAAGATTGATTTTGCGTCAAATACATAAGTAACTAATTTGGTTAGTTGGGCAGTCGAACTTGCGAACAAAGTCAAATCCGAGCCATGAATGATCAATTCCTAGAGCCATTAGTAATTACTAATTAATACTTAGTTGTCATTCGACTTTAAAGATAAGTATATTACTAATATTCAAGTCGAAGAGTAAATTAGTAGTTGTAGGTCATTCGACTAGCCAGATCATTCGCAGTCGCGCATCTTTATAACCTACCAAAGGGCAGTAGCTACCTCTTGTCTATTTTGAACACCTTTACTGCGACCACAACAAATCCCCCTGCCAGGCCTTTTCTTTCTATCCTGAGGGAAATGCGCACGCATATCGTTCTGCCACGGGAAGACAGTACGATGATGTGGGACTCTAACACCACTAAAACCCTCAGGGAGCTTCCTCCTGCCTGGTTTCATTATAGCATAACCCCCCTTATTCAGCAGTGGATATAATCTGTGCAGATGGATTCTACCCACAAAATTATTATTACTTTTATCTTTGCAGTCTCTTGCATATTATTACGCACCTATTACAGCAAAACCATAGATAATAACGTAATGCCGCCATCGTAAAACGTAATTTGAAATTTCTCTGCGTAAGAGAGCCGTGACCAAAGCTACTGACACGTAGTACCACACAATGATATTATACTTATATCTGCACAGTGTATCGGTGTGAAGGTCCCAGTGTAAATTGCCGTGACCCCTTAATGTTAAGAGCCAAAAGGTTTGGCGAGGTCTGTAAAATGTGGTGTGTAAGGTTAATTCCAGGATTTTACGGCACTAAATAGCGTGCCACTCTCCCTGATATGACGACCATGATTACTCTGTCAAGAGTGTATTAAGTATGGAACAAAATATCAAAATAAGTAGAGGATAAAAAACATGGGACGGGTTTTGCTTTAACTCATAACACAAGCTTTGCTTACCTTGGGGCTAGATGATGATGTGTGAACCTGTGAACTTTCCAGCATTATTTATTTTTAACTAGCTGACCTGGTGAACTTCGTCCCGCTCTCAACTTTTAAACCTTTCCTGAACGTACACAAATATTTGAAGACCAAAATTAGCGAAATCGGTCCAGCCGTTCTCGAGTTTTAGCGAGACAAACGAACAGCAATTGATTTTTATTTAAAAGAAGATTAGGTATTTTACTCGAAAAGTAACAAGTCACAGGCTAAAGGTTTCTTCGTCGGTTTTTTGCTTAAGTCCACTTAACAAAGCGACGGAAATCAAAAATATCATTAAAATACTTACATGATACGTTTCTTTGGTATCATGTATTTAAATTTAAAATATTTGTCGTATTCGAAGTGTTCTATGTATTGAATCTACGGAAGTAAATAATTTTTGGATTTGAAATCTAGGTATTCGAATGTTTTTAGTTTTAATCTGTTATTAGGAACATCGATCAAAACTATGCTGCCTGTAGAGCCAAATCTTCTATTCGTGCCATTTCAAACATTTGTGACGATTATTTAATCTGTTTCATTTATGATCGAAGGGTAAGACCAAAATTTAGATTTTTGAAAAAAAATCTAGATACATTTCTCATGATTTAATAATTATTAAAAGAATACATTTATGATACTCCTAGCTACTGCCCGCGGCTTCGCACGCGCTTTTGCGGGATAAAAATCATAGTGTCCACCCCCGGGATACTGTCTAACTCCCTGCCAAATTTTATTAGGATCCGTTCAGCCAAATGTTTATGACTACCAATAAACAATAAATAAAGTACTGAATTAATGAAAAAAAAAAAGAGTTACGAATGCTTGAAGTTCAAATTTTGGAAAAATCACTTTATAGTATAAAAATAGACATATCACCAAAACTATAAAACTTTAGTAAGAGCAAGTAAGGTCCAATAATTAGGAAGTTATTGATCTTCATTTGCGAATTCGCTATGGCGGGTTGAATTCCAGTCACCCTGTATTTGTATCAATAAAATTCAGATTCCTATTCTTGCGTATATAAACGACAAATACATACCTACAACAGAATTTCTCGCTTGCGCTTCCCATTTATTTCAATACTTACTTTCTCCTTCCTCTGTTCACCTCAAAATACGACAAACACCCTCCAAATATCGTAGGTAAAGTGTGTTGTCAGCGTTTTCATATTGTCACGCAACCATTATTATTATAAATTATTTAGATAATCGATCATGTTTGAAGCCGAGGGTTTCACGTATTTTTTTATTGTTAGAGCACCTGTTTTACATACCTAACTAAATACACATAAGTACATATAAGGATCACTAAGGTACCGAAGGAAACTATTGGGTTTTTATAGTGATAATATTCTCTGCTGTTGGTAAATTTGACACGCATAGATGGATAGATTATGAATGTGAAAGTATTGTAACATATAGGTTACATGTTACAATACTATAAAATAGTCTATGATTTGTGGAAAACTACATTTCTGCTAGTGTAATGTTATTCCTTGCCGATCGCAAAAAAATTGGTTGTCTGTAAAGTCGGTTTACTGACGATAGTTGAACGTGACAACGCAGACGCATCGCTCACTCAAGTAGGAGAGAGACGGATGTCGAGCGCTCTCGCTTGCACTTCAAGCCTTACATGGAACGCCTCAGAGCGAGGTAACGCTGACGTCATGTTTTTTCGTGCGTGCAGCCGGCTCTATCGAATTATAAGACGTTGTCACGTCAAAAAAAAAAATTGGTTGTCTGTAAAGTCGGTTTACTGACGATAGTTGAACGTGACAACGTCTTAAGAAAATACTGATGGAATGGTAGCATTTGATACTCGATCAAAACATGTAAATGTACTATAGTATAGCAGCTGTCCACGCAGACGCATCGCTCACTCAAGTAGGAGAGAGACGGATGTCGAGCGCTTTCACTTGCACTTCAAGCCTTACATGGAACGCCTCAGAGCGAGGTAACGCCGCATGACGTCATGTTTTTTCGTGCGTGCAGCCGGCTCTATCGAATTATAAGACGTTGTCACGTCAAAAAACATGTCGAAGATTCGATAGCGGAGAGTATGAGTCTAGCCGCGGGCTCTCTTATCGTAACAGTGATTATGTCCTCCTAGCCGAATATTCGGCCACGGCAGCCAGTCTCACTCAACTAATAAATATGTGCGCACGACATATTAAAGTGCACAAATGTGTGCTTAAACACAGGTGCACTCTCTATTCTCTCACTCCTTAACTCTACTCTCATAATCCGATGGGATGATAGACAGATACGACCGGCATGAGGTCAGGCAAAACAGTATCAAATCAATATATTAGTAAAGTTACTACTATGTTGATTTGATACTGTTACTTTAGAATGTTCTAAGACAGTTAGAAGAATACGCAATGAAACAGACGCGTTTTAGAATTTTCGAATGAAAATATCCATGTCATTTGGTTGTTGGCAGCACTAGTGACCATAGACCTCAACCTCAACAGCCTGTATTGGTACACTACTGGACGCAGGCTTACCTTGATAAGCGCATTATCGGCTTTTATCACATGGGGGGTAGTGCCCATGATCCCCACGCTGGGCATGCGGGTTGGGGATCGCAGTTTGATGGTAGAATTGTTCTGCAAGGGGCGCTGCTGCCCACCCCCGGTGGATATCCCTTAGTCGCCACTTACGACATCCGCGGGAAGAGTTGGGGTGGTGGAAATTTTAAGCCGGCACTACAAAGCACCGACCATAGACAAACCCACGATAATGACAGATACCGGCAGCCGTTTCTTTTGTTTACTGAGGTTAGCAACAGATGCGCTTTTTTAAAATTCACCTCACTGAGGCGATCTACAGACGGTTACTTTTGTTTTTTACTCGTAATCAAATGGCAGGATAAGAGCATCGAAAATAGGATGAGGGATGTTTTCACAAACACATCTGAATCGACCAGCTGGTAGCCTACTCAAGTTTGAAAGAAAAATACTAGGACGAATCTTCGGCGCCGTAGGTACTGGATGGTGACTGCTGGCGCATAAGATACAACCATGAGCTTTACAACATGTACCAAGAACCAAACGTCGTAAACTTCATAAAAGGCCGTCTTCGATGAGCTGGTCACTTAGAAAGAATGCAAGACGACAGAGCACCAAAGCGTCTTCTGCGTGGCAAACCTGATGGCCGAAGACCACCTGGAAGACCGAAACTCAGATGGCTCGACGGAGTCCAACAAGACCTAAAGGCAATTGGAGTGACCAGCTGGCAGGAAAAAGCCAAGAATAGGATTGAATGGCGAAATTTACTCGAGCAGACCAAGGCCCACCCGCGGCTGTAGAGTCAGGATGATGATGATGATGACCAGCTAGTAGAGTGGCACCTACATACACAAATAAATAATGCTAAGTGGAGCTTGTGCTATGAGTACTTGATGGCTGATGTCCTTCATGCATTATTTGACATATGTACATACATAGATATATTTTTTATTATACATATAGAAAGCACACAGAACACTCGGAACATTAAAATTCCTAGAGATATATGAGATATGTCATTTAAATTAAAACTCCGTGTGTGGCTTATAGAGAACTGTTTTTTATGAAATCAAAGAATAATTTTAATCTTCAATCGATTTCCTAGTTAATTAATATTGTAAATTACGTTAATGTAATACAGTAATCCTTAGCGAATAATAATGTTACTGGGAGATGTCATCAAAAGTGATAAACCAATTTTTTGGTCGCCTATACATCGACAGTAAATAATCAATAACTTTAATAAGTTTCTGCAGAACATACAAACATTTTTCCCCAAGGCGGGAATCGAACCCACAACCCCCTACGTCGCATGCGGATTTTCGCCCGCTGCACTACAGAGGACGTCATAAGAACCATTTCGCACAAAACCAAACAATCGTTGTTGTACAAACTTACCACAGACATGTTTTTGCACAAAACCTGCTTCATACTTGTTTTTGTTGTTTCAGGTGATTCACAAGTTTCGTATTTATATATGATACGAAAATTCAACTTCACAGAGGTGGAATACAGCGTTTATGGCACAATCAACATTCTGCTCGGGTTATTTGGTATGTTATAATTATAAGACAAATGCCTACGCAAAAACAATTTGCGATTATTTAGCCATAGCATTGACTACCAGGACTACAACCTTCATTATCATCAGCCTATGTTAGTCCACTGCTGGACATAGAAATCCCCTAATGAGCGCCATAGCGCCCTGTCAGCTTGCCGCATCAAGCATCTTCCTGCAGTCTTTCGCAGGTTGTTTTCCCACTAGTCGGAGGGTGTCCTACACTACGTTTGTTGATTCGCGGTCTACACTAAAGACACGTTTACCTTAGCGGTTGTCTGTTCTTCGCGAAATATGACCGGCCCACTGTCACATCATCAGCTAGCTAATTACAAAAACAAAAATACAAACTCATTTATTTCAAAATTAAATATACAAAACAATTAACAGATGTCCCTGGTTTCTGTTTTAGTTTAGTTTAAACTGAATTTCAGATAACCAGTCTTCTATTTCTCAAATTATTTACAACATAGCTTTACAAGAATACAACCTTAGCTTAGTTTAATAGGGATCTAATCAAATCCAATCAAATAAAAGCTCTTTACTTCCATAAATAACGAACACTAAAAAAGGACAAATTTTAAAATTAAACTCACAGTGCTAGATAAACCATTCTAAAAATTAACGCCGACCTGACGTTTAGTGGAGGGGGCGTGCATTTTGGCGTGCATTTTTAGAATGGTTTATCTCCACCCGGATTTCACCATGGGTGTACGGTGCAGCGCAACCGTGCATTTAGGTATAAGCTAGCTTATTATTGTCAAATCATCGATATTATTGCGATCAATTGTTACACGCGCCTTCCACTTACTTTATTACATCAGTTCACATTTTCACCCCATCATGGTAGGCGCGTGCTCAAATATCAATTAATTGGTTATATCAATAAGAGTTTTTATCATATACCTACTCTTCTTATCTTTTCTATCATTTAGGAGTCCCGTACAATAGGTATGTGGGCCAACTTTCCACCTTGATGATTCTGCAGAAGATTTGTTTACATGACCCTAGTCCTTACTTCCATGAAGATAGAAGTATTTATTTATTTTTTTATAAACATGTACATCTATCCTAACAGGCACACCCAATGCAATAGAGTACCTTATATTCTAGTCTTATTATAGTTAATATTTCAATTAGCAAATCCTTATCAATTATAGAAAAACGACAAAAATGTTAAATAAATATAAATGTCAAAGATAGATACCATGAGATATATTATGCAGATAATAATGTCAAAGTAATTTGATTAAAAAGTGTAATAATTATCAAAGTAAGAATAATAATCCAAAAGTCAGCCTTAAATAAATTTACCTAACATAATCTAATTTAAAAATAATAATCGTTTACACAATACAATAACATTCATTATTATCGATAGCAATAATTCATAAATAAAAAAAATTGCATTAAAATCAAACTGTGATAACTAAAAGTAAAAATGTAGTAGGGACTAGGGTCATGTAAATCATAAGAAAATCGTAAATCTTAAACCACGGGACTAGCAGGCGTACAGATAAATGTCCCTAACCTGTTCGACATACCACAATATCGTACCAAACGATTCCGGTCTACTTTTATTATAAGTACCGGCAAAGAGTGGAATGAGCTTCTTGCGTCTGTATTCCCGGAAGAACAAAATCTTGGAGGCTTCAAATATGGATTAAATAAGTTTGTTTTGAGAAAATGTTCTTCCTCCATCTTAGTTCTTACTTATGTTAGACTAACTTCTGCCCGCGGCTTCGTACGTGTTTTTCATTAGGTATAATAAGTAGCCTACTATCTAAGTTACCTATGCTTGGCTCTAAAGGTACACCAAAGTTCATCTTGATCTGTTCAGTAGTTTTGGAGATCCTATATGTAACAAAAATTCAAATTTCACAAACTTTTGGATTTATAATACAACTAGCTTCTGCCCGCGGCTTCGCACGCAAATTTTCGGTATAATAAGAAGCCTATTATTTAAGTTAGGCTTTGGTCTAAAGATAAAAGATAATACATTATTGCACACTTAACTTAGAACTAGTTTACAAAAAAATAATTATGAAATAAGTGACCATTGGCGGTCTTATCGCTCAAGAGCGATCTCTCCCAGACAATCTTGAGATGGTAGAGATTGCTCTTGAGTGGTAAGACCACTAGATGTCATTTAATATTTTAAGTTTATTTACTTGTGAGTTGTAACTGTTTGATTTAATGGATCTTTCAAAAAATATTCTGTCATGATGTTTGATTCCACTCCAAATCACATCACATCACATCACACTAATAATATAAGTAAATGCGAATGTTTGGATGGATAGATGGATGGATGGATGTTTGTTACCTCTTCAGGCCAAAACTACTGAATGGATCGGACTGAAATTTTGCATACAGGTAATTCTAATTCTGGAATCAAACATAAGCTACTTTTTATCCTATAAGTCAGTTCCCGTGGGATAGAAATTACCTTTAAACGTTTTCATAGAAACAACGCGTGCGAAGCCGCGGGCATAAACTAGTTACCAATAAACCAGCAGAGTTTCACTTTTATTCATTACTGCAGTCCATTTTGTTTTTTGTGACCGTAATGAGGTCCTTGCGCCTTTTAGTATCAATGTCGGTTTTATTGAAGGTATTTATGGCTCCTGGCTTTGTTATTGCTTTGTTTTGAGCGATTGATTTAAATTCACTTTGCTTCGGGGATTGGCCGAGATCAAAATACCTTAGGTACCTATAATAATGGTACCTACTTGTAACATAGAGCTACATTAAGGCAAAATTTAGAACCGATCCGTTAATTAGGTTGCCTATGTCTAATAATGTCTATGCCCTGTATTTGATCGCAAACAGCGTCTTGCTTTTAGAAAATTATTAGTAGTAGATTCGATAAAGAATCGCTTAATAAAGATGGTTATACAGAATGTTTGATATTTTTTTCTACCTAATTTATATATTTTAAATATCGCTGGCATAGGCTTGTTTTTGCATAATTATTACGCAACTTTTTATCGTTTTTAAATGTCACCTTAACCATTTACGCACAAAATCACGAAAACAGTCCTATCTGTACAAAATATGAATAAAATGCGTTCCGTGTCAACCTAGGTCAAGGATGGTAGACCAAGATAAAGAATGCACTCTCGCAACCCGTGAAAACACACTGAGAAGACACTGTTATTCGTATCAGCATAGAGTTTGAAATTGAATGTTCGTTTCGCTTATTATTTTTATCGATTCCTGTTACCTACATACGTCTTATTTGTGGCACATCAACTTATAGTACTTCCAATTTGAATAACACTTGTAGGCTAGTGTTATTTATAGTTTGTGAATAGTACAATCAAATACAACTTTTTTTATTATCAGTCAAATTGTATTGTTGAAATGTGTCTTGTCTGGTCCAGGCATCAGTTGTGATAAGTTTCCAGCCAGGGGCCAGATTCTGCTAACAAATCCCTTTACTATGACAGTGGTATTATCACAGAATCGTCCATAGATCAAAGAAACTCTAAATAGAGGGTGAGGTATTAGCACGGAGAGATTTAGAGCATGGGGTTTCTCTGAAGGATAGGATTCGTAACGAATACATTCGACAGTGATGCCGTCCAGCCAGGTGGGATGATGACCTGCGAAAAGCTGCAGACTGGATGCGGCAAGTTGAAGACAGGGCGAAATGGCGCTCATTAGGGGAGGCCTATGTCCAGCAGTGGACTGATATAGGTTGATGATGATGATGATTGATAGAATGGTTTTAACCTTAACACTTTCGACACGCGTCCCTCCATCTGTAGTTTCTTTCATAAAAGGTAAATCCCAAAATGTGTCGTTCTGAGACCATTGTTATGGTGAAGTGTTTAATTTAGTAGAACTAGGGCCCAGCTCGTAGCGTCGAATTTGCGGAGATCGGCTTCTACTTATATACTATGCCAAAATCCCTCCATTCTCTCGACGTGTCCGTGCCGGTGCAAATGATAGCTCCACAGCCGAATACTAAACGCAACTCAGATATAAGCAGGCCTCAAGTAGCGACTATTTAACAGTTTTCAATAAAATTCTGTCGAAAACTCGTCATTTGAGACGAGGTTCAAACTGAGTTGCGTTTGAGTGTTTGTGGGTTAAACTTGCACAAAACAGATTTTTCTAAATCTGCCACTCTCTATTAGATTAGCATTTCATAGCTCACCATCCTACTAAGAATGATATTATAGATGCGATAGATAATGAAATCGGATGATCGAGTTAAGATAACGACAAAACTAGGTAGGTACCAAACAAGTCGAGCAAACACTTAGGTATTTCATATT
This sequence comes from Eupithecia subfuscata, assembly GCA_963564075.1. Taxonomy (NCBI): domain Eukaryota; kingdom Metazoa; phylum Arthropoda; class Insecta; order Lepidoptera; family Geometridae; genus Eupithecia; species Eupithecia subfuscata. Next base: position 7,838,065 of record OY751114.1, read on the forward strand.
TGTAGATAATTTTCTCGATCTGAAATAACATATTAAAGAGAATATTATTCGAGAACACCGCCTGCGAATCTGTGGGCGAAACCTAGTGAGAAACAAGACAGGAATTGATTTGCATGAGTTCGGAAAATGTAATATCATTTTGGCCTATCCTCTATCAGAGGAGGCCAAACTGTTATATAAATTAGTTAAATTATATATAAAGCGTAGAATGTAAGTCAAATTATTGTAAACTATGAGGATGACATCATCAAACCCTCCTTAATAAATAAAGATTATAAAAAAAAGTAAAGTCAAGACAACTAATGAAGACTAAGGAAGATCTAAGAACAATACCTGTAGTTTCCCTATCGCAGGTGCTCACAGAACCTGCCAAGTGCATAAACATGATATATAACAAAGAGCTGATTTTGATGCAAATTAACTCATTATAAATGCTAAATGTATAGCGCACCGCTTGCTACGTCTTGACGTCATAGTATTTTCACAGAAAGAGTCTTAATACAATGTTTTCTTTTATCTTTTGTAGTTGGTATTTTGTTTTTGTAGGCAATCGTTCAAATTAGGAGAAGAAAATGCTTATTTACCGATTTTTCTGATGCAGAGCGGCGGGGAGATGTGCAAAATCACACTAATATTATAAATGTGAAAGTTTGGATGTATGGATGTATGTTACCTCTTCACGCCAAAACTACTGAATGGATCGAGCTGAAATTTTGCACACAGGTAATTCTAATCCTGGAATAAAATATAGGCTTTTTATCCCATAAATCAGTTCCCGTGGGATAGAAATCCCCTCTAAACGTTTCCATAGAAACAACGCGTGCGAAGCCGCGGGCAGAAGCTAGTAACCAATAGTTTTGTGATTGAATGATCTTTATTTCTGAACTGAACTAAAACTCACTCGTACAAAATATCGCTTACTAAATTGACATCCATTCGAGATTCTAATAATAAAGACTTTAGGAACAAAGTAAATTACAATTAATGAATAGAAACTAAGTAGAACTAGTACTACCTACAATTAAATAATATTAAATAATAAATAAAGTAGTAGAACTACCTACAATTAAATAAATAATGTTGGACAATTCACACAGTGTTATCTAGCCTCAAGCTAATCAGAGCTATAAAAGCTCTGATTAGCAAAAAAAAAATTGTTATGGGTACTAGATAACTGTTATACTTAATTGAAACAGTTTAGTTGTAGCAGACTGTTGAAAATAATCTAGATGTTAAATATACCCAAGGATAAAAAAATATTTAATAACAATTCCGCGCAAAACCATCTCTGATAATATTCAACAAAATGCAGTTCGCGTGCACCGCCTTCCCTGCCACAAATTGACATGCCATCAGAGAGAGTACTTCCCGCTCGGTAACACCCTGTCGTCAACACTGTTGACGAATGGGAATAAAAAGTTTCGATCGTTCACAGTGTTGACGAACGCAACTTTTTATTTCCCGATCGTATCCATCTAGTACAAGAGTCAGATGTGTAGATATTTTTCAAATTTTAATGAAACAGAAACGGTATTGTATACTTACGACTTGAGCAAAATTCAAACTAAGAAAGTCCTTTAAGTAATAAAAATTGTTGTGAATGTTTTTCAATTTGTAAAGGAAAAAACAGACTCTCGCAGCATAAAATTGCCAGGTCATTTGTCTACCAACTTCAAGCACACACAATTTAATTGTAGAAGAAAAAACCACACTCACTACACAATAGAAAAATCCATCAAAGTAAGTCGTCAACTAGTTTCGTTCTCTCTTCTCTCCACGAGACATAATCAGGACACCACACTCGACTTTGATACTGAGCCTGCCAAGCTACAGCGACCAGATGTTGACTCTCTGAGCTCCTTGCGTGAAGTCAAGGTTTTGGGCGGAATTGTTACTAAATATTTTTATCCTACTATTTTGCTATGAATTACCGCATAGTAACGCCTGAATCTTTTATGAACCTAGAGGTAGTTCAACTGATGCATGTCATACCCTACATTGCCCCGCTGTAAGGCAATGCTGATGCGCACCAGATACTCACCAGCTCTCGGGTCGCGGCGCGCGTCGCTTCGACCAAACACTCTAATAAATTTTGGGAAACGCGGAGAGCCTCGGTACTATTCTATCAAATGTATTTACCTTAGCATCTCTTCTTTGGTAGGTACCTATCTAGTTTGGTACCTTTCTTTGGTATCAAGTTAATCTTGTTGATAATTTACGGACAGAAAATGTTATGCTACCGTTACATATATAACATCCTGTTTGGCTAAGCCATTAAATTGTGCCCGTGAACTTTAGCCCTCCAAACCCCTCATAATAAACTCTTAAATGTGTATAAGTAGCAATTTATGTGAATTCGGGTGTCGTAAATAGGGGTAAATCGAGTAAATCTTCTAAAAAAGCTTAGACGACCTTTTCCTTCCCATTTGCTTGCACCTGTGGCTATAATCCGATAGGGAAGGTTAGTCGATTTGAATGTCGTTATAAGTATTTGGTCTCGGCTTCAATCTTTATCCGTCTCTCTGTTTCATTGTGCTAATAAAAAAGCATCTGAATGATAGTTAAATTGTAAAAGATGAAATGAATCTTGGGGAATGACATAGAGTTAGAGTTTTTTTTTTGTATAATTTTGTAATGATAAAATTAATTGAATGTTATATTGACATGAATAATTTAAGGCGAATATTAGGGTGGATAGTGGCGCCACTACATATTTAATTTTATAATTACGTTATACAAAGGAATTATCAAGAAATCGGACCGCGCGTAGACGATATCTATCATAAGCTTTTTTTAAAGGTATCTGTAATAGTTTTGTTTTGTGTTATTCAATCAAAAACCTTGTTTGGAGAACTTGGTGGCCACCAATAGGAACTAAACTCTTGAAACAAGTATCTGCCTAAATAATACAGTACAAAACTATTAAGGATACATTTAAAAAAAGCTTATGATAGACATCGTCTACGCGCGGTCCGATTTTTTGATAATTCCTTTGTATAACGTAATTATAAAATTAAATATGTAGTGGCGCCACTATCCACCCTACTATTTGCCTTAAATCTGTTTTTATGGTAACTAACATAGTATATCGGTAGTTGTACTAACATTTATGGTGAAAAACCGAAATAAATAAATTGAATTTGAATTTATTGGTCGTTATTGTGCAGAAGAAGTGCGTAAAACTCCGAGGAAGCTAGTTTTAAATAACAATGGTACCTTTACTAAAAATCTTGGCATGCAAAATTAGACTTTTATTTTTATTTTCAATATTCGACGCGTGTCAAGATAATATAACTATCGTTATGGTAGATATTTCTCCGACCAGATGGGATGACCTGCGAAAAACTGTAGGTGGATGTTGGATGCAGCAAGCTGAAGACAGGGCGCTATGGTGCCTATTAGGGTTGGCCTACGTGCAGTAGTGGACTAGTATAGGCTGATGACAACGATGATGACTTTTTCATATCAATAAAGACACTCCATGAAATTTTCTTCCATAGCACGATAGACTCAAAAGCTACTACGAAACCAGACATTTTTAACCCATTTCTCTTTCAGGAATGATGTTCTGCATATCAGTTCTCAGCAAAGGTCTGAACGTGCAAGACAGCGCTATAGGGGGCCTAGCAGGAGTGAGCAGGATAGCAGCCTCGTTCATGTTTGCCTTTGCACCGACCAGGCAGTGGTTCTACGCAGCCCCGGTTCTGAATATCTTCAGCCATACTGGTCTCACTGCGGTTCGGTCGATTGCTACTAAGAGTGTTCCTACGGAGGAAGTTGGTAAGTAAGACTTTTGGAACGAAGTTCCTTATCGCGCGTTGTAAAAGGGGGCTAGACGGAAAAAATTCATACGAAAAGTTGTAACGACACTTTTTGCTATTGTAAGCTATTGTAAGCCGTGCGGCGTGCGCATGTTTCTCTATCTGTCTCCCTCTCTTATGAACTTCGTTCTATCCGGGTGTCCCTTGACACCTCTCAAGTTTTTTTTTAGACATTCTATGGCCATCAAAAAGTCTTGTCAATTACAAGGCGTAAAATATGAATCCATACCCTACTGTCCATCCATTTTCATCCATGCTAATAAAGCGAGAGTATTCCTGTCTCTTTGTCTGTCTGTTATCTATACGATGGATTGGTAAGATGATATAATATTTTAACTTGGAGAAGGAGGAGTTTCACTTGTTATCCCCGATCCAAAGCGTGCAAAACTGCGGGCAATAGTAGGATTTTCTTAATGAGAAAACATCAAATCAAAGCTATATCCTAGTCTCAAACTCTGCAGACCGTAAGGGTAGATATTAGTAAGTACAATAAGTAGTCTATAGACAATACATAAAGTGAGTTCTTACAAAATGTTGTGCAATATTATTTATGTGCAATAATTACACATACAAAGCAATTTACAAAATTCCTTGGTTCATAGTGATAACTCATAGGCAATTCTGAAATTCATAATGACAGAGCATCAGAACCTATGATAGCAACGTATTGGTTGTCGAACCCTAAAAGAGAGCATAGAATAGAGCATTTACTTGTAACAGAACATCAAGCATTCGCAGCTGATTTACTCGAACTATACTTCGAACATGAAGCTCGATGTTTTATTTCAACCTGATTTTAAATATCAACGAGCGCTATGGTGTAACATCTCATCGAGCAAAGGCAAGAGCGCGAGCGTCGGGTACGGCGGGCGCGGGGCGTGAGGTGCGCGGGCCGAGGAAAAATCTGTATAATACCATTCGTAAGAACGTTACACTACATTGTATTGCTTTAGCAAATGCTCTAGTCTATACTCACCTTTAGCGTCTGCTCAGATACTACAACAAAGGTCTGATAATGTATTTTCGAATGCCGTAGTAGCGAAGCACGCAGTTGCGAAAAAAAATCATGTGGTACGCCCTTTCGAAAAGCTGTTGTGCCGTTATAGGCATAGTGCCTTTGTAATGCACTAACAAATGCCCTAGTCTATACCCACCTTTATCGTCTGCTCAGATACTACAACAAAGGGTCTGATAATGTTTTTTCGAAAGCCGTCGTAGCGAAGCACGCAGGTGCGAAAAAAAATTCATGAGGTACGCGCTTTCGAAAAGCCGTTGTGCCGCTATAGCCACTACGAGTATAATGGTAACAATGGATTTCGATACCATGGTCATCGATCTGGCGTACCAAATATAAAAGGATTTTCGTAGCGTAATTTGCGAATTCGTCATTCGATATAGCGATTTTCGAAACAAAGGCTTTTCGAATGGGAACACACAATTTATGTTTCGCAACGTGCGTCTCGACGATGTCATTCGAATATAAATATCAGACCCTCAATAAAAATTATGTTATCTATACTTATATATTAAAGTATTCAAGCCGATTTACAGAACAGAGGCGATGAAGAAAAACACAATTTCCCTACAAAATACCCTACAAACTTTAACAATCTGTCAATAACGTTTCGTTCCAGCAAAACTCAATGCCCTTATCGGAGTGACAGAGGCCATTGCGCCTTCGGTGTACATGCCTGCATCGAGTTTCATATACATGAAGACTATAGAGAGCTTCCCAGGCGCGTTTTATATGTTCGACGCTGCGTTGACTGTCTTCGCTCTTGGTTTGTTCGTGTGAGTATCTTACCTACGCATTCATCATCATCATCATCATCAGCCTATATTAGTCCACTGCTGGACATAGGCCTCCCCTAATGAGCGCCATAGCGACCTGTCTTCAGCTTGCCGCATCCAGCATCTGCCTGCAGTCTTTCGCAGATCTTACCTACGCATTGGGCATCTATAATTAACCATCCAATTCTAAAGCCGGGATTCCACCACGAAAGGGAAATGAGCGGGAAGTGGTAGGCGGGACAGACTCCTTTTAAGTGAAATAGGTGTACATTAAAACAAAGGGTTTTGTCTGTTGATTTCCACCGTACAAGGAAAATAAGAGAGATGAGTGAGCGAAGTGTCATTTCAACGCTTTCTGCTCGCTCAGTCCTTTCCGCTCGTCTATTTGCTGGTGGAAAATACAAGTATGCAGTTTACTCTTGCGACTTGAACGGAGTCTATACCTAATGGGTCCGCTCCGCTCGCGGTGGAAACCGTGCTTAATTCTAATTCTAAATGGGGAGAATGAAATCTGCACAGACATCGCATGGAAGTGTTTTGTGCATTGTCGAATTTAAAATCGTTAGGTATGGTACTTGTTTAACCTCATCAAATTCGTCCGCGGCTGAAGATCTTTCCCAAACAAGGTTACCATTATAATTTTTTCACTTAACAAAAAACACCAACCATCCTATTCACGTAATTTTTACGTAGCGTTTAAACGTAAGAGAGAACGTTTAACGTGAACGTTATTTTGTTGTAATCTATTGAACTACTGAACTAATAACTCCAATATCCTTATCACATCACACTAATATTATAAATGCGAAAGTTTGGATGGATGGATGGATGTTTGTTACCTCTTCATGCCAAAACTACTGAATGAATCGGGCTGAAATTTTGTATACAGATAATTATAATCATGGAATCAAACATAGGCTACTTTTGATCCCATAAACCAGTTCCCATGGGATAGAAATCACATTTTAACGTTTCCATCGAAAAAACGCGTGCGAAGCCGCGGGCGGCAGTATACAATAGTTTCGTTAGTTATTCCTAACCTTCACACCGTACCCTTTTTTTTATTATCCTGAGGGAAATGCGCATGCACATCGTACTGCCACGGGGAGACAGTACGATGATGTGGAACTCCAACACCACTAAAACCCTCAGGGTGCTTCCGCCTCTGCCGCTTGTGGTAAGAACGTGGGGATCCTTACACTCTTCCACGAACCCACCGCGGCTGCCTGATATCGGGCCCCTCACTGGGGGTGTGCAGCACCCCCTCTTCGCGACGCGCCAGAAACACATGACGCGCCGCTACCACCTCGGGGACCTTACCCGCCAATTGGACGCCGGACGACCCCGTGCCCGAACGCCCTAGGTCCCTCTGCGACGGGTCAGTCGAGTAGCCCCGCCGCCGCCAGCCACACGGTCGCAGAGGACAGTCCTCCCCTGCGATCCCACCGCATCAAACGGTGGCGACCCCGCCAAGACCTCGGAAGGCAGGGAGAGCGGCGTACCTCAATACCGGCACACACCGGCGACAATTAGCAGGCATCGTAGTATTTTATTCTCTTTTTTTTCATTTACTATACCTGACCGACATTTGACACCACGACTCGTGACCGTGAGCGTTCATAAGTGTTCCAAATGAATGTTAGCACTCAACTGGCACTATCGTGATATCTAATTTGGAACGCGAAATATTTTTGTGATCGCTAGCAGCGCTGTAGTCGTATTTTGGAATGCACCCTACATTTTGATGACAGCTGTCAAATTGACCTAATCAACAACAAAGACGGAAAGACGTAGAGATAAACCATTCTAAAAATGAACGCCGATTGTATGACGTTTAGTGAAGGGGACGTGCATTTTGCAAACTGTTTATAAATTGAAAGCTACTTTATCAGTGAGTGCGAAGGACTATAATTTTTAGTTAACTACTTCCCCTTGTGGCAAGTTCCTAATCCGATAAATAATCCTATTAAATCTCTCTCGAGCTTTAAAGTTCAATCAATAATGAATCGTGATCACTCTTTCACAAAGCTTTCAATCCCTCTAACAACTTTTCAGCCAGCTTGAATTGAGCTAATTGGGGTTCCACGGTCGTTATGGTCCGTGATTTTCAAAGCTGAGTTATGTCATTAATAAAATAGCACTGAAAAGTTTATTTGCAATGCACAAATTCCGACGACCTCTGTGGCGCAGCGGGCGAAGGTCTGCCTGCGACGCAGGAGGTTGCGGGTTCAATTCCCGCCTCGGGATAAATGTTTGTACGATCTGTAGACATTTGCCCAGGGCGTTCTGGATGTTTTCTAAATGTATTATAAAAAATAATATATCTATCTATGTAGTGTATTATATTAAGTATAACAGTTATCTAGTAACTACCCATATAACACAAGCTCTGCTTAGCTTGGGGTTAGATAATGCTGTGTGAATTGTCCAGCATTATTTATTATTTATTTATTTAATTAGAATTATTGTAGGTATAATCTAATGCTCGCAAAAAATCAATAATAATTTTTTTTTTTGCGGGTTTTCAAAAAACTATCTGAGCGTCTGGTCGAAGCGACGCGTGACCCGAGAGCTGGTGAATATCTGGCACAGCGTATCAGCATTGCCATACAGCGTGGCAATGCAGCCAGCGTCTTGGGGACGCTTCCGACTGGTGTTGATATGGATCAGTTGAGCTATCTGTAGACTGTTTGCAACAGTCGGCAGTTAGCTCAATTGTTTCAATTGTAAATACTAGTATAATTTTCTTTGTGAATAAATATGTATTACTATTTCATTTTATAATAATTCAATAAAGCAATAATGAAAGCATGAGATTTTTTTAATATTGGCCTTAGTTAACAAAAGCTTTTTTTCAGTAAAGATTAATATATATGGCTCATTTTTCAAATATGATATTATACATATCCCTCCTTCTGGCGCAGTCAGGTAAAAATCTATCTGGGTATAGGCCTCCTGAATTTAGTGTCATCCACCACAAAGTTTAATTGGTTTAGTACCTTGTTACTAAGAACAATAATAAATCCAATCAAAGTAATAAAACGTGTTTTTTTTTTCAGATTGATCTATCTTCTAGTCAGAAAAAGAGACTCTATTTTAGTCAATAATCCTGGACAAAAAGAAAAATTTGCAAGAACCAACGAAGCTTCTAGATTTTAAGTCCTTTATTAAGTTTAGTTATTTAAGGTTTACAGCTATAATGCAGTTGGATCATAGACTGATTAGATTTTTAAAAAATACAAATAATAAAAACGCCATTACTATTTCAATGGAATTCATAACGAAGTGTAGTACTCTCTACAACTCTACATTCATTTTAATATCTACCCTTTGACAAAAAAAAAACTTGTAGTGTTTTCAGTTATGCTACGGCTACACCTGCGTCCTTACGCGTTAATTAGGGCATTACGCAGATATAAATAAATAATTATTCGCCTTAATGAACGCGTTAATGGACATTAACACTAACGTCAACGCTAACGCAGTGGAGCCGTAGCATTATAGAATATGAAGATTATGTTTTATCAAGCAAAAAAAACCACCCCCACGGGTGCGTGTCTCAGTGATTCAGTGGAGACACGCTCGTTTAGATGTTAAGGCAGCCCCGGGCTGGGGCTGGCTTCCTGACTGACGAGCATACGCCTGTAATGTAACAATCCAGCAAGATTGGATTTTGAGCATTCTGCTGTAGTTGTAACAGCTGTTTTTACATTAACAAAATAGAAATAGTAATATTTGCAGGTTGCGTAGTGTAATTGTAATGCTCGCTTCTGTTTCATCCCTAGCTAGGAAGTGAGGAGAATGCCATGGTTCCTCAACCTCAACCTCAACAGCCTATGTTGGTCTACTGCTGGACGCAGGCCTCCCCCTGATAAGCGCCTTATTGGCTTTTATCCCATGGAGGGTAATTCCCATAATCCCCACGCTGGGCATGCGGGTTGGGGATCGAAGTTCAGTGGTAGAATGTTCTGCAGGGGGCGCTGCTGCCCGCCCACGGTGGATATCCCTTAGTCGCCTCTTACGACGCCCGCGGAAAGAGTTGGGGTGGTGCAAATTCTAAGCCGGCACCACACAGCTTGCCATGCTTGAATCTGAGCTGTTACATTACATGCGAATGCCCGCGGTGAGGAACCACCATTATATTAAGTTGTACAACGACACTTTTCGTGGAAACATGATCGACTTCAAATATTCCTGAATCTAAACGAATATACATTTTTATTTTATTAGAAATAGTGACGTAATGAAAAAATTCCGTGAATATGAAGACAGTAAAAGTAATCTCGAATTTATCTTAGTTTGTTTAGATGACTAAACTTTAAGTTCAATGTTCTGTTATCAAGTAAGTACAAATTGTGATTAGTGAATAAACATACCTTGGGTTATGGATTGTGGTTTGGATTTTATCTTAAGTGTAGGGTGGATGACCTGTGTAGACAAATTTGATATTATTTCAGCGAATGAGTTAAGTACGTGGATTAGGAAAGACAGAATGTACTGCAAAGAAATATTGCATTGAGAATTTCAGACTAGTCCACTTTAGGGCAGCGAAATAGGACTGATGCAGGGGCATGTCATATCCCGAAACTGTTCACGAGTACGTGGGAAGATATATTTAAGATGCTGGACTGGAAAGGTAGAGGGGGACATTAACGTAAATGGCGACTACATCTCACACCTCCGATTCGCTGATGACTCGCTCAAGGAGCTAAACCAGATGCTGGACGGCTTAGTCTGAATTTGGTAGGCCTAGTATGAATTTGGATAAAACCGAAGTAGTGATCAATGGCCACATTGATCCAAGACGGTGGTCGTACATGACCACCTTCTCGAAATTGTTTCCGAGCAATCTTACCTTGAGCCTTAAGAGTTTTTATAGAGTAAAAACTCTTAAGGCTCAAGGTCTTGAGCATATTCTGCAGTTAAGTAAAAACAATTTCGACAAGGGAGCCAAGTAAGGATCCAGCTAAGCTGGGCTGCGGCCTACGGAGCTGAAACGTTAGAAACTCACTGTAAGGTTGGTCCACCAGTTCAAAGTTGCTCAGAGAGCTATGGAAAGGGCCATGTTCGGAGTTTCTCTGAAGGACAGATCTCCGTAACGAATACATCCGACAGAGAACCAAAGACAAAGAAATTCAAAGAATTAGCTGAAGTGGCAGTGGGCCGGCCATACCTCGCGACGAACCAACAACCGCTGGAGTAAACGTGTTCTTGAGTGGAGATCGCGACTCAGCAAACTTAGTAAAGGACGCCCTCCGGCCAGGTGGGATGACGACCTGCGAAAGACTGCGGGCAGATACTGGATGCGGCAAGCTGAAGACAGGGCGCTATGGCGCTCATTGGAGAAGGCCCATGTCCAGCTGTGAACTATTAATATAGAAAAGGCGCATCTTCGACGCATGCATTCGTCTGTAGGTAATGCAGTATCCCAAAATTCGTTTGTAGCATCGCGATAAGAAGCCATATTTCCTCTTAGCTAATTACTGTTTAGAACAGAACACAGACACACTCCAAAATAACTGACTAGTGTTCATGCTGATCTCAATGCAAAATTATTCCAATTCATGAACATCAATGGACCGTATCAATCAATATTACCTTCGAGTCTGGAATCAAGCAATTAATCCAGCTAAACCCAATGAAACGCGGTAAACACGTATAATCTCCAATATATCCCCTTCGTGATGACTTAGAGCAAGGCTCTATGGAACCTTCAAACCATCTATGTGATTAAACCTTTCGCGTAAGCCTCTTCTCTCACAATACTTTTCTGGTATTAAACTACTTTTCGCTCTATTCCGTTATACTAGTTTTCTTCTTCACTTCAAATTCAGACAATGGTATCGTCACAAAATGACACAGGTTTGGTAATGGAGGGACGCGCTTCAAAGGTGTCAAGGCTTAAACCATTCTATCAATCTCTCCGTGCAAATGTCACCGCACGCACTATCTAGACTGAGTTTCTTTTATCTAAGGATTCTACGTGACGATTCTGCGAAGATACCATTGTAAAGCGATTTGTTAGCAGAATCGGGTCTCAGTCATTCTATGAACCTAGTACCATGAACCTATGAATCTAGTAGGTACCTATGTTCTTAGCACGTGACTTAAGTTGCGTACGCGTATATATCCTTTGCATCGCTTGTTAGATTAGCTTAGATATCTACTAGCTGCTCAAGTAATTTTTAACCTGACTTTTCACAGCTGATCAAATATTTAAAGTAATACCAATAAATTTACTCCCGATATCTACTAGTTCCTAGATTATTACCTGTGCTACATTTTAAGGGTCTACCAGGCAGACGCGGTCTGCAGTGGCGATTAGTACAATTTCATAGCACATTTAATTATGCTAGTTTCATGCGTCATGATCACGGAATAACACTCACGAAATATTGGAAAGCTCAAAAGTCAAATCTACCATGATTTGAGTTTTAAGCTTCTTTAGTAATATCCCGTTGTAAATAGCTTTAGTGTTAATAACCATGATGGATTTAAAAGATTCACAGCACATATTTATCAAATTGTACTGGCCGCCACCGCAGGCTGCGACTGTCTGGGAAACCCCTTAATTTCACTACGTTCCGTACATTATGCCAAACAAACGAAGCTTGTAAATAACGTCAGCGTCGTGAGAAAATACGCTTAAAAACCAAGTGTTATAAAAATGCTTACATACATCAGGTTCAGGTAAAATATCACTGACGTTTGGGAGATATAAAGTGCGTAGAACAACTGCCCAGGGTACAATGCTGCTACGAAAAATTACGCTACCTTAGATCTAGTGTTATTTTTATGGCCTACCAAAGTGTTAGCAATACATTATGGTGAAAATCAGGAGCATGAAAAAACAGATAAATATATAAACAACTGCCTAGGGTACAATGGAATGTTACGAAAAATTACGCTACTTCAGATCTAGTTTTTTTTAACCGACTTAAAAAAAAGGGAGGAGGTTCTCAATTCGCCTGTATGTTTTTTGTATGAAAGTATGTTAATTGATATTTCCGCCAATGGTTAACCAATTTTGGTGATTCTTTCAATATTGTATAGATAGAGAACGATCACGCGGTGGTCCTATAAAATATTTATTCCTTAATTTTTAATGTTTTACGGGATAAATACTACATAATCCCTTAGTATGTAGTATTATCCCGTAAAACATTAAAAACAACATAATACTATGAAGCATCCCTAGCCCTAGCCCTAGCCCCATTTTGGTGATATCTTTGCCAATTGTTGATTTTGATGATTTTGTTCAAGCTGAACTAAACTTATATGAAAATAATCGTATTACGGTAAAACGGTAAAATGAAATAGCGTTGACTCAGATAAAGAGACTAATTCAATATGTTAAATGAATTTGAAGGTAAAAAAGATACGGTCAAACTTAGAGATAGCTGCAAATCATGACGACGAATCCGAACAAAAAAAAAATTGACATGCTACTCCAAAGTCGAGATAAAGGTTACCAATATATTTAAAGAAATGATCTCAAATCGACACGACAGGGTGTTTACAAATCAACAGTTTGAAAGTTTGTTTTTGGATTGTTTACTTTTTTGCAGATATCTAAATAAGACTCGAGTACACTGAAATCGTGAGTTACTGTCTCATATGGCAACTTCCGTCGTCTGTCATGCGATGGTTGCAATTTCCTGGAACAATTCACTTACAATCGATCGCAGAAGATCGAACATCTTCCCACCCCACATGTTTCGTATGCCATTTGCCACTCTATGAGTCATTTGTTATAAACTTTATGCCATTTGTCTTGGAGTTATGAGTCGTGAAATCTCTGTGAAAAGTTAGTGAGGTGTTATAAAAGCGAAAGTTTAGATGTGGTGTGTGTGTGTGTGTGTGAGGGAATTGGTTGTGGTTGTTGTTGTTTTTTATGCTTGTTTTACTTAACTGACTCAAAAGTTTTTGCAGACAACAAAACAGTCAGTTTAAGCGCGGGTCAATTTTAAAATGGATTCTTTCTTATAATATAAAACTAAGTATTGGGGGTTCATTTGCCCAGGTTTTAGGTTCTGTATACCTCCTGGATATATACCACAGACCCTGAAAAATTCACGGGCGATTCTAATATTGTACTAGGTAGGTACTTCTAAAAAGTTATTTCATCCCATCTATTCGAAAAGAGGCAAAGGGTTCCTCGAAAACTGCGAACAAAATGGGTCATTCCTGCGCTATAATAACAGCGATGAAATGGCTTTTGAATTTAGAACATTTTAAAATATAAAAGGTTTAAACTCAACTCGCTTCGATAAAGTCCTGGCCGGTCATAAAAAAAGCGCACCTGCCGACGCGGCACTGGAAGAATGAAATACGCAGGAACATCTTATTCGTTTTTTTATTACTTTCTATCAGAATATTACAGAAAATTTTAACTTGTATCACACAAATTCAATTAAAGACGAGTTCTAGCAGTGAAAGTGAAATATTGGCACCAGAATTTAGGTAAGTACATATTCGTCACTCCAAAAAGTATCTCTTATTTTTTTTTTAATTTAAGGGGCATTTTTTTCATTTATGTTAATCAGTGTGTGCCACACGGTACCAAAATATTTAAATATTTAAGTCGAGCGACGTACTTTGAATCCCTCGCTACGCTTAGGATTTTACTCTAGAATCCTTCGCTTCGCTCCAGAGCATGAATCCAAATTCAAAAAATCACTCTCGCCCTAAATACAATATTTTGTTCTCTTGTGACACAATCTACTATTTCGGAACTTCGGCTCTGATTCCGTCACTAATGGTAATGGGTAGCTGAATCCCTGTGATATTCTGACGACCTCTGTGGCGCGGTGGGCGAAGGTCCGCCTGCGACGCAGGAGGTTGCGGGTTCGATTTCCGCCTCGGGACAAATATTTGTACGATCTGCAGATATTTGTTCAGGGTGTTCTGGTCGTTTTCTATATATAATAAAAAATATCTATCTATGTATATTATTATGTATATCAGTTATCTAGTACCCATAACATAAGCTCTGCTTACCATGGGGCTAGATAATGCTGTGTGAATTGTCCAGCATTATTTATTTATTATATTTATTTATTTATTTATTCTATGTTACGAATAGGCTACGTGAGACGAGCCGTGGGCTCAAACTAGTTAATAAGACTTTACAGAGTTCAGTTTCATTAACCCTTGCATTCAAATACAACCTCTACGCGTGATAAATAGAAGACATGTCACGTATTTCGCGTGTAAATTACATTTATCTTGTGTGAAGTCAAATAACAGAGCCGTCGAGTTGTGTGTGACTAATAGTCAGAGTAATGACTTGCTCAGATGTATTTATTAGGCACTTTGTGAATGGATTCGACTTGCTCTGAGAATTTTCTGGCACCTTAAACATTACCTTCGATACAGGTAGGCTATTTTGTTATGTACCTTGGTGTCTAACCCTTTTAAGGTTCTTATAGTAAGGCCTTTTTTTAGGGTTTCGAAGATCGGTTTCGAAACCCTTAAGGTCTCGCTTTGTCTGTCCATTTTTCCCTCCTTAATAACTCCGAAACTACCGCTGCTATCAACTTGAAATTTAAAATAATAAAACATTTTGTGCGCCTGTACAAATTTTAGGAAAAAAAAATATAAAATGAAAATGAACATATTCCGTACAAATTGAGATGTCGAAATTTTAAAAGATACCTACAGGGTCATGTAGGGCGCGTCTTTTTGAAGTGAAAACTTCTTTAGCGGCGCTGAGCACTTTTTTTGTATGGGTAAAAACTTTCAAACTCGCGTCAGGGTCACGTGATGCTGATCGAAAAAGCGTAAGATCGAGGGGAAGGGAGAGGAACTAGTATCTCCCACTCTTTCTACCGTGCCTGAGTGTGCTGCTCTGTTTAGGCGGCACAGGGCGCTTGCGCGAATTGAAGTGAAAACTTCTTTAGCGGCGCTGAGCACTTTTTTTTGTATGGGTAAAAACTTTCAAACTCGCGTCAGGGTCACGTGATGCTGATCGAAAAAGCGTAAGATCGAGGGGAAGGTTCATATTGAAGTTTTCACTTCTGCCGGCACTCCCGGAGTGCTACCTTTTTTTTTAATTTCTTCTAAACTTGGTTAGTTTATGGTCTTGACGTCAGCTTGAAACTGTCAGTCAACTTTTGAGACATTGACATGACTCAAAAGTTGACTCTACGTACACAAATTCGACGAAACAAAAGACAAGCCGAAAATCGGCCACAATATAGTCGCTTGCCACGCTACGGTATTTTTTGACAAGCCATATTATGGTCGCTTGCCACCGGAGAAGATAATCCTCTATACAACTGCAAAAGAATCATCAAAATCGGTCTATACATATGTATATGACGGAGAAATCGACGGACATGCATAAAAACAAGTCAAAATTAAAATTTTTAAAAACCCGCCGACGCTTATTGGCTGAACAGATTTTCATGAAACATGGCTAAAACACACGAGATAAAATTATCTATGACACAAAAAAAACTAAACGAAAATCGGTTCATCCGTTTGGGAGCTACGATACCACAGACTATATACACAGATACACAGACAGACACGTCAAACTTATAACAGCCCTCTTTTTGCGTCGGAGGTTAAAAAACATACACAGACAAATATAGAACCTCCTCCTTTTATTGAACTCGGTAAAAAAACAGATAGTAATCCTTAAATTTTTTTGAACCTTCAAAAATGAAATTTTATTTTAAAGAGTTCTTTTAGAACAGATAGAATCCCACAAACGTTTTTAGAAACTTTATGATAAGACTTGTCCGAACAAAAGTTCAACAAGGATCATTAAAAACTTTGTCCGTTTTATTCATTCGTATAAAGTATCCGAGAGTTTTATTATAACTTAGAAATTTTCAGTATCCATCTCTTTTAACTTACCAGTACTTTGATAGTAGTACCTACATATACATTCTATATGCGGGAAACGGTGTTGATTGCACATATAGAATAAAACTCATAATAAGTATCTATTTGATTATGCTAGGAGTGTAGTTGTTTGTTACCCCAAATAAATAAAAAGTACATATATATAGATAAATACAATGGTATATATGTAGGTACTATTCATTTTAAATATTAAAGAAGATTAAAGAAGCTAACGGACAAACCGAATGACGGTTCGGTTTAAGTTAGCTGTAAATGTAAAAGATAAATAAATGAAAAAGAGAACAAAAATACTTACTCGTATTCCAATTCACTGGCGGCCCGCGGCTTCGCACATATAAAAACAACAGCTTTCTTAGCTAGATTATTTTCTACTTCTACTGCAAATTTTATCAGGGTCTGTTCAGTAGGTTGGAATATTACCTAAGTAAAGTAACAACAAACATTTCCACATCTTCGCTTATAACTTTTGCCTTTTGAATTTTTTTAATGAAAATCTGGCATGATGTTTCGGCTACTTCAAGTCACGCCGTAGCGCAAGCTACGTAGCAGCTATAGCATGCTACGCCATAGTACCAGTTATGTAGCAGCTACAGCATCCCACATTGTAGCACCAGTGACGAAACAGCTACAGCATGCTACGCCGTAGCACCAGTTATGGAGCAACTACAGCATGCTACATTGTAGCACCAGTGACGGAACAGCTACAATATCCTACGCTGTAGCACCAGTTACGTAGTAGCTACAGCATGCTACGCCGTAGCACCAGATACTTAGCATCTACACCATGCTACGCCGTAGCACCATTCAGTACGTACGTGGAACCATACAAAAAATACCGTACATTTAATGGCTTAGTATTTGATTTACTAACAGAGCCGTTTTCTTTTATCATAAACTAGTTTCCGCCCGCAGCTTTGCACGCGTTGTTATATGGAAACGCTTAAAGGTTATTTCTATCCCATGGGAACTGATTTATAGGATAAAATTTAGCCCCGGTCATTATAAACTCTGTACCTACGCGTGCAATACCTAACTATGTGCTCCCTAGAACTACCTGTTTTCAAAACGCCAATCTGTTCAGTAGTTTGCGCGTGAAGAGGCAAAAAACATTTAAACACCAAATCTTTAATTTCTTTCATTTGTAATATTAGTTTGATTGATCTGTACAAAATAACTCCCCTTTCCTCTCTAAAAATCTGCTCTGACAAAAATCTTAGAAGTGAAACCATCAGAGCATTTCTTTCTTTGATAAATCGTCCGAAAGATATTTCCTTCCTTTGCCTTGTTTTCACCCTCGTTGTAAAGGAATTTCGGCAGATAAAGGTGGATACATTTTGAGAATAGATATTAATGGGAGCATTTTCTAAATATCACTTCAGTTCGGTTGGTACAGTTCGCTACATACATAAATCAAGCTAAAAAGATTGAAATAAAGAAAATCAAAGTACTTTTCTATCAAAGTTGTAGTGTTGTATCTCTTAGCTAAGAAGGATTTGCCTTTCCCAAATATCCTTTTCGTAGGTTTGATTGATAACATTTCTAGAACATACATACCACTAAGGCACTAGGTATACCGGTAGCGTGTTTAACCGCAGATTATGAAGTCTCGGGTTCAAATCCCGGGTCGTGCCTAAGTCCTGCTATTAAAATCTTTCTAGCAATATTCACAGCAGCAGTCCGCAGTCAGGAAGTTGGCGGTGTTACAGCCCCGTGCATCATAAAAACGATAATCCGTTGGTCCTGCGCCTGACCTCTCCCCGGTCGCGACAGTCTTCCCTCCCATCGGATTATAGGAGTGAGGGAATAGAGTGCACCTGAGTTTGTGCACACACTTGTACTCTACAGTGTGTCCTACCTGCGTACATGGCTAGTCACCGTTGCGACACTTTTGACCGCTGTAGCCGAAATTCGGATAGGAATTCGGCTACAGCGGTAGGCTAGACGTCACATCACTAGTTTTATACCTACTGAGTAGTGTAGAATTTGTAGGGGGTACCTAAAGAACCTAGGTAAATTTGATAAGAACCTTTATGAGTCTATCAACCTGGAAAACTAATCCCCTGCGTAAGAACTATCTTATGCTGACTGTACAAAGCTCAAAGGAGATTCCAGGCTGTTTCCAATTTGCCGTAAATTCTCATAAGAAGATTTTATGTCACTAGAGAAATGTTTGTGACTCCGTTTTCATTATGAAGGTAACTCCAGCTTGCAGTGATAAATTATAATATTGTAAAGTCGTTCACAAGAATGATAAAAAATTGTCGATAGGTGCTATACCCAAAGTAATATCGCTACTGTGTAGGTCGACGACCTCAGTGGCGCAGCGGGCGAAGGTCCGCCTGCTGCGACTTCTTTGGTTTTGTATACAAAATGATCTCGAGGTGGCCCCACGAAAATTTTATCCCCAAGGGATTTATTTGTGACTTAAAAAAGAGTGAATATAAAAGAATTCGATGTCGGTTTGTATATTTACAAAAACCGGATGAATATAAACTTTCTCGGCGTAGTAACAAATTCGCATTCCCTCCAAACTACTAATGAACGTGATAAGTAGGTCAAACTAATGCAACAGTAGTTTCAAGAAAAACAAACAACGTAGGCAACCCATTAACTTCGCAAACCACAACAAAACTGTTCTTACGAAGATAAATCACCACACCTGACGGGAGCCTGTCGAAGGCATTTGTCAGGTGTTTGCTAGTGCCTTTTCATCGGACACGTAGCCTTTAGACCCCTTGAAATATTGGACACTGAGGAAATAAAGTGGGTATTGAACGAAGACACTAAATAATAGGGGACAAAAAGCTTTGAGAATTTTTGGAGATAGTTAGTTTTGTAGATATCATACATCTTTATTCAGAAAGAAAATTACAATCAATATCACACTAATATTATAAATGCGAAAGTTTGGATGGATGGATGGATGTTTGTTACCTCTTCACGCCAAAACTACTAAACGGATCGGGCTGAAATTTTGCAAACAGGTAATTCTAATCCTGGAATCAAACATTGGCTACGTTTTATCCCATAAATCAGTAGCCATGGGATATAAATCACCTTTAAATGTTTCCATAGAAACAACGCGTGCGAAGCCGCGGGCATAAACTAGTATAGAAATAAATTAGAACTAGTATTTACACTAGAAACAATTGAGCTAACTGCAGACTGTTGCAAACAATCAACAGGTAGCTCAACTGATCCATATCAGTATCAGTCGAAAGCGTCACTGGCTGCATTGCCACGCTCTGTATGCCATGCTGATGCACTGGTCTGCATCTGGTCGAAGCGACGGTGACCCGAGAGCTGGTGAGTAGACACTCACCACCTCTCAGGACAGATCAGACGCTCAGATAATTTCTTAAAAACTCGAAGAAGCCTCGGAAAAATAGACGTACAAAGCATGAATATTCAAGTAAGATTTAAGCCCACTTATTTTTCAACTAAAGCTGATGTGAATAGGGAAAGTTCCCTCCGTATCTCTGTAAGAGTGAGCGTGCATATTGAACACATGGCAAACTCCCATAGCGTTAACATAGGGTTACGCATAAGTTAACCCATAGGGTTACAACGCGTTGTAACCCTCATTTTATATCTAACTAGACGATCGCCTCGCGGTTTCACCCGCGTAGTTTCCGGTCCCGTGGGAATTCTGGGATAATATATAGCCTATGTCACTCCTTGAAAAGGAAGCTTCCTAACGGTGAAAGAATTATCAAATTAGTACAGTAGATTCGGAGCCTATTCAATACAAACAAACAAACGAACAATCAAATCTTTCTTCTTTATAATATGAGTATAGACTACTGCCCGCGGCTCGCACGCGTATTTTCGGTATAATAAGTAGCCTATTATCTATGTAAAGCTTTGCTCTAAACGTACGCCAAACTTCATCTTGATTTGTTCAGCTGTTTTGGAGATCCTAGGTAACAAAAATTCAGATTTCACTTTCGACTTTTTAATATTAGTAGGATATAGTAAATAAATTTTAAAATTTTGAATAAATAATGCTGGACCATTCACACAGCATTATCTAGCCCCAAGCTAAGCAGAGCTTGTGTTATGGTTATGGGTACTAGATAACTGATATACTTAATACAATACACTACATAGATAGATATTTTTTATTATACATAGAAAACATCCAGAACGCCCTGGAAAATGTCTGCAGATCGTACAAATATTTGTCCCAAGTCGGGAATGTAACCCACAACCTCCTGCGTTGCAGGCAGACCTTCGCCCGCTACGCCACAGGTGGTCATTAGGATAGGATGCATGTTAAGTGTCAGTCCGATTCGCTCAGAAGTTTTGGTGCTGTCTGGTTCGTAATAATCTTATTAATAATAATCTACAATGTTGGCCATACCAAAACTTATGTTATTTCTAAGTTCACTTTGTCTGCACAAAGAAACTTGTAAAATCAAAGGTTCCCAAACACTTCTCATCCCCAATTCGAACATTCGTCAGATTCCTTGAATATTTCATCAAAGCTTGCAGAGGCACTTTGTGTTATTTATTCAGTTTAAGCGATACAACTCACTGGGCACTCTGGCCAATACTAAGAGCTCAATGAATAGCTTAGAATATCTACAGCCTTCCTACATTTAGTATTGATTTCCTCCTAGCCGAATTTCAATTATGGCGGCCAGTCTCAATAGAGACATGCACGCGGAACATATTATAGTAAACAAGTGTGTGGGCAAACACAAGTGTAAGTAAGTAAATCATTTATTTGTCACTTAAAACACACACATACAATTGGTTTACTTATTACAAAGTATTAAAATTTAAACATACATGTATAGTAATTAAAAGTACAAAGAAAAAGTAGAGGCACTTCTCATACCAGTGCTAAAGCCGCCGCTATGTTTCGTTTAATTACATCAAAACACAACTGTTTTCGACAATATAATAATTCTAAGGTTTTTTGTTATTATAGTGCGTAACCCCACACTCAGGGTAATTTCTAAGAAATCAAATAACGGCAACTAACTACCGGCGCTAGAGACCGTACGAAGTCGCGAATATTTTCGACTCCCACGTCACTTGACCTCGTGGTGTAGTTGGTTAGCACATTCCTGTACTGAAGGAAGGATGCGGGTTCAAGGCCCGTCGAAGTCGAAAATGTTTGCGATATTATTTGATCTCTTAGGAATATAATGATTTTACAGTATTTTAAAGGAAGCGGGCTTAAACACTAAGTACCTGCCTACAATACAAAGCACTGTTCATTATTTTAAACAAAAATACGTATGTGTATTAGTGGCAGATGGGTAATAGCGCAGAGATAATATTGCTCTATGAGCAAACACTGATTATCAGCTACCACCTTCAGAGTGACGAGACAAGGCAAGCCCAGCGACACACGTCTGTCAGTAAATGAACGTAACTTACGGCAGTACGGTAGGTACATTTACTGACAGACGTACCGTGTAGGTATCTCTCTACGTACCGTGTAGGCTCGACGTACCGTGTGGGTACTCTCTATTCCTTCACTCTGGTAATCCGATGGGATAGCAGACCGACTCGACCGGAGAGAAATCAGCCGCAGCACTAACGGCGTTTTCTCTTTCCGATGCGAGGGTGTGTGAAACCGCCAAGTGTCCGACTGCGGGCTGCTAAAGGGATTTTTCTAGCGAGAAAAATACGTCATAAGTATCGTCGTTTTTCCACTTAGTAGAATGCAGAGTGTCTACGAATTTTTTTTTTATCAGTTTATCAGGCGGACCTTCGCCCACCGCGCCACAGAGGTCGTCAGAAAGAACACCTAATCGGTATCTTTAAAAGGCACTCAGGTAGAAAGCTTCTTTAAAACGGATAAAATCTTGAGTGAAATTTTCAGAACCACAATAAGCTTCCGCAAACTATTGAATTGTGGGAACGGAGCAGATACTTATAAGAGGAATCAGAAATGTTATAAGAATTTCGAACATTTCTTCGCTATTCAGGTGAAGTATCTTCCTACTGTTTGTAGGATTACGTGGTCCATTACCAGTTTGATAAAAAAGATGGTTTTGTGTTACGGCATAACATAGATATTAGTCATAACAAGTGCATTGCATTAGACGTGCATAACCTCCAGCTAGTTCTTCGGAAACTTTCACCCAGACCAAAAGAATGCACGGAGATATTGATAGAAAGAAACTACTAATGGATGGTTCAAAGGTGGAATGCCAAATTGTGTCATTCTGAGACAGTTCCATTGTTATCGTGAAGTGATTATTTAATGAGGTTAGGGCCCTGGTGGTTGACTGTTTATTCATGATATTATTGTTTAACTAGCTTCTGCCCACGGCTTCGTATGCTCATTTTCGATATAATAAGTAGCCTATTATCTAAGTTGGGCTTTGCTCTAAATGTACGCCAAATTTCATCTTGATCTGTTCAGTAGTTTTGGAGATCCTAGGTAACAAAAATTCAGATTTCACAAACTCTCGGCTTTATAATATTACTAGCGTTTGCCCGCGGCTTTGCACGCGTTGTTTCTATGGAAAAGTTTTGAGGTTATTTCTATCCCATGGGCACTGATTTATGGGATAAAAAGTATGTTTGATTCCAGGATTAGGTTTACCTGTATGCAAAATTTCAGCCTGATCCGTTCAGTAGTTTTGGCGTGAAGTGGTAACAAACATCCATCCATCCATACATCCATCCAAACTTTCGCAATTATAATATTAGTGTGATTAGGATGTGCGTTTGAGAGTGTAGTCTACTTCTGGATTTATGTTCTGAGCCAGGTATTCAAGCTAACAGTATCCGCTCTGCTGGTAGAGGTGGGAGTAATGGACGAATGGAATTGATAGGAAACGCAATTCCAAACTGCCAGATTCCAAATCGTTCGATTCACAACAATTGCTTCCGTCAATCACGAGGAGAAATCATAGATGGAATATCGATTGAAAAAATTGAAGATGGTCGTAAGTTGATCAAAATGTGGTACGAGTAGATTGAGGTAAATTGTAAAGCATTGCGTCATTGTAAGCAATTTGGGTTTACTCGCGGCAGGTCAACTACTGATGCCGGTGTAGAGTTAGTATCGCATATTTTCGATGCTTGGGAGAAGTCGCAAGACGCTTTGGGCGTTTTTTGCGACTTATCAAAAGCGTTCGATTGCGTACACCATGAAACATTAATCAGGAAACTACATCACTATGGAATAACGAACACCTCTTTGGATCTTCTTACATCTTATTTGAGTGATAGGATACAAAGAGTTGACATTAATGGGAAACGGTCTTCGGGGTCTGTAGTTACAATGGGTGTACCACAGGGTTCTATCCTCGGTCCTTTCCTATTCTTAGTTTATATTAACGACCTGCCTCATCTTGTCAAGAATAATCACGAGATTGTATTGTTTGCTGATGATACTTCATTAATTTTTAAAATGAAACGACAAAACACAAATTTCGACGATGTGAATAATGCAATCTCAAAAGTAGTTCATTGGTTTAGTGTCAATAATCTTTTGTTAAACGAAACCAAAACAAAATGTATTAGATTTATTCTACCTAATGTTAAACAAGTGAAGGCTGATGTGAACGTTAAAGGAGAAACTTTAGAAATAGTAGAAAGTACCGTATTCTTAGGAATCACCTTAGATAATAAACTTCAATGGGGCCCACACATAGATAAGCTATCGAGGAGACTTAGTTCTGCAGCATATGCAGTCAAAAAAATCCGTCATCTTACAGACGTGGATACATCTAGACTTGTTTATTTCAGCTACTTCCATAGTATTATGTCTTATGGTATACTGCTGTGGGGGAACGCTGCAGATATTAACACCGTATTTGTGCTGCAGAGGAGGGCTGTTCGTGCAATCTATAATATGGGTCCCAGAGAATCCCTGCGTGATAAATTCAAAGAAATAAACATAATGACAGTACCATGTCAATATATTTATGAAAACTTGTTGTACACACATAAAAATATAAGTCAGTTCCCTAAAAATAGCGATAAACATAATTTGAATACCAGAAACAAACATAAGCTCGCTGTGCCCACAACTAGGCTACACAAAATTAAAATATCTATTAAAGGGCAATGTATACGCTTCTACAACAAAACTCCTAGTGAGTTGCAAAAATTATCAATAAATAAATTCAAACAAATTGTTAAAACCTTGCTGTGCAAAAAGGCTTACTATAAAATATCAGATTATCTAGAGGACAAAAATGCTTGGGACGGGTTTTGCTCCAACTCGAAAAATAACAACTAACAGGCTAAAGGTTTCTTCGTCGCTTCTTTACTTTAGTCTACATACCGAAGCGACAGAAATCAAAAATATCACTTTATTTCCGTGTCAGTGTTTAGCTTTATATTTTGACCTTTTCTAAGTGTACATTTATTGTATTTATGGAAATAAAGAGTTTTTGATTTTGATTTTGATTTTGAAAGGAATTCATATATTTTTGCATTTGATATTTTGGCAGTTTATTGAAATGTGATGGCTATTTTCTTCCCAAAGCAAAGGCTTTTCCTCCATGCCTGTCCCTTCTTCCACTCTCTGAATTTTTCACTCTCAAACGCTTTTAGATCTTTCATTTAGCGCTAATACGTGAAGATAGTGATTTGTTTCATATTTATCCTACTACCTCATAAAGCCGAAAGTTTGTGAAATCTGAATTTTTGTTATAATAGTATAGTAGTATAATATCTGTGCCTAGGATCTCCAAAACTACTGAACAGATCAAGATGAAATTTGGCATACTCTGAGAACGTAGCCGAACTTAAAAAATAGGCTTAGGTACTTATTGTACCGAAAATACGCGCGCGAAGCCGCGGGCAGAAGCCTAGGTAACAATAATTTCACATTTCACAAGCCTTCGAAATCATAATATTACTAGCTTTTGCACGTGGCTTCGCAAGCATATTTTCGGTATAAAAGTAGCCTATTATCTAAGTTAGGCTATGCTCTAAACGTACGCCAAATTTCATCTTGATCTGTTCAGTAGTTTTGGAGATCCTAGGTAATAAAAATTAAGATTTCAAAAACTTACTACTACAAACTAAGGCTTTCTAATATTAGTAAGATAAGATTATTATTATTATTACATAATTATAGAAGATAGGATTCCTTTCTGTTTATATAGCAAAGCAAGACCTATGGCTACTTCATGATATTTGGCCTTTACAATCTACGAGATGTCCCCTTCACTTTTGGTTGAGGGTACAACTGATCCGAATCTAACACCAAGAGATTTTAGATTCGGACGAGGTGTACCCCTACTCAAAAGTGAAGTGGACATCTCGTCCGCGGATCAGTTTGAGATTCGGACCAGATGTACCCTAACCCACATCCACGGCTGCGGGGTTGTGCTACAAACCCTGCATAAACGGGGCTGGTTTATGCAGGGTTTGTAAGTACCTAGCTACTTACTTTTTATTTTAAACCAATTCGAGTTCGAAGCTTGGCCACTTTATGGTTTCCTTCAAAGGAAAGCTGAAATTCGCAACTTCCTGTTATTTTCCAGTTTCATTACATTTTTTCAACCAAAAGAAAAATTAAGGAACTTGTTTTAATTTAAAACTTTGGTACAATATTATTTCATGTTCCGATTCGTTCAGAACTGAAGATCAAAAGAACACAACAAAAAGTTTTTTTATATTTCCCTAAAGAGGGTGTTATTAAGACCTTCGCGTGATGATGACGATGTTCTCCTAGTCAAATTTTGCTCATGGCGACCAGTCTCAGACTCCTCATATGCGCAGAGCACATTATAGTGCACAAGTAAGTGCGTAAACACAGGTGCACTCTCGCTGATAGGACGGCAGACTGGCACGACCGGGGCGAGGTCGGGCGCAAGACCAACGGCCTAACGTGCTTTCCGGGGCGCGTGGGGTACACCACACCCTCAACTAAAAATCACTAACTTTATCTAGATTAAACTTAAGCATGTAAATGTCTCCCATATCACACTATTATTTATTATAAATGCGAAAGTTTGGATGGATGGATGGATGGATGTTTGTTACTTCTTCACGCCAAAACTACTCAACAGATCGGGCTGAAATTTTGCATACAGATAATTCTAGGCCTGGATCCCTTTCCAAACCCTTAGTCACGGAAAAAAACAACAAAATAAGAATATGCGAATCGTATCCACACTCATGGTTAGCGTCTTCGCACGTAAGTGTGGAGAGGTTTTTATAAAAGCTGCCATACAATTCCTTGGTGGATGCGGTTTCAATAACCCGCGCTAATGGCAATGCAAGTGCATTATCGAGTAGTTAACTTGATCAAGAGGTTATTAATGTACAGGCTCTAGGGAAATGGATGGAGAATGCGGTCGATGCTACGACGACACTAGACTGGGGAATACACAAATGGAACAGCCGAAGTATACCTACCTATA
The DNA here is from genome assembly GCA_963564075.1 of Eupithecia subfuscata. Taxonomy (NCBI): domain Eukaryota; kingdom Metazoa; phylum Arthropoda; class Insecta; order Lepidoptera; family Geometridae; genus Eupithecia; species Eupithecia subfuscata. The sequence goes on from OY751114.1 coordinate 7,864,904, forward strand.
TATTTATACTGCCGACGACCTCGGTGGCGCGGCGGGCAAAGGTCCGCCGGCGGCGCGGGAGGGTGCGGGTTCGATTCCCGCCTTGGGATAAATGTTTGTACGATCTACAAATATTTGTTCTGGGTGTTCTGGTCGTTTGTACGTATAATACAAAAAATCTATCTATGAAATCTTTTTTATGTATATCATTCATCTAGTACCCATAACACAAGCTCTGCTTAGCTTGGGGCTAGATGATGCTGTGTGGATTTTCCAGCATTATTTATTTATTTTATTTTATAGGTTTAGATTTTGAAACTTCGCAATTTGTAACATAGTCGCCCCGTGACCACGATTGCTGTATCGCGGTAGAAACGTAGCGGAAATAAAAACAAAAGGAACACGATAAATACCCGATTTTCATAATCGGTTTAAATGAAGACAAGACAAAACCTGTATTATGCCCAGCATTATTTATTTAGGCAATATTATGTCAAGCATTTTTTATTTCCTATTTATTATTAACTAGTTTATGCCCGCGGCTCCGCACGCATCGTTTCTATGGAAACGTTTAAAGGTGATTTCTTGAAATTCTTGTTAATTATTTATTAATGACTAGACGATCGCCTCGCGGTTTCACCCACTTAGTTCCCGTTCCCGTGGGAACTTCGGGATAAAATATAGCCTATGTCACTCCCTGAAAAGTAAGCTTCCTAACGGTGAAAGAATTTTTCAAATCGGTCCCGTAGTTTCGGAGCCTATATTGAATAGGCTCCGAAACTACGAACAAACAAACAAACAAACAACCAAATCTATCCTCTTTATAATATTACTAGTTTATGCCCGCGGCTTCGCACGCGTTGTTACTATGGAAACGTTTAAAGGTGATTTCTATCCCTCATGAGAACTGATTTATGGAATAAAAAGTAGCCTATGTTTGATTCCAGGATTAGAATTACCAGTATGCAAAATGTCAGCCCGATCCGTTCAGTAGTTTTGGCGTGAAGAGGTAACAAACATCCATCCATCTATCCATCCAAACTTTCGCATTTATAATATTAGTGTGATTAGTATAGATAAAGTTAAAGCACCTGTAGTATACAAAAGAGACCATAAAAGGAGACCTGGGAGGCCCACAGCTTAAAAAATAAGCCTATCATGAAGTTTTTAAAAGATTCGTAAAACAACTCGTTCCCACAAAGAACGTTGACATCGGTGCCCGGTAATATTATGTGCTTCCCCTAATTTGGGTCCCATAGGTGCGTACTTGACCCAAATAAATCCATTCCACGAAACAAGTTTTTCGGCAAGAGGGCTGTAAACATGTACTTGTGATTCTATTTCCGGTGCTAAATAGCAGGAAATTCTTCCAATACGGCAGACAGTTACCCAACACAATAAAAAAACCCTCACAAATTCTATCAATACAAGTTAGAATACAATTTAGGCATGGAAAAAATAGAGAAATTGTAATTGAGTTTGCAAGCAATTTTTTACCACAGTCCATTTTTGTTTTTATGTATTTTAACCGGCAAGGCGGGTTATGTTTTTCAAGTGTTTTGTAGATACTTTACCTTGAAGCGTCCAACCGGCTGAAGCGATTTTGATAAATGATGTATCAAAATACTTACTCGTCTGGACTTCTTCAGGTTCTTAGCTATATTTAGTACCTAAGTCTCTGTCCCCAAATTTTGTAAAAAAAAATTGTTTGTCTGTAAAGTCAGTTTACTGACGATAGTTGAACGTGACAACGTCTCAGAGCGAGGTAACGCCGCATGAGGTAACGCCGCATGACGTCATGTTTTTTCGTGCGTGCAGCCGGCTCTATCGAATTATAAGACGTAGTCACGTCAAAAAAAAACAGAAATTGGGACGGGTTTTAATAGAATTGTTATCGTACTTATTATGCCTGTTCGGTTTTCGTTTTCTGAAAGTATACTAGGTAAAGTAAAGAAAGAGGTTTTTCTTGGCACTCAATTTCTCGGCGTGATCAATCACTTCAATCTGGCAAATTAGGGTGGCATCGATTAGATGGAACGCCCTGAAATACTTACACATTTTAACAGGCCACTCGAAAAACGAATTATGCCATGATTCTCAGGAATTATATTCTCCTTGCCGAATATTCAGCCACGACGCGCGGCGTGGCGGCCAGTATCAGCGGAGAGTAGCCTTGTGTGTAGGACAAATTAGTGCACAAATGTGTGTACAAACACAGGTGCGATCTCAATTCTCTCGCTCCGACACCACCGGGGAGGAATAGCTGGTTGCTATTGAATAAGAATGCTGAAAGAGTCACATAATAGGCGAATGTGATCGTTCCGGAAAACTAAATAACAACTATTATTGTACCTACCTACTATATTATACTTATACTGTAATCAATCACTTACTATAACTTCGGCCAAACTCAAGATACTATAAATTCAAGATACATACAATGGCACTACAAAAACTAACCTAAACACTGGTCTAACAAGCGTTTTGCTAAACAGTGTCTAAACAGTTAGTCATGGGTTTAACAAGGGTTTTTTAAACTATGTCTAAGCCGTGTCTAACTGTAAACCGTCGTAAAACGCAGTTTTGTGGTAACGCTTTTGTTACACACGCGCTCAACTGATGTCTAACTTTTTTGTAGTACCGCTGTTAATGTCAACATAACCCCTAGAAACCACTTTTTTGTTGTTGATATCCTGAGAATTTGCACTACACGATTTGAGATCTTTCCTACAATGCTTAGTGCCGATCAACAATACATTGTTGATCCAGGCTTAGCGCTGACAATTACCTACAAGTACAAACTCTGAGACAGCGGCGAGTTTTTACTCTAGGTATGTACAAACATTATCTTAATCATAATACTTTATTTGCTGATATTCGGCTAGGTACAGTAGGTCTTAGATTATTAAATTAGCTCACTACATTCTGCCTCATAGTGCGCGCAAATTTATCAAAGGTACACAATATAAATAGGAAGAAAATTTAACACACAGATTTACACACATTCGGAATCAGATACTCTTTGGAAAAAACAGATAACGAAAAACAAAAACCAACCAAACAGCGAGTTAAAACAAAAATAAATAAGCATTCAATTTGTAATTAGAGATAGCTATTCCACCGTATAATAAAATGTCAATGTGAACTCGACGACAAAGAAATTTTTGTGATGTTTTTGTTTTGTGAGTAAAATTTATTTCTTTTCACAAAGAAAATTACAATCGAATAATAGAAATAAATTAGAACTAATATTTACAATTGAAACAATTGCAATTGCAGACTGTTGCAAGCAATCTTCAGGTAGCTCAACTGATCCATATCAATACCAGTCGGAAGCGTCGCCAAAACGCTGACTGCATTGGGTGTTGTGTACAAACATCATTTCTTGTTATTGGTATCAGGTGGACTACAAGTTTTTCGTATGGGTTTTTAAATTTACTAAAGGTTGAAGAAATGTAAAATTAATTACTCTGAGAATTAGCAAAGCAAGGGAAAACAATTTTATTGTTATGATCTAAAGAAGATTAAATGTTAGGTACAATTCAGAGCTATTATTTTCACTTCAATGCTTATTTATGGTTGGAGTTGCCTTTTCTTTTTAATTTCGACTTGTTTTTTCACCGCTAAAAGAACAAAACACCATTATTGTCAAATAAACAAAACTATAAACACGAAAAGTTACTGACTCTATTTGTCTCGGAGCAATTTCAGCGTATTTGTGGAATACAAGTGTGTGAGGTGAACTTGAACGTCTAACAAATTTATTGGTCGCATCAGGCAGGCGAATTGTTCAAATAAAAAGTTCCAAGATTTTATTTGAAACCAGCTCAGTTGCTATATATACCTACTTCTGCTGTGCGATTACGCCGATTACGGTAAAACCACCCATCCTAAAATTGACATTTGAAAGACATTTGTTTTTCTATGTTTATTTAAAAAATATCTGTCTATGTAGTGTATTGTATTATGTATATCAGTTAGTACCCATAACACAAGCTCTGCTTAGCTTGGGGCTAGATAATGCTGTGGGAATGTCCAGCATTATTTATTTATTTAATTAGCCTTGAATGAAATGAATGGTGTTTCAAATATGATTTACAAAAAAATAGAACCTAAGTTCTAACAGAACCTAGCTTCTTCACGAACTTGTTCGTGATGATGGACAGAACCTGCAGTTCACGTTGAGTCAGTGAATTACCAAAAACCCTGTACCTATAGGGTAAAGTCCGAATTGATATTAGTAAGCCTATAAAGACTTTATTGCGATTTTCATTTTCAGATGTAAGTTTTTCTGCTACTGGGGGGTTGAAACCCCAGATAAATAAATGGTAAAGTATGGCAAGTGTCCATAATTTACCCTCTGTTACATAAAATATTCGCATAAGCATTACTTTCGTCATAATAATCTGTTAGTTTGTTCTATTATTTGTATTGTCTAATGTAAATGTAAATAATAGCCTTTTAAGTGTATTAATATGCAAAAATATACTTGTTTAATAAGCCTTAGATCGTATGCAATTAATGCAATATTCTCAAGTTTTTAAATAAGCCAAGTATGGCTTAAAATAGCTGAAAAGTTTTGTTTACAAGCACTAGGATTACATCTACACTAGTCCTCTGTAATATTATATATTATTATGTTAATAAAGAAATTTCGAAACTGAACTGAGCTGGCTTTACCATAATAGATTCTCTACCTTGAATAAAGCAGTACTTAGTATAATATTGTGTATAATATATACTTAGTATAATAATACCTAGTACCCGTATCTAATAGTACATGCATATTATGGCAAACAATTAGTACATTAGTTACACGCTATTGTCTATGAACAGAAAGGTATCGTAGTCGTTTTACAATAGAATATCTAGTCATCTAATAAATATAATATCTTTTATGATCTTATTTACCGATTGTCCACTAATTATCGTAGGAATTATATTATTTTGGAAATTGTTTTAAATCAATGTGTGTTACAGTGCGTAAATAAATCCTCAGGTAACAAAAAAAGATTTCCATTCCAGACTTAATCGGTTTAAAAGAAGACAAGACAAAACCCGTAGTATGTTTAGCATTATTTATTTAGGAAATATTATGTCAGGCTTTTTTTATTTCCTATTTATTATTAACTAGTTTATGCCCACGGCTTCGCACGCGTTGTTTCTATGGAAACGTTTAAAGGTGATTTCCATCCCATGGGAACTGATTTATGGGATAAAAAGTAGCCTTTGTCCGATTCTAGGATTAGACTTTTATAAAAATTTCAGCCCGATACGCTCAGTAGGTACTTTTTGCGTAAAGAGGTAACAAACATTCATCCATCCATCCATTCATCCAAACTTTCGCATTTATAATATTAGTGTAAAAAGTGAGTCTGAAAATCTGGTGTTACCGATCTACAGGTCACTCTCATTCATTACCCACAACTTAATTCAAATAAAACCGGTTCAAAGTTCATCATTGAAACTACAAGACTGCACTTTACAAAACAGTAACTCGTTTAAAGCGACCAGTCCACACACGCAATGGTAAAACGAATATGAAACTCCAATCACAAAATATTATAAGGACTATAACGGTGTCCTAATCAGGCGCTGAATTCTACTAATCAATCACTTTACCATGACAATGGTATCGCCCATAGACAAACCAACTCTAGATAGTGCTCTCTCTCGGACAGATTGATAGAATGGATTCAAGCCTGACACTTTTGACACGTGTCCCTCCAATTGCAGTTTCTTTCATCAAAGGTAAAATGCCAAAATGTGTCATTCTGAGACGATGCCATTATTATGGTGAAGCGGATAATGTTCGCTCATCAAATCAATCGTTTGCCCAATAAAACGTTCATTAGAACCTTCGTATATATCTGTGTTAAGGATATTAATTCTTGCCACAATAAAGTACAGAAATCAGGACAGCGACCTTTCCTGAATCAAGGATTTACTTAAAAAGAATTGTCATTCTAAACTGTAAAACCTGACTCGAGACGAGAGGGCGATTGCTTACAAAATCTAGATAGGAAATTGTAGCAAGATTTTGTACGCCTTCGCCAACGGGAGACCAGACGAGTATTTTGATGCACCATTTATCAAAATGTATTTTGGCGTTTTGATGCTTGGAGGTGAAGAGTGTCTGCTACCACATGGAAACACTCAAAAAACATATTCCACGCCTCGTGGAAACCATGAAAACAAAATCTTGAACAACAATAAATAATAATAAATAATGTTGGACAATTCACACAGCATTATCTAGCCCCAAGCTAAGCAGAGTTTGTGTTATGGGTACTAGATAACTGATATATATTATTTATTACTTATTACTGATATTATATTGATATATAATACAATACACTACACAGATAGATATTTTTTAACATATGTACATAAAAAACATCCAGAATACCCTGAACAAATACCTATCTGCAGATTGTACACACATTTGTCCCGAGGCAGAAATCTAACCCGCAACCTCCTGCTAGCTCCTAATAGCGTTAGGTACCTTTTTCAGTAGTTGAAGAGTTTTTTCATTGGCCTATGCATAGAGATTTCAAAAATGCGAGACTTGCGAGTTTCAGCTCTATCCGATAGTTTGATACTCGAAATGCTACAGAGTGCTATAATGAAACCTTAGTGATGAGTTTACGCCTATATTGCCGTTTAATACTCCGCTTTCTGTTTTAAAAGCCTTTTTGGCGAGCGAGTTTTATTAGATACATTTTTCATTGCATAACCTATTTTTTTTAAATAGGTATTTCCCTTTCAGTTTTCCAGTACATAGTCTCGAATAGGTTAGACAGAAGTACAGTAATTTCTTTTTTTCTGCTCTACAATCAATTTCGAAAAACGAAAAAACCCTCTAAATCGAAGTCCGAAAGTTACACGGTTTTTTGCGCCGACGACGTAAGGAAACGATTCGAAAGCTTGTCAATTTTCATTACATGGGTGAGAAGCCAGGAACAAGATTGTTTTATTATCCCCTATGAGTTAGACCCCTCTGTACCTACCTGCGCCAATATTTTCTGCCCTCTACACGTACGGCTATTGCTGAACGTGCCTGACCCGAATAAGGTTTTTAGGTTTTGCCGTAATCACCACGCTAGGTTGGCGGATTGATCGCAGTTGAGGTGTTAATAATTTACAGGAGGAAGCTTCTACCCTTTCTCTGTTATGCTACGGCTCCACCTGCGTTAGCGTTAGTTAGCGTTGACGTAAGTGTTTCCATTAACGCGTTTATTAAGGCGCTAAAAATGCACCTTGGCTGCATTTACGTAACAACGCCGTCAAGAGGTAATTCCTGAAGTAGGATTAGCGTCTAATGCCATTAGTAGATTAGACAGATAGATAGATAGACTTTTTTATTGGGTACACACAAAAACAGCACAGGAAAAATAACAAAAGAACAGTAACTTAAGAGTATTTAAGGTAGTAATGCCGTTAATAAATGAACCTTGACCACGTCTGCGTAAAACCCTAAATAACGCGTGGAGTCGTAGCATTAGGTTATTCGACTCTCACGACATCCATTGGTTGAGTCGAATGGACTCTTAGGCCACAACCGCCTCGGCAAATATTTACTTAATCCACTTTCAAATCGCCTCAAGTACTGTTTATCCTGGGCCTCTAAATTTAATTATTCTTATCCAGCTTCCTTAAAACCCAACAAAATTTGATTATCTCAAATTTAATTTTGGCACATTTTTAATGTTTTGCGGCCCTATTCCACTCTGATCAGAGCAAATCCTTTGCGAACCTTTTGCTAAGTTTATTAGCTCCTTTATAATTCGAAATATGGTGAGATTGAGGAGAAGACATTACACCAAACGATGTTTATTTCTGGTTATGTACCAAATTTAGTTTGACAGTGGACCATATTAACACTGTTGGTGGACTGAGCTGAGCGGCTTTCGACACTTTTTAACGAAACTTATTAGTCAGATTTCAGAAGCGAAAGCTTCCAATAAAAAAATTCTGGAAGATGAATATTCTTAAAAATTATTCTGAAGAACTAATGTAGCGAGCCGACACAATTGACAAGGAAATGAAATGAAATTCCTCCATACAAAAAAGAAATACGAACCGTCGCATAAGCTAACAATCAATATAATACGATAATTTAATTCATTGTAAGGCTTAGCAGTGAGTTTTGTCTCTATGTTCCCAGGTATGATCCTCGGCTGTGTGGTGCCGGCTTAGAATTTGCACCACCCCAACTTTTCCCACGGGTGTCGTAAGAGGCGACCCCCCCGGTCGCCTGTGCAGAACAATTCTGTGTGAATACATAAAGTGATGTTTTGTATGTATATTAAAAAATTTCTATCTATGTAGTGTATTGCATTATGTATATCAGTTATCTAGTATCCATAACACAAGCTCTGCTTAGCTTGGGATAGATAATGCTGTGTGAATTGTCCAGCATTATTTATTTATTTACTCTACGACCGAACTGCGATCCCCAACCCGCATGCCCAGCGTGAGGACTATGGGCACTCCCCCATGAGATAAAAGCCAATATGTCTCTTATCAGAGAAAGCCTGCGTTCAGCTGTGGACTAATATAGGCTGTTGTGTTGAGCTGAGGGGAGGTTCCGAGGAATGTCTTTGTTTGAATGCCTTTCTTCTTTGATCGTAAATTAAAGATCAAGTAATTTGGCACTTCCTTGGCTATTAGCGGTGTCTCCTCTGGGTTCCTTAATTTAATTCCCGGTTTTGATCCTCTGAATCATTGTCTCAGTTCGTAAACGGTCAATTAAACCGAAGGGTGAGAATTAAAGAGCGATTATCATCGTGTTTCCGTTGTATTTGAACGTTTGATTAGAATTTAAGTAGATAAATAGCAAATACCTATGATATCAATACAAATTTTGTGTCCTAGATGACACCAATCAACCGGTTGATGTCGGATTTTGATTCTAGTTAGAGCGTTTGATCGCTGATTAACTAATTTATTGCTCAAATCTCTAGTCAAATCGTTTTTTTTTTTTTTTTGCCAATTCTGTTGTCAGAGCTGTGATCATTGATTAGTTATGACTAAACAATATTTTCACTAAAGAAAATTACAATCAAAGAATAAAAATAAATTAGAATTAGTATTTATAATTGAAAACGTTGAGCTAACTGCAGATAGACAATCTAGAGGTAGCTCAACTTGTAACGCTCGGAAATATCGTACCCTACCCTACCTGATCACTAGTGATTATCTATCAATAAAACTAAGTATTTTACTGTAAGTTTTTATTAAAATTGTGATTTAAAGTGGCCAATGATCGTTTAGTTAGTGGTAGGACTCATACATTGTGATGTAGTAACTCAGATTCTTTTAGGAACTTCAGACAAATGATCTAAACCTTCAATATACCAAGAGTTATCGATTCAACAATTCTGATACAATAACATAACTCTCCTTTATCATGGTCGGTTAATACAATCCAATTCAATCTATTTAATTCAATTTGTTCAACATAGATGTTCTTCTTAACTGATTAAATCTGTAGCTCTCATTCTCTCTTTCTTTCTCTCTCTCTCTTTCTCTCTTTCTTTCTCTCTCTGGTTGGAATTAGTTAAATAAAGTAATTTTCATTCTCAACATTCAGAATAACTGTAGATTTAAGTGTAGATTTCGGTAATATTATACGTTTTATTTTAGATGGATTCACGGATGAATCAAACCAACGTCCACTCTTGCTTTGAAACAACTAAAATTACGTAGTGAACGAAGAACCTATAATATCTCGGCATTGTAATTTTGTTTGGTTACTCTACCACTCATATGCGGAACCTGAGAACTTTGCTTTATCCCGTATAGGTATAAGCCAAATTTATCTGGTTGGTGCCCCACTACGACGTTTCTCTTTTCGTCTCCTCGGGGAAAGTCGACAACAGACGGTCATCGCCCTTCCCGTACTTAGAAGTAACCAGACATTTAAAAGCAAAGCGTATGTAAATCGCTAACTCAGGAGAGTTTGATGGGGAATGATCTCAAGCGATCCAAATACATCCTACCTCACTAAGACCCTAACCTACCTGATCACTATACCTAGTCCACGCGGGGAGACCTAAAGAGTAAACGTATGGAACCACATTCCAGTCCAACCGTAGATCAAAACAATAGATTTAATAAACAGGTTAGTTCAGGGCCTTACAGCACAAGCATTCACCAACACATCCAGGAACATTGCAGTATCGACAGAATGTGTTTAATAAATGTAATAATAATTTAGAATAGCTGACTCTGAGATGTAACACCATTCGTCTTCAATACGGAGAATTAACATCAGGATTAAATAGCACGAGCTTACAAAACTTAAATAGTGATTTAGTATATATTTTACCGGGTCCTAACTCCCTAATCGTAGGTTTTGTGCCTAACATTCCTATCCAATATACCTGTTCTACCTATACTATTAAACCCTGTATATTCAAACTAGAAGCCCGTCGCTTCTTATTTACATTTAATTACGTGGTGTGTAATGTTGGACTGGCGAAGTGCAATGCCTAGTCCACTAACTATTACTGCTAGGGAATACGGGGTTGTAAAGCCCGATTTTGTCCTATTCTATAACAGTGTGCGTGCCCTCAGATACTGGCTCGCGAGCCGGGTGCATCTGAGCGACCTAACAGAGGTATGGTAATGTATATATAAATATATAAACAAGACCGACGCGTCAGTTGAAGTTCCTCCACGGAACCTCGGGGTCTGACCATCGGGGAGTTTTCTGATCCCAATGCAAGGGTAAAATCAGAACTGGACCCACTCCAAAGGCAACCCAGGCCCTAGACAGTCTACCTAACAAGAGGGCATGCATTACAGCTACTTACTAAGCTGTAACACACGACCAGAGTCTCCCACTCTGGATTTCCTATGCACAGGGGGATTCTAGCTCGTTGATGAATTTACTTCCTACTGAAGTTAAAGATCCCATGAATTTAAGCAAATGACTCTATGCCCTACACCCACCCAAACTCTAGACATAGCTGACTCCATGATGAACTGATATCTCGCTGCTCAGAAGGAACAACGCTAAACTTCCATCTATCTTGGAGCTCACTGTGTTAGATTCACCCAGCAACTCGATAAACCAAATAGGAAAATACTTTACTTTGCTTCCGAACACAAAAGACTTTAAAAAATTAATAAAAATAAATAAAAATAATATTTTTATAAAGTTCAACCAGCGTTCCGACCGCCCTATCCAAAAACCCCACGACAACTCCTGATCCCAGATCAGATTTTCTCTTCCGAAGTTCTCAATATTCAAAATTCTTCGATAATCAAAATATTTCCGTTTATTTTTCTAGCTTTCTATCAAATTCCTCTGCCCTAAGGAAGTCAACATTCCATCGATAACTTCCATCGCTTTCCTTCTAGATCCTTCTAAGATATAAGTATTCGTAAACTCTTCCTAGTCTACTCAGTTCAACAATATTTGATCCGCTTTACCCATTCTGGTAAAGTTCCTAAATTTATTTAAATCTTATCTATACTGATATCCTTGCAAAACATTACAAGCCAAAGAGACATTAACCTAGAGAATATAGATCTTACATGAACAATCCAAAATTCTATCCCTATCTGATATCATCGATAAGTCGATCCCATTGACTTCAAACCTACGCTCAACACTATTATGTTTTATTCGAATATTATGTTTTCTTATGTAAGTTTTCTTATAAAAAGGTATTACTCTTTCATTAATCCTTTTTACAGTTCAGAATAACCTTCCGGGTGTACAAATTATATCTAAAAGTGTTATTTATTTCTGTATTTGCAAATTAAACGAACCAGCATAAACTGGACCGTTACATCGACCCCAAATCCTTAAGCATTTCCAAAGAAGTAAGGATTTCCTATCATTTCATATAATTTACAAATATATTTAGTTTTTTTTTTATAATTTTCTATTTAATTTTATTAAATAGTGCTATTATTGAACTCTTAATTTATTTAAACTTGTAATCACATACATTTTACTGTTTTGTGTATTTAAACCAGGTTTAAAACAATCAATATGGTCCAGCGCCACATTCATCATCTAATTGTCAAGTTAACTCTATTGCATTATCAACGTTTCACAGAGTAAAAACAATTGCTCCTGGAACATGGTCGTGAATCATGGCATCCCTAATGGAACATCAGTCAACTTATGATAGGGTACCAGACCTCACACATAACTCAACTAAAACCAGATCAATTGCCTGTTACCTGCTTAATGACCCGACCAATAACGCAATTTCAATTTACCCCAAAATCCCCACAAAGGCTTTAAATCCCATTCTAAACTTGGAGTTTGTGAAGTGTGCTTAGTTCTGGCCTAATAGGTGAAGTATGAGGTTCTATGAAGCCAGTCCAAGCTGCAATTCAGATCTCAGATTTTTCAATGTAATCTGACAAGATCTCAGTAACCTAACTCCAGAATTATTCCTTCATAGAACCTGTATGTGATGCGCATGTGACTCAAGTCCAATAAACCGTCCCAGATTCCGAAATAAGATTAATTACGAGGGCACACTGCACTCCGATTTTACTGATACTTACTAAACATTCATACAAACTCACTGCTTACTCCTCTCGTACAAATTATGTATAACAATCCCTCTTCCTTCTTGCAAACCCCCGCAAACAATTCAGTCATGTCTTGCCCAGTAATCAACCTGTACCTGAATCCGTGACACAGAGCCTCCATTATTTTTAGCTAATTTGTTAGTTATCCACTAGTTTTTATTAGTATTAAAATCCTATAGAGATTCTTATAATTCTGGCGTGAGGCGCCCACATAATGGCCTTAAATACAATATAAAATCAAGTCCTTCCTACCTAACAGGGGAAGAGAGAACACAGGGAATCTTGTATTTTAATGAAGAAAACAAATAGCCACTGTACGTAATCATAAAACACCAGGTCAGGGTAAACAGGTCGTCGTCGCCGGGGAAGAGCTGTGAATCACCGATCAGCCGCTCACACACGAAGGAGAGGTCCAGGAATGCACCTCAAGTACCCACACGAGACGCAGATGGGGACGTCCACTCATGTGAAGAGTACAATGGAAGAAGCTTCGTCCAGCCCACGGCCCACGGTCAATACTGCTGTTGTTTTACACACCAACGGATTTACATAAGCTGCAACACAAAAGATATAGGTAATGTTATGGTTCAATATTAATTCAGTCTTCTATCAGAGTAAAAACGTTAGTTTGACCCATATTTTTCTGAAAAAGATAAAACTTTTAGTGAAAAATAAAAAAAATTATCTCTCTGACTTTTTCCGACTCTACTGTCTGTTATTTTTAGTTGTAAACCATTTACAGAGTTTAACAGGATTGACTAATAACGAATTTCCAAACTATTTTGAACGAAGAGAAATTGACTGGTCGATAGAAATGTAGACCATATACACCAAGTCTATGAAACTCTTAGTTAGAACAGACCTTAGATGAGTGAAATTAGACTATCTTGTTGGTTGATGAAAATAATATTGATAGACAAACCCTATCTATGAACCTATGGATCTAACCCACATGCCTAATTCTAAAGCTTACTATCACTGTCAAACCTTCAAGAATTCACTCACGGTCGTAGCGAAAAGCAAGCGATGTTATTATAAAAGAACTTGATTACGTTAAAATTGTGAAGACAAAATTTTGTTAAATCAAAATGCGAAACCAAATTGCCAAAAGGTGGAACCCTAAATAAAATAAAGTTATTTTTATCTAAACGACCCCGAGCGTCATAACCGCCTCCGTTACTCTGTCCGTGTAAAATAAGGATCCAACCTTTTATACCAAGAATTTTTCCGCGTTAATTTAATTTTTTTTTATTCAATCGACGCTATGTTTAATTCGAATTGAATTATTTTATTTCAACGTTATTTTCATCTGAACGACCCCGAGCGTCATAACCGCCTCCGTTATTCTGCCCGTGTAAATCGCCCCTAAACCACCTCGACCTTTGATGTAGTTTTGACATGTCATTTGACATTTTGTATTTTCGAACCATAACCGATCCATTTGCAGACTAAAACCTTTCGATTTCCGCTAACATTTCAAAGTAGACGAATCAAATTGCTGTCAATTTATTTTGATTACCATGAATGACAGGATATGACAAAACTTCCAAACTCGTACAAAATTTTTACACATTTTCCTTGTTTATTTCAGAAATAGATCTTGCGACCCCTATGCACAAACCTTCTCTTCCATAATCCAAGACACTTCCATCCTAGTTTCTGTGCCTCATCCAAGAACTAACTGAATATGATAATCGTCTAGTTAGGATCGCTTGGAACAAGATAATATCCCGCTTTTCTCCAAAGAATAAAAACCCAGTAAGTACCTACAGATAATAGAGTTCAATAGAATAGCAATTTCTTCCAAGCAACTAATATTTTGACTACTTAAGAGTACAATGAGAACCTTATTTTTTTTATCACCGAATGCTATTAAGTTTTATCATATCATGTTTACTTTATTACATATTAGCTTCTGTCCGTGACTTCGCACACATTGTTTCTATAAATGTTCAAGATGAAATAGGAAAAACATCCAGAACCCCCTGCACAACATCTACACTCCGTACCAACATTTGTCTCAAGGCGGGAATCGAACCCGCAATCTCCTGCGTCGCAGGTGGATCATCCTATGTTTGCAGGTGGATCATCCTATGTTTTATTCTAGAAATAGAACTACCTATATGCAAAATTTCATCCCATCCCGTTCAGCCATCCTGTGTTTTATTCCGAGAATAGAACTACCTATATGCAAAATTTCATCCCATCCCGTTCAGCCATCCTGTGTTTTATTCCGAGAATAGAACTATCTAAATGCAAAATTTCATCTAATCCGTTCAGCCATCCTATGTTTTATCCTGAGAATAGAACTATCTATATGCAAAATTTCATCTAATCCGTTCAGCCATCCTGTGTTTTATCCTGAGAATAGAACTACCTATATGCAAAATTTTCATCTAATCCGTTCAGCCATCCTGTGTTTTATCCTGAGAATAGAACTATCTATATGCAAAATTTTCATCTAATCCGTTCAGCCATCCTGTGTTTTATCCTGAGAATAGAACTACCTATATGCAAAATTTCACCCCATCCCGTTCAGCCATCTTATGTATAATATTAGTATGATTTTGGAGAACTAAATTATTTCTTGTTTATTCCAGATACTGTTTGGGACTTTGTCCTCCATCGACCACAACAACCATCCATCTCTTCCCTAACTACATTTTACCCTGGACGCTCCTAGCAAATCAAGAATCACTCTAAACCTTCAAACCGAACCTAGTCATTAAGCTAACATAGACTAATTAGTTTTTAGACTTGCACACTACCATGATAATAGATTCCTTTGTCTATCTCTCCCTACTTAATACCAATAAACCTCTTGAATTTAACTCAAACGTTTATTATCCTCTTCAAGTACTGTCTAATTACTTTTCGTAAGTAAGCACTTGTGAATTGAAAGAATTTTTTTTTTTTTTTTCTGAAAAGGCCGCCATAACCTTCCCCAACATTTGGAACCAATAGAGTTTATTGCTCTTTTTTTTTGAAATAGATATTTAATATATTCGAAAATCCTTATTAATGAAAAGGTTATTTGAGCCAATATCCTCCAGTAATTCCAAATGTGCCCTTCCGCTAACCACCATTTATTATTATTAATTTTATTCTTTCAATTAACAATAACTTATATAATCAACTAGCAACATCAATTAAATAGAACATAAATATCTTATCCGAATTACCTTAACTTATCCCTGAAAACACTTATTCATTGGTAATATGGAATTATAATGTATTATATTTATTAATAAAATATTTTATTTTGAAAAGACCGCCATAACCATCCCCAACATTTGGAATCAATAAAGTTTGTTGCCTTTTTTTTTTTTTTTTTTTTTCTTAGTCAACACCCTCCAGTAATTCCAAATGTGCCTTTTCCCAATCCACCATTTAACTACTTTATTTTTTTAAATAACAATCATTAAAAATATAAATTAACAACATCAAACAATTGGCACGTTACAGATAAATACGAACTAATTACCCCTACTTCAACTTCAACCTCAAGTTTCAAATTTTTTTAATAAGCTCTTATTCATTGTTAATATTTAAATAAATGTATCGCGTTATATTTTCCCTTCACTTTATTACTTTTGGGTTCCATTAAAATGTACACATTTTGATACGGATTTCCTGCTACTACATAAGGTCCTTCATATAGGGCTTCGAATTTTTTTGTTATTTTCTTCTGAGCATTAGATTTATTTAACTTGCAAATTTTCACTAAATCCCCTATTTGATATTGCACTAAACGATACTTCTCGTTAAATTTTACTCTACGTTCTAGTCCCGCCTTTTGTAAATTTTCCGCGGCGAACTCCCTTATTTGCTCTATATCTAGCTGCTCTTTATCATTGTCTAATAAATTATCAAAGGAAATCTTTGTAGATTTCCCGTACATAACTTCACACGGAGTATATCCCATACTCCCATGAAATGTATTATTATACAACTTTTCTATTTCTGGTACTGTACCAACCCATCCATTATGGTTTGACCGATTATACGTTCTGAACATGCGTCCTAGCTCTCTATTTACTCTTTCTACAGTGTTAGGCCGCGGATTTCTAACTGTAGTATGAACCACTTTCACATTTTCAGACCGCATGTATTCCTTCCATAATGAACCGGTAAACTGTGCTCCATTATCAGACATAATGGCTTTGGGCTTAATTATGTCAAAAAACTTTTTGGACCTTCCTACCACCGCTGCCGATGACGCTTGTCTTAATGCATAGAGTTTTATAAATTTGCTAAATGTGTCTTGAAATACTAATATGTATTTCTTTCCTCCTAATCCCGCAGGCAATGGCCCGTATAAATCTACCATCACCATCTCTCCTATTTCTCCCGTGATGATTGAACAACAAGGTCCTACATAAGTTCTGTTAGCATGCTTTGTGACCTGACACACATGACAAATCTTTATTATTTGTTTTACTTGTTTCGTTAAGCCTTTCCAATAAAACCGATCTCGAACATATTTTATAATCTTATAAGCCCCTTGATGTCCCATTTCTAAATGAACTTGTTTAACGACTTCCTCTCGAACTAATTGTGGCAGATATATTACCCTACCTACTATTCCTCCTACCCGGACGTATAATATTTCATCTACTATCTCACACCTTCCTATTATTCCTCCTACTTTGAATTTTGTGTTCACTCCATTTTTTAATTTATCTTTAATATTCCTTATCTCTGTGTCATCCCTCTGCATTTCTGACATCCTTTTCAATTTATAAAACAATTCCTTATTCTGTTTAACTCCCATATATAAAATTCCCGGTAACCGGACTTTCTCTTCTTGTAATATTTCACTCCTTGGAGGATAACGAGAAAGAATATCTGCCACTACATTATCCCTTCCTTTTACATGTTCGATATCATATTGAAAGTTCTCCAAATAACTTATCCACCTAGTTACTCTTGCATTATACAGCTTCCAAGTTTTAACAAAAACCAATGCCTTATGATCCGTCCTGATAATTAACTTCGATCCTCTTAAATACGTTTCAAATTTCTCTAAACAGCAAATAACTGAGTAAAACTCTTGTTCTGTTACGGTCCAGTTTAACTGAGCCCCCTTGAAACCTTTACTATGAAACCCTATTATTTTTACTTCTTTTTTCTCATCCAATTGGTACAACACCCCTGCTAATCCTACTCCCGAACTATCTGTTTGCAAATAATAAGGTTTACTAAAATCTGGATGATATAACTGTATTGTTTCTATAAACAGCTGTTTTATCTTCTCAAATGCTCTCTGTTCTACTTCACTCCATTTCCAATTTTTACTTTTTTTTAACAAATCATACAAAGACTGGGCTTGATTATTATAATCCGGTATAAATTTCCTATAGAAATTGCATAATCCTAAAAAGGCTCTTACTTGTTTCACCTTTTTAGGCACCGGGAATTCCTGTATTGCTTGCACCTTACTTGGATCTGTTTGTAATCCCTCGGTTGATATTATATAACCTAACATTTTTACTTCCTTGCAGAAAAATTTACATTTGAGCAGATTGCAAGTTAGACCTGCCTTTGATAATTTTTCCAATATCACATTCAAGTGTTCTAAATGCTGCTCGAAGGTTCCAGTTGTTATAATCGCCAAATCATCTAGATAATTTACGCAAAAATCCCTAACTTCGTGTCCTAATATTACATCCATCGCCCTACTGAAACTTCCTACCGATGTTTTTAACCCTTGCGGTAATACATTGTATATATATGACTTTCCATTAAAAGTAAATCCTGTATACTTTTTACTATCTTCAGTAATAGGTATCTGGAAGTATGCATTGTTCAAATCAATCACACTAATATAATTTGCTCCGTGAAATGAATTCATCACGTCTATTTGCAATGGAGGCTTCTCCGTCTCGGCTATCATGTATTTATTTATTTCTCTTGCATCTAACAGCACCCTTATACTATTATCCCGCTTCAAGGTGAATGTCAATGGACTACAGTAAGGAGTAGCTGATCTGCTTATGATTCCTAATTCTTCCAATTTCTGCCATCGAACTTTATAGATCCTGGCCCATTCTCTTACATCCCCAATCAAACAATCTTGAACTATGTCTAACTCTCTGCCCCGACTCTCAGTCCTTCTCAAGTAACCATCTAAATCTTCCAGGAAATTCACTGGATGTATATCTCCTTTGCCTCCAAATTTTGGTCTCTCACAATTTAGGTTTATTATATTAAAACAAGTTTTCCTATAATTATCCACGACTATCCCAGCTGATTCGACATCTTCGTTCTTTTCTTCTCCCTCTGGTTCTCTTATATTCTCATTGTTATGATTTATATTACTGCTTACTCCTGCTCCATTTCCCAATGAAGACTTAGCTTCCTTCACCCCTTCGCATAAAACATCCATTCTAGCAGATAGCATTCCCATAGCTTTGCTTAATCTCCCAAACATCAATCTCGTTTCCTCTCTGACTCCTACTATTCTTTGCTTCACCAATCTCTTCCTCCTTTTTGGGCTAGGCATCGGAGTATTCTCCTTTTCCTCAACTGGTTGCTCCATCTCTATCTCCTCCCTTGGTTCCATCTGTTCTTCTCTTAATTTAGCGAGTGCCTCTTTTTTCTTGCTTACTTTTGGCATATTCCTTTTTTTATTTTATTTCCTCTTTGTTTTAATGACTTAGTTGATGTTGCTAACCTAAAAAATATTTCAAGTTCCTTAGCAACATACTATGTTAATCGTTCAAAAAAAAACTGCAAATATTTAAACAAATATTCCCAATTCCTTAGCAGTTCAATACACAGGATATTACAAAAGGAACTACAAATATTCATCACTATTTCTTTATCTTATCTAAATTTGTATTTGTTCTAAACACATCGTGTGCTTCCGAATTCTATCTGGATACCATCCATATGCATCTATTATTCATTTGTCTGAGTTCCTTCCATTACACTGCAACAAATTGTGCGAGAGTCGAACTCGCACTTCACATCTAAATCTATCCTAACTTAACTAAACCGAATAGCTATATTAGATCATTTTATTCAATAGGTACTATTTTACGACCCCATTCTATCAACAGAATGCAAGTCTCGAACAAATTTGTGATAAAAATTTACTTGGTTGAGAATGTCACTATTCTCATGCAGCTATTGATTATGTTTATGGATTAATACATTATTAGATAGATAGGTACTCATTATTATTTTAAATTTTATTGTTATTATTAGGGTCCTGATCGTATATTTGTAATTTTGAAGGATTCTGGTCATATTTTTGATACTTTTAAATAATTTTTAGAATCCTGGTCGTATATTTGTAATTTTGAAGGATTCTGGTCATATTTTTGATACTTTTAAATAATTTTTAGAATCCTGGTCGTATATTTGTAATTTTGAAGGATTTTGGTTATATTTTTGTTATTTTTAAGTGATTTTTAGGATCCTGGTCACGGCACCAAATTGTAACGCTCGGAAATATCGTACCCTACCCTACCTGATCACTAGTGATTATCTATCAATAAAACTAAGTATTTTACTGTAAGTTTTTATTAAAATTGTGATTTAAAGTGGCCAATGATCGTTTAGTTAGTGGTAGGACTCATACATTGTGATGTCTTTTAGGAACTTCAGACAAATGATCTAAACCTTCAATATACCAAGAGTTATCGATTCAACAATTCTGATACAATAACATAACTCTCCTTTATCATGGTCGGTTAATACAATCCAATTCAATCTATTTAATTCAATTTGTTCAACATAGATGTTCTTCTTAACTGATTAAATCTGTAGCTCTCATTCTCTCTTTCTTTCTCTCTCTCTCTTTCTCTCTTTCTTTCTCTCTCTGGTTGGAATTAGTTAAATAAAGTAATTTTCATTCTCAACATTCAGAATAACTGTAGATTTAAGTGTAGATTTCGGTAATATTATACGTTTTATTTTAGATGGATTCACGGATGAATCAAACCAACGTCCACTCTTGCTTTGAAACAACTAAAATTACGTAGTGAACGAAGAACCTATAATATCTCGGCATTGTAATTTTGTTTGGTTACTCTACCACTCATATGCGGAACCTGAGAACTTTGCTTTATCCCGTATAGGTATAAGCCAAATTTATCTGGTTGGTGCCCCACTACGACGTTTCTCTTTTCGTCTCCTCGGGGAAAGTCGACAACAGACGGTCATCGCCCTTCCCGTACTTAGAAGTAACCAGACATTTAAAAGCAAAGCGTATGTAAATCGCTAACTCAGGAGAGTTTGATGGGGAATGATCTCAAGCGATCCAAATACATCCTACCTCACTAAGACCCTAACCTACCTGATCACTATACCTAGTCCACGCGGGGAGACCTAAAGAGTAAACGTATGGAACCACATTCCAGTCCAACCGTAGATCAAAACAATAGATTTAATAAACAGGTTAGTTCAGGGCCTTACAGCACAAGCATTCACCAACACATCCAGGAACATTGCAGTATCGACAGAATGTGTTTAATAAATGTAATAATAATTTAGAATAGCTGACTCTGAGATGTAACACCATTCGTCTTCAATACGGAGAATTAACATCAGGATTAAATAGCACGAGCTTACAAAACTTAAATAGTGATTTAGTATATATTTTACCGGGTCCTAACTCCCTAATCGTAGGTTTTGTGCCTAACATTCCTATCCAATATACCTGTTCTACCTATACTATTAAACCCTGTATATTCAAACTAGAAGCCCGTCGCTTCTTATTTACATTTAATTACGTGGTGTGTAATGTTGGACTGGCGAAGTGCAATGCCTAGTCCACTAACTATTACTGCTAGGGAATACGGGGTTGTAAAGCCCGATTTTGTCCTATTCTATAACAGTGTGCGTGCCCTCAGATACTGGCTCGCGAGCCGGGTGCATCTGAGCGACCTAACAGAGGTATGGTAATGTATATATAAATATATAAACAAGACCGACGCGTCAGTTGAAGTTCCTCCACGGAACCTCGGGGTCTGACCATCGGGGAGTTTTCTGATCCCAATGCAAGGGTAAAATCAGAACTGGACCCACTCCAAAGGCAACCCAGGCCCTAGACAGTCTACCTAACAAGAGGGCATGCATTACAGCTACTTACTAAGCTGTAACACACGACCAGAGTCTCCCACTCTGGATTTCCTATGCACAGGGGGATTCTAGCTCGTTGATGAATTTACTTCCTACTGAAGTTAAAGATCCCATGAATTTAAGCAAATGACTCTATGCCCTACACCCACCCAAACTCTAGACATAGCTGACTCCATGATGAACTGATATCTCGCTGCTCAGAAGGAACAACGCTAAACTTCCATCTATCTTGGAGCTCACTGTGTTAGATTCACCCAGCAACTCGATAAACCAAATAGGAAAATACTTTACTTTGCTTCCGAACACAAAAGACTTTAAAAAATTAATAAAAATAAATAAAAATAATATTTTTATAAAGTTCAACCAGCGTTCCGACCGCCCTATCCAAAAACCCCACGACAACTCCTGATCCCAGATCAGATTTTCTCTTCCGAAGTTCTCAATATTCAAAATTCTTCGATAATCAAAATATTTCCGTTTATTTTTCTAGCTTTCTATCAAATTCCTCTGCCCTAAGGAAGTCAACATTCCATCGATAACTTCCATCGCTTTCCTTCTAGATCCTTCTAAGATATAAGTATTCGTAAACTCTTCCTAGTCTACTCAGTTCAACAATATTTGATCCGCTTTACCCATTCTGGTAAAGTTCCTAAATTTATTTAAATCTTATCTATACTGATATCCTTGCAAAACATTACAAGCCAAAGAGACATTAACCTAGAGCTTAGAAGAAGAAGACTTAGAATGATAGTTCACACAAACGAGGTAAGTCTAAAAAATTGCGACGGATCGTCGCAATTTTCATTTTTAGCCGTTAGTACAATACTTCAAATGAGACGGAAAGCAGCTCTCACATAAAAATATAAAAATGATGTGTTGTGCGGTGCAAGGATGTTTAAACACCAGTAACCGGAAAAATAATACCGCAAATATCTCATGCCACCGGTAAGTACTAATATTCCGTTTGTAATTTTGCCTAAAACAGTCATCAAAACTCATAAATAAATTTAAAAATTTCGTCCACCATTTTCGTGAAAATGTTGCTATGCACTGGGAAAAAAATACCCAGGTTTTGTTACTTAGTACTTAGGTATATAAAAATAGTAGAGGAGAGGGTGGAATTCCCTCAAGTTAGGACTTAGGAATCAAACTACGCGGAATATCACAGTTTTAGAATTTTCAGTCACTCGACGATATTCTCAGTAGATTCAAGATGTAGACTCAAATTACTATTTACAAAGAAAATTACAATCAATGAATGGAAACAATTAGAAATGGTATTTATAATTGAAACAATTGAGCTAACTGCAGCCTGTAGCAAACAATCTAGAGGCAGCTCAACTTATCGATATCAATACCAGTCGTCGCGTCCCCGTTACGCTGGTTGCATTGCCCCGCTGTATGGCAATGCTGGTGCGCTGCACCAAATACTCACCAGCTCTCGGGTCCCGCGCCGCCGCTTTGACGAGACACTCAGATATTTTTAAAATTCGGGAAAACCTCGATACCGCACGGACCTAGACCTCTCTCGGCTCCAAGGGGAGCAAATGCAATAAACTCAAATTTAAAATTGCAATCCATCCCATCACCATAACTGTAGCAATACTTGCACGTACACATGTTCTTTTTTAGGGTTTCGTAGTCAACAAGGAACCCTTATAGTTCACCACGTTCGTCGATCCGTCCGCAGCTTAGTCCAGAGACTATTAGTACTAGAATGCTGTAATTTGTCTTGGGCATTATTATTTGTGAAAAAAAATGCTAATAGTAGGTGGAGTGATTTTAAAAGGAAAACTACACAGCTTTAGTATGCTTTACTAGTTGAGTACCTAATAGTCATCCTAATCAACTTAAAAAATGTACTTTGGTAGGTATGTGTAAAACAGGTAAATCAGTTGGTTTAGATAGGCAATGAACCGTGCAACTACTTACACTGCACGTGGCCGAACACGCACTTGACCGTCTATTTTAAATTATTGTTCCGAAAATGATCGGACCCGATCTTATTTTGCAGACTTGGAGTAAAACATTTTTGTCGTTTGACCTAGGTAGAATGATAGTAACCATAGGTACCGGCTGATATTTCGTAAAATTAAAAAAAACAAGACGTTGGAAATGGATTTTCATAGATTTTTTTTTAGATTTTTTCTATTTGACCATAATCTGTTGACACCTTCAGTAAATTGAAATAATGTAATATCAAAAGTAAAAAGGTAGGTGATAAAAACAATGAAGTATTTTCTTAATGGGAACTTTGCTTCAGTTACCCAATTTTTTAGGGAAAATGCTATTCACTTGCAACATTCAATCATACGAATGTGTGAGTGAGGGCACTGTATTTACGAGCTGTCAAAACACACATAGATCTGTTTTTGGTTACACAAATTGTCAAATTGTTGAATGACACTATCCCTCTGCTGAGACAGCAGCGAGTTTTTACTCTATGACCTAGAGAATATAGATCTTACATGAACAATCCAAAATTCTATCCCTATCTGATATCATCGATAAGTCGATCCCATTGACTTCAAACCTACGCTCAACACTATTATGTTTTATTCGAATATTATGTTTTCTTATGTAAGTTTTCTTATAAAAAGGTATTACTCTTTCATTAATCCTTTTTACAGTTCAGAATAACCTTCCGGGTGTACAAATTATATCTAAAAGTGTTATTTATTTCTGTATTTGCAAATTAAACGAACCAGCATAAACTGGACCGTTACAAACTGATCCATTGATTAGTTAATTATAGAGATGATCTGCGAACAACCAGCTGTTACCTATTGTTGATTTTACTTAGGTAGGGACTAGCTACAGCTCGCGGCTTCGCACGCCTTTATTCGAAATAAAAAGTAGCTATATGTTAATTCAGGTCCAGAAATCTATGTGTCCAAAATTTCAGCTTGATCCATTCAGTAGTTTTGGCGTTGTCTACGATCAAACATTTCACAAAAGCATATACTTTCAATATGAGTAGGCTTTGTAATATGTATGTTTTAGTTTTTTTTATGTAGATCACAAAGAAAATTACAATCAAATACTAGAAATAAATTAGAACTAGTATCCACAGTGACGATTGATAACGTAACTAGTGATGAAGAGGTCATAACATTCGGGGTCCCTCAGGGAAGTGTCCTTAGCCCAACACTTTTCCTTGTTTATACTAACGAATTATGCAAACTCTCTCCTTAATTGCAGTGTATTCACCTATGCAGATGACACCGCCCTCATCGTAAGTGGAAAGAATTGGAGCGAAATATAGCAATCTGCTGGCCCTACAAATAGTACTAAGTTGGCTTTCCTTAAACTTTCTAACATGTAAGCAAAACAAAATTCGTTACTTTTTCCCCTTCCAGTCGAACCCAGCTTTCCTCCTTCTGTCTCCGTGCACATAACTGTAGCGACACAAAAAATTTGTAAATGCTAGTCTTTAGAACGTACAACTTCCATTAAATACCTCGGAGGACAACACTCTTTCATGGACCCCTCATACTAACTCTGCAATGTCCAGAGTACGTAAGCTCATATTCATCTTTAAAAGACTAAGGAATGTCGCTGACCCAAAATGTCTAAAAACGGTTTACTTTGCTCTTGCACAATTAGTTCTATCCTATTGTATTACATGGGATGGAGCAATAAAAACACAAGTTTTAAGAGTAGAACGAGCCCAAAGAGCGATACTGAAAGTGATGCATTCCAAGCCTAGACTATTTCCTACGGATCAACTCTACTCACGAAGTGAAGTGCTTACTGTTCGGCAACTGTTTGTTCAAAAACGTTATTGCGCAAACACTCTGAGCTTCAGTATGATCCCTGCCTACAAGAATCAAAGCGTCGCTTTGATATTGTCTGCAAAGGGGAGCCATGGAAGGTGGTTGCAGCAGGTCGTCAATATCATTTCATGAGTCCATCTTTATATACCTAACCATGTTAACAGAATCCTTAACATATGTATATCCACTTGCGCTGTATAAATTTAAAATAAATGCTCCACTTGGCTCCTTTCTCTAACTTACGAGGAACTCCTCGTTAGCCTAAAATAATCTATTTGATTTTCTCCTGTTGCCCAGACTCTCACGAGACTGGTGCCTCAGAAGAAACCAAGTCCAATTTTGCCACACACACCAGCATTGACACAACCACTCATACAGATACACACGGGCACACACAATCACACACTGGGTCTCCTGTTGCCCAGACTCTCAAGAGACTGGTCCCGCGGGAGAACCAATCTACACACACACACACACATACACACACATACACCAACACTCACAAACCATATAACGTTTTATGTGAATTTGTAATAGCCAGTAACAAAAAACATAAGTAGATTAATAATTATGTAACTTTTAATATTATTTAGTAATTAACGTAATTTTATTATTCAGAAATCTAGATGGGCGTTGATACTACCACACAGTTTGTAAAGCTTCGGTAGTGTCATCGTTTCAATAACGTATTGAAGATCCTTTTGTAAAAATGTTCTCAATAAAGATTTATTTTATCTTATTTATTTATTTTTTATCCACAATTGACACAATTGAGCCAACTGTAGACTGTTGCAAACAATCTACAGGTAGCTCAACTGATCCAAATCAATACCAGTCGGAAGCGTCCCCAAGACGCTGGTTGCATTGCCCGGCTGTATGGTAATTCTGATGCGCTGCGCCAGATACTCAACAGCTCCCTGGTCACGCGTTGCTTCGACCAGACGCCCAGGTATTTTTTTAAAAACCCGAGGAGCCTCGGTACCCCACGTACCTAGGGTCAATATTAGTCTGTATTAGTACATTCTTGCCTGGAAAACGCCCTGTGCGAGAACTTCTTTATTTTACTTTTAATCTCGCTATTCTAAGCTCTGTAAAGTGGGTCGGATAAGCAACCCGATGCTGATAGTGTTTGTTCGCTTCAAGCGACGAGAACTAAAAAGACTTCGAAGACTGCTCAGAGACCATAGGATGAGTTTTGCAAAATTCACGAAAACTATAAATGTTTTCGTTTCCTTCCATACATTTACCGCCCTACAGTGCGCCTACCAGATAAAGAGGAACTACTTTCTACTTACTTCGGCAATCTAATAGTTTTTACGAACTTGATTAAGGTTATCGAGTGATTAATAATTTTGATAGCTTTGACAAGTCAGTGGTAGTAAACGAAAAGTTTTTACGTTATGATGCTGTGCAAACTCGTACTAGCCAGGTAGATTATACTCAGTCAGATTGAACTTTCCTCTACCTGATCGGGTTTCTACTTTATCTCGTGGTGAAATCTATGTAATGGGCTTTGCAGAAGTTTCAAACAAGAGTTGTGTATTATAGTGTGTTGTTATGTACCATTGTCCCCAACACTTACTCCTTTAGGCATAAGTTAGAGAATTATAACTAGAACTACATAAAGTACCTATCAATCATCAAAACAACTCATAATCTTATTTATCACCTCCTTACTTCTAATGCATTTCGATAAGTCAATGTTCTATTTGTCAACATCATGTCAACATCATATTAGTTAATTTGTTATAACCATTAAATAATGTTAATTGTTGTTTACTTCTCTCACGCCCTTACTGTTTAAGCGCAGACTTAAGATAATCTAGTTAGTTCAATCCTGTCTTCGAACCTAGCACTTTCTTCTTGTAAAAATTTTAAATTCAATAAAGTTTTTTTTTCTAAAAGTGTTTTGCAACCTACCAGTTAATAATTTGGCGCAGACGGTAGGATTTTGTGATTTTGCTGTCGTGTTTGCGGTTGTATAGGAAATGTTGTCCCCGGTGGACTGGATGGAGCTTTTCCTGATAACTAAACCTGGTTGATTTTGGTTGACTTTTTACCATCCTAGTTGGAGGGCCTCGACAGACAGATCCAACCTCGACTGGTTCGTCATCAGTGGTGAGGTCGGTGTCTGGGCACTGCCTAAGGAGTTCGAAGCGGTTCCCGAGGACGTACCCATTTCCTCGGTCGCCTGCGAGTTTAATTTGTTCACCTTTTTGCTTGAGATGAGGTGAGTTGAGCTTGTGACTGGCGTGGATTTAAATTTTGGCGGAGGTTATTATTATATGCGCGCTTACGACATTCGGATATCAAATGAGATGCATTGTTTTCTAGTTGCTGTGGATTGCGAGACATAGGCATAGAAGACCTTGAAGCTGCGTTTTTCGGATTAAAAAGGTTGTCTGACATTCTTCATTTTCCTAAGTTTTTCTTCTTGGATGGCAAAACTGCCAGCATCAGTCAGGTCAGTGAACGATTTTACCCATAACATAGTACCTATTGTATGTCTGAGATAGGCCGTTTATAAAAACGTTGGGTGCTGTTTCGTCTGTTGTGGCCAGGCGACCTATTAAAGTGGTCTACGCACTCTGCGTTATGTTTTTCTATAATCTTGCTTCTACATCTCTGTGGAAGTAGTCGGTGATCGACTTTTGTGGTTTTTGGAAGAGAGATTGCAGCTCTTAATAGAGGTGTGCCAATGTTTTTGTTTGAGAATATTTTTAAATTAAGATTTTTTTTAGGTTTGACCAGGATTCAAATTTCCATGCGTGATGTCTAACGACGCTGGCCCTGTTATGCGTATCAACGCATTATGTTATTAGAATCTTTTGTTGAACTGGTGATGTCAGTTCAAAAGCGGAGTCATATGCCCTTACAAAGAGGTAAACTTCTGACGGTTTTGTTATATGAAAGCAGGGCGTCATGCCCTCCATCGCGCTTAATGGTATGTCGTTGTTTGTGGCATTTAATACACTTTTCTTGTTTTCCGACGTCATGCTTGTTTCTTAGAGAACTGTTCGAGTTAGGTTTAGATTTGGGGATCTAATGATTGGATTTAGTGATTTAGTAAATAGATTTACGACAAGAGTTTGTTTTAAGTAGGTGATGGGAATGAATGTAGGGAATGAGCTTATATATGTTTAGCCACTTACCAGAGTAACAGGATGATCTGGATCATCGCGTAGCTTCGGCAAAACTGTTAAAACCATTCAGGTACCGTTCTAAACCGTTTGTTTCGACTTATTTCGCGACCGCGAGTATCTTACCGTCTGCGCCAAATTGTTAACTGGTAGGTTAATATATCTATAATCTTGCTTCTACATAATGTAGGACCACTCTGTGGAAGTAGTCGGTGATCGACTCTTGTGGTTTTTGGAAGAGAGATTGCAGTTTCAGATGGAGGTGTGCCAATGTTTTTGTTTTGAGAATATTTTTAAATGAAGAAATTTTTTAGGTTTGACCAGGATTCAAATTTCCTTGCTTGTACATATGTCTGACGACGACGCTGGCCCTGTTATGCGTATCAAGGCGTATGTTAAAAGAATCTTTTCTTGAACTGGTGATGCCAGTTCAAAAGCGGAGTCACATGCCCTTACAAAGAGATAGACTTCAGACTGTTTTGTTGTATTGAAGCAGGGGATCATGCTCTGCATCGCGCTTAATGGTATGTCGTTGTTTGTGGCATTTTGCACTTTGCTTATTTTCCGACGTCATGCTTGTTTCTTAGAGAACTGTTCGAGTTAGGTTTAGATTTGAGGATCTAGTGATTTGATTTAGTGTTTTAGTTAATATATTTAGGATAAGAGTTTGTTTTAAGTAGGTGATGGGAATCAATGTAGGGAATGAGCAAAAATATTATGTTTAGCCACTTACCAGAGTAACAGGATGATCTGGATCATCGCGAAGCTTCGGCGAAACTGTTAAAACCCTTCAGGTACCGTTCTAAAACGTTTGTTTCGACTTATTTCGCGACCGCGAGTATCTTACCGTCTGCGCCAAATTGTTAACTGGTAGATTGATATATCTATAATCTTGCTTCTACATAGGTCCACTCTGTGGAAGTAGTCAGTGATCGACTCTTGTGGTTTTTGGAAGAAAGATTGCAGCTCCAGATGGAGGTGTGCCAATGTTTTTGTTTGAGAATATTTTTAAATTAAGAAAATTTTTAGGCAAACCTAAAAATTTTGGTTTCTGGTCAAAACCAGGATTCAAATTTCCTTGCGTGTATGTCTGACGACGCTGGCCCTGTTATGCGTATCAAGGCGTATGTTAAAAGAATCTTTTGTTGTACTGGTGATGCCAGTTCAAAAGCGGAGTCGCGTGCCCTTACAAAGAGGTGACTGTCAGAATTGTCAGAACTGTTTTGTTGTAACGAAGCAGGGGATCATGCCCTGCATCGTGCTTAATGATATGACGTTGTTTGTGGCATTAAATACACTTTGCTTGTTTTCCGACGTCATGCTTGTTTCTTAGAGAACTGTTCGAGTTAGGTTTAGATTTGGGGATCTAGTAATGGGATTTAGTGATTTAGTAAATAGATTGATTAGGACAAGAGTTTGTGATGGGAATGAATGTAGGGAATGAGCATAAATATGTTTAGCCACTTACCAGAGTAACAGGATGATCTGGATCATCGCGTAGCTTCGGCGAAACTGTTAAAACCCTTCAGGTACTGTTCTAAAACGTTTGCTTCGACTTATTTCGCGACCGCGAGTATCTTACCGTCTGCGCCAAATTGTTAACTGGTAGGTTGATATATCTATAATCTGGCTTCTACATAGGTCCACTCTGTGGAAGTAGTCGGTGATCGACTCTTGTGGTTTTTGGAAGAGAGATTGCAGCTACAGATGGAGGTGTGCCAATGTTTTTGTTTGAGAATATTTTTATATTAAGAAAATTTTTAGGTTTGACCAGGATTCAAATTTCCTTGCGTGTATGTCTGACGACGCTGGCCTGTTATGCGTATCAAGGCGTATGTTAAAAGAATCTTTTGTTGTACTGGTGATGCCAGTTCAAAAGCGGAGTCGCGTGCCTTACAAAGAGGTAGACTGTCAGAATTGTCAGAACTGTTTTGTTGTAACGAAGCAGGGGATCATGCCCTGCATCGTGCTTAATGATATGACGTTGTTTGTGGCATTAAATACACTTTGCTTGTTTTCCGACGTCATGCTTGCTTCTTAGAGAACTGTTCGAGTTAGGTTTAGATTTGGGGATCTAGTGATTGGATTTAGTGATTCAGTAAATAGATTTATTAGGACAAGAGTTTGTGATGGGAATGAATGTAGGAAATGAGCATAAATATGTTTAGCCACTTACCAGAATAACAGGGTGATCTGGATCATCGCGAGGCTTCGGCGAAACTGTTAAAACCCTTCAGGTACCGTTCCAAAACGTTTGTTTCGACTTATTTCGCGATCGCAAGTATCCTGCCATCTGCGCCAAATTGTTAACTGATAGGTTGCAAAACACTTTTAAAAAATAAAACTTTATTGAATTTAGAATTTTTACAAGGAAAAAGTGCTAGGTTCGAAGACAGTTTCCAGGTCTTGCTGGATACTATAGCAGGTTCATACTCAATTTCAGTAAGCTTACCAAGCCGATGACAGGCCTTCTTAAGAATGATGTTCCTTTTATCTGGGGAAAAGAAAACAACGGGCTGTTGATGGATGTAAAGACATTCTAACCACAGCGCCCATATTGCAATATCCTAATTTTCAAAAACCTTTCAATCTCACCACCGATGCCTCAAAATATGCAATCGGTGCAGTTCTTTCACAAGGAGAGATCAGCAAAGATTTGCTCAAACGAACCCTTATTTAGAAAAAACTAAAGAGCTCTATGAAGCAGATCTTCTTGTCTCTAACGATAAACAGAACTTAATATTCTGCTGCACAAGACCAAATCACTTCGACCCATGGGATTCTGAAAGTTATTTCAAAGCTCTGCTTTCTTGTCTTCAACAACATACAGTTTACCAACTCTATGTCGCTGATCTTAAGAATGACCATACTGTACAAACTCGTGGGCATTAAACAATTCAACAAGAGAAATAAAACTCTAACTCAGCAAATGTTTCTATTCTAGGGCAACCCCAGCAATCGTTGCCAATATAGTAATCAACGGCTTTGGCTCTGTTCTTAAATGGCTCATAGGTACCCCGGACGCAAATAACGCAAAGAGGTACGACACGTGTATTGACCAGTTACCGAAACGAGAATTAAATCTTACAGAACTCATGCAAAAACAAATTCAAATCACTTCGTCTACAGTTAAAAACTTTAACGAAACAAAATTTAAGATTTCTTTTGACGAACAAGTAATTAATGGAAACATCAGGCGACTCGATAATCCGAAGACCAAAACCTTGATTTTCGACATCAAAGTTAGTGAAGATATTTCCACAATTTCCCTGCAAATAATTGAACTGGTTACCAGTCTGCAGAACGAGATAGACGATTGTCTATCCAGCATCCTCTTCGCGAAATCTAACATAATCTACCCTTCTATAATAAGCACTAAGAAATTATTCGAAGAATTATTAAAATCAAATCAAATTAGATACAACAAAAGACTCGTCACCCTAGTCACTATTTGTAGCATCAATACTCTCTTAGACTCATCATCTCTTACATCTTACGTTTACTCAGATCGCTTGGTTTATATTAAAGAGTTTCCATTAACTTCAAATAATCCCCTTACCCTATATCACATATATTCTACTCCAATCCAACATCCCAACTCCTCACTCCACTCCACCATCATTCCCGAGCATACGAGTATTTTTTTGGCCACTGACCCCAGCGGGCAGTACTACGTGTCCAAGGGCACCCTGGCCACCTGCACTATCTTCTCACCGAGGAGAAGAATCTGCAAGGACCTCATCCTGTACCGAACGTCCAACCTGCGAAGTCCAGATTCTACGCAGCAAATCAAAGAAAACTCCCGAAGAATGCGTAGCAACGACCTTCCCGGCTGAAATTCAAACGTTTCAACCCTTGGATCACAGGTGGTCCATATCCTGACGAGGGATACAATCTGCGTCCTCCACTGCAATGACGATGTCTCGAACCACAAAATCCAGGGATCAGGAATTATAACACCGGCTACAGCATACTCTCAGCTTTCTCGTCAACCACTGAGAACTACACTGACCCGATAATAATTCCTGAGACGATTGCTACGAAGCCTTCCAAGGAATCGAAGAACCGCAGCTGATCCCGATCCAAATGAACGAAACACCACTAGACTCCTTGAATCAAATCAGATCTCACCTGGAAAAATACTCCGACGAGTTGAAACGCTTTCAAACTTCAGCAAAGTCAAAGACTTTCGTTGAAAAATATACCACAATCTTTTCAAGGTTTATTTTGGAATTGGCAACATTCTACTGTCATATCTCCTTGTAAAACTATGAAACAGACGTCCGAACGCTTTCATCGGAAGAAGAAGAAGATCATCAAACTAAGGTTGCATTCAGATCTTCAACAGCTGCTTCGACAACCCCAACCGTCATAGAACAACTCAAGTGGCCATACCGCTCAGAAACCAGTGGGACAGACAACTTCCTGTGTGACGGACGACGAAGATGAAGGAACCCCGTCATCGCCGCATTCCCAAAGATCGCGCACTAATGCTCAATCTTTATTCTAAGGGGGGAGATGGTATGCACCATGTTCCCCAACACTTACTCCTTTAGGCATATGTTCCTAGAAATACCTAAGTACCTATCTATCATCAAAACAACTCATTATCCTATTTATCACTTCCTTACTTCTAATGCATTTCGATAAGTATTGACTTATGATGTAGACATGGTGTTGACAAATATAACATTGGTTATATTTTGTCAACACCATGTCTACATCATACGAGTATTAGTTAACTTGTTATAAACATTAAATAATTTAATTATTGTTTACTTCTCTCACGCCCGTATTTAAGCGTAGACTTAAGATAATCTAGTTAGTTCAATCCTGTCTTCGAACTTTCTCCTTAAAAATTCTAAATTCAATAAAATTTTATTTTTTTAAAAGTGTTTTTTAACCTACCAGTTCACAGTGTTCTTAGATTCGCCTGGGAATTAACTCAATTTTCTTTGCAGTGCGTTTCCGAATGACTACGGATTTTGGACAGGTTTTTTGTGGAAATGCAGTCGAGATATACACCGAATACCATAAGGCATTCATTTATTATCTCCTTTGACTCACTAAAATTACTACATTAACATAATAACCAAAAAACAAAACCAAGGGCTTTCATCAAAGTAGACTTTTCCCAGCTTCATAAACGCCTGTAGGGACTTATCTCGAGTAGAACCGCAAAAGCGCGGAAACTCTCGGAAGCGTGACAGAAAAGTGCTTTTGTCACAAAATCGTCAGTGCGGGTCATCCGATCGCTCTCGACAGCGACCCTGTTGAGTGTCACACGGGGACGTGGCTTACAGAAGGAAAGGTCGCTCAAGGTCATAGATTTACAAACCACTGAGATCCATTATACATAAACTTTAGAGGTCTTATTTATAAAAACCGTAAAAAAGTATTCATTTGAAAAATACAAGCTTCTAAACATTCGTATTTCAACACTGATTTTAGCTCGACTTCGGGCAAAAATAAATAATATACGGAGAAAGAAAACTCTCAAATGTAGCCCGACATAGTTTAGTTATTCAAAAATTGAAATAAATTTCTTTTGAAGAAAAACTTTTGAGTACATCTTACTCAAAAGTTTTTCGTTAAGAATCCTTGTGGTAAAAGTATGTCCTCGTTTTTTAAAAGACTTATAAAAGGAGGAGGTTCACAATTCGCCTGTGTATTTTTTTTTTTTAGTATGTTGTTCCTTGATATCTCCGCCTGTGGTTAACCGATTTTACTGATTCTTTCATTATTGTATAGAAAATGATTCCGAATTGTTCTCATAAAAATTATATTCCCCAGGGATAATTTCGTATTTCATGTTTCAAAGTAGGCCTTCTCCTTTCATTCGTCGTTTCATCCATGTGTCATCAAACTAAATTAGACTCGAATTCTAAGTAGATGTCGCCACTAGAAGAATTTGAAGTCGGTTTATAGTTTTTTTAAAACACTTCAAATTATTTACGTGGTCGTTTTACGATAAATAAATAAATAAATAATGCTGGACAATTCACACAGCATTATCTAGCCCCAAGCTAAGCAGAGCTTGTGTTATGGTAGATAACTGATATAAGTACTTAATACAGTACACTACATAGATAGATATTTTTTATTATACATAGAAAACATCTAGAACGCCCTTGACAAATGACTGCAGATCAAATGTTTGTGCTTTTCATCCTAGCACGCGGGTATGTATAATATGTCAGGTGAGATAGCTTACCTATATTTAGGCCATCGACAAGTTCGCGCCGACGAAATGTGTAGACTTAAATCTTAGTTGCGTTTGAGGATTCGGGGGTTAGTTAATATACAAAAAAAAAAACATTATTATGATGAATGATAATATTTAATTGCAGGACACGGACAGAAGTTCCGATGTCTTTAATCAACGGGCCCCGAGAAGGACTTTTTCCTGGGGGATTTCGAAAGAGCCTTTTGTGCGGCTCGGTCAGCTGTCAGCTATTAGTTGGGTTTGACATATTCCGCCTCTGGCTGCCGAGACTGATATCGGTCCGTTAGTTGTTCCCGATATTTGGTCCTTTCAAAACTTCCAGTGTCCTTATATTGAGTGTGCGCAATACGATTACGAAACAAGTATTCGAGAGCTCGATAGACTTTAGCTTCTATCTCGCTTACAGAAACAAAAAATAATGAGACATCGAAAACTATAATCGAGCTGTTATGAAATCATTCAATAGCTGTTAAACTACAAAAAATATTACCTCTCTCCGGTAGAGGCACTGAAAGGCACCAATGTGTGGAAAGAGACGAGAACTTTTATTGTAACTGTACACTAATGCACAACTCATACTACAGTACGGACTCAGAGCTACCTCTCTGCTGATTTGAATGTTATCATTTTTTAGCTGTCTGTCAACCTTGATCTGTGAAGTGTCACTTTCTGTGTCAATAATAATGTAAGGGTAGGGCTGTCTCACTCAAGTGCTTCAAACGTAGGTTTCTCGGTTAATAATTTCGAGATCCTTTGTATAAAAGGTTTTATTCTGCGATTTATTTTTTTCGTTTGTTCTTATTTGCAAGCGTAATTGATTGCCTATTTGAAAACAAAACTGTCGTTTGTAGTCGAATACCCGTGATATTCAATTTGTCCCACGAGTTAAGCTAATGGGAAAATCATCAAGCTAAACAAGATCTAGCTATTATCTGCGTACCTAGAGAGAATGGGATTGAGAATGACGTCATTTCTCATGCTGCTCAGTTCAAATTCAAGCTGAGCGCGACAGCTTGATGACGTCATTCTCAATAAATTCCGCTCTAAAAGCAGTTATAACAGAATTTTCAAATTAGCTTTTCGAAAATTTCATCTTAATATTGTGTAGCCCTACCTACCTACTAACAGGAATTCGTGGATCTAACATTTTCTTAAAAGCTTTGGGAATGTAAAACGTGGGCCATATTACGCGGTTGGTTCCTATCCTACCTACGCAAACCTGTCATGACGTCGGCGACAGAATAGTATTAAAATATCATAATTTTATAGCAAACAAAATTGCTTTACAAGAGAATTTTCAGAATATCTTCCTCGTGGATGCCCTTTCATTAGCCAGGCAAAACAATTCATTAGCTAGGAAAAGCTTTTCAAATCAACGTTATTCATAATTAAATAATTTCACGTCTATTAAATTTTACTACCTACTGTTCTTATTACCTACTTACAGCCTAATAGAGACCACTTTTCTAATTAAGTACTCGGGACACCCTTATTTTTAAGCAAAATTGCTCAAAAAGCTTAATAAGCTCTCGCTATTCTGACGGCATGTTGAAAAGATTACCCCGAGGGATGCAAAGAAAAAACAAAAGCTTGGAAAAAACAGAGGCCTTAATTTGCATTCTTACATACCTAATGAAAATTGATGCTAAATTAGGTTAATGCGTTTCGGTTTCGGCCTACACATTTGCCATGGTATCTGTTCAATTTATCTATTGGTTTTACTACAGATGTTTGAAATAGCTTGGAGGCCCCACACCCATCACTTTGTTCAAGACATTCTATCCATTCCGAAGCTCTCCATTATTTGTCATTTTACTCAGAATAGACTTTTTACTGTTGAGTCAGAGAACCTAGCAAACTACGAAATTATATTATACAAATTTTTGAAATATTTATGAACTTAATTTTTATGAATCTAAAACTTTTAAAATTAAAATGGTTATTAGCACTAACATCATTAATAACGGGAGATGCACTATGATTTATGTTATTTTGAGTTTTCCAATATTTCGACTCAGTTGCAAAACACTAATCATCGTAAATACCTACTCCGGTATTAATGACTACCGTACAAGTACATTGACTTGGAATTTGTGAGCAAACGCCTTGAAAACTTCAGATTTAATAACATTCACATCGCGTCATAACACACTTCGCAGTCAGGGCACTTGCTTTATAAGCTTCTAAAGAGTCTTATCGTAAATTGAATCATAAAAGACCCTTCCTTTTCCCTGAGATTCATACCACTATGACAAACAAGTGACAAACGAATGGAACTGTCATATTAATATTAAAAAATAAACAGAATATGGGTGATATTACTGAAGTAATGAAATAAACTACGGCACTTATAACAGAAGCGTCAGTATAATCTGAGCCGCCGCGGGGTAAAGGCGTGTTGTGCGCGTTTTCGCTCTTCTGAAACTTATCGAACATATATCAAGAGTTTATCTATTAAAGTATAAATAGTGTCAGTTGTTGTGTAGTGCAGTTATTGTGTATTTAAGTTTTGGTTTGAGAAAAGAAACATTCCGGGTCAATTCAGGTACCTTTCAATATTGATAGTATTTATTATTTGTGTGTTTAATAACCCTTTGATTTAACCCCAGTTTTGACTTTCTCCTTTTGTTTTAAATATATAAGTAACCAGGGCTGTTACTCTTTTACATCAATGTGATAATACTATACGTTAGTTACATATTTACTTACGGTCTGTTCCTTATACATATTATTATTAATCGATGTTCAAACTATTCATCAAAATGTTATTACTAGATGTTATCTCATGACCCCAGTATTGATTCTGAGAGCGTTTGTTCAATTTATTCTTGAATTATAGCTATTTGAATAATAGTCGTAGCTGGACTCTTTAAGGACGCGTCAATTTCAAGAGGCATTCAGTTACGCTATTGACACGTCCATCTTCGTAAAGTCCATTTAAACATTGCAGTGGACATAAAGCGGAATCGACACCTAGACGCACATTTTTGACGCTGCTGTCATAACATCACACTAAAAACACATGAACCACATTATTATTGTAATTGAATAGCTGCGTCTCGTGTCTTCGTCTGCGTGGAAATCAAAAAAATTCAGAAACTTATTGCCAAAACCCCGAGGGGTAGTTTTGTAAAAAGAAAATAGATAGAATAAATAAATATAAATAAATAATGCTGGATAATTCACACAGCATTATCTAGCCCCAAGCTAAGCAGAGCTTGTGTTATGGGTACTAGATAATTGATATACTTAATACAATACACTGCATAGATAGATATTTTTTATTATACATAGAAAACATCCAGAACGCCCTGAACAAGTGTCTGCAGATCGTACAAACATTTGTCCCGAGGCGGGAATCGAACCCGCAACCTCCTGCGTAATAGATTATTTACTTTCTAGTTTATTTATACAGAGTTTTGAGTGAATCGAACCAAGGAATAATAATTTTCCATAGAAACTTTACCGACCTTTTTAACCCCCTTAGAAGTTAATTTTTGAAAATCAGATTAGCTTATGTGTTAGTCTAAAATCTAAACTATCAACATACCAAATCACATCTACATACATTGGTGAGGTGGTTATAGAGATACGTGGTAACAAACACTTACACAAACTTTCGCATTTATCTTTGTAGTAGGATATCATAGTCGTAAATACGAAAGTTTCGATGCCTATTTGGATATTTGTTACTTCTTCACGCCAAAACTAATGGACGGATCTGGCTGAAACTGTATAGATGTAGGGACCTGAATAAAACATACACTAGTTTTTATCCCATAAATTAATTCCCACTGGATATAATTATCCTTTAAATAGATATAACGAATGCAAAGCCACAGGAAGAAACTAGTGGTTTGTAAATCCAGCGCTATAGGACACCTTTTATTGATGCTTAACTTTTAGTTAGACCTTCTTCGCCAAATAAGTACCCACTAGAACGCAAATTAAATTCGAGCTAAATAAGGCGCCAGAAAAAATGTAGAAAAAATTCAAATCTGATTCGCGTTTGAGTATTCGAGGGTCTATCATATTATAGTGATAATAGGCACTTGAAAGTTTAGTTAATGCAAATCATATTCTTGTAGAAATAATTTAACAATAGTAAACACAACAAATTAAGCATTTAGCATACCTGGGATTACCGCAAAAGTTTTAAACCACAAATGACACATCTGTACAGTAGGTTAAATAAATATAGGTTACTTTCGTTCATTTTGTACTTCCGTGAATTATTAGATACGTATTATTCCGTGTTTTCTTTACCAGAGAACAGAGGGGTGTAGTATCATAACCCGCTATAATGCTTTTTGACCAATATCGTGTTAGTACCATCAATCAAAAGTTCTTAAAAATTGCTTTGAAATGGTTGGCTGCTTTTCTATCAAAACCCACTGAAACACAGAGAAATTCGCTGGTAAAGAACGATGTTAGGATCAAAAGCCACCATAATAGCGTAGGTCAGTTTCAAAATCCTCTATAACACAATCGACCAATCACAGCACCGGATTTGCGTCGCCTCATCGAGAAAATAGTATGGCGGTTGTGACTTTCTGTGTACAACAAGTGTTCGGATTTTTAATAAATTTAATGCAAAAACATGAAAGAATTAGCCTAGTTTGTGCAAAAATCAGATCCGAAGCATTTGAGGAAGAAGCCACGCGATCCGTCATCATGGAAACGTGAAGTGGAGCGCAAGAAATGGTGAGTGAAAATTGAACAAAAATCTCCTGGAAAGTTAGCAAGAAAAGTTTTATGCAAGATGTACCTAGTTAAGTTTTCAGCCAGTTATGTACGTAGAAACTCGTGTTTAATACATTTTGAATAAAAACTATAAAAATACTTCATATCTTTTTATTTTATGTATGTACGCAGGTAAATAATACATTTTAGGTAAAATATCTTTGCTATGTTAACAGTAGGTACCTACCTATTTTTCTTCCTTCACGTGTCAATGACACAACAATTAAAAATATTATATTATTATTATTGAAAACATAGTAATCAAATACAATACATCTAGTAATAAAATAATATCCTACCTCCGACCCCTATTTTAAAAATTATGTCGTATAACGCCATCCATCCACCATCTTATTGTTGGTTTTGGTTGGTTGCAAAACCCGCCAAAATATGACTGTTCATTTTCAAAACCCGCCATTATGCAAGATTAGTTTCAAAATCCTCTAAAACGAAATTTAATTTGCTTATAATTCAGTATTTTCTCTATGATTTCTGTTGGTAAAGCAAAGATTAGTGGCGCCATGCCCGGGACTAATCGGCAAGACCAAAAACTATGAATTACGATTCATTGGTCAAGATTTAACAGTTATTTCTAATCTGTGAAAATTTTGAGAAAGTTATTATAGTGGTTTTTGATACTACACCCCTCTATTATTAAAATCTTGTACACGATAGTTACTGTAAACAGCTACAGAATGCTGTAAGTACTTCATAATGATGAAGAGTCAAACTGATCATAGATTTGTTATATTGTTTTATAATTTTACTAGCTGCGCTCCGCGGCTTCGCCCCCGTGGAAATTTATGTTTCCAACTTTCTTAATTTTTTCAATAACAAACACAACAAAGAAAGAATTAGCGAAATCGGTCCAGCCGTTCACGCGTGATGCCGTGACCAAGGAAAACGGGTTTCATTTTTATATATATAGAAGATTGTTTTGACACTGCTTATTAAGTTCGCAGGAGGAATACGAATTCCTCGAGAATAAAAGTTTTATAGGATCACCTCAGATCATTTTCCATGCAATGTATTTTTCCAAATCGGTCAGTAATTGACGGAGAAAAAGACGAACATTTGTACATAAAAAAACATAAATAACCGCTGAATACAGAACGTCCTCTTTGTTTGAAGTCGGTTCAAATAATAGTTATGTTTATCAATTTATGAAATTCTAAGGTTATCTAAGTATGTATATTATTCTAAGTATGTATATTATTCTAAGTATGTATATTATTTGGATTGGTATTGCTTTGGATCAGTTGGGCTACCTCTAGATGGTGTTTGCAATAGTCGGTAGATAGCTTATCTGCTTTAGTTGAGAAGGCCCATTGTGTGGGACGCTACATGCGTCGACACACTTTCACCTTCCCATCTTCCGAGGACATCCGTGAGGGCGGGTGTGGCGGCAGATTTTGCCGAAGATCTCAAGAGGCGCAAATATGCAAGTCCGTGGGGTACCGAGGCTCTTCGGGTTTTTAAAAAATTATCTGAGCGTCTGGTCGAAGCGACGCGTGACCCGAGAGCTGATGAGTATCTGGCACAGCGCATCAGCATTGCCATACAGCGTGGCAATGCAGCCAGCAGCGTCTTGGGGACGCTTCCGACTGGTATTGATATGGATCAGTTGAGCTACCTGTAGATTGTTTGTAACAGTCTGCAGTTAGCTCAATTGTTTCAATTGTAAATACTAGTGTAATTTTCTTTGTGAATAAAGGCTTCTCTGTTTTATTTCTAAATCCAAATATGATGTATTCGTTGTTATTGTTCTGTTAATAAAAGTCGTTTTAATTTAATGACGACGTATGTGGAGTAGCTGGGGTAGGTCCGCCTGCGACGCAGGGGGTTTCGGGTTCGATTCCCGCCTTGGGACAAACCTCTGAATGATCTGCAAATATTGTTCCGGGTGTTCTGGGTATTTTCTATGTATAATAAAAATATATATCTGTTTAGTGTAGGTATTGGCTTTTATCTCATGGGGGCTTATGCCCGTAATCCCAACGCTGGGCGTTTATAAGGCGTTTATCAGGGGGAGGCCTGCGCCTAGCGGTGGACCAACATAGGCTGTTAAGGTATGTACCCACCTAGTGAATTGATATAAGTATATCAGTCATCTAGTACCCATAACGGCATCAAGCTCTGCTTAGCTTGGCGCTAGATAACGCTGTGCGGATTGTCCAGCATTATTTATTTATATATATTATTTTATTTAATGGTGTAACATTATTGACACCCAATCAAATCGCTTTTGTTATTTTGCGCTAACCGAGCATTTAGCCGTAAACAAACGAGTTACTAGGCAATAACGTCATCCATTTAGATACTGTTAGCAAATTGTGAATTGATAATCAAAGTCCGTAATGGCAATCAATAACATAAGCACTTAGTGGGATCAACAATGGATACCTAATTGATAAATGGTTCTAGTAACACGGCATGTGAAGTCCTGTACTCTTTATTAAAGCCTAGATATTTTTTGTAAACAAAGGGATAACGAAATCAAAGAAATATTGGAAGAAAATATTTTTCAATAGGTACTGGCAGGTACTGGTAATACTGGTATGGTACGGAGAGAATCGCGAAATATTTACCATGATTTGAATTTTGAGCTTTCCAATATTTCGGCACAATTTCATGCGCCATGAATATAGGAAAACTCAAAACTTAAATCATGGTAAATATCCCGTTGTAAATGCCTTTAGTGTTAATAACCACGATGGATTTAAAAGTTTTATCAAATCACAGAAGTTTGAATTTGAGCCCATTACTGCTTAACAAAGGTTTCACTATGACAATGGGTATCATTGCAGAATCGGAACGTAGAATCCTTAGAGGAAAGAAACTCCAGATAGTGCGTGCGGTGTTATTTGCAAGGATATATTGATAGAACGGTTCTAGATTGGTTTCAACCTTCACACTTTTGACGTGCGTCCCCATGTGTAGTTTTTTTCTCTACTGATAAAATACCGAAACGTCTCTATGGTGGCGATTCTGCTAGGATACCATTGTCATGGTAAAGTGATTAGTTTAGCAGAACAGGGTCCCTGGTCACTCAACAGAATCAACCTATCAACCCAACCAAGTCTTCAACAAAATCAAGCTACCCTATATTTGCGGATACGCAGCATCGATTATTCACGAGTACCTAGATTTTTTTTAGTTTACACGCTACCGTAGATTTTGAAAAGTCAAAATAAACACTAAAAATAGGTACCGACCCCTGAATAGTTTGCTCGCTCTTCGGCTCGCTTGAAGACAGAAACTAAAAAATAAAGACAGAAAATGATTTATTAAACACTACACTACGAATAAAATTTAATGAAAAGACTACTTAGTAACACGTACAAAAAACACAAATGAACATTAATACTAACACAATTCGTATATTAACACAAGTACCTAAGCATTGGGTTGGTACTAAGTAGCGCATTCAGCAAGCCGACGAGCGCGTGTACAGGTCTAACAGATCCTGACTCAGCTTGTTGCTCTAACACAAAAACCTAGGGTAGGTCATTTGTGAAAGAGCGCTGGTTCTCAGTCAGGTCAAAAAAACCATAACTTAGTCTAATCCTCGTGACAATACGTCCACTGCTGAACGTTCACACAATACCAAGCTTCGCCGGTGGATTCAGCATCGCAGTAGAGGTGTTATAGATTATACCAACTCAGCGTGGATATCGTAAGGATTGACTAAGAAGACCCCTCTGTATTATTAATCTCTAATCCTTTATTTGTACAAATAATATTAATATATCACATTAATATTATAAATGTGAAAGTTTGGATGGATGGATGGATGGATAGATGGATGGATGTATGGATGTTTGTTACCTCTTCACGCCAAAACTGCTAAACGGATCGGGCTGAAATTTTGTATACAGATAATTCTAATCCTGGAATCAAACATAAGCTACTTTTTATCCTATAAATCAGTTCTCGTGGGATAGAAATCACCTTTAAAAGTTTCCATAGAAAAAATGCGTGCGAAGCCGCGAGCATAAACTAGACTAGTAGTGTATAAAGTATGTTTGCTAATTCCCATATTATATTCCTATTTATTAACTAATATTTCCTATCGTAACTATCCTGATCCTTATCACGTATATTCTCGTAGTAGGTTTTTATCTAGGTTATAAATGTTTCCCAAATTTTTTACTAAACAAAAATACGTAGGTATAAAAAAAAACAAATATGGCAAATGCTAAAACTAGCGATTCCAAAAAAAACTGACCATGGGAACCTATCAAAGAAAGGGCAGCGATCCAATTCCTTGGTTAAGCTATTCGCTTGACGTCGGCTTCAATGTGTAATGGCTCCATGAAACGATTGGCTTGGCTTATAGATTGACCCTACTTACCCACATTAACGCCAAAAAAAAACCTTTAGGATGGTCTAAAATTTGGTCGCTTGCCAGCCAACTATAAGTTTCGACAGTTTAAATTTAGGACGCTTGCCCGGGGAGAGGGAATATGTATTTTTTTCTTAATACATAAAAAAATAACAAGCCAATTATTGTACTAATATTACAATAACTTTTAGGTACTTAATACATAGAAATCACTCCCGTTTATTTCTTTAGGCATATAAAATAAGTCTACACTAACTAAATACTAGTATTTCAATCAGAAAGCTATGATAAATTGAGAGTGGAAAACCAGCCGCAGTCTAAGGTTTTTTGTTA
The DNA here is from genome assembly GCA_963564075.1 of Eupithecia subfuscata. Taxonomy (NCBI): domain Eukaryota; kingdom Metazoa; phylum Arthropoda; class Insecta; order Lepidoptera; family Geometridae; genus Eupithecia; species Eupithecia subfuscata. The sequence goes on from OY751114.1 coordinate 7,909,100, forward strand.
TTATAGTGCGTAACCCCACCCATCAAATCTACTAAGGGTAATTTTTTGGGTTCAAGTCCCGTCGAAGTCGAAAATTTTTGCGATATTATTTGATTTCAGCCGCAGTCTGTTCAAAATGCTAGACGGTAGTGGGTAATAGACAAGTAGAGTAGATCAGACTAGCTACCCACAGGCTTTACTGGCTGCACATTGAATTTCCTTTGATGCATCACACGCTTCGCAAGGCAGAGCATCCTGGAAATGGTTTTGCTACGTCGGCGTCGCCTAGTTTAGCTTAGGAAAATTTCCTCGTATCTGGTTTCCACTTAGACTTAACAAGCCTTTTTTAATTTGTTTATAACACAAGTTCTATTTAGACAAGAAAATTTTACAAAATATTTGAAATCTTGCACGAAAATTTCATTATATGGGCAACTGGGCCCACAGAAAAGTCGTCCCGCGGGCTCATTCGCCCCATACTTTAGGTTTGAGCCATCATTGACATCGGCGGCACCGATTTTCTTAAAACGCAAACCAAAAACATCAGCCTACAGCCAGTCCACAGCTGGAATTAAGCTTGGCTCAGCTACAAAGACCTTCGATCAAGTCACCTACAAACCAAAAACAATAAGCCACTCACAGACTACGATGCCACTCACAGACACCCCGATACAGAACGAATAACACCCCTCTTTGCTAATTCTCCTCCCCCATCTTAAAAATTTAATTGAGGCTGAAAATGTAAATTGAAGAAACATTAATAAAATGTTATTATTTTCCTGTATCGAACCTTCTTTGAAGAGGTTCTGAAACCTTGTTGTTTATATTTAAATATAGAACGTCACAGCCAGCACGTTTCTTATCGAAATGAAAATACTTTTCCTAAAAGTATTCAATAGATAAGACCGTAAACAGGAAGTGTCTATTCGAGCGGATCAAACGAAGTAGTTAGTGGTATTTTTAATCGACGAAAAAGACAAGGGGATGTTGTCAATTCGGCTGTACGTTTTTTAATGCATGGTGGTCCGACTTTTATGATTCTTTCGCTTTTCCAAAGAGAATGGTTACTGAGCTTTATTATTCCCAAGGGAGCTACCCCGTAAAACTTACAAATAATTAAAAATTTGAGTTCAGTTTTTAGTTTTGTACAAAACGTCAAATCATTTCTGTGAGTCTGAAAATTTCACGGTCCTTAACTGATTGTGCAAAACCAAGTTTTCTTTGTAAATGGTCAAAAATCCTGGACAGGAAAATCCGATCTAAAAATTGCAATACATTAGGGGTTCGCTCAATGCACATTGGAATCCTCGAACATGCGGGGTGTTTGGGGATTCCAATGTGCATCCTGTTCCTTTGCACTACCCAAGACAGTCGTAACGTAGCAAGCCTATGGCCTTCACTAACCACAACTTCACTTACCAGCCCTGGGTTGACAAACCATTGTTTATCCAGCACAATGCTGAGTAGAGGCCATGTTTACCCTAAGCCCTGCTCAAAAAATAAGCGCCAAAAGTAGGCAAGGTAGGTACATAAGATTAATAAGTGTCTTGTGTTGTGTAGTACATTTAAAGTAAATAAAACATTTTCATTTCATTTCTTTAATCCTCATAGAATGGATCAAAATCAAAATCAAAATCAAAATCAAAAACTCTTTATTTCCATAAATACAATAAATGTACACTTAGAAAAGGTCAAAATATAAAGCTAAACACTGACACGGAAATAAAGTGATATTTTTGATTTCTGTCGCTTCGGTATGTAGACTAAAGTAAAGAAGCGACGAAGAAACCTTTAGCCTGTTAGTTGTTATTTTTCGAGTTGGAGCAAAACCCGTCCCAAGCATTTTTGTCCTCTAGATAATCTGATATTTTATAGTAAGCCTTTTTGCACAGCCAGGTTTTAACAATTTGTTTGAATTTATTTACTGATAATTTTTGCAACTCACTAGGAGTTTTGTTGTAGAAGCGTATACATTGCCCTTTAAAAGATATTTTAATTTTGTGCAGCCTAGTTGTGGGCACAGCGAGCTTATGTTTGTTTCTGGTATTCAAATTATGTTTATCGCTATTTTTAGGGAACTGACTTATATTTTTATGTGTGTACAACAAGTTTTCATAAATATATTGACATGGTACTGTCATTATGTTTATTTCTTTGAATTTATCACGCAGGGATTCTCTGGGACCCATATTATAGATTGCACGAACAGCCCTCTTCTGCAGCACAAATACGGTGTTAATATCTGCAGCGTTCCCCCACAGCAGTATACCATAAGACATAATACTATGGAAGTAGCTGAAATAAACAAGTCTAGATGTATCCACGTCTGTAAGATAACGGATTTTTTTGACTGCATATGCTGCAGAACTAAGTCTCTTCGATAGCTTATCTATGTGTGGGCCCCATTGAAGTTTATTATCTAAGGTGATTCCTAAGAATACGGTACTTTCTACTATTTCTAAAGTTTCTCCTTTAACGTTTACATCAGCCTTCACTTGTTTAACATTAGGTAGAATAAATCTAATACATTTTGTTTTGGTTTCGTTTAACAAAAGATTATTGACACTAAACCAATGAACTACTTTTGAGATTGCATTATTCACATCGTTTTTTAATTCGATCAACCTGTATGTATATCTCTATCTACAAGTTAGACACGAGGCCCTAAAAACGCAATAAACCCCGCTGAGAGCAAGTCTATTTCGCTCAAATTAGCGGTTCAAGGTAAAATAAACTTTGTCATATGATGGTATGACTCAAAATGGATAATGATGTGTTAATATCTAGATTATCGAAGGACGTAATGGTATAACGAGCAGAATTCGGATGGACGGAAAAAATTAGACAGTTCTCAATAAGACTCGTGACTTGAGTCCGTCTCAATTCTATGATGAACGACCCCAATATTTAACTTATGGTTTTGCCTATCGATTAAATTTTGATATTTATGTATTTATTGAAACCATTTATTATTATTTACCTCCCTACTAAATTTCATTAAAATCCGTTCAGCCGTTTATGCGTCAACAGGTACAGACATACAGAGTTTTTTTATATTAACTTTCGTTTTTAAATATTAAAGTATGGATTGTTATATTTTAACTGTAGAAAGCCAAGACGCTTGGATTATGTTATGAGAAGGATTTATGTATTAAGTTTATATGTTATTTTGGTTTTCTTGTCCCTTTTATATTTTCTTAGGTTAATTCTGCTTTATTTGAGACTAGACGATCGCCTCGCGGTTTCACCCGCGTGGTTCCCGTTCCCGTTTGAACTCCGGGATAAAATATAGTGTATGTCACTTCCTGAAAAGTAAGCTTCATAACGGTGAAATTTTTTTCAAATCGGTCCAGTAGTTTCGGTACCTATTCAAACAAACAAACAAAAAAAACAATCAAATCTTTCCTCTTTATAATATTAGTATAGATAATTGATTTAAGTTGCATATTGAGCTGTGAATGGCTGTTTTTTGTTATTGTTTCGTTTAATGATGGAATCTTTGCAGGATTAAGTGTTAGTTTAGTATTTTTTTTAGTTTATATTACATAACTGTATGTCTCCCAAACATTAAAAAGGATAATGGCCAAAAGTATACAATACAGGGCATCTACTACTTACCTGACCAACCCCGTTTCCTTTTACATGCATGTACAGTATAGTCAAGTATTATTTTCAAGTGAATATTCGATCGTTGCCCTCTTTCCTACACTACGCTCTGTCTCGTTAAAGCAAGCACTTCCCGTCTCACGCAACAGTACAATAAAGTTTCTTATTGGAATAACCACACCTCTGTATTGTTCAGTACTTTAGTCTCCATTCAATGTCTGGTGAATAAGTTCTGACCACAAAGTGGTGCAAAGCTTTGCAGTATCGCCTGAAGTAAACACATGATTTTGGGCCGATTTTTCAATCCTCTGCGGGTATTTTGATTCGTCGGAAAGGCCGTCGGAAAAACTTTTCCGATATTGAATCCGACAGCCTTTCCGACGAATCAAAATTCCCCTGCTGATAAACAACCAGATAGCCTTTATTCGATGAATAACAATATTTTTTGGTTTTCAATGGTTAGAAGGTAGATAACTGCCGAACAAAGCCCCTAACTGAGGAATAACGTAACCTGCTTCTCTAAGGGCCAGATAGGGTTTTATCTCCCCAATAAGTGTGATGTTTTAGGTTATGTTTGACAGTTTCATTCGTTTTATTTTTGGTAAAAACGACATAATCTACTTACTAGGTGCGATGATTTGTTATAATGGATGTGTGAGAATTTTTTTTATTACAAAAAAAAATTAATCACGTCTATTGTAAAATACACGTTTTGTTCCTCTTCTTGTGTTAGACAGGAAGAGGCACCTCGCTTGCACACAGATGGTGTGAAGTTGGCTAGCTTGAACCACTAAGAATAGCTATCATTCTCTTGATAATAAACGATTGAAAAACTGGAAATATTTATTTGACTGATAAAAGAACACGATTATTTTTACTAGATTCTATTCGACGATTTTATTAAAAATTGAAAAATCGGCCGTAATTAAATTAAATTATTAATACAAAAAAGGATTTATTTTCTAAATCGATTTCTAAAGGTTAACAGGGTACTTTAAAAAAACTAAATAAGTATAATTATGTTATGAATAATATTTTAACGGAATCTGTAATAAAACAATATCTGTATAAAGTATTTATATTTTATATGACCAAATCTGTTTTTAACAAAATTTTCTTATATTATTATATATAAGTATGAATACCTATACTTTACCGTAAAACCTGTGTGCTGCCTAAAATTACGTAAACACGAGTAAAATTACGTAAAACGACGACAATAAACTGGCCACTATTGACTCACGTAGTAGGTAATTTTGCCCAATAGGAACTAAACTTAGGTAAATATTTTCAAACTTACGCTATCTGAGCACATTATTATTGGTACTATTTTTCGCGTTAATTTACCTATCTTTCCCGACATTTTAACAGGTTTACACAAAGATACGAGTAGGTTATTTAACGCGATAAATACCCGTTAAATTATACTATTAATAAACTTAGGTATGTTAGGTATCTTAAAGAAGCTATGCAAAACGTTCTTAACAATTTTTTGTATTTTTTGCGTTTAGCAAGTAATCTTTCTAGCCAATAGGTTGTTTTGCGATAATTCTAAACCATTTGCTATGAATCTATGCTAAAAACTTCGAATCTATTGACGTTTTAGAGTCTATTAGCTTCGCACGTCCCAGGAATATTGCTAACCTCCCTGTCAAATTTCATTATGACCCATTCAGCCGTTTGAGCATGAAATGGTTACCGACAGACATAAAGACAGACAGAGTTACTTACACTTTTATTATATTAAACCCACTGTGCACTTGCACCAACAATTATTAACACTGCATCTTGTAGACACAGCAAACACAATGCGGTAGGACAATAAACTGCCCACTATTGACTCACCTAGCAATGACTTTGCCTGATGTGAAATTAACTTAAGTATGTAAAAGAAGCTATGCAAAACGTTCTTACCGACTTGTTAATGAATTTTCTAAATATTTAGAGCTGATCATTACCGAAGTTTTCCGTTTTTTTTGTATTTTCTGCGTTCAAGCTAGTTTTGCCACAATACTATGCCACTTGCAAACTTAACCCATGCTAGAACTTCAATTCAATTGACATTTAACTAACCTTTTGAGTATGTAAGTGTAGTGTAATAAATTAATATTATTGAAATGTAGTAAACAAACTAAAGAACACAGGAACAAAGTGTCTTCCCATAAATCTTGAGAGGCAATAAGAAAGGTGTTCATGAACACGTTCTTGTAATTAGCCATTTAAGTTAGATTTAAATTACTCATTAGCCCACGTTGTGGCTAGATTGTAATCATACTAGGGTACATTCTTTGGAACTAATTAATGTGCACTGGAAATAAAAAAAATGTCATTTAAGTGTCATCTGTTTGTCACATGTAATTTTTTTTTACAAAAATCAAGGTACTATACAATACAATCCAAAACAATTGAATTAAAATTTCATAGTTTTAGCACGTTTTAGCATGGGTTATGACTTATTTTTTCGTCAAATTTACACAGAAAAAAAAAACAATTCTACTGTTGCGTAAACTTTTAGGTACAATCCATCTCTAAGTATCATTATAGCGAGTCCAGATAACCGTTATGTCACAGTTTGAGTAATCGTCGAGGTCGACGCGATGACCCTGCGCCCGCATCTCGTTGATTGTACGGTCATTGTCAAAGATTTACACTCGCTAACAGCTGTAGTGGACTTAGACCTTTATGTCTTATCTGGGTGTTTTTTTGCAGATATGCAAAAGAGCGTGGTGATTAATATACTGTCCCAAATACTCAAATAAACGAACTGATCTACAGAAGAGGATTTTCAATCAGTTTTCAACGAAAATCTGTTCGGTTTTTTTTATTTGTTAGTATGACTCAATCTGAATCCATATGAGTTCAACAAAAGTCGTGTCATGGACTCAATTTATGAGAAAACAAAAACTGCATCCTTACTTTTTATTTTTTTATTTATTAGATCAATAGAGTTAGCAAAATTCATACTGAATAAGTGGATGTTTTAACGAGAACAAAGCCTATTCAAACAAAAAAATGCTTCTTATTCTGGCTAGCGGCAAGTACCTACTCCCATCTCAAAAAAACCCTGTATAGGTATGATTTGCGTTTGAGTAGTCTGCATAGATGGGTATGCAAAATTTAACAAAATGTGTGCTCAAATAATATCAAAAACACATGTCTATTCTTGAAACTCTAATATAAATAAATAAACGCACATTTAATCTCTTAAATTTATCTCCTAAATAAGTAAACACACCTTTAATCTGCGTAAAGTTAAACATGAAAACTTAAATCAAGTTCTGCGAACTTCGCTTTCTTGTTATTATTGAAACAAAGGATTAATAATCTACTAAGGTATGAAAGCAGCGTGTTATCTGCTTTAAAATATTCCGCTACTAAAATTAAGTTTTAATCCTCTAACTTAATCTCTCCGCTTTGGTTTTAAGTTGAAAACTTAGTGTTACTGTAGATAGTTGTCCTAAGTTTTCAACTTAAAGCCACTGCGGGGTCTGCTATTATAGGTAACCTAAACATTGTTCTTGAGTAAAATACAGTGGGCGGATGGTCTAGGTAAAACTACTAATAGAATTAAGATTTACTGGTACCCACTAGGGTATTTCAATAATCTGAGTTTGAATATTAATAATAATACCTATATTCTTCCACCTCACGCACGACTGTACGGAATACCACGATAAACGTATCCAGAAAGTACTGAAAGATGCATAATGGAATACAAGAATCACACTAGCTCGAGTAATAGAAACTTTTTACACAAAGTACTTCAAAACGTTGTTAGAACAAACGCTCACGAGCTCCTTTAAATGTTATGGGTACCGAAAGAGTTTAAAAGGTTTTTAGATATTTTCTTCAGGGTTGTACGTAAGATTTCAGTAACTACGTATAACCATTATTAATTCCCCCATGGTATAATAATATACTTTGGCAGATATATCACTCCGAGAAACTACGGTCACGAGTGTTTTCCCAAGCCAACGTCATATCCACTAAATAAAATCCAATAAAAATTTTTAGTTTGGGGAAATTCGAGATCTAGATCTAGGTTTTTATTTTAATTTTATTTTTAATGTAACAAGTAATAGTGCTACGCAGGGTTTTGAGGTACAAAATCTGGCACTGAAATTATGACTGTTAGAAATTCCCTAGGAGTCAAGATCTAGAGCTCCATCTGCTTTTGAAAATAAACTTGTCTTTGGATAAGGTTTTTCCATGAAATTCTTCAAACTTAGTTCCCATAATTTGAGCAACGCTAATCAGCTCTGCACATGGATAAATCAACTTTCCTCTTGATATGTAATTTATCCAATCGCAGAAACATTCTTCAGCCACAGTTTTTTTTTTCGGGTATGAAACGATTCTTATTTTACCGCCTTTACACCACTTACACTCTACAGTTACGGTTAGAGCAACCACCCATTTTGTTTTAAAGATCTATACGATCAATAACGCGTGTGATGCCGGTGACGCGAAAATAATGGTTTGGTACCTAGTCACCGGCAAATAAACGTAACTTCCATTTTTTGTTGCAATAAAGTGGCAACTGGACAGTGACGTAGACTTGGGAAGATCTCGGAATGTAAAACCTTGTTTTCTTAGATCATGTACCCGGAGTAACAGTTACTACTAGTTTAGGCCGAGTCATCATCATCATCAGCCTATATTAGTTCACTGCTGGACATAGGCCTCCCCTAATGAGCGCCATAGCGCCCTGTCTTCAGCTTGCCGCATCCAGCATCTGCCTGCAGACTTTGGCAGATCGTCATCCACCTAGCCGGAGGGCGTCCTACACTACGTTTGCCGAGTCGTGGTCTCCTCTCAAGAACACGTTTACCCCAGTTTAGGCCTAGTAAACGTACTAAATGTCGAAATTTGGCATCCATAGGTATAATCTATTCTGCTGTCAGATCTTATATCGTTAAAACCACTTACTGACAGAGCTTGGCCTGATTTTCTCATTAAAATCTTACAGAAGGGTAATCATTTCACTATGGGAGTGACGGCCATGTTATGACAAAACTCCCTTCTAATAATTAAATAAAACGTCAAGTGCGAGTCGGACTCGCGCAGTAAGGGTTCCGTTTAATTGTAAGACCTTGTTTCTTGCCAAATATTATGATTCTAGGTCAACATGAATTAGGTACCCTGTATATCTTGGTCGAGGGAGAGAATCGAAACTTATTTTTTTAAGTTAATAAACTACAAATTTACGGTTTTCAGATTTTTATTGTTATTTGTGCTATATGACCTTGCTTCTTGTCAAATTTTATGATTCTAGGTAAACGAGGAGTACCCCTATAGGTTTTGGTCTATAGCAAGAATTAAAAATATTTTTTTTGGTGAATAAACTACAAATTTACGGTTTTAGGATTTTTTTCTTTACTTGTGCTAAAAAACCTTGCTTCTTGCCAAATTTTATGATTCTACGTCAACGGGAAGTACCCAATAGGTTTTGGTCCATGGCGAGCATTAAAAGTAATTTTTTTAGTGAATAAATTACAAATTTATGTTTTTTCTGATTTTTCCCTTTGTTTGTGCTATAGACCTTGCTGCTCACCAAATTTCATGATTCTAGGTCTACGGGAAGTACCCTATAGGTTTTGGGTGAATGTGATTCCCTTGGAAATTTTAAAATTTTCGGACATACACGGCTGTAACTTTGAGTGCGTTGACTTAGAAGTTTAATTTATATCACGGCTTCAAGAGGTTACGGACTTGAGTATTTGATGTTAATTTCAACTCGATACCTACACGCGTTCCTGAGAAAAGAGGGTTGACAAACGGACAGACAGACAGACAGACAGACGGACAACAAAGTGATCCTATAAGGGTTCCTTTTTTCCTTTTGAGGTACGCAACCCTAAAAAACAAAGAGAAACTTCATAAAACTGTTCTAGAAACTCATTTAACTCTGGTGGTGAAGAAGCAAACAGAAAAATAAACAGGTATGAACAAAAACAATCGTTCAAATTAAATTAAATACAATAGATATTTCTTTGATTTAAAAATTAATTATATTCCCAACCCAACGACTAGCAATTTATCACAACCCCCAAAATAACACCAAATAAAAACGAAAGTAAACAACTAACAAATACAAATTGTTTGTTCTCAATCAATCAGTCAATACTGACGTGACTATTTTCGTGGTTTTCCTGTAATATTACTTATTGTTGCTTTATTAAAGTTAGTAGTTTGGTCTTTACGGACCTTCTTTTTCATTTATCATCATTTATTTAGGGTTTGCTCAATAATTTAAACAGGCTATCTAGGTAGATATCTAACCTAGGTCATGGATGCCGAATTTTCAGCCACGGTCGCCAGTATCAACGGAAACTAGCCATGTCCTCAACCTCACCTTAACAGCTTGTAGTGGTCCACTGCTGGACGCAAGCTGCCTTCTGATAAGCGCCTTATTGGATTTTATCTCATGAGGGTTAATGTCATAATAATCTTACGACACCCGCGGGAAAAGTTCGGGTGGTGCAAATTCTAAGCCGCCGGCACCACACAGCTACTCAACCCACAGCTACACTAGCCATGTGCGCAGGACATTATTACAGTGCACAAGTCTGTGCGCAGTGCACACAAGTGGACTCTCTATTCCCTTACTCTCATAATCCGTTGATGGGACAGCAGACCGACACGATCGGTGGCAGGTCAACCTAGGTTATAAAAGTAGAGTTGGTAGACTTGGTAGTTTGAGTTGTAGAGTTGGTAGTTTGGGACGGAGCCAAATAGAAAAAGTATTTTTTTTTGACGTATTTGATTGATTACAAACCTTATGCCTACTTTGTCCACATTTGAAACGAAAAATAAAGAAAATATAGTAGAGATAAACCATTCAAAAATGAACGCCGATCGTATGACGTTTAGTAGATTTGCGTGCATTTTGGCGTGCATTTTTAGAATGGTTTATCTCTACACTATTATGCGTGTCAGTATAATGTCAATGAAACTGGAGGTCTACTTTATAAAACGAATGAAATTGACGGATGACGAAATGATTCTGTCATTTAGAGAACCGAAACGAAAGATGTCAGCTGGTGACGCGCCCGAAGCAACTTGGTGGTAAGGTTGTTCGTTTCGATCGACGTCATCTGTCAACTTCGTTCGTTTTTCGAATTTTCCTCTGGCACGGTCTATTTTTCGGAAAGATAATTTGATTGAACAAAAAGAATGGTCACTCGTCTAATTTCTACCGAACACTATTTGAGATAAGCCATCATCAGTCACCCATTCGTAACACACAGCTTTAATTTCAACAATTCCACACCCCGTTTAAAACAACCTGTTCAAACACGCGTAAAGCCTCTCCAACTATTCCAGTGAACTTTAAACACCCTCTGTGCGGGGGCGGCACAAAAGGAATGCTAAAAAGGACAGCTATGCCTCATTTGAGGACACCTTTGCATGGCTGGGTGAATGGGGTCACTGTCGTATTTATTATCTGCCTTGTTTTTTTGAAAATACTATTAAAATATGAATATTATACGTTTAATCCTTCCATCTTGGGACCAAAATGTCAGAAATGATTGACAGTCCGTGCGCTTTAGACACAATGGCGTCAAAAATCTCAATTCGACTGCAAAAAAAAAATGACGTCCACAGATAATAAAATATTTTTCATTCAGTATGTAGGAAATATATCAAAGAACCTAACTCATTAAACTTCTTTATAGGAAAGTAGCCTCTAAACATGTAAAATAAGGTCCGTAATCAAATGCAGGATAGCGGTAGCCGGCTACCGCTTGGGGTTTGAGTGAGCGGTGCAGTGACGTAAGACGCGGTGGCCGGCTACCGCTTGGGGCCTGAGGGGCATAGTTTAGTAACATAAATACGTTTTTTCCAATGCGGTTTGTATTCTTATAATACGCAAGCGATCGGTATGGGATAGACTATGTACAAATTAGGCGATTTAAAGCGCGTGTTAAAATTTTAAGGGCTCCCTCCCTAGACAGATTGTATGTCTTCCAGTAGCTATTGCTATATATTATACTGCACAACTGCGAAGTAGCTAAGATGATTCTTAAGATTCCTACGTAAATGCATTAAACGAAATACTACTACCTATAGTCATCAGTCAATCATTGATCACTAATTCGCTTGCTTGATAAATACGTGAAGCTTCTGAAAACTAAGAAGAACAACCATCTTCCCTGTTTCTTAAATTTAAGAGTAGGTACGGAGGGTACCTACTTACTGTTATCCTACATGGGGTTACCTAAGTTGAATGGAAAGAAAGCAACACATAGTAAATTATTTAAGTACCTTGGCTATATTGTATCTTCACAAAAGCACACCATCAATCAAAAACATTGGACATAGTTCTAGTACTCAATAATTATTATTAAAATTGGTATTATATAGAAAGAAATACAAATGATGATACTTGTGAAATTACTTTGAAGTGTTGAACCTAAATCAACACACAATAAAAGAATGAAGACAATATTAATTAGAAGGTACCAAATTACATACTACCTCAGTTTAACAATATGTACATACACATATTATTTAGTTTCCACTCAGAAGCTATAGTCACAAACGAAATACCCTTCGTACTTGTAGATGTACCTGTAGGTACAAGTTGGGTATGAAATGTACCAAGTACTGTAGGTACGTATTTGCATTGCAGCGTCACCTATCCGTAAACTCGACGTATTTACACCAGGTGGCAGTTGATTTCAATGCTAATATTGACAAATATTCGATTTATTTATTGAAATCCGTCGCGCACGCTTTGGTAACCCACGTTTTAAGACGATGGCGTGGTCCCCTATAACCGTACACACCCAAACGTGCGCGTTTGGTTTTGTACCGATCATGCACGCATTTGTCATGTCTGTACAAACGCCAAACTTTACTTGTTTACTTCTTACGGCGCACTTTGTCATCGCGAGGATTGTACTGGAAAAGTGGCGTAAAATATTTATTTGGGATCTCGATGGATCTTGGGTAATCGCACTAATATTATAAAGGTTAAAGTTTGGACGGATTTGTTACTTCTTCATACTAAAACTACTAAACGGATAAGGCTGAAATTCGAACAGGTGTGGTCTACATAAATTAATAAGAACACCAAAAATGACTGAAAACCAGCCCTAAGTTTTTGTGTTGGAGCAACAAGCTGAGTCAAGACCTTTTAGACCTACACACACGCGTTTGTCGGCTTGCTGAATGGGCTACTTAGTACCAACCCAATGCTTACTTGTGTTAATATAAGTACTTACTTACGTATTGTGTTAGTATAATGTTCACTTGTTTCTTGTACGTGTTCCTAAGTAGTCTTTTTATTTTATTTATTTTCTATTTTATTTGTGGTGTAGTGTTTAATAAATACTTTTCTTTCTAAACATAGGCTACTTTATATCCCATAAATCGCTTCCCATGGGAACGAAACAACCTTTTAATGTTTCCATAGAAACAACGAGCGCAAAGCCGAGGGGAAAAAATAGTAATAAATAAATGACAGAAAACCATACAAAAGTAGGTAAAAACTAAAAACTCAACACCTTAATATCTGAGGTTCAGGCCAAAATATCTTTGCGCTACGAAAGTTCGTAGACCCTCTACGAGTTTCCGTAGGCTCTCTATAAAAATTATATTCCATGCCCTTTCCAAATTAACGGGCGTGATTTTACACGCCGTACTAAAGCACATCACACATTAGTTAAGAAACTGAACTAAAACACATTTTCACACAAGGTAACCTAACCTCTACCACAGATCCTCTACGAAAATGTGGGAAGCAGCAAATGATGAGAAAAGTTTTGAGATAGTTTCCAACTCGTGTTCTGAAGTTCATGGTATCGACTTGTGGTAGCCAAGCTATCTTAGTTCAAGGTTGATACAAGATTTAACTTGAAATTGGATAGGAACAAAAGCGTTTTCCATTCCAGGCACTTGAGCCCGATACCACCAAATATAAACTTAGTTTAGGTTCATACAATTTACGTGTCTAAGTCAAAGTCAAAGTTCGATACAATTTACGAGTTGGCTAAATTATTTTGCTAAGAAGAAGAGCGTTGATCACGTATGAAGAGTTTGGTGAGAACAGACTTAGAAGTTGACTGGTACAGTCAGCAATGAAATTAGCTAAACACGAATTAACTTTACCATTTTCTCATGATAATTCTCTTCACATGTAACTTCAGATGTTATAAGAGTTGCCAACTCCTGATTGTTATAGCTAGCTCTATACCAGGCAGTCTTGGCGTTGCAATATTCTTAGCACGTTTAGCCGTTGGGCCTGCGCTTGACCTCTCCTTGGTCATGTCGGTCTGCCGTCCCATCGGATTATGAGAATGAGGGAATAGAGAGTGCATTAGTGCTTGCGCACACACTTGGGCACTATAACTATAACGTTCAGACTGGCCGCCGTGGCCGAAAATTCGACTAGATGAACATAAACGAAACTCTTACGAATTTAATAAATTAGAAGTTCAATGTAATTCCCATAAACCGACCCTGTCACTTAACAATAAATTACCACATTCATTAATGTACGCCATTTAGATTAATAGTTCTAAGTCCGATAAAGTAATCAGAACTAATAAAATAAATCAGTGTTGGTCACTCCCTCGACATGGATCTATGGACCTACTATCCATACTGTGATCTACTGACTACACTCATATAAGTGCGAAAGTAGGGTACCTAAAGTCCGGATTGATGCCCTAGGAGAGATTCGTGACCCACTGCCAAAAGACTCATCTTCTGAACATCGCAATCAAGTTTTGATAGACTATGTAGTCAGGAAAATAATCTAATTTTTAAACCAATCAATATTTGATTGTGATTGTCAGAAGTGAGGATTTGTGGCAGTATCATCACTGTAACGAGTTTCCGCACTTTACCATACTTCTGCGTCTCGCCGCCGGTTACCCTTTCACACCTGGCGCTACCCCGACCCAAATCAGCGCCACCACCTATTTTATTTAACTATTATGTTAAACGAAGGAATCTAAAAAAATCAATTGGCCAGTTTGGGATTCCTATCATAAGCTTTTTTGTAATGCCCCTGTAAAGGTTTTGTTATGTATACTTTAAGCAGAGATGCGAAGTTGCTCTTTTTGGCCACCATGGTGGGAAAAAAGGGCAACTTCGCATCTCTTCCTACACTGTACAAACTAAAAGATTTATAGAGGCATCAAAAAAAAGCTTGTGATAGGAATCACAAACTGGCCAGTCGATTTTTTTAAATTCTTTCGTTTACCATAATAATTAAATAAAATAGGTGGTGGCGCTGATTTGGGTCGGGGTAGCGCCTTAATAAAACTCGGCAAAGACTAACTCAAACGCAACTTACGTTTGAGCACGTCTCAAGTCGCGATATTTTATTGTCAAAAATTTATCGCTTGAGAGTTGAGACGTGCTTAAATCTGAGTTGCGTTTTAGTATTCACCAGCAGAAGAAATAAGCTGAAGACAGGGCGCTATGGCGCTCATTAGGGGAGGCCTATGTCCAGCAGTGGACTAATATAGGCTGATGATGATGATGATTCACCAGTAGAGCTTTAAAAATTACGTGTGCTTACTCACTGGGCGCCTTCAGTATGAACGCAAACGGTTTCATAATGTTTAATACATCGCAATCTTTGGTTATCGCCATAGATAGTAACTCGGGGAATGCATGTGCTACCTTAAATCAAAGAGGAACACGTGTGAAGCCGCGGGCAGAAGCTAGTAAGTCTGAGCACTGATTGCCTACTCGCTATCATTCTCCGTTTTTCACTATTTCCATAGTGACGTCACAAAATCCTGTTGACACCACATCAAGGTTTGTTGGACTAGCTAGACCAAATATTTGAGGTAACCTTGTAATGGGGACGCGCCCAACTATTATAACTTGAAAGGAAAATACGTCGAGAAATTCAAAAGACGACCTCCGTGACAATTTAACACATTTTTAGCTGAAAAGTGATTGTCAGATCTATTTTCGTGGCACAAATTACATAATTTGCTAATGTTGGTTCAACCAGGTAGTGTTTTTAAATGTTGTAGGTATTTACAAAATGAACTGAAACTGAAAGATAGGATTCGTAACGAATACATCCGATAGAGAACCGCAGGTTATCGACATAGCAATTAGCAAGCTGAAGTGGCAGTGGGCCGGCCATATCTCGTGAAGAACCGACAACCGCTGGGGTAAACGTGTTTTTGAGTGGAGACCGCGACTCGGCAAACGTAGGGTAGGACCGTGTCCGGCCAGGTGGGATGACGATCTGCGAAAAACTTCAGGCAGAAGCTGGATGCGGCAAGCTGAAGACAGGGCGCTATGGCGTTCATTAGGGGAGGACTATATACATATATACAGCATTGGACTAATAGGCTGATGATGATGATTTACAAAATAAATGTAGTATAAATAATCCGGTGAGTTGGTGTAATATTTCAGTGTATGAATATTGTAGGCAACCAACAGTGTTTTTGACAACTTGTCGGCTGCTGACGACTATGATGTGTAGTGTAGACTCCATTATTACACATAACTTGAAACGTAATTTATTTTATTTTGTGATACAACAGATATGGATCAGTAAATTGTTTGCAGTTAACTCAATTGTTTCAATAGTTTTTTATTTTTGGCAATTGAAAGAAAATTACATTAACGGAATAAAACGATTACAACTACTCGTAGTATATACACTTATCTATATTTCTTAAAAATCTAAGCCGTCACTAGAAGTCTGTTGAAGAATTGTTTCAATTGTAAAACTAGTTCTTATTTATTTGATTGTAATTTTCTTTGTTAATAAAGGCTGTATCTCAAAATAAAGTTAATTAGTTGGTTCATTCCTTATCCTTTTTTTTGCTAGATATGAAAGATATTGACGAAAAAACTTTTAAAATTAATTCACAATTTCACTGTTTACCCACTGGCCTGAAAATTTACTTAAAGGGATTGGAAAATGTTTTAAGGGGACAGCTGGAGAATTACACAGCTTAGTTGAGTAAATTTAATTAAATGGTTGTAGGAGCTGTGGGCCGGCTGCTAATTAGAAAGAACATTAGGTTCTGGTTTCTTGAATAAGGCTACTTTAAAATGGAGCTTACTCTTCTTAGTACATCGCTATTTTTGCTTTGTAAAAGAAGACATTTTGAAACTGTTTTGGCTCACTTCGGCAGCACTGACACACTTACATGACACGAGTAGAATAAGTTAGTGGGTATAACTTTTTAGAATGTAGGCTTAGCTAGAAAATTATATAAACTATGACTTGTACCTACTCATAAGTATAAAACTAGTTTTTTTTTATATATGTAATGAAGCCTTATCATTATCACCTTCATTAATTTAAATTTTGGCGCGACCTGCCGACAATGTAGGAAAACAACCTTTGGATGCATCTGTCAATGTCATTGTCAGAACTTTTCTAGTGCCAACGATGTTAAAAAGAAGAAGACTGGACATTTCTGGAAAGCACGTGTGAAATTTTGTAAGCTGAAATAATTGTTGGAAAAAGGGATTTTATAGTGAAATAGTCGCTTGAATGTTGTTTCTCTTTCAGAGCAACGCAGACTCGAGTTTATTTCACACCCAATAAAAGAACATTATATATACCTACGTAGTTGTTTATGTTTGATTGTATTTTGTGCTGTCTATTAGTGATCCAAATAAAACATTTATCTATCTGTCTATCTAGACCTATCTTGAATTTGACTACTTACTTTAAGGCGCTAACCCGACCCAAATCAGCGCCACCACCTATTTTATTTAATTATTATGTTTTAGGAATTTTCATAAATCGATTTTGCAGTTTGTTTTACCTAAGATAAGCTTATTTTTTATGCCGCCGTAAAAGTTTAATTTGGTATAGTGTAGGCAGAGATGCGAAGTTGCTCTTTTTGGCTACGATGGTGAGCAAAAAGAGCAACTTCGCATCTCTGCCAAGTATTGTGTAACTTGAAATACATTACCAATGAACTTCAAGTCGATTACTAGTGGTCGACCCAATCAGAATGTTGTCGGTATTGTCTAAGGTATTCAACGGCTATTCAATGTTTCCCACAATTTTCCTATTTGGATAGAGATTCAACCATAACACTTTTTCAAACAAGGCTCGAATAAGCTCCTGCTTCATCTGACGTTTCACATGAGCTTGAATTTGCTACCGAATTTCATTTCGTCTTGAATTTGCTACCGAATTTCATTTCGGCGTTACGCAATACCAAAATCAGCCATAATACGAAGTTCCATTCATTCTCTAGGTTAGAATTTCGCTGTTAATGTTGTTGCAAGTGTCAGCTTACACAATACGAAAGTGGCAATCGAAGACCAGGCTAGATTTCAAAATTAGCAGTCAAGCAAGTCCATTACCAGTTGAATTACACAATAAGGCTGCGGGTCCAACCAACTTAATATACAAATACAACGGCTTCCTGTTCTTAAGTATTCTCCCATTAATCTCAAGACATCGTTGGAATTATTTCATACAATTCAATGAAACTTTGAACGTTTATTCACAAAGAAAATTATACTAGTATTTACAATAGAAACAATTGAGCTAACTGCCGACTGTTGCAAACAGTCTACAGATACTTTGAACGTCGTAACGATGCTTGAAACTACAGCAGAACTACCTACCTATACATAACGAGCTATCTATGTGTATATCTATAACTATCTATGAATACGTCATGTGGTTATCAGTTATCTCTAAGTAGAAGGCTTAAAGCATCTCGTCACGAGAAGTGTCGTCCTCACAAAATAAACTTAAATAACAGTAGCTACATTTATTATATTATGTATATCAGTCATCTAGTACCCATAACACAAGCTCTGCTTAGCTTGGGGCTAGATGACGCTGTGTGGATTGTCCAGCACTATTTATTATTATTATTTTAATAAAAATATAAGAGTAATTACATTGACTATCAATTTTAACTATAATCTGTCCGTGACTTTGCTCACGCGGTCACCTATAAGCACGCAAGGATATGCTTATAGCTATGTTAGCGTAAAGTATTTTAAATGGGGGCAGTTGTTTTCGAAATTACTACAAATAAACAAACTTACGAACATTAAAAATAACAATTCAGTTCAAAGAAAACTCTATTGACAACGACTCAAACTATTCTTAAACCGTAAAATTATTAGCAGTTATAGATAATATATAATATTCAGCTTTAATCAAATATAAAATTAATACTAACTAGTATTAATTGTACTATGTATTTCTATTATTTTATTGCACTTTTCTTTGTCAATACAGTCTTTTCCATATTCAGCAGTATATCGGTTGATATCAAAGGCAAAAATAATAATATAACTAATAATAATCATTTATTTTCTACACAAAGGTTCTCTTAAAGTAGACAAATATAGCCATTGGTATATTATATAGATGGAACCTGTATTGTGAAGACTGGTGCCTGATGTAGGTTTAGTAAAACCAGTTACAGGTCACCAGGGCTTCACTCCACGGACTCGTACAGTACCATGTTTTAGTAGAGAAAAAAAATCTACTGTAAATTTAACTCAGTAGCAGCGTTACCACACGCTATCTAAATCCCTAATTAATCCCTCGGATCATCACGTGCGCATTATAAATCGCGGGTAGATTATTTCCAAGCCTCGATAATACCTTGGAAAGCTGAATTACATAGTCTTCAGAGGATGCTCATGAATAGAGAATACTTCTAGAATATACCTACCTACATACTACCAATTGATGTGATTATTATTTTTTCGTTTTAAGCTCTTTCTGCCTGAGATACAGGTTTACTTTACCTAGTTTACTGGTTTTTTACTGGTATTGATATTGATCAGTTGAGTTACCTGTAGACTGTTTGCAACAGTCCGCAGTTAGCTCAATTGTTTCAATTGTAAATACTAGTAAAATTTTCTTTGTGAATAAGGGCTGTAGTTTTATACCTATATCAGATATTATTGTTTTTTTTTTTAAACCATTTAGAACTAAGTTGTTTTGAATAAATTATTTATTTATTTATACTTCCGTTTAATATCATCAATATAACAAAGGTATGTGATAAATGTCTATCTCATAAATTTAAATCAAGTCATGTTTAAGCTCGTCTCAAGTTGAGATTTTTTGACAGGTTTCTAAAATCTGTATTAGATCGTTAACCAGTTGACTCTCCGTACCCAAACTTCGAC
Organism: Eupithecia subfuscata; assembly: GCA_963564075.1. NCBI lineage: Eukaryota > Metazoa > Arthropoda > Insecta > Lepidoptera > Geometridae > Eupithecia > Eupithecia subfuscata. The sequence continues at coordinate 7,928,804 of OY751114.1, forward strand.
GTAACAAAAGACAAGCTGAAAATCGGCCACAATATGGTCGCTTGCTACTCTACGGTATTTTTTGACAGGCTACATTATGGCCTCTTGCCAGCTGAGAAGTTAAGTAACGTACGAGTATCCACTGGATCGGTATCGGAGCGTAAGGATTTGTAGCTTTGTTTACATTTTTACTAGCTTCTGCCCGCGGCTTCGCACGCGTTGTTTCGATGGAAACGTTCAAAGGTAATTTCTATCCCATGGGAACTGATTTATGGGATAAAAAGTATCCTATGTTTGATTCCAGGCTTAGAGCTACATCGATGCACAATTTCAGCTCAATCTGTTTAGTTGTATTGGCGTGACGACGTAACAAACATCCATCCATCTATCCATCCAAACTTTCGCATTTATACTATTATTGATTAGTGTGATGGTACAGCGTGCATATCGGCATATCTGCCGCTAACGATGCCAGAGACCGGTATTTCTGATGACGCCTCTTACTGACGAGGATAGTATTCCGGATGACGTCATCTACGCGGAACTACGCGGGTGAAAGTGCGAGGCGATCGTCTAGTAATATTATAAATAGGAAAGATTTGATTGTTTGTATTGAATAGGCTCCGAAACTACTATACCGATTTGAAAAATTCTTTCACCGTTAGGAAGCTTACTTTTTAGGGAGTGACATAGGCTATATTTTATCTCGGAATTCCCACGGGAACGGGAACTACGCGGGTGAAACCGCGAGGCGATCGTCTAGTAACATTATAAAGAGGAAAGATTTGATTGTTTGTTTGTTTGTATTGAATAGGCTCCGAAACTACTGGACCGATTTGAAAAATTCATTCACCGTTACTAAGCTTACTTTTCAGGAAGTGACATAGGCTATATTTTATCCCGGAATTCCTACCGGAACAGGAACTACGTGGCGGAAACCGCGAGGCGATCGTCTAATTAATTATAACTATGACTAGCTGCCAGCCTTCTTAGAAGAACATTAACTAGCTTCGTAGCTTAGATTACCCGCTTACATTAATAATTAATTCGTTAAACTACGAAAGTTTTTATAGTAGAATACTGGCATAAAGGTAAAACACAAGTGATCGTGAAAACAACAATTTTGTCATCCAATCATCATTTCATTTATATTTTTATGTAGGTCATGTTATACTTTCCCCTATTTCTATTTCAAATTGAATGTTAGTACCTAACTAACCATTGGTATAGGTATTGATATGGATTATTTGAGCTACCTGTAGACTGTGTGCAACAGTCTGCAGTGAGTTCAATTGTTTCAAATTTTCAATTGTAAATACTAGTATAATTTTCTTTGTGAATAAAGGCTATATCCACCTTACTATTTGCAATTTAAATTTATTGAAGATACTGTGACTTTCCGTGACCTAAAGATGAAATCTCAACAATAGCAGGCAAGGCAATCAGATGAACTTCAGTTGTTTTAAAACGGACTTGTTCAAGCGAGAATCGAAGGAAACCAGCGACGCAGAAAATGGATTCTCTCATCAAAATAAACAGTTCACTAGCGAGAAATGCGAGATAGTAATCTCGCATTTCTCGCTAGTAGATTACGAGCTTGAAGCGTAAATTTATAGTGACTTTTAAAACTGATATTCAGTTTTAAAAAATCCAGATTTCAAATTGATTTACACTTAAAAATGGCAAAAAATCGAGTTGATTTCGTAGAAGCTTACTTCAATATTATTATTTACAAAAGGAAAGTTTGTTCCAGATTCATGTGCTCTAAATCGGGAAAATAGCAAACAAGTATTAATAAAAATTAATAAACAAGTACAAATAAATTTTAAACATGAATTATTAATTTTATACAATTTACCGTTTCCGTTAGTTGCTAACCTCTATTTTGACTTTTATTAGGGTCAGAAAGAACTAACATTTTTACTTAATTCAAATCACAATAGTCGTAAAACCGTAGGATTGTCGAACTTACAAAGACAAAAACTGCCTCTCGTTAATATAAAACTAAAGTTGACGTGATGAATATTAACATTTTGCTTGCTTATAATCTGTAAAATTTCAGAGAAGGGAGTAAGTAAAAAGTTTCAGAAAATTGTCTGTAGCACGGCTGGCCTTAATTGCCTACCTAAATAGACGTTGACCGTAGGATCATCAATTTCGGTCCAATTCGATGGACAGGTTGTTACCGAGGAAATGGGCTTTTTCCTAACTTGTTTTTGGACTTTTATCTCACGTAACGGAGGAGCAAGTTTGGCTTTGGTGCCTTAAGAGTGAAATACTTCTGAGGGTTTTCAATTGACTTTTTGTTCACATTAACGTCGAAACATACAAAAATTTTCCCATCAAGTTTATTCGATGACTAACTAATGAGAAATAAATTAATTCTTTTTTTTTCATGAGAACACATTATCTAATTTCTGTCTTGTGGTCTTCTCGTAATGTCAGCCAGCCACGATCAGCATAAAAATAGTCAAAATTAGAAAAACTGTTGATGGTTTTACTTAGTTTACAATGGAATTTGTTACTACTATAAACCGAATACTTACCATTAAGTCTTAAAAATCTAACAAAAACCCACCCTTTTGGGCAAAACCAATTGGCTAAATAGTCCTGGACATAACAAATGGAAAACCAAAAAAGGTGCTTGGTTGATTTGAGTAGAGAAATTTGATTGTACTTACAGGTCTTTGTAGAACAATCAAATTTCTCGTGTACTTACAGGCGCTACTTACTGCTCTTGTGTACTCACAGGTTTTTGTAGAACAATCGAATTTCTCTACTCAAACCACAAAGCCCCTTATTTGGTTTTCCATTTGTTTTGTCCAGGACTATTTTGCCAATGGGTTTTGCCACAAGTCTTTGTAGAACAATACAATTTCTCTACTCAGCTTTATTTTCTTTTCTTTTCTATTACAATTGCAAAGCGATAACAAATTAAGAACAATTAAAGCGGACAATCAAAGCACCTGAATTGCAGCTTGTTTAATGGTTCGTGAAATTGCTCAGTATTTCATTAGAGCACTGAAGACGAGCAGTAATTGAGTTTAAGAGTAGAATATTTTATTTATGAACCGACTTCAAAACAAGAGGAGGTTCTCAATACGTCTGTATTGTTTTATGTATGTAGGTATGTTACTTGATATCTGCGCCTGTAGTTAACTGATTTTTTCATTATTGTATAGAGAACTAGCTGCATTCTGACTACCCGTCCTATTACCCGTTTTCCCGTAATAATGAAAAGAAAATATGTAAATTAATTAATTCAATAAGTAATGTAACGAAAGAAAGCAGCTGTAATCAAGGAGTTTTTTTGAAAGCGGCTACGCGTCGACAGCAGTTGTGTCTTACTTATATGGTATGACCTAATTAATCATGTCCTTAGCAATTCCCTAAGGAAATCCCAATATAATAATGTACGCTTTATGTCAATATACACACGACGACTATTAAAAGCTATCAAATGTTGAGACTGGAAATATTAGCAAACGTTTTAATTGGCTCAGAGTGCCACAGAAAGGGTGTATTAAGCCGAAAGAGGGTGATTCTGCAACCCGAGAAGATCAACTTGTGAATAACGAATTTTTGAATTTAAATATGTATTTCTAAAAATACCTTTTTTGTCATATTCGTGAATTGAAATTAGAGCACGTAAAAAAACAGGAAGAAAAAAAGTATTTAATTAAAAAAAAAAAAGGAAAAATATCGAAATTCTAAAAATCGGAGAACAAACGTAGGCCCTGTATTTAAATGGCAACATGAATTCTACAAAACAAATTGTCGATGATTTGGTTTTGTGGTAATCTTGTCTTACCATTTTGCGAGTTCGAAATTGGAGAAAATGATTAAATGTAGAGTACGCTAAAAAAACTGAGCATAGCGCTGTTTCATTATCAACTCTCAGTAGCCAGACTCTAGAAAATTTATGTAAAAGTGCCTTATTTTTAGTTAGTTTATTCATGACGCCGTGAAACCCTGTTTATATGATAAGCAGCCTCCGAAATCAAACAGTTCACAGCTGATTTTGTATTCCGCATAATGGTTACCAATTTATTGTTTGCTTAAGTTGCTAATCCCTTTTTATTAGGGTTTATTTGTTAAACGACCATGAAAAGGCTTTGTGGTTTAGATTTTGAGTTCCAATCAAATAGCATTTTGAGATAATGTCTTTAATACATTGTCATATTTCTCATAGTTTTTTCATAAAATGGTATCTTAATAGTCATAATCATCATTATCATCAACCTATATTAGTCCACAGCTGGTCATAGTCCTCCCCTAATGAGCGCTGTAGTGCCCTGCCTTGCCGCATCCAGCAGCTGTCTGGCCTTTACAGGTCGTCGTACCACCTGGCTGGAGGGCGTCCTAAACTACGTTTGCCGAGTCGCGATCTCCACTCACGATCACGTTTACCCCAGCAGTTGTCGGTTCTTCGACAGATAAGGCCGGCCCACTGCCACTTCAGCTTGCTAATTCTTGCTAATTAAGCGGAGAGTTTTATGTAGTTACTTGTATAAACAAGTAACTACATAAAACTCTCCGCTATATAGAATTAGGTATCATAACTTCATTCGCGTATGGCCCGCGCGGGTTAGCTAGTGTATGCAATTGATGAGTCATTCTGGCTTAGGTACATGACTGGATAATAGACAGTGATATTAACTTACGCGTCCACTGGATCGGAATCGGAGCGTGCGCATCGTACGCAGCGTCGGTATTTACAATGTGTCGATGAGGTGCGTCTACTGCTTTCGGATTTTACATCGGCATTATAGCTATGTTCAAAGCGAAATTCCCGAAATTACAGAAATACCGGTCTCTGGCAACGATACCAGCAGATATGTCGGTAAAGTGCACTCAGTACAAAGCCACATTCTTACGCTCCGATACCAACGCGTACCCTTATAAGTGTCCTCAAATTCACGCTAGAAGTAATTGGGATTTTCATCAAAATGACTTCTTGCGTTATTCTGGGGCACCTGATACGTTATTCTTTGCCTTATTCCATTCTTTCGATGCCTTACTCTTAACATTCTTAAATTATTTTATCTAATAGCAAAAAAATCTTATTAATTGGATCCGGGGGAACTTCCGAAACCATAAATGTTAAGCAAAACTGCAGGCACAAGTAAAATAATAATAAAATACTATAGGCATAAAGGAAAAACGAACACGTTCAGACATTGTTCAAACACATCCTAATAAAAAGAAATGATCGTTACGACAATGTGTTACGGCATTGTAGCCGAAAATAACCATTGTCCATTCGATATATACGTAATCGTAGGGGTGTGGAAATTGCTGCTTAGCAGTTTTGGCTTGGCCCTCAATAGATTTGATGGGTTTTGTAAGTGTTAGATAATTGAGGAACATTCTATCTGGTATTCTTTTGAGGACGTTAGTCTGTTTGCTATACTTAAGTAGGTACCTATTTAAACTCTGTTCTAGAATCATAGATATTTTTCGTTAACAAAGTTGTTACAAAACTAAATAAATCATGGAGGAGAAAATTATACTCTACTGATCGAAACAGTTATTGGTTTTGAAAGCTTTCATTCATCAAAATCTAAAATTTATTTCCTATATATATCCTATAAATAAATACAATAAAATATGTACAGTTAGAAAAGGTCATCATTTCGTTCACCTCTTGTCCGTTTTCGACTTACTAACTTGAACTGTTTTCGCTACGCGTAAGTAATTACGCGGTGTTCAAGTTTGTGTATTTGTTTATGTGAGTACGTACGTGGTTACCAGTTGGCTTTCTGTAATAGTTCAGTTATTAAGCGTAAACGCTGAATTATTCATTCATAAATGTCTTTGTTGAAATATCGATCTATCTATGGGTTATTAAATCCATCTAAGCCTCTAAGCCTTCTACAGAGACACACAGAGACGTCCAAAAATTTTGCGTGAGAAGCTTTATATAATTTTTAAATTAGATTCCGTCGGCTTCCTAAAGCTTAAACAAATTTAGTATTCATTCAAGTAAGTCATGCTGGAAGTTGTAGCTGAATATTTTCTATACAAGAACTTTAATACCACATTCAAAGTTTATGAATAGAATCCAGACGAATAGAACTTAGGAATATGAACCTCATATAAATAGTTTACGAATTTCCACTATTGTTGCGGGCTATGAAATGAATTAGGAGTACCTACCCATAAACAAAATCATCCTACCTCCATCGAAATAAAGCAGTTATAAATCGTTTTTAATTCCAATGATTTAACGATGCGGTTGTTCAATTTAATTGTAGCAACATTGTGGTTTGGGCGTAGCTATTTTACATCAATATTCACTGCATTAAGCACATTCAAGGTGTATTTTATTTTTACCCACTGTTCCATTACCTATAAGTACAGTTTAGTTTAGATGATAAGAACTACCTACGGTAAAAAACTGAAGATAGGCTCTTGAAAAAAGTTTATTCTTACAGAATATTTGGTATATTCTGTAAGAATAAACTTTTTTCAAGAGTTTCTTAATTTATTTTAAACGCTTATTTTACTCGCAAGAAACTGCCGTTAAAGAAACATTTGGCAGACAAAGAAATCCTGATTTCAGTTCATGGTTGAGTAGCCCATTGTGTTGGCACTCTCGAGGTGTGTCACTGGTGTATAGTACCCTAATCATTGCCATTTTAGAGATAAAACATGATTGTATTAGCCCTGTTAAGTGACTGCCTACGGAAGTTCGGAACTCGAAATACCTACCGGTGAACGATACCCAAAAGGTACAGAAAACCGCATAGCGAAATACAGAAAGCACACGAGCCCGCATAACAGAATACCTACCTAAAGCACACAGCTTCGAAAAACCATTGACCGAACGCTCACGATTTCGATGGAACACAGATTATGAAATCTAAGGAACGCAGTTACACAATCGCTTACTACCATATTATTTAGATATACTGAGCTAACTAGAACTAAGGTAATGTAAGATGCTACGAGATGATTCGTAGGGGACGTACTACGTCTTAATAAAATTAATCGTCAAGGCCGTATTCAAATTCCCTAACATACCCACAGAGAAGAACCAGATTCCTTTAGTCAGGCGTAGCGTAGTATCACATTTTTTAGAAGAGTGTTCGCCTAAGCTCTTTACTAAAGATAACATAATGACATAAATCCTACGCAGCTACCCCTACCTAGCACCTACCTCATCATTCAGGTGAGGATTAAGTGAACCGAAATTTCGATGTTCTAGGTTTCCAGAAACTGTTCCAGCATCGAGCTATCAAACGGGCTTGCTTTCAAATTCCTTACAATAAACCAAAGTTATTGAGAAGAGACGCAGTGGAACTTTATAAAAGAGCTATGATATTGATGATTTTATGGGTTAGGGTACATCTGGGCCGAATGTCAAACTGATCCACGGACGAGATGCCCACTTCACTTTTGAGTAGGGGTACATCTCGTCCGAATTTAAAATCTCTTAGTTTTAGATTCGGATCAGTTGTACCCTCAACCAAAAGTGAAGGGGACATCTCGTCCGAATCTCTTTTTTTTCTTTTCAATAACAGTGTGTAGATATAGTGATAGAATATAGAAGAGTGTATGTAGCGTAGATGAACCAAATATCTTCTGTGTCATTATGTTTAATTAGCAACGAGACGGATAGCTCACGGCGAACGTGTTATGCTCGTCTAAGACCACTTAACCACAAAAAAATGTGTAAATTGTCTTTGTGCTCACTGTGAAGGTAGAATACGCCGTAATACCGATCAGTAACCGGCTTTAGATCAAAGAAACTCTAGATGTGCGTGCTATTTGCACAGAAGGATTGATAGGTTGGTTTTAAGGCGAATAGTAGGGGTGATAGTGGCGCCACTACATATTTAATTTAATCATTAAGTTATATAAAGGAATTATCAAAAAATCGGACCGCTGCTGGTAGACGATACCTATCACAAGCTTTTATTTAATGTATCCGTAATAGTTTTGTTTTGTGTTATTCAATCAAAAACCTTGTTTGGAGAGCTTGGTGGCCACCAATAGGAACTAAACTCTTGAAACAAGTATCTGCCTAAATAATACAGTACAAAACTATTAAAGACACATTTAAAAAAAGGTTATGATAGATATCGTCTACGCGCGGTCCGATTTTTTGATAATTCCTTTGTATAACGTAATTATAAAATTAAATATGTAGTGGCGCCACTATCACCCCTACTATTCGCCTTAACAAGGACACTTTTGGCACTCGTCCCGCCATCTGTAGTTTCTTTCATCTAAGGTAGAATGTTAAAATGTGTCATTCTATGACTATACTATTGTCATAGTAAAACGATTCGTTTAGCAGAATAGGGCTAACTTTAGCTGTCAGTTTGACATGAAGCCACTTAAAGTGGTCCATCTGCACTGAAATTAAGTGCATTCCCAGTTAACGGAGTTAGTAATATTTCCATTGGTCGCATGTATGCTCAGAGCTTAGCGAAATTGCTTTGGGGACTTGGTAATATTTTGCTGATAAAGTTTAAGGTTATTTGAACTTTGATAATCATACCAACTAAGTGTATTGAAGTTGAAGACGTACGGTTTTCTAAACTAAAGTTTACGAAATCAAATAAAAAGATTTAATAGTAAGGCAATTGCCTTGGAACAGAAAATCTGCAAACATGAAATTAAATTAAATCAAATTACATAGAAATAAATTGATTTAAGTTGTATCAGACCAAATAAATTAAATCATAAGTAAAATTAAATCAACTATGTACATAAAATTTGGTAACTTATAGATAGGAAACTTCTAATACCTACCTTATTAAAATAATATCTCAAAACTTTACGAACTTTGTCCACTCTCTGATTGGAAGGTTGGGGTTCAAGCCCCGTAGTAAGATGTTTTATTGGACAAGTTAAAATTCACAAAGAAAATTATACTAGTATTTACAATTGAAACAATTGAGCTAACTGCCGACTGTTGCAAACAGTCTACACTACAGATAGCTCAACTGATCCATATCAACACCAGTCGGTAGCGTCCCCAAGACGCTGGCTGCATTGCCACGCTGTATGGCAATGCTGAATTTATTGGAATATTTCATTGGTTTGAGAAGGAAAACTCGCGTGCACTGCAGTGGGAAAAACTTCTATTGAAAATATCTGTCCAAATCCTCCCCCGCTTCCGCTCACTCTCAACGAAAACGCGCCCTTAGAATATCGTCGATTTATAAGCTTACGGGAAATTAGACCCAACTTTTATTTCCCGCTATTTTTCCGGACGCGTAAAGGTAGCTAATGTTTCGCTATAAAGGCTTCTTCGAAAAAAATACTCGTAACTTATCTGATGAAAATGGCTTTATGAATTTCTTTGGCGCAAGAAATAAGGAAGGTATGCTATTATATCGGTACATATCCATTACCTTCGGTAAGATAAACGAAAAACCTTTGGGATCGAGCTACCCTTTTAAATATAAATACATAAATATTTACTGCTACTGTACACTAGCCAAACTAGATGTAGAATGTTTGTAAACCACGATTCAAATAACTAAACTCGCTTGGCGTCGAATTTCAATATAATAGGGTATCACACCCATTTTTTAAAAGTGTCTCAATTACATTCTATAGTGCTAATGAACTACTAAAAAATTCACAAAATCTTATTCAAACGTTAAGTGCCTTATACATGCATTTAAATTTTGCACTTTCAAATTTGGCGCGTAATTTGCCGAAAAGGCTGGACGCAGACGACGTCCAGTGGACGCCATATAGCTCTGTGGTCTTGACGTCAGTTGCATGTGTAAACAAATGCAGTGATATTTTGTATGTTATAGATAGATTAAAGGTAAGTTGACAGTTGACACTTCTAAGTTTACCCGTATGACGTAATAACATGGCGACTACTTTTTATGGTGTTATGTGAAACAGATTAAAAACGCTGAAACCTTTAAATTGAATTTTTAAATTTAGTTTGCTTTTTTATGAACTATTATTATTTAAACTAACGTTTTCCGGCTGCTTTTTGCCTAAACTATCTCAATAATAAATTTTTAGATTTGTTCTCATATAGAGTACTAGTACTGCTGCGGGCTTTTACCCGCGGCTTTGCACGCGTATTTTCGATATAATAAGTAACCTATTATCTAAGTTAGGCTTTGCTCTAAACCTACGCAAAATTTCATTCTGATCTGTTCAGTAGTTTTATAGATCATAGGTAATAAAAATTCAGATTCCAGAAACTTTCGGCTTCATAATATTAGTAGAAAAATACCCTATTATAAGCAATATTTATTTTAGAAAGGATCTCAAATCGACAAGTAATGTAAATTGCGTTTAAAAAGACGCGGCAACAGAATGAATTTTAGGTTAAGAAAGGGCGGTTTGTTTACAAACATTCTACATCGAGTTTGGCTAGTGTATAGAATGATACATACCCAGTCAGAGAGTAATCATAATTACTGGTAATTTGGTAGGTACCTAGCGGCTTTTTTTAACGCATTCACTGCCCAACAACTGCAAGCGACCTGCAGGGGCCGGTCACTGCCGCTGCTAGTAGGTCAGCTAGAACCGCATATTCGTCGTGGACATCGAAAGTCTTAGTTTACTTAATATAGAGCTTTATCTTTAGTCTCTTTCAAACCGAGGCCGTACGCACTAGCGGTTCAAACGTGCGGTTAGCCGCAACGGCAGCTTTTATCCGCAACTAGCAACGTTTTAAGAGCGTTTGTTACTGCTACTTAAAAATTAATCCTCATTAATATATTCATCATCATCATCATCATCAGCCTATATTAGTCCACTGCTGGACATAGGCCTCCCCTAATGAGCGCCATAGAGCCCTGTCTTCAGCTTGCCGCATCCAGCATCTGCCTGCAGTCTTTCGCAGATCGTCATCCCACCTGGCCGGAGGGCCATTAATATATTAATCACATAGTAATATATATTCACAAAATAAGACAATAATAACTAGTATATACACTATATCTCTTTCTTACAAGTCTAAGCCACCAGAAAGCAGAGTGCCCAGAATGCTAATTCGTTGCCCGAAATAGAAGCCAGAATAAATAGCAGCCTCATTAATATTAAATACTTACCTAAAATTATAAAAGCGTAGAGACTCTAACTTTTACAATATCAAACTCTAAACGACTAAATAGGACTAGATCCCTCTATAAAACGGAACGATTCCGAGGCAATAGAGTAGACGGGAAAGTGTGATAGAAATTGAAACCACACCGAAGCTGGGTTTAATAAGCGTCAGTGTAAGCTCAGGGTGGAACGGAATTACATATCGCCTGTAGGAGCACAACGGTTATATTGACTCGTTGGAAAATGTGGCCAAAGTTCCGTTGGTTGCTACCTTGCTAGCAAGAGGAGAGAGAGACAGAGACCATTTTGTGCTTTTGGGCTTACATTTATAAGTTTTTTTTTATGTTATCTATTTAAAGCCTCTACTGGTTTTTTTTTTCTTTTCTTTTCGGTAAGTTTTCTTTAAATAGAGTCGCGTACGTGACGCAACGGTTGCGACGGAAGATCGGTGTTGTAGTAACTATGTATAATATAGCTGTCGCAACTTGTGCTGAGTCGGCGCCATTTTGCTAGCAGCTTAGCTTATAAGCAAAGATCCTATAATTCCGTAGGGGCTTTAAGGTATTTTATAAGTGGGTATTATTTTAATTGTAGTTTCTTTGTTTGTTTGTTGTTTATTTCTGGTATTGATATGGATCAGTTGAACTACCTGTAGATTGTTTGCAACAGTCTGCAGTTAGCTCAATTGTTTCAATTGTAAATACTAGTTTATTTCTATTAGTTGATTGTAATTTTCTGTGTGAATAAAGATATTTATATGGTGTTGGTAATATAATTAGTTTTAGTACTTATTGTAATATTTTCAGCTACAAATAAAGTTTTTCTTGTCTTATCCTACTGCGCACTGCCCCTTACCGCTGACGCAGACTTTGACGGAACGAAAGACCACTCTAGACGTTTTTCATAGAATTATGTGTCCCGCACCGCATAGCGCATAACGCAACCTAGTGATCAAGAAAGAAAGAAAGAGAGAAAATTATTTATTAAACACTTTACTACAAATAAAATAATAAGACTACTTAGTAACACGTACAAAAAACACAAGTGAACATTAATACTAACACAATACGTATATTAACACAAGTACCTAAGCATTGGGTTGGTACAAAGTAGCCCACTCAGCAAGCCGAGGAGCGCTTGTGTGTAGGTCTAACATGTCCTCACTCAGCTTGTTGCTCTAACACAAAAACCTAGGGTAGGTAATTTGTGAAAGAGGGCTAGTTTTCAGTCAGGATGAGCTAGGATCACGATTCCAAGGCTTCTGGTTTTCACTCAGGACGAGCCAGGATCACGATTCCAAGGCTTCTGGTTTTCAGTCAGGACGAGGTAGGATCACGAGACAAGGCTTCTGGTTTTCAGTCAGGACGAGGAAGGATCAGGAGACCAAGCCTTCTAGTTTTCAGTCAGGACGAGGTAGGATCACGGAACCAAGGCTTCTGGTTTTCAGTCAGGACGAGGTAGGATCACGATTCCAAGGCTTCTGGTTTTCAGTCAGGATTAGGGTTTATGCCCGGGAATTCTCGTCCCGGGAATTCCCGGGAAATCCATAGTTCTCGAACCCGAGAAATTCAGATCGAGAAAAGTCGAGAACTCGAGAGTTTTCAACTCGTTGTCTTTAGCCGCACTTCAGCGGCATCCTTTGATTATACCGACTCGGTACAATCAGTGCCGCCCCGACAGACTCCTTTGTCGGTACTGGTACTACCCACAAGCGATTCGGCCCGAGCGGTGCTAGCCTTCGCGCCGCGCTGAGCCGCGTTTGGTTTCATTTGTGTTTTAACTCTTGTCGTGAGTGCTGTGTTGTGGAATGTAAACGTACATTTTACTTTGATGGATGCAGATCAGACTGTTAAGTTTATTTAAATATAATAATAATACTGTTTCTTTATGTGTATTTCTTAAGAAAAAACAACTGAATAGATATTTATAATGAAAATTGTGCATCTAAAAGTTTATCTTTTGTATTTATACCGAAGTAGTGTCTACCCGTGGCTTCACGCGCGTTGTTTCTATGGAAACGTTCAAAAGTTATTTTATCCCTTGGGAACTGATTTCGTATCAAATCATTTTTAATTAAATATGCTGAAGAAGTATTCAATCATATATATCCCGCTACCACCGCAATTTTGACCGAAAATGATTCAGAACTAGGTGAAGTTAACCAATCGGAAACTGGCAGTTTTGAAGTTGAGTTAGAGAGAGCAATCAAGGGCGTCTTGAAAAAAGATGATCTAACGACTGCGGCATTATCAAAATCCATCATTTAAAACGAATTCTTACTGTTTGAAAAAACTGGCAAAATGTCTCCAAATTTGGAACGATTATACAAAGCACTCATTTCGGTAAGGCCAATATTAACGGAAGATGAAAGAGTATTTATTTTCCATGTCCGGAAATATTGTAAGCAGAATAAGAAGCCGGCTATCAGACAACGCAATAAATGCTTCGATATTTTTTAAGGCATATTTTATCAGTATTGATTCAAAATTTTATTTGCGTTTTTGTGCTTTGATTATTGACAAAGATCTAATACATCGATATGCATGCAAATATTGTACGTCCATAATTAATGGATAAACTGTTGCTCCACCTAGCTTTTAAGATCTTTTTTGTACACAGTTTCTACAATAAATTTCATTTCAAATTTCATTTCATGACATAGCCTAATTGAGTTGTGTTCCTTTTTAGCTTACATGAAAGTTTTTTTTGTTTGAGTTATTTTATTTAATTAAAGTTTATCACAGAGAAGAAAGCTGCTAGTTTATAAAATGTTGATTATATTTAGTTCCCTCAAAAGATGAAACGCATTGTAATTTGGTAATGTTCCTAAGAGATTTATTGATTGATGTCCAATTTCAGTAAATATTTATGGGTACTAGCGACGTTTTTCTTTATTGTTTTATAATAAATACTAATTTCTCGACTTCCCGGGAGTACTCGGGAAATTGAGCTCGAGAATTCTCGAGACCCGAGAAATGAAATACCTCGAGAAACCATAAACCCTAGTCAGGATGAGGTAGGATCACGAGACCAAGGCTTCTGGTTTTCAGTCAGGATGAGCTACGATCACGATTCCAAAGCTTCTGGTTTTCAGTCAGGACGAGGTAGGATCACGAGACCAAGGCTTCTGGTTTTCAGTCGGGACGAGGTAGGATCACGAGACCAAGGCTTGAGACGTTGCCTATTTCTAGGAATAGGCAACGTCTCACGAAAAGTTTCACGTCAGTCAGAGAGCATCGTCATTACAATAGATGCTTAGAACTGTATCAGACAAAAATAGAAAACGTTTTACTAAACCGAATCTTTTAGCAATCACTCTACCTAAGTACCTATTACCAAATTAAGGCCGCCGCAGACCGGATGCACGAACCCATTCCAAAGTCCGGTAATTGATCACTGTCGATATCCGTTCCTGAATTAGATTCCCAGTTTAATGCCTCAAGCCTTTTATTTGTGTTCAGCTGAATTTCGAAATCGGAAATAAGGTTTTAGACATAGACATATCATTTATTTGCCACCACAATCCACACAATGTATTTTTTTTTAATCTATTTGTTTTGTTAGGTTGCCCTCGAGACTTGACTTTGTCCTATATCAACGATTATTTAATAATGTGATATTTTTAAGTAGGTAGGTGCTCCTTCATACTTATACGTTTATACAGATTCAGATGAAATTTTATATAAAGTTAATCTAATTTTTTTAGATTCAAAGGTACTTAGGTTTTAAATAGGCACTTACCTACACCCAGTGTTGGATTTAGGGGGTCTAGCAGGGGCGCTTGCCCCGGGCACCGGCTTCGAGGGGGGCGTACCAAAAACCTTGTTGAATAAAAACTGGTCTCACTGAACTAGAGATGAGGAGCGCCCTCAAACGCACTTACGAGTATATCACTTGGTTTATAATTTCACAATACATATAACCTACATTGTGACTCTTTAAGCGCCCCTTTAAAGCTGAGAGTGTTTATTTTTCTATGAAAAATATCAGCTCGCTTCGCTCGCCGATATTTCTTAGGCTGCGCTGTTTTCTTATTAAAGTTATTTTTTGAGACATATGCGCCCATTAAAGAGAAGCATTTTACTATTCGCTGTTCGGAAAAAAGGTTGGTGAAAGCCCATTGTGCTGGCTTTCACCAACCTTTTTTCCGCTTACAGAAGGAGCTGAACACATCAGCGACTATTTGCGGGTGAGAGAGGGTGCCATTTCCAGTTTTAGCCCGCCCCCTCGGAAAAATCGTAGTTCCGGCGCTGTCTATACCTACCTAAATGCTACTTTTATTCTGCTTCAATTGCTCCTAGTAATATAATAAAATAGATTGGGTGAGGAAGTCCTCATCAGCACATAGGTCCAATGCTAAACATGCCTACCCCAAACAATGGAGATTTTTTCACAATCACCACAATGTGCTAGTTTTCTAAAAAAATACGCCGTTTGCTAGTGGACTATTTTGTCGGTGTCGATTTAGTAGGACAACGAGAGAGAATTTTTGTTTTGTCGATTAAACAAAAAATTATGAAGATTATAGCCAGTTAAAGTTCCGCGTCGTCACACCTTGCGATACTTTTTGGACCTCACTCCCAAACTTTGATGTGCTTTATTTTGACATTTTCTGTTTCATTGACAAATGAAAAAATACATGTCCAATATCTTCTGTTAATCTAACTGACAGATTAGATGAAAAAAATATTTTTTTTGCCCAGCATACTACTAAATAAAGCGGTTTACTATCTGCTTTCCTAAAATTGGCCTTACCAACCTTAGTTTTTAATGCAGTGGTCGAAGCAGCAGCTGTTGGGTGGTCTAGCAAAGACAGCAGCGAGTTTTTTTTTCATAGTAACTTGTATACCGTATACAAGTTACCATGGAAAAAAACTCGCGCTGTTATCTCCACGAGATATCTCTACCATAACAAACGTTTGAAAAATGGTTCGAGCGCGGTGATTAGTGTGTATTATTAGGTCTCCCGCACTTGTTTGCTAAGTGCGGTCATCACTCGTGTTATTGACTCGAATTGACGTCATACTTTTTAGACAGTTGTTTTCAAGTACTTAGCTAGTCGAACTACGGTTTTTCGAAGTTAACGACGTGTCGAAATAATGATCTGTCGAAATTCAGTGGCTAACTCTTCTGAAATATTCTTTTTCCAGAATTTCATGCAAGTTATACAGATTGATAATATCTCCTACGCCTGCATTTTTCAGGATAGAAATTTTTCTGATAGATCATAGAAAGCGTGTAAAAAGATGTTTCTTAAAATGAAATATTTCCTATTTAAACTTCTATTCAAAATTCAAACCTATAAAAACTACAAACGGCTGAACGAATCATAAGATTCGTTCAGCCGATTAGTCCGAACCCTTAGAAGGTAGGTGCTTTTAAATGTTTTAAAGTCTAGGTTTTTTATTTATGCATCCACTTTTTCATTTATCCAGAATATCCAGAT
The DNA here is from genome assembly GCA_963564075.1 of Eupithecia subfuscata. NCBI lineage: Eukaryota > Metazoa > Arthropoda > Insecta > Lepidoptera > Geometridae > Eupithecia > Eupithecia subfuscata. The sequence goes on from OY751114.1 coordinate 7,945,266, forward strand.
AATTTATCACGTCGTAAAGCTAGCGTACCTACGCTGTCGAAATTGGATATTCGTGATGGTTCCGTTGTAATGATCGACTTTATGTGAACATTACTTGCGCCCAATATAGTTTACTATTTAGGAGTACTTTTATTTCATTAGTGTCCCCAAATTCTTGTAACTTACAGCCTCAATGAATGTAGTCTGACGATTCTTAACATTAACTCCCGTCAGATAACAGTTTGTTTTCTTCTGTTGACATATACAGGGTGGATTTTTTGGACAGGGCAGTAAGGGGAGATACCCTAGCCGGTGTAGAAAAAAAAAGATCAAGACTATCCAAAAAAAAAATTAGATCATAAATTTCTATCGGACCAACTGAGGTACTAGAAACGTCAGAAATTACAAAAAAACTTTTACCAGAGTCTGAAAGAACATGTACAGGGTGCCACGGAAAGGGTATTTTAAGCCGATTCTGGAAATCGAGCGGGCTTACGTTCTACGGTTTTTAGAATCTCAATCAATTTTTTTCTATTTTAGAAAAAAAATTGTAGACGTTTTTCTTCATATTCGTGTTCCTTTAAGTTTATTCTTACGTTATGATTATTGATGTCATATTTCAAAGGATTAACATCATTTTTTGCAATAATTTCATGACAAAACACTGATTTTTCCGAATAAGCAACCAAAAAACATTTGTGAAATGTTTTGCTTAAATAATGCAAGAGTGCGTGTAAAAGAACACAAATGGGAAGAAAAAAGCACTTAATTTCTGCGAAAAAAATATTGAAAATATTCGAAATTCAAAAAAATTATATTTTTCACAAATTCTAGAACCCAGGGGGGGTTCTAGAATCACCCTTTCTCGGTTTAGTATATAAACTTTCCACGGCAATAAGTATAAGTGTATAAGAACTAACCATTCCATTAAGTTAAGTGATTTTTGTAAATATAGGTGTAGGTAATGTTTTAGTTTCTCATATACAGGAGTGTGCTGTTAGTCGAGTTTACAAAGTAGTAGGCGACCATGGTCAAATTTGGATATGTGCAAGAGACACGCATGATTGGATTTTTGAACGTTCTGTGGATGGTTTGGTCCACAAAAATTAAAAATCAAATGCCTTAAACTCTCCATAATTTGATTATTGTGGAAATCTGTACGAGTTTATTATTAGAAAGAAGGTCAAAAAGCTCTGCTTATACAAGGATATAGTAAGAAGCAAAATATATGCACCAAATAATCTATTTCTACATGGCCAAATCTATTTAAGTACACCTTCATTTGGGAACCAAATCTGGTAGAAACTACTCTTTGTACCATAATGGGATTAGGGATATCTTACTACAATTGGTATTCCATATATTGAATTTTATAGATTTTGACCATTAATACATTAATAAATAATGCTGGACAATTCACACAGCATTATCTAGCCCCAAGCTAAGCAGAGCTTGTGTTATGGGTACCAGATAACTGATATACTTAATACAATACACTACATAGATAGATATTTTTTATTATACATAGAAAACATCCAGAACGCCCTGGACAAATGTCTGCAGATCGTACAAACATTAACTATGTTAACAAATCGCTAAAGTTTAAAAAGTTTTATTAACTAACGTGTTCGTGATGTTGGGCAGAAACTGCAGTTTACCCAGTATTAGTGAATTATAAATAACCCTTTATAGATCTGTCATCGATCTAATGAAAATCAGCGAACTTTTGCTCGCGATAGAGCTTTTACGACATCAGTGTAATTTTTAGATTTTAAAAGAGTAAAAGAGAGATATCATCATCATCATCATAATGATGAAAATAGTTAAGGCGAATAGTAGGGTGGATAGTGGAGCCACTACATATTTAATTTTATAATTACGTTATACAAAGGAATTATCAAAAAATCGGACCGCGCGTAGACGATATCTATCATGAGCTTTTTTAAATGTATCTTTAATAGTTTTGTACTGTATTATTTAGGCATATACTTGTTTCAAGAGTTTAGTTCCTATTGGTGGCCACCAAACTCTCCAAACAAAGTTTTTGATTGAATAACACAAAACAAAACTATTACAGATACATTTAAAAAAGCTTATGATAGATATCGTCTACGCGCGATCCGATTTGTTGATAATTCCTTTGTATAACGTAATTATAAAATTAAATATGTAGTGGCGCCACTATCCACCCTACTATTCGCCTTAGTAGCGAGATGCCTACTATTGGACTTAGCCGACTTTTACAAATTTTCACACAATAGGTAGCATAACGACAGCTTAATGAAACCTCCATACTTTTTTTTTTCATTGTTACCATAACAAATAAACACATCAAATCTTAATTCCACACGTATTTATTGAACTGAATGATAAATATTGTTTTTTTGTTATAAAATAAAGGTTAAAAATGCTAGGTATTTACAAAAAAATGCTTTCTGAAAAATATCACTGTCTATTTAAGTTGGACCATTCAATATAAACAAATATTGGGCTAAGTGGAAACACGTCTATTTTATATTTACTCTGCAAAATATTTCAATTTACGTTTCGCTCGGTACATTTTTATTGATATTGATATGACAAGTGTCATTACCAAAGCTATAAAATGGTTTTCATTTCGAATGACTCCTTTGGGAGTATTTTTACTTGTTCAAGACATGCTTTGAACAAGTAAAAATACTTCTGCAGCAGGACCAATAGAGCTCTTATTTGAAATTAAACTTAAAAACAGCTCTGCCCTGAAATTAACAGTGGGTGTGAGAGTAGAAGATCGATCTTGCTTATTTCATTGAGTTCCGGATAAACGTGTTTTTTTAATTGTCATTTGGAAAAAAAATGATGAATGCAGACTGCAGTAATTCACGACCGTGTTCATGATGATGGGCAAAACCTGACGCAGCGTCAGTGAATTATCAATAACCCTGTATAAGTGACTGTGTTCTCTGTTTTCTCATTGCCTGCACATCGCTCGGTATGCAAATACTCGGACATTACATTTTACGACTTTCCAGTTCAATATAGCCACATCAAATATCGATTATGGGTACCTTTGTAACTTTTCAAACCCAATAAGCATTGATTATGCGTCTCTCGGCGACTCTCCTGCATTCAAATAGTTCAATTAATGTGAGGGTATACTAAATGATAGAAAAATAGGGTGGTATACCTAATTCGCGCGCGGTTAGAATGGGATAGAACCATTTCGAATTGACATTAAAGGCCGATTCACACATATCAGTGAAGTTCAGTATCAGTGAGTTTCCAATTCACTACAAAATATAAGGTCTGTCAACGGTCCGTCATTATTCTGTATGGAATTGGAGTCACACTAATACACTTACGAGCTTTAAACTGGAATCGCTTCAAGGGTTGTTCAAGACTAATTTTTACAATTTCTTTGCAGTGAACTATGAGTTAAGTTATGTTTTCCCTTACGCAGGATTTATTGGTGACGATAAATTTTGATTTAATGCACGATAATGTCCGCTGCCACACCGCAGCAGTGACTAGACAGTACCGACAGACGTCTTCCTGACTTGAACCCAATCTGGCATATGTGGGACGAGCTAAAACAGCGGATACGAGGAAGAAATCCAGCTCCGGCGCCGATAGAAGCCGATAGATGCAACTTCGACCTATTGCAATAATTCCCAAAATTTAGGTAGCCAATTTAATTAATTTTAAATCTTCTTGATATCACTTGAAAGGTAACAAAATTACCTTTCAAATGATATACCACAATCTATTGTTCATTGTACATAAATTGTAAAAAAATTGTTTTGATCAACTCGCGATGAAGCGATTCCACTTTAAAGCTCGCAAGTGTACTTTACTGTGACTTCACTGATATGTGTGAATCGGCCTTTACTTTAACTGGTTTCCGTTCCAATATCGCGCGGCCCATAAGTATCTTCATTGAGGAAATAAGAAAATAAAACGTCAAGTGCGAGTCGGACTCGCGCAGTAAGGGTTCTGTTTAATTGTAAGACCTTGTTTCTTGCCAAATATTATGATTCTAGATCAACATGAAGTAGGTACCCTGTATATTTTGGTCGAGGGAGAGAATCAAAACTTATTTATTAGTTAATAAACTACAAATTTACGGTTTTCAGATCTTTCTCGTTATTTGTGCTATATGACCTTGCTTCTTACCAAATTTTATGATTCTAGTTACCTATACTAGAAGTACCCTATAGGTTTATAAGTACCCTATAGGTTTATATGGTTATAATTAGTACCGTACTATAGCTTATGGGTGAATATGATTCCCTTGGAAATTAAAGTAACTTTTGAATGCGTTGACTTAGAAGTTTAATTTTTATAACGGCTTCTAGGGGGTTCCAACGCGTTCCTAAGAAAAGAGGGTTGACAGACGGACAACAAAGTGATCCTATAAGTGTTCCTTTTTTCCTTTTGAGGTGCGGAACCCTAATAATGAGGTTGGTGTACTTTTTTACAAAGGTGGAGTATTGACAACCGACTTACATTTAGGTATTTACTTATTTACTGTTATAGTAGATAAATTGTTCTCACTAACCTTCACACGAGTGTGACAGAGCAGTGTAGGTAGTTAGTTGATCGTCGAATTTTCAGGGGGAGACTGGAATCACACTAATATTATAAATGCGAAAGTTTGGATGGATGGATGTTTGTTACCTCTTCACGCCAAAAGTACTGAACGGATCAGGCTCAAATTTTGAATACAGGTAAGTCTAACCCTGGAATCAAACATAGGCGACTTTTTATCCCAAAAATCAGTTCTCATGGAATAGAAACAACCTCAAAACGTTTCCATAGAAACAACGAGTGCGAAGCCGCGGGCAGAAGCTAGTAAGCCATAATTTAGTTCTACTACAACTGAAGGAAACGTGGCCTCAACGTATCATACCCTGAGCACAGATATTATAATACTATACTAGTACCCTGAGGCATTTTCTTGCTTTTTCGACATCAATCTTACGGCATTTGATTTGCGGTGGCAGTGACATACGGTTACAGAGACGTTGTATACAAATTACAAACATACAACGTCTCTGTATATATCTCTGTATCTATATGTATGTTCTAGAATGATTATTATGCTTAAAAGTCCAGAGTGGGTTGTACGCATCATTTTACGAATACTACGCTACGCTAGCTCTTTCGCTCACGATTGCTGTTTCACGCGCGATAGAGTGTCTGTGTAAAGCCTGCTAGACTCCAATGAGCAGCGAAAAAGTATGAAAGATACACAAACACATCTGAAACAACCTCACCTCACCTCAACAGCCTATATTGGTCCACTGCTGAACGCAGACCTCCCCCTGATAAGCGCCTTATTAGCTAGTAGTAGAATTGTTCTGCAGGGGGCGCTGCTGCCAGCCCCCGGGATCCCTTAGTCGCCTCTTACGACACCCGCGAGAACAGTTGCGGTGGTGCTAATTCTAAGCCGGCACAACACGGCTGAAACAACCAGCTGGCCTTAACTCAGTAATTTTAGGAAAGTGTCTATGTTTTACGCAGCGAAAAATCTTTTTCAGAAAAAAAATAAAATCAATGTTGTGAAAATATTAAGAGCTCGTAGGCGTTACTTAATTAGGTACCTCAAAATATTTTTCAGCTTGAATCTGACCTTACAAATTGCTTGATGAAATTACCTTAACCAACTTTTAAAAGCAAACATTGGAAATAGGTTGGGTTGTTGAATATTGTCTGATTTAATAGGATTTGCCTGTAATCCGCTTAGCTTGGGGCTATGTGATGCTTTGGGAATTTGTCCAGCATTATTCTTTTAATGTTTTGATTAATAATTAAATTGTTTTGAAAAAACTAAAAACCGACTTAGAATCTCTTAATTACACAAGTTTTTTGGTGCTAATTCTGGTATCTATAGCACAAGTCTCTGACTTAGTGTATATAAGCTAGCTTAGTATATATTTTAAATATACTTAGTTAGCTTGTCTGTCTCTAACTGTAATTTAATAATCTATCTATATTGTGATCATACTTGTTTTTTGCTTATTATGATTAGGTTTTGCGGGATAAATACTACTCCCTCGGGAATATTTTTCTATGAAACCACTTCGGGATTATTATCTGTACAATAGTGAAAGAAATTTCAAACTTGGTCCATTATTGACGGAGAAATCACCGAACATAAAAAAACTTTACCGACAGCCGAAATAGAAGTTCCTCCTTTTTTGAAGTCGGTTAAATAAACATTCAAGGAGGTTAAAGTAACGACGAGATTCAGACGAGTTGTCCCCTTCACTTTTGGTTGAGGGTACAACTCATCCGAATCTAAAATCAAGAGATTTTAGATTCGGACGAGATGTACCCCTACTCAAAAGTGAAGTGGACATCTCGTCCGCGGATGAGTTTGATATTCTTACCAGATGTATCCTAACCCTCCCTTTTCTGCAAATGTCTAGGATCCTATCCTACTTAGGTACTTAATATTATATAGGATTTTTTTTGTCGATGTGAGATCTTTGAGCGAAGACAACGAAAACTACTGAATGGATCGGGCTGTTATTTAGCACACTTAAAGCCTCCACCACACAGCCTCGATTTTGAAGCGCGTTTTGCGTCCAACCCGTCGTAAAACACTGTCTCCGGCTACCGCCCGCCCCCCGCAAAATCGCAAGAGGCAGCTTCAAAATCACGGCTGTGTGGTGGAGGCTTTAAATTCTGGACCTGGAATTACATAAAGGTTACTTCGTATTCCGGGAAAATGTGTGCGAAGCCGCGGGACGAAGATACTCTAAAATATGATAACATAAGCAGCAACAATAATTTGTTTCCATAATTATAGTCCAGCATTATATATTTATTTATTATTTTGTAAAATTGATTTAACAATCCAGTCAACCTGAATATCACAACAATGCTGTAAACAAAGTCTTAAACAATCGCTTAGTACATATGTTGAAATGCGCTGTCTGATTGATCTAAACATCTCGGAATCTCTGGACTGCTGCCAATAGGTATCCGTATCAAAATAGATACCTACATCATCATCAGGAAGATTTATTCTGATCGATAGCTTAATTTATTGGCAGACAGATCTATCGAGGCGTGGGATATGTGGAGGAGAGAACAAAACATGGTAGTAAAATAAATGCTTTCTTATTTTCTACATTTGCGTCACTTGGCAGCAGATGCTTGTTTTACCTGAACATATCATTGCCCACTGTAAAATTTGTCATGACACTGCCTTTACAATAAAATCTATAACTTTAAACAGACTTACGACACTAATCCCATGGGAGTTGGGAGGCCCATTTGGTGTGATGCTGTATGCGTCGACGCACTTGCGCCTTCCCATCTTCCGAAAACATCCGTGAGGGCTGGTCTGGCAGATTTAGCCGAGGATCTCAAGAGGCGTAAATATGCAGGGCTCGACAGAGCCTACGCATTTGCTCCCCTTGGAGACCGGAGGGTAACGGCTCTCCGGGTTTTAAAAAATTGTCTGAGCGTCTGGTCGAAGAGACAACGCGTAACCCGAGAGCTGGTGAGTATCTGGCGCAGCGCTTCAGCATTGCCATACAGCGGGGCAATGCAGCCAGCGTCTTAGGGACGCTTCCGACTGGTATTGATGTGGATCAGTTGAGCTACCTGTAGATTGTGTGCAACAGTCTGCATGTAGCTGAATTATTTCAATTGTAAATACTAGTTCTAATTTAATTCCCTTATTTGTACCTACTGAATGTATTATTTTCCGCTGAGTTTCTGATCTGAACTACTGGGTACAAATACGCTAAAAAAGTCAACCATTCAGAACCGGCAATAATGAATCCACGAGGCGTTTCGACTTCCTTCAGTTCAAAGATAATTAATTACATTCCAATAAAATCAAAACATTTCTGTTTTCTTTTGTTTCAGGAAACCGAATCTATTTCCTGAGTTGCGTTGTGGGATTCATTCTTCCGTAATGTAAGTACCTATTTCCATAGTAATTAGACGAAAAATAAAAAGCTGGGTGCTGACCGGTGTTAAGCGGCGAATTTTAAGATACAGAGACAGATAGAACATTCTTTATTGCACACTTATCGATAGAAAAAATACAACAAAACAGCTTGAAATCTAAGTGACAAGTGGCGGTCTTATCGCTCAAGAGAGATCTCTACCAGATTACCGTGGATGGATAGGATCATTGGATAGTAGTAGGGGATCTGTATGCTCATGAAGGTAATACAAATAAAATACTTATTATATATTACGCATAAAGTAAACTAAATACATTATACATATTATATACTCGTAGAATACCTACATATATTTACATAAACTACTTATTTAGGGACTCTGGTATGCGTTCAGTAACAACAGGCCAAATAGTATTCGTTTTTGGTTTTGAAGATTGGTAGCGACTTTGCCCGCCTCACCGAGACTGGCAATGCGTTCCATAGTAGAGATGAGGCGTAATTGTAAAATCGAGTACCAAGGCTTCCAAGTACGTCCTCGTATAAAAACCAGCGCCAAATACCAGGGTTAAAATATTTTCAAGTATTTTGATACCTTGTAGTATTACGTACGGGTATCGCTGGTGGGCGGGCGCGGCTCGTGGCGGGTCTCGCACCTTGAAAGTAAAATACTTGCATAGGAAATTGATCCGAGTTCGCATGAGAATAAAGTTCGTAATTTAGTTTTCATAAAAAATACTTGCAAGCAGAAGTATCGGCGAAAAATACTTTCATAGAAAATTGATCCGCGTTTACTTTGTTATAAGGAACAAAATAGTGTTAACGAAAATATACCCCAATACTTTCAAGTATGTACTTCTATTGCGCGGTGCGTTAATACTTGCAAGACCTTCAAAGTATTTCGACTCATACCTGGTTTCCGTAGTTGCAAGCAAATACCAGGTTTAAACACCTGGTCGAGTAAATACGTCTCATCCATATTCCATAGTTGCACAGCTCGGGCAGTAAAGGAATGGGCGAAGACGGAAGTAGAGTAACTAACTAAACTTGCGTTCCGTTGATAGACAAAATCGATTTGTCCGATATCGCGTCAACAATTGTTAACGTCATAACATAACCGGCGCCATCTTTGCACTCACAACGCTCACGCTACCGAGCATGGTCGCTGTGTGCTGTGAATGATCTGTGAAATTGTCATATGATTATACAAATTGACATAAGAAATTGTCAAAATCACCATAAACTTGAGGTTATGTTTACGTGAGCGATGTGAGCGCGTCTATAGCCGTTCTGTTGAACATATCTCGATATCCTGTCGATATCGCGCTCAAAGAAATCGGAACGACTTTGAGTGCTTTTAGCGCTGAAATCAATTTTGTTTTTTCATACGGAACGCAGCAAATGACTGCACGAAAGCTCGCTGTGTAACACGTTGCATTTGCCCCGTAACGCCAGTCACTACCCAACCCACCCAAATAGTGTCGTTTCCAAAACAAAATAACGAAGGCTAAACGAAGGGCATTCCAATTTGTCAGTGTCAAATGCCTTCCTAATTTTAGCCAGCTTTTGCTTCATTTACTTTCGTTCAACTACAAAGAAAGATACCTACTTAATTTCTGTACGAAATAGGGGCTTTGTACTAATTCTATGAACAAGATGGCGAAACACTGTATCTGCCCTCTGCCCCGACGGGGGGACATAGGACTCAAGAAGAAGACTAATTCTATGATTCAGCGTTTTCTTTTTGATCTTAGATTTTTTTATATGTTATTAGCAGCCTAATTATATAATTTGGCTCTTGGTCTTCTTGCTAAAAACATTACCCAGTTAAAGTCCGTAAACTATAGTAGTTTTTAATTTCTAAGAAATCAAATAATATCGCAAAAATTTTCGACTTCGTCGGGACTTGACCTCGTGGTGTAGTTGGTTAGCACATTCCTGTACTAAGGGAAGGATGCAGGTTCAAGTCCCGTCGAAGTCGAAAATTTATGCGATATTAAGTATTTGATTTCTTAGAAATTAGACATTAGCCAGAGTGCGAGGCTTACGCACTATAATAACAAAAACCTATAGTAGTTTTCTATAATATGTATCATGGTTTATTCGATACATACATCACAATCTATACAATGCCTAAACTATCATGCATGTGGTTGTGTTATCCACATGGCTTGTTTTTCAATAAGCTTAGCTAAATGCAGCGTGGCTTAATTTTATATCTATTTCAGAATAACTCTCTATTTTCGATAGATAATGGTGTTATTACAAACAGTTATTTTTTATACAGTCCTTTATGACCTTAATCACTATCACAGCTTATTATAAAACAAAGTCCCCCGCCACCGGGTCTGTCTGTCTGTGTGAACATGATAAACTCTTAAAATTACCCAACGGCTTTTTATTCCGTTTTTCATCAATGGACGGAGTGATTCACGAGATATGACAATATTAATTCTACACTTTGAGGTGCACAATTAATTATGGTTTTATGCATGTACACTGACTGTTCATACATAAAACGCAGCTTTTTTTTCATCAAACGGTTATAAGGGTATACGTAGCCTATAAATGCACAGCTAAATTCCTTGGCCGTTATATAATGGGCAACAGCGGCGGTATAGCAGTGCAAAAATAACGCTGTGCCCTGCGATCCCCAACCCAACCCCAGCGTGGGGATTGCATTACCCCCCTAATAAGAACTAATGAGGGGGACCTAGGTTCTGGTTTGGACTCTAATAGTCTGGTGCTATTGTTGTTAGTTATCATCAGCATAATTTCAGTACAGACAGACTAATTTCTTTTTACCAGCCCAATGTAGCGCAATAGTGAGTGAAGGGCATTTTTGCCTTTGAACTGGCGAGACTGAACGCCGACTTGCTAACTTGCTACTGATCGTAAAAATTTTAATAAAGATTACAAGACACACTGACTTCTCGCTTAGATTCGTGTTCTAATCTCCCGGAACTTGTGAAACCCCAAATTGGGGTAGTTCGGGCAGTTCTATTGAAAAAATTCGACTGAAGACTTGACGCACATCTTCATCATCTGCCGAGCCACAAACCCGAGTCGGCGTCCATCTTACGCGAGTTTGCGCCCATTTTGTGCGAGTCGTCGCTCGCCCATGTTGATTACTGCTCCGGAATGTCTCCCGCTCTTGCTAAGGCCTGTGGCATACTTTGTAGTTTCGCAACGCGATTCAGATACGACTTCTTTAGACTAAATTCACGACCTTGATTGTATTTTTGTTATATTAATAAATGTTGTAAATTGATCTTCTTGTTTTCTTCTTTCATATCCTCAGACTAGGAAAAACAAGTAGAGCTGTACATGTACCATCTGTTTTTGTATAATGTTCCTAGGTATGTTGTACTAAGTTAGTAACACATATTCTTTCTTTCCTTTTCTTCTTTTAAATGTTTCTTCGACAGAGCGGATAAGGAAAAAATTAACTCCTAAGGGGGTTAAAAAGGGTGGTAACGTTTCTATTGAAAATTATTATTCCTTAGTTCGATTCACTCAAAACTCGGTATAAATAAACTATAAAGTAAATAATGAATTTCGTATTTTCTTTTACTAAACTACTAGTGCAATAAATTTTTGAAATTTGTATGATTTTACGCAAGCGAAGCCGCGGGGTGCAGCTAGTTTACTATAATATAATATATATAATATATCTCTCTCATTACTAAGATGACGGGCCATATAGTGAGACGGTCCTTTGGGAGGCATGCGTGGGGCCGAAGCCAACAGTACAGAGGCCCTCTATGAGAGTTAATCTTAAGGCGAGGACTATACACATAGCGGGTATCTGCATCCTCGGGTGCACAATATGATACACCCTAATATTTATGCCAAGTCTGTTGTAAAAATATATTTAAATAGCATGTAAGCTCCTTACATAAGAGAAACTGAACAATGCTATTTCCCGCTATTGTCACCCCCAAGTTTCCGGCAAATCGACAAGATATTCCGATTCCAACTTCGGTGAGAGAAATTGAAATTCTTCGACAATATTTGCTGGAAAATATGCATGAGATGGGTGAAAATCTGATTTTCGCATAATCTGAACTAAACTTTGATAGCTTTGAGTTTATAGTGAGGATAAACATGTTGTTAGAGATGATTATGGCGCATTAGGTAGGTGGTTTATGAAAAACGTTAATAGGGTTTACCACTATATTTTGAAGACCGAATCCAATTGTTGCCAGTAAATTATAAATTTTACCGCTCTGGTGATTGTGCGCAGACATTGCATGATATTATCCCATCTTCTCCCTTTTACCATAGGACCAACTGACGTACAGAAACATAGCACCCGTCCCTGGTCGACATACACAGTGTCGATCCAAAAAATTCTGCTCTACCTTCATAATAAGGGGTTATTCCAGTTTTCCCCCTTGAAATCCCCCTTGAGGGGGAAAACTGGAAGTCAAAAAAAAGAGTTCCAGTTTTCCCCCTTGAAGATTAGCCTCAAGGGGGAAAACTGGAATTCATTTTTTTGACTTCCAGTTTTCCCCCTTGCAAATCCCCCTTAAGGCACGGCTAAAGAGTAAAATGAGCTTCCTGCATCTCTTTTCCCGTTAAAGTAGTACAATCTTGGAGTCTCAAATCTAGGGTAAATTGGTTCCTTCTGGGATAGGCTGTTCCATCTAAGGCCACATCTTAACTTACTTATGTGAGTTGATGGTCAAACATTTGACCATCACTAATAAAATAAAATGAAAATTACCTAGGGCGGTTGCCTGTGGTCTAACTTGAACCTACCAAACTAACTGAGCAATAAAACTAGTAATTTCCTACAAATTTTATTACATATTCCTACAGTCCCGTATATAATCCAATTTACAGCGCTAGTTCATAAAAAATCCAATACTGCCGACATCTAGCAGCTATGACAAATTGGTGTGTCAACGAAGTGACTTGGATGGAGCCATGGAGCGGACACGGCCAATCTGTCTGCACAGATTAATGGAAATTGTAATCTTACGTTCTTCACACTAGCGATCTGGGTGAAGTGCAATCTAGTGCTTACTTAATAGGTACTAACTTGGAAAAATTCTAGAGTATAAGAGGAGCTTGCTTATGAATAATAATTGAGATTAGTTTTGTGAGTTGTCAAAACACACAACCTACCAAGTCTTTTATGATTAGCAGGATATGGTAATTTAATTTAGGTATAACAGGTGTGTTAATAATAAAAAATTAGGGGAGGCCTATGTCCAGCAGTGGACTAATATAGGCTGATGATGATGATTAATAATAAAAAATACCTTTGGAGTGCTGTCAGTCGATTAATCAGTCTCTTTGTATCTATATTACCGTAAGTACTTGCCATAAATTAATTTATTTGCCGTGTGTAATTTGAAGTTCTCTGCTTCACTTCATACATTCCTTTGCTATGGTTTCCACATTTATTTCGGGACAAATGTTTGTACGATCTGCAGACATTTGTCAAGGGCGTTCTGGATGTTTTCTATGTATAATAAAAAATATCTATCTATGTAGTGTATTATATTAAGTATATCAGTTATCTAGTACCCATAACACAAGCTCTGCTTAGCTTGGGGCTAGATAATGCTGTGTGAATTGTCCAGCATTATTTATTATTTATTTATTTAGCACATAGAAAATTTTAATGACGAACTAGATGCTTGGCTTTACACTTGAAAAGAGTTCAAAGATTTTCGATCCTTAGCTGAGATTTGTAGGCAAAATTTGCTTTTGAAGGACAGCGCGCGTCAACGATATCGACGTATTGCTCGATTCGATTTCAACGACTGACCTTCCTCACACATCGCCCCGGTGCGATTTGACGTTGACGTAGATTTCACGATTATTAAGCATGGGGTACGGGCGAATCACGACCCTCAGACATGAGGATATACGACGCGAGGAGGAGGAAGCATGTGGTAAGATTAAAATTGGAATAGAGTTTGCAACTATTTTCGAAAAAAGCACTTTAGAGTTTCACGTTCAACAGGTTTTCCTTTTTGTGAGGTTTAAATTCGACAAGTAAAACAATCGCATATTAAAGAATTCATTGATACTCGTATAGTACTCGAATATTATTAAAATTAATAGCTGTAGGTAAGGATTTGCAGTGCCTTCAACGAAATTCAAGATAGTAGAGACGTTGGTCAAGATTCGATTTATATTTATGAAGTGAGAGGATATCATACCAACCTACATATTCCTGCGTGAGTTAGCATATCGTAAGTTCCGTTACTACGGGAAAGGTCTAGTTTCGTGTGGGATGGTTTCAGGTAGGTAAAACTTTAGCAAGTAAGGAGTACGAGCACGGACTTCGATGAGGATCGATAAGCAATAATTCGATATGAACATATCGTTCTTACAAGTGAGAACAATCTGTAAGAACAGATCGTTCTTACAAGTGAGAACAATCTGTAAGAACAGATCGTTCTTCCAAGTAAGAACGATCTGTTCTTTACGTGATTTATTTACGTTATGTTTAATACACACCAAGAGATAGAAAAAAAATAGCAGATGAACAATATTTTGAATAAAAATTAATTAAAGTACATTTCAAACAAAATAAATCGGCAAAAATTTTGAAAAAGACTGACTGAAATTTATCGACTCCAAGACAAAACTTATAAATTAGAAGCACGTTCAAGGTCTTCCTTTGACTTTTATCTAAGCGCTTGTGACAATAATGTAGATTTGACAGGAAACCCTTTGGTGCGACATCACAAAATTAAATTACAACCAATTAGCAATTTACCCTGAACTGACTCCAGCCGTTTCGTTCCATTTTAGATATTGACCTAATTTCTAATTGATTTGAAGTAACCTTCATAAAGTCTCTCTGGGTTAAGGGCAAGCTTGGGTATCGCAGCCAAAGGGACTAAAGGTTACCTAAATCTCAGGACTAAAGTTTACATCTCACTTTGGTGGCTTTGGCCCACGTACCTAAACCTAAACTTTCAAAAATTTTAGAATGAAAATTTACACGACAGCTGCCTTTTTTCTACGTTATTGTCGTGCTTTAGGTATACATTTGGTTACATTTTATTAGTTTATTTATTCACTTGTTTATTTTTAAACTGCGTTGGCACTTACGGGTAAGCTATAAAACCTTCGTTTTCTATAAAGGCTATAAATATTTTCAAGCTTACGCGATCTGAACACATTATTATTAGTATTATTTATCGGGTATTTATCGCGTTTATAAACGCGATAAATACCCGTTAATCTAGTATAAATGCGTTAATTTAACTCAACATTCATCTTAAATGATCAGTTACATTAATGATTAACCCCACTACCATTATTATTAGCATTAAATTTCTCTCCTATCATAAATTCAATCTCTAAAATACAAATTAGCTAAAGCAAATACCTCGGGTTATTCGGGCTTTATTCGCCGAAAAGGCTACATTGTTCGACCCTATGAATATTCAAAAAGCCTTCTGTTTATTCGACAAGATCCCTACATCGTTATTAATAAATTAACTTGTAACGACCATAGTTTGTTGTTTGGAGTTAGGTATAAAGCCTGACAGGGATACAAGTGTTTGTTGATTTTATTGATTTTATTTTATTTTATTGATTTTTAGCAAATTTTCTGAGTATAACTTACTTATCAAGGCATATTGTGAGTGTACGGTTCCATTCGAAATATTAACTACTAGCTGCATTATGTTATCACCCGTTGTCCTATTACCCGTTTTCCCGTAGGAATGAAGCATTTTCCCGTGGTAAAAAGTACCCTATGTTCATCAGGAATAATGTGGGCTTGTAATGGTAAAAGAATTTTTCAAATCGGTCCAGTAGTTTCGGAGCCTATTCAATACAAACAAACAAACAATCAAATTTTTCCTTTTTATAATATTATATTATTATAGTATAGATGATATTTAGAAGTTTGTGGTGTCCGTTAAGTTAGTGTAATGTTATGACAGACAAGTTATAACTTATAACAAGTCCAATTGAACCGCGCGTGCACTTACAATAAGCACAATGTGTATGTTTTTGTTGTATTTAATTTTGTGGTGTACAATAATTAAATACAACAAAAACAAAGACATTAACATAAAATAGAAAGGTACAATGGGCAGCCTTATCACTTCGAGTCAAGTCGTGCCGTTAAATATAAAAAAAATGATATACTTATTATCATTTTATAGTACCTTGATACCCCTGCTGCCGGTGCCGTGCAAACCAGTAGAAAAACGCTCAAATATCGAAAAATCCCCAAATTCACACTCACAATTTCACACTATAACATGTCATGTAGAAATCATGGCACGAAACCGGAGGAACGCCTGATAATCAAATAAAGAGCCCTTTTAAGGCAATTAACCGCAGTTAATTACTTTCCCCTTTGAGGTTGTTGCTGGTTGTTGCTCACTGCCAATACTTAGAGCAAGTAGGTACACATTAGGCGTTTCAAAGCGCGCGTTAACGACCGTTCTGACCAAAATCTAACGAGCGCTTGGATGAAGTGTTGGAGAAGCACGCGTCTGGGTCAGATTATTTTTGAAACGCGCGTTACCGAAGCGCGCTTCAAAAAGCCTAATGTGTAGTCTTACATTGTTGCTTCTTATATTTTACGTAGGTTTGTACTAACAGGTTGCCGTGTGATGCCGCCGGCTTAGAATTCGCACCACCCCAACTCTTCCCGCGGGTCTCGTAAGAGGCGACTACGGGATTTCCACCCGGGGCGGGCAGTAGCGCCCCCTGCAGTACAATCCTACCGAACTGCGATCCCCAACCCACATGCCCAGCGTGGGGATTATGGGCATTACCCCCATAAGATAAAAGCCAATGAGGCGCTTATCAGGGGGAGGCCTGCGTCCAGCAGTGGACCAATATAGGCTGTTCGGGTGAGTTGAGGTGAGGTACTAACAGTATTCAAGAATCCCAATAAATTAAATTAAGTCTTCAAATAAATTGAGTCAAGCAAGACCACTGATTTCCTGTGCACAACCCTGTTACTAATAACGGCAAAGGTAAATAAATTGTAAGGGTGAGAGATGAGAAAAGAAAATGTGATAAAAGTAGAAAAGTGATTATTTTATGAAACATCTGAGTTTAGTTCCTTTGTATGGTTTGTGCAGAATTTACGAAAACTATAACAATTTTGTTTCCTTCCTACATGCAGCGCCTTGCAGCGGATAGAGAAGAAGTTTTCCCCCTTTAGGGGGATTTGTTAAGGGGGAAAACTGGAATAACCCGTATAGAGCACTTTTTTCTTATATAAATGTTGCCAAAGGGCAATTAAAATAAGCTACAAACTAGTACGAACAGTCAACTTAGGCACACAAACAAACAGATTCCTTGTATAATGAATGGTGGACTTCCAGGGCAGCTACAAAGCCAGTATCATTTATTCCTGATCCTCAATGATAAGTCAAGTTAAGTATTTTCAAAAATGGTTCAACACTTTTTCCGTTCATAGTACTTTTTTGCAAGATTGACTTTTAATCGATAGAGTCAAGGTACTTTATTAGAAATCGGGTACCTCCGGGAACGGGGCCCTCGGGGACTAACCCATTACTTTTTGTAGTATGACAGCGACTCTGATTCTTCTTTGTTTCGTGGTTTTAACTGCCGAAACGCCGAAAAAAAAAATTTTTTTATTGTGGATTGAAACGCTGACATTTTTTAGTATGAAACGCCGAAAATGAATTTGTGGTGAGAACTTGCTGTACAAAACACCGCTACACCCCACAATTCGTCCAATTCAAATGTAGTTGTCGAATAATTTTATCTGATTAATTTCGACTACTTTGAGAAGTCAGCGGTTGTACTCGTAAATGGTTTTGGTACGGTGCGGTGCAACCTCGAGCCACACTGATTGCAATTATAGACGCGGTACGAAACACCGCTACACCCCACAATTCGTCCAATTCAATTGTAGTTGTCGAATGATTTTATCTGATTAATTTCGACTACTTTGAGAAGTCAGCGGTTGTACTCGTAAATGGTTTTGGTACGGTGCGGTGCAACCTCGAGCCACACTGATTGCAATTATAGACGCGGTACGAAACACCGCTACACCCCACAATTCGTCCAATTCAATTGTAGTTGTCGAATGATTTTATCTGATTAATTTCGACTACTTTGAGAAGTCAGCGGTTGTACTCGTAAATGGTTTTGGTACGGTGCGGTGCAACCTCGAGCCACACTGATTGCAATTATAGACGCGGTACGAAACACCGCTACACCCCACAATTCGTCCAATTCAAATGTAGTTGTCGAATGATTTTATCTGATTAATTTCGACTACTTTGAGAAGTCAGCGGTTGTACTCGTAAATGGTTTTGGTACGGTGCGGTGCAACCTCGAGCCACACTGATTGCAATTATAGACTCGCTCGGAAATTATCTTTCATTTTATTTAGTTCCGCTGTTGGTATTATACACTTGATGTGTCGTTATTTGGTAAATTTAAATACTTAGGACCATTACATTTAATACACAAGTTATTATTATAAATAAAAGGAAAAAAGAAGCACCGTATAGGATTGTACGCAGAAAGAAAAACAGACAGTGATTCCAATAGGTAAAAAAATAGCGTTGGCTCTAAAAGGGCCTAATGTTTATAAAATTACAATAATAAATTAAATGATGTCAGAAAATAAATAAAATTTTGAAATTTCTAGTCAAAAGTAGTCATATAATATGCTGTATAGGGGCACTGTATATTAATTATTATAGTAGCAAGCATTAAAAAGAAATTCTACCTAAAATTCGCCATAATAATCATAACTATCATAAATAAACTGAACAGCAGTTAACTAACCACTAAGCCCAAGCTTTTTAAAACAGCACAATTCTCAAGTCGAATAAATCACAAGGAGTTAATCTGAAACTCATTTTACAGTGCAAATAATGCACCATAAAGTGAAATGAATTTTAAAGGAGAGAAGTTTAAAGGAGTTCTTAGAGAACAGTCATTTTATTTACATTGCGGCTGAAATATCTTCTCGGCATAAACTCGGCGCTATCCAGCCGCTTTCTAAAAAATAAGTTAAAGCAAGATAAAGGAAACTGTGCTAATTGGACTTTCCCACTGTCGAAAAAAAAAAATTTTGCCGGAACATTAACATGAAGCCGTTTTACAAAATAAACCTTTAATTAAGAAAAACACTGACAAAATCGGTCTCCACGTGCTACGGTAGAACAACGTGCTTAGTATGGGTTGTGCGCATTATCTTGCAAATACTTAATTAGTTTTCGAGTCCTTCCCATATATTTAGCGTTTTGCAGCGCCCCTGCTGGATCGAGTGAAACTACTATTCGTGGTATTATGACAACGATCCAAATTTTTTTAAGAACTCGATAATAGTTTTCGAATTATTTTGAGTGATTTGTTACACTTTGACATGATAGCGGCAGTATCACGTACGTGGCATTGATATTATAAAAGTAATTAGATGGAGCACTGAACTAAGTCCTGGGACTCACTTATTCTCATTAGGTACTGCATCATAAGAAAAATAAAACTCACTGAATCTTTAACAGAAATACCTTCAATTGTTTTTTTTTTAAGAAATAAGAACGCACGTGAAATATTTCACTCGTTAGTGCAGTCTAAAGTACAGTGCTTTCACGCATACAAGCACATGTAATAGGAAAATGAGACGTATTTGTCCCATTTTTTGGCTACACCTCGTTTGTGTCTGCTATCATTATTTCTAAGCCTTCTTCTAAGACGTCAACGGTTCTCGAAAACTTTTATCGTATCTGATTGCGTTCACCGGTACTATAGGTACGTCAGAATCCGCTGGTCGTCCGTGGTACGTTTTCGGATTTTAATATATTTTTAATGAATCTCGTTCGTTTCGCTTGTGCAATGATATTCTTGCTGAAAATGATGATTAATATTATAAATTAGCGAAAGCAATTACTGCGATTTTCTTTGTGATGCTGCAGGATAATAAATTGTTTTCGATAGTACTCAAAACAATTCAGTAAATTATAACGAGTCCCTGGCCTATTATATTAACCTTGACGATATTGTACGTAAATCTATTCCAATACTTAAAAATACTATAAAAATACTACTAGAAATAGATATACATATATCTCATCTCACTAATGTTATAAATGCGAAAGTTTGGATGGATGTATAGATGGATGGATGTTTGTTACCTCTTCACGCCAAAACCACAGAACGGATCGGGCTGAAATTTTGCATACTTACAGGTAATTCTAATCCTGGAATCAAACATTGGCTACTTTTCATCCCATAAATCAGTTCCCATGGGATAGAAATCACCTTTAAACGTTTATAGAAATAACGCGTGCGAAGCCGCGGGCATAAACTAGTTATAGTTCTATTCTATCTATCATCCATTGTTTCTATTAGTGGCATCTTGATTGGTTTATATTGATACGTACCTAGCTATATATAGTGTTAAGCTTAAGAAAATTTTATTAAAAAAAAATGTATGCCTTAATAAACGATATATAAAAATAAAACAACAAAATAGTATAAACGCAATATTGGTAAGTCTTTATTCACAAAGAAAATTACAATCAAATAATAGAAATAAATTAGAACAAGTATTCATAAATGAAACAATTGCAACGCAATATTGATAAACATGTTTCAGATTTCATTGTTTTTCTTAAATTTCTATCATTATTTATTTTATTTCGTTCGTTTCAAGTTTTTATGGTCTTATAAAGTCTTATTTATTCCCAAAAAAGAAAAAAACGCAGGTGGTACTCTACCAACTTTCCAAGAAAGCTGAACATTCGGTTCTGTTCCAGTAATCGAACAGAAGTTTCTTTAATTTGAAGATATTGTGCGGTCGTTCTGCAAAATCGACTTCTTACGACTTTCGTTTTGGCAACACAGTTTGTAAGAAAAGTAATAAATCTGACATGCTAGGTACCTATTATATATTATATTAGGTATTATTTTAATAAAACGTTTTGAGTCTACGTCTGTTGAATATTTGTTGGGAAGTTTTATATCGGGAAAAGTTTCTCTATTTGCCCATAAATATAAGTGCCTAGTTTTATTTGACAACCAAAGGTTGTCTGTGGGCTTTTTTTCCCTACCATGCCAATAGTATGTTACTTACATATATACAAAACCACTGTCGCACACGATTAATCTGAAGATCCAACTGTACCTACTCTTTAGTAAATTGTTGTCCAATAAAAATTAAGTGTATAACTACATCATGTGCAAAAGAAGTTAAGAGTCATGCATCGCCTTGCCCTGTGAATGCTGGTATTGAAAGGGTCAATGTTCAACATATTGCTGAAATCATTGACAGTTCTACTCGCTCGCACTACAAATGAATTTTGTCTATAATTAGTTCCAGCATGTTGGTGGTTTTAAAAAAAAAACTAAAGCTTAATTATTATAGGCCATAAAGCCCTCGCTCTATGCTGGAGAAACACTTACATATGCTATACAAAATCGTTACTCAAGCAAAGATCGATAACTGAGCAAGCTATCATAGTCGATACGACCGTTAATCAGCTTCGCCATTCTATACCCACTTTTCAAGATACGTAGAGAGGTGCGTATCCGTCCTTTCTCCAAACCTTCCGCACTCGAGACCACTTATAACTTTTTACAAACTCTCGACGATCGCTACGCTTGCGTAAAGTAAGTACTTTCAGAATCACCACGCTGACAGAAAGTTTTAGTAATTTGGGGCACTTTTGTGTTTGCAAAAAGCTTTACGTAATAGGAGTTTATTACATCAGAGATCAGAGATATACGGGTTTTTGAAACATATATTAGGTACCAACTTTATTTGCCATGACTTTAAAATGGTTACCAGACAGCACTGCATTTTTTAACTAAAACCAAAAGCATAAGTGACCACTTTTTCTTAAAAACCATGGGTAAATAACTTACATAATAAAAGGTAACAGTACCTGAGTGTACCTAGGCGTTGAAAACAATTGCTACACATTGGAATAAGTCTTTTTAACACATTCACTGCCAACTCCCACCGGGCTGAAGGAAAACATCTGCATATAGGGCCATGAAAGTGTTAAACTCTTGAATATCCAAACATAGAACATAATAACATTTTCAAAGTTACGAATATCTCTGACGTCCCATCATGACTTGAAATAATACACTGACTTTTGAAAACATAGATCACCCGCAGCGAAATTAGCTGCCTACCACAATCGAATTACATGAAACTGAAGCTTTTCCTTTCATTATCCGCATGATTTCACTCTGCGTTGGCGGATTTGTAAAATCAAACCATTTCCCGAAATATTCGACTAAATAAAGCAGCAGCTATTTATTCGATTATTATACTCCCACTCAAAATCACTAACCTGTGAGCGCCTTGTACTTTTTAAGTACTATAGTACTTAAAAAAGTAATTATTATTAATAGCATTAAGTACTAGTACTTAAAAAAGTAAGATGTACCTTCCTACTAATATTATAAAGCCGAAAGGTTGTGAAATGTGAACTCTTTTTATAATTGGATCTCCTAAACTAAACTATTAAACAGGTAGAGACTGAAATGTATGGAAAGAGTCGAATATGTTCATTGTCATCGTAAACTAATGTGCAGCCTCAGATAAAATATATTATTTTGTTATTATAATTTTTTATCATTTCTGTTAATGTTTTATACAAGTAACTATTTACCTAAATTTAAAAAATTATCTGCACGTCTGGTCGAAGCGACGCGTGACCCGAGAGCTGGTGAGTATCTGGCGCAGCGCATCAGCATTGTCATACAGCGGGGCAGTGCAGCCAGCCTCTTGGGGACGCTTCCGACTGGTATTGATATGGATCATTTGAGATACCTGTATATTGTTTGCAGCAGTCTGCAGTTAGCTCAATTTTTTCAATTGTAAATCCTTGTTCTAATCTATTGGTATTATTTGTTTGTACTTTTCTCCGTCAATAAAGAGGTTTCCTTACCTAAATGTGACGGGTAGAAGCGTTCAAAAGAATATTTTATAATTTCGCATGTCTACATGAAACTTAACCAGTTGGACATGTATTTTATTTATTGACAGCAATCGCTTCGACTGCAAATTATTTCTTTCAAAAGCTTCATGGGCAAATTAAAATATAATAAACATAAACATAAACATTTTATTTATTCTTTAAAATATAACTACAGTAGGTTGGTACAATATACATAATATTAAGGTAAACATTAAGTAGGTTTTAAGGACTAAAAATAATATGAACCAAAATTACAAGAAAATAAAACAATTACCTATTCTATGTCTACGACTAAGTATTATTTATTTGGTATGAATGTCATCAGTAGGTACCAGAACCTCAGTAGGGCGACAACATCGATCAAAAATTTCCGGCCGGCCCCCCTTAGATGCACAATGCACGCCCTGAAAACGTCAGTATCAAAAGGTATCCCATTTGGCATTTTGGGATACCTTTTCAACTAGTGTCATTTTAGCTTTCGGACCGAAAGCATGGTCAAGTGCTCGTATAAAAAATGCAATAATCGACCGACCAAGCAACAGAAAAAGGATGGAATTTCTTATTTTCAGTAAGTTTAAATGTAATTTTTACCTGTGTATTGTGATATGAGCCAATTGAGCCTTATATACTTGAGAAATCAGCATTAAATATTGTTGTTGGGTTTGCCTATGTAAAAATATTTATTTTGTTCTAAGTTGATGAATGGAGCGGCTATTGTTTCTAATTTTTTTTTATTTATTTGTGGTAAGTTGTAAGTAATAATTTTTTTCATGAAAAGACATTTAAATAACTGGTTGAGGTTTATAAAATAACTAAGATAAGATGTGAACTATGCGTCAGCAGCTTTTTCATAAGTTCATCGATATCAAAAACCTCAGTGGGCTTTTTTATTCATCTTCTGATGCTTATAGCGTATGTAAAAAGACAGAAACTACTTTATGGCAATACCAAAATACCAAAACAACAATAAATATGTCTCGAATTGGTATCAAGGTGTTATCATCATTTTTAGGTGTTGACATCTTTTCTTCCCAGTGCCACGATAACAATCATACAACAATTTTATTAAAATCTATAATCGAGAGATACCTGAAGATAAGATACATAGCAAAAAAAGAATCTCAAAAGTTAAAAAATTCATCAAGGAGATCTTTATACAATAAACTAAATCTTTTTCAAGAAAATTGAAAATTTAATTTGAAAAAACCTTTAATTTATATGAGAGTACCTAGGTATTAAACATTTGGAAACGTCATATTTTCAGAACTTAGGAATTACTGTAGGTAGTACTAGTAATATAAAACGGGTATTTATTGCGTTTATTTACCTATTGTTTTCGACGTTCAAAATTAAATAGTAGGTAATAATAAATAATGTGTTCATATGGCGTAAGTTTAAAAGTATTTTATAAGATCCTAGTTGACTTGAAATAACGTTTTTTTTGGCCCATAGAAAAACCCTTACGAAGCCGCAGGCAGACACTAGTTCTTTTAAATTTAAAGTACCTGCCTGAAATTGTACTTTAGGTTTGTTTCACTAGCTTTTGTTAACTTATTTATATTATTGTATGTCCGAAATGACCCTTTTGTTTGTTGACTGTTGCGTCGCTAATTTATAGTTGTATCAATAAATGATTCGTTAACTTTTCCTGAATTCTGTTGATTTTATAATCCTTATAAAAATAAAAAACAGTGTATAAATTATTTTTAGGTACCTTCCTACCTACTTACAAAATAAAATAAAATAAATTCGACTCCACTAATCTCTTGTTCCGCATGCAAATAACTTGACAGGCTCTGCGCAAAATGTCTGCGTCAAAACAAAACGTGGACGCTTTTGAGTGTCATTCTTGTAAGGTTCTAGGTATCTACGGGGGAGGCCGCATACTTGATCGATGGGCGACAATAATAAAAAGAGATAGAACTTCTCTCAAATAAATAACGCTTCTTTGCAGCCGGGCAAAAGCACAGAGCTACCAAATGAAATTGCAAAACAAAAAGCGCTATCAATATAATAACTGAATCTCATAGCATAAGCACGCCCGTCGAATCTCGTCGATGCTTTGTGCTCGAGTGGTGCTTCGAGTCCGATGAGCTTCGTAACCTTGCCAAATATACCCTGACCTTTAAACACTAACTTAACATCACCAACGACAGCTCAGTTTAGAACAGTCGCTTCGTAAATCCACCAATACTTTCTGACCTTCGAATTCCTAACTTTAACTAAAGGTCCGGGCGCTAGGTATGTTGGTCGGATTAGCGACCAGCGCGCCCGTCTGGGTTGTGCAGTCGATGGAATCTTTTGATCCAACATGCTTAATAAAGCAAGATTGCATGCATTTTTGGCTCGACACCCCTGATAAAAGAATTATTCATGCGATCCATGCATAAAAATGCTATTCATGCAAGGTAATTTAAAAACATTGGCGGGCAAGATAAATTACGTAGGTACCTTGAATAAAGGGGTTATTCCAGTTTTGCCCCTTAATAAATCCCCCTTAAGGGGGAAACCTGGAATTAATTTTTTTGGAGACCAGTTTTCCCCTTTAGATTTTTTTTCAAAAAGCACTTATTAGTATCACAGCTTTACTCATGAAAGCAACAATGGACATGGCTAAGCCAGTAATGCTGTCACTCATTCGTAAAACCACAAGATAACGACTTACGCCGTTTGTTCACAACCGCCGTCAACGAAACGTTACCGATAACGAGATGACGGCGACTTTTTTCGACGATTATGAGTATGAGTATGAGTTAAGATATGTGTAGTTCAGCGAACCCGCTGGAACTCGGCCTGAGATTGTGATGAACCAATTTTTTTTGTTTTAAGCCTCCTCTTCACCATCGGCGATGATACTCGTATGATCGTCTGTCATCAGCAAGGTAATCGTCACGATCATCGTGCAAGGATCGGCATTCCTCGTCATGGTGCCGCAACCTGTCGTGCAATCGTTCACGTATAAGCAGATGAATACAATACAATACAAATATTCTTTATTGCACACCAAAAAATAAAAATAAAAACACTGAAAACAAAAACAAATACAGATAATGTAGGTACCTACCTACAATGGGCGGCCTAATCGCTAAAAGCACGATCTCTCATGAATCCAATTTTTTTAAGCGTCTTCGCTTTCGAACGTACAAAAGCAGAAATGAAGTGGAACTAAAAGCAGAAAATGAAGTGGTGGTTGAACCGGAGGGTCCAACCTAGAGATTCCTCAAACGCAACTACCACAAATAACAGCTACAACAAATTAAACCACCGAGATCGTGATCACGCTATCGTGAACTCGGCCATAAAATAATATCGTTATCTACCTACTCTTTGTATTCTGTTTCTTTGCATTGCTGCCACACTAGGACCTGTCTGAAAACCAGCGCCGCTACCTGCTTCGGCTTGTAGCGGCATAATGCTGAGACAGGGACCTTTTTGGCCTATGTACTTAACACTACCACTAATTTGTATCTGTTTTTCTCTTATTTTGTTGATTCCTTTCGATATAATTATGTATGTTCATTGTATGTATATACCTCTATAATTGTAATGTGTTGTGTTATGCATAGTCCAAATAAATGTATTTTCTTTCTTTCTTTCTTTCTTATCGACGACGTCCCGGTGGCGGCGGTGGTGGACAAACGGCGTTAGTGGGTATCTAGAATTTGGCTTTGAAAACGCCAAATCATCCCTGTATTAATTTATACATCACACAAACATAATAACTTAATAACCCCACAGCTCTACATTTTCTGGACACACCTGAGCAAACAAACGTGCTCTTACTTAGTTGAAATACTGGAAGGTCAAAGGCAGAGAATTAATTTTATTACTGCGTGGTTGAACTTGGGGCATGAAGTTATTTTAGGTAGATACCGTGCTTCGAAGGGAATTCCAGGTGATTTAAATCGTTCTATAAAGTCGTCATTAAAAGTGTCCATGTTTTTGTATGAGGAATTTCTCTACGTTTATTTTCGTTAGATTTCAGTTTCCCCACGGGGCTCCTCCTCAGTTCTCAGGGAGGATTTGTGGAATAAGCCTGTGCGAATGAAACAGACTGGCAAATAGACATTTTCAATCCAATAGTGTCTAAATGAACCCTGAAACTAAAACAAAATAGTTTGTATCCCGTTTAAATCCCTAAACTAATAGTTCATAGGAAACTTTATTTAATTCAAAAGTTCGAAACAACAGCGGCAATAAAATAAATTAGCAGACGACAAAATACTCGCAGAACTAATTTCAGACGTTGATTCAAAGTAAACAATCTTGAGGTCAAGTTCTGGAAACCTTGTTTGATTGGCTCCAGTTACCGAGTGATTGCAAACAGAGGATAATTAACCTAATGTTCATAGGAATGTTTTGCCACTGTTTGTATGATAACACTTCTTGGAAGTTGTTATTTCGCCCATGCGGATCCATGCTCCCCTAATGCCATACACATCACACAAAGTAGTTGGACAACAGTTGTCCGGAGGCGGGAATCAAATCCGCAACCACCTGCGTCGCAGGCGGACCTTCGCCCGTTGCGCCTCAGAGGTCGCCTTTTAAAAGCCATATCGTATGTAAATGTGGGAAGGCTTTTATGGAATTAGCTATTTCAGCTCAACCTTTTGATTTTAAACGCTGTTTCCTGAAAATATGAAGCCAGAGCAACGCAATCATTGGCATCAAGCCAAAAGCTACGTTTGAATTTTCCAAGTTCAGTTTTCTATCGCCAAAAAGTGAACCTTTTCCTTTATTTCGGCAGAGCTATTTAACCTTTCACTTTTCAGAAACTCTGTCATGGAATCACCGTAGGTTGGATATATCCGGGTGCCAGATCTGTGTGGGGGTGGAGCCTCACGAAAACGTTCAAAAAGCTCTGCACTGCAGGTTAGCTTATCAACATTAGTATGTACCTACTGTGTGTATCTATATTCTTCGCAAAACCGTCGTGTTAACATAATCAGTACCTGCTGACGGCGCGACGGACGACCGTACGTTTCAGCTAGTACGTATGATATCTAGCTGAGCCACGGTCACGGTGTGTTAAGGCACGGCATAACGGCTCAATCGTTAGCAGTTGAAACGTGAGGCCGGCATCGGACAATTCGCACTGGCCCCATCAATGGTTTGACATAAAAGATCCGTTCCGCACGGAGCCGACTGTCGGCAATGCCGGTGAGGATTCTTGGACGCAACTTTTCCATTTAATGCGAATGACGTCATTCGGATTGCCGATCAGTGGACGAACTAGTCAGTGGATTGTCCGATGCCGGCCTGTGATCACGCACCCTAACGTTTAACTGTCAACGCTGGAGCCGTGCCTTACCACACCATGATCGCAGCCCTGACCAACAAAATCAATGTCACGTACTGAAAATAAAGCTTTACGAATGGTATAAGTTAACATTTGATAGGGTTTCCAAATTGGTGCTACGTATATTGATAGACTTTATTAATGGGTCATTCTATACCGCGAAATCGTTATTTATTGAAGGGACCATCGGACCGGCTTCCAGATAGGTTTTTGGCACGGATTTACGAAGTGTACAGCCAAGAAACAAATTGGGATTCAAGCTGAAGATCTATATCATAAACTTAATGTAATCTACTCCAGTATGCTAACATAAATCTTCGGAATATTTTATGGTACGAATAATGTAGGAAGAAAATGGGTCCAAATGATTTATGCGGGGTGTAAATACATCTACCTATTTACCTTTTTTCCTACGTGTACATGTAAAATGCTTGGTCCAGAACTATCCCTATGATTTAGTACCTACCTAAATCATAGAAAAATGCTAACCTTAGGTTAGGTTTCACTATCGAATTATTATGAGCAAATCATCTCTTTTTCCGAGTTTATTAACATGACATCCAAAAAAGATAAATCTTAAGGGCCGCCTAATGAGAGCATAAATAAGCGAGAGAATTCGCGCTTTTATCGTCGAGTAATCTTCAAGATCGAGCTATTATTCCGCCAGCATATCGTCGCGACTCGTAACGGAACCACGGCGTGCCCGCAACGACTCGTAACGGAATCGCCGCGTTTCTTTGACGACGCAATGTGCTATTGCTTCAGTGTTCAGTTCAAACTTTTCAATGTCAAACACAGGACAGGCTCGCCGCGCACTCAACCACTCGTCGCATCGCCGCGATATCATCGCCGTGTGTAGACACATGCTAAGAGAGTGTATAGAAATACATGGCACGACGATAACATCGCCGCGATTCTCTCGCTCGTGGAGACGGCCCCTAAGCACGATTGATGACTGCCAAAGGTGCTTTATCATGCTAATTTATCAAAACAAACTAAATCAATCTTTTTTTCGAAACTGAATTGAGATTGATGATATTGATAGAATACCTAATTTCACTTTTGAATAAAAGATACGAATAAGAATTACTTTACTCTAAATTACCGATAGAAAAAATGAAAACGTTACAGCTGAAAAAGACATTATAAGTACCTAATAAATATGAAACACATTTTGAGCTTCACGCTAAACTGATTTGTTTGAATTTTCTCGCTAGACTAGATAACCAATCAAGCCGCTAGTCAATCAATCACTTTGGAATCCCAATTCAGCCGATTTCATCATGCCAATTGAGACTCTCAGTCTCTAGAGACCTAAGTGAAAACTCTGCATTGCTTACGAAAACTTTAAAAGTTAACATTTCGTTCCAGACACTAACGCCCGAATATCTACTCAAACGCAACTCAGTATTATTACGAGTTCCATACAAAAAACATTCGTTACCTACACGTTTTCGAGAGTTCTATGAATTTACATTGGTAGTAAAAATAAGACTTCGAAAACAGTTTCAACTATCACAGTGACTCGATCGAACGAATGTATAAACAAAAGATCTATCTCGCTTAAACATACAAAAAAGAAAGAGATACTTTCTTTAGAACCTCGGCATTACAAGTCGAGGTCATGGTTTCCTTCTAAGCTAATGTGCAGCCCATAGTAAGGCCTCAGATTTAAGCACGTCTCAAAATACGAACGACAGATTAGACAGAGACCATTTTTTGTGCTACTTAAGTTCCATACTTTGAGGATAAAAATGTCACCGTCTAATAAAATGATAATTTATATGGGTAAATTCGTCACCGGTTTTTCCAAATTGAATTTTGTACAGTCAGCGTGAGAATAAAGTGAAATAAACCAATATTGTTTGAAAATATGCCCGCCTCCTGGCCGTTTCTAAATGGGAGTCTGGACGGACATTGGTTGCCAGTATTTCCTTCAGTGCTAAACTCGAATAGAGTTGCGTTTGAGTACTCGGGCGTTGGCGCCTTGTAGCGGTCCTATGAGGGAAGATCCAATAGTCAAATTAATTTTTGGAATGATTTTGAAAATTTCGCTGTAAGTTTTGACACTACGACTTTGACGGTAGTAAACAATCACGTTCTTGAAAATTTTACATTGGTATGATACATTGGTGTGCAAAATAATCCCAATTAGGTACCCATTGTGCGAATTCCTACCAACCACTTAGGCCCCTTGAACCTTTAATATCTTCACGCAGACTGTTAACACACTTTCATACAAATATTATAAACGTGTAAGTTTGGACACACACATTAATTTTTGCGATATTATTTGATTTCTTAGAAATTACCCTGAGTGTGGGGTTACGCACTATAATAACAAAAAACCTTAGAATTATGCAACGCGACACCTCTCGTCAAACGAACTAAATGTAACTTTAGTCTTTGAACAGGATTGGATAAACTTCAATGTTTCTCCTGTAAGTGGAGCTAACGGCGCTAGAGACCGTAGGAAGTCCCAAAGATTATCGACACCTGCGTCACTTGACCTCATGGTGTAGTTGGTTAGCACATTCCCGTACTGAGGGAAGGATGCGGGTTCAAGTCCCGTCGAAGTCGAAAATTTTTGCGATATTATTAGATTTCTTAGAAATTAGTGAGTTGCGCGCTATAATAACAAAAAACCTTACACACATGAATGTTTGTTACTTCTAAACTACTGATTGGATCGGACTGAACAATCGCGTAGTTCTTGAATTCATACTTGACACTACATTCAAGAAAAATAACAAATACTTACTAGTTTTTATCGAGGAAAAACTTCTGTGAAGTCACGGGTATGTTGCATATAAAAAAGAGAATCTATGTATAACTTAACAAAAGGTGAACCCTTTTGTTAAGTTATACATAGATTCTTAGATTCGGCTACTTATCAACGTCCCAGGTGCGGGATGACTTGCTCTAAGTGTATGTAGTTCGTTTCATACAATTTTACTTCTGGGATCCCCAGTTAGTTGAAACTCTGAAAGCGTATGACGTTTCTAACCCTCGACAAAATAGAGCAGTGTTATTAATTTTACCTGAGGATATGTCTGTCTGTAACATCGTAGCTCCCAAACGGGTAAAGTTTATGTCTGTCTGTAGCAGCGTATTAGGTAAGTATAGCTTAGCTCACATTTAGATAAACCGATTTTTTGTTGTTTAGGTGCGAGAGGTGACTTAATGGGTGTTTTTTGTCATTTTTGGTGCTGCTGATGAATGCACCCGTTGTAATGTTTCAAAGTAATATTAACCTCGTTTTAGATTTTTTGTGAATTAAGCTTGTAAAGTTTCGACCAGATTATGTAACATGTTATAGGGTGTGTCGCAAAGAGTGATCAATACCTTACCTACGGGTGGGAGGCATCAGAAATGTCAGTAAATAAAAATTGTACCCAGTCTCACGGTTCTCGATTTATTGGATATGTTAGAAATTTTTAACTTTTTTATCCTTGTCCATTCTTTTCGATGCCAAGTTTACAAACCAAGGAATTTTCTCAATCGATTTGTGTTACTTTCAGTAATTTCTTAGATAAGTGTGTAATCAAAATATAACTGTCATTTGTGTGCCAAAAGAACACTTTTCTTTACAACAAGCAAAAATGTTTTGCTATTTTTCTCCAAAAGTCCATAAAAGGTCCAAAAGACCCTCTGTGATGATTAAAAAATGTATAGTCACCTGAGTGACCGACCAATAAAAAACTTAACCACTTTAATGAGATTCCAAAATGGTATAACAATTGGTATTTACAGCTTTCCATGTTGTGCCATAAATTATTTACCATCTTTGTTAACACGTGTTTTTGCAAATACATTTTCTTTATCTTTATCTATAAAGATAATTCCTGTTAAAATGGGTAAGAGTCAATTTTTAAAATTACAAGTAGGGTTAAAACTTACTTATTGCATTGGAATTTCTTACAAAAAGTGCCTCAAAATAGCTACCACCAGCTCTTATGTACACCCTGCATCTTCTCATAAACGAGCGCTTTATTTTGCGTGCATGCCTAGATTCGGCAATGGTTTGGGCCGCCCTTTGTATTCACGCAGCTGCTCAATTGAGGTGCCCCCAGTAACCTCCTCAACCTCAACTTCAACAGCCTATTTTGGTCCACTGCTGGACGCGTGCTTATTCATGCTTTTTTTTATTTTCGCTAAAAATATCTTGCTAAAGAAAAATAAGAGACAGAAAGTGGTGGCTTAGTACCCAGAAGTAGGTTAGAGGATTTAAAGTAAATAAATAATAATAATAAATAATGCTGGACAATTCACACAGCATTATCTAGCCCCATGGTAAGCAGAGCTTGTGTTATGGGTACTAGATAACTGATATACATAATAATATACGAGTACATAGATAGATATTTTTTTTATTATACATAGAAAACGACCAGAACACCCTGAACAAATATCTGCAGATCGTACAAATATTTGTCCCGAGGCGGGAATCGAACCCGCAACCTCCTGCGTCGCAGGCGGACCTTTGCCCACCGCGCCACAGAGGTCGTACATAGAAGTGATGAGCGTGATGAGCCTTTATAGAAAAGTGATGAGCCTTTATTGAAAATTACTGAATATTCAACAAGGAAACATAAAAATAGCATTGTTTTCTGTAACAGTTTCACGGACCTACCTACACGTATAAAATTAAATTTAAGTTCACAATATGTTTTACTTTGAAGTAGTGTAGTAAGATAATGAAAATGCAAGTTCCGTTTAAATAACAACCGTGTAACTTCTCTCATAAAGTAGATAACAGCAATCCTGAGGGAAACCTACTGTTTGTTTTCTGCCCGCGGGACAAATTACCTACAGCGAAACTCAGCGAGGTACGAATTGTATAATTTACTCTGAGCTTCTTGGAAAGCTTCATGGAATTAAGTGTTGAGGTATGTTATGCTGATGAACGCCCGGAAACTTTCGTAAGAACATATGTGAAATAATTTAAGTCTCGTTTTACATGCCTATAACAAAAGTCACACTTCAAACCATATTCAGGAAAAGCCTTAGACATAAAAAAATGGTTCATTGAACTCACTCGTCGTTTTACCTAGGTACCTAACCTACTTCACAGACACGTAATAGCAGTAGTAATACCACCTACCGTTAAAAATATAAAAGGTGCTTTCTAACTTAGCAGTTTTAGAATAGATGCTAGATTTTAAGTCTTCTTTATTAACATAAACATTGTCATCTGTAACGTTTGTTAGAAGAGCGAGATCCTCTAACACAAGTTTTTTATACTTAAATGAGGGTCTCAATTAAGGAATCACTAATTGTAAGCCAGTTACAGAAATAAATTTAATTTTATTTATTTTTAGTATTTTTAGTTAGGTACAGTGTCCACAGGTGACACGTTATTATTATTACCCCTAACCCGTAACGCAAACCAAAGCTAGTAGGCAGGTATGAAATACCAAGTAACTAAGAAAATTACAATCAAATAGGTACTTAATAGAAATAAATTAGAACTAGTTTTTACAATTGTAACAATTGGCATATCTGCAGACTGTTGCAAACAATCTACAGATAAGCTCAACTGATCGATATCAATACCAGTCGGAAGCGTCCTCAAAACGCTGGCTGAACTTAGAATAAAAATTTCCAAAAATTCGTTCTTAGCCTGGGTGCCAACATTATAAAAGGCAAGCAATATGTCAGCCTCGCAGCTCTTGCAGTTACAGAAGTTTCTTGGTGAGTCAGTGAGTCTTTTCTCTTATAAACAGATGTGTGAATTGTCCAACATTTTATACAAAGTTTCCCCCAATAATCTGCAGTCCCTAAAAGGGATAAAACTAGATAAAAAATTATCTACAAAACTACTTTATCGGGGTCATCATGTTTTGTAGGTAGATTCGCCCTTATAGTCTTGTAAGTAAGTGGATCAAATGAAAAAGCTCTAGGTGCCTACAACTTGTAACTTTTTCATTTTCTTCCGCCGACTCTGCCGACATAACTTTACGTAAGATATGAGGCAAGATGGTCGTCGACTTCGCAACTGGAGGCGCAAACATTAGTTTGTGTCACATAGAAGCTTCTGAGAAAATAACAAATTGTTGCACTTTTATAAATTGAAGCTGTACCTTCTCGGCTTGAGTGGGATCGTGACTGGCGATATCTAGCTCGAGGCTTTGCTCATAGATATTGCATTATAAAAGTTGTGTACGAAGATTTACTTATCATTTGTTTTTTTGACGTCGTTTTCGGTCTGCCCTGACCCGTACAAATAGCAACAAAGCGAAAAAGTGACTAACACAGTAGGTACCTATAGTATATCTTCTTAATCGTGCACCGACCTACCTATTCGTTTAGATATAAGTGTACGTAATATGCACAGGTACTGCTTCACATAAAATTCCTTAATATCTGAATTATATTTTTTCTTTTGAACCCTTTTCCTGTGGTATTTCCCAAGAAAAACACAATCCCCTAGCTAATGGCCTCGAACCGGTTGAAAAAAGTTTTTCTTCGGCTCGGAAGTTATTGGGCATTTGAGCCGGAAATAGCCCATATTTTTTTATTTTTCTACAAAACGTCTATTGAAAACAATGGTATCCTATCCTCGCAGAAACGTCCATAGATAATAAAGAGTCTAGATAGTGCGTGCGGTCACAGATTAGATAACGTTACTTCGGTGCGGTCTGAGGTGCGGTGCCATTTGCGCGGAGTGATTCTTCTTCTTCTTTTATTTTTGGCTCTGCATCATGGTTTGACACAATTCTGCCCACGGAGAGATTGGCAGAATGATATCAACCTTGACATTTTTGACACGTGTCCCTCCATCTGTAGTTTCTTTAAGCATAAAAAGGTAAAATGGCTAAGGTAAAATGCCAAAATGTGTCATTCTGAGACGGTGGTATAGTGAAGCGAAGCGACTAATTTAGTGTAATTCACTGTGCCTTAAACTGCGGTAACCTTAAACAATTGATAGTAAGTGTAGGCGTGATTATGAGATAGACATTTATTCACAAAGAAAATTATACTAGTATTTACAATTGAAACAATTGAGCTAACTGCCGACTGTTGCAAACAGTCTACAGATAGCTCAACTGATCCATATCAACACCAGTCGGAAGCGTCCCCAAGACGCTGGCTGCATTGCCACGCTTAGTAGCTTAGAGTGTAGGCATATTATTT
Source organism: Eupithecia subfuscata (assembly GCA_963564075.1). Taxonomy (NCBI): domain Eukaryota; kingdom Metazoa; phylum Arthropoda; class Insecta; order Lepidoptera; family Geometridae; genus Eupithecia; species Eupithecia subfuscata. Next base: position 7,980,503 of record OY751114.1, read on the forward strand.
ACTAGCTTCTGCCCGCTTCGCACGCGTATTTTCCATATAAGAAGTAGCCTATTATCTAAGTTGGGGTTTGTTCTACATGTACGCCAAATTTCATCTTGATCTGTTCAGTAGTTTTGGAAATCCTAGGTAGCAAAAATTCAGATTTCACAAACTTTCGGCTTTATGATATGACTAGCTTCTGCCCGTGGCTTCGCAAGCATATTTTCTGTATCATAAGTAGCCTATTGTTTAAGTTATGCCATGTTCTAAGTGTTTACCAAATTTCATCTTGATCTGTTCAGCACTTTTGGAGATCAGAAGTACCAAAAATTTAGATTCACAAACTTTCGGCTAGACTAGGCAAACGTAGTGTAGGACGACCTCCATCCAGGTGGGATGACGATCTGCGAAAGACTGCAGGCAGATGTTGGATGCGGCAAGCTGAATACAGGGCGCTATGGCGCTCATTAGGGGAGGCCTATGTCAAGCAGTGGACTAATATAGGTTGATGATGATGATGATGATGAATCTTTCGGCTTTATAATATTAGTAGGATTCAGAAAAGCGTAAGTCACGTTTTATATAAAACTTCTAAACCACAATTTTGCAACGTTCATTTTCGATAAAGCTTTATCTCCACATTTGATTATCACCCCTCAAGGGTTTAATTAGGTACGCTCGTAAAGAAAACTTGATTGGTAATTCTGCTAACTCATCGTGCTTCATTATTATGACACTTGGGTATTGAGCTTGCTTTTCATCACAGTTTATTATAAAGATTAAAATCTAACTCGAAGTATAAAATAATAATGAAACGTATTTATTTCCAAAATTGGTTTCAACAGGTTAACATAGTACTTGGAACTGAATTAGGAGGGTCCGGCGGAGGATGAATTTACCATACAAACGTAGTACCAAAATGATTTGTAATTAAAGAACATTTTCACAATGGTCTGCTATTATTTATATTAAAATAGTATTTATCTAGGTTCCTGACACAATTTTTTTTCAAAATACCGTTCTGAAATTAAATTAAACCGAATCGTATTTTTACATCAAAGAATGAATGTTTTCATAGTATTTTTCTAGATAAGTATTTTGAAAAAAAATTGTATCAGGAATCTAGATAAATACTATTTTAATACAAATAATAGCAGACGATGGTGAAAATGTTCTTAAATTACAAATCATTTTACTACGATTGTATGGGAAATTCATCCTCCGCCGGACCCTTAATGTATAAAATTACTCTGTCCTAAAACCTAAATGCTGAAAATGCATCGAATCCTCGCTCTAAGTAAAACTTGTGCTTAGACGCGAAGCCTACTCTGCCTCACAGACCCCGAGAGAGAGAGAGAGAGAGAGAGAATAGAAGAGGTATATTTTCAAATCTAAGCTAACGCATAAAACTATATACAGGGTGTTTGGCGCATGGACCGACAGGATTTTGGGGGGGGGGCTTTTGGGGGGGGGGGCATGCGCTGAATATACCTGCATAAGAAAGCTTTAAGAAGCCGAAAGCTTTCGATGTATGCTTATATTTAAGGTCTGTAGATTTGGTTCAAACAATAAAAAAATCAATATAATATGTGTCGTGTATGCGTGTATAATATTCCTAGTAAGCAAGATAAAGTGTATTCATTACACGAGTAAACATTTGTTCCAACATTAAATTTATTCAAGAACTTTCAAAGTTCTATGATTAAATACTTATTCAATCGCAACAATAATAAACAGTGCAGAAATAAGTAAGTTTGTTAAAGTTTCTCAAACTTATAATTAATTTTGACAAACGAAACCTTATACTGTACTATGGTGTAATGGATTAAATTAAAGTAAACTAATTTTACTTACAAGTTGGTGAACCGCTTCAAAGCACTTATCAAAAGTTTAAATCTGTTGCACGCATTCACTGCCAAACCTCGGCGGCGCGGCGGTGCGACCCGCAAGGACACCGGCTGCGGCGCGTGGCGCGCGGCTATACACGAAGCTGTAGAGTGTAGGTGGGCATGTGAGTCTTGGGCTATGAAAGTGTTATCTACATCAGGTCTAGGTCGGTCGCCGCGCCGCCGCCCGGTACCCGTAGGCAGATATCAATCTGCCTACGGTTAACGGGCGGCGACCGAGCTAGTGACGTCACATGCACCCGCGGCGGTCACTCAGTGAACTTTGCTAGTAATTTAGTCATAACATCGTCAATTTTTCTCGTAGAACAAAAATTTTTGCACTGTGTGTTATAGATTTTTTAGCTCAATAAATCTGCATTCTCAACTAAAAACGTTACGGATCCTCGGAACAATTGAGCTAACTGAAGACTAGTGCAAACAATCTACAGGAAGTTCAACTGATCCATATCAATACCAATTGGAAGCGTCCCCAAGACGCTGGCTGCATTGCCTCGCTGTATGGCAATGCTGATGCGCTGCGCCAGATACTAACCAGCTCTCGGGTCACGCGTCCCTTCGACCAGGCGACGACGCTCTGATATTTTTTTAATTATACATTTAATTTAGTGTTCATTGATTTTCTCCTTACTTCAATTTACTCGGCAACACGGCAAGTCATAGGAAAATAAACTGAAAATCCATCTTAATTATATTTATGTAAGTACATAATCGTCTAAACAAAGATCCACTTCACGTTCTTTAGGCTGCCCTGCTTCTGTCATTTAAAATAATTAAACATGCCCTCGTCATGTTCCGCGAAGATAATGTTTGCCTCCACTCTTTGAAATACGAGATTATAAATAAACATTGGAAGTTCTGACTGAAAGAAAACGTCTTTCAGTAGATGCATTGCATGCAATACTCGTAATATAGAATTCAAGTTTTTTTAGTCGACATTTTAATGTATGAAATAAAATATTAAAACCTAGTAAAACTGATAATAATAAAAGACAACAAAGGTAGGAACTAAAAACTTAAACAAAGCGAAAAAAAAATTGGTTGTCTGTAAAGTCGGTTTACTGACGATAGTTGAACGTGACAACGTCTTAAGAAAATACTGATGGAATGGTAGCATTTGATACTCGATCAAAACATGTAAATGTACTATGGTATAGCAGCTGTCCACGCAGACGCATCGCTCACTCAAGTAGGAGAGAGACGGATGTCGAGCGCTCTCGCTTGCACTTCAAGCCTTACATGGAACGCCTCAGAGCAAGGTAACGCCGCATGACGTCATGAGCGAGGTAACGCCGCATGATGTCATGTTTTTTCGTGCGTGCAGCCGGCTCTGTCGAATAATAAGACGTTGTCACGTCAAAAGTGCAAGTTCGAGTTTAAAATGAAAGCTGTAAAATCTAGAAATTGTTTCAAACTTAATTGTATGATACCTACCAGTGTCGTTAAATACTTGTATTTTCCACCAATATGTCTCCGATTTTCTAATCCCTTTGTTTACATAAAATATTTTTGATTCTAGATCCAAATATCACGCCAGTAATATTAACGCGAAAGTTTGGATAGATGAATGATCGGGCTGAAATTTTACAGAAAGAGAGAGAGAGATGTACTAGGTAGAATAAGACACAAACTACTTACATAGGATAGGTACAGGTTTTACCTAGTTAGCCTAGCTACACGTAATCTATAGAATGTGTGTTATTAATATTATTATGCATATTATATCGCATTTGTCTTGAGAAATTTCTAATAAATTATTTATTTGTATTGTTTACTTTTTATACCAAAAGATCAGCTCTCATAGAATAGAAATAACCTTAAAACGTTTCGATAGAAACTACGCGTGCGACGACGTGGACAGAAACTAGTAATTCTATAAATTGTACCTCTAGAGGCAAGGCAATTAAGGGTCAGTTCACACCGAGACGCGACGCGGCGCGACGCTGCGCGCACATTTTTCATAGAGCGACTCAGAATATACTTTATTCACTACACGAAAAGATACACATTACATTGTGAGAATTCAGATTACGTTGCACCACGCAGCACTGCGCCTCGAGGTGCCTCGCGGCGTAGCGCGACGTATCGTGACGCAGCGGTGCATCGCCGGTACGCGCGGCGTGCAAGAGCGGTGCTGCGTCTCACGGTGCCGCGCGACGCCGCGAGGCGCAGCCTGAGGCCGCTGTGGCGACTTCTCTACTATTTCCGTTCAGACTTCGTTTAGAATTGATGCAGTTCGGTCGAGTGCTCGATTGAAAATATAATGATAGACTGGGATCTTGTTATAATCGGACTTCTTGCAGAAGATGAAGAGGAAGAAGTTTACAAAAATAAAATTAAAAAGAAGACATCACACAGGAGTATTTGGGCGCGGGCGGGGCCGCGCGGCGCCCGCGGCTAGTAGATACGTTCCGCTGCGCCTCGCGGCATCTCGCTGCGCAGCGAGGCGTCGTCCTGCTACAATTTTAAGATGCGCCTCGCGACGTTGCGATGCGTCTCGCGACGACGCGCGGCGTAGCGCGAAATCATTGGCCTCTTTGAGTATCGTCGCGTCGCGTCGCGTCTCGGTGTGAATTGACCCTAAGGCGAATAGTAGGGTGGATAGTGGCGCCACTACATATTTAATTTTATAATTACGTTATGCAAAGGAATTATCAAGAAATCGGACCGCGCGTAGACGATATCTATCATAAGCTTTTTTTAAATGTATCTGTAATAGTTTTGTTTTGTGTTATTCAATCAAAAACCTTGTTTGGAGAGCTTGGTGGCCACCAATAGGAACTAAACTCTTGAAACAAGTATCTGCCTAAATAATACAGTATAAAACTATTAAAGATACATTAAAAAAAAGCTTAAGATAGATATCGTCTACGCGCGGTCTGATTTTTTGATAATTCCTTTGTATAACGTAATTATAAAATTAAATATGTAGTGGCGCCACTATCCACCCTACTGTTCGCCTTAAATAGTAAACCTACTATAATCTTTGTTGATCTCTGTCGTTCCAGCTAAAAATAAATCTAGGTTCTTCTTTCGTTGAGTGAGTACTTTATTTTAATGAAATGGCTCATATAAAACGTCAAAAGACCCTTGAGACATGGATGTTCAATTACATTCTCTAAGTTCCTACCTACCTACTTTAATGGTAGGTGTATCTGTTGAGAGGAAAACGGTTCTTAAAATGAATATTGGAGAATTTCGTGGAGCTAAAAGAAATTTTGCACATTAAAGATCTGACCAGGATAACATTTTGACGTGACCACGTCTTATAATTCGATAGAGCCGGCTGCACGCACGAAAAAACATGACGTCATGCGGCGTTACCTATCGCTCTGAGGCGTTCCATGTAAGGCTTGAAGTGCAAGCGAGAGCGCTCGATATCCGTCTCTCTCCTACTTGAGTGAGCGATGCGTCTGCGTGGACAGCTGCTATACTATAGTACATTTACATGTTTTGATCGAGTATCAAATGCTACCATTCCATCAGTATTTTCTTAAGACGTTGTCACGTTCAACTATCGTCATTAAACCGACTTTACAGACAACCAATTTTTTTATTTCCAAATTAACACGTGCCTTCTATCTAGATGAAACATAGAAATAAAGTGTTTGCTTTGATTTCAAAAACCTTTAACCAAACTGTAAGTAGGCGTAGGTCCGTTCGTGACGACATCTGTACGGGTCCTAACGGAAGACCAGCGCTGGCTAGGCCTCTTACGGGAGCTTAGCCAGCATTATGCTGAGTTAGGGCCTTTTTATAACAACTTTATGTACCTACTAGCGACCCGCCCCGGCTTCGCACGGGTGCAATAACATACTACTATTACTATTATTATACATATTATGATTTCTCAATCAAATAGCAAAGAGTTTTCATTCAAAGAAATTAGACCGAACCACAGATCACTATATTTGTACCAAGCTACGATCAATGAGTATTTATATACTTTGGGGAGCGATTTCTTCCGTCCACGGTACCAAGACCGAACCATAGACATGTTTATACTTAATTGACATGTTTACTTTGCAACGCCGTTACAATTTTTTTAGCAATTTATTCATTTTCATATTGAAACTACTCGATAATCCGAATTTTCCGCCTATAAGTTGTCGACTCGGATCGACTAACTTTTTACGCTCTTCAATTTGATGTGCATTTCGTTCGAGTCTACCGTAGACCGGTCCGAAATTATTAATATAGATATCCCGTGTGTTATCTTTATTTGTACTTACTTTGTTGTTATAAATAAATGTCTTTCTTTCAAACTTTGTCATGATATTTACGCTAGTAAATATTACTCAGAAGGTAGATCAGAGGGGTAAGTCTATTTGACGTTAATAACGAGAGGTGATCGTGACGTCTAAGGAGACGTCACGATCACGTGATCTTGACTCGTTACTAACGTATCATTACTAATGTCTCGTTAATAACGTCTCGTTACTAACGTCTCGAAGCTCAGATTTCGGTAAGAGCGCCAATTATTTTCATTCATCCTTAAATCCTTTGCCTTTAAAAACTGTATAAAAAGCAAGTCGCGATACATTGTTCAGAAAATCATAAAAATGTAACGAAAAAGTATTTTTCATTCCCTGTCCTCGTATCTCGAGGTCGAGAGGCCCTTGACGGCCCTGATTCAGCATTATACATCGAAAACAATGCTTGAGCGAACCTTTTGCCTCGAGTTGCTCTTATGAAAGTTTGATTAAGCAGTTCCTTTGATTTACTGGAAATATTATAATGCGATGCTGTTCAGCAGGTTTTTGGATGCGAAGTGTAAATCGGTAATCGAGTACCCGCGGGCACGATTTTATTTGTTTGTGTGGATTAGGATTAGGAGTAAATTCTCGATCTAGGTTCTCGAGTGGCGACCGCGGTGCAATGCGAAACGGAGTGTGGGAAGACCTCTTACTCGATGGAACGACGAAATTGTAGCGGTTTCAGGGAGTCGATGGGTGGAGGCGGATTTTTAGATTCCTTTGAGGATGAAGCTTAAAAAGATTAATCCAGTGGATAAGAATGGAATATGGGTGGAATTCGTATTAGTGGTGGCTGACCGGTAGAATAATAATGTCATCCTAGCCGAATTTCGACCACGGCGGCCAGTCTCATCGGAGACTAGCCATACGCGCAGGACATATTATAGTGCACAAGTGTGTGCGCAAACACAGGTGAACTTTCTATTCCCTCACTCTCATAATCCGATAAGACGGCGGACCGACACGACGGGTAGATGTCAAGCGCAGGACCAACGGGTTGACGTGCTTTCCGAGGCACGGAGGGAGTGCAACACCGCCATCTTCCTGACTACGGGCTGCTACTTTGAATTTTTTTTACTAGAAAAACCCCAATACCTAACAACTGTTGGCCCGACCCAGGATTTGAACCCAAGACAGGATAATCAGCGGTTGAACAAGCTGACCGCTAGACCAACGAGGCAGTCAAAGAAAAGTAAAATACCGACTACCGCTACCTCCAGACCAGTACCTAGGTTAGAACACCAGACGTAGGATAGTATTTCAGCAAACAGAAAGAGAAAATCGAGTGTAGGATAAATAATGCTTTTACGCGAACAGTGTCAGTTCCCCGCTTGCTTTGTTGTTGTACTGTAGATAGTGTATGATGAAATATGAGTATTACCGCCTTTAAAAAAAGTACAAATAAAGTTGTTGCTTTGATTTTTTATTCAATTACAAGGTACCAGCAGAGAGTCTGTTCTACACTTGCGAGCTTTAAAATGGAATCGCTTTCATCGCGAGTTGATCAAAACAATTTTTTTACAATTTATGTACAATGAACTATAGATTGTGGTATATCATTTGAAAGGTAATTTTGTTACCTTTCAAGTGATATCAAGAAGATTTAAAATTAATTAAATTGGTTACCTAAATTTTGGGAATTATTGCAATGGGTCGAAGTTGCATCTATCGGCTTCTATCGGCGCCGGAGCTGGATGAGCTGGATTTCTCCCTCGTATCCGCTGTTTTAGCTCGTCCCACATATGCCAGATTGGGTTCAAGTCAGGAATAAGGGCTGGCCAGTCTAGTGTGGGAATGCGGACATGGAAGACGTCTGTCGGTACTGTCTAGTCACTGCTGCGGTGTGGCAGCGGACATTATTGTGCATTAAATCAAAATTTATCGTCGCCAATAAATCCTGCGTAAGGGAAAATATAACTTAACTCATAGTTCACTGCAAAGAAATTGTAAAAATTAGTCTTGAACAACCCTTGAAGCGATTCCAGTTTAAAGCTCGCAAGTGTATATTATAATAAAACATACGTTTAACGTCACATCTCAATCGTTCTGTCCCTGTTCAGAGATTAACCAAAAATAAAAGTCGAAAAATATCTTGAATAGATTTGAACATTTAGTCGAGCTTATAGTTAGCTGCAAACTTTGTCAAAATCCAAACAAAAATTTAAAAAAACTTGAGAGGTGTCAAGGGACACCCGGATGGAACGAAGTTCCTTTTGATTAATTAGTGAAGGAGTTGTAATAAATTTTTATTTTCTATAAGTTAAAATATTTTATTTTTATTAAACCTGTATACACTCAACAAAAATAATCGTCGCGACACCATACTGTTCAATGCGAAATAGAAAGACGAAACGAAAATAACTGGCTTGCTTTCTATAAGAGAGAGAGAGAGACAGACAGAGACACACGCGCACACCGCACGATCTACAACTACTCGTATAGCAAAAAGTGTCGTTACAACTTTTGGTCATAATTTTTTCCATCTAGCCCCCTTTCGTAACGCGCGATAAGGAACTTCGTTCCAATAATTCATATGCTTGGTGTCGACATTTAAATTATTTAAGAAAGGATCTTATTTAGACAAGTACATGTGTAAATCGTGTTTAAAGTCAACAACAAACAAGACTCCAAAACGACAATTGATTCGTAGATTGTTTTAGTCGTGGATTCATACCAAATGGCCTACATTTTGCGCCAAACTGCTTATCTGCTATTTAAATTACTTGTAGAACCTAGGAAATAGTAAAAACCTGATTTATTTTTGTCCCTCACTTTGAATCGTATCCCACAAAAATCTACTTGAAGCCACCATAAATTATTCAAAAGTGGTTAATGGCATTTACATACTCTTTCAACCCGCTTTATACGGATAAAGTTCACGTTAAACTTTCAGCCGGTTTAATTCACAGCACATGCGGGTCAGCATTAAAATATTCAAGGCTTAGTTCCCTTTTTAACCAAGAAAAGGTCGTAAAGAAACCTTCTGTACTCTTTATAACATTGAAAGCGATAGGCCGTAGAATAAGTTGGTGTAAAATGTTGAAAGGTTATTTTGTAGGGTACAAAATTTTAGATGAAAAGGTTTTTATAAGCCTGTGCTTTCCTGCTATAGGAACGGATTGTAATCTGAAAAATATTGGCCTATTCCAGTTTCCCCTTTGGATTTGTCAGTTTTCAAAGCATATTTTTCAAAGACGAAAAAAATATTACTCATGTTGCATCGAGCTTTCATACTTTTTTATTTTCTTAATATGTAGGTACGATTTGTAACTTTGCTTTAATAAGCAACTGACTACTTATTACATATTTTTACTTAAGTAAAAGCTACGGTAAAAGTCTACCACATTCTTAAATTATGGTTCTGCCCGCCTGTCAGAAACATTAATCTTGTTTGAAAGAGCAACATTTTTGGATACACATCCTTTGATGTGGTAACGTTTCAACTGCTAGGAAAGTTTAATTAAAGCGCTATGTGAATAAAAGAGAGCATAACATTCAAAATTGGAGAATTCAGCTCTTAGGAAATCTTAAATAATCCGAAAATTGTGTGCAAGGCCGTTTTCTGAGTAGTCGGCAAGGTTTCGGTACGACATCAGCACGCTCGGAAATCTGAAGCTTACCGCGCCGCCTGCACTTTTGCACTTGTCTGAAATAATGTTGTTTTCGGCCCTTTTCACATGGATACGGCATGTGAGCCCGTGCCGTACCGTGTATCGCCCGTCGTCATTATCCACTATAAACACTGTTTCGACGCGGCAACCGTCTTTACAGTTGTGTATTCACTCGTACTTAGACTCGTTCACATGAGCGTAAGCGAGCGCGAATACCATTCCCCTAAGATAAAGGTTCTATACTTTTCTGTCATCAGTATATTTATTAATAATGTCCTCCTAGCCGAATTTTGACCACGGCGGGCAGTATCATCGGAGACTAGCCAGATGCGCAAGACATATTATAGTGCACAAGTGTGTGCACAAACACAGATGCACTCTCTATTATATATAATATCACTCTTAATCAGATGAGACGACAGATCGATATGATCGGGGAAAGGTCAGGCGCAGGCCCAACGGCTCAACGCGTTTTCCGAGGCACAGGGGTGTAACACCGCCAACTTCCTGACTCCGGGCTGCTACTGTGAATTTTCCTTACTAGAAAAACCCCTATAACAACTATTGGCCTGACCCGGAATTCCGGAATTTCGAAACCGAATCCGTACCCCACTTACCGCCTAATCAGGAACGCTCTATAGAAATACAAGCGCTCGGTAAGGTTTCGGTACCGCGTATACCGAGCGTGCTAATTTCGTACCGAAATCTTACCGACTCATCAGAAAACAGCCTTAGGAATAAGGGCAGATTTTATCAAACGTAAAACTAAGTCCAGTTGAATCGAGTTGAAAGTTCACGTGATACTTTGCAGCTGCGTCACCATTACCGACTGTGTTAGGTTTTCGGAACAATGTGCGCACCTAGACATAGTTAGCATGCAGCTTGATTTACGATTACTTGAGTGCGTTTTGTATAACACGCAAAATACGTATTTCTAATCAAAAACTGATTTATTGACAACAATCGGCACATGCAATCGCTACAGCAATTCTTACAGAATAATCAAAACAATTTGACGCAGTTCTAGCGTTGCTTTTGAATTTCTTTGAAACGGCCCTTCATTTTCCCAGCCTTAATTGACGATCTGCAGAAATGATTGTATTTTACCCAACTGCGCAAGATGGAGGGTTGTGATTGCTTTAAAATATGAACAGATCTTGCGCGTTCATAGATAAACCATGTTTTATGAGAAACCCACTATACCCGTAACGTAGGTATACATAATTACAACGACGTAACGCATTGGAGAACTCTGTAATGTTAGGTCTGGTTTAATAAATGAATTGAATTAAATTGAATTACCCGTAAACGTGATGTTAGAAGTAGCCAAGTAAGAATAATAAATTCCTAAAGTCTTCTTTAACTAGACCGGACATTTTGAACAACTCCCTAGAGAGCTGTCAATATTCAGTGCCCTATCTACGACATAATTCAAAGATAAACCGAGTTTCATAGAAATAGCGGTACCATTATGAATACACCGTCATAGGTTTGCCTACTAAACAGAGCTTTTATTTTTGACGTGACGTCTTATAATTCGATAGAGCTGGCTGCACGCACGAAAAAACATGACGTCATGCGGCGTTACCTCGCTATGACGTCATGCGGCGTTACCGGCGTTATCGGCGTTCCATGTAAGGCTTGAAGTGCAAGCGAGAGCGGTGAGCGAAGCGAACCGCAATGCGACTATTGGGGAACTGCACGGCGAGCGAAGCGAGCCGTGATGTGACCCCCCTCGCCCCCTGTCCCCTGCCCTCCTCAACCCCCTTCCCCATAAAAAAATCTGATATGGGTATCGTTTTCGACTAACATAGGGGCGAGGATTACGAATTTGATGACGGCTGTGACCCTTGTGTGCCCCCCCCCCCCCCGGAACCCCCTTCCCCATAAAAAATCTGATATGGGTATCGTTTTCGACTAACATGGGGGCGAGGATTACGAATTTGATGACGGCGGTTCGCTTCGCTCACCGCAACACGACACACGTCACTCAGCAAGGCGAGCGAAGCGAGCCTTGCTTTGTGACACCACACATAATTATATGGGTATCGTTTTCGACTAACTCGAACTCGTAGATTACGAAAAAGATGTCCGTTTCAAAATCCAAGATGGCTGACATTTTTGACGTGACAACGTCTTATAATTCGATAGAGCCGGCTGCACGCACGAAAAAACATGACGTCATGCGGCGTTACCTCATGCGGCGTTACCTCGCTCTGAGACGTTGTCACGTTCAACTATCGTCAGTAAACCGACTTTACAGTCAACCAATTTTTTTTTTCTTTTGTCCATTAAATAAGAAATGATGAAGATATAACCAGTTAAAGTTCCACGTGACGTCACACCTTACGACACTTTTTAACAAGGTGTGACGTCACTAGCCTCCACTCCCAAACTTTCTTCAAACTTCATTCTTGTCACTTTTGTTTGATTGATAAAATAAAAAATATGTGTCCAATATCTTCTGGTTATCTAACTGACGGACTAAATAGATTAATATTTTTTTACCCAGGACAGTACCCTATTCTTGAGCGAATGGTGCTGGGTCTGGAAAGAAAAGAAACGAAACAAGAAAATCATACACCATCACAATACTTCGTCGGAGTCATACTGCTAATAGTTTTGCAATCTACCCTATTTATTTTTGTTATTAGTTGGTTTGTTATTTCTTTTGTTTGTACCTATCTATTCTAAATTATGTTAAATAGCATAGCACTATATATAAGAAATTGGATTACCTATGCCTACATATAAGTACCTAGGTCCTAGAGGTAATATGTAATTTAAACATTATTTACGAATAACTTATTCTCATTGTAAATGAACTTTTATAGTTTTTATGAGAAATAAAGATTCTTTAACCTCAAAATTATTTTATTACTCTGGCTACCTAATCTGAAAAAGAATCTCAATTCTCTTGTAAAGACCTCAGATTATTTGTCGACATCAATAACGCAGCGGGCGAAGGACCGAGGTTCCGGGTTCGACTACCACCGAAGGACAAAATGTTTATACGATTTGATATTTGTTCGAGGTTAGGGTGTTTTCTTTGTATAAGTCCATTCGTATGTACTAAGCAATGAAGTATTATAGTTCCTAGTATTGCTCCGGAGTCAGGAAGTTGGCGGTGTTACACCACTGTGCCTCGGAAAGCACGTTAAGCCGCTGGTCCTGCGCTTGACCTCTCCCCGGTCGTGTCGGTCCGCAGTCTTATCGGATTATGAGAGTGAGGGAATAGAGAGTGCACCTGTGTTTACGTGTTTACCTGTGTTTATTTATTATTATTTGGTTCAGGTTCAAATCGACAAAGTCATTTACACTTAATAACTACCCTAATTTGGGTGCTTATTTTATTTTATCTTTTTCATTCGGAAATAGAATATTAAAAATAATTAAGTTAATTTATTTTACTTTAAAATATATATTAAAACAATTTGTCATAACTCATAAGTATTCTATAATATTTCGCTTATCCATACCGCATACAGTAATATTGTTGGGCTGAAATTTAGAATTTTATGAAAATTTATTATTTTGAATCGTTGTAACCTTCAAGCGAGTATGATCTTTAAGGTTTATCTCCAATTGTAACCGCAACTGTACATTACGCCTTGTAACAGTACCCGACTACATGCCGGCCTGGCCTTGCTTTAAAAAGCGCCATCCATTCAAAAGTAGCGACCCTAAACTACCTAAATCCAGAGTCAGTGAAGTGGTAGTTATGGGTTATGCCTACCCATAAATATTTTATTGTGTTACTCCGAAGGTTTGTTTCATGTTCATAACACGCACACGAAGGAGATAAAAGGGGATCCACGATAAACAGGGATCTTACTTTACGTCACTTTCTGGCTTTAGGCTTATTTGCCGGTTTCTGTGACAACATAACAAAACGTGCCTTTTCTACAAATTTCAGAACATTTGGAATTGGAACTAATAATTTAAATTCATAAGACTACCTTCTTTGACTCTTCTCAAGTGTACTTTAATATATGATTAAAGCAGCATTTTGTCCTTTCTTTAGTTACAAACTATCTCCTTGCCAAATCTCATCATTTTCCTTTCAATCGTTTAGCCATGATAAAGCATCAGATAGGAAGCCAGACGAGATTTTTTCTTTAGGTAAGTATGTATTTGAAATAAGATTTATTTTGAAAGAGTTTTGCAGATTTCAGTGCATAAATATATTTATATTATATTTATATTATAGCAGCACGTACATATGTTTATGTTGCAATCAAGTTTTGATCTAGCTTTAAGTAACCTCATAATATGAAAGTGATTGTGATGTGTTTTGTACGATAAATAAATAAATAAATAAATAAATAAACAACTCGTAGGTAGGTACATTTTTAAACTGAAAAATGAGCAAGTATATAACCAACTTTACTAATATCAACCAGCTGACAAATTTATCTGCTTAAATTAATAAGTTCATGAGCTGGTATATCAATGAAGCTATTAATCTTGATCCGTTACGACCAGGCTGATGCAAATAGGGAAGTTTAGCTCGGCGCGACGTCGCGGGGCGTGATGAAATCAAGAATTAATTACCAGTCGAAGGCTAACTTCATCGTACCAGTCAAAGGCTAAGCTCCAGTGGAAGAGGGCTCTATAGAGCGTGAACTAAAGTTTAGAACCTCTTTTAGAACTCATGAGAGCTTCCTCGTTCAATCAACTTATTAATCTAGAAAGACGATCGAAATAACGCGGTGTCAGGGTGACTGAATAAAGGTCGATTCACACATATCAGTGAAGTCACAGTTCCGACACAGTACCGGCACAGTGCGAAATATTATTTCATACATTCTCTATGAACGCATCCCCACTTGTCAGTGTCAGTGACGACACAGTGCTCTCAGTGTCAGTGCCGACACCGGCAATCACGGACGTATTCGTTGACGACGATATTTTTTGTCGGGTCAAAAACAAAATGGAGGACGAGCGATTGATAGATTTGGACACGTTTTCACTGAAGCTCCGTGAACTGAGTACTGACATTGTGTGAATTGAATCACTGACGCAACACTGTAGCACTGATAACGAACTGAGCGAACACGTCGCCGGAACTGTGTCTTCACTGATATGTGTGAATCAACCTTAAAGCACGAAATTAGGTGAGTCAAAGACTTGGTCAGATTGCAGTTAGGTTTACGTGATAACCTTACCCCGGACAGCGGATATAATCCGCGCGGTTTTTCCGCGGAATTCTGCAACTTCGCACGCGTTGTTTCTATGGAAACATTTTCTATAGGTACTGTAATAGAAAATGTTTCCATGCAAACATTTATGGGTTAAAAGTAGATATGTTTGATTCCAGGATTAGAATTACCTGTATTCAGCCCGATCCGTTCAGTAGTTTTGGCGTGAAGAGATAACAAACATCCATCCATTCATACATCTAACCATCCAAACTTTTGCATTTCTATTATTATTATCAATTATTGTGTGCGACAAAAAAGTTAGCAGTCATTTGCTTTGTATGGTTTTATTAGATTCCATGTGTGAGTTCTATGCAGGAATTAGGTACCTACTACCGAATGTCAATAGAAGAAATAGGGCTAGAATACTTTTCGTAATTTTTGAACGAATAAAAGAGGAAATAAAACGTTGATTTTTATCGTGCTTTATTTGACCAAGTAAGTTTGTTCAAAAAGTTTGAACACTTCCCTTCTCAGATTAATTCGATCAAAATTCAGAAATTTGCTTGAATCCGTTGCCATAACACTCCAAAAGTTATGCCACGGTTTGACGAAGGCCATTGTCATTTAAATTCCACCAGCATTCATTACGGTTCAGATAAAGAAAGAGTTTGTCCATCCGTATTCTGAAATTTGGTGCAATACTCTAGCAATGCGTTTTTGAGGATTTATCCCAGTATGAAAAGATTTAAATACCTTACGTACAAGGTATTTACATGAATCATGAGTTCATATCATGTTTGTATTTATTTTTATTTATTTATTTATTTTAGGAAAACTTACGGCTAAACACGAACAAAAATTTAAGTACAAATATAAGGATGGCCAATTAAAAGTTTTCACAAATAGTGTAAAAGAATATTGAAGAGAATAAGGTGGTGGACAAACAAAGTAGGTATAAAAAGTCTTCTTTATATTTGTGGGTTGAAACGACAATCTTAAAAACAGCCGGTGAGAAACGACACAATTATTATTACTTTTGGGTTGTGGTGCGAACTATTTGGTGCGAAACACCGCTACACCAAATTAAATGTGCTATTATTTGGTAAAACCCAAAAAACGAGTAAGTAGAAAATTTACTGGTCCTACTTCGAAAAAATACTTTTATGTATGTAACGTTCACATTGACATTTTAACAAACGCTACAAAAATAACCACAACCTTTGACAAATCCCACGTAGTCCAAATTTAATTTAACATTTTTCATACTTTCGCTTTTGTCCCTTTGAGTTCAAAAGGAGCCTTCGTCAAAATAGAAGATAAATGGCCTATTTATCTAAAGCGAGATAAATACATTGCCTCTCGAATATAATGCTCTATTGGAATCTATAACCACATCAATCACAACACATGTGACGTATTAAAAGCATTATACAACACGACATTATACATTGTGACAAAGGTACCTAGATACAGCGCTTGCAAAAACATATCGGTTGTGACTGAGGGCCTCGTTGGTTCCTATACATTTTTTTTTACTAAAGGAAATTTATTTAGTTTTTTTAGTTATGGTAAATACACTAGTATTTACAATTGCAAACAATCTACATGTAGCTCAACTGATCTATATCAATACCAGTCGGAAGCGTCCCCAAGACGCTGGCTGCATTGCCACGCTGTATGGCAATGCTGATGCGCTGTGCGAGTTCCTCCGTTATTGTTTTCGGTTTGATTTGTCATAAGTTCTTGTGTCAAAATCAGACATTCTATATCTAACAGACTTAAAAAAAAACTTCAATTTTGCGGTTCTTTTATTTTTTTACTCGATATTCCTGCCAGTTTTTTTAAAGATTTATGCTTGATTAGGTACTATTTTTCTCTCTTTGTTTTATGTGTAAGTACCTATTCAGAAATTAAAAGTCTACTATTACTATACAGGATGCCACTTAAAAGGTAAAGGTAAGTCGGCAAGCCGGGGGTTCCGCCCCCCCAAGACCGAGTGCGTGGGATGGTTTATATTCAAGAATAGGTAATTTCAGTTTTTCATAGAAAAAAAATCCAACTTTTCGTAACAAAATAATTTTGTACATTAGTTTGACACACGACTTAGAAAGTCAAAATTGTGCACGCCACCATTGTCGTACGAAATATGCTAGCTGTATTTTGTCTTCAGAAGAATTTGAAACCAATCAAAAGATAGAATGAAAGATGAAATAGCCAATGATAGAAGGTCAAATTATGAATTTTAAAATTGAGAAATCAATTTAAACTCATGAGACAATTGCTTCTCCTAAGGCACAAAGAGTACGTTAGGTTTTGAAAACAGATGTGCCAAAATATTATTATGTTCTTTTATCATATCAGTGCAAGTTTGTTACACCGATTCAGTTTTGTAAACATTCATTACAGCACTGCCTTTTGATTTCTTTTGAGAAAATAAATGCTTAAAACTTATTAGAACCGTATTTATTAGAACCGTACCTATACTTGGAAATTAAATTTATTCCGTAACTTATTGAATAGTTTAGTTTAGTAACTTGTCCTAGTTTATGGTTAGTAGATACAAATATAAGCATCATAAAAAACCTAAAAATGTGGAATCGCCTTGTTGGTATTATTTTTTATTTGCCTCAGTGACGTCTGTCGGTATTATTGGTCGATAGGCAGTATTTTTTTCATTTTGTGAGCATTGTCCACAATAAGCCCACTTGCCCACACTTTGGATGATAAATAAAGTCAAAACACAGGTGATTTTGGGATTGATACCTTAGTTACAAAAATCAGCTGACTCAGCTAAAGTAAATAGCTCTTTTTTCAATGAAAATTGTCGAAACTTGGAAAGTCATCGAACAAAAAATGTTCGCCGGGGGAGGGGGGGGCTCCTTTCGGCTTAGTACACCTTTTCCGTGGCTCCCTGTATAAATTAGACTATTAGCTTTATTATATTATTACTTTTTTTATTATATTAGCTTTTTACACAAAGATAGATGCACTATTTTCTATCACCTTCAAGTTGATGATTAAAGTTTATATTGTAGAAAGCAAAGCTTGGTCCAAAGCTAAGGATAAAAGACGTCGAGCTTATGGTCTTAATCGACCATAACTCAACGTGCGAACGACTCCCGAGCGACTCCATAACGTAAGATTTTTATGCCCTCACAGGTTTATAAACACTGTAACGAACGATGTCGTAAAGAGGTGCTTCTAATTAAATTAAATACAATGTTCCCGTTCCCTACCATTAGATATCATGGATACCTGATTTTACCCTAATTGTCACCGAGATAGGACAAATTATGTAAATGTTCTTTGAAGATGCGTATTAAAATGTAGATATAATTGCTGCTTTAAATTTAACAGTTTGGTCCCTCCGTAAATGGTGTTAGTCGCCGACCAAAAATTTATTTCATTTATAGAAATATTGAGGTAGATATTACTAGGTTGGTAAATAATTTGACTAACTAAAGAACAACAGGCAAACCTTTATAACATAACGTGACGGAAATTGACAGACATAATCAAAACAATACAAATTGATGGTCCGAAGTGATGTCTTTTGTTCCAACTAACAAAACACACTTATATTTATTAATGCGAACGTTTGGATGTATGGATGTTGTTACCTCTTCACGCCAAAACTACTGCACGGATCGGGCTGAAATTTGCATTCAGGTAATTTTAATCCTGGAATCATTGGCTACTTTTAATGTCATAAATCAGTTCCCGTGGGATAAAAACGTTTCCATAAAAACAATGCTAATTCGCTAGGAAACTAGATTCTGCCAGACGCTTTGCACCTGCGAGTATCTAGTTTCCTATATTCCTTGATCAATGAAAACGCTGGAACATTACTTTGTAATGTATAAAGCTTATTGCACTTGTTTTGCACAAATATCTCTCGTTTATGGTTTTCCAGACATACACTTGTATTACGACAATCGTATCGCCACGCCACATTTGAAACGTGACACATTTATCGCCCCCGTATAACGGAGCGCGAGCACGCACAAAATGCACAAATGTGTCATTGGTGTACAGATATACAAATACAAAAGTTGCAACCTTCCTACTATGTCCTCTGAAATTAAGCAATAAGCATTCGCCTTAAATGAGTTTCTGAGCTCTTTTAATTGGTTCGACTCTCATCGTAAGATTATCGTGGATTGCGTATTTTATTTTTATTTCTTAAACTTAAGCTTTCTTAAAGCATAAGTAGCCAGTTTGTTTTTATTAGTCCTTATTTTCAAGTCCTTTTTTATAATTTAAATGAAGTAAAATACAACAACATTTTTTTTGCAACTGTCTGCAATCAGCCAATCAGCTCAATTGTTTCAATTGTACATACTAGCACAGAATATATAACGTTACTTCGGAAATACTAGTTCTAATTTATATGTATCATTTTGATTGTCATTTTCTTTGTGAAGCAAGTACTTATACTTATAGTGTTATATTTTATTACATAAGTAGCTACCCATATAATTCTTCACTCCACTTCTCAGGGGAAATCTGAAATCTGAAAATCAGCTCAGTATTGGGCAAATGCTGGGGCTGGGACCCATTTTACCCTTAACTATTATCTCCGTAAATATAAGTAGGTAGCTACATATTAAATAAGTTGACTCAAGTTGTGAGTGTTGTTGTATTCCGCGTTAAGTTAGTTAAGTTACCTACTAATATGTTTTGTGGATAAAATTAAATTAATAAATTAAATTGACTAACTTAATTAGAATAACAAGTTTCCTGGGTACATTATTTTCATTTTGGATTTAGCCGAGTCTACGGATATTGGATTTACCTGTTTTTAAGGGTAAATCAAACTTAGGTATAGTTTTCTATACGTTTTAATTATTTCTATTATTTTGTCAAGTAAAATACGAAAATATTAACTTGACAATGCTTTCAAAATGCGAACATCTTAGACTGGTTGGAAATGGAATGGATTGAAAACCTATCTATCTACTCAAGTACTTATAAAATCATACATATCATTTCTTACCATGCGAGTTAACCCTATTATCAATTGTCTTCACGTAGGTACTTAGTATGTAATGTATTATATTATGTATATCAGTCATCTAGTACCCATAACACAAGCTCTGCTTAGCTTGGAGCTAGATGATGCTGTGTGGATTGTCCAGCATTTTTAGGGTTTCGAAGATCGGTTTCGAAACCCTTATGGTCTCGCTTTGTCTGTCCTTTTTTCCCTCCTTAATAACTCAGCAACTACAGCAGCTATGAACTTGAAATTTAAAATAATAATACATTTCGTGTGCCTGTACAGATTTTAAGAAAAAAAATGAAAATAAATGAAAAATGAAGATGTACATTTTCCATACAAATTGAGATGTCAAAATTTTAAAAGAGACCTACAGAGTCAAGTGGGGTATCAAATGAAAGGTATTTGTTTGTACATTTCAAAATAGTTTTTAAAATTTCTGTAGGTTTCATACTTTCTGAAATATTTTGAAAATAGTCGAAAAAATACCCATCCCCCCCCCCCTTATCTCCGAAGTTTGCAGAGCGATTAATTCAAAATGTATGGAGCGTTTGTAGATATAGATCTATATTTTACAGGAAAAATATAGAGAAGTCTGTTAAATGAACAATTTTTGAAAAATGGTCAGAAAGAGGGGGGATAATTTTCAAAAGGGGGGGCTACCCCACTGAGTGGGGTATCATATGAAAGGTATCGGTTTGTACGTTTCAAAACAGTTTTTGAAATTTCTGTAGGTTTCATACTTTTTGAAATATTTTGAAAAAGTTGAAATTTTACCCGTTCCCCCCCCCCCCCCCTATCTCCGATGTTTGCAGAGCGATCCTTTCAAAATGTATGGAGCGTTGGTAGATATAAATCTATATTTTACAGGAAAAATATAGAGAAGTCTGTTAAATGAACACTTTTTAAAAAATGGTCAAAAAGAGGGGGGATAATTTTCAAAAGGGGGGGCTACCCCAATGAGTGGGGTATCATATGAAAGGTGTACGTTTCAAAACAGTTTTTGAAATTTCTGTAGATTTCATACTTTTTGAAATAATTTTACCCGTTCCCCCCCCCCCCCCCCCCCCCTATCTCCGAAGTAAATGTATGGAGCGTTTGTAGATATAGATCTATATTTTACAGGAAAAATATAGAGAAGTCTGTTAAATGAACCTTTTTTGAAAAATGGTCAAAAAGAGGGGGGATAATTTTCAAAAAGGGGGTTACCCCACTGAGTGGGGTATCATATGAAAGGTATTGGTTTGTACATTTCAAAACAGTTTTTCAAATTTCTGTAGGTTTCATACTTTTCGAAATATTTTGAAAATAATCAAAATTTTAACCTTTCCCCCCCTCTATCTCCGAAGTTTGCAGAGCAATCCTTTCAAAATGTATGGAGCGTTGGTAGATATAGATCTATATTTTACAGGAAAAATATAGAATAGTCTGTGAAACGAACACTTTTTGAAAAATTTACAAAAAGGGGGGGGGGATAATTTTCAAAAGGGGGGCTACCCCACTTAATGGGGTATCATATGAAAGGTATTAGTTTGTACATTTCAAAACAGTTTTTGAAATTTCTGTAGGATCAATACTTTTCGAAATATTTTGAAAGAAGTCGAAAAATTTACCGCTACACCCTATCACCGAAGCATGCAGAGAGTTCCATCTGAAATGTTTTTTTTTTTTGTGGTTGGTACCTACTAGTTTTAGGTCTTCATTAAATTTCGGAGTCTCTAACCGGTACCTTTAGTACATACCTACTTGTTCACAAACGTTCGAAACACTCGGCGCGCGAGTTACACTCGCACTTGACGGGTCTTGTTTATTATTATAATTATTATTATGTACATAATAAATTTTTATAGTACTTACCAGTTTCGGATTTACACATTTTCGAGGTATAGGTATATATACAGTTTCTACCCCACTTGCCTCTACAATTGTCAAGTCCTAGATTATTTTCACAATCCAACAATTTCGTTGAAACTGCACGAGAAATAGTTTTTGGGTAAATTTCTAAGCTAAGCAAAGCTCAATCATGTACGATTAATAAGGCAGGGTAATAAGTGCTACTTACACAATGAAAAAATCTATCTTTTCATTTTCACCCATACAAAGTGTGGGCTGAGGCCGATTACTGGTTGGAAGTGCAGCAAACTGACTGCTTTACAGTAGAATATGGAAGTTTGCTGCACCGTTAAATGTACAATGACAAGTAAGAGAGAAAAGTCATCGGCAAAATGTTTTGCAAACTTCTATCTGTAAAACATCAGAAAACCGTCAACAAAAATCTTTTGGATTCAATTCTACACTTCATGTCGTTGAAATGTATTTACTATTATTGCATAATTAAACATAATATTCAGTTATGACACACACAAGAGTTTTGAGAGGGAAGGAAACACCATAAGGGATTGTAAGCAGAACAAGAGCGAAGAAAAAAGAGACAGTGTTTCCTATCTAAACACCTAATTATAAAATAACAAATGATTGGTAAGTGTAGAATAACAATTTCTATGAAGAAAAAAAAAAAAATATTCGGTCCCCAAATTTGCCGCCCCAAAAATCACCCTGCTGGTAAATCCGCCATTGGTAGGTACTTACATAAATCTTAAGATTGAGTTTCCTCGACCAAGAAAGATTTACTCTGTATTTTTTAAATCGGAAGCTTTTTACTTAGGGATATGAAATCACCAATATTAAAATCAAGTGTTCCCCACTATTCCACCTAGGTACTACCTACCTACTACCACAAATCCTATTAATATTATAAAGGCGAAGGTAGTGCCAATGTTGTGAAGATGTTTGGTCGAAGACAACGCCGAAAGTACTGATCTGATCAAGCTGAAATTTTGCACACATAAAGAACTGTATGATATAATAATGACGATGTGTATACATAAAGAACATAATGACGACCTCTGTGGCGCGGTGGGCGAAGGTCCGCCTGCGACGCAGGAGGTTGCGGGTTCGATTTCCGCCTCGGGACAAATATTTGTACGATCTGCAGATATTTGTTCAGGGTGTTCTGGTCGTTTTCTATGTATAATAAAAAATATCTATCTATGTACTCGTATATTATTATGTATATCAGTTATCTAGTACCCATAACACAAGCTTTGCTTAGCTTGGGGCTAGATAATGCTGTGTGAATTGTCCAGCATTATTTATTTATTTACTTATTTATAATTAAGTTTCTTTAAAACCCAAAAAACGCATGCGAAAGCCGCCGGTAGAAGCTAGTAATAGCATAGTAGATGTAATATAATACTTGTAGTACTCAGTACCTACCTACTATATTCTTAAGGATGAACAAGGCACGTCATATCAAAGATCTACTTACTGACTCAAACAGTTACCATCCTTGTTCTTGTCTACAAAGAGGCCGTCATAAAATTAGGTCAGGTTAGTGAGGGAACTACTCGCGTTATAATTAAATTGGCTAACTTAATATATTATTAAGTTGCCCGGGTGAGGATATCTTACTTTATTTTCATTTGGATTTAGCCGAGTATCATTATCGAGTATATTGGATTTGCCTGTTTTAATAGAAAGGGTAAATCAAACTTATTGTTTTCTATTCTATGCAAGTTTCCTTTAATCAATTTCGGCTTTGTTTTCAAACCTTTTATAATGCTCAGCCTTTTCATGGAGATTCACAATTTAGGTAGGTTAATCATCTGGAAAAAGTTCTACGCATTCATATACAAGCTAGGTAAATGAACACATGCCTTTTGCGTTGAAAAAATGCTTCATTGTTACCGTACAGACTCGAAACAAAGAGGCTTTCAAATGTAGTCCTATTTGTTTTACCTACATTTCATGCCACAGGATGTTCTATAGAAATTTGAACTTCGTCGTTAAAATAGTTGTTTCATGTTAACATACAAATACAAATGTTTTTTATTTCGTTCACAAAGTACATTAATTCTATAAATTATTTTGAAACCTCCTTTTAAGTAAAAATACTTGTACTAGGAGGTTCCGCTCTTCCTAAGTTTACATCTCTCTATACACCAGCCAAACTTGATATATGAATGTTTGTAAATAAAACACGACACACATAACTTAAACTCACTTGGTGGGCGTCAAGTTTCAGGTATAATTGTAATGTATTTGTAGTTTTGTATTTATTTATTCCATCGTAGGTACACTTGATGTCGTTACATTTTCTATAATTAAGTACTCTTTTAACAATAACACGTATAGGTATTTCGTTATAGGGAATACCATAAGGTACAAAGGTAAAAACAACAGACAGACATGACTGAAAATTTAAATTAAAAAAGTTAGTCGGAATCAAATAAATAATTAACCAATTTGCCATACAGCGTGGCAATGCAGCCAGCGTCTTGGGGACGCTTCCGACTGGTGTTGATATGGATCAGTTGAGCTATCTGTAGACTGTTTGCAACAGTCGGCAGTTAGCTCAATTGTTTCAATTGTAAATACTAGTATAATTTTCTTTGTGAATAAATGTATTTGTAATTAAAAAAACAAAAAAAAAAAACAATTGTTTCAATTGTAAATATATGTATAATTTTCTTTGTGAATAAAAGTTTAAACCAGTAAATATAAACATTCACATTAATTAATTAATTAAGGGTATGTCAAAGTATGCTGCTAAATAGTGAGATTTAATATTTCCATAGTAAAAAAGTCAGGTTATTTCAATCAAGTCAATGGGGTGAAAATTCCCATCCACCCCATTGATTTTTGTAATGGGGTGGATGGGCATTTTTTTCCCAACCACCCATTGATGGGGAAGTCAATGGGGTGGTTGGGAATATATCCATTGTCAAACTATACTAAAAATAATGTACCATATTACAATCATAATAAACTGCGAAAATAATAATGATAATAATGTCAGAAATAAAATAAATTAAATTAAATGTACATGTAAATAAGGCTGTTCTAATGTAATGCATATTTATTGAAGGAAGGATCTCAAATCGACAAGTACCTAATATAAATTCCGGATAAAAAGACGCGACAACAGAGTAAATTTTAGGTTAAGTATGGCCGGTTTGTTAACAAACATTGTACGAGTTTGGGTAGTGTATAATAGTGCAGGTTTGGTGGCAGCGGAGCAAATTTTCGAATTCTATGAATTTCGCGCCACTTACGAAATTTCCACTTACGAATAATGTAGTTTCAGCGATTTTTGTTTGTCGCTAGCGAACCGCTCGTCTGGGGGTTGTTCTTTTAATAAAATTAGAAAACCCTGAACTGCTCTCGATATGTAACAATTGAATAAAACAAAATGTTCCTTTCATCCACGATCATAGGATTTCTCAGTACCGACAGTTAAACAAATTTAGGGCCAATAAAAAACACAATAGCTTTGATTTTCCTTTTATTGCTTTTCGTTCGACGTCATCCGTGGCTTTCTGTGTTTGGATGTTATCAGCTAGTATTTCAGTGAAGCTAAGTTGGTAGATATGTCACCGCCAGACTGTAGAATCAGCCCGTATGTAGAAAGCTGGATTACAAAACGGCACATTTTATATAAGCGCCTATGCCGATTTTTTAACTTCCGACGCAAAAAGAGAGGGATGTTATAAGTTTGACGTGTCTGTCTGTGTATCTGTGTATCTGTCTGTGGTATCGTAGCTCCCAAAAAAACTAAACGAAAATCGATTCATCCGGACTTTCGTTTAGTTTTTTTTGTGTCATAGAAAATTTTATTCCGAGTGTTCATAACCATGAAAATCTGTTCGGCCAATTAACGTCGGCGGGTTTTTAAAATTTTTAATTTGGTCTTAATAACAATCAACTTTCACCATCTTGCAACGTAATGTTACCGTCAGCCATCTTGTCAAATGAAATGAAATAGGTTTTCCCAACAAAATGTTAGTTTTCTAATCGACCTAGCGATTCTAAGAACGGGCTGATCTACAATCTGTTGGCGACAGATACATTTATATTAGCTAACTAGTTTCTGCCCGCGGCTTCACACGCGTTGTTTCTGTGGAAACGTTTTTTATCCCATAGGAACTGTTTTATGGGGTAAAAACTAGCCTATGTTTGATTCCAGGATATGAATTACATGTCCGCAAAATTTCAGCCCGACCCGTTCAGTAGTTTTGGTGTGAAGAGACGACAAATATCCATCCATAGATCTAAACATCCAAACTTTCGCATTTATAATATTAGTATAATAGTGTGATTGCCACCGCACTTTAGTAATTGGACAAGTCAAGTCAATAATATCAGCCGACCCTCTTTCAGAAACCCTTAGGTACCTTAATATCTGTCGCATAATAGATAGATTGATATTTTATCTATATTGCGACATCAAGTCTTCGCACTATAAATGCAAAAGTTTGGATGTTTAGATGGATGGCTGTTTTTTTTATATTTTTAGGATTTTTTTCTTTTTCTTTTTATTTTACGATATCCGGGCCGAGTAGTTGGGGTCAAGTTTTACTCCGCTACGACTGCCACGGCCAATAGATAACCTACCTCATCGTATTAATGTTGTCGCACGTCATTTGTTTCTCTGGAATACTTTAGTGTTAGCATTATTATTATACTAGCTTCTGCCCGCGGCTTCGCACACGTATTTTCGATATAATAAGTAGCCTATTGCTTAACTTAGGTTACGTTCTACGTGTATGCCAAATTTCATCTTGATTTGTTCAGTAGTTTGGAAGATCCTAGATAACAAAAAAATTGGTTGCCTGTAAAGTCGGTATACGGGCGAAAGTTTTACGTGACAACGACCGTAACGCAGTTTCTTGAAGTGAGCGGAGCGTAACGCAGTTTCTTGAAGTGTCACCCGGCAAACCAATTTATAAGACGTTGTCACGTCAAAATTACACATTTCACAAATTTTCGCATTTATAATATTACTAGCTTCGGCCCGCGGCTTCGCACGCGTATTCAGTAGTAGTTTTGGAGATGCTAGGTAACAAACAAAAATTGTACATTTCACAAACTTTCGGCTTTATAGTAGGATAGTAGGATTCTCTACTTAAGTTTAAATTTTGTACAAAAGAAACGAACCACAAATAGATATTGATGCCTGCTAAACAAATGCTGGCAAAATAATAGTTTTAAAGCTTTTTATGGTCGTCTGGGAGAAATATCTGCAAGGGCCTAAGACCGTCAATCGCCGGATACAATAGTTCGTTTTTAAGAGCTTCCTGTACCTACTTTGGTGTAATATTTCCTGCAATATAGCTTTTTATTTATATTATTATACAAACTCATTTATTCTTAAACTTCGTTATAAAATAAATTTTTTACTATATAAAACAAAATAATATAAAACTATTCTACAGTAAAAAATATATCAAAACAGCGGCCGCGAAGCTAGGCTCAAGCGGTCGGTTAGGGCTGCAGAGAGAGGAACTTCCTGACGATGCGCGCCGAGTCCAGGAGTACCGCCTTTTGAATCTGGCCCTTGAACTGACTTCCTAGCGAGAGTCTCTTGAGATGTTGATCGAGGCTCTTCACTATTGCGCCGTTAACCGAAACGACTAACAGGACGATAGTCGCTCAATCAACATCCCACATGCATTAATTTTAATATTATTATAATTATAAAAGCTAAATTAAGGGTAGCTATAGCTAACGCTTTTGAACAAAATAACATTGTTTAAATGTACGTACAGCTCGCTTGTAAATTAAATCTTGTCGTTATGTGTGGGCTGATTAAATACAGGAGACGTCTCGTTCTGCGCAGAATTTATTAAATTTTGTTTGCGTCTCGATGCTCATATCTCAACCGTCTGTGCAAATTGTGCAAATGGAGCTGAATGATGTTGCTTTGCTATCTTTGGTATTAAGTGGTACGTCTCAGACCGGGATTTTTTTCATTTTCAGCCAGATCGTTGTAAAATAAAATCATATGGTCCACGGCCGGACGCAAGCTTACCCTGATAAGCGCCTTATTGGACTATATCCTACGTGGTTAATGCTCATAAGTCGATGTTAGATGTAAGTTAGTAATGTTATGTGTGCTATGTTATTTAATCTTATCTAATGTGACCTAATTTATCTGATCTTATTTATTAATTTATTGACTGTGTAATTTAGAATTTTATTTAAATTTGTGTGTGTGTATTAAGGATTATTTAATTATCTGAAATAAATGAAATACAATGCAATAACTCCCACGCTGGGTATTCTGGTTGGAGTTCGGTGGTAAAATATGTTCTGCAGGAGGCGCTGCTCAAGAATTCCTCCGCCTCCCGATGGATATCCCTTAGTCGCCTCTTACGACACCCGCGAGAAGTGTTGAGGTGGTTCAAATGCTAAGCCCATAGGTCTAAAAAATAAATATACGTGTGAAATAAATTGGGATTAATAGATTATTTTAATTAAAGCCTCCACAGCATAAGCAGTTCAACATTAGCGAAGTGACAGGAGACTCCCGCTCCGGGTCGTTCTTGGTGCAAAGGATTGCCATCGCTATTCAGCGAGGTATGCTGCAAGCATTATGGGCACCTTTGCCCCGGGAATGGTCAGGGGCGGGTTATTTAATGACTAATTTTTAAGTTGTGTATTCAATACATAATGTAGAACAAGACATAACAATAAAAATTATATTAAAGTCTTTTTTTTTATTTGCAGGTAACATTTCATGGAGATTTCTATAGGTAAGTTTTGTATTTTTTTATGTAAGGAGACGATTTTTTTCATGTTTATTTTCTGCCTTTTATAAACTAGCCGATAAATGTTGCATGATTGTCGGTAAACAACTTCCCTGCCAGTTTTTTTCCATGTTAGAACTCAGAAAATATTCATACGACCATCTACAAGCAAGATGATAAATATTAGTAATTGTTAGAAAACCAGTGAGTGAGGTTATGGAAAAGTAACCTGATTTAATACCAGCCTTTTAACATATTTTTTCCATTTTCCTCGTCATAAA
Organism: Eupithecia subfuscata; assembly: GCA_963564075.1. NCBI lineage: Eukaryota > Metazoa > Arthropoda > Insecta > Lepidoptera > Geometridae > Eupithecia > Eupithecia subfuscata. The sequence goes on from OY751114.1 coordinate 8,009,262, forward strand.
AAGCCACTTTTCTAAGCTACAGATAGTGGCTACTTTTATAACTAAATGTATTTTATCATAAAAAAGTAATAAATTAGAAGTAGGTGCTTAGAGAATTACCTTACAAACCATTGTAAACCAGTGCGTTATACTTATTGACTTACTTTATTAAATCTACTCGTACAAAGTAAATTATTACTTACCTACGTACTTATGGTATAGGGGCTATACTGATGACGTATTTTTACGATATTCGTTTCACGGAAATAAAATTAAGTCCTTCCCAACGAGTGTGGCTGTGCTGCAAAACTGGCCCGCTCCAATATATTGGAGCCATCGCCAATAGCCAGATCCAGTCCGGGGAGCACCACGTGAGGCAGTCTGAAAATTATATGCCTCGGCGTTGCCTCGTCCGGCTGCCTCGCGCCATGCTCCCTCAATCTTGTGTGTTTTAACAACACAACCGTGACCAATCTGGAGTCTACACTACACCTAAAGTTGGCGACACAGCCCGGCGTTGGTGCGATATTTCAGTGTACATAGGAATATTGTAGGCTGCTGACCAAAGATAGTAAATCTTTGCTGCTGACAGTGTTATGTCAACTTGTCGGTGCCCCGTCGAATTTGGTGTGTTGTTTTAGTTTGTCCATGCTATATTTTCAGAGACCTAATAATACTGTTGTAGGTATAGAATAGACACTTTTCGCCTCCCACCTGACGGCTTCCTCACCCCGCCGGGTCCTAGTCAAGTTTTATTGCAGTCTAAATGCAAGTAACGTACGGCGCACGCACGAGGCGCAGGCGGGAGATTAATGATTTTGACAACCGATGCCGATGATGTTCGATATTTTTTTTGTTCAATCATGGACATACGAAATTTATTTTGTTTTGGGGTTTGATTTGTTTGATAGGAAAATAAAGATCGCGTCGTGCAACGCAGTTGCGCGTGCCGAGAATTTTGTACGGAGAAATGGGCGAGTGTCCGGGTTGTGCCCCAAGCTAAACAGAGCTTGTGTTATGGGTATAGTTGTTCTATCTCACGAAGTCCGTTGGGCTATGTATGTCATAGTGAATGCATGTACACATTGTTTTAGTGTGCGTAAGCTCAGAAGCTATCAGTCTCGCCTGAGACGCGGTCCGCGTCACTAGTGCTCATTGTATTTACGTCAGATTTTAGTAGCGAGTACCGTCAGCATGACAACTAACCGCAAAGTCACTACTACAACCAGGGCTAAACGGACTTCGTGAGATAGAACAACTATACCAGATGACTGATATAGGGACTAATAATATAGTAGGTAGATATATTTAAAATACCCAGAACAGCCGGAAGTTGGTCATATTTTACGGGAGTGCAAAATCCGTCGTGTGCACAAGCACAGACCCCAAACAGTTAACAGGAAAGCACTCGTAAATCAGGATTACCTTCAAATCTGGACGAGGCAGTATAAAATAAACCGCCTGTCGTCACTTTTCTCAATTTATTTTCGTATCTGTAAAAGCATTTTCACTTTGTGACGATCCCTTAGCTTTTGATTATTTATGTAACAAACACAATCCTCTAGGCAAGTTTATTTCTACAAAAGCGCTATTGTTTTTCGGTTTTTCATTTACAAAAAGGAACAGTGTAATAACAACAAAAAATTACACCATGAAATATGGAATGTGTAATAAATTACAAAGTACAAAATTATTTATTTGCAACAAAAATTAACATTGTAAGTACCTACATGGAGACACAACATTATAAATGGAAGAGTACTTAGGAACTAACTACCTTTATAATAAGTTGGTTTAAGTACCTATATGTAGATTAGCTACGGCCCCACTAGGCTCATGGCACGTGTCTTGGGTACCCGTGCAAGATAGCCAGAAGATTAACTAGTTTCTAGGGTTTTATTAAAGGGAAAATCCGAAAACCGTATCTTTGTAGTTAATTTACAAAAAAAAACAATGTTCGATTCTCCCCATGGACCAAAACCTATAGGGTACTTTCCGTTGACCTAGAACTCTAAAATTTGGCAAGAAGCAAGGTCTTATAGCACAAGTAAAGGAAAAAATCGGAAAACGGTAAATTTGTAGTTTATTCACAAGAAATACTTTTTTATTTACAGTAATTTTCGGAAGTGATAGCAATATTTTGAGACGAGTAGGTATCATACTTGTAAGCAACAACGCTGCGTGGTAACGCTGATTATATTACAAACAACAAAAAGTCTTAATGCAAATGTCGACCACCATATTTCTTATTTAACTTTGATTATCGAATTTGATGGAATGAAGCAGAATCACGTCCTAAGAGTCACGCTCCGGGCTGAAGAAAAATAAAGTAGAATTATTATACGGTCCTTCGTCAAGTTAGACGGAAGATCTTCAACGGAATTAAAAGGGAGGACCCGTTCAATGTTTTGAAATTACTTTTTCAGTACATTTCCTTGACGGAAAATGTATTCGTGGAAGCTCAAGCGAAGGCAGAACGAACTGGATTTATTTGTGCTTAATAACTGGAGTCGTCGAGTCTCCTCGTCATCCATATCGCAATGCTTGAAAACTAAAGTTTCTAATCAGTCCTAACCTTCATAAACTACGGAGCTGCGACGTGGACACTCACGGTAGGGCTGGTCCACCAGTTCAAAGTCGCTCAGCGAGCTATGGAAAGAGCTATGCTCGGAGTCTCTCTGAAGGATAGGATTCGTAACGAATACATCCGACAGAGAACCAAAGTTATCGACATAGCTCAAGGAATTAGCAAGCTGAAGTGGCAGTTGTCCGGCTATATCTCGCGAAGAACCGGCAACCGCTGGGGTAAACGAGATCTTGAGTGGAGACTGCGACTCGGCAAACGTAGTGTAGGCACTAACCCGATGAAGTCCCTCGTTAAGGGATGAAACGTTGGTGTTCTTCCAACACAAAATAGGTTCGTAGTTAACCCGCATACATTCATAATGTAGTGTAGGACGCCCTCCGGCCAAGTGAGATGACATCTGCGAAAGACTGCAGGCAGATGCTAGATGCGGCAAGCTGAAGACAGGGCGCTATGGCGCTCATTAGGGGCCTATCTCCAGCAGTGGACTAATATAGGCTGATGATGATGATGAATAACTGGATGGTCAGTGGATAGTTTACTTTATGAATAAATAAAAAAAATTGTGATTGACCGACTCTCCATTACTGCCCAATGGGGAGTCAGTCAAAAATTATCTTGACTCACTGACTCCTGTCACGGCTTGTATACGACCGTCAAGGGAGTTGTAATAAAAAAATGGCCTGTATTCTGAGATTTTCGTTCGCGTTGCTCACTGCGATCAATAAAGCTATTATACAATGTGTCTGGTTACCGGTGTCGGAGACTTTGGGGGGATGAAGTACGGTAAATTTTATCGACAAATCACTATCTCTATTTTTTTTTTCTCGCCCCCTGATAAAATGGCAGCCATTTGGTTTTCTTTTGCCTCGAAGCACGGGTGCTTGTATTGTTTAAGCTATAGCTACCCATGCAGAGGTTCTAGGAGGACGATAGAGGACTCATTTGATTGCCAATAATGTAGGCAATAAAGCAATGATAACATTGTTGCATTTTCTTTTTTATAATAGAAGAAAAAAGAATTTATAAAACAAAAATAAGTTATTTTTTTAACATTTTTTTAAAATTTTTAGCTTTTTCTTAAAATTTAAACTGTCAAGCTACATGTTTTTTGTTTTTTAACGATAGTACAGAATGTGTGCTTCAAAATAAGTCATACATCTTAGCCCTGAGTAGGATAGTTTAGAAGTCATGACGATTTGAATCTGACCCATGAAAGTTTAAATATCCCGCTAATAAGCAACTGGACTCACGGTTTCGAGGAATTGCGTGTCCATAGACAATTATGTGCTTTGTTGTAGATAAGGACGTGCTGAAACTGAAAAAAAAGGGCGCGCTGTCAGATTAGTTTTTGTTAAGTTTTGTATTTTTCGCTGACGAAAGTTAACAGAAATGGAAGATTTCCATTATTCCAGCCAGGACGTGGCCAACATCCATTTCGTCTATGGATTGTTCAACGGGAACGATAATGCTGCTGGAAGAGAGTATGCGAGAAGATTTCCCAATAAACCAACCCCGAATGCTCGCACATTCATACGACTACACCTCAACCTCGCCGAAAATGGTATTAGAAGAGCACCTAACGAACGTATTCCTTTATTGTCTTCCAAAATGGTATGGTCGTATGAATGTGCGAGCATTCGGGGTTGGTTTATCGGGAAATCTTCTCGCATACTCTCTTACAGCAGCATTATCGTTCCCGTTGCACAATCCATAGGCGAAATGGATGTTGGCCACGTCCTGGCTGGAATAATGGAAATCTTCCATTTCTGTTAACTTTCGTCAGCGAAAAATACAAAACTTAACAAAAACTAATCTGACAGCGCGCCCTTTTTTTTCAGTTTCAGCACGTCCTTATCTACAACAAGTCACAGAATTGTCTATGGACACGCAATTCCTTGAAACCGTGAGTCCAGTTGCTTATTAGCGGGATATTTAAACTTTCAAGGGTCAGATTCAAATCGTCATAACTTCTAAACTATCTTACTCAGGGCTAAGACGCATGACTTATTTTGAAGCACACATTCTGTACTATCGTTCAATAACAAAAAACATGTAGCTTGACAGTCTCAATTTTATGAAAAAGCTAAAAATTTTAAAAAAATGTTGAAAAAATAACTTTTATTTGTTTTATAAATTCTCTTTTCTTCTATTATAAAATAGAAAATGCAACAATGTTATCATTACTTTATTGCCTACATTATTGGCAATCAAATGAATCCTCTATCGTCCTCCTAGAACCTCTGTATGGGTAGCTATAGCTTAAACAATACAAGCACCCATACTTCGAGGCAAAAGAAAACAAAATGGCTGCCATTTTATCAGGGAGCGAGAAAAAAAAATTAGGGATAGTGATTTGTCGATAAAATTTACCGTACTTCACCCCCCCAAAGTCTCCGACACCGGTAACCAGACACATTGTATATTTTTGACTCCAAGTTTTGCGTAAAATATAAAAAACATAGTTTTCCATCGTCACCGATAGATACGAATCATGAAAATCAATATGACAAAACTAACGTACGCCCTGAAGAAAATTTCGACATAGCGTTCTTTCGATTGTGATCGTCCAGTCTACAGTTTTTCGGTGTTGTGTGCTTTCGGTATTCTGCTATGCAGCCTCATGTGCTTTCGGTAGGTACTTCGATCTGCGGTTTCGTGTATGTACTTTCGATATACCGCTCTCCGATATTTCGACTGCCGGTATTCCGTAGTACAGTCGTATTATCTCTAACCAGTGGGTGTTACCGACTGGTTAATAAGATAGATAATAACAATAGACTGTATTATATCCAGTAAACAAACCGTACACAAAAACACGCCCACGACTCCGCGTTTAAAATAAGTAACAATTGAATTCAATGATAAAACCACAGTATTTTAATAAAATTCAAGAAAAGTATTATTTTAAGAAATTATGTAGGCGCTTCCACTAGTATAGGTACTTTTATTTATTATCTATACTAATATTATAAAGAGGAAAGGTTTGATTTTTTGTTTGTTTGTTTGTTTGTATGAATTGAATAGGCTCCGAAACTACTGGACCGATTTGAAAAATTCTTTCACCGTTAGGAAGCTTACTTTTCAGGGAGTGACATAGGCTATATTTTATCCCGGAATTCCCACGGGAACGGGAACTACGCGGGTGAAACCGCGAGGCGATCGTCTAGTTTGTAAATATACAAGGTCTCCTTTTTGTACTGGATTTGTGTTGGACTGTACCAAATTGTACGGAAAAAGGAGAAGACGATATGATCACGTCTCGTAATGTCAAATAGAGTTCACACAATTTCACTCATATAAAATCACACCTCTTTAAGACTAAATGCAAAAAAAGAAAATGGCGCCCGCAAAGCCAATTAAATAAAAAGTACTCCAAGAAGGTTCGGAGTCTGAGTTTTTAACAAATTATAATTATTAGCTATGGTATTGGTTTTGGTAACGCATTTTTTTTTTTCATCTGTCTTCTCTGTGCTTGTGTACGAATCGCGTTGTGTAAGTTTTTCTACTCGGAATATTTCGCTCGAAGGACAAACCACTCCGTATTGATATTTTCTTCTAGGAGAACCTATTCTGAAATCTGCAACGAATGAATCTGTACATACATATATTCTATTCGTATGCTCTAAAAGCAGAATATGGTGACACATTGTAGGTATCTTACGACGATCTACATATGTTCTAAGCAAATAAATGATTTAATTTGAATTGATTCAACTTTCGCTCACCACTCGCGAGGCTTCCAATCAGGATTGTTGCGAATATCAGCATCAGCATTAGCATTAATTTAGATTCAGCATCAGCATCCGTATCGATCGATGCTGATTTTCAATGCTGATGTTCGAGTCGCAACATGACCCGAAGGCATTTTCGTACAAATCAGGTAAACAAGCACAAAACTGTTTATTGGTCGCACTACACGTTGCGTGTGAGTGCTATTACAGGTGCTAGTGTGAAGACCTATCACCCCGCCTTAAGTATCTTTTGATTTATCAGGTTAACCAGACCTCGCTTATGTTATGTTCCATTATGTTAAATTTTGTATAAAAGCTGTGTGAAAATTGCAACTGTCTACATTTTACGATTCATAAAATACAGCCCGCTGACAAAATGAAAGACAGACAGACAGCGGAAGCTTAATAATAGGGTCCCGTTCGCACCCTTTGGGGACGGAACTCTAAACGGGATAATTTATCGAGACTCGGTTTAGATGATGGAAGGACCATCTACACTATAGAAGTGCGGAAAACTCGGTTTGCGAGTCAGACACGCACTTGGCCAAAATCAACAACAACAACCCTCCTTCCAATGATAGAAAACTGCCAAAAATATGCTCCCTCCCTTTCCCGTTGCCAGCCAAAAATCCAACCAAAATGTAAACTCTGCTCAGCGTTTACAATCTATACTCTATACAAATATTATAAAGAGGAAAGATTTGACTGTTTGTATTGAATAGGCTTCGAAACTATTGGATCGATTTGAAAAATTCTTTCACGGAGTGACATAGGCTATATAATCCCGGAATTCCTACGGGAACGTTAACTACGCGGGTGAAACCGCGAGGCGATCGTCTAGTATGAAATAAAGAAGTAAGTAATGCTGGACATATCACACAGTATCATTTAGCCCCAAGCTTAGAATGTATCCTTAAGTATATATATAGCGTCTCATTTCGTAGCGAATTTTATTCCATACAAATTTTTATCATTCCCGGCGCGTAGCGATCTGCTGAAGTACAATCATCGTGAACAAGAAAGCGAAACAGAGCTAGTGCAATACTAGAGCTTGGGGTAGGTACTAGATTATCACAATAGGCCAAGCATGGTCGCAGTGACACGAAAGCCACTTATAGCAAATAATAATAAATGGGTACTAAAAAACGATGATTGATACTTATAAGATACTTAATAATATAAATTACATTTATAGAATTTTTTTATTATACATAGGAAACTCCCAGAACTTCTGGAACAACTGTTTGCAGATCGTACAAATATTCCTCCCAAGGCGGGAAATTGAACACTCAACCTTTTTTCCTGTAACACAGGAGCGATTCAGGTCAAAAGTTACTGCCAAAAATGTGCTTCCGCTCCAGTTCCCCATCCCGTTGCCAGCATGCCAGCTGCCCCCAGTTGGCTAAGTACACTCACGTGACACGAAAATAGACCTAGGTTGAACTTTTTTTTTTTATCCTGAGGGAAATGCGCACGCATATCATACTGCCACGGGGAGACAGTACGATGATGTGGGACTCTAACACCACTAAAACTCAGGGTGCCACTAAAACCCTCCGCCTCTGCCGCTTTTGGTAGGAACGTGGGGACGCTTACACTCATCCACGAACCCACCGCGGCTGCCCGGTATCGGGCCCCTCACTGGGGGTGTGCAGCACCCCCTCTAGACCTAGGTTGACCTAGGTTATTTCTTGTCTGCTACTGATAAAGGTGGCTAAAATCCTACCACAGGAAAAACCTCTGCTGATAAATCTGTCAAGCTGCCAGTTACAAAAATTGTAAACAAATGATACGGGTTTGTTTTTCCACGAAAAATGTTTGTTTATGACTGATTTCAACAACATAATGCGGATTTGAAAACCGTTTTATTATGTCTAAAGAGCCGTAGGCGTTTTATTTATTATTTTGCTTTTACGGCTCTGAAATAGCTGTGTGATTATGACAGCCTGTCAATTACTGCGTAAATGGCTCTCATTGAGCGCAAAAACAAACGTGTGAAACGAACAAATCGCGAAATTCGTGATATGGCTCTTAATAATAATGTCAATAATGCTTTGAGACACAGAATGACCATAAAAAGGTAAATTCGTATCGTGGTTAGCATCACAATTTGACTAACTAATTCATTGAAAGAAATCAAATTCTTAGATCGCATTGTGTTTTTAGCCGTGGTTGAAAGGTTTCAATAAAATTAACGGAAAATCGAGCGCACAACATAACTAAACTTTCACAATATTATGTCAAAGTTTAGACGTTTGTTACCTCTACACGCTGAACGCATATAGCTAAAATTGTATAGATTTCATTTAAGATTTCAAATAACATGTTAATTTTTATCCCGAAAAAACACGCACAACGCCGCAGGCACAAGGTACTAAATCATAAACCATTTCTGGAAAATGTTCCAACTCTGACACTAGAAGTTTTCGAGCTAATACTGGCTGACTCATACGGTAAAGTTACAGGGCTTGAAACTTTCTACTATGGATTATTATTATTAGTATTACTTCTACTAAGTTAAACATTGTAGTGTGTTCTGTGGTAACTATTACAGTAATTTCCTTACTTAGCAAGGATAGTTGAAATTTATAATAATAATAATAATAATTCTGGACAGTTCACACAGCGTTATCTAGCCCCAAGCTAAGCAGAGCTGGTACTAGATAACTGATAGACATAATACAATACACTACATAGATATATATTTTTTATTATACATAGAAAACATCCAGAACACCCTGAAGAAATCTCTGCAGATCGTATTTGCACGAAGGAAAACTACCTAGGTCTAAAATCACACTATCACACAATATTATAAAGGCATATGTTTGCATTTATATATGTTTGTAGAAATTAGCATCATATTATATAAATATAAAATAAATAATATTATGTAAACCAAAATAACTAGCTAAAGTAATAAGCCAGTGTCTTGGGGATGCTTCCGACTGGTATTGATATGGATCAGTTGAGCTACCTGTAGATTGTTTGCAACAGTCTGCAGTTAGCTCAATCGTTTCAATTGTAAATACTAGTTGTAATTTATTTCTATTAGTTGATTGTAATTTTCTTTGTTAATAAAAAATAAGTACGTTTGACGACCTCTGTGGCGCGGCGGGCGAAGGTCCGTCTGCGACGCAGGAGGTTGCGGGTTTGGTTCCCGCCTCGGTACAAAGGTTTGTACGATCTGCAGACTTGTTCCAGGTGTTCTGTATGTTTGTATGTCAACTTATCAAATTCCAATGGTATCGATTTACTTTAGTTACGCTCTCATCCTCGTAGTCGAATGTCTATTCGTTCCTTTGTTCAACGATATATCGATATCTCTTTGTGGATTAGAATACTACTGGTACGTTCAAAGCTTTTAGCTGAAAGTTTGTTGAAGTTCTGAATCATGACTTTGAGAACCTACTATATTGTAAGATTTGACTTGAATTTCACAAATGCATCAATAATAGTAAACTTATCGTACTTGTATTGTATTATATCGGGCTCCAAAGCAGAGCTTGTGTCTATTGGTGCCCATAGTACCAATAGACTGATACACCCATAAAACTCACACACAGCATAAAAAAAGCTAGTACCTGCCCGGAGCAAGTACTTGCAGATCATATAAACATTTACCCCGCGACGGGAATCAAACCCGCATCCTTCTGCTTTGCATGGCCTGACCTTCGTCCACTTCGCCACTGAGGTCAAAGTATAAAAGCTGAATAAGCGTTTTATCGTAATAATAGAATATCACTACGATAAAAAGCTGATTCAGCTTTTAAAAGCTTTAGATACAAAGAGCTACGAAAAATGCTACGACGCTTTGAAAAGTGCTACGAGGCTACGAGTGCTACGAAATGCTACAATTCGTAGCACTCGGAAAGATGAACCATATTAAAAAAAGAAAAATCACAGTTATTATTATTAATCATCATAATTATCATCATCACATCATCAGCCCGGAGTCAGGAGTTTGACGGTGCTACACCCCCGAACCTCAGAGAGCACGATAAGCCATTGGCCCTGCGACTGACCTCTACCCGGTCGTGTCGGTCTGCCGTCCCATCGTATTATGAGAGTGAGAGAATAGAGAGAGCACCTGTACATAATTTTGTGTTATAATATGTCCTGCCCACATGTCTAGTCTCCGTTGAAACTGGCTGCCGTGGTCGAAATTCGGCTAGGAGGACATCGATCACCATCTTAAACTAAAAAAGTTGTGATCTAAGAACTACAGCACATGAGTCCTGGCATAGTTTTCAAATTATTTAGTAACTAATCAGTTCCGACTGATTTCTAGATAGATAATTTGAGAACTACGCTAGTAATATGATAATCCGTAGATTCGTAAAATTTCATTTTGAGTTATTAGTGGGTAGGTAGCTTTAAACTTTATATCTCTCTTTTGAAACAATGCTATGTACGTCTGAACATTATCTTAATTATTATAAACAAGATCCGAACCCCTGAAGTTCGTTATTGAATCCAAACCCATGGGTGAAAAGCCGTGGGTGAAATGAATGATTGTGATAAATGATGAATGAAATTAAAAAACAAATCTTAAAGTTGAAAAAGAATACGAGAACAGGCCACTTTTTGAGTGAAGTGCAAGAGTGCACTGTTGCTTTTAATGAATAAGACTCAAATCGTGTTAATAAATACAGGTACAGTTTTCTTAACAAAGAAACTTTCAATCAATAAAGAAATTAATTCATTAATATTCAGCAGTGCCATACAGCGGGGCAATGCAGCCAGCATTTTGGGGACGCTTCCGACTGTTCGATATAGATCAGTTGTGCTACCTATAGATTATTTGCAGCAGTCTACAGGTAGCTAAACTGTTTCCATTGTAAACTTCTGTACTAGTTCTAATTTATTTATATTATTTGATTGTAATTTTCCTTGTGAATCAAGTACTTATACTTATAATGTTATATTTTATTACATAAGTTCAGCTAGAGAAACAGATGGCCACTTTCAATTTATCACCTTAAATTGTATTATGTCTTCATGACGCAAACCATGGCGGTGGCAGTAACGTTTTTCTCAAAAGGAATTAAATTACGACAATAGCTTTGGAGGTCCTTGGCTGCTTAGAGAAACGTTTTGCATCTTTGAGATATAGGGACACATAGCATGCCAACCCAATTTATAACTTATAACAATAAACAAAATCTGTCATAATATCCTAGAAATCTTATAATATCTGGAAAAAAATAACATTTTCGAAAGCAAACTGAAAGAGATGCTCATAAAAAAATGTTTTTACGAACTTGACGACTTCTTCAACGATTTAGAGACTCGCAAATAAATTATAAATAAGTATAGGTACCATGTAGTTCATCTTTAGTAGAAAGGCACGATACCTGCCAGTTTTCCATTGCAACACCCTAAATGGGTACATACTGTGATCTTAACTTAAACTCACCTAATCACTAAGACCTGATTATATGAATGCAATAAATAAAATACGGAAATACTGAAAATACCCTCACCCTGAAGAGTCCCTTGTTAATGGATGAAACTTTATTGTTCTTCCAACACAAATAAGGTTCATAGTTAACCCACTTACATCCGTAATGAACGAGCATGTCATGTTGTTGTTCAAATTTCAAGACATCGATTGATTGAAGTTGGTGTTGTTTGAGATAAACCGAATGCATTTAGTAAATTCGTAGCAGGCGAGCAAATACATTGTATTTACCTACGGAAACCTCAATGCGAAAGTCCTAACTCGGGATATATGCCTTACCTCGAATGTTATTCAGCCTGTGCCAATGTTATAGGTTCTTCATACCAGTAGGGACTTACTTATACCTATAAACATTGGTAAAATAATATACTTCGCCAGGGTGTAGCGGTGCTTCGCACAAAATTGTTCGCACCACAAGCCAAAAGTAATATTAATTGTGTTTTTTCTCACCGGCTGTTTTTAAGTTTGTCGTTTCACCCCACAAATTTATAAAAGAGCCTAAGTGAACTAAAAGTGTAGAAAGGTACAGTCAGAGATAAAAACATCCCTGATAAATCCCTTAATCTCATTCCGAGACATCATGGTCACATGGGTAAAACAAATTCTACGCAAAGTGGCAACTGGACAGTGACTTAGAATATTGTGACACTTTTGGAGTTGGCACTCTTTGTTTTCATGGACCACGATTTATACCTACTTAGGTACTATACACACGTCAAACGTTTTGCAGTGCAGTTTTTCATTTTACTCTGCTGAAGCTTTCGCAAGCGTTCGTGCTTGATATGCTGAATATCATGAATGAGACTTGATATTATCGTCAAAACAAACTCTCCCGTCAAAACAACTCTCTCTGAATTCTCGTTTCATAAGAGTTGACATTTGGTAACGAGAAATTGAATTTTGTTCAGGCACAGATATTTTAATACTATACTAGGATAAAGCTAACAATAGAAATCAAATCCGACGGAACGGTCGAACCGACACGACTGGGGAGAGGTCAGGCGGACGACCAACGTCTTATCGTGCTTTCCGAGGCACGGGGTTTCAACATCGCCAACTTATTGACTGCGGACTGCTACTTTAAAATATGAAATATCTAGCTAGAATGGTAGTTTATGAAAAGACTAGCTTCTACCCGCGGCTTCGCACGCGTTGTGTCTATGGAATCGTTTTGTTTTGAGGTTATTTCTATCGCATAGGAACTGATTTATGGGATAAAAAGTAGCCTATGTTTGATGTATGCTGGAAGCATTATAATTATCTGTACACAAAATTTCAGCCCGATCCGTTCAGTAGTTTTGGCGTGAAGAGGTAACAAACATCCATCCATCCATCCATCCAAACTTTCGCATTTATAATAATGATTATATAGTGGGATGTGATGGAGGTAGGCAGAGCAAAGTTGTTTTAATTATTTGTTATCAAACATAACACAACCGTTGTCAATGCACAATGTAGGGGACATTTTAATTTAACCTACCCTAAGCTAGGGGCTAAATACAGCTTTATAAAACAGCTCCTTCAGTTTTCTGTTACCACTTTCTTTTTTTCTATAGACACATGGGTCTGACACGATTCGCCATGTTTAAAAAGTAAATTTAAAAATCCAAACACTATAGAACTAATATTCACTATTACAGACTACAGACTGTTGCAGACTTAGATCAACTGTTCCATATCAATTTCGATGCGAAGAATTAAACATAGAAAACACCCAGAACACTCGAAAAAAATATCTGATTTTATCAAAATTTAAATAAAATCACTTAAAGATTAATGGATAGGTTTAAAGTTATTGGTTACGGGTGTTCTGGGTGTTTCTATGTATAATATGTAAATAAATAAATAATGCTGGACAATTCACACAGCGTTATTTAGCCCCAAGCTAAGCAGAGCTTGTGTTATGGGTACTAGATAACAAAATAATAAAAAATATCTATGCAGTGTATTGTATGTACTAAATATATCGGTTATCTACTACCCATAACACAAGGTCTTCTTAGCTTCGGGCTAGACAAAGCTGTGTCAATTGTCCAGCATTATTTATTTATTATTATACATTCATTTATTCTTCAATCTCGTCTATGAAATACATTTTTACTATAGAAACTAAAATATTATTATTAAAGTTACACAGCTATTAGTAGTATCAGCTATATCCACTGGCTGGCGACGTCACCTAATATTAAATTCCGCCAGGAAGTACTACAGCGACTGCCGAAGGCGGCCTGCTAACAGGTAGTCCACGCTGCCTTGTTAATGTTTTAAAGGTAGTTTCATTCCTTTGTCCTGGCTTTAGTTTACTAAAGGTTATTTTTACGCTTTTGGTTCTATGAGGTATTTTCGTTATGAAATTGATGACTTAATTTAGGTACCATCAATAAACATAGTTTTAAGGCTATTATGTACAGTAGTTTTAAGTTTTTTTTTATTACTTTACTGCAGCAAAAATACATGTGTGTGAATTGTTCAGCAAAAATACAAATACAAAAACGTTTATATACAAAATCTTTTAATAGAGGCTATACAACTTATTTGACAAAAACCCGATGACTTTACTTGAAACTTTAATTAATTAAAATTTAACGTAGACTAGCCATGTGCGGAGAACTTAATTATTATAATAGTGCACAAGGGTGTGAGCAAACACAGGTGAACTCTCTATTCCCTTACTATTGCTATGCGATGGAATTTATGGTACGAAGAATGCTATGGGGGCTACGAAAAGTGCTACGATATCTGCCAAAAGCTGCTACGAGTAGAGGCTACGTAAAGTGATTAAAATTCCAAATTATCGTTACTAAGGATACTAAAGATGAAATTTAAAATTCTAAATTATCGTTACTACGATCTAAGGTATCGATATTATGGATGAAATTTGATCCAAAAAATTGTTAATTGTATGCTAAAATGAAGTAAAAGTATGACAACTTCTTTTATTTTAAGAACTCCACATTGTACTACTGTACTTTCACAAATAAAACTATTTGATTTATGTGTTACCTTTCTAATGGCTAATATACTTTGGAGTTAAGACAACGCTGTGCTAATTGCCCAGCATTATTTATTTATTTATAATATAGACAAGGCTCCTCATTCGCGGGCGGCTCAGTTACCTTTTAGCAAGCTACACGGATGGTTGTGTTTTTGTTTCGGATTTTACGCGCTAAAGTCTTTCCAATAAAAAAGAATTATCGAAATCGGACTACTCTGTAAAAAGTAATGCCTGGTCATTCATAAAAAAAATTGGTTGTCTGTAAAGTCGGTTTACTGACGATAGTTGAACGTGACAACGTCTAAAGAAAATACTGATGGAATGGTAGCATTTGATACTCGATCAAAACATGTAAATGTACTATAGTATAGCAGCTGTCCACGCAGACGCATCGCTCACTCAAGTAGGAGAGGATGTCGAGCGCTCTCGCTTGCACTTCAAGCCTTACATGGAACGCCTCAGAGCGAGGGAACGCCTCAGAGCGAGGTAACGCCGCATGACGTCATAAGACGTTAGTCACGTATAAGACGTTGTCACGTCAAAAAAATATATACGCATCGACTTATGAACCTCCTCCGTTTATCGTCGGTTGAAAAACTAAAGGCTATTGTAAACCTGGAGTCAAAGGAGATGGAATGCCTGGTAATTCATAAAAAAAATATATACACATCGACTTCAGAACATCCTCCGTTTATCGTCGGTTGAAAAACTAAAGGCTATTGTAAACCTGGAGTCAAAGGAGATGGAATGCCTGGTCATTCATAAAAAAAAATATACCTACGCATCGTCTTCAGAACCTCTTCCGTTTATCGTCGGTTGAAAAACTAAAGGCTATTGTAAACCTGGAGTCAAAGGAGAAAGGGTTATAGCAGCTTATTCACATTAATAACGTAATGTCTATGCGTGTACTTTGGCAGAGCCCGCGAGCACTTCTGCCAACGCCATATTGTTGGGGTTAGGTTCTAACACACGAAGCACGGCTGTAGGTAGGTACCTAGTGACACTTGTTATTTAAGTTCAGCCTTTTTAACCCCCGACGCAAAAAGAGAGGGGTGTTATAAGTTTAACGTGAGGGCGATGTGGTGGCTAAGGGACAAAGTTCCATTATTTTGATATAAATATATAAAATAAAAATGTTTAACGTGTCTGTCTCTGGTATCGTAGCTCCCAAATTGATGAACCGATTTTCGTTTAGTTTTTTTTTTCGTGTCGTAGATAATTTTATCCCGAGTGTTCTTAACCATGTTTCACGAAAATCTGTTGGGGGTTTTTTAAATTTTTGTATTTTGTTCTTGTTATTTACTTGTAAAGTCTGGTGTTCTTAGGCTTCTGTCAAAGTTTTCCAGGTCTAACTATTTCCTTATTTTCTTCATAATTTCATCCAATCAGGTAGATACCAAAATTCTAAATTTGTAAAGACTATTCAATTAATACAACTAATGGTGATAACATTACCCTTTTTTTTAATGGGGTCAGGTTGCTTGGCTGCTATACTTTTGAAGTAGTTCTTCTTTCTTCTTTTTGACTCTTTCACTAGTCTGTGCTATCCCCGGATCCGCCCTCAGGAGTGGCTGGCACGTGCAGCTGGTCAATTCGAATGACTCATACTTACATTCTATTCTATTCTATTATTCATTCTTTTCTATTCTCTTTAATCCATTCACATTTCACAGTCACAGTCTGCAGTTAGCTCAATTGCTTCAATTGTAAATACTAGTATAATTTTCTTTGTGAATAATGGCTACTTCCATTTAATCCATTTTCTCCTGCGAACTTAAAAAATAGATTTGAGTTCCTTCATTCTTCTAACTCCCTCAATCTTAGGTCATCAGATAACTTACTTCTCAACTTTCCTACCCATTCCCAATCCTTTTATGGCAATTCTTTCAGTGTACAGGCAGTACGTCTTTGGAACAAACTGCCGGTCGCTATCAAACTTGCTCCTACCATTAACTCTTTCAAATTCCAACTCAATTCCTATTTCCTATCTTCAGCTAATTAAACTGTGCTTTCTTTCTGCCTGATTCGCCTTAACCTGTCACTTTTGATGACAATGTAGCTTAGTTAATTGGTATATTATGTATGTAAAATTATGGTATAATGTTTGTATTTGTATTGTATGTACAATGTATTAAGTATATTCCTGTATTATGTTTAATATTATGTGCACTACCAACTGTTTATTTACTTATCTTCTGGAATTAATAAGGTAGCCTGGCAGAAATTCTATAAGCAATAAGGCCGCCCATTGTACGTTTTTATTTTATTTAGATATTTTATTTATTTTAAAGAATAAAGTGTTCATTCAATCATTCATTCATTCATTCTTACATATACTTACTTATTTTCAACGCAATTTTTTTTCATCAATATTGTGGTTTATCTTAGAACTTGTGACCTATTAATATATAAGTCAACCAAGCCAACATTCCAATACATACAAATACAAAATATACAAACATAAATAGTTTATTTGATACCATGTACCGAGGTCAAGTCACGTAGGAGTCGATAAACTTAGGGAATTCCTTTGGACTCCTAGCGCTGTTAGCGCAGTTATTATGATTTATTGTAGTTGAGATCACAGTAGAGATCACTGAGACAACGATCAAAATTACCTGTTCCTTTTCAACCTCGTGTACAAAAGCCTTTACGTAACATAGAAAGCACCTCGCTGCTCTTGTTTGCTTGCATAGTGCATAAGCCGAATTTTACTAACAAACTTGCTTATAAGGAGTCGCTTAAACAGATTTCGAATAACATCTTCTGCAGCCTGTTTACCTCCTGCATTACCTGAATAATTTGCTTGTTATGAAAAATATTAAACACTAGCGACCCGCCCCGGCTTCGCACGGGTGCAATAAAATACTACTATTACTATTAATATACATATTATGATTTCTCAATCAAATAGCAAAGAGTTTTCATTCAAATAAATTAGACCGAACCACAGATCACTATACAGGGTGGAATTTTGTAATGCTACCTGGAGGGAAAGTACTCTTAATACTGTAGATAGAAAATTGTACTAAAAGAAAACATTCCTTTATTTTTGAAAAGAAAGAAAACTGCATTCCAAGATTTTCGAAAATTCGCTTGCCACACCCGGGAATCGAACCGACTAAAATCTGTAAAAATTACACCCTGTACTTTTATTGCATAGATCGTTAGGGTCAATAATAAGGATGAAATCTCTCTAACAAATTTAATAAATTAAATGAAAGGAAAACCATGAAATCTTAAATTATAAATTGAATGGGTCAAGTTAACAACTTAAAGATCCATCTGTTTACTTGTGTCAGTAATTAATAAATATCATTGACGTCATTTATCCATTAAAACGACGAATTAATATTTAGATAAGACGATTGAAATTTGCACGTGTTTGTACCTAATGCAGACTCCTTTTTTAGATGCAACTTAACTGCGTGTATGAGGTAGTTTAAATATGGAATGTTACATTTGAAAATAGATTGTCATTTGTTATTCACATTTGATTGTTTTTACAAATTATTTCATATTTGTCTCACGGTAAAAATGGCTTATCAGGAACAATTTGATTTAATTGAAGCTTATTTTATAAATAACAAAGATGTGAATCTAGCTCTGCGGTGGTACGGAGAGAGATATCCAGACCGACAGGCACAAACTCGGTCCGTATTGAAAAGAATGGTAGAAAATTTAAAGAATACTGGTAGTTTCAAAAAGCGAAAGCAAACTCTTCAGGAGAACAATTTCGATTTTGATCTTAGTGTTTTAACATACTTTGAATCATTTCCGAAAGCTTCAAGCAGAGCTGCTGCCGAAGTAATTGGAACAACCCACACTCGCGTACTTAAAGTGCTGAAAAAGTATAAGTATAAATGCTATCGTGATGGTCGGTTGGTCCAAAAATTGCATCCTGGGGATTGTGAGAGACGATTACAATTTTGTCAAAACATGCTGAGAGAAATTGACCGTAACCCTGATTATTTGAGTAACATTGTTTGGTCTGACGAAACCAACTTCAGCAATAACGGCATGTACAATCGCCGCAATAACCACTATTGGTCTCGAGTGAATCCTGTTCGTGTCCATGAAACTAACAGTCAAGTAAGGTTTTCTTTCAACGTTTGGTGCGGAATTATGAGAAATATGGTTGTGTTAGTCCACGTGTACGAAGGTCATTTAAACACTGTCAAGTATCTTGAAATACTGGATCTCTTAAGAAATGAGTTAAATGGTTTCCCCGAGGCAGAACGAAACCAAATAATTCTACAGCAAGATGGTGCTCCAGCCCATAACAGCAGATTCACTACTGCCTACATTAATAACCATTTTAATACCTGGATTGGTACCAACGGCACAATCAGATGGCCTGCGAGATCACCAGATCTCACCCCTTTAGATTTTTTTTTGTGGGGATATGTAAAAAATCTAATTTACATGAAATCTTATGCGAATGTAAACGAGTTGAGAGTTGAAGTTCAGAATACGATTTATAATATTCACCACAACACGTTATTAAAAGTTACTAGAAATGAATTCGTTAGAAGAATAAATTTGTGTATCCAAGAAAATGGAGCCCATTTTGAGCAACTAATTAGTTAGTTGACTTTTTATTGTAAATAATTAAAATATATTTAAGATTTCGTGGTTTTCCTTTCATTTAATTTATTAAGTTTATTACAGAGATTTCATCCTTATTATTGACCCTAACGATCTATGCAATAAAAGTACAGGGTGTAATTTTTACAGATTTTAGTCGGTTCGATTCCCGGGTGTGGCAAGCGAATTTTCGAAAATCTTTGAATGCAGTTTTCTTTCTTTTCAAAAATAAAGGAATGTTTTCTTTTAGTACAATTTTCTATCTACAGTATTAAGAGTACTTTCCCTCCAGGTAGCATTACAAAATTCCACCCTGTATATGTACCAAGCTACGATCAAGGAGTATTTATATACCCTGGGGAGCGATTTCTTCCGTCCACGGTACCAAGACCGAACCATAGACATGTTTATACTTAATTGACATGTTTACTTTGCAACGCCGTTACAATTTTTTTAGCAATTTATTCATTTTCATATTGAAACTACTTGATAATCCGAATTTTCCGCCTATAAGTTGTCGACTCGGATCGACTAATTTTTTACGCTCTTCAATTTGATGTGCATTTCGTTCGAGTCTACCGTAGACCGGTCCGAAATTATTAATATAGATTGTGGTATGCATTGTTAGATCATTTGAACTACCTGTAGATTGCTTGCATCAGTCTGCAGTTAGCTCAATTGATTCTATTGTAAATACTAGTTGTTATCTATTTATATTATTTGATTCTAATTTTCTTTGTAAAACATTTAAAACCGACTCCAAATTCGTTATTATATATGCATACT
Organism: Eupithecia subfuscata; assembly: GCA_963564075.1. NCBI lineage: Eukaryota > Metazoa > Arthropoda > Insecta > Lepidoptera > Geometridae > Eupithecia > Eupithecia subfuscata. The sequence continues at coordinate 8,029,391 of OY751114.1, forward strand.
TTTTTAAAAGTTTTTCTGGAAAAAAACTAATCCCGGGAATAATTTAATGGGACCATTTCGAGATCATCATAAATACAATTGCAACAAAATCATCAAAATCCGTCCACAGTTAACGAACAGATATATCCACGAACATACATAATTTATTGTTGTCTCAAATGAACGAATTGAATTGAATAACAAAAACATGCTTACAGCCGGACCTAAAACCTTCCTTCTTTTCTTGCAGTCGGAAATTGCATGAGATTTTCATCTTAGGTAAAATAAATCTCGTCCAATGTTTTAACCTGAGGCAAAAAAATACTTTCCTTATTACTGCCCGACTTATGAATGTTTAATGTCTCTAGTTACCATAAAGGTATTTTGCCGAGCGTTTCAGTGAAGCAAACCGAGAGGACGCAAAAATAACATGGGCGTACCTTTCAAAGGAGAGCCAAAGGTACGCCCATGTTGTTCGTTACGTAGAGACGTTAGACAAACTTATTTTTCCCATAAAGGATCAGTTTGTTGTCTGTCTGTCTGTCCGTCTGTCAAGAACCTTTTTACAGCGCGTGTAAAAAGGTTCTTGACACCTTTTTATACGCGTGGAGGTATCGCGTTGAAATTAACATCAAATACTCAAGTCCGTAACCTCTTGAAGCCGCGATATAAATAAAACTTTTAAGTCGACGCACTCAAAAGTTAAATAAATAAATAATGCTGGACAATCCACACAGCATCATCTGGCCCCAAGCTAAGCAGAGCTTGTGATATGGGTACTAGATGACCGATATACATAATATAATACATTACATAGATAGATATTTTTAATTATACATAGAAACGACCAGAACTCCCGGAACAAATATTTGTAGATCGTAGAAACATTTGTCCCAAGGCGGGAATCGAACCCGCAACCTCTCGTACCTTCGCCCGCCGCGCCACCGAGGTCGTCGACAGCCGTCCGCCAGATCTCCGAAAATTTTGGAATTCCTCTCCCAAATCCCCCGACCAAAATATACAGGGTAGGTACCAACCTCTTTTTGACCCAGAATCATGATATTTGGCAAGAAACAAGGTCTTACAATTAAACGGAACCCTTACTGCGCGAGTCCGACTCGCACTTGACGTTTTATTTTTTAATTACTACAAATTTTTTTCTTCAAAAATTTGTTAAACATTTATAACTTATTTATAAACCTTCTACGAGACGATACAGGATAAGGATCAGGAGAGTTAGGATAGGTAAATTATAATAAGGGAATTATCAAACATACTTTAAACATTATAATCACACTTATATTATAAATGCGAAAGTTTGGATGGATGTATAGATGGATGGATGTTTGTTACCTCTTCACGCCAAAACTACTGAACAGATCGGGCTGAAATTTTGTATACAGATAATTCTAGGCCTGGAATAAAACATAGGCTACTTTTTATCCCATAAATCAGTTCCCATGGGATAGAAATCACCTTTAAGCGTTTCCATAGAAACAACGCGTGCGAAGCCGCGGGCAGAAGCTAGTATACAATATTTTTAGTATTTGTACATATAGACAATGCTAACCAATGAGCAGCTTGTTTTGTTTGTGTTTCTAGGTGGCTGTGCATTTGAGCAATCCGATTTCAAGACACGACTTGGCACGTTCTGAATTCAAATCTCTTGTTTGTCTATGGCCTCCGAGGCTGAATATTAATGTGTGGGTCGTAACCTCTATCGTCGTACCGTTTTACTAAGTACCTATCTTGGCAAACATAAAATCTAAAGTACAGTCCACGTACAGTCAATGTCACGTAAGAAATAATTGTTTTTGACGTGACAACGTCTTATAATTCGATAGAGCCGGCTGCACGCACGAAAAAACATGACGTCATGCGGCGTTACCTCGCTATGACTTCATGATAGCAAAATTGTTTGCTCTAAATGAAAATTATACTATAGATAGTTGATGCTGAACCTTTTATAACATAGCTTTTTATTTCTGATCTTTGTTATCTGCAACTACATTACGTTAAACTTGATAACATCAAAACCCACTAAGTTTAACTAAGTTACCCATAAATTGTGTGCCAGCCTGATATTCAAACATAAACTATTCTTATTCCAATAACAAATTATTTATTTCACTTTTGACGTGACAACGTCTTATAATTCGATAGAGCCGGCTGCACGCACGAAATGACATCATGCGGCGTTACCTCGCTCTGAGGCGTTCCATGTAAGGCTTGAAGTGCAAGCGAGAGCGCTCGACATCCGTCTCTCTCCTACTTGAGTGAGCGATGCGTCTGCGTTGACAGCTGCTATACTATAGTACATTTACATGTTTTGATCGAGTATCAAAAGCTACCATTCCATCAGTATTTTCTTAAGACGTTGTCACGTTCAACTATCGTCAGTAAACCGACTTTACAGACAACCAATTTTTCTCTATAAAATCGTAGAGAAAATCAAATATAAAGATATGATCTAGGGAGGGTGATTTCCTTCGTTCGAGCATTATTTGGGTCAATAAGGTTTATTATTCTACAGCAGAGCAAAGATCATAGACAACTTATATAATGCAAATACTAGTGTACCTACAACCCTATTACGTGGTATATTAATAAAAAGTCTAAGCCACAGCACAGAGGTCAAAATAGCACCGCATTCAACCTTCTTTGAAACCTTTTTATCAAGCTTGTGTCCAGTAGCTTGGTACTTAAATGTTCAGTGAATCTTTGGCAATTTGAGAGGGAGAAATTGAGGTTTGAATATGTAGTTCAAAAGCCTTGCCTTATTTTCTGCCTGAAACTGCGTCATGTAAGACTACAGAAGGTTGTACTTATCTGTGATAACCTTCTGTACGTTGCTTTACTTATGTGGTAGGGTAAAACCTTCGATCAAGGAAAGGAAACCCTCCTTTCCTTTCCATTTCTTCGTCCGAGGGTAAAACGAACACTTTCACTGAGTGCTAATACTAAGGTTAGTAATATAATATTATTTAGTATTAAGTGGCAATGCCGCTAATTAATATGAGTGAAAAAACTACACTATAGATAGAGGAGAAAAAGAAGAAGTAAGTACCTACTTAGTAAATCAGCTCCAAATACCTACCAACTTTTTTATTATAAACTAGCTGCGCCCCGCGGCTTCGCCCCCGTGGAAATGTATGTTTCCAACTTTCTTAATTTTTTCTTTCATAAGAACCTTCTCCTGACAATAACAAACACAACAAAGAAAGAATTAGCGAAATCGGTCCAGGCGTTGTTGAGTTATGCGCTTACCAACACATTTTGCGATTCATTTTTATATTATAGACTAGCTGCGCCCCGCGGCTTCGCCCCCGTGGAAATTTATGTTTCCAACTTTCTTAATTTTTTCTTTCATAAGAACCTTCTCCTGACAATAACAAACACAACAAAGAAAGAATTAGCGAAATCGGTCCAGCCGTTCACGCGTGATGCCGTGACAACGCGAAACGGGTTTCATTTTTATATATAAGACTAGCTGCGCCCCGCGGCTTCGCCCCCGTGGAAATTTATGTTTCCAACTTTCTTAATTTTTTCTTTCATAAGAACCTTCTCCTGACAATAACAAACACAACAAAGAAAGAATTAGCGAAATCGGTCCAGCCGTTCACGCGTGATGCCATGACAACGGAAAACGGGTTTCATTTTTATATATAAGAAGATAACCCTTCGTTTGACCGTAATCTCACCTAATGGTACCTGAATAGTGTGAAAAATGAGAAACTTATGAAAATTTGCTGGTTTAATTTTAAAAATTTGAAATTCAAATCGAAACTCGCAATTTTATAGATGGTGATGCTAGTTTGCTCGATCCAGCTCCTTAAGGGTAGGTGAGTGCTTGCTATGATAACTTTTACGACGTTATAAATTGAAACTGCTTCTTGATACATTAACGTAAGTTGTAAAACGGTGGCCGGTTTCATGCGATAAGTTACTTAGAATATGCAGTGGTTAATGTTGCTTGACTTGCTTCTTACACAGTGTGTTTATTCAAATCAATTCAATTCAATTTATTGACGTCGTGAAAGAATTGAACGAAAGTCTTCGTTTCAGGTCTGGCCAAAATAACGTTTTTGTCAGTATGTCCGTACTCCTCTACAGGTCGTATTTTACAACCGATCGGTATGAAACTTTGTGTACAGATTCTATGATTTTATAGAATTTTATTGTCGTCGGGATTTTTTGATTAAAGGCGTACTTCTTCCACAATAAGGCAAAAAGGCGGATTTGGAATATCTCCGCTATAAGAGATCTGATTTTGATGAATGTATTTTTAATTGAAAGGTAATAACTTTAAACTGTTCTTTTAAAAATTTGGTAAAGATCGGATGAGGATTTTCGGCATGACGAGCAGAATAGCTCCGCAACATGCAGTAATATGCAAGACAGCATTTACAGTACAGCAGTATTAGAACATCTTTGTAACACTTCGAGAGTTATATGAAATAGCGCGGCCGCATACACCGTCGTCGTCGGTTAAATAATAACAACAACTTTGCGCTGATGGATCAACGCCATCTATTGATACCTAGGTACAGAATTTCGAGCTTTGCTGAGGAACGTAACTTAGGTACTTTGTATGGACAATAGGTATAATGGTTGATGTGTTTGATTTCGTTCAAAAATTCAATGCACACCACACTAGCGTAAACCAATACTTATGTACCTACCTACTTATAAGGGTTTTTCTGATTTTTTGATATACCTACCTGGGTATCTACTTAGGTAGGTAAAGTGTAGATACACTACCTACCTACCCATAGGATTTTTCTTACAACGCGTCAAAAAGTAAGAGGCACCGATAATTACATAGAAATTAGATACTTACCTATAATACTTATGACAAGATTAGCACCATTATAGGAAGGCTGGTGCCTACCTATGCTGGTGCTTATTCTGATAAGTAAGCAATTTTGCTCCGTGATACATAAGATGCTTTCATACTGGCATGGCGATTTGCAAGGAGTCACCGCCGAAAAACATGGTTGAAAGGGTAACCATTTCGACTATTTTAAAAATATACCTACCGAATCTACCTACCAAAATATCCCGTTTTAAATTACTTTAGTGCATTAATAAATAAATTAATTGTTGAAAAAAGTTAGTGATCGCGATGTCTACTGTTCGTAGAACTACTAGTTTATTTCGGTTGTTCACCATAAAATGTTAGTACAACTACCTATAGGTAGTTCACCATTAATGTTAGTACAACTACCTATAGGTAGTTGTACTAACATTTATGGTGAACAATCGAAATAAATAAATTGAATTGAATAAACACACTTTCACATATATGCTATGTTAGTTACCATAAAAAGATATTTCAATAATTCATGTCACATAAAACCAGAATACATTCAATATTATTATGATCATTATTGTCAATGTAAATGTTCGGGGGGGTGAGTCTATTTCTCTCGTAACTCCTTTTTCCATACAGTTTGATGCAGCGCCTCTATCGTGCAGATAGGGAACTACGGAAATCCAATAATAAAAGGAGAAGTCACGATCACTTCTCGTTAGTTACGTCAAATAGACTCACCCCCTCTAGGATATGACCTCCCTTAATTTGAAATGATAGGTCGTAGTGTCGGCGACCGATATACTTAGGTTTAAATTAATTCGGTTAAGCTAGTTTTATGATTTTATTTCCACGCATTGTCAGTCGAACATTCTAGAGCTTTCGGAAGGTCGTAGAATACCTATCCTAAAATAGTCGAGAACATTCGGGAACTTTCTAGAAACTTCTGGAAGCCTGTGGAACGTTATGGAAGTCTGTAGAACATTCTAGAAATCCATGGAAAGATTTAGAACCTTGTGGAATATTCTAGAATCCAGAATCCAGACCTACGGCTAGGTATAGGTATGTCAAAAGTTCTAGAACAAATCGAAAGAAAAGACAAGGACAGCAAAATGTGCTCGAGTTAAGAACGAGATAGATGTAGCTTCCAGTTAAATAGACTCAACTAGACTCACCCCTCTGGGATATGACCTCCCTTAATTTGAGATGATAGGTCGTAGGTTATTTTACGGGTTGGGAAAGGGTACTACATGAACATGACCCAATGGCCCAGAGATCAGTTTATGGGTGGATGAGCTTACCCTGGCGCTAAATAAGCACATACCAACCTGAAAAAAAAAACATATTCTGAAAATTGCAATCAAATTTTGATAGGCAAAATATGTAGCTAGTAAAATAAGCTAATTAGGTATTTAGCCTACTCTTGATTTTGATTTCCAGGAGTTAGATTTTCGGCATTGGAGTACGTAACACCACTGATGCGACTATCCCTACTTTACCCTACCAATGAACTGGAATGACCTCCCAGTAGGCAGCACAACGATTGTTGTCTGAGGTAGAATAGATAAGAATGACATCGCATTCGCATTGACATTGCGTAAATTACCTATTCAAATTAAATATAGGATGAATTTCAAATATTTTACGCATACGCTGACAATGCGGCGTAATTTTTTTCTATTCTACATAAGCTGTCTTTTTTAACATTAGCTGTCATTTTTCAAACATGTAGGTATGAAATAATAAATATGAAATGTAAACTATTTTGGATAATTCTAATGTAGGTTCTTAGTAAGACATGGACGAACTGCGCATGGATTCCTGACGAACCGCTTATTGGACGAATCGCTTATTGGACGAAACGCGATATGGACGAACCGCTAACAAATAAAATTCGGGAGAATGGGTACTAGCTTCTCGAAAGTGGAAAGCTCAAATTAGGTGCAATTAGGTTCACCCACCTCAGTCATAGTCGGACCTGCGGCGCGGCCTGGCGGTGCTGTCGCCACCTTCAAAAAGTTGGGTCTCGGGCATAAATCACACAAATATTATAAATGCAAAAGTATAGACAGATGAATGCTACTTCTTCACGCAATCTACTGAACGAATCGGGCTTAAATTTTGCCCATAAAATAAAGGCTCAGGACCTCCAATAACACATTGGCTACATTTTATCCCGAAAATCAGTTCCCATAGGATAGAGTTAGCCTTTAAACTTTTCCATAGAAACAATGCATGTGAAGCCGTGGCCAGAAAGAAATTAATAATAAATAAAACAAGAAGAAGGTTAAATAAATTATTTTAAAAAAATATCCATTGAACGTCAACCTCGACTTATTGTTGGGTCGCAAAAAGTCGTAACAGCAATATCGTCAGCCTAAACGGGTGTAAATAAATAGGCTTATATTTCACGGTCTCGGAGCTTTTAGCCGTTATTTCACAGTAATGTCAGCCGCAGGCGACTCTTTTATTGGTCTTCCAGTTTTATTTTTATTTTTTGTTCGTAGTTAGATACTTATCTTCTTTTTACAGAAAGTAAGGTTAAGTGGTCTACTTTAAATTTGAAGGGTCTCACAAAATCAGATTATGCCTCGAATTTGAGTAGAAGTCATTAAAATCGCTTAGATTGAACCAAAACTCGCCAACCTAGGAGAAAATAGTAAATAAGGTTAAGTGGTCTACTTTAAATTTGAAGCTTCGCACAAAAATCAGAATTGCGCCTAGAATTTGAGTACAAATCACTTAGATTGAACTAAAACTCGCCAACCTAAGAGAAAATTTGCATGTGTTGCGTTGAGATCTCAGTAGCTTAAGTATCATAGAGATTATGAATGGTTATGGATGCAATGAACTAAATAATTATGAACGAGATACGCCAATACATGCTCGATGCGCCAATATAACTATTTTACCTAGCCATACCTACCTTGATCGTGACGATAGAGCTGTTCCCCGCTATCCGTTACGTATAAGTTGTACGGGCACCAATATAGCTTTGAAAGATTCTCAGAAAATTCAATTTCAACAGATAACGACTTAATAAAGATTACAGCACGGGGTTTAATAAAAGAACTGCAACTGAGAATCAAAGTATTAGCTCATCTTAACTAAAACCAGTTGGTGCTGTAGCTGAATCGATTTTTTGCTGATTGAAGACTAGATTTAAATTGTATCTTCGCCTTATTTGTCCTAGCGGAAACCTTACTCGGTTCCAAAACGTATTTTTGACGTGACAACGTCTTATAATTCGATAGAGCCGGCTGCACGCACGAAAAAACATGACGTCAGGCGGCGTTACCTCGTCATGCGGCGTTACCTCGCTCTGAGGCGTTCCATGTAAGGCTTGAAGTGCAAGCGAGAGCGCTCGACATCCGTCTCTCTCCTACTTGAGTGAGCGATGCGTCTGCGTTGTCACGTTCAACTATCGTCTGTAAACCGACTTTACAGACAACCAATTTTTTTTTTTAACTACGGGTTTCCTTTGTTTACAAAACGTTTTTCCAATAGTAACTGGTACTACGTCATACCACACCATCACAGCTGATCATCATCATCATCATTCATAAGAATAAACTCGCTGTGCCCAGAACTAGGCTACACAAGATAAATGCATATTTTAAAGGGTAATACGTATACGCTTCTACACCAAAACTCCAAGTCAGTTGCAAAAGTTATCAATAAATAAATTCAAACAAATTCCAACATATCCTTTGTAAAAAGGCTTACTACAAAATATCAGACTATCTAGAGGATATAAATGCTCGGGACGAGTTATGCTCCAGCTCAAAAAATAACAACTAACAGGCTAAAGGTTTCTTCGTCGCTTCTTTACTTTAGTCTACATACCGAAGCGACAGAAATCAAAAATATCACTTTATTTCCGTGTCAGTGTTTAGTTTTATAATTTGACCTTTTCTAAGTGTACATTTATTGTATTTATGGACATAAAGAGTTTTTGATTTGATTTGATTATCAGCCTATATTAATCCACAGCTGGAGATAACAGTCCCCTAATGAGCGGGCGCCTAACCTAACCTAACCTAAACGTCCTGCCATATTCATTCACAGTTGTCTCAGCTGGTAAATTTACCTCGGAAAGCACGATACACCGTTGGTCATGCACTTGACCTACCCCCGGTCGTGTCGGCCTGCCGTCCCATCGGATTATGGGAGTGAGGGAAGAGAGAATACACCCGTGTTTGGGCACACACTTGTGCAGTATAATATGTCCTGCGCATATGGCTAGTATCCGTTAAGACTGGACGCCGTGGCTGAAATTCGGCTAGGAGGACATCATCAGAAGCATCACCTATTACTTAGTAAGGTTGTACCCCTAAGCTACGTAATATTGTAGATACCTAATCACTTTGCTGGCTGGAATTGAGTCAGCTCTCAGCCTAACGCCCCTGATTGCAAAACTTAATTATAGATTCTCAATAAATTGATAGATATCGATGTCACGATAAATATATGAAACTAGAGTTTGCTTGCTGGTTTCAATCACGTGGCTGCTTGAAACGTTGTCACGTGTAATGTCCCACGTGGGAATACACGTGAGATTGGGGAGGATGATGACAAAAGCTTATCTTCAGGTTATTTTTAGGAACAAAGAAATAAAGAATACGTACCTAGTAACATAGTTTTCTAGGTATTTATTTTTGAGCATAGGGAGAGTGACAGGTAATATACAATACTAGGAGTACTAGTTTCTGCCCGCGGCTTCGCACGCGTTGTTTCTGTGGAAACGTTTTCTATCCCATGGGAACTGATTTATGGGATAAAAAGTACCCTTTGCTTGATTGCTGATAGAATGACCTGTACTTATGAAAATTTTTAGCCCGATCCGTTCAGTAGTTTTGGCGTGAAGAGGTAACAAACATCCATCCATCTATCCATACATCTAAGCATCCAAACTTTGGCCTTTATATTTAGTGTGATAGATCTAGTGTACTATGACTTCGTTTCCATCTGGCCGCGGCTTAAATTTTTAACAAAAATAGTTGGTAATGTATATACTAGTTGTAATTGTTTTATTCTGTTAATTTAATTTTCTTTCAATTTTAAGGATAAATAGAAAACTTACTCTCATATATTTCCAATTTTTTGTAAAATACTAGGACCCGAGTTCACCAACAGATACAATTAAATACAATATCAATGATATTGATATGGATCAGTTGTGCTACCTGTAGATTGTTTGCAACAGTCTGCAGTTAGCTCAATTGTTTCAATTGTAAATACTTTTGTAATTTTCTTTGTGAATAAAGTTTTTTTTTATATGGGCAAAAGTCTTTTTTCATAAAGAAAATTACACTAATTAATTTATTAATTAATTAATAAAGTCTTGATCTTAAAAAAAAAATATCAATGCAATTTCGGCAATACCGATTTGCAATTTTTTTTTGCGCGCGTGAGTTTTTGGTTTTCATTTAATTCTCTTTTTTTGTTATGTTATATATTCATCCCCACCAAGGTGATGGTGATGAAGTTTGATTATTTGTATATCTCATTTTATTCTATTTGTCTGCTTTGTTTAATGTAAACCGTTTTTTGTAGTCTTTAGTAGGTTTTCAGCTTACTCAGCTTATTCACACTTTTTACGTAACTATTATTATTTTAACCGTGAAAACCTTTAAATAGCCTCCTGCTTCGACTTCTTTTCCATAATTTGTATGTATGTGCTGCTGTTTTTCCTTGCAATAAATAAATATTATAAGTCAATGAATCCATTATACGATATGGTATAACTAGAAGTAGGTACAGTAAGATTTGATACGGTATTAAGTATTTGCACAAGAATGCCAATATTTGGCTGCAATGTTATCATTTAATTTGCGATATCGAATGAACATCGAACCTTCGCAAAAGTCAAGCTCCAATTTTACTTGAACAAACAGACTTTAGTGTATAATCAAAATTATATTACGAACATTTTGGGACAATCTCAGTTGGTAATTGTGTGAGTTTGTTATTATAATATTAATATGGCGCTGATCTTTTAAAATCAAAATCAAAATCAAAAACTCTTTATTTCCTTAAATACAATAAATGTACACTTAGAAAAGGTCAAATTATAAAACTAAACACTGATACGGAATTAAAGTGATATTTTTTGATTTCTGTCGCTTCGGTTTGTTGACTAAAGTAAAGAAGCGACGAAGAAACCTTTAGCCTGTTAGTTGTTATTTTTCGAGTTGGAGCAAAACCCGTCCCAAGCTTTTTTATCCTCTAGATAATCTGATATTTTATAGTAAGCCGTTTTGCACAGCAAGGTTTTAACAATTTGTTTGAATTTATTTATTGATAATTTTTGCAACTCACTAGGAGTTTTGTTGTAGAAGCGTATACATTGCCCTTTAAAAGATACATTAATTTTGTGTAGCCTAGTTGTGGGCACAGCGATCTTATGTTTGTTTCTGGTATTCAAATTATGTTCAAATTATGAAAAGAATTCAAAGTACTTATTTCGCGACCTCCAGGTTGTCCCATTAGCACATTCACATTAATGAGACGAATAGTAACATCAAATTTCTAGTGTCTACATAATATGTAGACTTTATAATTCGGAACATTAACATCGGAAATTAATGCGGCATGTAGTCACGCACACTATATGATATTACTATATAACTTCGCTAGGATTTAGGACGCTATTAACGTTAAATTGTAACAACTTTGAAACAATAAATAAATATCTATCTATCTATTAATTTTAATAAAAAAAAATCAAATCTTATAACAATTTGTGAGTAAGTTCTTAAACACGACGTATGAAGAGCAGCCATGGCACCTAATTTTTAATGTTTGGCATCAGATAGTTATTCTACGATTACGATTTACGAGTATCTAAAGGATATATCGAGAACTTTACCACGGAATATCGGAACTCGAAAAACCTACCATTGTGTTCAGAAAGTACAGTAATCTATACAATGTGTCCGGTCACCGGTGTCGGAGAGTTTGGGGGGGTGAAATACGGTAAATTTTATCGACAAATCACTATCCCTATATTTTTTTTCTATCTCCATGATAAAATGGCAGCCATTTTGTTTTCTGTTGCCTCGAAGCACGGGTGCTTGTACTGATTAAGGTATAGCTACCCATGTAGAGGTCTTAGGAAAACGATAGAGGACTCATTTGATAGCCAATAATGTAGACAATAAAGCAGTGTTAACATTGTTGCAATTTCTATTTTATAATAGAAGAAAAGAGAATTTATAAAACAAAAAAATAGATTTTTTACATTTCATTTGAAATTATTAGCTTTTTCATAAAATCGAAACCGTCAAGCTACATGTTTTTTGATATTGAACGATAGTACAGAATGTGTGCTTCAAAATAAGTCTTGCATCTTAGCCCTCAGTAAGATAGTTTAGAAGTTATGACGGTTTGGATATGATCCTTGAGAGCTTGAATATCCTGCTATGATTCGACGCGCTATACAACATGTTAAAGTACCTAACCGATTTATTTTGTTTTCCTTTGGGACTCCAGAATTTAGAGACACTTACCATTTTGAAATCGTCATGTGCACGGCTATCTCGGCAAAATCCGATTCCATTTATCCATATCATTACAATACCAATCAGAAACGTCCTCATGACGCTGGCTGCATTACCCGCTGTCCTGTGGTAGTCCGCCGTGCCATACACTATCAGGTCAAACATGCGTAGCTTCACGATCTGATATAATTTTGAATGACTTGACTGTATTTAACTCTATTATCGCAAAATGAAAACCAGTTAGATGAAAAGTTAGTTAGATATGAGAATTAATTACTTTCTGGTTGACAAAGTTTCTTGCGCGAACTGTAATCATCTCGGCTCATTGCTCTCGTGAATTCGAAATATATGCCTGATCGTTGTTTTAGACAGAGATTAATTGGAAGAACTGCGACGCAGTAATGAGTCTAAGGTTTGTTTTGTCTTATTTGTTTTTAATTAAGTACATGTTAGGTGTGATTCTTATTAATGATTAGCTTCTGCCCGCGGCTTCGCGCGCGTATTTTTGGTATAATAAGTAGCCTATTATCTAAGTTAGCCTTTGTTCTAAGCGTACGCCAAATTTCATCTGTTCAGTAGTTTTGGAGATCCTAGGTAACAAAAATTCAGATTTCACAAACTTTCGGCTTTATAATATTAGAAGGAGGTGTGAGAAATTGAATAATGGTCTTAAGATATAATCAAAGTTTTTTATTATTATAAAAATTCTTACAGCAGAAAATAAGTCTTTATGAACAAAGAAAATGACAATCAAATAATAGAAACAAATTAGAAGTGGTATTTACAATTGAAACAATTGAGCTAACTGCAGACTGTTGCAAGCAATCAGGTATACTACAGATAGCCCAAAATGATCCATATTTCAATACCAGTCGGAAGCGTCCGCAAGACGCTGGCTGCTTTGCCCCGCTGTATGGCCATGCTGATGCGCTGCGCTAGATACTCACCAGCTCTTGGATCACGCGTCACTTCGACCAGACCGACGATCAGATAGCTTTTTAAAAATCCGTATAGCCTCGGTATCCCACGGACCTAGGGGTTCGACTCCAAGGGGAGCAAATGCATAGGCTCTGTCGAAACCTGCATATTTGCGCCTCTTGAGTTATTCCGCTAAATCTGCCACCGCACCAGCCCTCATGGATGGTTAGTAGGTAGATTATCCTTATAGTACATGCATCGAGCACAATGGTTTGCAACATTTTTTTTTATTTTTTATTATTTTTTATTTACTCATAGTGTCAATAATAACTATTATGTATTATTATTCTTAGCCAGTTGTAACCCACTCCAGGGCAACGGTCTCCTTACCCTCCTTTCACTCCTCATGATTTCCTGCAAGAAGGGATATTAAAACAATATTATTTTTTGCCTTCCTACAAAATTTTAAAACAACTTTTGAAAGACTGATTCTGATTGTCGTGCCTATACTTGCCTGCGGAACAGTACCTAGGCTCACGATATAAATCGTAATGACCCATCAGGTTCAAACAAAGAGGTGATGAATGAATTTACATAAAATTAATTTGCAGCTGCCATCGAAAACTTTTCATTATCATACCAAAGTTTGGGGCCATAATAACCTGGCAACGACGACGCTTGAGTGGACATCATATGGCAATTAAATTAACAATTTGAATAGGGTTTTTGTCACCCATATTTGTAATTCATTAAACGATTTACGACTTTTCCCACTTAGCAATTAACTAGATTATTGTCAGACAGTGCTTAGCCATTAACCATTTAGCTCATTATGGTCAAAACAAAACGTATAAGGCTAAATTGCGGGCTCTATTTTATTTCTTACTAGCTTCTGCCCGCGTCTTCGCACGCGTTGTTTCTATGGAAACGTTAAAAGGTGATTTCTATCCTATGGGAACTGATTTATGGGATAAAAGTAGCCTATGTTTGATTCCAGGATTATAATTATCTGTATACCTACAAAATTTCAGCCGTCCAGTAATTTTGGCGTGAAGAGGTAACAAACATCTATCCATCTATACATCCATCCAAACTTTCGCATTTATAAAATTAGTGTGATTTTGTTTATAGAGGTTCTGTTCTGGGTTTGTATAAGGAGTTTTCCAATACCTTCGGAGGACTGTTTAAAAAGTTTTACATTTGAAAAGGAAGATTGGTTATTTCGACTAGAATATTCATATTGTGTAGTTTTTTATTAGTCCTTATTGATTTTCATATCAAAATTGCTTACTTGTACGCATTAAAAAATTAAAGGCGGTGAATGCATTAGTAAAGTTTGATTCATTTTGAACAGGACTTTTTAAGTACTTAATTGAAATAATTCTGTCAACAATTACGCTCTGAACACTAACATTTTTACAGACTTTTGTTTGTAGCTTCGTGTGTCTCTAATTCAAGCTACAACGCTATTCGAACACGTACAAACGGAAAAACACAAAAGACACCCAAGCCTTTGTGGCGGGCGCTTTGTAAAAAGCTAATTCCAATAAAACTGGTTTTATTCCGGCATCGTTGAATTTTAAACGGCAATTTCCTGTTGAACGTCGGATGGGTCCGACTGCGTCACACACTGGCAGGGAGGCGAACAAAATTATAAATAGATAGATAGATAATGCTTTATAACATAGTTTTATGAAACATTCAGTACCTACTTAATTATACTTATCTTATACAAAGGCCTTAATGCTTGGCGATTCTTCTAGGCAACCAAGGTGTAACTGTGCGTCTTGAAAGTCAAAGATAATCATCTAAATTCTAAAGTTTCTGGTAAGGAAAGAAAGAAAGAAAATTAATTTATTAGTTCACTAGAAAGCTTGCAACTATAAATAATTAAAAAAAAATAAAAAAAATAGTAAATAAAAATAGTAGAGACTTAAAGAAGCCCCACGGGGCTTGCACAAGAATTCTAGTTGTGATTAGAATGGCGAAGTAATAACTGCAAGACTGCAAAATACTACAAAACATTGATAGATCATTCGTTTGATACCAAGCACGAGTACATGTATCTGTCGTGGCCATATCCTAGAATTGATCACTTCATGATGTGACCGACCATTTCAAGAAATGGTAGAATTTCATGAAATGGCAAAAACGCGCTGGCCATATCATGATGTAGTCAGGCCAGATCAATGAATAATCAGCGTTTAACGATATGAAAAGCTAAACGCACGGCTACTTCATGATAATCAACATCTCATGGTCAAACAATATCATAAAATAGTTACATTATCCACCGTTAGAGGCGCTGATATTGTTTTGTTTTGTTTTTGACATCTGTGGTTTTTGAGTGTTTGTTTGTTTCTGTTCTGTGATGCATCATGTCGGCGGACAATTATTTAGTTAAAAAAATTGGTTGTCTGTAAAGTCGGTTTACTGACGATAGTTGAACGTGACAACTCAGAGCGAGGTAACGCCGCATGACGAGGTAACGCCGCATGACGTCATGTTTTTTCTTGCGTGCAGCCGGCTCTATCGAATTATAAGACGTTGTCACGTCAAAAAGCGAATAATAATGTGCAAATAGAAGACAAAAGTTAAGTAAGGAGCCGTTACGATAAAAAAACTACAGGAATTTTATGAAAGTCACTCGAAAAACGAGCATAACGTCTAAACTGAAAGCCAACTGCATTAAGCAATTTTTTTAAATATGAAGTTCCTTCCTAATTCGAATTTTTCATTAAACCTTTTCATCATCATCATCATCCTATATTAGTCCACCGCTGGACATAGGCCTCCCGTAATGAGCGCCATAGCCTTAAACCTTTTGATGTCATGGAAACCCTACATAAATGATATGGCCAAACGTTGATGGAAATATCATTAAACGTTGATGCTTAAACGATATAGTCAGTTTTAGCTGGCCATGTCATGAAATTCTACCATTTCATGAAATGGACGGTCACATCATGAAGTGATCAATTCTAGAATATGGCCACGACATGTCTACACAGCACTATACAATTCGAAATGTTATGTTATGTTTAGTTAATAATACCGTAGATAAGGATATTCACGGTATTAATTTTCGCTTTCCGAGCTTACAAGCAATTAATAAAAATTCGAAGGTCAATTCGCTGGTTAATGAGACCAAAATAAGTAAAACCTTACGAACAAAAAGGATTAGGTGTCATGGCGGATACCCTTTAATTTGAGGCCTGTTAACAATAATCTCAGCTTTCCACAGAATCCCAGGAGAATCTGAATCACACCCATATATGTAAGCTTCTTTTTCACGACCTCTGTGGCGCGGTGAACGAAGGTTCGCTGCGACACAGGAATTTGCAGGGATCTATTCCCGCCTCAGGACAAATTTTTGTACGATCTGCATGTATTTGTTCTGGGAATTCTGGGTGTTTTCTATGCATAGTAAAAAAATATCTACCTTTCTATGTATATTGTATTGTATTTAATATTATATATCAGTTGTCTAATCACCAAGCTCTGTTTAGATTGGAGCAAGATGGAAGCTGTGTGGTATGTCCAACAAAAAAAATAGGCGTGTAGGTATATCGGGGCGAGTGAATAGAAATAATCGCCGTGTAGAGACACGCTCATGGTAGAGTCGTTGACACCTGTTGACACCCCACCTCAATTTTGAATCCTTTCAGATTGTAAGATATGTTTTTGTTTAATACCTGGTTAATTTGAGGGAAAAGAACATATGAAAACATCAGAGGGGTCAGTCTATTTGACGATCACGTCTCGTTACTAACGTACCAGGTACCGTAACAGGAACGAACCAGGTATTCAACAAACACATATCTTACAATCTAAAAGGATTCAAAATTGATAAACTCTAAGGCCTCTGCGTCGAATCGAATCGCTGCCGCCGCCGCCCCGCTGCCCGCAAGATTCGAGGCAGAGGCCTAACTGAATACATAATCATAAAACCATCTAATTGCACGAGAGTATTAGAATTAAAACCCGTCGAAGTAGAAATTTTTTGCGATATTATTTGATTTCTATATATAACAATATATTTATGTTTTAATCATCGTAATTGCAATGCAGTCAAGAGGTAAAATAAGCTGTATTTACTTTAAATTATAATATTAAAACAAGACTTTATTTTTTAAATAGGTAATTTAATTATTCAATCCTCGAACGAAAATAAGAGCCCTAAAGCCATCCTGAAGCTTTCGTGAGGAAAATCCAGCATATTTTACAACAAACAAATGATGCCCGCAGGAGAAACGAAATAAACCCCATCTAGACCTCGTCAATAATTTAAAATGAGAGCTCATTTCAAAGGAAACACGCTTTTAACTCATTCATTAGGTTCATAATATTTTTAGTCGCAATCCTATTTTTAGCTTGCGCATAGTCTTTAAAAATTAACATTTTTGACGACTTATTTTTTAATTGAAGATGGTAAAGCTTTTGACCACCATCTCACTTATAGAAGTGAAAATGTGGCTACGATTAAGCACGCATTCCCAGAAGGAACTTATTTAAACGGGATATAAAGACTCCGAGATTACAATCTCAAAGTATTCAAATCCTTCCTGCGTCTGTTTTCCCAGTACTCTCTACCGGGAAAACAGACGCAGGAAGTTCGACATCATTTTCGTGCAGGTATTCTTACGGCACACAAATACAGTAGGCACCGGATAGATGTCTACTTAATAAACATTTTTATGCCATAATAAAACAGAGATTCATATAGGAATAAAACACTCACTTTTTTATCATTCCCTCGCATGCAATTTGTTTGTAGTACATAATAAAATGTAAACATCTGCTTTCATGTTTACTAAATCAATAAAGTTTGTATGTTTGTTATCTTTCACAATATCTGTGTTTAGTTAAACTTGGCAGCGTCTTGTAAGACCTTTGTTGAGTTGATATTTAGCTTGTCAAAATGTGTCTCTACTAATGTTTATTTCGTGGTTAGTAAGTAGATTACATTTTATAGGTATAAATTAGCTGAATTTATACGTACAGTATAGTGTCAGCTTTGAAAATAAAATCAAAATCAAAATCAAAGACTCTTTATTTCCATAAATACAATAAATGTACACTTAGAAAAGGTCAAAATATAAAACTAAACACTGACACGGAAATAAAGTGATAATTTTTGATTTCTGTCGCTTCGGTATGTAGACTAAAGTAAAGAAGCGACGAAGAAACCTTTAGCCTGTTAGTTGTTAATTAAGTTATCACTCCCTACAGCGTGTAAGGATGAACAGTCTTATCCTTGAAACCAGAGGATAAGTATCATGAGTGGAGTCCAAAACCTAATTATTAAATCAATAGTTAATTAGTTTTGAAGGATTTTCATACTTCATTTTTTCGCTATCTTACGTGATTTCATGGTCACCCTATCACGACGCCCGCCTGTCGCCGCGCACCCGGCGGTGATTGGCGGCGGCGCAGTAGGTATCGAAACCACTCTAATCGTAGGTTATGTACCTACGATTAGAGTGGTTTTGACTTTTAACATAACTACTTTGATGTACAGTTTAGTTCACTTTTTGGTTTGCTTGGTTTTTAGTTTGGATCATTCAACAATCGGCATAGGTAATCCGTCTAGCCATTCTACAAACGGGCTGATTTGGCGTCATACACATACCAAGGTAATTATACTAATTTGTATAAGTACCGCATTCTGACAAGTAGAATTAACTACGTGCATCAACATCTTGTGTGTGTACTTGTATTTGAAAAGTAACAAGCATAATAAATTGAAAACTTAGAAGTATTTATTAGGTAGGTATACAAATTTTCGCAACTGACTGTACACAAATTACCTTTGTATGACATCGCAAAGTAACAGTTAATCCACGCTACCTCTGAGACGCGTGACGATTACGTGACGTTAGTGAGTACCTAATCTACGTTAGCTACCTATCTAATCTCTTCATTGTTTCTTTTGAGATTCGTAGGTCATTAGAATACAATGTATTCAATTTCCAAATATTTTGCTAATTACTTAACAGTTTGCTAATTACATAATCTTACTTATTTAGAACAGACTTCTTTTCTTTCTTTTTAATCTTATTTTCCTGTTTAAGACAAAGACAAACCATATCTTATCTGTTTTATACAACCCAATACAAGCCGTTTTTTCTGTTGCCACCAAAATAGCCGCATGAAAATGTAGCGAGTACAATCACTTCAAAACCAGACATCCATCCGATCAAAGTACCGGAAAACCATAAACATCTTCAATTGCAATTTGAATCCTAAATCAAATTATATAGCTCCCGATTTCCTTTGTCTGTTCCTTCACAAACGGTAGAAATAACAAACACGCGAAGGTGAAAATGACGGCGTTTTAATTTCCATTTGAGTGGCCAAAGCTTCTCGTTGAAATTTAATCTTGTAGTTGGACTTTACTTTTGTAAGCTTTAAAAAATCTGAAGCGTTGCCAAGGAGAATTAAAAAATACCAGGCTTAATGAAAACTTCGAGCACCTGAAAATTTTCCACCGAAATCAGTCACCTTAACCTCACAACTATTAAGGCATACCTAACCTTGTGTAAAGTTCCTTAACAGTCGTCTACTATGATTACCTACTCGGAGTGTGGTATGGTTCTATTAATAAAGTGATTTACCTCAATAGCACGCCCACTACCAGCTCAGTATGAATTAAGATTATAAATATGCCCTTTTAATAGCTCCGTTACATTATCTGCAACACATTAGCAGATAGGTACCTAATGGCCGAAACACATCAATGTCCTAATTGTAGGTTTACACAGCGCTATCTATAGATAACAGAACTAATGTCTGTTTTCTCTTACAGGTCGCGAGAACGAGACTCAGATAAATAAAAAACCGGAGCTCTGAGTTCCACAATACGCAAATACTCCTGCCTGCTCATGTTTACTCCTAGAGCGTTATCAGATAAGTTAGAACACAAGCCCCGAGCAAACAGCCTTATCATGCTAGCTCTGAGGAGAAAGAGGATCGCAGTGTCTGCTCTGGCAAGGCGCGGCGCGCAAAACACTTGAGCCATGGAAACTGCGCTCAAATCTGTGTTGTAAAGTGTACCAAAGAACAAACCAAAGAAAGTTGAATTTCGTATAAGCTGTAAAACTAAGACTTCAAGCTGGAGGAACTACAGACGTTGGAGGGCGCAGAGAGCGTGTTTGAGAATGGCAGTGCGAAGGAAGACTGCCTGGCTAGGCATGTCAATGTATCGGGGAACTTCTGTCCGGCATACCACGACGAGATATTGTGCTGGGAGCCTACACCCTGGCACACTTTTGCAGTACAACGGTGCTTTAAGGAATTAAATGGATTGTTATACGACGACACACGTAAGTCACGCTTGCAATGAACAAAAATTTCAATGTTTGAAAACAAAGGCTACTGCAATTCATGTTCATTATTTTGCCTTAAAATTTTCCTATTTATAAAGTAATCAAAAATGAATTCAATTTCATGTCGGTAGAAGTGAAAAATAATTGCATTAACCTTGGAATAAAATTCATCGTAAAACTTAACATCCAATTTGTTTCATATTACAAATCCATTATGAAACAATCAAAGCCTAAGTGCCATCAAATACTTATTTTTCAAACCGTCTCATACCCTTGAATACGAAAGCATGCATCAATAAACACTTTTCATTGATATTCAAAGTCATGATATTCATTCCACATAAATATTCAGCGCACACGAAAAGATTAGGTTTGATGCGAGTAAGTACAGATATGATTTATTATGTTTACCCTTGGGTTAACGACTTTCTACAAAACAATGTCATTAGGCAGCTTAGGTCGAGATAACTAGCCCTGATATTCTTTCAAGTCTTTAGAATTCTCTTTGAAGAAGCTAATAAAGTTGTTTCATGCAAATAAGGCTACGGTGATGCCTTTCTTATTTTGTTTAAACTTGCTAGTGGAAGGTTCAGTCAACTTCTGTTATCGATACGATTTCTATTTGATCAAAACTATTGTCTAATTCTGGGAACTCGCTTTATTGTAGGGCTTTTGTTGTTGAAATTTCTAAATACTAGTATGAAATTGAATACATTGAATTATCAATTTAGTCCTTTGATAAAATGAAATCCTTTCTAGATGCAAAAAACATAAATAATAATGTTTTCAAGTTCTAAAGACTTTTCATGTAATAATTTTTTATTTCAAAAACATAATCAAGAAAACAAAGTACCGACATTCTCAAGATTCATTTTTTATGATTCCACTTGACTCTTCATAATTTACGTACCTATACTTTAAGATGTCTTGTCCAGTAAGTTCTTTCATCTTCCAGAAAATGCTTCTCGGCTATGTTTGGACGGCGTCTGGAACAATTACTCGGACTACTCCAACTGTACGGAGCGGTCTGCCAGCATGGCTCCTCCTGACATCTCCAGCCTTATCTACATCGCTGGGTACTCGCTCAGCCTCGCCGTGCTCAGTCTTGCTGTCTTCGTCTTTCTTTATTTTAAGTAAGTTACCTAACACAACAGTATAATCACACCACTCAGTAATTGGGTCTCACAACTTTACTATAATGACAGAACGGGCTGGAGATATCCAATTGACAATTGTTCAACTGGTGACTATTCTAATAAGGCGTTATCTTTATGTCAAAAAGAAGTTAGAAAGATTGAGTTTTTTTATGAGGCCACCTTGAAAAAAATTTCTAAAGGGGAAAAACTGGACTTTAAAAAATTAATTCCAGTTTTCCCCCTTAAGGATAGGGATTTGTCAAGGAGTAAAACTAGAATAACCAAAATTAAAGTGGCATAGACGGTGCTTATTGGAAGATGACATCCCAGATAACACAGCTCCTCTCCGATGGAACGTTGGCTAAATCTTAGTTATCAATAAAAATCCACGCCATCCATTAGCTTAGCTTGGGCACAGATATTATAATACTGTACTAGATACTGTGTAAATTGTCCGGCATTATCATGATCATCATCATAATCCGCCACCCGACTTCACCCACTGCTGGGTATAGGCCTCCAAACTTTTGTGCCTGACACGGTCTTTAAGCGGTCTTGCGCCAATCTTATCCAGGCCTTGCGAAGTTCGATGTATCGTCAACCAGTGCCATTACACTATATTACCCTTATTACGCGACACCAAGTCGTTATACACATTTAAAGCTAATCTAAGAAAACTATTTTTATCCAACCAAAAAAGCTCCTAAGAAAATACACCTACCCAAATTTATACAGTCATATATTCTCTATTTTCTTCATGTTAACCAACCCAAAATTTTTATATTTATATATTTTACTCTATTTTAGTATGACAATTTTATTTATATTTGCACCATTGTGCGTTGGTCTAGTTAACTATTTACATTGATTTTTGTCCACCTCTTTGTTTTTATCCTTACTTACTTCTATCCATCGATCAAGTATGCGGCCTCCCCCGTAGATACCTAGAACCTTACAAGAATGACACTCAAAAGTGTCCACGTTTTGTTTTGACGCAGACAGTTTGCGCAGAGCCTGTCAAGTTTTTTGCATGCGGAACAAGAGATTAGTGGAGTCGAATTTATTTTATTTTATTTTGTAAGTAGGTAGGAAGGTACCTAAAAATAATTTATACACTGTTTATTTTTATAAGGATTATAAAATCAACAGAATTCAGGTAAAGATAACGAATCATTTATTGATACAACTATAAATTAGCGACGCAACAGTCAACAAACAAAAGGGTCATTTCGGACATACAATAATATAAATAAGTAAAAAAATGTCTTTTCATGAAAAAAAAATTATCACTTACTACAACTTACCACAAATAAATTTAAAAAAAATTAGAAACAATAGCCGCTCCATTCATCAACTTAGAACAAAATAAATAATTTTACATGGGCAAACCCTACAACAATATTTAATGCTGATTTCTCAAGTATATAAGACTCAATTGGCTCATATCACAATACACAGGTAAAAATTACATTTAAACTTACTGAAAATAAGAAATTCCATCCTTTTTGTGTTGCTTGGTCGGTCGATTATTGCATTTTTTATACGAGCACTTGACCATGCTTTCGGTCTGAGAGCTAAAATGACACTAGTTGAAAAGGTATCCCAAAATGCCAAATGGGATACCTTTTGATATTGACGTTTTCAGGGCGCGCATTGTGCATCTAAGGGGGGCCGGCCGGAAATTTTTGATCGATGCTTCTACCCCTATATTTTGTTAGGCTTTGTTACGTTTTATCTGTGGACCGTTAGGTACTAGTGACGCGACGTCACCCAATTTAGGTAATGACTGAAAACCAGCGTCGGTATCGACCTCGGTGGATAACGACAACAAGCTGAGACTGGACCTGATTAGCCGCGTACATCCATGGATAGGGAAAGACCAATTATTTTTACCCTTGGGACTATACGAGTAATACACGGTGCTGCTTACAGTATGTTTTAAACTGAAATCCAAAAGTTTATGTTTATCATTACGTATATTTTTTGTATTTCCCTTTTTTAGTATAAGTTGTGTGTGGCTATGAATAAATTTTTATATTCTTATATTAGAATACGCCTCATTGCACGACTCGCTCTGTCAACATATCCTATCTTGACATCTCCAGTCGAATCTACATCGTCAGGTCTTGTTTTGAGTCTGGGACACTACAGGGTGTCCCATGCAACCTGTACCAGCGAAGGTCACCAATACCTAACGATTGAACCCCCATGTATGTTCCGCAATTTTTTGTAGTTTTCGAGATATGATTTTTTGGTTTTATTTTCTGTTTTTTTTTAATTTGGACGGTTTAAGCTATATTTTTTCTGTGAAGTAAAAATCACAAAGAATCACTTCACAGAAAAAATTATAGCTTGAACCGTCCAAAATTAAAGAAATCTGAATATAAAACAAAAAAAATCATATCTCAAAAACTAAAAAAAATCGCAGAAAATACATGGGGGTCCATAGATTGGTGACCCCTGACCACAAGATTTCGCTGGTACAGGTTGCATGGGACACCTATTTATGTCTGCAAATAGGTATCTTCCGTGTAGACTGACTATTCCTACTGAAATCTTTAGCCTTATTTACATCGCCGGTCGTATGGTCTCTCTTAATGGTAAGTAAGTTAACTATCCTATTTTACGAGTAGATTAACGATTCACCTGATATAATAGAAGCAGATCTAAAACGATCTAATAAATTATTATATACTTCCGTAACTACTTCATTGTGTGAAAAGACAGTTGCGTGATTTGAACAAAGTTTTCAGCTTTTCAAAATAATTGGGTCAGATGTCACCTCAAGCTTTTGTTATAATTTAACGTTCCTTGTGTGGTTGGTGTTCAGTCTTTTTTGATTGATATTTCAAATATTTTATGGTATGTATGTATACCTTGGTATTAAAACAAGAAAAGCTGTATTCAAGTACATATTTAATCTTAAATGCAATGTAACTTAGTTGTAAACAAAGTGGGCTTATCAAAGACATTATCGACCTACAAAACAAAATCGATCATCATGCACATTTTTATTTTATGACCAACCCATGATTCATAAATAATTCGTCGTTTTAAAACAAGAAGTCTCATAAAAATGTTGGCATCCGATACAATAACGATAGGTATCGAATGAAAATATTACATGTAACTTCGATTTGTTAGCGGTTTGTCCAAAACGCGATTCGTAAATTCAACAGAAATATTGACTCCAGTAGCCAACTAAATATCTACACAATTACCGATATTTATTTTCAAAGCTTCAAAACTATGAAAACAAATACAAAACCACGTATTGTGTTCAAATCACGCCACTGTCGGGGCTTTTCACATGAAGCAAGATTCATCGGTCCTTTTGTCAAACGTAACTCCCCGAAGGCCGGTATCCATCAAAGCACAAAGGACGGTAAATAGTGCTGTAATGAACTGTCACGCTGAAATCTCTTGCGATAATAAAGCCAAGATATTTTAGGCTGAGTTTACGGTGGACAGGGGGAGCGAGGATGGATTTTAGAAAAATTTTGAGAGCGTTAGCACACCTCCGACGCAAAAATAATAATGCGAAACCGCAACGCGAGTTTCGCAACTTTACTACATTGTGTCGCAATTCGAGTAGCGGAACGTCACAAGAGTGAGTTGAATTGTAGCAATCGGATCAAAATGTCGTCGCTTTCAGAGTCAGAGGAGCAAGAAATATTACTGTGGTGCATAAAAAGAAAAGATTATGTAAAGAACTAGAGTCAGAATGAAGATGGTTTCTACACATATTTTAGAATAAGCCCAGATTTTTCTTTAAATCAGTTAGCGGTTCGTTTAAATTTCGCGCTCGGTTTCGCGCGGTCCGCGGTATTCTGTCGAGTAATATAGTGACAGGAGGATTATCGCATACCCTCCAATTTCGCTACCGCACTGGGTAGGAAATACCACGTAGGTCTGTACAGGCCTATAGGTAAGTAGGTACGTGCTCACTTTAGGCATTCACAAAGCGTAGGTTTGTTTGTAGCCTACAAACAGAATTATGTCAGTCATACCTGGTTAGGATTTTCAAATTGATCACGTTACGGCTGACGAAACCAGGAAAAAAGTTTTGCATGAAACGAAATATCGTTTCGTTATATAAACACTTACAAAGCCCGTTAATGGACTTTATACGTACTAGGCTTAAGGTATCTAATCCTGTCTCAACTTGAGTCAGGAACTTGAGACTCTCAAATCCACCGAAAACCGACCTAATAATCAAAGGAAGCCATTATCACCGCCATGATAGGGCTAAGCATCACGTGGAAATGGGCTCCAATATCTCAACTCGACACATAATGTCTATGATGTAGTTATACCAAAAGCAGGTTTCCGATTCCGAATACAGCCAACGGTTTACATTTAGGAATAAACACAGGTCAGTTCCACTTCGGCCTGAAATATTGAGAAATCGCGCGGGGCATTGTGGAATGATGGATGGCATCAGTCAGTTGTCTGTTTGAATTGTTTTGGTACCTACTCGAAGCTACTCGACGACCGCGCTTCGTCAGCTGCAACAACCATAGCTACCAGCTATGGTTATTTTGCAAACCAGCTGATGCTTCAGAAAATTTTAAAAAGATAACACGTTAAAAGGATTTCCATACGCTTTTCTCTCTACCACTAAACGTTAAGTAAGCTTAAACGCTTGCTTAGCGATGAATTCTTTTTGAGATAATTTTTGATTTTGTTCTTGTTTTTTCTTAAAGTCCTCTACATTCATTGTGCATCATTTGTTATCCTAAGTAAATATCTGCGGAAACTTTGAATTGGCCCTCAGCACACATGCGCTGGCCTGTACCGGCATGTATTATGTAAATAACTATTAAGACCTAGCTGTAAGTTTTCCTAAAATTTTGAAAATAAAAAATTAAATAAAATAAACAAGTGAGAAATGAAATTTCATAAAGTTTTCCCTCCCGCATTTTAGTGCGCCTGCAATGACGTCCTTTCTACCTTATGTTTAGAAAAGGAATAAGCAATTTTCTGAGCAGGTGTAGTATAAAAGAATGAGTAATACACTCCCGAATATATCTGAATCGACCAGTTGATGTAAGTCCTTAGTACCTACCTATTTTGAGACCAACATAACCTATGAGTCGAAAACTTATACTATAACTATTTCAAACCACTGAAATTGTTCCCTCAAGACTAGACCATTTTTTCGATTCTTTGAAACACCTATCATTAACATCCCTACTATCTTAGTGCCCAGTGTTTCTTACTTTTCGTAAAATCTTTCTTCTTGCTTTCTATCAAAACTCACACCCACATCACCGGGTTCTGGCGATTTGACTTAATGCCTCGACATTTACCAAAATGTTATTACAACAACCATGAATAATACTTCTATTTCGTTGCTCTGAAAAATAACGATGACGTGACCTATTCAAATATCTAAGGTTCTTGTTTTTGGTAAAAGTAGATTATTACGATAGAGTTTTGTAAACATGCCAGCATGCAAGCAGGGTTACATGGTAGAGAGTCTTTGTTACAAAGTGATATAAAGCATTATTTTTAAATACCAACCTAATAAAAAAACCACAAATACCTTAGGTTGACTCCTTCAACTTAACCTCGTTTGTGACGTTAGAGTCCACTAAGGGAACCTACCGCCGCGATCACGGTGTGGTAAGAGTAGATATCTATTGGCATTAAGGTTTAAACGTTAGCAGTTGAGACGTTAGGCTGCGCGTTCACAGGTGGGCATCGAACAATCCACTGACAAGTGCGTCCACTGATCGCTAATAAGAATGACGTCAATCGCACTAAACGGAAAAGTTGCCTTCCAGAATCCTCGCCGGCATTGCCGACAGTCCGCTCCCTGCGGTGCGGATCTTTTATAGCAAACCATTGATGAGGCCCCAGTGCGGATTGTCCGATGTTGGCCTGTGAACGCGCACTCTAACGTTTCAACTACCACACTATAGTCACTAGAAGCATAGCACAGAAAAAGCTAAAAATACCAAAATTTAATAATCTGTACGGCAAACGGACCTCCCAATATTTAATTCCTTATTTAATAAATAATCTACCAATGGAAATTACAAGTAAAATTAATCGCAAAAACATTAAACACATTTAACAAAATATTACTTATCTTAAGTTCATTTAAATAATAAATTTTTAATAAACTTATTTGTTATTTTATTTTTTGGAGCTTCACTCATCTATGTTAACGTTTGGAAAAAAGGAGCATGTAGCTGAACTCAGGCGCATTAGAGTTTGCTGCTCGTGCGTGATTGGTCGATCGCCTGTGTGCGGCCCGAGCCATGCAGCGGACAGCGAGGTCAATGTGCTTGTGTGCGTGGCTGCCTACCGCATTAATTTCCGATGCTAGCTTATAAAAATTATAATGAAGTATTACGGAGAACTCTAGTGTCTAGATAAACCTATGTTAGGATTTAAGACGCTATTAACAAATTATAACAACCTTGAAACAATAAATAAATATCTATCTATCTATCTATCTAACTGCTAACGCTTGAGCCGTAATGCCAACAGGTAACTACACTTAACATACCATGATCGCAGCCCAGAAGAAGGGCAGCAGCTTCCGTCAGTGTATTTTAGCACCAGCTGTACTATGATCGCCAATCTGACTACCAAACGTGGTGATTGGCAAAAGCCCACTGCCAGGAGATTTTCAGCAGTCGATATTGTGTGCTCATGAGGTTACGTGAACCCGTATAGTCTTGTAAGGCCTTCTCAGACCCATTTGCCGTCGCCATTTTCCTCGAGTTTTCCGCGAGTGGGAGGAGTTACGCCTATTTATTCTCAGATGTCAGAGGATCTGGCCAGACGGAGTGACGGCAGGTAGACCAAAGCACTAACCGAGTTTTGGCCGAGAGACGGCTGTAGGAGTAGGGGACGTCCGCCGGCGCTATAAAGAAAGAAAGAAGAAAGAAAATTAATTTATTAGTTCACTAGAAAGCTTGCAACTATTACAATACTTATACTTACATAAGAATATTACAATATTAATAATAAAATAATAGTACCTAACAGTAGCAAGCAATGCAGCGAACCAAAAGGTCCTATCTCAGCATAATGTTGCTATGGGTCGACGACATCCGAAAGACCGTGGACTACACCTGGCCCAGACTAGCGCAGGACCGAGGCGAATGGCTTAAACAGAAAGAGGCCTATGCCGAGCAATGGGTCATGAAGGGCTGATGATGATGATGATGATGTCAGAGTCATCATCATATCATCAGATACACGTAGACCAAACTGCTATCTTAAAACCTTGCTGAATAAAACTTGCTGAAAGCTCTTTTGGAAGGACACGTGGTACTAAAATGAAATGAATATTCAAAGAGGCATATTCCTCCGTTTATTACCTCCGGATCTCCGAAACTGTATCGAAGTGATGTCATACCAATCGTATCCTTGAAAACGATTATACAACACCTACATAGGGAAAAGACGATTTGAATTTTATTGCAGTGATTTTATTCTGATGTATGTTATTTTTACAGCTTTTATCGCTGTATTCCATTTACAAGGTAGGTAAATAAAATACCTGTGCTATAGGTAGATATTATAGGGCATTGGTCTTAGGACTAGCTATCAAATGAAAATGAACTTTCTGTACTTAACATAAAGTCTTTATGTTAACCCACAAAAGGCGGCTGATGTTTCAATAATCGTGCCGATTTATCTTAAACAGAGTGCTATGAATTTATGATGACACGCTGTGAAATCGTTCAGCTGCTTGAAATCCATACAGACATAAATTTGATTTGCATGTTTTTTAGAATTCTGATAATATTTGAAATTACGACCATTCAAAAATAATATTTCGACTTAGTTTTGCGGTTGTTTGGTAGTTGGAAGTAAGATTTTGAGGGTATTATGTTGAGTCAAGTCTGGAAAATAACTTGGGCTACCCAATGGACTCACACATAACATCATCCTTTATTAAACTGTTTAGCAGGCCATAAAAGAGAGAAAATTATAAAGAAAAACAAAGAAATATGTTTTTCAACTCTCATGTTATTCCTGTAAATGTAAGCTAAAAAGTAAACTAAATCTATTAGGTACCTACTTATTGAAGCTACAATCACGCTCCAAACACATACGTACTACAAAACGTTTCAATAAAATAATTCTGGTCAATTTAATACTCCACATCACTAATGAACTGCATTATTCTACTGTTTGACATAATCTTCTGCTTATCTGGGGCTAAATGATGCTGTTTGGATTGTCCAGCATTATTAATTAATTGTTATTTAATAAACATAGGTTAACGAGGAATGGTGATAGTGAAAGAGTGCCCAGTAAAGTGTATAGTTTGTAGTACGCTCTTTAAAAAAATATGACTTTGACGTCAGAGGCGACTAAGTAACTGCGATCCCCAATCCGCATGCCCAACGTGGGGATTATGGGCATAGGGGGTTATGCTCATAATCCCCACGGGTAATAAAAGTCAATAAGGCGAGTGATTATGAGATTAAAGCCAATAAGTCTCTCACCAGGGAGAGGACTGCGTCCAGCAGTGGACCAGAAAAGACTGTTGAGGTGAGGAGGTAAGGTAAGGTTTTTCCGGTAATCATTACGCTTGATGGAAGGGTTGGTGACCAGTCCCTCGGGATAACGTCTCCCGTAGGTTCAAAGGTTTCACATTTCAGCCAGCAAGATGCTTGCTGACGATTGGTCTGCCAAGCAAGCAGATATGCCCGCTGGTTGTGTTTTGGATTTAACTGTCAAAGCTGTAAATAAAAATTACAAAAGCTCAGTGAGGGCTTCTGTATCTACAATTTGATCCGGGTCGAAACTTTTTTGTTGATTAATAGATTTCCTAATAATTTTCAATATAAGTAATTTTATACTGAGAGGCACACTCCACATTTTCTGGTGTTGACTGTTTGAATGGAGGGGTACCGACAAACGAACAGAACCATCGATATTTGGGCATAACGAAATTATACGGGATCTTTTTTTCATTTTCGGAACAAAAAATTCCCGCTCACTCCAACGAAAATGTAATTTTGTTATTGTCGCTTCAAATGCAAAACTCCAGTATTGTGGTCACATTTCGTCGTAAACATAACACAAATGGGTGACGTGTTAGTGATGCAAACCGCTCATCTGCATTATCCCTAATTAAACCTAGACCACATGCACACGAAGTTGACATTTAAACAAACATTTCTGAATGAGGCGTTTTCAAAAAAAGGAAAAACCCTGTTTACCTCAGAAGTCAATAGATTACGGGAATCTTTCGCGGAAAAATAGAGGCTTTCATTGGGATGTCATGCCAAACTAGCAGGGTCTATGTCATTTTAGCAGGCTCAAACTCAAAGCTGTATCTTTTCAGCCTGGTCGTCCTATTTTTTTTTGATTACGTTTCCAAAGGCGAACGTTTGTGAAGGTTTGTGTTTGGTAGACAGCCAAAACTACTAACCGAATCGGGCTGAAAATTTGCAACTAACTATATATTATTTTGTTTCAGGGATCTTCGATGTCTAAGGAATACGATACACACTAATCTTATGTCTACGTATATTTTATCGGCATGTAGTTGGCTTCTAAACTTAGTTGTACAGGTAACTCATTTTACTAATTTATATTTGATACCTTCTTACTTTATGCTATGCATTCTCGATTTTTCTTTCAACAATCTATTTTATATCAATTATGTATATTCAATTTATTAATTGGTTTGGTGTAGTTTAAAGCAGAGATAGTCGCCTCAGTGGTGTTACGTACCCACAATCTATCTTTTGAAAATAGCAAACCTGGGGTGTCAATCCGAATTTAAGTCCTGATTGACACCCCTGGAGGGGTCCTCATTGTCATCGAATGACTACGAAACCCTAAAAAAGAACGCTAATTGTCATCGAATGACAATTAGGGCTTGTTGGTCGGAAGAGAAAAGTACTCGACGAAGGATACTCATTTGATTTTTGATATAAGTAAATCTTCTCTATGCAGATTTAATTTTTTGTGTAGTAAACCGATTCAACTTCACTACATTTTACCGAATAAAAATCCTCAAAAGCTTAGTTAACTAAAAACATATTCCATGGTAGACAAAAGCTCTGATGAGCTATGAATAAAGATCTTGTTCCAGAAGTTTCAATCAAAATCGCGAGCGGCCTTTCATGGCATTAACCGGATTTGTACAAATTAATCCGCTACGCCAACTTTGAATGCTGGCAACGTAGAATTCACTTTGATTACTTGTAACTACCGTACACTAGCCTATGCCCATGTTTTTGCATGCGCTTTTCATGTATAAAAATAGCCTACGTAAATATGCATAAGACTCAATACGTCATTATGATCCGTTCATACGATTAGGCGTGAAAAAGTAACACACTGAGAGACCGAAATATAGAACTCTATATTTCGGTCTCTCAGTGTGTTACTTTTGAGGCAGAAGCTAGTAATTTGTATGTGTAAGTAACTACTTACACATACAAATTATTCTTATTTATAGCTATTATAGCTTCTGCCCACAAATTTGCACGCACTTTTCTTGGATAAAATATAGTCTTCCTCGAAATTGAATCAATAACCACGGACAATATTTTTTTAATTGGTCTTACATAAGTCACAGAACACCACAACAATAGTGTGGTTTAATTGAGAGGTGATTGTAGGTAACTAGTTACTACAAATTTGCATACCAATAAATGGTTTCAGTATTAACAACATTATTTTACGTTTCGTTCTTTATTCAAGGCTTTTGACGCAGGTATTTCATTGTTCATGTTTTAAATAGTGTTTTCATTATTTTCAGAATTATTCAGATGACGTTCAGAAAGATAATCCATCGTGTATGGTGCTGGTGATATGCATGCATTATTTCTATTTAACGAATTTCTTCTGGATGCTGGTGGAAGGTAATTTTCATAAATAAAATTAACATTTGTACTTAAGAATTCATTTTTAATTTATCGTACCCGTAAGGGTAGCGTTACATTCTCTTTGCAGTAAGGCCGGGTTGTAATTTTGACTGTTTCTATGTGGTTATAATACTCCTTATTATCTCGGAGGGTCGAAACGAAACGGCTGAAGCAATTTTAATATTTTTTAATGAGGTATCAAAATACTAGCCTGGACGTTTATATGGTTCTTAGCTACATTTGGTAGGCTATCTCTTTGTATTGCGAATAAAAAGTGAAGAGCGGGGACATTATCAGTTTTTTATTAGTTTTTAATTATTTTTTTACTAGGTTTATCTTTATATATATAATTTAGCTTTATATATAGTAATTCTTCTGTGAGTGTGTATGTCACTGAACTTCTCTCAAACGACTGGACCGATTTTGATGAAATTTTTTGTGTGTGTTCAAGGGGATCTGGGAATGGTTTAGATTCACAATTTTGGCTGGACCGATTTTGATGAAATTTTTTGTGTGTGTTCAAGGGGATCTGGGAATGGTTTAGATTCACAATTTTTTCCGCTGGACAATGTTTTTTTAATTAACGCGTGCGAAGCCGCGGGCAGAATCTAGTTTCATATATAACTTTTATAGTGAAATTTGTTTGTTTTCAGGTCTATATCTTTATATGCTAGTCGTTGAGACCTTCACGGCTGAAAACATTAAATTACAAGTGTATACTACTATAGGTTGGGGTAAGTAACGAAAACAAATAGCCACCCTTTTTATTTATTTTATCTTGAGCCTGATAATTTTTTTGAAAGTTAACACATCAAAGAAATTATACCTAAAATAGGTTGTAAAACCTCCAGAAATCGTATTTTTCCCCATTCTGTAAGGATGCGAATGGCATCATGGTATCATAAATACTTAGTTCCGGTATTTTATTGCTAGGTGCTCCAGCAGTGTTCGTCGCTATATGGGTGATAGCAAGGAGCTGTGTCAATGTAGAGCCAGGCTCGACAGCTGATGGGGTAAGAATATTTTCATTGTACGATACCCTTTTTTTCTTCTTTTTTTTATCTCGTCGAGGAAATTCATTAACGAATAAACTGGTTTGGGGGGGGGGGCAGAATTATGTGGGACTCGACACCCTGAGAAAGACGTAATACCCACTAAACCTCTCCGGTGTCCCTCTCTCGCCATTTTCGCCGAACCACGGGAACATTTAAACATCCGCGGCCCGACTGGCGCCCCTCTTCCTTCTATACAAGGCCGGCGAGCCACCGAACCACACACTCGCCGACCCCTTTCTTCCGTCACCTTTCCTCCCCCCGATTAGGACAGACACAGTTGGAACCGCGAGTGTTCACCTCTGTGCCCAGATGGGCATTGTCGCCCCATATTTTGCATGAACCCATGATAAATCATATTAAATACCAGTAGGCCAATCAACGGGATTGTTGTCTGGGGTGGAAAAAAAAATTACATCGCAGCGTCATACACTGCGTAAATTTTTGAAGTTTAAATAATGTATCTATCCTAATTCCTAATATTATAAATGCGAAAGTTTGTAAAATATGAAATTTTTGTTACCTAGGATCTCCAAAAATACTGAACAGATCAAGATGAAATTTGGCACACACTTAGAACGTAGCCTAACTTAAACAATAGGCTACTTATTATACCGAAAATACGCGTGCAAGCCGCGGGCAGAAGCTAGTAATATTATAAATCCGAAAGTTTGTAAATTTTTTATTTTTGTTACCGAGGATTTCCAAAGCTACTTAACAGATCAAGATGATTAGTTACTTATTATACCGAAAATACGCGTGTGAAGCCGCGGGCAGAAGCTAGTTAAAAATATATTGGGCATTCGATGACGATGCGACGTAATTTTTCTCTATTCTACCCCAGACGACAATCGCCATGCTTACAAAGGAGTAGGATGTAAATACAATACTGGCCGCTTTTAAAATAAATTTATATCTAGTAGAAAAATAAATGCATTGTTTTCCTTAGCGGCCAGTGTTATTTCTCACGCATCCCCCTCTCACCCCTCGCATCCACCGCAGGAGGTAGCTCAGGCTAGCTCTCGTGCAAACACTTAATGGACACACTTCACCTTTGATTGAAGGCCACACGTGCTTGTAAATCACACGGCTGTCGGCTGTCCAATTTACGCTTTACCCGTAGTCACGTCTCAGCCCTCAAACCTCAGGAGAATGTACCCAAAGAACTTTTATCCCCAAGGCTAGCGCGTCACGTCGTCTTGATCTGAAATATTTAAATGGGCTCAATCGGTCCCGGACGTGCAATGTATGTCAAATCCGCTCCAATATGTGCATTTTATGCATTATATTGCTTTTGCTTAACACGTCCAGTGCCACTGACTCCCCCTGCGTGTTCACGTAATTCGTATTCCAGTGCCGGTGACGCCACTAGCGCGTCCACCGTGAAATGTTCGCGGCATCCGGCAGTACATTATGAAAATCGTGGTGGCATTGAACGCGTTAATCAGAGTTGAGAAAGCAAGGTCCTTTCTTAATTTTGTCATTTTTGTTTAACTGTGTAATTGGTTGTAGTTAAAAAATATTTTCTTTCTTCTTTCTTTTGTCCTTTGAATTTCGGATTCGGTACACGTCGGTTCCAATTTTTTATGGTGTTGGTGTGTAATTGAACCGGACTACTGAGTCGCTTGACGTATCAGTAGTCCGGTTGCTTAATTGAACCGTAGTTTAGACGCATCTTTTTCATAGGTAATTCTTTATGCATTGTTAAAACAATTTGTTTTTCACGATACAGATATCCGTTGCAGGCGAAGCAAAGATGTGTAAATGGATGCACGAGCACCAAGTCGACTGGATACACAAGGCACCTGCTTTGGCTGGCATGGCACTCAATCTCTTCTTCTTGGTCAGGATTATGTGGGTAAGCTGAATATAGGTTGAAAAAGTAGGTAAACTTGTAATAGAATGCACAGACAACACCATTTCAAAAGAAAGTGTCCACTAATCGACATTATTCCATTTAATTTAAAACGTTGTGCCATTATCACCGCATGGCAGACGGTGGTAAATAAATAAATATTTCTGCACAATTCACACAGCCTCATCTAGTCCCAAGCCAAGCAGAGCTAGTGTTATGGGTACTAGATATCGGGGCTAAACACAATGATACCAAGCGTCATAAATTACTATCGTATTTGCGCCTTTCTTGAGCCGAGGGGAACAAAAGAATCGGACTAATTATGTAACAAACGCAAATCGTTTTTCTGACAACGATTAAAATTAAAATAATAATACAACAAGTAAAATTTAACTCCTTTGATTCCGGTCCTAGCGTTTGGCATGGAAATACATATAGTATATGCCTTCTATAGGTACTTGATTAATCCAAGATATTTTATGGCATAACAAAGGCATTTATGAATGAAAACTTCAAAAGACTAATGACAATAATTGAAAACTACTTGAACAGCAACTCAAAACTCAAACAACGCATAATAGCGCAAGCACAGCGGCAGACGATTAAAATTATGACAGTTTGTAAACTAAAAATTTGTTTTGGTTTGCGGTTTTCTCCGATAACACCAGTGCATAAACATTCTCCACCAATAATTCATTTCCTATAAAATTAAAAAAAAATCTTACATTCTAGAACCGAGAAGATAGATAGGTTGGTAGGTAGGTCGAAACTTCCAGAATGGCAATACTTTTTATACACAATTCCTTCTATCCCTCAGGTGCTCATTACGAAACTGCGTTCAGCGAACACGCTGGAGACAGAGCAGTACAGAAAGGCAACGAAGGCGCTGCTAGTACTGATCCCACTGCTGGGCATGACCTACCTACTGGTGCTGTATGGACCTAATGACGAGTCCTGGTTTGCCCACGCTTTTGACTACACGAGAGCGCTGATGCTGTCGACACAGGTTTGTTAACTAAAATAAAATTGTAAGGTCTTCCATCGAAATCCAAATTTTTCGGGGAGTATGGACGACCTAGCACATATTGTTCCGTACAGTTAGGTATATAGGCGTTTATTATGTGAGTAGGTAGAAAAACAGATTTCAGATTTCAATAATTTTTTTCTTCTAATTTACAAAATAAGCACTTAGACGAGTCAAATTTATAAACTATAAATTATTATCAAATAACAAATAAGGTGTTATTGATTTTCTCTTGACCTAATTTTTTTGTCTAGTAACCATATATCTAGTTTCTTCTTAAAGTTTATTTTATTTTACATATTTTAATAAAACATGTTATTTGATACATAAAGAAGTTCTAAGCTTTTTAGTAATTTAAGAGCTCTGGCATTTAAAATTTCCATCATTCCTACAATGTCCTACTTACATAATTTTCTTAGCATTCTTGTAATCTTAGTCGTGATCGTCAGTTCTTATGATCGTCTCTTGCTACCGCAGACATAACATAAAGCAACCAAAAAGCTACTTTTCATATAAATATCCGTAAGCTTCCCCAAGTCGGCTTAACTCTAACCGCCAACCTCTTAAGACCCTTAGAACTTAAGCTGTCTAAATAAGGAACATTTCCCTTCGAGAGTTACAGAAACAGTTGACTTCTAGTTGGCCCCTAATTTTCTGTCAAGACCACTTTATTTTAATCACCCTGGCTATGAATATTAACTTATTGTATTAGAATTCAGATATTCTAAGATTAAATATACGAGTTATGTGTATGAAGGCTGCTTTAGTTAGGTTTGTACGGAATGTAATAAATTGGCGCCCAACATGGGGCAAATATACAATTTATTTCTTCTTCCCAGAAGATTATCACACTAATATTATAAATGCGAAAGTTTGGATGGATGGATGTATAGGTGGATGGATGTTTGTTACGTCTTCGCGCCAAAACTACTGAACGGATCGGGCTGAAATTTTGTATACAGATAATTCTAATCCTGGAATCAAACATAGGCTACTTTTTATCCCGTAAATCAGTTCCCATGGGATAGAAATCACCATTAAATATTATATATCCCGCGGCTTCGCACGCGTTGTTTACGCGTGCGAAGCCGCGGGCATAAACTAGTATTATATAATATTTAAATTATTTTTTATATATAAGGGATTATTATATATTTTTCGGCTGCCATGTTGACGAATGAGCTAAAGTTAATATTGTAATTGGGTAGTATTGGCTTAGATTATTTAAAAATTATTGGTAGACAAATTCAATTCAATCAAAAGAACTTTTTAAAAATTTGTAAGAACTTTTTGAAAAATTGAATTGTCTCAAAATACTATTTCCCAATGAGCCTTCAATTAATTAGGCATTCCGTTTGACAAGTTATTTTAATGTTCTAATTGTTAAGTATTTTTATTGATATTGTGAAGATTAGACCATAACGAATTATCACGCAATCTACCTGCATCCTTTTAGATATTAAGTAAAATTTTACTACTTTCACATCTGTACAAAAAAGTTTTATGAACTTTTGCTTTAAATAAGTCAAGTTTCCCTCAAGCGAAGTCGTATTTAATGTATTCAGGTTTTCTTGCCAAACGTCAGGAAAAACGAAATGAGAGCCAAGTATATGTTTGAATGCGACAAAGTTGGCAAAACCAATATAGAACAAAAGCAAAACTTCACTGTATTACGGCTTTTCTTATCAAGCTAAAACAGTCAAAGTTTAACCACTCCATCAACTGGCACAATTTCAAATTGGTCCAATATAAAAGTTTAGGTCTATAGAACCTCAGCATCTGGGAAGACAATTACTCACTTTCTAAGTTGTTTCGAGCTTTTCCAGTACCAACAATACAAACTTTACAACGTTTGATACGTTTGTTCACACTTGATAATCGTAAATAAGTAATCTGCAATGAAATGAGAAAATCGTTAACTTTTCAGTCGTATAACAAAGACCTGAAAGTTTGTTTTCCTTTGTATAACCCAGTATCTCTTATTCAGTTGGAGTCTGGTTTGTTTGCGTTTGCTGCTAAGCTCGCAAGGTACAAAGCTAAATTAAAAGTATGACTTCTATTATTATAGGTACATACATACAAACCAGCTCAAGCTAAACTAGAGAAGGCAGCTTCCATAGAAACGTTCTGCTGTTTGATTAATACAGGGTCAAAAGAAACCTGCTTCAATGAATTCACTTTTTACAGTTTTATGTACGAGTTTGCGACCTTTTCATGTTTGTTATACTTCTCACTTTCGAACATCTATTGGATTGTAGTGAGATTTCCTCAAAGTGTTGCTTCTTAAACGTACCATCTTTTATTAACTTAAATAAGGATCTAAAGCGAAGGCTAAGAGCTTTGAAAGTTTAGTAAGATTCATCCTCGTTTAACTTTAGACGACAATGTTCCTTGGGGGAGATAATCCATCTACTTAGTTTGACATCACTTCAGCATCTTGTTTGCCTAAAATCATAGGGGTTCATACGGCTTACCATATCCGGAATTATATGCGTTAATTTTCTGGCCGGAGTTCGCAAAATAAGGATTGTCTGGTCGCTCGACTCACACCGAAAAAGTTAACAGTATAATTGTTTGACGGAAAAGGATTTTCATCTCGCAATGGGAAGTCGCCAACTTAACTAATAGACAAAACAAAAGATGACTTCAAACAGAAATAGACACTATAGTCTTATGTTATTTAGAAAACGCTCTGTAATTAATGATTAAACATAAAAGGTTTTAAAATAGGTATGTAAGTAGGTCCCTTATGTAGCTGTATAATTAAAGTACCCTGAAAACCTAAAAATTTTGAATTAAAACTTTCTTGAGGACGCGTCACACTACATCGAATCAGAATCTATTTATAATCTAATAAGCACGAATTACGGAAGCGGAGCCGCATACAGAGCCTTAAAAGAAATGAAGTGAATATTCTCAAATTCATTAGGACGCATATCTGTGTTAAATATAAGAAAATAAGGATAATGGTACTGGACGATTTCGATGGAAAGCTTAACTTCCTAGAATATTCCGTTTATCACGTAAAATACCCGAACAATTTAGGGAGCATCGAAATTTGCATAAGCTGTGGAACCCACAGGTTCTGAAGCGTAAGCGCGACAGGGATTTGTAAGTAAATGTTTGAAGCCAGATTAATGGGGATGAAAATTTAAATTTCCATGACTATCTGCTTTTAAGTTTTGTAAAATGCTTGAACATTTTATATTTGTCATAGTAGACTTTAAGCTTCTTTATTTTCTAATATGAGGTCGTTATAACACGATATGCATATTGGACTCCCAGACCATGAAGAATTTAACCTTCATTCCCAGTTCCTCATTTTTGTACCCTTTGGTCATGGTTGGCCCCCACTTGATTATTTTATACACCCAACTATCAGGAACCGCCCTCAACCTGACAATGATGAGTAGGACACTTATTAGTATAAAACGTTGGTGTTATTTATCAACATTAAATTTAAGGGAAGTTCGTGGTTCCGAAATTATCCCTAGTGACCATTATTGCTGTCTCTTTTATTTTCTCGCCATCATAAATTTTCTCTTTGTCTATCATCAATTCTTGTGAAAATTCCACTTACCTATATCTCTTTTCTTTTTTTCTCTACGTCGTTCATTTTCTCTTTTTCTCTTTATTGGTTCTGAATTCCTCTCTTTTCTCCACAGGGATTCACGGTAGCCCTGTTCTACTGCTTCATGAATACGGAAGTGCGTCACGCGATCAGATACCACGTGGAACGGTGGAAGACGGGGCGGAACATCGGCGGGGGGCGACGAAGAGGAACCTCTTACTCCAAGGACTGGTCTCCGAGATCCAGAACTGAGAGCATTAGGTATGCACCTGCATTTTTGAACCAGACTGGTAATGGTATAGGTACCAGATGGTAGACAGATTAAGGGCGGGCCTCAATTTGTCAGGAAATTACAGACTAGATAATATTTTGCCTAATTCCTTTCCTTCAAGGCAAACAGTGTACCTAGTATTTTTTCATGCACTTTTTCAACCATACTTCTTATTTCAATAATAATGAGCTTTATTAAGTTGTAGGGCAATAAATAATTGTTACTGTTATAAAATGAAGCTTCATGTAATATTAAGACACTTTTCACCGCATGCATGGCATGAATTCTCATATCGTGGTTTGCACGCATTCACTGTACTTTTCAATTCTCATATTTTAGCCTTCCATATTAATAACATCAAATCGTTTGACTTTCAAAGCAACGTTTTAAAGTGGGCAAAACCTAAAATAGTCTTGTTGCACCATAAAGTGGGCAAATCTAGAACTAGTCACATGTAGAAGATGCCCTTCTACATCTATCATCTATCATCAATATGTCCTTCTACATATGACCAGTTTTAGATTTGCGAATTTTACGAAGTGGTCACAGAACGCCGAAACGATCAAGTACCCATGGTCCCTTTATCCATGAAGGATGTTTTATGTTATGTTCGTTTGTTGACACTTACCTACCTACGAGAAGCTTTTATAGTGCCCAGCAGCGTTATTTATTATAATATAATATGTCTTTCTTAATCACTTTATAGTTTCTTAAGTTGAATGAAACTAATCTCTTAGATATTTGAAAGAAAACATATCAAACTTGGCTCACTAACTTTTGTTGCCATTCCGAACACATGTTTACCCAAATCCATTTTTGATCTCTCTTTTATTCCCCAATAGGCTCACTGTATGAAGATATTGGATATCCTTTGGGTTCAACGAATTTACCACCGGGGACCATAAATGCATTTACGAAGAATTATATCAAAATGTTGATTTTATTTTGTTACACGCAATAAACTTATCAGCTTTATTTTGTTTGTTTTAATTTTCATTCATACCTTAAACCGGGTTTCCACCGCGAGCGGACCGGACCCATTTTAACTCGTAAGATTAAACTGCTGAAAGGTCTGAGCGAGCAGAAAGCGTTGAAATTAACTCCGCTGACTCATCTCTCATTTCCAGCTCATTACCCTTTCGCGGTGGAAACTCGGCTTCACAGTAATTTTAATTTCTTTGCAAGTAAACTTTTCTTTTGGTGTAGCTTTAGTTTTACATCATACAAGGCTGCAATATAAAACATGAATACATACCTAGTTATTTAAAATTAACGTTGTAAAGACCGAAACAGAAAATATTAGAACCAACACTTATACGTTTTAACCTGACAGATTTATTTAGTAAGGGCCGGACTTTACCAAAGCGGAGACGAGAGGAGTTGTGTTTTAAACAACCAATAGTACGTAGTTCTTCACACATCTCCTCTCCACTCAGCTTCACTGGATATCACCAAGCGGAGATGTATGATAATTGAATAGTGCAATCGAAGCGGAGATGTGAGCTGTACCTCGTAAGCAGGCGACGGCACGCAGCGGAGACGAGAAGAGATATGAGCTGCATACAGTGAGCTGCGCCGTTCTCATAAACATCCAACGCTCGCCGCACGCAGCTCAGTTCCGCTATCACACATCTCCGCTTCAGTCTGGCTAGTACGTATTTCCGCACAACTTCGGTGGATACACCCCAGCTGTAAAACGTCTCTTCTCCTCTCCGCTTCAGATATTTCCGCACATTTCCGCTTTGGTGGAGTCCGGGCGTAAAGGGGGCATTAAGGAGTTTTTTTAATAATCGTCTGAACTTAAATACACAGATACATCTAAGGAACTTTACGTGGTGTAGAGTATAAATGAAACGCTTATGCAGGTACTGTTCGAAGCTAAGCTAAGTTTTTAGCGTCATTGAATAACAATAGGTAATCATAATCAAGCGCCTCATACCTAAACTTATCTCGATGTTCGAGAAACTAACATGTAAATGGCTCTTTTGTTCGTCGTTACACCAAAATTACCCGATGTTTTCTCACATGGCTTAACGCGGGCTTAAATCAAGTCACAAGCATTAATTTATTACCCTGGTTAAGTGAGCAGGTATGTATCATTTTGAGAGGCTTCCTCCTTATAAATTTCACGATGTTGAAACTGAGAAAGCGTGCGGTATACTAAGGTAGAGACAAAGGAATAATAGAAGCGAGACCATCATTATGAAAACATGTTGCCCACCAAAAACATGATGTATTGAGATACATCATGGTTTTCCTTGGGACAGTGGTTTAAATTCAAAATCCAATCATGCATGCAGAATGTAGACCCAGTGCTTAATAAGAACGATCTTAAAATAATTTTATAGGCAAAGATTTAAATCATTATAAAGCCTTTTCCGTAGTGAGACCGCACCGTGTTGTAGCCAAGCGAAAGACATAGCTCGCTCATTTGGAATTAGTGTATTGAGTGTTTTTGTGGGGCGAATGGGTGTGTTTTAACGCACCCATTTAAAGACAACGCCACAGTTTTTAGTGTTAGGGCGTATCTAATGATTTAAATCTTTGTCTATAGCTACATGACAGCCAAGTCACTGCGACCATTGACTCGCTTAGCCATAGAAAAGCTGGAAACAAATCTGTCATCACAAACGAGTCTTTTGTGGTGACTCGGCCAAGCTAAATGCACCATGAGTTGTAAATACCGTTAGAGCACTCGGAGTGGACTTGAACAGGTTTACAACAAAAAAGTTAGTCGTTTGTTGGAGCGTGTCTATCAAAAGCGTTAACACAAAACAGCGTTTTACGACGGTTGACAGTTAGACACGGCTTAAACATAGTTTAAACGACAGTTAAACTCTTGTTAGACCCATGTCTAACTGTTTAGACTAATGTCTAACAGTGTCTAATGACACTGTTTAGCTATTTAGCGCTTGTTAGACCAGTGTTTACGTTGGTTTTTGTAGTACCACTGTAAAGGTCCAATCGAAATCAACATTGCTTTAATAATTTATTTATAACTTCAATCCCTTTACCCAACTTTATCAAACACCATGACTGTTGCATTATTAATGTGTTCCTGAGATTGAAACGCTATTCGGAAATA
Organism: Eupithecia subfuscata; assembly: GCA_963564075.1. NCBI lineage: Eukaryota > Metazoa > Arthropoda > Insecta > Lepidoptera > Geometridae > Eupithecia > Eupithecia subfuscata. Next base: position 8,072,781 of record OY751114.1, read on the forward strand.
TCGAGTTAATTTGTACAAGACAAAAGTGGAAATTCTTAGAATTCGAATGCTAATAGCTGGGTTTCAATCATGTTGGTAAAAGATCTGGAGTTGCATTCTGGGAGAATTGTGTAGCTATAGAGAACTTTGCATCTGCTTCTAAAATGTACCAACCTATCTTAACATTTGTTGGGTATTTCTATAAAATATCATGTTTCTTTTGTTTCAATTCTTCATAAATCACTGTAAGTATACATTATTAATTGTATAAATCTCGCATCCGTGTTGTATAGCATGCATAAATTACTCTTCAAGCCTTGCCGCACTTTTTTTTTCTCTCAACGCATCTGCGCCTATCCTACCTGTACAGATATATAAACACGTCTAACAAGAAGGCTATGGGGCAGGTTATACAGTCACCCATCAAAGAGGGAATCTGCTGCGTCGGAGACGACAACCACCACGCTTCTGGTGCCTAGGATGTCCCTCGCTCCGCCGATTGACGGACGTCATTTACACCCAGTGAGTAAGACTTTAGATACCTACTTTAAATCGTTCCCTATTTTTTTATTAGCTTTTGATGGCTTTCGTATCACTGCGGCCATGATAGGCCTATTGTGATCGCCACTTTGTGTGTTCCGCCTCGAAGCAGCGGCGTTCATAATTCGCCACTAACCCTTGCAGCTGCTAGGAACTGTAGGATTTTCTTTGCGGTGGAGTCTCTTAGCTCGTTTGGGCTAAGCAGGTACTTGCCCAGATGGATGCTACGTTTCTGCATCAATGCTCCGCACTCTCCTAGAAGATGGAGAGGCGATCGTTCCCAATGTACGATAAGGTCGACACGGCCCCAGTGAGTCTACCCCGTCGGTCTGTCCGTCCATCTGACAGACTTCCATATCCTTTAACCGTATATAGAGAATCTAATTAAATAGATACCATAAATAATAATTAGACGTTTATTATAGTATGGTACGAGTCTGACTCGTACTTGGCCGGATTATTCTATGAATACCTATTCTGTATATGCCTGGGCTGTGTAATTGTATGCTGTGTGGTTGTGTGTGTTGTTTATTTGGCTCACTGTGCAGCCCGCGTAAAATACTTGATGGTTTTTAATTCAGCATAGTATCTTTCCCATTATTGCATAAAAATTCAGTCATTTGCTATTTGACTAATCTGGCGTCCAACGTGGGGCAATTTATGCTTCTAATAACATAATGTTTGATTAGTATAATATCTCTATTGCTTTACATGAGGTCATAGGTCAAAGACCTAATTCTTTGACTGAATATAATATTGGCGCCCACCGCGGTACAAAATTTAGCCCCACGTTAGGGTGCCACTTTATTTTATATTGACACACAGATAGCTGTGTGTCAATATAAAATTTCGCTTAATTTAAAGTAAAGTAAAGTAAAAATGTTATTTATTGACATAATAGTAGATGTAACAGACATTATGAGTCCATAGGCTCCTGAACTAGTTTAAAAACTGTGTTTCAGGAGCCAGTGGCTTCTCCAACTAACATTATCAGATAATTATGTCAAAGTAACATAACTAATAACTAAATTTAGAGTCTATTATCAAGTGACTTTTCCAGAGGGGCAGACAAAGACGACTAATTTATATTCGCAACGATCCTTGCACCTAGCCACCTGCTTGATTCAATATCTTTAAAAAGATAATGGTGTTCTTACAAAATATTGTATGCGCAGGATTACATCACCAGCGGTAGCGCAAGCGGGGACCAATCGCCGGTGTGAGAGGGGCGGGGGAGGCTCCAGCGCCTGCGCACATTGCCCGAGGAGGACTTTGCCCCTCCAGCGTCGCACCCTGCCTCCCCCGCAACCCCCGTCGCAAACTCTTGGCTTGAGACCAACATCACCAACTGCACAACCTCGATTGACAATAGCCAACATACTGTTGCATTACATAATTTGAACACTAAGCACGGGATCACAAAAGAGAGGAATGGCTATACTAATCGATCTGATGACTTGGAGAGTTTGAATTCTGGCTCGAGCCCAAATCGAAACTCTATCGAATATTAATGCATTTATTATTCCTGTAATATTTATAACATAGTGTAAGTAAGAGTATGTATCGCTGTTTTATCAAACTAATGAATTTATAAGTGCTTATATGATAGGTACCTATTTATAATAACTATAAGTAGGGTAGGGCAGTAGGGTGATAAATAGATAGATTTTATTTTAAATTTTGACTTAGAAATACTTTCAAACCACTCGTTAAGTAAAATTTAGAAATTACTGCGTAGGAGACAAGAGACAAATTTATGTATCGGGCGAAGATCCGCCTAAGAGGCATACAGTTGCGGGTTCGATTACCGCCGCGGAACAAATGTTTGTATGATTTGTAAAAAAATGTTCCGCGCCTTGATTTTTTCCATTTTTATATACACGTTCCTTTTATTTATTTATTTAAGGGAAACTTACGGCTAAATACGAAAAAAATTAATATAGAACTTAATATATTTTAAGGACGGCCAATTAAAGCCGGCCTTTTAGTCCTTAGCTTCCCCTAGTACAACCCCTCCGTAGTTTGGGGTTAGTTGATGCTGTTCCAAAGGCTATTTTACCATTTAAATATAATATTTATTTAATGTTTAGTGACAAACTTAACCAAAAACTTTATATAAATTAATTGTAAATAGGTATGATAGTAAGTAGGTACATGCTTTATAAAATAGGCCAAGTCTTTGATATAAATGTTAATAATAATCCTATTGCATAACCCAGAGGTAGGTTAGGTATAGTATAAAATAAATTCCTAACTGTAAATAATGCCAAGTGTAATCGTTATCCTCTTCATCTTGTTAAGTAATAAATAGTAGTCATTTAAGAAAGAAAAAGGGAAACAAAACGCTACTTGTAATATAAAACTTAGAGCATATCGCAAATTTAAATATAACGACTGTGTGTAAATTCACTATATTTAATGTTAAAATGTATAGTTACATAATATACCTACTTATTTTGTTTAATGTAAAAATAAAATATTTATTTAATAAGTAACTACCAATAAAGAAATCGAAATCTTTCTATGTATAAAATCTTTTTTTAAATACATATGTAAGTCGAAACTATTATTCGATAATATTTTCAAGTAGTAACATAAATATATCGGTAAACAATTTACATATATCCCGATTAAATACTTATTTTAATCTGATAATGCAATTATGCCAAACCCAAACTTGGTAGATATTTCATGAAATATCATATTATGAACTGTTTTCTTAAAAGTCATGTCGTGAGCGTATGTGAGTGTTTTATCCGAATTTCGTAAATAAATCGATATCATTACTATTCGTTGTCATTTTATTTCACATTTCTTCTAACTCCTTTAGAGCCAAATAATGCTGCGTGAATTTTCCAGTGTTATATATTTAGTTATAAACTAGTTTCTGAACAGAAACCAGCACAAGTTTAAATATCATTTCTATACCATATTTTCTATACCATCGGAACTGATTTGAATAGTAGTATGTGTTTGTTATTCGAGGTTTGCATCCAGGTCAGCATTTCAGCATGACGACCTCTGTGGCGCAGCGGGCGAAGGTCCGCCTGCGACGCAGGAGGTTGCGGGTTCGATTCCCGCCTCGGGACAAATGTTTGTACGATCTGCAGATATTTGTTCAGGGGTTCTGGATGTTTTTCTATGTATAATAAAAAATATCTATCTATGTAGTCTATTGTATTATGTATATCAGTTATCTAGTACCCATATCACAAGCTCTGCTTAGCTTGTGGCTAGATAATGCTGTGTTGTCCAGCATTATTTATTTATTTATTTATTTCAGCCTGACCCGTTCAGTAGTTTTGAAAAAGTAACAAACCATCCATCCATCCATCCATCCATCATCCTTCCAAACTTTCGCTTGTATAATAATACTAGTTTCTACTCGCTATTTCATTAGCGTGGTGATTTAGGCAACAATTCGTCACAGCAAAAAAGTTTTCTAATTGGTCACAACGCAAAAAGCATTAAAATTTGTTTCAATCAGTCATATGTAAATTTAGTTCTAATAAGTCACGTCTTAGTTTTGTAATTATTGGTCACATGGCGAACCTGTTTTTTTTCGTTAGATAGTAAGTAGGCTAAACGAACTATACTTTACAATGACAAATAGGACCACCTTTATTACTGACCACATATCCAACCCGACATAATTTAGCTTATATTAATGACAGCTAGGGTGTATCAGTAGAAAAAATAATCTACCTGAATTAAACTGAATTTATTTATTTATTATAATATAAGTACAATAAATTTATTCACAAAGAAAATTATACTAGTATTTACAATTGAAACAATTGAGCTAACTGCCGACTGTTGCAAACAGTCTACAGATAGCTCAACTGATCCATATCAACACCAGTCGGAAGCGTCCCCAAGACGCTGGCTGCATTGCCACGCTGTATGGCAATGCTGATACGCTGTGCCAGATATTCACCAGCTCTCGGGTCACGCGTCGCTTCGACCAGACGCTCAGATAGTTTTTTGAAAACCATAATAATAAGTATACCATATAATAAGTTCACAAAGCAGTTTACAATCAAATTTATACACTTTATAATATAGTTACAGTAGTGAACCAGATTGTAAACCTAGATGTAAACATAACAAGATTAGAAAAGTGTTGCAAACGTAGCCAAACAATTTCCCTAAAAATATACCTAAAATTACTGTTATGTATAAACTAATACATATTATTTAAAATAGAAAATACGGTTATAACTTTATATAATACTAGCTGTACCCGCGACTTCGTTCGCGATTGCCATTCCTGCCGACTAATTAAGTTCACATTTAACCACAGTTTCTCTCAAAATATGAAACGCCGCCGTGCAAAAAAACTTCGATGCGCAAAATTGGACCTATTACACTTTTAATAAAAGCATCTATATTTGATTCCTTGTTAAATTGTGTATAAATCGGGTAGGGTCTACGGGGGATAGCATGTTGTCATCTTCAATCGCATTCTTTATCCACACGACTTTTAGCTACGCTCGGCCAGCGAAGTGTCATATTCGTTTCACTTCTTACTCATAGTTCCGATCAGCTGGGGCCCTATTCTGCTAAACTAATCGCTTCACTATGATAGGGGTATCGTCACAGAATGACACGTTTTGGTATTCTACCTTAGATGAAAGAAATTATGATGAATGCAGATGGAGAGACGCGCGACAGGTTTGAAACCATTAATTTATCTCGCACGTACTATCTGGAGTTTTATTAATCTAGAAATTCTACGTCATAATTCTGCGACGATTCCATTGTCATAGTGAAGCAATTGTATTGTAGAATTGGGCTCTTGATCCATTTGACTTAATTTTTTTTCGATAGTAGGTAGGTACAGTTGATTGAGTATCAAAGTAAAAAAAAATGTTCTGTGGTCCAGTTAGTTTAATTAGAGCACTTACTCCAACCAAACTTCGGTGGTACAGTTAACTGGACCAGCTAAACCACCAAATATCATGTTCATGAAGATTGCATGGACCATTTGTACATTTTACTTTGCCTGAAATAGGCATTGACGCACCCATTAGTTAGGTTCTACCTAACTAATGGGTGGCGTCTTCAAAAAATAAATAGATAGAAACTTACCTACCCTTTATCTACTGATCTTTTCTTCAATCTACAGATTATTTCATCAATCTACCTATTTTCTACTCGATTTTCTACTGATTTAGTCAAATTCGATATTGCAACACTGTTTCTAACAAAAAAAACTTGAGAGGTGTCAAGGGACACCCGGATGGAACGAAGTTCCTTTCGATTAATCGCGCGTCCTCGCGTCATCTTCAGTGAGGCCGCAGAAAACTGATCTATCCCGCTCACTCCAACCTATCCTACTATCCTATCCAACTATCCTATCCTACTATCCTATCCTACTATCCTATCCTACTATCCTATCCTACTATCCTATCCTACTATCCTATCCTACTATCCTATCCTACTGTCCTATCCTACTGTCCTATCCTATTGTCCTATCCTACTGCCCTATCCTACTGCCCTATCCCACTGTCCTATCCTACTATCCTATATTACTATCCTATCCTACTATCCTATCCCACTATCCTATCCTACTATCCTATCCTACTATCCTATCCTACTATCCTATCCCACTATCCTATCCTACTATCCTATCCTACTATCCTATCCTACTATCCTAACACACGATTGTTCGAATCGAAGCCCACCTCGATTCAACTCGGCTGCGGTCGTCGCTTTGGTTCTCCTCGGTTGTCTTCGTCAAAATGTGTCGGCTCAACTCGGCTGCGGTCGTCGCATATATATCCCGCTCACTCCAATGACACGTTGCGCGAGAGAGCGGAACACACGATTGTTCGGAGAGCGATTCTAATTTTTGTGCAATCCTAATGTCATTCGCGATGACAGCTGCCTATCATAAACGCTACAGTGACAGTTCTACACTTTGACACTGACTTAATATTGTGTTTACTTTCCATCAAATGTTAGGATATATTTGTTCTGTGGCAAAAAGTGTCGCTCCAATTTTCGTTACAATTTTTTCCGTCTAGCCCCCTTTCACAACGCGCGATAAGGAACTTCGTTCCAAAAGAATGCATGAAATCGGACGACGCGTTAATGAATTACAACTAAGTACTTACACATTTTGACTTTTATCCCCTCTCCCGAGAGAACCGTGCCTACTGTCCCAGATAAAATGTATCCTATGTTTTTCCTCGTAGTATGAGATCAAATCATGCATAGTTTCATTTGAATTCATTTAGTAGCATATTTTTACTTTCATCCACTCTCCTAACCTAAGGGAACCGTACCTACTGATTGCGGGATAAAAAATATTGTTCATTTGAATTCATACTGTACTTTTGGCGTGATGCGCGGCCCAGGCATATGACTTTTATCCTCTCCACCGAGAACCTTACTAAATTCCGGCATAAAATGTACCTATCTTTCCCCGTAGTAGGAACTCAAATTATGCCCAGTTCCATTCGAATTCATTCAGTAGTTCCGTGGTGATGCGCGATTAAAGGATTTTACTTTCATCCTCTCTCCCGGGGGAACGTCACTCAATTCCAGGATAAAATGTATCCCATGTCCTTCCTTGTAGTATGAATGAACTCAAATCGTACCATTTCAGTCCAACTCATTCAGCAGTTTCGGCGTGATGCGAGGTGAAGGAGTTTGACTTTAATCCCTTCTCCCAGGGGAACCTTACTGAATTCCAGGATAAAATATATCTCTCCTCGTAGTATGAACTTCTATCGTGCCGACTTCCATTCGAATTCATTCAGTAGTTCCGTCGTGATGAGCGGTTAAAGAATTTTACTTTCATCCTCTCTCCCAGGGGAACCTTACCGAATTCCGGGATAAAATGTATCCCATGTTCTTCCTTGTAGTATGAACTCAAATCATACCAAGTTTCAGTCCAACTCATTCAGCAGTTCCGTCGTGATGAGCTGTTAAAGAATTTTACTTTCATCCTCTCTCCCAGGGGAACCTGACTGAATTCCGGGATAAAAAGTATCCTATGTCCTTCCTCGTAGTATGACCTAAAATCATGCCGAGTTTCATGTCAATACCTTCAGTAGTTTCGGCGTGATGCGCGTTTAAGAAACAGACAGACAGACAGACAGACAGACATGAATGAAAAAAATTACAGTTTTGGCTTCAGTATCGATAACAGAGTACCCTCCAAAAAAAAAAATTCAAATATCTTCAATGTACAGAATTGGACCTGTTACAGTTTTATTATAAGTATAGATTACATATTATTGCTCAGTATGGTCGAAATGTCTTAGCGAATGAGTTTTCAGAGAGTGAATAGTTTTCAACGCTCAGCTACCAAGCACTGGTTCCTATAAAAAACGTAAGAGCTTCTTCAAACGCAATAGGAGTATGAGTATGTATATAAGATGGAAATTTATACTGTACCCGATGTCACGTAAAATTGGTTTTTACTCATCCATATTTACAAATAGTCAGCGAATACCCAAGCCCAGTGTATCTACCACAACATCTGGAGGATGAATTATTTGAGACAACTATAATGTATTGTATAGTCAGGCTTGTAGTCAGCTAAAATCTTGATTAGAATTTGAAACGAAATAGGTAAGTAAATACTAACCACGTAAATAAACGTAAACTTCATTTGCAACTTGATATTGATAAGCCTTTTGCACTTTGATTTAACTAAGGACTGACGATTTAATTTTTGTTTTGTTTTGAACCAGTCACTTAAGGTAAGAATGAATTATTAAAACCGGTACATGCGTTTGGTCTCTAGAGCGCCACAAAGGAACAAACATGCCTACATGTGTCTACATGTCATGCATCTGATAAAATAAAATGTCAAATGCGAGTCGGACTCGTGCACTAAGGGTTCCGTAAGACTTTGTATCTTGCCAAATTAACATGATTCTAGGTAAACGGGAAGAAAGTACCCTATACCTAGGTTATGGTCCATGGCAAGAATCTAATATTTTTTGAGCATGAACTACAAATTTACTATTTCTGGATTTTTCCTATATTTGTGCTATAAAACCTGGCTTCTTACTAAATTTTATGATTCTAGGTCAACGGGAAGTACCTTATAGGTTTTGGTCTATAGCAAGAAAAAAAAAAATACTAGAAACTTACGGTTTTTGAATTTTTTTCTTTATTTGTGCCATAAGACCTGGCTTCTTACAAAATTTTATGATTCTACGTCTACGGGAAGTACCCTATAGGTTTTTTGTACATGTGATTCCCTTGGAAATTTCAAAATATTCGGACATAAACGGCTGTAACTTTTGAGTGCGTTGACTCAGAAGTATTATTTATATTGCTGCTCCAAGAGGTTACAGACTTGAGTATTTCATGTTTATTTCAACTCGATACCTCCACGCCTTCCTGAGAAAAGGGGGTTGACAGACGGAGAGACAGACAGACGGACAACAAAGTGATAAGGGTTCCTTTTTTCCTTTTGAGGCACGGAACTCTAAAAATAACCCTTCTTTGCCACGTTTACAAAAACATACAAAAAAGTTAAAACCGAAAAGCCAATTAAAACTATAGTCAAAATAAAACACCGTTCCGTACAAACCGTGTTGTGACAGTGTGTTTTTAACTTTTATAAATGGAGGGCGTAGTGGATACAAATAACTTAGTCCCGCTCGCGTGCACGGGCGCTTTAAATTGGATAAAGTAACATGACACAAATTTAATAACATATACTAACAAAGATAAATTACAATTAAAGAATAGAACCAGATTAGATCTACTCTATATATAATTAATTTTAAGTTTATCTGATAATTTTTTTTTTTGTAATATGATTGATTGTAGGTATACTTTATAAGACATATCACATTAGTGACAAATCTGCAGCAAGGTAATATTATCCTATAAGTAATCCGACTTCATACAAACGGGCGAAACGCGAGCTATACCTACGCGCCTCGATCTCGGCATGCGCTCAGCATGCAGACAGTCGCGGCTGTGCCGCAGTGACGAACGGATGGTGTGATGTTTTTTTAATAATAACCGCGCGATTTTTTCTCTAAAAATAAGTTCAGGTACATATTTAATAAAGTAGCTGCAGGTATCTATAACAAAGTAAAAGATATTCCTTTTTCTCCAAAAAAATCTCCTAAAATTTAATAATAAAGCATTTTGTAGGTACGTCTCAGTCGAGGCGCAAATATTTTTCGGTTGCAAATTTATAAGACCGATTTGTTATTCAAACATAAACAGGTTTTTTAATTAAATCTACCAATCAAAAAACAACACGCATTTTTATTGAACACTTCCCATTCAATTCACAAAGTATTTTATTTGTTTATATAAAAAAAGTACCTTCCTATATTTACAATCACAAAACTAAATGGAAACACAAAGTAGGCAAATGTCATTAAAATGGTGGAGGCGGGCAGCCCTATCGCATGTTTACCTACCGCGCGGCTGTAGGCATTTATTTCAAAGATACGGCCGAGTCCAAATACTGTTGGATAATATTACCGTGTCTGCAGCGTACCCTCTCCAATTTGCACGCCAGTAATGGCAAAACATGTAGGTCATCCATTTACAGTTCAACACAATTGCATGCTCGCACCATGTTAATACTCATGTTTTATGCAAATAAATGATTCTTATTCTTATTCTATTTTAGAATAAGAAAAATAGATTTACATATACACGTCTTAGGTGCTTTTGGTTTGGTCTGTCATGTCCGGAGAAAACTGTAATAACTTACTACTACTACTTATTCCCCATCAATAAACTTTGTAAAAAAGTTATAGGTAAACCCTTAATACCTATACCACGTCCACGAAATAATTTTCAGTTCGGTATATGCACGACTATGAAATTCTTATTCATAATGTAAAGACATATAAAGGTAAATACTTATTCCTAGGCATTATAACAATATTGCTATAATCAAAAAGACGGTGAATAGAGAAAAACATAGAAAAGAAGATAATTAAGTGAATGTTGTCCAGCATTATGTAGATGTATTTATTTGTTGATCTTTTGGGTAGCCGATTTATTGAGGAACGTATCTGGTCGCGCGGGAAATTAAAATTATTCTGATTTCTAATAACCAGTTTTGCGACAATCGTAAGCCATTCAACAATTTCCATAATACAACAAACTAAGATACAAAGCCAGATAAAAATGCATCAGTGGTGGAAACAAATAAGGTTCCGTGTTCAAATCACATCGGAAGATAAAAAAAAAAAAAATCACATCGGGGTCACCAGTGTATTTTGGTTGATGACTCCGCCAAATATTTTCCGGCATTACCCGTGATGTACCACCTTAAACTGCTTCTTCAATCAGGTTTAGATGTTTAAACCCTTTCAGACCTGATTTTTTTTTCAGGGACTGAAAGGGTATGGATTTTCAATCAAACTTCAAGAAGCGGGCAAGATTCTTCAAAAGTCCCGCTAGGAGCATGCTTTCGTAGACACTGAAAAATTCATTTGCCTCCGGGACATCTTTCCAGAAATTCCCAAGAGGATTTTTCTGATAGATAGAGCTTCTAGTATCGCTTCTATCCTTCTATTTGCATTCCTGAATGCATTTTCAATAGCATTTTCTCCCCTTTCACTATTGTAGTGCCTTTATTCCTGCATTTCGCGTGATTCCTTTTGAATGGCGTTTTCTTTTGAAACTGTTTTACCGTAGGTACACTCTAAACCTTTGTGTGAATTATTGTTCAAAGCTTTTGTGCTTTCTTCGAATATTGTGCGAAACAGTTCCTCTACTTCTGTGGACTACATTTCACTCCTATAGAGTTTTTCTGAGTAGGAAATTATATTTGTTACATTTATTTATCGAATGTAAACTCCCGGACATCTGCTCATGTATTCCAAACAACTGAGGATTTAAAATATTCCAAAACTACTGAGCTGTCAATGTCATGTAGATGTCTAAACGATGTCGCTAAAAATAGCTAGGGTAATAATTTAGAACATTTAATAAAGTAGTAACAAAGAACGTTATAAAGTTTATGCGCAAGAAGTAAGCTTGCAATCAAATAAATTGACGAGGCTGTAAGAAAGTCGTTTCAGATCAAATCTTATCAAATTGCAAGCCTTTCTACCCGTCCATTCCCTAGTTTGATTGCGAATCTTTTTAATTTGTTTAGAGCCCGAGTCGATTTCTGACTCCTGAAGGGCCCAATTCTGCTACCAATCGCTCTACTATGACAGTGGTATTGTCGCGGAATCGTCAATAGATGCATACTACGAGTATTTGCACGGAGAGATTGATAGATAGGTTTCAACCTTGACACTTTTGACAAGCGTCTCTCCATTAGTAGTTTCTTTCATCAAAGGTAAAATGCTAAAATGTGTCATCCTGAGACGATTCCATTGTTATGGTGAAGTCATTAATTTAGTGGCCCCAGGTTAGAAAAAGTTCTTACGTTTAATAACTTACGCTATGCTCGTTTTACCACATGGAATCAAGATTGTATATACTATAGAAGGTTATGAAAGAGTCTTACAGGAACTTACAATGTATATCATCATCATTTTCAGCCTGACTTTACCTACTGCTGGGAATAGATAGACTTGCAAAGTTTTTGTGCCACTCACAGGACCGAAGAGCTTTGTAAGTATGCGTACAAGCACAGGACTGTGCCTCTAAACATACATAGGTACAAAGGAAACAAAAGATGTGTAATGTCACTGTTGGTTCTGTATTATTTTATGTTTTTCCTACTAAAAACCTACTCAAAATTTCGGATGATTTATACTGTTTTTTAAGTTTTACGGGATAAATAGTCATTCCATGGGAATACATGTTTTATGGGAACACCTGGTGATCATTCTTTATATAAAATCAAAAGAATCATCAAAATCGGACACCAATTGGCAAAGATATCTGGCTAACATACACACATAAAACACATACAGCCGAATTGAGAACCGCGTCCTTTTGTTTTTCGTCGGTTGAAAAAAACTATCAAAAATGCACCTCTTTAGAACCAAACTCCACCGGGGTTGGAACGCCCCCAGAAAACAAAAGTACCCTGCTCTGTTATGTTACTGTCTCATTAAACTTGAGTAATGCTACATTGTGCAGTTCTGTCCAAATAACTGGGAAATCTCTTCTTTTATTTTACGAAAACAAAGCTCATATCGTAGAGAGAATATGGTTTATGCTCTGTTTGTTTTTGTCGTGGAATGTTCATCAACATCCGCCACCCGACTTCACCCGACTGTAAGTTTGAAACATAATTTAATATTAAAATACTTTTCCGAACTCATTACTCTCGAGTGTAGTTTGCCGGACATACTCGTAAGGAATAGGGGACCGTTTGAGAAGTGGACCGATTGATACGCGGACCTTTTGAGAAGTGGACCTATTGAGAAGTGGATGGTTTAAGAAGCGGCCCGATTGCGAAGTTGACTATATACGAAAGGGACCGACTGCTCATCTCCTACAGAAAATTTTAGTGGACGGTTTGCTAAGTTGGCCATAAGCGAACAAATGAATGTTATATTCCATGAAGTTATTTTCTTTTTGGTATTTCGACTGTTAATCAATTAGTCATGCATGTCCCGATGCTTTACCAATTCGATTTATGACAATCAATTTTGTTTAAGAAGTTGTAATCGGTTTTGTTATTGACGTGACAACGTCTTATAATTCGATAGAGCCGTCTGCACGCACGAAAAAACATGACGTCATGCGGCGTTACCTCGATCTGAGGCGTTCCATGTAAGGCTTGAAGTGAGAGTGCTCGACATCCGTCTCTCTCCTACTTGAGTCAGCGATGCGTCTGCGTGGACAGCTGCTATACTATAGTACATTTACATGTTTTGATCGAGTATCAAATGCTACCATTCCATCAGTATTTTCTTAAGACGTTCAATTATCGTCAGTAAACCGACTTTACAGACATCCAATTTTTTTTTGCTTAACATTTTGTATTTTACCGAATTTACTCAGGCGACATGAGTTTATTTTTGGAATCAGAATTGTCAACAGAATAAAATCGTATTAATTTTGTTGTTTTATTTGCAATTTGTTTTTGTCCGCGGCATTACACGCGTGTTCCGTGATAAAAGTAAGACAGATTGAGTTACAGTGGTAATCGATAATTATTATAGGTACTATTTTCATGGAAAAATTCATTCATCTGTCAACAATTCGGAAACTTCATAGTCGTACATATACCGAACAGAAAATTATTTCGTGGACGGGGAATAGGTTTTGTAAGCTGTGTGATGCCGGTTTAGAATTTGCACCACCCCAACTCTTCCCGCGGGTGTCGTAAGAAGCGACTAAGGAATATCCATCGGGGACGGGCAGCAGCGCCCCCTGCAGAACAATTCTACTACCGAACTGCGATCCCCAACCCGCATGCCCAGCGTGGGGACTACGATTGCCCCCCATGTGATAAAAGCCAATAAGGCGCTTATCAGGGGAGGCCTGCGTCCAGCAGTGGACCAATACAGGCTGTTGAGGTTGAGGTATAGGTTTTAAAGGTTTATAACTTACTAGCTTCTGCCCGCGGCTTCGCACGCGTATTTTCGGTATAATAAATATATTAAGTAGGTACATTAACCTATTATCTAAGTTAGGCTTTGCTCTAAACGTACGCCAAATTTCATCTTGATCTGTTCTGTGCAGTAGTTTTGGAGATAGGTTACAAAAATTCAGATGTCACAAACTTTCGGTTTTATAGTATAAGTGGTATAGGAAGTAGGATATCTTTTTTGCAAAGTTTATCGATGGGGAATAGGTAGTAGGAGAAGACTTTTTAAAGATAAGGTTTACTTAGTTTTTTAGGGTTCCGTACCTCAAAAGGAAAAAAGGATCACTTTGTTGTCCGTCTGGCTGTTTGTCCGTCTGTCAACCCTCTTTTCTCAGGAACGCGTGGAGGTATCAAGTTGAAATTAAAATCAAATACTCACGTCCGTAACCTCTTGAAAAAATTATTAAACTTCTAAGTCAAGGCACTCAAAAGTTACAGCCGTTTATGTCCGATTATTTTGAAATTTTCAAGGGAATTACATGCACACAAAACCTATAGAGTACTTCCCGTAGACCTAGAATCAAGAAATTTGGTGAGCAGCAGGGTCTTATAGCACAAGTAAAGGGAAAAATCCGAAAACCATAAATTTGTAATCTATTCAATAAAAAAATTACTTTTAATAATCGCCATGGACCAAAACCTATAGGGTACTTCCCGTAGACCAAGAATAATAAAATTTGGCAAGAAGCAAGGCCATATAGCACAAGTAAAGGAAAAAATCCTAAAACCGTAAATTTTTAGTTTATTCACAAAAAAAATACTTTTAATTCTTGCTATAGACAAAAAAGACAAAAACCTATAGGGTACTTGCCGTTGACCAAGAATCATAATATTTAGTAAGAAGCAAGGTCTGGTCTGGTCTCTTGGTCAAGCAGGGTCTCTCAAATAAAGGGAAAATTCAGAAACCGTAAATTTGTAGTTTATTCACAAAAAACTAATTTTGATTCTCGCTATGGATCAAAACCTACAGGGTACCTACCTCCCGTTGACCTAGAATCATGATGATTTAGCAAGACACAAGGTCTTACGGAACCCTTAGTGCGCGAGCACGACTCGCACTTGACGTTTTAATTTTAATATCTCATTTTACGTTTGGCAGGACAGAACTCCCAAGTGACAGCCCTATTCCAAGATCTCAGTATTCAAATACATAGCTCTATTTGAATCCTGAGATAACGGGCACTCCGGGATACAAGATTTCCAGGATATGGGGATCATCCCAAGGGAATTCTTTCAGATTGCCGATAAATCCACTCGACGCGTGTTTTCAGGCTTCTGAGGGGTGAATCCATTTGACATCAGTAACAAGACGTGATCTTGAAGTTTCCTTTTTGTATGGGGTTTGCGTACTTCCTGTCCTAACATCAAATAGACTCGCCCCTTATTTAGCTATATCAGTACGAGTATTCAGTACGAATCGTCACATGTAGTTAAGTTTCTAGGTATATATATCGACAGTCTTTTAAATTGGAAGAATGAATTGAGCTCAATTGAAAGCTCCATAAGCTCCGCATGCTACGCTATCCGAAGTTTAAGAGAGGAAGTAACAATGGCACAACAACTAAGACTCGTCTATTTTGCGCTGGTAGAGTCCAAGCTTCGCTATAGTATCTTGTTTTGGGGCAACACCTACGCTTACAACATAAATACCGCTTTTATAATACAAAAGAGAACAATTAAGACTATGGTATGTATACAGCGAACAGATTCTTGTCGGGAACATTTTGTTAAGCTGGGTATCCTAACTGTGCCATGTCTATACATCTGACAAATCTCATAAAAAATCTCGATAGATATGAAAGTATGGAAGACAGGATAATTAGGGAAAAAACTAGGAGAAAAGACATTAAAAGTGACTTTCTTGCAAGACTGAACGTAATAAAGCACTGTGTTCGATATCAGGCTGTCAAACTCTACAATAGACTGCCAGTTATCTTTAAAACTATAATACTGTCCTGTTAAGTTTGGAAAGCATTTAAAGCATTTCTTACTGCAAAAGTGTTACTACTCTATTGACGATTTCTACTCGTATAACGATAAAAATCAAACACATCTAGCCTAAACAATAAAAGATATCATTACTTTTCTATTGCTAATCCAAATCAATATTACACCTATGTATATTTTGAATTATTTTTATTTTTACCATGTGTTTATTTTAATCTATGTTCTGATTTAATTTATTTTGTATTTTGATTTGTGATTATTTCATATAATTTTGAACTGTAAATATTCCAACACAAATGTATTTGTTTGCGAATAAAATAAATAACAAATATTTAGGCAGGCTTTGGTAAGAAGTCTTTGGTAAGAAACTAAACTGGAGAAAATTGCTGGCAGCAATATGTACGAGGTATAATTTTGACAAAAACTGCAGCCCATAAACTACCAAGAACTACAAGTTTATCTCTGATGAATGACCGCTAATTTAACAATTTACCTTTTGCCACTTTTGCTCCTAACACTGAAATTTTTCATCATCATCATAAATATTTTTACCCCTCCAACCATGGGTAGGTGCAGCTTATGAAATTTCATCATCATCACAAGTATTTTTACCCGTCAAACCATCAGTTTACCAAAACAATTCTCTTGTCTCTTGCCAATATCGAAGGAAATACGATTCTAGAGTTTCTAACGAGCTTTCAGAATACATTAAGTTGCGTTAAGAGCAACTAGAATATCATATGACACCCTTCTCACTCGTTAGTACCCGGTGGCCGCAAGGTATCGACTTCCTACCCAACTGAATGACCTTAGTAACGAGTCAAAATATGAATTGCTTATAACCTTAGAGCATTCAGAACCTTATAACCAAAAGCCTTTTTCTTTCATAGGTTATGTGACAAAGGGTCATAAAACTATAACCTTGTGCTACTGCAAGAAGCAGTACTGCAGGAAGCTCGGTTTCCACTTAGTTTAGATACGTACTCTAAAGATAAGATTCATCATTATCATCAACCGATAAGTATTAGTCTACCGCTGGACATAGGCCTCCTCTAATGAGCGTCATAGCGCCCTGACTTCAGCTTGCCGCATCCAGCCGGGCCGGGGGACGTCCTACACTACGTTTGCCGAGTCGCGGTCTCCACTTAAGAACACGTTTATCCCAGTGGTTGTCTGTTCTTCGCGAGATATTGCTGGCGCACTGCCACTTCAGCTTGCTAATTCTTTGAGCTATGTCGATATCTTTGGTTCTCTGCTGGATGTATTCGTTACGAATCCTATTCTTCAGAGAAACTCCGAGTACTTATAGCTCTTTCCATAGAGATTACATAGATATAATAAGATTAAGATAATTTATTGCTATTTTAGAATAATTTATATAGGTTTAGTTACATATGGATACTACAGATGGATGTTCAGGCGACATGCTTAAACATTATTCTTACTGCCTAGGTACCTACCTGTTGCCCCGTGGGAATTTTCAGAATTATTTTCTGAGGTGGTAATAAAATAATACCTATATTCTGGACCTTCTCTCTTCCCTTGAGATTGTTCGGAAATTACCTACTTAACAGGAACATGTACTCTGATCTATTCCCAACTAAGCTATTCCCAGGGTGAAATACATCTCCATTCATGATCTAGCATTATATACCTATCTACATAACATAATTTACATACGTAGATACGTAATCCCGTTCTTTGTACTTAGGAATACCTTAACCGGAAAGTAAATTAGGCATGGTCTGTCTGGACATCGTAGATATAAGCCAATAAGGCGCTTATCAGGGGGAGGCCTGCGTCCAGCAGTGGACCAATATAGGCTGTTGAGGTGAGGAGGTGAGGATGTGGACATCGTCGTTGTTTAAGACATTCACTGCCCAGTATTCCGCGACCCGGAGATGGCGGGGCGCCAAGGTGTTAAAGCTTCAAAAAAAAATAGTGAAATCAAAATGCACGCCTTAACGTGTGTATCGTAATCCAAAACGGTGAGCCTGAAAAGAGACCTTTTCAGGCAGTTTTGGATTACGATTTACGAGCCTAGATTAATTGGGCAAATCAATCAAATTATCAAGCTTTGCTAAACTTATTACGCCAATCTATCAGGATATCTCGTTAAAATTATTCGGAGAGGTAAGCTTGACAAATGCAGGTCATAATTTATCTGTCTGCCCTGTCATACCTTCTGATTTCCAACGGGGAGGAAAATTAATGACACTTCAAATAATTAATATCTATAGATAATAAAACCTTTTAATATCGAATGCCGGTAGCAGTCGATTGGATTTAATTTTTTTTTATCCTATTTTATAGTACCTAAGTACAATGCAAAATACATATATGTTTGAGCTAAATATATGAATGAATTATTAAGACAGGATGTAGGTACCTACACCCGGATTTAGAATCATAAATATTTTATGTAAACAAAGACATTTATGTATGAAAACTAAACAAAAACTTGCAACAATAACAGATAACACAGCAAGGGAGTCACAAAAAACAAGAACAAAAACTTTCAGAACCTCCAATTCCACAGGCTGCGAAAAAGATGCTATTTCGAGTTCAAAACGGACGAGACACAAGAATAAAATTTAAAATTAATTTAAAAACCTCTCGACAGATTTTCATGAAATATTACTGAGAACATTCGGGATATAATTTTCTATGACACAAAAAAAAAAGTAAACGAAAATCGGGTCATCCCTTTGGGAACTACGATACCACCGACTATCTGTCTTTCACAGGTATCTGTGAAAGACAGATAGTCTGTCTGTCTGTGTATACAGACAGACACGTTAAGCTTATAACACCGCACCCCTCTCTTTTTGCGTCGGGGGTTAAAAATGGAATGATGAATGAAAACTGTCAAAACCTTTTTCACTTCGATGATATCCGAGTCCTGGAATACATTCTCCCAATATTTATTTGTTTTTGTACTCCCTTTGTTTACAAAAATTATCTATGATTCTAAATCCGAGTATACTTTAATAATAAAATTAGTCCACCAAATTGAACACAAACCCTCTATTATATGAACAGCAAACAATACAACAATTACGTAACAATAATAGTTAATTACGCCCTTGTTTATCCAATGTCGGTTCCCAGACAACACAATGTTATAGATATTATATTAGTTGAACACTGCGTAAATCTTGTACACCACCTGGGCCACGTTTCCAAATGTTTCTCTATTCATAATGAAGACATCAGCTGCAGTCAAGTAGAGCGACCTTTGAGATAGACAGAGCATTAGCAGCACACACTTAGCTTGCCGCACCTCCATCATTTCCCAACCGCAAGTGTACACCGCAACTGACATTTCCGTCCCAGCAGTGATTAGCAATTCACCGCCAAAGCAGTATATAAACAAAGGTAAGATTCCTGTAGCAGCTGTCAAGATCGTATTCCTGATATCCCATTCGCTCATCGTGTGTAATGTGGTAACTAAGACGATGGTCATCATGAGGAAATGCGCGCCGAAGATCACTTTGTAAAGTTCCCGGATTTTCTCGTGATATTTTAGAAGGAATTGATGGTGTTTGATGCAGAATTTCAGCTTTTCTTGAACGATGTCGTTGTCTTCAGGATTTGTAGAGGATTTGAGTGTCTGGTTGATTTCGTTAAGGGTCTCGGTGATAGCGTAGAAGTGGCCAAGTTCGTGAGCGAGCAGGGTGATGAAAAGGACAATGTAGCCCGTTTGGTTGATGGCGGAGAAAAGGGTGCCTGTGACAGTTACCACGAACGTTATCTCGTAAAATGGAGTCTCGTATTTCGGGGACAGACCTGGAAAAAACTTGGCGTATAAAAGCTTGTTAACCTACCTTGTGTAGGTAGGTAGAAAAAAGCTAGAAAAAAAAGATACATTCTCTAGCCAAGTGCATCGAATTTAAATAAATTTCATGAATCAGGAACTGGATACAATCAATCATGTGTACAGAAAAGTAACCTACTCGTAATATTTTTTTTATTCTCTCATTTTCTTTTATGCGACGACGTTTAATATATTTCTTAGTATTTTAAATTCCTTCTATTTTAGTAGTATTGTATAATGTATTTATACGGATTCCTAACCCATATTTCTCTGGGAATATTATCTTAGTCGCAGTTGGTGTTGGTTGAGCCTGTTTGTAGCTGGAGGGAAGAGCCCTCGTGTCTCAATACAAGTTATTTTAACTTAGAGCGAGGAGTCATTTTCTTTGACCCTAATAGGTTTATATTAAGCATATTTGTGCTAGATAGTGACCAGTCGAAATGTATGTATACTACTATTAATAATTAGACTAGTACAAGTAAACCTTTCTGTAAATAAATGTTTTTATTATTATTTTATTATTATTATTAATAAAAGTTCAACAAACAAAAAGTAAACTGTCAATCAGCATCTTGTGCTACTTGAGAATTACCGACCATTACTCATAATTTTTTTTGTTTATCTATATCATAATTTGGCGTTTGGCGTGTTTTAAAAAACTATGAACCGACTTCAAATTTATATGGGACCAACTTTGGGGTATATTCTATCCAATAAAAAAAGAATTATCAAAATCGGACTACTCTGTAAAAAGTTATGCGTGGTCAAACATTACAATCAGCCTCCTACGTTTTTAGTCGGTTGAAAAATAAACCAAAACCCTAATAGTTGCTGGAAGGTTTTTAGATACAAATTAAATTACCATAACAATCTCCGGGCGTAGTCGGCAAATACCGATCATTGCCAAACACAGTGAAGAGAAAGGGCATCAAGAGATACACCGTGTGCGTGCCCGCCTGGTTGAAGATGACAATCCAGCGTGCGTAGCGGGCTGTTTGAAGAGTCTGTATCATCTTGGCGAGTGCTGGGCTGTCGGGGGGAATCGAGGAGAGGCCCACGCGGCTGAACTCGAATATGGTTCGAAGGCGAGATCTAGAGTCACATAAAATATAAGCCCCGCAAGTTGATATTGCGATTGGCGGCCATCTTGGTGACGTAGTCGACGTTGCACCGTCAGCACAATAGATAAATATACAGTAAGTAATCCGACTCCATACTAGACCGCCTGAAATTCCCTTATTTTTTCCTACCAACTTATTTTGCGGTCTAAATGTATTCTACATTAATTATAAAAGACCTAATTTTGGTACGGAACCCTAAATGTGCGAAGTCGACACGCAACTGGCCTTCGCTTTCTCGCTCAACTGTCGGTATAAAGTTCAAAGAGACGGCTGAGTCATTCTACTGTATATTTATCTACTGTGTCTGTACTTTTTTGCGACGGATGACGTCACGCAGCTGTTATTGTGACAAGGTTCCATCGCAATATCAACTTGCGGGGCTTATAATCAAAACACGATCATAAATGTATATAGATAGTAAGGTAAGGTGGTGTGGTCTTTTCTTTTACAAATTAAGTTGTATTCGTGGGAACGTAATTTACTTGCCAATTTTATATTACGTAAGTCTGTTGTTTACCTTCTCTAATTGTAAGTAGGTTCAATTTGTGGGCGGTACACACGAATTAGGTACATTTTGTTGTTTCTTATCAGAAAAGGTTTTGCGCGGAATTGTTACTGAATATTGTTTTATCCTAATATTATTATGTGAAGTCGATTAATAACTCTAGCGATGTTTAAAATATTATTTAGCAGGCATTTTCGTGCCTTCTCGGTGGGCAGCGGGAGTAAGGGCGGTTTTAAGTTTCCTCGCAAGAGATTTCCTTCGAAAACAGGGCCCTTCCTTCGAGGCTGACTCGCAAAACGAAAATAGAAGTTTCTTATTTGTGTTCGAGCGAAACCTACTCTTATGTCACTTAAATAAGGTAGAATTTTTACGAAAACGAATCTGAAACATCGATTTTCGTTTTATGAGTAGGTATAGTAGGCTCTATATCCTCGCTGTTCACCGAAAATGCAGTATCTACCAGATCAAGTAATGTGGCATTTGTAGCTCTATGTCACCACATTCATAATCATTGGCTTGTAAATATCCACGAGGGATCTCTGGTACAGATGTAAAAATAAATGGCGATTTTTATTTTTCCTGTTTAGAACGCATAGATGGTCGAATCTTAACCACTCTGAGATTTGGTTGAGGGTACAACTCATCCGAATCTAAAACCAAGAGATTTTAGATTCGGACGAGATGTACCCCAACTCAAAAGTGAAGTGGACATCTCGTCCGCGGATGAGTTTTAGATTCGGACCAGATGGACCCTAACCCGAGAAAATTTGGTCCTTACTTTTTCTTACACTCTAGTGTTCGTTTGTCGGCATTTACGACTACATATGATGATGTTCTCCTAGCCGAATTTCAACCACGGCGATCAGTCTCATCGGAGACTAGCCAGATGCGCAGGACTTATTATATATAGTGCACAAGTGTATGCGCAAACACAGATGCACTCTCTTTAACACTCTCATAATCCGATAAGACGACAGACCGACACGACCGAGGAGAGGTCAGGCGAAGGACAAACGGCTTAACGTGCTTTCCGAGTCACGGGGGTGTAGCACCGCCAACTTCCTGACTCTGGGCTGTTACTGTGAATTTTTCTTTCCAGAAAGCCCAATAACCACTATAGGCCCGACCCGGGATTCGAACCCAGGACCTCATAATCAGCAGTTGATTTATGCTGACCGCTAGACCAACGAGGCAGACATGTACTACATATACATAAAGGTTCTATACAACTTACCTCGCAGCCCACATAAAGATATACTTCGAAAACGGTACAGAAGTAGCACTAACGCAGTTCATAACCTTGAAGGTCTCCATGCTGTCAGGAAACACCTGGGCCAAATATACGATCTGACTGAACGAGCCAACGTATATAAACGTACCGCAGAAGAGAAGAATGAGGAAAAGAGAGATGAAAGTGACACCTGTTGACAAAAGATTTGGGTTGTAATTAGATACCTACACTCTACAGTCACCACCTAAAAGCGCTGTGCAGATTTACTCTAACAAAGCCACAGAAACCGATTAACCACCGCCGCTAAACAAGACTACCGAAACTGTTATATTAGGTACTTGAAATTCATTTTTTTTTTGTAAATCATATCCCATTGATATTATAAATGCGAAACTGGTGTATGGATGTATGGAAGTTTATTACATCATCATGCCAAAACTACTGAACGGATCGGGCTGAACGAGAGAGAGAGAGAGTAAAAAGTTCCCACGGGAACTTTTTATCTCACAAATCAGTTCCCGTCGGATAGAAAACGTTTCTATAGATACAACGCGTGCAAAGCCGCTGGCAGAAACTAGTAAATAATATGAAATAAATAATGCTGGACAATACACACATTAAAGAAACATAAATTTGTTACTCTGTGTAAAGCATTGGTACAACTACCCCCACAACTTATTCCGGAGGGATGGCTAAGCGTTCAATCCCTTATACCAGATACTGCTAATGGTCAAAAGTTCGTTGATTACTTTATATCACAGTGGATGAGTAACAACGTATGTTTTTAGCACATTCAGTTGCTTTAATGAACGGCATCCGACAATAAATAACGTAGAGGGTTGGCACATTCTACTTAATCGAAGGATTCCAAAAAAAGCTAACATTTTACATCTCATTGACGGCATACAAAAGATAATTGCGAAAGGCGACTTGAAACTGAAGAAAATAAAATTAAAAATGGTAGTACAAAATAAGCGAAGACATAAGGACATAAAGATAACTAAGTCGCGAAAAGACATAATAAAATCATGTTTGGCCCAGAAATTTTCAGTTCTGATCTGCCTGAAACGATTGAGTCGCTTGTTTCATATTTATGATGTCTAAGTACTAGATAAAAAGAAACTATTTACTTATTATTAAAGTATATTTTTTAAATTTTGTTTTACTAGTCATGACATGCCGGTTCCCAATATATTATTCCCAATATATAGACTAGGAACTGAAGATTTATGACGAAAGCTAAATCTGACGAAAGGGTAATTAGAAGTTATCCACATCCGTCATTCATGACGAAACTGAACTGAAATTCTACAAAAAACTACTTCTGACGAAAGTGGAATCTGAAGGATGTGTTCTAAATCACAGCATCATCGAGCCCCAAGCTAAGCACAGCTTGTGAGCGGTACTAGATGACTGATATACAAAATACAATACATTACATAAGTTATTCATGGAAAACACCCAGAATCATCCTAAATCAGAATCATCTTACATATCTATTCGTTCATTTCCCCATGTTTTGTAAGTAAATACATATAAGCACTGGTAACCCCATCTAAAAGCAAAAATGAACACAGTTTAGGTATGAATAAATCATTTTTAAGAGTAACCTCGGCTGAGTTCCCGTTTGCAACGACGGTAAACGAATAAAGGACATCCTGTTTACCTCGGCCTCGGCAAAGTAATGCAATATTGGACATTGCAGCCACTTAAGGGATTTTAAACCAATTTGAAGCGACGTGACCGGTAGATAAAATAATATAATATCTGGTAAATAGGTATGTACCTATCTGGCGCAGCGCATCAGTATTGCCATACAGCAGGGCAATGCAGCCAGCGTCCTGGGGACGGTTCCGACTAGTATTGATATGGATCAGTTGAGCTACCTGTAGATTGTGCGCAACAGTCTGCACAGTTAGCTCGATTGTTTCAATTGTAAATACTAGTTCTAAATTGTTTTTTTTTTTTTTTTTTTTTTCAATTTAAATCCGACATTTATTCACAAAGAAAATTATACTAGTATTTACAATTGAAACAATTGAGCTAACTGCCGACTGTTGCAAACAGTCTACAGATAGCTCAACTGATCCATATCAACACCAGTCGGAAGCGTCCCCAAGACGCTGGCTGCATTCTAAATTGTTTCTATTATTTGATTGTAATTTTCTTTTTCAATAAAGAGATGGTCAATACTGACATAACCAATTTGCAGTAGATAGAAAATATAGAAAGTTAAATCAATATGACAGGAAATAGGATCAAATCGGTAGAAGGTTAAATAAGTAAATATTATGTATTTCTTATAACTTCTGCCCGCGGCTTCGCACACATTTTATATCAGCGAAATTAAAAGTATCTACACTATGTGACATGCCAATGTTAGTAATAAATGGATCAGTTGAGCTATCTGTAGACTGTTTGCAACAGTCGGCAGTTAGCTCAATTGTTTCAATTGTAAATACTAGTATAATTTTCTTTGTGAATAAATTTATCTTTAGTAATAAAATAATATACAAGATTAAAATTAAAATTTAAGAACCCCCCGACAGATTTTCATGAAACATGGCTAAGAACACTCGGGATAAAATTATCTATGACACAAAAAAACTAAACGAAAATCGGTTCATCTGTTTGAGAGCTACGTTACTACAGACAAACACGTTAAACTTATAACACCCCTCTCTTTTTGCGTCGGGGGTTAAAAATGAATTTACTGAATTTATGTTATTCCACGATTTGTATTTTAATTTAATGTTGGACAATTCAAACAGCACCGTCTAGACCCGAACTAAACAGAGCTTGTGTTAAGTTATGGTATTTAATAGATAACTGGTATACAGAATACATTACAATAAATATTTTTTTAATATAGAAAAGTAAACCATAAAATTCATCATGGTTATTAACACTAAAGCCAACGGGATGTAAATGACTTACTACCCAGAACACCCGGAACAAATATCTGCAAATCGTACAAATATTTGTCCAGAGGCGGAAATCGAAACCGCAACCTCCTGCGTCTGCGTCGCAGGCAGATCTTCGCCCGTTACACCACAAATTTCGTCGTATAAGTAAACTAAAGATTCTTATCCTTATGAATCGTTCTATGGGGCCGTGGGTGCCTATTTAAACTCAAAGACACGGTTGCACAATTAATTCAAGAACCGTTTTTAACAATTCTGCCAAGGTAGACTTAACATGGTATTGAATATGTACGTACTTTCATTCTCCTTGTCTCCACACACATTATGGATTCCAACAAGCTTCTGTATAGAACTGACCATGGCTTTTTCCGCTTCAATCGGATCTTCTTTATCAAACAACCATTTTTCCTTTATCTTTCTTAGGAACGATGGCATTTTCATGGTTTCTACGAAGACCCTTTAAACTTTAGTACCTACCAAGATTGTTTAAAAGTATTTTTGATCTATGTATACAGGAGAAAAAGGAACTTTATCTCAAGCAGTTTTTGATTCTGTAGTTTTTTTGCAATCTTTACAACGGCTACGAAAACGTTCTGTTACTTGGCTTTACCGCTACGAAAGTGAAGAACTTCGTAGTCTTTCTTACATAAGAAAACAGGGCTATTATTGTTTTAATATTGTAATAACGATTCTGCTCTAAAATAAACGATTTAAGGCCACTTACAGTTATAAAATAATTGGTGTTAATTGAACGACAATATTTTCGTTCAATCATAGTAATTGATGCTGTGATAAAAAATAAACGTTTTTATTACACCACTTTTCGAACCAATTACCGAAAAAGGTTCAAAAACACTTTGTTTAATTGGCGTTTTCCATTGAAAGTTTTAATTAATGTTCGCAAGGTCCCAACTTTTACCTCCGTTTATTACTACAATTTTTGGAAACCCGAACACTAGGTATTTATTTAGGAAAAATTCAATTATATTTTCAAGTACCTAAGTAGGTACGTTTTAACATTATTTCTTGATAACCTAATTTTGCATTGGAAATATTAGAAAAATTTAGTAGTTACGTAGAGAACCTTCTCTCAATAAGAAAACAAACACAGTAGCAAACGCCACATTTGGCGTTTGTTACTGTGAAATAGTTCTACAGCGATCCGACCGTTATGTTGTCTACCTTTAGATAGATTACCTAGTAGCTACTTAGGTAAGTACCTACTAGATAGGTTAATACCTAGTGTAGGTACCTAAGTAGCTAGTCCTGTTGATCTTTGCAGATACCCATAAAATGACGGGTTATTTTACATCTCGTCCGAATCTAAAATCTCTTGGTGTTAGATTCGGATCAGTTGTACCCTCAACCAAAAGTGAAGGGGACATCTCGTCCGAATCTCTTCTTTTTCTTTTCAAGACACTACAGTACCTGCTCGTCTAAAAACAAACAAAGTTGTACAACTCGCCCACCAATTGGAGCGAAATTAATTATCTTTATGGTAACTGACATTTTATTGAGTTCATAATGAGTTTTCCAATTGCGACTGGCGATTTTATCTTATTGCTATCGGATTCATTGCTAACTTTTTAACTTATTTAATTTTATTGTAACGAAATATTAAATAACTTTCAAGCTGATTTAAAAAGTGGGTTTCCGACTATAAAAGTGGGAAAGTACTACTTGAGAAAAATACTTATCTTGTAGCAAAGAAAATTATAATTAAAGAATTGTAACAAATTAGAACTAGTAAGTAGTATTTACATTGAAACAGACTGTTGCAAACAATCTAGAGGTAGCTCATATAAATTGTGATATTGCCACACAGCGGAGCAATGCTGATGCGCTGCGCCAGATACTCACCACCTCCCGGGTCGTCGTCGCTTCAGATTAGAAAATAATATTCGTAGGTACGTACCTAGACGGCGCCTAACAATAAAATAAGCTATTAGATAAGTGGTTCCAAAGTGTTTCGGGAAAACTGAATGGACTGGAATACCAAAGAAATAGTAAATCCTTTTATATCTTAAAAACTTGTGAATTATCCACCAATGAAATAAAATATGAGCTCGGATTTTCACTAAATCATTTCACTTTTTGCTGAGCTGTAAAACGCTCAGCCTCGACTACGGGGATAAAGAATTACTCTTAGGGATAACCCACGAATACCATTTTTTATCCTTCACTATTTACGCAAGATATCGGTTTAAAAACAGAAAGCAATACAGCATTAAACCTTATCCTTATTTTGTGTTAAAATACACAGAAACAAGCCGCTGCCCTTTTCTCTGTAGGTTCCCTTACTCCACTCTTACAACACCCACGAGCTGGGTCCATTCTTACAAATAAGTAAAAAACACATTCTACCAAAAGATTATCTTTCGGTAGAATGTGTTCTTTACTACTTTTGTCGTTGAAAAATATTGCTGAAGTAATAGAAATCGGCTCCAAACGTAACGTCTACCTATCGATGAAGCTCTCTAAAGATTTTTTTCTGTTAGACATTTCTCACAGAACAACATCGCATTCAAATCTGCTTCCATGCTTAGGGTCGTTCAATTATTAATTATTATTGTCTTGTGTATGATATCATAGCGTTGTTTGTGAGATATGTAGGTACGGTATGCATTGTCAGACAGATACCTAGTCGTCAGGCGCAGTCGAAGATAGAAAATCGGTGAACTAAAAATAGTTGAAGAGGAACGTTCTTTCTCTGAAGAAAAACCCGAAGGCAGGACAGGAAAGCACGAACCAGCAGGTTACCCAGCTTATCCTACACAACAATTATCACGTCAGGCTCGAAAGAGGCGGTTAGTCTAAAACCTCACCACGTACCTATCACCATGGGGGAGGAGGGTTAAAATATGCTAAAAAAACATCAGTGAACGACCCCCTTTGTGCCAATGATATTTCGAAAACTGTAGTTTGCTATGAAAATTATTAAGAACGATAAAGACAGCAAGAAAGAAAGAAAGAAAGAAAGAAAGAAAAATACAAAAATAATAATATAAAAAAGTATTAATGCTATGTGAACCAAGAAGGACTTGCCTCATATCATGTTGCTCAATGAGCAACGATACGTTTCAGAGTTTGTCAAAATCACTCCTAAAATATGTAAATCTGAGTCGGGGCCCTGAAAGATCCAAGAGTTAATGAAATTTTGCGTTCCCACTTCAATCTGCCTAGCCGTGCGCGTTCATTTTGAACGTCATGTGAATTTTTAAGTTCGTTTTCGGCCCGTGCAAAAAACTGTATGAACGGACAGGGTCAATACTTTTCACACTAATATTATAAATGCGAAAGTTTGGATGGATAGATGGATGGATGTTTGTTACCTCTTCACGCCAAAACTACTGAACGATTCGGGCTGAAATTTTGCATACAGATAATTCTAGGCCTGGAATAAAACATAGGCTACTTTTTATCCCATAAATCAGTTCCCGTGGGATAGAAATGACCTTTAAACGTTTTCATAGAAACAAAGCGTGCGAAGCCGCGGGCAGCAGCTAGTAATATTATAAAGAGGAAAGATTTGATTGTTTGTTTGTTTGTATTGAGTAGGCTCCGAAACTACTGGACCGATTTGAAAAAATCTTATACCATTAGAAGCCCACATTATTCCTGATGAACATAGGCTACTTTTTACCGCGGGAAAATGCTTAATTCCTACGAGAAAACGGGTAATAAGACAACGGGTAGTAAGAATGCAGCTAGTCATATTATATCTTGAAACAAAGTAAGGAAAAAGTGATGCAAGGTCATCCCCTTGTACATACCATGTAATTTTTTAATGACTACGTATTATTCATTGTCTGGTCAGGATTTTTTTAGCCAACTTTTTTTTTTTCAGCCTTTACTGTCCCACTGCTGGGCAAAAGCCTCTCTTTTCTCGTTCCACTCCTCGCGATTTAACGCTGTCACAGGCCATGATGGATGGTGTGCGTCAAGCTCGTCTCGCCATCTCATCCTTAGCCAACTTACTCGCGATATATTTCTTAACATACTGGGGTTGAAGATTTTGACCCTTAAATCCGTCACCATTTTTTTTTTTTTTTTTTTCAAAATGACCGACAATAAAATTTATATATTTGGATAATGAACATGAAGAAAAAACATAGTTATTTTCATGTGTCAGAAACCACACGTTATAGGACATTATTATATAAGACATTTTTTATTTCTTTTAGTGTCCTCTATCCAAACATATAACTTTTATTGCTCGCGGCGCTTTTGAAAAAAAGCAAATGTTAGGGCCACCAAAAATCTTCAAACCCCTTTGATATAAAATACTTTTCATCCAATAAACAGAATGGGTGAAGATCGTCCCTAATTAGAATCCTCTACTATTAGTTATATTTTTATAGGTACTCGTAGGTAGGTACTTTTTCAATAATTCACTACTTTCTTTCCACCTATTTAACCCGACCCAAATCAGTGCCACCACCTATTTTGTCTTATTAAGTATTATGCTAAACGAAGGAATTTTCAAAAATCTATTTTGCAGTTTGTGATACCTATCACAAGCTTATTTTTAATGCCGATGTAAGTTTTATTTTGTAAAGTGTACACAGAGATGCGAAGTTGCTCTTTTTGGCCACGATGGTGAGCAAAAAGAGATAATAAGATAAAATAGGTGGTGGCGCTGATTTGGGTCGGGTTAGCGCAGATTAAACCGTTTAAATTGTCATACTCATGCATGAAACGAGAAAACCAGCGCACATGCAATCCCTCGACTAGAAAACTGTTTAATTTCCGTCCACGAACGAACTGTAATGGGAACGAGCGAACTCCGCAATTGCGAACCTGTATAGCCTACTGCGGTTAGGCGGTGATTAGCTACCCTACTTGTGGCCGCTGTATACTTACCTACTCTGAAACGATAATCTCTGAGGGTGTTTGCCGTTACATTCGGCCCACGCGACGGCTTCTTATTACCAGCGAGGGTTATGTTTTTCGAGTGTTTGTATGTGGTTGGCGGACACTCTTATCACAAAAGGCAGAAGAATCCTTTAGTCAAAATCAAAATCAAAAACTCTTTATTTCCATAAATACAATAAATGTACCTACACTTAGAAAAGGTCAAACACTGACACGGAAATAAAGTGATGTTTTTGATTTCTGTCGCTTTTTTCGCAGTTTTTCTTATCAATTCTTTTACCTAGGTACTATTAAGTAAAACCTAGACCTGCGTTGTGTTGTGTAGTGGCAGTGCACTCGTTTACCTCGAAGCATCCAAAAGCGTTTCCTTTATGGTTCTTAGCTACATTTTGTATGACTTTGCCCTCTCATTTGGCGAAAAAGGACTGCTGCAATTACTGCTTGTCAATTGGTACAGGTCAATATAAAAAGATAAATCCTACGGACACTGTACTTGGTTATTGCCAGTGTAGGTAAATCTAGCGATTTCGGAAGGTTTTCTCTTTACATTGATTTTGGACAAGAAAATTAAATGTTCTATTTGTCGAGCTAAGAGATACAAATTATGTCAACAAATAAAAAATTACTTGCTTGGAGCCGAGATAAGAGATATAATTGTTAACAATGTTTATTGAAGAAAGCGTTTCAAACTGGCAAGTTCCTGCTTAAAACAAGTTCCTACTTAAATTGATTTTAAAAATGGACAAGTTAATTGGAATCCCTTATCATTATATATCATTTTTGCAGATAGTTAAAAATCGTGTCTAAAGGTGGGTACAGACTGGTGAAACGTAACATGCAATGTGTCATGCAATGAAAGAATTCACCGTACACATTGCTGCAATGTATCATGAAAGGTAACACACTTTGTAACAATTTCTCATAGTTTGGACGTCTTGTGCGCGCGAAATGTGCATTTCACGCGCACGCTACGAGCATTACAAGCCGCGCGCGGAGCGATCCGTGATTTGTCGGTTTTTCGAACGAACACAAAGGGGCGCGCAGTGTGCGCGGAGCAGCCAACGTGGACGGTCGTTTTGAAATCAACACGTGCACGCAACGAACATGGAGGACGACACTGCGTGGAGTGAGGAAAAGGCATTTTGCTTGATAGATGCGTACAGAGTTCGTGAAATTTTGTGGAACCCGCAAAATGATAACTATTATAAGAAAAATCTTAAGCAAGATGCGTGGTCGGAAATCGCAAAGTTGATGACAATGACTGTAGAAAAATGCAACAGCAAAATTGTTAGTCTTCTCTCTTCATACCGCCGCGAAAAGCTGAAGGAAAAAAAATCAAAGGGGACAGGAAAAGGTAAGAATAATGATTAATGTTTGTATTATTATTGTTATTTTTTCTTCATTTATAAAGATTAACAAACAGTAGGTAATCACTTCCTGCTATAAAGGGTTTATAACAGGTTTAAAACGTTTGATAACTTTTCATGCATAAGACCGTTAAAGTATAATGGTAGATAAAGACATACAGGGTGTCCCGTAAATACTACGACATTCAGCTGATTTTTTTTCGCGATTTCGAATGGTCCCATAGTAAAAGTTGTTCGTATTGATGAGTACTTTAACCTCTGGCAGTATGTCGTACTATTTACGGGACAGCCTGTATTGTAATGTAGGTAAGTGTATATAAAATACCACGAGAATGTGTAATTTTTTACTTCTGACGTAAAACGAGGGGTGTTATAAGTCTGACCCCTAAAACTGTGGGTCTGTCTGTCTGTAGCATCGTAGCGCTTAAACGGATGGACCAATTTCGATGCAAAAACGAGAAAAAGGAATTCAAACCTCATGTTTCAGCTAAATTATTTATTTATCCTAAACAATTAACTTTGTATTACTCGGTTGCAGGTGCCTCGGAAACATACATAAGTCGTTGGTTTGCCTATGATGCTTTGAAGTTCTTAGACGACAGGAACACACCGAGAAAGAGAAAAAATACGGTATGGATTATTCTATGAACATCTGTCTTGCCAAGAAACCTTTCCTTCTTTCGTAAAATAATCAGCCAATTCATCTCTGATAGCATTTAGATGTGCAGGTGATCGTCTGGGAATATTTCTTATGGGCAGTAATGATGTCATGTCGTCATTATTTCGCCTCCATGAACCTTCATTTAAAATTCCTTCTTCCTCCTGATCAACTAATCCTGGAGTTATGAACACGTTTCTA
This sequence comes from Eupithecia subfuscata, assembly GCA_963564075.1. Classification (NCBI taxonomy): domain Eukaryota; kingdom Metazoa; phylum Arthropoda; class Insecta; order Lepidoptera; family Geometridae; genus Eupithecia; species Eupithecia subfuscata. The sequence goes on from OY751114.1 coordinate 8,105,450, forward strand.
GAATGACGTTTCAAATAATTATGTAGAAGAACGATTGCCATAACTACCAATTCAGCATTATCAGGCTGTAAAAGCATTGGTTTTCTTAAAACTCTGAACACAGACGATATAATTCCAAATACGTTCTCAACAATCCGTCTAGCTCTACTTAATCGGTAATTAAATATTCTCTTCGATGAACCCTTTGGATGTGTCCCACCATATGGTTTCATCAAGTTTTCACTTAAAGCAAAGGCACTATCGCCTACAAAAAAATATGGGATGGAAATATTTCTATCGGGGAGTGGACGCGGCGATGGCAGGTTTATTGTGTTATTCTCTATCATATCATATAATGTGGTATCTTTGAAAACTCCGCCATCTGAAATTCTCCCTTGGCACCCCACGTCTACGAATAGAAAATTATAATCTGCATCAACTAGAGCAAACAAAACGATGCTAAAATTTTGTTTATAATTATAGAACTCGGTTCCGCTTTTGATAGGTGCTTCAAGTATAACGTGCTTTCCGTCTAATGCCCCTGAACAGTGTGGAAAGTTCCACCGGTCTTCAAACTCCTTGCTTATCTTCAACCAGGCTTCGGCTGTCGTTGGTACCTAAAAAGAAAACAATTAATTATTTTTTGCATTTTTAGGAGTCACTTCATCGCTCGGACTTGGGAAACACTGCCGACCAAAATGTGTTCACCCCTCCAGTACCACCAAATGAATGTACTCCAAAGAGCGCTAAACAAACCAGGAGGGATGACAATGTGCTCTCAGATGTGATGGGAATACTGAAAACAACAGCCAATAAATTGGACAATTCGATAGGTATTCCTGATACAACGAAAAGTTTCGCTTCCTTTATAGGGGCTAAAATGACTAGTTATTCTCCACAAACTAGGATTTCGGTGGAACATGCAATTTTTGAAATAATTATGAAAGCTGACAGGGGATATTACGATTACCATGCATATGGTTCACACCAAGATGATTATTTATCCAGGGCAAGACAGAACTGTGTGGATCTGACCGGATATTCTAATCGTCCCTCAACATCGGCCGGACCACCATCGGGCACAAACGAAGCGGGACCCTATGGCTATACTACGGCAAGAAATGAAGATACTACTGACTATCCAACCAACCAGCCGCCCTTGTCGGTCTCTTCACAAGAGTCTTACACGTCTTCTATGGATGACTTTAATGATTTAATGTGATAAATAAAGACACTTCTAAACATAAATAAAGATTTTCATAATACGTACCTTAATGTATTCTTTTAATTCCTCCATTATTGCGGCGCACACTTCAGGTACAATAGCACTTATGGATTGTTTCGATACTCTAAACGTATACTGCAGACTTGTGTAAGAGTCCCCGGAACCCAAAAATCGAAGTGTTATTGCTAGCCTATCTTGGATTGAAATTGGAGCTCTTAAATTTGTATGGTTTCGACTAATTCTTGGTCCGATCATCTCGAGCAAATTTTCAAAGTCTGTTGGCGTCATCCTTGTAAAGTTTTTGTATTGTCCACTTATGTGCTGAAAATTCATATCAGTAAGCAGTTCTCTACCTTCTCTCCGTTTATACAATTCTGTCCGCCACCAACGTCGGGGTCTTCGGCGTGTTTTCATGTGTTGATGTATTATTAATAATGAAGTACTGATAATCGTCAAAGCAAGAACGTGGTCTTCGGACTCCATGCTTCGTGTGATCTACCGGTTTTGTAAGTGACGCGCACGAAAAAAACGTGTATCGAAGGGCCGTGTTCGCGGCAGAATGGCGGAAACAGACGAACGCGGGAGGTTCGTAGTGAATGCGCGTTAAGAGCGCGCTATGCGTCCACGCTTGCAGCGAACATGCAATGAAAGGCAGAATTATACATTTCATGTTACGTTTCACCAGTCTGTACCCACCTTAAGACATATGAGTGACATTAATCATAACAACGAACCAACTGAGTTCGAGCTAAGGCGATGCTGTAAGTGTCAGTTCCAATCAAAGAATATCAAAAGATATTATCGGTCTCGATCAATTCCACGATGGATTTTTGTGCGACAACCCTTAGTATCTACATCGCGCTACAGTATCAACCCAGCCGATGTACTCATGGCAGGCACAGATAATATGCATCGTCATAGAGAAACATTTATCATAACGAATGTTCAAAGGGGATATGACTATAAGCGAATAACACTCCCATCAATCAACAAGACGCATTGCCTTGTCTCGTAATCGAAGTCTAAAAAATTCTCACTTGTGAAAAAGGATTCTACCCTACATTGCAGCGGTGTATTCAATGTTCGCAGAAAATGCTACGCCGTGGAAGCTCTACGGCGCACTATCTACGTCGTAGAGGCGATTATGTCATCGGGGCAGTTACACTATATTAAATACTTGTAGTTATTTAATTACTTACTCGTAGGCACTGCTACGTTATATTAGTTACTTCACCATTATACACGGCTACATCGTAGAAGCATCGTAGACTGCTACGTCGTAGAAGTTACTACATCGTAGACTGCTACGTCGTAGAAGCTACTACATCGTAGACACTGCTACGTCGTAGAAGCTACTACATCGTAGACACTGCTACGTTGTAGAAGCAACTGCATCGTAGACACTGCTACGTCGTAGAAGCTACTACATCGTAGACACTGCTACGCCGTAGCAAGAACGCTGTAGCAATATTAGCTTTTTTCTATCAATTAAATTTTATTTATGACGGCAGGCTAGGATCTCAATGTTTGACGTGTAAGAAAATTTTCTTATAAATAAATAACTGAACTGAACTGAACAATAACGTTTGCAACATTAAATTAGGTCTTAAAGAAAATAAATACCATTTCAGAAATAAAATAAAATTACAAGTAGCTAAAATACGTACTAATTATCGTAAAAAAAACAATATTATCAGAGGGAGCTACATCTACTTACTTTATATTGTTTGGCAAATTGTTAAATAAACAATTTGCCAAACAATATAAAGGAATTTGTTAATTTGAATGCCTTTAAAAATAAACTTAAATTACATGTACATACCTACTCTCTCTGTAACAAAACACGAATAAAAATATTAACCTATTTAATATTTTAGTAACACCAAAATATAAGACATATCTACCTATTTCATAATTAACTAAGTACCTACTAGTTGTTTTTTAGATTTTTATTATTTGATTTATTTTTAGATTTAGATAAACAATAATTTAGTTATAGATAATATTTAGTTATAACTTATTTTAGGTCCCAAAGGTTAGTTTAGGAGTTAGTTAATTAGTTTAGTTTCCTAAATATTTTTAAACCTAGATTAATTTGATCTTATGTACTTATCTCATTTTATGAAAACCCTGTGTTTGTTTGAAAAATAAAGTTCTTTAAACCTAGATTGAACGTTAACGGGGAGGCTGGTGATACTTAGTATTCTATATACCTAATGTGGTACTTAATACTGTAGGTATCGAGTTTCGCAATTAGAGGCGGTTTCGGTTTGCTTGCTGTGTGAGCTGTGAATCCATGCGTGTAGGGAACTACGCGCATGAATTCACAGCTCCCTATGTGCCAATGATATTCCGAATGAGTGTTTCTGTTGTAGTTTCGTGTAGATACAAAATATGTATGGGCAGGCACTTTAATGAATACTAGTTTTGTAGAGGGTGTCACGGAAAGGGGAGGATGTCCTAAGCCGAAAGGGGTTGATTCTGGACCCTGAGGAGATAAACTTATAAAAACGATTTTTTAAGTAAGTAATTATTTATTGCTTGAAATAGTTTTGAATTTAGAATAAAATTTATGGTGGCTAATAATTTATGTTTTTTTTTTGACGTGACAACGTCTTATAAATTGGTTTGCCGGGTGACACTTCAAGAAACTGCGTTACGCTCCGCTCACTTCAAGAAACTGCGTTACGGTCGTTGTCACGTAAAACTTTCGCCCGTATACCGACTTTACAGGCAACCAATTTTTTTTTCTTCCTGATCGTGTATTTTTACATGCACTATTGCATTATTTAGCATTACAAAATGTTTCACAAATGTTTTTTTGAGTTTTTTTGCGAAACCAGTGTTTTGTCATGAAATTAACACAAAAAAATTATATCAATCTGCAATAATAATAATTTAAGAATGCACATAAAAAACACGAATATGAAGAAAAAATGTCACTAATTTTCTCAGATAAAATATAAAAATGTGCGAAATACAAAAAAATGGAGAATAAACGCTGACCCCCTCGATGATGTCAAGAATCACCCCTTTCGGCTTAGTACATATACATATACTTTTTGTGGCACCCTGTCTATACAGGCTAACACAGAAAACTATTATAGTTCGACCGAAACCACTATACCGCTCCTGAGGTATGCGCGCGGCGAGACGGGGGGGAAGTATCGGCCGCTCCGATCCATCAGTCTGCCGTCAACGCTCACGGCAGTAGGTCGCATTTGTACCGGACGGTCTATGTCAGATACACATGAGATAAATATCCAAAGATGGGTCGAGCGCTATCTCGTGATGTCAAGGCCATAATTTTTAAAGTGGCCGAATATTTTAAGAAAAGAAAAGCAGACAGAGACAGCTTTGAATATAAAAGTGATGCAAATATTGCCAAAATCGTGGCAGACGCTACGGGGTGATTGATGAAACATACATTAACGCCAGTCACCATGTAAGCAAATGTTGGCAATCATCGTCCGAACCTGGAATTCATGCTGATATTGGAAAAGGACGGCGTTTGGTAATTCTTCACGCTGGATGTCGAAATGGCTTGGTTGATGGTGCATTGACGATATTCAAATCAGATGCTAAGACCGGCGACTATCATGGAGACATGAACGGGCCTACTTTTTATAAGTGGGTAGATGAAAAGTTAAAAGATAAATTGCTTCCGAATTCTGTAGTTGTCTTGGACAACGCGTCTTACCACAGCGTTCAGGTTGACAAGAAGCCAACCATAGCAAGCCTCAAAACTGAAATGCAGAACTGGTTACGGCGCCACAATGTTGAATTTTCGGAAGCTATGACAAAATCTCAACTGCAACTTCTTATCGATAATACACAAAAAGAGCCCGTGTACAGAATTGATGAACTCCTGAAAGCCAATGGACATACTGTTCTACGATTACCGCCGTACCATCCGGATTTGAATCCCATAGAGTTAGTCTGGGCTGATATTAAAAACAATATAGCCCATAACCATATTAACTCTTCTCTAGATGAAAGGATAAACTTATTGAATACATTGTTTTCGGAGTTCACGGCGAAAAAATGGCAGAAATGTGATGATCATGTCCAAATAAATGAAAACAATTACTGGGATCGCGATAGTAGATTTGATATTATTATCGATCCATTAATTATAAATTTGCAGAACGACTCTGATTCAAATTCCGATGGCGAAACGGAAGCTGAAGTTGAAGCAGAAGCTCTGTCAGAATATCTGTAGATAATTTAATTATAAAAAAATATAAACATATCGATATAATACCTATATAAAACAAAAATATTGTTTATATTGGTACGATATCGTAAGATATATCCGACAATATCGATCTCATGTGTATTCTTGCTCTTTTTTCCTCGGCCCCCACTTCGCCGCACTTTCTTAGGGAGCGGTACAGCGGTTTCGGTCGAACTATAATTGTGTTAATATCGCAGTAGGTATAAAACAAAAGCGCTTAGTATAAACAAAAGCAAAACCAAAATTATAGTTCTGAAAAACTGCTTAGGTACGTACCTAGGTTGGTTCTGGTCAAACGTCATAAGCATATTAATAATAAAAGATCACTGATATTAAATGCGAAAGTTTGGATGGATGGAGAGTTTGTTAGGTACTTCACGCCAAAACTGCCGACGGATCGGGCTGAAATTTTGCATATAAGTAGATGTAGCTCTAGGCCTGAATTAAACATTGTTATATAACTATGTTTTAGAACATGTTTTGTTACTTTTAGGTACCTACCTAGTCAGGTGGCTGCCTACTCTACCTACACGCGCAAAACCCTTGGGGGTCGTAGAAGTTCATCCTAAGCCGGAAAACCACATCATTAAGCATTTCGGGCCACTCAATTAAAGCTCTATTGTCAACACATTCTCTTAGAAAATAAAACCGGCACGTTTCGCAAACGGATTGCTTTGATCCGAACAAATATCACTTGGCCCAATCCAGATTTTTGTCCCCTTTCATTCCCTTTGGGCATTGTCTTCACAAGTGAGGTGACGATGATCTCAGTAGGTACAGGAACTCGGATAGTCGGAGCCAAAAATTATGTTTGCAGGGTTGTTGAAATATGATGATTGAGTGCCAACTAGCATTTTTACCAATACCTAGGCAGTAAAAAACTTTATCCAATGTTTTGGAAAACTGACCACGGAAATTCCAATAGTTCAAACATGTAGTCAATCTACGCACTTGATTTAAATGCAAGTAAAAGATTGAAACTCTTTTCTTTACTAACCCCTTGCTGTGCGAGAGAGTCACCTTGCTGGCGAGAACCAAGCTCAGAACCAAGATGCCTGGAGAAGCCTTGAGTCAGAGGCCAAGATCCACTTTGGGTCGCGAAACCACAGGAGAAACCTTGTGTCGATGGCCAATAGCCACTTTGGGTCGCGGAGCCACGGAGAAACCTTGTATCGATGCCAATAACCACTTTGGGTCGCGGAGCCACGGGAGAAACCTTGTGTCGATGGCCAATAACCACTTTGGGTCGCGGAGCCACGGGAGAAACCTTGAGTTGATGGCCAATAACCACTTTGGGTCGCGGAGCCACGGGAGAAACCTTGAGTTGATGGCCAATAACCACTTTGGGTCGCTGAGCCACAGGAGAAACCTTGTGCCAGAGGCCAAGAACCACTTTGGGTCGCTGAATCACAGGAGAAACCTTGTGTCGGAGGCCAAGAACCGCTTTGGGTCGCTAAGCCACAGGAGAAACCTTGTGTCGGAGGCAAAAAACCACTTTGGGTCGCTGAACCACAGGAGAAACGTTGTGTCAATGGCCAATAACCACTTTGGGTCGCGGAGCCACGGGAGAAACCTTGTGTCGATGGCCAATAACCACTTTGGATCGCTGAGTCCCAGAAGAAACCTTGTGTCGGAAGCAAAGAACCACTGAGACGCTGAGCCACAATTTTAGTTACTTAACTGAATAAGGTGCCGACTGTATTAAAATTAAAGGTATAATTTGCCCTTGGGCTGTAGAGATAAGCAGGTTCTAATAAGCCTACGTTGCAGTACCCGAAGGAATCAGAGGGTATTTAATCTAATTAATGTAGGTAGGTAGATTCAAATAAGGGTTCAGAGAATAATTACTTACCTTCCTTCCTACTTTACGCTTACGAAAATTGTATTATATACAATGTGTTTTTGTTATTATGCCGGAAAAAAGTGAATAAAAAAGGAATTGAAAATTTTCAAAAAAAAAGAGATTGTTAGAGTTCACAGGTTTATTTTTAACGCAACAAACTAACATACATAATAGATTTATTTTCCTCAATGCTGACCTTGGGTTATGGTTAAAAAATACTAAATAACAGTGTGGATACGTAGGTAGGTTTTTCTTTTGTTCTGCTTATTTTTTATCATTTAACCCAACTGTAGTTTCTGAATAAAAACCATAATCAACCAAAGTACAATTTCATAAAAAAAACAAATGCGTTATGTCGATTTTTTATCGTTAAGTAATTTACCATATATTTCACAGGTACAAAAACAGTCATTGCGAGATATCCTAAATGCGAAATACATAACTAAACCCACATTTTATGAAAATCTAAGTTTTATTCACGTCAAGAGTATAGACCCTTTCAACGTCCAAGATGCACATGGTCCATCTACAGAGCATTGATGCAGCTGGACAGTGAATGTGTTAAAGCACTAACCGGGTTCCTTCAAGAAATCTTCATGAGTTCGTTTATTTAAAAACCCGTATTTATCAAATGTGATTTCTTTGAAAGCGAAATAATACCTTCTTTAAAATTGTTTTAGCTAGGTATTTTTCAATTATATTCAATCGGGTACCAGTTTTATTAAAAATCTACTTTACAAACTAAACGAAAACTAAAACATTGTTGCTTTGGAATTAAAATTATTATTATGATGATATTAATTCCTTTCTTGTGTTGAACATTCTTGAACCTCGGTGCCGCATATTCCGATCTTGTGTTTTTGGAGATAACGTAATTTCAGCGTTCAGGAGTGTTTCAAGGTTCTGAAAAATACGTAGGTATTTAATGTAATCCTAGAAAAATAAATAAATAATGCTGGACATTTTCACACAGCATTAAATAGCCCTAAAATAAGCAGAGCTCTCTGGCCAAGTAAAATGACGATCTACGAAAGACTGCAGGCAGATGCTGGATGCGGCTAGCTGGACACAGGGCGCTAGGGCGTTCATTAGGGGAGGCCTATGTCCAGCAGTGGACTAATATATGCTGATGAAGCAAAGCTTGCTGTTAAAGGCACCAGATTACAGGTATACTTAATAGAAAGGAAACACTTGGGAACAAATATCTGCAGATCATACAAACATCAGTCTCGCGGCGAGAATCGAACGAGGCGACTAAGGGATATCCACCCGGAGGCGGGCAGCAGCGCCTCCTGCAGAACAATCCCACCACCGAACTGCGATTCCCAACCCGCATGCCCTGTATGGGGATTATGAGCACTACCCCTCATGAGATAAAAGCTTATCAGGGGGAGGCCTGCGTCCAGCAGTGGACCAATATAGGCTGTTGAGGTTGAGGATGTTCAGTGGTTACCAACTATGGTCTTGACGTTCGCATATTATGCATGAAAATCAAGCGAACCTACAGGTTTGGTTTGAAACTTTCGGTCTTTTAGTTTCGTAGTTAATGAGAGCGAGGGAATAGAGAGCATCTGTGTTTGCGCACACACACAATAGCACAATATGTCCTACGCATATAGCTAGTCACTGTTGACGCCGCCGTGGCCGAAATTCGGCTAAAATCATCAGCACATGTTTGGTCGAATCCATTACGAGTATATTAATAACTAGCTTCTGCCCGCGGCTTCGCACGCGTTGTTTCTATGGAAACGTTTTCAGGTTATTTCTATCCCATGGGAACTAATTTATGGGATAAAAAGTAGCCTATGTTTTATTCCAGGCCTAGAATTATCTGTATACAAAATTTCAGCCCGATCTGTTCAGTAGTTTTGGCGTGAAGAGGTAACAAATATCCATCCATCTATACATCCATCCAAACTTTCGCATTTGTAATATTAGTGTGATGTGATATATTAGTGTGAAGAACTCACTTGATGATCAATCAATTTTCGGTCCATCAATGCGTCTACAATATTTTTGTATTCCTTTATAAGATCTTCATTTTTACTTCGCATAACGGAGTCGTCTACTTCCATCAGCTAAAAGAAAACAAATTCTATTATTATCTTTCTCCATAATAGCTTAGACTCTAAATAAACTGTGCTATGTCCACAAGCAGAAAAGATGCTTCGTTTATTCATCTGACTTAGAATTTGCACCACCCCCCAACTCTTCCCGCGGGTGTCGTAAGAGGCGACTTAGGGATATCCACCGGGGGGTCTCAATCGGGTCGCAGCGCCTGAGAATAATTTTACCACCGAACTGCGATCGCCAACCCGAATTCCCAGCGTGGGGATTATGGGCACTAAGCGCTTCATTAACTCTTATCATATGGGGGTTCATATGATAGTCAATAAAGCCCTTAGCGAGGGGCCTTCGTGCAGGTGTGAAAAAGTATATAGGCTGTACATGTAGATAGATACAGATGATGTACTTATGTGTATGTATACTAGCACTATACACTAGCCTCTGCCCGTGGCTTTGCTTACTTGGTATCTGAATAAATCGTAGCCTATGTCACTCAGGGACAATTAAGTTTTTTTATAAATAGAGAATTTTCAAATTCGGTCCGGTTTAACTTCCCCATAAAAATATATAAAAATTCCCACCCATTCCATTACTCAAGACACAGGGGTTTAACTCCTAGGCACATCCGAACTAACTTACAAACTTTACCTATAAATTATATTAGTATTGATTAGAAATAGAACTACTACACTAGTTTATTTTACTTTTGACAGATGGACGCCTTTGAAGTTCCCTTATTGTTGACAAGTGAATACTGCATGAAATAATGTTTTTTATTCTGTTTTTTAAGGATTATCGCTTAGCGGATATGCCAGACCCGTTATACAATCACAAACATAACTCTTAATTTATCTAAGAATATCATATACCATTACGTACCAAGGCCTTAGCGGCCTCGCACAGTGGGATGGAAAGTCCCGTTATACAATCACAAACATAACTCTTAATTTATCTAAGAATATCATACACCATTACGTACCAAGGCCTTAGCGGCCTCGCACAGTGGGATGGAAAGTCCCGTTATACAATCACAAACATAACTCTTAATTTATCTAAGAATATTATATACCATTACGTACCAAGGCCTTGGCGGCCTCGCACAGTGGGATGGAAAGTCCCGTTATACAATCACAAACATAACTCTTAATTTATCTAAGAATATCATATACCATTACGTACCAAGGCCTTAGCGGCCTCGCACAGTGGGATGGAAAGTCCCGTTATACAATCACAAACAAAACTCTTAATTTATCTAAGAATATCATATACCATTACGTACCAAGGCCTTAGCGGCCTCGCACAGTGGGATGGAAAGTCCCGTTATACAATCACAAACAAAACTCTTAATTTATCTAAGAATATCATATACCATTACGTACCAAGGCCTTAGCGGCCTCACACAGTGGGATGGAAAGTCCCGTTATACAATCACAAACATAACTCTTAATTTATCTAAGAATATTATATACCATTACGTACCAAGGCCTTAGCGGCCTCGCACAGTGGGATGGAAAGTCCCGTTATACAATCACAAACATAACTCTTAATTTATCTAAGAATATCATATACCATTACGTACCAAGGCCTTAGCGGCCTCGCACAGTGGGATGGAAAGTCCCGTTATACAATCACAAACATAACTCTTAATTTATCTAAGAATATCATATACCATTACGTACCAAGGCCTTAGCGGCCTCGCACAGTGGGATGGAAAGTCCCGTTATACAATCACAAACATAACTCTTAATTTATCTAAGAATATCATATACCATTACGTACCAAGGCCTTAGCGGCCTCGCACAGTGGGATGGAAAGTCCCGTTATACAATCACAAACATAACGTCGTCGGGGTTTAAATCTTCTTCTTCTTCTTCTTCTTCTTCTTCTTCTTCTTCTTCTTCTTCTTCTTCTTCTTCTTCTTCTTCTTCTTCTTCTTCTTCTTCTTCTTCTTCTTCTTCTTCTTCTTCTTCTTCTTCTTCTTCTTCTTCTTCTTCTTCTTCTTCTTCTTCTTCTTCTTCTTCTTCTTCTTCTTCTTCTTCTTCTTCTTCTTCTTCTTCTTCTTCTTCTTCTTCTTCTTCTTCTTCTTCTTCTTCTTCTTCTTCTTCTTCTTCTTCTTCTTCTTCTTCTTCTTCTTCTTCTTCTTCTTCTTCTTCTTCTTCTTCTTCTTCTTCTTCTTCTTCTTCTTCTTCTTCTTCTTCTTCTTCTTCTTCTTCTTCTTCTTCTTCTTCTTCTTCTTCTTCTTCTTCTTCTTCTTCTTCTTCTTCTTCTTCTTCTTCTTCTTCTTCTTCTTCTTCTTCTTCTTCTTCTTCTTCTTCTTCTTCTTCTTCTTCTTCTTCTTCTTCTTCTTCTTCTTCTTTATTTTATTTTCTTTATTTTTTTTAGGGGGGGGCCCCCTTATTGACCATTTTCCAAAAAGTGTTCGTTTTACAAACTTTTCTTTATTTTTCCTGTAAAGTATAGATCCATACCTATCCACAAACGCTACATACATTTCAGATGGATAGCTCTGCAATCTTCGGAGATGGGGGAATGGGTAAAATTTCGACTATTTTCAAAATATTTCAAAAAGTATGAAACCCAAAGAAATTTGAAGGTACATACCTACAAACAGGAATTACAAAAATTATGGTACCTACCTACCCAAATATCACTTAAGTAATAAGTAAATTAATTGTTGAAAAAAGTTAGTGTTCACGAGGTCTACTGTTCGTAGAACTACTAGTTAATGATTTTATCAGGTATTTAACGCGTACATTTTGTTATTATTTTCGTGAAGATGGTTTTCGTCTCTCTTCCTCGTGGAATCCTGTTATTAATATGTGTGTGCGTCGTGATCCGACTGTACTGCTATCGGACACGGTCAGTGTAGTGTATCGTAATGTGAACTTGGACATTCCTGATTCTGTAGACGAATTGAGGGTAGTCGTGGATACTGCCGTCAATTCTCGGCTGTAACTCCGAGTACATCTAGTTGCCCCGTGACCACGATCGCTGTAACGCGGTAGAAACGTAGGGGAAACAATAACAAAAGGTACGCGATAAATACCCGATAAAATCATTAACAATGGAAGAAGTATAACAAAAACTGAGCTTACAGTTTCATTGAAGAATGTGTGCTTGTCTCTCTGGTTCGGATCATCAATATTCAGAACTGATTTGAGTACAGTTATTGCATCGTCGGGCCTATTTAACGCTGCTAAAGCCATGGCCTGAAAATTAAAAAGAATTTTGTTATTTCTACGTGAAAATGCTCATCAAAATAGAGATTGTCGGAACATTTAGAGGTCATGGCAGAATGAAAGCGAATCGAGCGAATATTCAAAGATTTTGATTTCATTCGGGTTCGATTCCCTACCGTTTGTTGTCTACCTAACTGTAATATACAATGTATTAACTGTACTTCTGCCGCGGAGTGGGAGCCTGGTGACCTGTAACACAGGTTTTTTACAAACCTAACGCAGGCACCAGTCTCACGCAATGTTGCTTTATGGTTATACTAACTATACAAGTTTTTAAGGTGAGCTCATTGTGTGAAGAGAACAATAAATGGTTATTATTATTATTATTATTATATTATTCCCACCTCGGTACAAATGTTTGTACGATCTGCAGACATTTGTCCAGACCAGAGCGTTCTGGATGTTTCTACGTATAATAAAAAATATATATCTATGTAGTGTATTGTATTATGTATATCAGTTATCTAGTACCCATAACACAAGCTCTGCTTAGCTTGGGGCTAGATAACGCTGTGTGAATTGTCCTTAGCTTGGGGCTAGATAACGCTGTGTGAATTGTCCAGCATTATTTATTTATTTATATTATGACGACCTCCGTGGCGCGGCGGGCTAATGTTCGCCTGCGACGCAGGAGGTTGCGGGATCGATTCCCGCCTTGGGACAAATGTTTGTTCATCTGCAGATATTTGTTCAGGGTGTTCTGGATGTTGTCTATGTATAAAAAAATATCTATCTAAGTAGTGTATTGTATTACGAGTAAGTATATCAGTTATCTAGTACCTACTCATAACACAAGCTCTGCTTCGCTTGGGACTAGATAATACTGTGTGAATTGTCCAGCATTATTTATTTATTTATTATGTTTATTATTGTTTTTAGGGGTCTAAAATTTAAAAGTAAAGGGTACCTTGATATTTCTGACGGTGACGTAATGCTGGCGCTGCATTGATATTGCTTCCAATGCCACATGTGGAGCATGATGTTTTAACGCCAAAGCTGAAATGAAGATTTTTAACATCTTCGTTTAGCTTAGGATTATCTACTGGGTATATCTAAGCCATCTTAAGGCTAAACGAGTCGCAATCTTTCCATACAAACGTGGAAGGGTAACTACTACGCTGTTTGATGTTGACCATCCAAAATTAAGGATAGTATCAATTTATCTCGTCATTATCTATGTCTGTACATACCCGAAACCGTAAAATAGTATCAATGAAAAAAATACAAGATTATAATCTTTCGTATTTCAACACCGATTTTAGCCCAACTTTGGGCAAATATAAATAACATACGGAGAAAGAAAACTCTAAAATAAAACCCGTACCGACATAGTTTAGTTATTCGAAAGCTGAAATAAATTTACTTTTAAAAGATACTCTAAATAGTTTTTCTATAATAACCCTTGTGCTACAAATCTATTCCCATTTTTTTACCTGGCCGTTTTACGAATAAATTTAAATGCATTTCATCAAAGCGCGCGGGAATGTATATCATGTCAGGTCAGATGGCATACATTTAGGCCACGCCTACTGATGAGTTGGACCGGACGACTTGTGCAGCCTTATGGTTGTCGCAAGTGCATTCAAATATGATAACTCGTAACACTTTGATGTTAGATAAAGTTAAGATAACGAATTTAAGTTCATATTTGAATGTAGATGTAGCGGTGTTGTATTAATGTGCTCAGGCCTTTACAATTCTGCCAGCCTGCTCTGTCTTGTCTGTGATTGTTACTTGATTCTGGACTATTTACCGCAACTAGGCGACTTGTGGGCCCTTTTTGTGTGTCGGGTGGCAGGCTGGTGTGCTTTGAGGCTGCCAATATGTCCTGCGACTTTAAGGATATTGGCTGATTTCTTCCATTACTTGGTTACACACTATATAATGGAAAACTATGAAAAAACCACACTCTGTACCAGCTTTTGAACTTTTTACGAAAAATAAGGGGGCGAAGGCCGACCTAACGTAGCTAAGCATATTATTTAGCTAGAAGCATTCTGATGGCTGAAGCGATTTTGATAAAAGAGGAATCCAAATACTGGTCTGGATTCCAAGGTTCTTTCTTAGCTACATTAGGCCATAAAGAATGTACATATTTACTAAATATAATAATATATTCTATAATACCGCCCCTGCGGGTAAATAAACACCTCAACAAAGTATGGAACGAGGGTATTTTTGTGCATATATTTAATTCAACTTTTTTGTCCTAGATGTTATGGGAACATCAATAGAAGTCTGATTTATTCTTGATTTCATTTATGTAATTATATAATAAAAAACATGCAAGTAAAAAAATTAAGTATAATTAGAAAAACTAAAATAGTGCCTAAACCGAAAAAAACAATTTTCTGTAAATAACAACAACATCTACCGCTTAAGTGAAAATTAAATGAAAAAACATTATTTGCAGCGGTTTTATAATCCGTTGGACCTCCCACCCAGGGCATTAGCAACGGCCCTACATCGTGGCTTGCTGAGTATCAAGTTATCAATTGTCGCCTGTAGAATAAAGCTCCATATTCTGGAAAGATGTGAAGAAAGTTCTACTCCCGTTTTCAAATTTTGAGAAAGATCACTGAAAGCTCTTCTCCCGTTTAAATCCCATGCAATTGCATTGAGATCTGCGGATTTAGTAGGCCATTCTAATACCGTGATATTGTGCTCGCTGAACACATTCATCACCACCTTGCGGTGTGTGTGCGTGCATTATCCTGCATGAACACAAAATCGTGGCCAAGCTGCTAGTGGTGAGGGATGACCATAAGATGCACTACCTGCTCAATGTATTGCTCTGCATTCAAATTGCCTCGTATGCAAACGAGATCAGTTCTCCCACCCAGGCGAATTCCAGCCCACACCATGAACGTCCCGAGGATTTCGCTGCAGACTTTGGCGACCAGGGACATTGCGTTTGCGACCAAGTTAGGTTTCCCGTCTTATTTTGAAAAGATTTTGCATTTTTGTTATTTTTTTTTTAATTTCGGACGAATTATTTAATCCTCTTTCAGCCTAAATAATTTTGGCAGTACTTTTTTACGAGTTTTGACAAATAAGTTGAAGTATATTGCTTGTTCCCTAGACTTTGTTGAGTAGTGTTGTACCCTAGCGGCCATCACCTTGACTGGCCATGCAAAGGCCATGCCCAAATTTCATAGGCTGCGCTTTTTTACTTCTTTATGTACCGTCTTATATATGTATGTAGTTACGTATATTTTTTTCTTTTACAAACCTGCCATGAATGTGGAAGCTCTTCTTAATGGTTTATTGCCTACCAAGGTCATATCAGTCCATAATTTTGAAGCGTACTCAAAACTCTTAGTGGTATTCTGAAAATAAAATATATAGATAGGTACTTAGTATTTACATACATATTAATCGGAATTTAAATTTTATTGCTTTATTTTTGCATTGCTAATAAAATTATGATGAGAAAGTATAAGAGTAATTATTTGTACCCTTTCCATAAAGAACTATCTGGCACTACATCCTAATTGACTTTTGACAAAATAATTCATATCTTTACGCACTACGATTTGAGAATCTGAAATATTATGTGATTTTAAGTCAAAGTTGCTGCTAATTGTCCCATTCAGTTATCTTTCATCATCAGAGAACACCATCAGTTATCTAATACCACTGATCTCCATTATACAAATAGGTAAGCTGGAGGAAATATTCTATATGCAATGACAGTTGTTTTTTGTGCCCATTCAAAGCGCCTCTCTCGACCGTCACTGTTATAAAATATAACGTGCAACGGGGTAAGAACGGATGCTTTTTAGAAAACCATTAGGATGTTACAATTTTTTTCTCGGCTTTAAAAATGCTGGCCCAACTAAAAATATACCAAAGTTTTGATTAAAAGAGAAGTCTATAAGCCGACAATTCTCTAAACGTAAAGATGACAGAACTAATTATGACTAAAGTTACAATAATATTTTGAAAACCAAGGGAAAGATCGGACGTTGACGGGGTAACATCGGACTACGTTCTAAAACCGCAACCAAGAAAAACACTGATACCTATTTTTCGATATAATTACTTACATATTTTGTTGAGGCCAGTGGCGGATTTGCCGTAAGGCCCAGTAGGCCCGGGCCTAGGGCGGCCAGATATTAAGGGCGGCAAATCGTGCCAAAAAGAAGGAAGATTTATAAAAATATTTTCAAAAATTATTTTCTACCACAATGGTTTTCTACCGAGCCATACTTGGCAACCCTAAGCGGCCGCCCGCATTCTACCAACCTTCTAGCCGTTAAAATAGCCAACCAACCTTCGAAGGAGTTTCGAAAGTTGTGTGGCAAATTCAAAATTAAAACCGGAGCGCGCGATAGCCCGCGAAATCTGTTTTTCTTTTACTAAATAAGCCTTACAAAGGCTTATTTTGTAAAAAGTTTGTATGGAAACGTGTTCGTTTTGGTTCTTTAGTGGAACGATAGGCTATCTAACTATAAAATAAAACGTACACTGGACATAAAAACGGTAAAAATGAATTTTCATGATTTTTTTTAAATGTTCGATTTTCAAAAATTTCACTTAAATTTTAATTTTTTAAAACGTTTTGTTTTACCTTATTACTAACGTTACGCACCCTTAGTATTTTTACATGCTATTTTGTAGGAAATTTTATGGAGAATCCAAATATCTGTATATGTTATGGGGTATTCCTAGATAATAATCAAGAAAATAGCGAAATAATGCGCCGCGTCCCATTTCCATAACGTTAATTCATGAATTATGTAGGTAATTCTAGTCTTGATGGGTGCTGAAAAAGGGGCGGCACATTGCCTGGGGCCTAGAGCGGCTAGGACTGCAAATCCGCCACTGGTTGAGGCGTACCAAAACAACATAACAACCGTAATATAAGGTGCATGCCCCGCTCACGCAAACGCTCAGCGCCAAAATGGCGAAAATCAAATAGAAGTATTCCCGTTGTCCCCATTAACGCTGTCCCCCATTCAATAGGGAAAACCGAACTCGATAAAACTAAGAGTGCATTCCGAATTACGCTAAAATCGATATTAGCGCGCTCACAAGCGTTCGAAATTACTGTGAGATACGGCACATCATGCGCCATTTTGCGATATCACCGACCATCCTTCAAACTGAAATCACTGTAAGCGCTCTGTCAAAAGTCAAAACTGACAATTAGCAATCATCGTGGTATTCACCTTTTTTTTGTTTACTTGTACCTGACTGATACTTGACACGCGACTCGTGACCGTGAGGGTTCATGAGTGTTCCGAATTAATGATAGCACTCAACTGTCAATATCATGATATCTAATTTGGAACGCAATATCGTTGTGATCGCTAACAGCGCTGTAATCCTATTTCGGAAAGCACCCTAATAAAAATTTATTCCTGTTTTTGTCATAACTTCCAGCGTACCTACTTGTTAGAGCTCAATGTCAAGTACCCCAAGTATAATAATTATCTCTGCTAACTTTGGTGATAAATGATGCAGTCGGCATTATTTATTTATTAATTGGCATCATTCCGCCATGTTCGAGGTGTCCAACTGTAGGACCAACCTACTTAAGTTTGCCCCATGTCACTCGCTATCTATTTACTCAATATTCTGTCTGAAAACAGCGTAGATATATTTTACAACATGACGAAAGCCATGGAAATGGCACAGATTGTTATTGAGACAAAATGTTTAGATTAATATTTAGTAGATATTAGTATTTTTTATTAGTATGTGTATTGCTTGTATGTACCAAGATATAACATCGCCTTAGGGCCTAATAAAAAAACCTGTAATGATGTTAGCGTGTCACACACGACGCAGATACGACGTTTGGACTTCAACCAAAGCTAATCAACTTTACCATGAACGACTTCTGCATCATATTCATCAGTGACCAAGACTTTGTGCAAGGACAAAAATATGCGGAATTAATAACCGTCCTAAGGGAAACTCTGCATAAAATAAAAAACACAAACATTATAATATGTACACCCACATATCACTACGGCTTTGGAACGGATGCAGTAAATCACAGGATCTACAACTTCAATGAACTACTACTGCAAGATATATTGCTGCATAAATATGCGCACATATTTGATTCAAACAAGTGTCTCATTTATGACTTCAGCATGTTTCATAAACCTTCAAGAAAAATCAATAATAATGGACTCCGTATAATTTTTCAACACCTCCGTTGCTTCATCAAGGAGCAAATGTTTGAATCTAAAATAAGTAACTGTATAAACATAAACCCAACAGTTAATGACCGTAACAATAATAATTTATTTCGTGTATAACTCCATTTATTTGCTACATCAAAATATTAATGGTTTTATAGCTAAAACTGATCCATTACTGGTTTATCTGGACAGCTTCGAACAGATAGGTAAAAAAGTTAGCATTATTTGTATCTGTGAACATAATATGATTCTTGATGACCTCTCTCGTATTTCACTGGCAAATTTTAAAATAGCTTCTGTCTTCTGTAGATCTATACGTAAAGGTGGATCATGTATTTTAGTCCGTGACCATTACCACAACTTTGAAAATATACAGAATATAGTTGACTTATCCATACCTATGATCGTGGAATGCTCTGCAATACACCTTCCACAGCACAAATTAATTGTAGTTTGCATTTACCGCCCACCAAGAGAAAATAAATGTATGACTGACGAGTTTTTTTCTAAACTTGATATAATCCTATCAAAATACACCCTTTCTTTGGACTACAAAATTATAATGTGCGGTGATTTTAATATCGACGTTTTAAAAAATAATAAAATAGCTAGAGACTTAAAAAATAAATTAGCGACATACAATCTAAGGCTTCAATTTAAACATGTTACACGACCAGATAGCAATTCTGGCTTAGACAATGTGGCTCATAATATTTCAGGCACCTGTGGAGAGATTGTGGATCTTGCTCTGTCAGATCATTTTGGCCAGCTAATTAAAGTACCGGTAAAGAAAACATGCACACTGAAACACTGGTATACTCTTAGACGTGATTACTGTGACGAAAATCGCGGAAAGTTTAAGAACTGTATTAGCAAACTTTCATTTACAGACGTCACAAATACGCATGACCCTAATTTAGCGTTTAAATTATTTCACGATACCTTTGTTTTATTTTATGATTTGTGTTTTCCGCTTGTCAAGTTAAAAATTCCTACACAAATAAAACCAAAATGGATCTCCAAGGGCATAAAGCTCTGTAGTAAGAAAAAGAGGAACTTATTATGGAAGTATAGGCTTAGCCGTAACACATATAACAAAGAAATGCTGATGACATATACAAAACGATATAACAAAATAATTAAATTGACACAAAAATCACAAAATGAATACTACATAAATACAGCGACCAACAAATCAAAAGCGACTTGGAACATAATAAACCGGTATAATTCTAATGCACCACGTGAAAACATTAGCAAATTAAAAGAAAATGATAGAATCATCTCAGATCCTAGTGATATCGCAAATAAATTTAATGATTATTTTATTGACATTGTAGA
Organism: Eupithecia subfuscata; assembly: GCA_963564075.1. Taxonomy (NCBI): domain Eukaryota; kingdom Metazoa; phylum Arthropoda; class Insecta; order Lepidoptera; family Geometridae; genus Eupithecia; species Eupithecia subfuscata. The sequence goes on from OY751114.1 coordinate 8,125,539, forward strand.
TCAGTTTGACCATGGAAATGACATTCAATATAAAACTTTTAAACACAATAAACCTAATTCTATCTTTTTGACACCTACTGTGCCTCATGACATCCTAAAAATAATATTCTCCTTAAATAATACTAATAGTGTAGGTTTTGATGGTATCTCCACAAAAATTATTAAAGATGTTGCTCCACTCATATCACCCGTCATAAGTTTTTTAGTCAATAACTGTGTTGAACAAGGCGTCTTTCCAGATACGCTTAAAAGGACTATCATAAAACCTTTACACAAAAAAGGGTCACGAGATAGTGTAGGAAATTACAGACCCATAGCTCTAATCCCAGTATTCTCCAAAATAATTGAAAAAGTTATCTACAACAAACTCTATAACTACTTGGAAGACCATGGTATATTGAGTAATAACCAGTATGGGTTTAGACGAGGTCGGTCTATTAATAAAGCTATTTTCGACTTCCTCAATAATGTAATGACCAGTAAAGACAACAATCAAAATGTAATTGCGTTATACATGGATATGACCAAAGCGTTTGACCATGTTAATCATGGTAAACTACTTCACAAGCTAGATGTTTACGGTATTAGAGGTACAGCAAATGCTTTCATAAAATCATACCTTAGTGATAGAAGTCAAGTGACCCAAGTCAATAAAATATGCCTGAAGACTCACATTGATACCCTATACGAATCATGTCCCAAAATGGTGTCACACGGTGTACCCCAAGGTAGCGTTTTGGGACCACTTCTATTTCTGATTTATATTAATGATTTGCCTGAGGTTACTAAACATCCGATAACACTGTTTGCTGATGACAGTACCGTGTTGTTCATTAACAATAAGAAACATAATTTCGAATTTGACATCAAATCTACACTGACATCTATTATTAACTGGCTCTCATCGAACAATTTGAAAATAAATCTGACGAAAACTTATTTAATGAATTTTAAACACAGAGGTAATGTCAATCTTGATGTTGGCATTGACTACTTTGGTACTAAAGTGACTGAAGTAGACTCTACCAAGTTTTTAGGTCTTACTATCGACAGTAAATTAAATTGGAAGCAACATGTTGACACTGTTTGTAAAAGACTAAAACAATTTTCGTATGCTCTCTTTAAATTAAGTAAAGCTTCTAACATATCCACCTTACTCACTTCTTATCACGGGTATGTGTCCTCCCTTTTGAGATACGGCATTATGTTTTGGGGGAACTCAACAGACAATCTTAGAGTATTTAAAGCACAAAAACGCTGTCTAAGAGCAATTTGTGGCTTACAAAAGCGGGATTCCTGTAAAACTCACTTTCCTAGACTAAGACTGCTTACATTTCCAGGAATATACATTTACGAGGTAGCAGATTTCGTAAAAAATAATCCTGAGCTATTTGAAGGGTTTGCAATTGGAAGCCGGTTAGAGGGTAGATTACGCAATGTGCCATGTAGAACAAAAATGTTGCGTTCTAGTATGTTTTGTATGGCACCGAAAATCTTTAATAAAATACCAAAATCTATTCGCGAGCTGTCCAGTAGACAATTTAGTGACAAACTTAATGATTTTCTTATCGAAAAAGCTTACTACACTGTGAATGATTTTTTAACTGACCGTACTATTGTTTAAAATTTGGTTTTGATTTGACTATTTTATTCTTCTATTGACATCATCATTATCTATATTTCTTGCTGTATTAATTTCATTTGACTAATTATATTAAATGTATAACTTTGACATGAATTTCCTGACATTGTTAACTTAGAACGATGATTGGACATCTGATAAATTAATGCATGCTGTTTCATTCTAGTAAAATACCTATGTTATTTTTATAAATTATAGAACCCAATTAATAATGTATTAATGAATGTTTGTATGCTCTAGTGGCAGAATCTAGCGATCTAGACTAAGTCCGAATAACTGACTGTATCTACCTGATTCACAAACAAATAAATGAATTACTGAATTACTGAATTACGATAATATAGGAGACGATACATTCAATCAGAATCCTTCAGACTGAGTAGGTACACTTGTTTTTTGGTACAGATTGTTTTATACAGGGTGTTGAAACAAAATGAGTTCGCGTTTTATTGCTTTTTGATTTATTAGACAGCTCATCAGAAAATGATTCTGATATTGAATTTGATGCACTTCTTACTTCACTTACAAAAAATCGACGAATTTGGATAGAACGCCATAATAAAGCTTAAAAAAGACCGAGGCGAATTTAATATCTTCGAAGATCTATCAGATAATAAATATACAAAATATTTCCGAAACCCAAGAGCAACTTTTATGGCGATTCACAATTTGATTAAAGATATTAAAAAAATAAATACTAACATGCGAAAATGTATTTCCACCGAATAACGACTTGCTGTTTGCTTAAGGTAAGCAATATTTATATACATACCTTATTATGATCACTGATTCACCTGTATCTACCTGCAGATAAAATATTTAACAATATTTGTATCTGCAGATATATTTGTATACGCAGATAATAATCTCACTATATTTCCATATATGTCGGTGCCCACAGATACTTTACGATAAAATATAAATTATCTGCGCCGTGTGTTAGTTCATAGAAAATGTATAGAGAGCGATATTGAAAGATATACGCTCAGATACAGATTTCTTACCGTATCTGCGTCGTGTGTGACACCCTTTATTCTCTCAATAAATAAATAAATCATACCTGTTGATAGCATGCAGCTAAGATCAAAACCACCGGATACTTAGGGAACTTGGTCATATTAATCTGCTTTTCCTTTATGACATCAAACACATTGTACATTTCATCATACATATGATGATTGTAAAGCAGGTCTAGAAGTATCTGGTAACTGGCTAACTGGTCGAAGAAACCATTGATATCTTTATGTAGAAATGTCTGAAAATTAAAACAATATTACTAACACAGATGTATGATGATTCATCATCAGATACAGTAGTCTGTAAGTTTATTGGGTAATTTTCAGAACTGCTAGTAAAACTTTTTATTTTTATTTTCTAGTCTAATGCAAAAAGTATTTTACTGGAAGAAAGCTACATTGTCCCTGAGTGCTGTGTTTTATTAAGTTTCTTCTGAGTGAAGCTGCAGGCTAGTCACACTAATATTATAATCGGATAGATGGTAGGATGGATAGATGGATGGCTAGATGGATGGATGTTTGTTAACTCTTCACGCCAAAACTACGAACGGATCGGGCTGAAATTTTGCGTTCAAATAATTCTTATCCAGGAATCAAACAAAGGTTGCTTTTTATCGCATAAATCAGTTCTCACGGGATAGAAAACGTTTCCACAGAACGCGTGCGAAGCCGCGGGCAGAAACTAGTAGGTAATAAAACACTCATAATGACGATATACATCACGATAATGACGATATACTCATATTGACGAACTCAGTGGCGCAGCGGGCGAAGGTCCGTCTGCGACGCAGGAAGTTGCGGGTTCGATTCCCGCCTCGGGACAAATGTTAGCACGATCTGCAGATATTTGTTCAGGGTGTTCTGCATGTTTTCTATATATAATAAAAAATATCTATCTATGTAGTGTATTGTGTATATCAGTTATCTAGTACCCATAACACAAGCTCTGCTTAGCTTGGGGCTAGATAATGCTGTGTGAATTGTCATGCATTATTTATTTATTTAAAATGCTGAACATGCCTCCCCCAACCAAGGGAGGTTTTCATAATCACCACGCTTCACAGGCAGATTGGTAATCACAGTTGAGGTGTTAAAGATAAGAAATGTATTGTATATATTATAAGATGCTGCTGCCCTGCCATTGGTAGGTTACCTAAATTAACTCTTATGACTTCCACAGGTTAACTTGGAGGAAGCGATTCTTGGGCTTCAACCATATTGAGTCAAGCGCGGGCGCGTTTGAAAATTCCTCCTGCTTAGTCACTCAAGCCCGTCGCGCTTAACGCCTTCAGTATGAACGCAAACGGTGGTTTTATATGTTTGATACTTCGCGCCCGCGCTAAACTGGTTTCCACCTTCGCCGCGATGTACACAACTTAAGTTTAAGTACATAATTTATTTTTATATACCATTAAAGCTTCATTTGGTGCATCAAGGAAATAGAACATCCTCATTACAACTGGCCCAAAAACGAATGAGCCAAAACGGAATTCATTCTTTTGTGACATGAACCTAGAAATAAAATTAATATCAATAATTATAAAATACCTTCTTTAGGTTTATTAAGGTATAATTTACTATGAGCCGTTAAGTTCAGCTACCACTATTGCACAAGGCCCACCATTCCCTACGTACATACATCCATTCATAACCATAACTAAATTAAACATAAAAATTTACAATGGAAATCCTATATACACGCTTCATGACTTCATGACTCTAGTGGGCCATTTTAGATTGGCCCATGACTCCACTCAATCCCTTGCAGCACACCATTTTTTTAGCAATAGAGTGGTACACAATTTGGAACCAGAAAGAATAAACTTGACAACTGATTACGAGATGACAAAAACAAACTTAAAAAGTGATGCAACAAGTAAATTCAACAGTGTGTGATATAGGCACATCAGCACATCAGCAGGCGTCTATTATTAATAAATAAATTATAAAAGTAACTCTCATCTGTTACAGATTAAATATTCTTATTTTTATTGTTTTCTTTTTTCGTTTTTTTTGGAGTGCCACTGTCTATTTTGTTAATACATATCCAGTCCATCCCAAGGTTGCCTGGATGAGATCTCTCATAGCGATAAGGCCGCCTTTGTACTTCGTCTACTCTTAGCATTTATTTCAGTATTGTTATCTGTCTTTGTGTGGTACAATAAAGTATTATCTTATACAGATAAATTATACTGATTTTGTTCTGTAATCAATACATATTCGATTGTGTATGAAAATCAATACATATTCTTATATTAAAGAGAATATCACTTCACACTTATAATATAAATGTGAATATTTGGATGGATGGATGGATGTATGTATGTTTGTTAAGTACCTCTTCACACCAAAACTACTGAAGGTATTGGGTTGAAATTTTACCAAAGGCAAGTCTAATCCTGGAATAAAACATAGGCTTTTTACTTTTATCTCATAAACCAGTTCCCATGGGATAGAAATAACCTTAAAATGTTTCCATGGAAACAACATGTGCGAAGCCGCGGGCAGAAACTAGTTATAGATATATTCTTACAATACATTCAGTTATTTGAATTGTGTGTGAATTATGAGACTCAGATTATAAAATAAAATTGAATAAAATGTCAGGTGCCAGTCGGATTCGCGCACTAAGGGTTTCCTTTCGTATAATTTTAAGTTGTTTCTTGCCAAATATCATGATCCTAGGTCAATGGGAAGTAGGTTCTTACCCGGTATATTTTGATCCAGGGAAAGAATCAAATTTTATTTTATAATAATGTACAAGTATACGGTTTTCAGATATTTCCCTTAAGCACAAATTTTATGATTCTAGGTCCACGGGAAGTACCCTATAGGTTTTGTGTGCATGTGATTTCCTTGGAAATTTCAAGAGGTTACAGACTTGAGTATTTGATGTTAATGTCAACTCGATACCTCCACGCATTCCTGAGAAAACGGGGCTGACAGACGGACGAACAAACAGATGGACTACAAAGTGATCCTATAGCGGTTTCTTATTTCCTTTTGAGGTATGAATCCTTAAAAAAGGGTAGTTAGCATGCCAGGGAAGGGCATGGCTAAATTTATATGCAGTTTAAGCGCGCTAATCTAATAAAAGTACTTATTCAAATTTAATTCACAACCAACAGCTAAGTGGCAGCTTCTTCCTCGTCATCAATAGCTAGCTTAGTACAAAACTTACCTTTTAACCATTTTTGTAACAAGGCCCACATCACTGGGTTCAGCTATGTGTACCATATTTTTCAAGTCTTCAGTGAAAATCATGTTTTGCGGATCTTCGACAAATTGATTCATTTTCATCTTGAATTTGTCTGTGTGATTCGCTAACTGCTCCTTTATTCTCTTTCTAGATGATAGATAGTTGTCTATACCAAGGGCAGAACTAGAGTAGAGATGATTTACTAGAAGACAAGAAATGTTTGTTATTTGATTAATTTGCCGCATTACTTTCGACATCTTTAGTTTTATATTTTAGGCAGACCTGAAGTTATATTAAAATCCCTGAGTTGTGTGAGAAGTCGCAGCTTTAGGGACGTCTTCATAGTGGAATTTATAAACACGGTCATAATAACAAAATATATTTTTTGCGTTTTCTTCGGGTAGATTTTTTAAAAATAAATTTTTAGGTTATGTCAGATGGTTGAAGGAAGATTGAATGAATGATTGATGAAGAACGAAATGAATGATTCAGTTCCATTTCAGTGCAGTTCAGTCACCTCATGGTATATTTCTACTAATTTCTAGTATGTACAGCCCACGGAAATGGAAGTTAGAGTGGAAGGACAATGCAACAAAATTAATAAGGGCACCGGTGTCGCCAAACTCACACAAATAAACCAGTAATCATATAATGCATTACAAAGAAACAATTCGTTTGATTGGTAGTTTAAGTTTAGTCAAAACTAGCCAACGTCACTGATTTGGAAATAAACCTATATATAACTTCTACAGATAAGATTTATTTTTCTTTAGCATCAGAACATATTTACGGTCTATAGTAACCAAACATTCGATTGACAAGTTAATTCCGCTACTTGACCATAGATGGCGGTATTTTCAGTGGTCGCAATTATAAACTTAATTTCCTCAGACTTAAGATTGACATTCGCGTGATAGGTCGACCATCGACTGCTACTCGATTAGAGCTGCACTAGGTAGCACATTGAAGTACATTATCGATATCGATAGATACCCGATTTTTTGTTCAATTCGCAAAAAATTTAACTTGTTGGTAGTTTATTTACTTACTTGGCACACAAAGAGCTGTATATTTTAAACCATTTATAAATAGACACAGACAGGCAGGTAAAAATAAATGTATGTTGTTTATGCCCCTGAAATAAAACGTATTTATTAGGAAACTGGTGTTTGGAAAGTTTTATTTTTAATTTTAGTAAATGGTGTATGTGAACATTTATATATTTAAACTTAACGATTTTCAGTGATACAAGCGCTGTATGTTTCGTAATTGTATATCTATATCTTTTATTTGATATTTTGAAATCGACTTCCAAAAAGTGTTCAGAGCATATCGTGCTTGATTTGGTTGGCATCCAATTAACTTTACCCGTTGCATCTATACATTTCTCTTTGACGTTTGTATCTTTGGGAAACCTACAAATATTTAAGATAAAGGTTAGAGGACCTAATAATGTCAATTTAGTGACTTGTAATCTAAATACTAAATAAATAATTAATTTACATAATAATACTAATCACTTATTTAACATTAACATTTAAATTAGAAATTAAAATTGAATTTCTTGTATCGATATCAATCGACAAAATCAACATCCGACTTGACTACATCACTAATTGAGTAGCGAAGAATAGAATCAATCAAAAATCAACTTTATCTTAATTGCATAAGGTTGATTTTGACTAACCCTTCTATTAAATTATTGACAAATTGAAATAAGATTTTATTACAAAACAATAAAAACCGTTCTCCCCGATGGTACGAGACACCTCCATTTTGAAGATTTTTTCTCCTACTATCATTTTTACACTCTAAAATCGAACAATACGGAATGATTACGGAAAAAATGAATTGGTTGCGAGACTAGCTACTCCACGCGATGTTAGAACCCGACTGGGGTCGAGCATACCAGCGCGTACTTGTAGCACGCGTGCCACGCCCACTTACCATTTCCCCTTACTTTAATTCCGTGGTACAGCCTGTGATGTGATGTACAGATTATAATAAAATAATGGACATCTTTCTAGAAAGAGATGAACTACTTTGGGACCTCTCACTCGGCTCGTTTTTATGAAACACAAGTTCAACGGAAGTTTCACTCCGGTACATTAACATTGCTATCTTACTCATCAAGCCCAAAGAGTTTATTATTATTGACTCTTTGTAAACTTTAGATTCATGTTAATAATATATAGATCAAGCCTTACTTCGTCAAGCCATCTTTTATCTGTCGATAATATCGCATTCGTTATTGCGATAATGCCTCCGATTCCTTGTATACAGCTGCGTTTTTATCGTCCGACATGATTCGTGTCGTCGCTCTCGTTTCTTTTCCCGCCCGCATCACCGAGTGACGTGAACGAAGCGCGCCAAGTTTAAGCAGTACGGACGTGAGTAGAAACTCCAACCGTCGTCGCACAGTGGTACGGTTTGAGAGCTGCCCTTTCATAGGTATTTATTTTTTTTAATTTTTTTTTTCTTCGTTCAAGGGTCAAATATGATTAAAATTGATATAAAACCAGATTATTTAATTGTTTTAACCTATTCTCTCAAAAAACATAAAAGTGAACTTGAACATTTTCGAAGTATGAAAACGAAAATATCGTTCAAACTATCTCACTACTGTTCATACCTGTCTGAAACATGCGGTTTTGATAATTATACTACTACTACATAGGTTATACTACTACTACATAGGTACCTACTTAGTTTAAAAATTATACTGCATTACTTATTCCGTTAACAAACAAGTACTTTACTTCGGTTTTACGGCTACCTGACTACCTGACCCATAATTCATATACCTGATGATCATTGTTCAATCATTTTCAAGGTATCTAGTTTTTGGTAATAAGGTTCGTTTGATAATATTTATTAGCACAAAAATGTTATGAATTCTACTACTATAGGTACATTTATGTAGAAGGACTTAGTGAGATAGTACGGCTATCTGAGCCATAATTCATATACCTTATCATTGTTCAATCAGGTTGGTACATCCAAATATTTCGGTTGTCCTAACTACGGTATATAAAGGTAGTTAAAAGTGCTCCCAATTAGTCATCCTGTTACCTGCTACCTAGTTATTGGTAATGAGGTTTGTTTGATAATATTTATTAGCACACAAATGTTATGAATACTACTACTATAGGTACATTTATGTAGAAGGACTTAGTGAGAGAAGTATATATTAATATAATAAACCTTAATATTCTTCTTTTCTTTTGAAGTGGGCTCAAATCTGCAAACTCTTTACGAACAGTCAAGGTTTGCATTGATGTCGATACAGATACGCTTTGGGGTACAGTAAATTGCATTGATGTACTTTCTGATCCTTATACTACTGATGGTATACCTGTTTATTCTTCAGTTCTTCGCCCACAATGAGATAATAAATAAATAAATAAATAATGCTGGACAATTCACACAGCATTATCTAGCCCCAAGCTAAGCAGAGCTTGTGTTATGGGTACTAGATAACTGATATACTTAATACAAACACTACATAGATAGATATATTTTTTATTATACATAGAAAACATCCAGAACGCCCTGAACAAATGTCTGCAGATCGTACAAACATTTGTCCCGAGGCGGGAATCGAACCCGCAACCTCCTGCGTCGCAGGCAGACCTTCGCCCGCTGCGCCACAGAGGTCGTCATGATTCATCCATATTTAACTGATCAACGTTTTTCTGAATGCATTGAGGCCATTTAATACCAGAATCTAACCAATCTGCATTATTTTTCCAAAAATCAGTTCAGTGTAGTTCGCGGTCTTCCATCTTTGCTTCATGTTACACACACATGATTGACAAAACAATTTCAATTGCTTCTTCTCGTCTTCAGACAACGCACTACTCACAGAAGCTAACACTTTTGACGTGACAACGTCTTATAAATTGGTTTGCCGGGTGACACTTCAAGAAACTGCGTTACGCGTTACGCTCCGCTCACGTTATGCAGACATAAAAAGTGAAAGGAACTCAAAGTCGTTGTCACGTAAAACTTTCGCCCGTATACCGACTTTACAGGCAACCAATTTTTTTTTAAACAATAAGAGAGTTTGAATATTTGTGAAGTTTCAGACACGTATGAACAGTAGTGAGATAGTTTGAAAGATATTTTCGTTTTCATACTTCGAAAATGTTCAAGTTCGCTTTTTATGTTTTTTTAGCAGTAGAATAGGGTAGAAGTATTATATTATTTGGTTATATGTCAATTTCAATCATGTTTGACCCTTTACTGATGCAAAAACAAAAATCACACTCGTCAAATATTGCAATTTTTACTATTCGTATATCTCTTGCAGGGGGACGCGGGGGGTTAAGGTCAAAGGTCATGTGGGGTCTCTACAGCCCCAGTAACAATACCCAATAAGTTGTAGCTCAACAGCTCTTAACAGTAATAAGATATTTTGAAAGATATTTTCGTTTTCGTTTTGCATCGCGATTCGCGACTCGAATCTGCGACCGAGCCGAGCCGATCCAAGCAGAGCCTTCGAGTCGAGCAAGCCACGAGAACATTTCACTCACTTCGCTCCTGACCGCCCCGAACAGTGAACTACAACTAACTTAGACCTAGTCCCGGGTTTATTTCCAGCCTAAATTATTATACTTACCTACCGCGAAGTATGTATACTTATACTACTATATAATTATGTAGATACTTACCTTATTATCTTTCTTAACGTGTTAAATGTGATTACTCACCTATTTTTCATAAGATTATACGATTCACTGTCTAACCCTCATGTTTCTTTTATATTTCTAACCTATATTTCGAATCCTTATTATTAAAGAAAAAATAATTGGGACAGTTGTGTCGTACAGACACGTAACCAATAATAAATAAGTACTAATAAGAAGAATACTAGACGGAAAAACCAAATGGAGTAAATTTTTTGGTATTTCTTTTAAATATTTAATCAGCCGGAAAAGTCAGCTTCAGTTCAGTTCAGTCAAAACCAAATGAGTACCTACCTACTAACTAAATCTTCAAAAATATGTTCCATGAACAACTATCGCAAAATCGCAGGATGTGGAAACGCGTCGTCCAACTTCCATCACGTCGATAAAATCGCAGCTGTGTGTAAGATCGTATGCATCTTAGTACAATCACAGATATTATAATACTAGTACAATGTACTGCAAACAAATTTAAACCAATTTTAACAAATCGCGCGACACAAGACGCACTTCAGAATCGCTTAAACTTCCATCACGTCGATAAAATCGCAGCTGTGTGTAAGATCGTATGCGTCTTAGTACAATCACAGATATTATAATACTAGTACAATGTACTGCAAACAAATTTAAACCAATTTTAACAAATCGCGCGACACAAGACGCACTTCAGAATCGCCTATGTGTATGTGGCTTTGATAATGATTTGTATCTGGCTTGACTGACACAATTCTGCCAATATATAAATACAAACCTTAGATACAAACGAACGATTAAGTCATTTAAGTCAATCAAAGTGTCACTGTCATTCAGTCAGTCACCTAAATAAATGTCACTTTTGTTTTGATAGAAAAAGTACAGTACATGTCTATCGCAATTTATTTTTCGTAAAATCTGTGTTCATCGAATAATTAAAGCAAAGCGTGTGATTTTATGTTAAATAATAGTATGAAAACGCATATTACATGTTATCAAACATAAATAAATTTGATAACCTGTAAAATGCGTATTCTGCAAACGTTTCCTGTTTTCGATTTATCTTTTTTCAATTTTTTCAGAAACTTTGTTGTGTAACCCTAGGAATTATATTCTACATCTATAAAGTTTCATAATAATCGCATCCTCGAGGCAGACCACCTGCCAGACGATCGCCAGGGTGGCCGCAAGAGTAAATGAGACTTGCACAGGACCGACTATGATGTTGCGTGAAAGAGGCCTATACCCAACAGTGAGTGGCAATGGGGTGTTATGATGATGAATAATTATCAGAAGTAAAATATAATTCCTGAGGTAATTTATTGAAGCTATTTGTGTCAATTGTTTCCCTATACACATGTAGATATACAACACAGCATACAGTTCATAACATAATATAAGAATATAGTGACATTAAAATTATATCCTACAAGTTTATGCCCGCGGCTTCGCACGCATCGTTTCTAAGGAAACGTTTACAGGTGATTTCTATCCCATGGAAACTGATTTATGGGATAAAAAGTAGCCTATGTTTGATTCCACGATTAGTATTACCTGTATGCAAAATTTCAGCCCGATCCATTTAGTAATTTTGGCGTGAAGAGGTTACAAACATCCATCCATCCAAACTTATGCATTGATAATATTAGTGTGACTAACAGCCCATCTGGGCTTCACATGGGTTAGTCTGTTACTCAGAGAAAATATAGCATTCTAATGGTGGTCCAGTAGTTTTTGAGTTTATTTGTTACAAACAAAAATACAAATCTTTCTGTTTATAATATTAGTGTAGATTTATAGTGGTGTAGGTACAGTCCATCCACTCTAAAGTTGATCTTGGCTTGAAGGCATTGATATACATGCTGTTTTAGAGGGATGTACAACAATGGATATTATGATAATTTAGCTATTTTAGTTTTTCTTTAACAACTTAACCGTCCGTTTACAATGAAATATACAACTACCCCACGTCCATCATTTTTTATTTTCTGTTAGGATAAAATATAACATTCACATTATCTGAACAAAAAATAAATTTCATGAAAATTATTTTTTTGTTTTTTGACTCATTTTGACTCATGGAGGTGAGATTTAAAAAAAACCAATTACATCAACATATGAGTCACAGATGATGACTATTGATGACTCATGGACTTATTCCAAAAGTTCACTGTGGAGTCATATGTGACTCATTGGACAGTTAAGTTGTTAATTTTAGTGGGTGTTATGATGATGAATAATAATCAGAAGTAAAATATTATTCCTTAGGTAATTTATTGAAGCTATTTGTGTCAATTGTTTCCCTATACACATGTAGATAAACAACACAGCATACAGTTTAACTTTTATACTTAAGAAAAAAAAGGTGACACTAAAATTATATCTTATTTATGGTGGTGAAAGTACAGTCCATCCACTCTAAAGTTGATGATGGCTTGAAGGCATATTGATATACATGCTGTAGGAGAGGGGTGAACAACAATGGACATTATGATAAGTTAGCTTTTTCGGTTTTTCTAATAATTTTATTTGTTTACCAATCTGCCTTAGATATGACTAGTGAAGCTGTGTCAACTTTAGACTAGATGGTATTTACACCTTTTTGAATTAGATTAGAGAGAACAAATTGGCAATGGACCTTAAATTTTTGCATATTGGGATAAGTAAACTCAATTTCTTATATCTTTCTTATTTTTTTAAATGATTCATCTTTTGTTGTAACATAACATTTGCTTTTTTCTAGTTTTGAAATTTCAACAGTATGGAATTGTATTTCTATAATTATAAAACCAAGAATGGTACAATAAAGTCAAAGGGTGTTAAGGACAAAATGACAGAACTAATCCCTAGTCACAGAGGTTCTGTGAAGATGAAACCACTATTTTACAACATGAAAGTACTTAGTACCAAGTACTATAAAATAATTATTGGAATCAGGAACTTGGTGGAAATGTAATCAATAGTACAGTTATACTTTTTATTAGATGTACCACATTTTGATATTTCATGGTTTTTTTTAATATGTATTTTATTTACTTTAATTTTTAATACCTATTATGAGTTTTCATGTTGATGATATGTATTGAATGCTAAATATATTGATGTGCATACCTACTGGTTTTTGTTTAAAAGTGGCTTGTAAAGTGTGTTACACGTCTTTTTTAAGTAATCAAATTTATTGTTACAGATAGCATCATAAATTTCAGCGCAAAATTGTAAATAGAAAGACATGTCTGATAAATACAATAAACAGAAATCATCATCACAAAGGGAATCAAAATCTCATAAAAAAACAAGTCTGCAAGAACACAAAAAACATGAAATAGATGGAAACACCCCACCATTGCCAAAAAACTTACACAGTTTAGAAGAACTAATGAAGCAAAGAGAGACACTGAAAGAAGAGTTAGGAAGATTGGATGCAAAGCCAGATACAAGTACAAAAGGTAAAAAAAGAAAGCACAATGTTGGTGGCAACAAAAACAGTAAAATTCCTAAAAGAAATGTTCAGTATAGTCCTAAAAAAGCTGTCAAGACCAGAAAAAAGGCACAAAAATCACCCGAATACAGTGCTGACAAAGACTTGGATTCAGAAGATGAAGAAAGTATTATTGAACTAAGAAGACAGCGGCGAAAACAACTGCTGCAAAATTTTAATGAATCTGACACAAGTCATAAAAGTACCATAAAAGAAAATAATGAAGCAATTGCTCCGAAAAAAGAAAATAATAAAATAATGCTACTAATGGAAAACACTAACACAAATCAGTCATCAGATATGTTTTCTGAAAAGGATGATTTCATACATCAAAATAATCCAGGAGCTACAGATACAAAGGATGAAAATAATGCTCAACTCAGTGAAAATTGGGATGACGCCGAAGGCTATTTTAACGTTAGAGCTGGTGATACACTAAAGAACAGATATGTTCTCAAAGAAGTACTAGGCAAAGGAGTTTTTGCTGTTGTCATTCACGCTCAAGACACTACACAAAAGAATGCTACTGTTGCCATTAAATGTGTACGAAATAACGACTTGATGTACAGAACAAGCTTAAAAGAAATTTCAATTCTAAAAGAAATCAATAAAGCTGACCCCAATAACAAATACCACTGTGTTAAATACATTTGTGATTTTATACACAAGCAGCATCTGTGTATTGTATTAGAAGCTCTACATATGGATTTACGCAGCGTTATCAAAAAGTACGGCAAAAACCACGGCATTCACATGAAAGCACTCATAAGCTATAGCAGACAACTTCTGATGGCCCTAAGACTTTTGAGAAAGATCGGAATTGTCCATTATGATATAAAACCGGATAACATTCTGGTTAATGAAAAAAAAAATCTTCTGAAGTTGTGTGATTTCGGCTCGGCAGCCAAGTTAAACGAAAATGAATTTACGCCATATTTAGTGTCAAGATTCTACAGAGCGCCAGAGATAATCCTTGGCATAAAATACAGTCATAGTATTGACATATGGTCCACAGCTTGCACTATATTTGAAATGGCAACAGGCAGAATATTATTTACTGGAAGTTCGAACAATAGAATGCTGAAGTGCTTCATGGATTTAAAGGGGAAAATCCCTGTTAGATTGATAAAGAAAGGGCAGTTTAAAGACCAGCATTTCAATTATAATAACAACTTCTTGTTGCATAAAAGGGATGCACTTACTGGTAGAGACAAATTCACTGAAATTTGTAACAGTCCTATCACCAGAGATTTATACAAAGAACTTCTGAGATCTTGTAAGAATAAAAATACTGGTGATGAAATAAAGCGGAATCAACTTAGAGATCTTTTGGATAAAATGCTAATGCTAGATCCAAACCAAAGACTGTGTGTCACTGATTGCTTAAGGCATTCTTTTATACAAGATGCACTTGAAAAGTGATAAACGTAAACAAATTATTATCATAACTTAAATCTATGGATATGGTGGTACACTTAATAAAACAAAGCTAATTTTATATTTCGTTTTATTTAAATACCAAATCAACAAAAATATACGCCATCAACCAAAATATCACTTAAAATATACATGGATTATCACAAAAAAGGAAAAATTGACAAGATCAATTAATTTCTGTTCGCAATTGACATGACTTGGACCTTGTATAATTTCTCTGTAGTTTAATTTCATTATAATGCTGACTATATGTATTATCTGCAGTTATATTTCACTATAAAGAAAAGACTCAATTTGTATAACAGAGATGTCTTGTTGCTTTAACTAATATGCTACTGATGAGACAACAGGGTCCTAACAAAATCATTCAATAATTTTATTGCAAATCAATTGCATATTTGACATAGGTAGAGACGTAGGAAGATCCTTGATGTCATACCTACTCATGCTTATTCTATTTAGATGGTAGGTAGGTACATTAGATTAGATTTCCATGGACTTAAAAATTATAGAAGCATTTACATTTAGCTTGGCTAAAATAAAATAATTCGTTGATAAACTTGAAAAAAAATAGAGTAAGAAAAACGAAATAAACATACAAGATAAAAATCTAGGAAAGTTATTAAATAAATAGACGATATTTTAGCTTTGTTTATGCCTTTCATTAGGTGCAATTTGAGGATGGATATGCAGGCAACATTCTAATCTAAAGTATGGTTTAGTAGGTACACAACTTGGCAAAATAGTTAGATTTTTTTTGCCAAATAACTTAAAACTACACTACTAAAACTATTTTTTTTTAAATATTTTTCCCAAGCTGAACCTACATGGGCACCAAAAGAGAGGTACCTACCTACTTAGATACGCAATAAATAATCAATCACTGACTTCTATTACACAGCATGGAGGTCAGTGGCAATAATACTTGTTTGATTGCAAACTTTGATTTGACTCATTTTAAACTAAAGGTACCTACATACTTGTAAGAAAATGTAATACAATGCGATAGCTTGGTGTGAAGTGTTATATTAATGTTACCAACATGATACACCAAAGCGAGTCAATAGCTGGCTATGTAGGCCTATGATATGTCTTGTCACTAAGTTTTATTGCTTTTTGAGGTTGGAAAACGTAATCTCAATCAGATAAAATGATACATGAACTCCAGTGTCAAAGATGTAAAATGATGAAGCAAGTAGGTGTCTACAAATAAACAAGAACCTAACTCCATCCTAACTCTAAAAGTTTAGTTTTAGATCATTCAAAATCGTATTTTAGCCTAAATATAAGTACTTATCGGGTAGAAACAGCCTCAATAAGGTATTCATCAAACCGATTTAGGAAGGTAGGTACCTAATTAGTTTATTAGAACATAGTAGAGCATTTAGTTCTTAAAAGTCATGCAAAATCATTGAAATTAAGCAATGTGGCGTTGTTTTGTAAAATTATAAGAATAAAATCATGCTTATATTACGAGATGATAATTAAGTAACATAGGTGCAACAAAAACCATATGACAATATAAAAATATTTCTTTCTTAAATCTGTATTTCAAGCTTCGATCGCTATCAGAATGGTTAACTTAAAAAATCACAAGTCACAAAGTGTCACAACTTTTTATATCTACATGGGGTTTAGACAAGTGGCATTCGAAGCGATGCGATGTTTAAAGTAGGTATCTACATCTGGTTGACATATTGCGGGCATTCAATAATTTATGTTTAAATTATAGAACACTCCGTTATATTCCGTATGCAACTTGTCCAACTCTTCTTAAAAGTAGCTAAATCTAATGTCAAACTCTGGATGGAACAATTACAAGACTAATAGCTGAAAATGGGATGTTTCGCAGTCTCAATCGATTCGTTTTGTTCACTGGGAATTAATCGCAACTCTTCACAGAAGTCTATAGCGTTAAACTTTGTCTTTCTCTCACACGAGACAAAGTATACATAATAGCAACACTCTTCAAAGTTCTTTCGCCTTAATATGAAATGTATCATTTGACTTTAACAAAAAAAAACATTATTTGAAAATAATAAATAATTTAGAGAATAAAAAAAATTGGTTGCCTGTAAAGTACGGGCGAAAGTTTTACGTGACAACGACCGTAACGCAGTTTCTTGAAGTGAGCGGAGCGTAACGCAGTTTCTTGAAGTGTCACCCGGCAAACCAATTTATAAGACGTTGTCACGTCAAAAAAATATTTAGAGAAGCAGCAAAGGTGGCTAAGCTAATCGGATAGCTGGGATAAGTATTAACCAGCATTGCCGCGTTAAAACGGTCCAAGAGCCATTCCCAATATTAAAATTTATCCACTGTTTTGGCTCGCTACAGTCAAATATGGACACAATATTTTGCACAAAATGACAAAATTAAACTGATGAAAGGGAGAACCATAGTTATATTGAATATACGGAACTGTCGTTAGAGATTCATAGAAGTTAGGCAGCTACAGTTCTTAGAACTAAATCAGATGTTCTATTGGCATTTCTATACTTATTAAGTAATCAAATCACACACCAATTACAGAAATGAATTGAACATCAATTACCCATAAAATAAATGTGCCAAATATACTTGGCTTGACGCACAAACCCGTCACAAAAGGTGAATGAAGTCAACTAATTCATTTTCGGTTTTCTTTTTGTTTATGCCATTTGTTTTTTTTTTTAAACACGTCATGTTCATTAATGTTCAAATTATTTCTGCATGCCATTATATTCTTAAAAATAGACACTACCAATGACTACTATACCTAGGTACTAACAGGTAGTCAAACAAACCATTTATCATACAGTTTATACTATAACTGATAGAAAGTTTAAGGAGGGAATAAATTAATTTTAACTTTACAATAGAGAGAATACGAGTCATTATCTAGCAACTGGCGCTATTGTCAGATCTCTAAGGCCTCTTCATAATAGCTGCTACTACGAATGGATTTGGTGATCAATTTCTATGATTGACGAATATATTATAGGTACTTATTGAGTTAAATGATTTACAACCTTATACATATCTATATGCTATACCTAATATATATTCACCTTATCCCCCTAGTTTACTTGCTTCCCAAAACATAACATTGCTATAGTTACTTTAGAAGTTCTAAGTTATCTGATATTAGATAACATAGATAGTAGATCTAGTAACATCAGATAATATTCATCAATAACAGGAATTGACCATTATCTGAATCTAAAGTATATACCTAGCATCTCTATTCTATGTAAGTAAATTGTTATGTAAAAGGCCTCGTTAGTGGCAGCTAATGGAATAATTAAATTGGTGTATTATTTTTATTACAGGCTTTTCAACAGCCATGGGAATATGGTGTTCATTTTAAAGTTTTCCACGAAATCGGCTCGAGAGCTCCATTCTTTCTTTAGTTTGATTTGAGTTTATATCGATTCGCACTTCCCTTCCTCCTCACTTGAGAATATAGAATACACTCTTGGGCAAGTATTATAATAGCATGATCAGTAATCGTTCCATGCTAGAGTAACAATTTTTTATGGCAAAAGCGCTACTTAACCATAGATCGATGACTGCATAGTTTCATAACACGGGCAAGACGTCAGCGCAAATTCTAGATCCTATCTCTTACTAAGATTCAGGGCAATCTTTTTGAAATGAATTCGTCAAACCATGCTCTTTGGTGTATTGTTATGTAGAAGGCATTCTCTTGTGGAAGGCCATATCGACTGATTGGCCGGAGGCTATGGAGTCCGGGCTTTGGAGAGAAGCACTGTAGACAGGATTCATAGGGGTGGTACCGCCGGCTTCGAATAGCGTACTGTCGTATACGCTGTTACTCTGCTGGAGGGAAATCGTGATTAGTTTATTTATAGGGTACGTTTTAAGGTTTTTTTGTTTTATAGTGCTTAACCCTTCACACTAAAGGAAGGTTGCGGGTTAAGTCCGGCCGAGGTCGAACGATTTTGGGGTATTATTTAATTTCTTAATCTCTGCGGTGCAGTAGGCAAAGGTACACTCGAGACGCAGAATGTTGCTGGTACAATTCTCGCCTCGAGAAATAGTTGTACGATCTGCAGTTATTTGTTCCGGGTGTTATCTATGTAAAATCTTAATATATATAAATCACGTGTCACGTTGTTTGTCCGCGATGGACTCCTAAACTACTTAACCGATTTTGAATTAAATTTGCACACCGTGTGCAGTTTGATCCAACTTGAAAGATAGGATAGCTTACATCTTAATTTATAGCCGCAATATTATTTTATTGCAAATCTTATCTTCTTCTTATATATTAAAGTCAATTGCTTTCGTTAGTCTCGCTGAAACTCGAGAACGGCTGGACCGATTTCGCTAATTTTGGTCTTGAAATGTTTGTGTAAGTTCAGGGAAGGTTTAAAAGTTGGGAGAGGGACGAAGTTCGCCAGGTCAGCTAGTAAAAATATAGTTATTGTATTAAGAATAATTAGTTATCTAGTACTACAATACAACACAAGCTCTGCTTAGCTTGGGTCTAGATGATGCTGTGTGAATTGTCCAGGATTATGTAATTAATGTCTCCATCATTTAACGACGTTTGGGTATTAAAATGAAATCTGCGGCACAAGCTTCGATTTAAAATAAGTTCTGGGGTGAAGCTAATTGATGCCACGAACGTTGATAATCTGAATACCACCGTAATTAATTAAATTACCCTACAATTGATAAAAATGAGACACTAATACATGAACGCACTTTTACATTCTAGGGCTCTTGGCATGATGCGAGAGGGCGAAATTCTAGAGCTAAGCAAAAGCAAACCGCTTTTGCTCAGCTCTAGAATTTCGCCCTACCCTTCGCACACCATCCCAAAAAGCCACCCTGTAGAACTTTGAGCTTGAAAGTTCCGCACTCACCTGGTAAATATAATCGGAATCTGTCTTCAGCGAGCTGAAGCTCTGCTGGTGCGGGAGAGAAACTTGGTCCTCGTCCATTGGCTCGTCCATCTGAGCCTTGTACGAGAACATTATGCTTGGCTGGGACACGCTGGAACAATTTTAATATTTATTTATTCCATCATAGGTACACTTGATGTTCCACTGATGTCGTTACATTCTATAATTAAGTACTATTTAAACAATAACCCACATAGGTATTTCGCTATAGGAAACACCAAAGATAAAAAAAACAGGCAGACATGACTGAAAAATTAAATAAAAATAATTAGTCGGAAATTCGGAATCAAATAAATAATTAATTAAAGGGTTTGTCACAGTATGCTGCTGTATAAGGGATGGGGACATATACACGTTTTTAACCCCCGACGCAAAAAGAGAGGGGTGTTATAAGTTTAACGTGTCTGTCTGTGTAACTGTGGTATCGTAGCTCCCAAACGGATGAACCGATTTTCGTTTAGTTTTTTTTTGTGTCATAGATAATTTTATCCCGGGTGTTCTTGGCCATGTTTCATGAAAATCTGTCGGGGGGTTTTAAAAATTTTAATTTCGTTCTTGTTATTATTACAGTTACATGATGCTTAATACTGATACCTACTTACCTACTCTGTTTCAAGCCTGTTCAAACCTAAGCGGTATTCGCAACCCAGAGCGGTAGCGAAAATTTCGCTTGGTTTCGCGTACCTGTGTATCCCGCCGGGCATTTTTTATAGATTTCTTCGAACAGTAATATTAATGGATACCCACTCGGCTTTCGCTAAGACAGATTCCCAACAGGCCTCTTAAGTTATGAAAGATCGAATGTTTGTGACTAACAACTGGCTTCATCTGAATTAAATAAATTAATGAAGCGAGAAAAATTATATGAATGAGCAGTAAGTACCTACCTACCGGATTCCCACATAGAAAGGTCTCAAAAAAAACTTGAAAGTTAGAAGATTTATTAGTGATTTAGGTACCTACTAGTTTGGATTTGGACCAGCTGGCTCGTAAGCAGTTTACCGAGTCGCAATCACAACTCAAGAACATGTTTATTCTAGCGGTCGTCGTATCGATTATTTATTATAACAAGCTTCAATAGTTCAGTAAGTAGAAAAAATAATGCAGAAATAATATGTCAATGTTGTATGAATTACCTGAAAAACTCGCTCAGGAACGTATGGTACACGAGAGGAGTGTACAGCGAGAAGTAAAGCCAGGTAGTAACATCCACCACACACAGTCCAGACTGCATCGAGCCCCAGGCGAGTAAACCCGCGCCCACCGCTTGTGTTGTGTCTAGCAGCGCCAGTAGAAGCACGTAGAGGTAGAATGAGAGCTTTGCTGGAAGGAAATAGAGTTCACTTTTAATATGTTTCTATTTTATTTATTTTAACATGTACATCTATAATAATAATAATAATAATAATAATAATAATAATCTTTATTTTCAGTAAGTGGTGTTTACATAGGTACATTTACTTAAATGTAGTCGGATAGTTTGTCTAGCCTAATGTCAGAGATAAGTAGGTACCTTCCATCTATCCTAACAGGCACACCCAATGCAATAGAGTACCTACCTTATATTCTAGTATAATAATAATAATAATAAATAATGGACTATTCACACAGCATTATCTAGCCCCAAGATAGCAGAGCTTGTGTTATGGGTACTAGATAACTGATATACTTAGTACAATACACTACATAGATATATATGTTTTATTATACATAGAAAACATCCAGAACGCCCTGGACAAATGTCTGCAGATCGTACAAACATTTGTCCCGAGGCGGGAATCGAACCCGCAACCTCCTGCGTCGCAGGCGGACCTTCGCCCGCTGCGCCACTGAGGTCGTCAAAGGGATGAAAACTTTAGTGTTCTTCCAACACAAACTAGGTTAGCAGTAAACCCGGTCACATTCATAATGGACTCCAACCTTCCCATGGTCCCGCAAACTTTGCGGTTATACGGACCGAAACTGTGAGAAAAGAGCCACTCGGGTGACTCAAGACTCTCTGGGGCATATTTCAATTTCAATTCAATTCAATTCATTTATTTCCTTTAAACAAAATACATTGTGTGTGGAAAACTTAAATCTAAAACTCCGGAGTAGGTACTTACACAAAAAACTCATTGTACAATAAAATCAATTTTAAGACAATTCAAAGAGGAAACACACATAGTAATAGCGCAACAAAAGCTCATGAAAATTAATTATAATCATTATCATTTGAATATTTTGAATACAATGAATATTAATTGAATTTAAAATGTCAGCCCGATAACTATAATGTCAATCTACAATATTACAATGTCAACTTGAGTATGATAAGTATGTCAATTGAAAATAAAAATGAAATGAATACATGTCAGCAGAATTATAACTCATCAATGCCGTAGAGACACTTCTCCAGAAGAAAACTTTTTAATTTGACTTTTAGAAGTGTTCTCTGATGTATAACTTCTTTGATATCTAGAGGCAATTTGTTAAAGATTCTAGTAGCTTGATATTTTGTGGAGTGTCTCATGATATTTAGTGTAGGGGATATCTTGTTTTTTAAATTTTTGTTCCTGCTATTAACACGCTCCCTATTTTCGTCAGGCGTTTCGTACTCGTTCAAATATTTGGACAGAAACATGATAAGTACGTGCACGTAGAGGCTAGGTACCGTCATAATACCCAGCGACTTAAAGTACTCTCTACACGATTCTTCCTGTGTGATTCTAACAATCGTCCTGATGCTTCGTTTCTGCATTGCAAAGGCCTTTTCCATATTGTACTTGTAACTGTGTCCCCAGAATTGTATGCTGTACCTATATCACTTGGCTTCGGTTACGACGATCGACGTGCCAGACGCGTTGGTCTTGAGCAGGGGTGGCCGTTGCAGACGCCCTTTCAGGGTCATGGTCTAGGACTTAGCGGCGGCGAATGTGAGCCTATTCCGCGCTCCCCATTCTTCCACCAGTCCCAGAACGGCCGCTCCTTTCACCTCCAACTCTCTCCGAGCATCCCCTGTTATCAACACCGTCACGTCATCCGCGTATGCCATAAATTCAACACCAGTTACTAACGTCAAATAGACTAACCCCGCTGATTCAAAACTCCTCTCTCCTCCCTAAATTTCAATCAAAATCTTTGTTTTTCTACAGATATTTGTTCCGGGTGTTCTGTGTTTTCTATGACACCGGAGCAAGTCGTCCAACAAGACGTTCTATAGCGTGGGGCCTAGCACAGATCCCTGTTTCATAATGGACTAATAAAGTTTTTATTTTTGGTAAATCCTTAACATCTAAGCCCAAAAACGTTCACTGCTGAACACAGGCCTCCGCCAAACGACGACGCCACAAATAGCGGTCCCGCCCGAGCCGCCTCCATCCCTCACTCCCTGCGATGTGACCGCTACAATTTCGTCGGTATTCTTAGAATTAGAACACTCCGTTTCGCATCAAATTGCGGTCGACATGACATCTAACAATCTTTTAGTAAAGGTACCTAATCTACGCAATCACATCATACCTATATTGTAAATGCGAAAGTTAAGATTTTGGGATGTTTGTTACCTACCTTTTCAAGCAATAACGACAGAACGGATCAGGCTGAAAATTTGCATAGATTTAGTAGGTATAAAGACCTGGAATGAAACAGGCTTTTAATGCCATAAACCAGATTCCATGGGTTAGAAATAACCTTTAAGCAATTCCATAGAAACAACGCGTGCGAAGCCGCGGGCAGAAGCTAAGCTAATATCTTATATTATAGGCATAAGGTTTAACATAAATCTGCCTTGACTTTGTCTATTATGTTGCCCTTGTGTCATATAATCTCATTAGCCAAGCGTGCCTGCAGACGTCAGAATAAATATTGACGTCGCATTAGCGGTATGTACTCTGAATATGAAACGACAAGATGTTTTTAAGGGTTTCGTATCCAAAACGTGCCAACGGAACCCTATTACTAGGCCTCTCCTGTCCGTCTGTCTGTCAGCGGGCTTTAACTCTGAACCCATAGAGATAGACAGTTGAAAATTCAGAGAAGGTACCTACCTACATTATGTGTGTAAGTAGTTATTTCTAATACCGCTATAACAACCAATATTATGAGTTATTACATATTACATTTTAGGGTCGTTTTTTGCTTGACCTTGTACAAATGGTACATGAGTCCTTCATTAATTCTCCAAAATATAGATACTCTAATTTGGTGTATTATTATAATATTAGAGTACACCAATTGGCCGAAACGAAGCACGCAATTTCGTGTTGGAGAATTAAAATAGGCCCCTGAACCGATCGTGTGCTCGTCTGACTAGCACTTGGCTGGATTTTATTCCAAAATACTCAGAAACACCCTGACAAATAGCAATAGGCAAAATGAGTGTCATGTTCCTAACTGTTATAGGCTATTTATCTAACAAAACGGAAGAGCGCCCATAAATGACATAGTAAATGGGGTGTCATAAAAAATTCAATCATGTTAATGGACTCGAAAAATGTCCACAAACATTAAGTGCCTCGTAGGACCATACAATTTTCTGTAAGTATGAGCTATTCCTGCAATGTTGATGTCATAAGGTTATCAGCATAAAGTATTTTACCGATATGAGTAACCACGGCAGAAATGCTTCCTTTTCTTGTGTCTGCTTATCAATCTGTTTACAGCTTTGCTTATTTATTTAATTAGTAGCTTTTGCCCCCGCCTTTGCACACATTTTTTTGGGACAAAAATATTTTACCTTCCATATCCAGAATTATGGTAAGCAATCTAAAACATTCAGTACCTAGTTTTAGCTTAAAGAACTAAGAGAAATCCATTCATTCACACTTTCACATTCATAATATTGTGTAGTGTTTGCATTTAAAAGTGCGATGAGAAAAAATTGCATTTATGATAGATGATGCTCATTACATAAGTAATTAATTATTACATTAATTTTAATGTAGATTATTTTAGTTTTATTTCTTTTATTTTAATGCTATTTAATTATATTAATATTGATCATTATTTAATAATGGATGTTTCTAGGAGACACATAATTATTGCAATAAAATGAAGGTCCTAATTTTCTTGTTTTTAATTAATATTGATTTATTTCTAATAGGTACAGAGCAAGCTGAAAGAAATTCTACTAATATTATAAAGCAGAAAGTTTGTAAAATGTGAATTTTAATTTTATGTTCTTCAAAAGTACTGAAGAAATCAAAATTAAATTTGGCGTAGATTTAGAATGTAGTCTAACTTAGATAAAAGGGTACTCATTATACCGAAAATACGCGTGTGAAGCCGTGGGCAGAAGCTAGTGTAGTATAAAACACATATTGACTTACTTGGTAACGCCAGATATTCTCTCAAAGGTATCCAAGGCAACAGAAGAATCAAGAAGTATATGAGTGCAAACACCAATGATGAAGTAAACCAGAACAGCATCCCTCCATGTCCAAACAGATCATAATCTCTCGTGTCAATATGGAACATGTCATCAGGCATCACAATCTCAAGTGTTCCTTGAGTAACAGTGAAGGCAAGTGATATTAGTGATGTGGCGAGAAGAACATATCTAATACTGCTTCGACTGTCTAGGTGTCCTGAAATAATAAAAATAGTGGTTAAATTGTTACTTTTGCCTGACTTTTGTTTAATTGATATAAATCTACAACTACTACTAGAGTCACATCGGTTATCTAGTACCCATAACGGCTCACACAGATCTGCTTAACTTGGGGCTAGATAATGTTGTGTGAAATGTCCAGTGATAATTATTTAGCTGTATGCAACTGTTTTTTAAACAAAGATGTCGGTTTTTATATTCTATGTAGAAATGTGTGATTTTGATTCTCTTTTTTCCAGCTTTAAACTACCATTGCAATGTATTTTCAACAAACATACACCTATTTACAGAATTAAATCTTTTAACTCAGTCATGCTTATTATTGTAGATCAAACAATACCATGTTTTGATAACATTTTGCAGACATATTTAATCGATTGGCTTAGCAATGAAAATAAACTTACCAAAAGCCAGACCAAATATAACAACACTCATTTCAGTGGCAAGCAGGAAGAAGCGTACCACCACCCATAATACTTTATCCACCAGGCCACCCAGAGGCACCGCAGCATTCACCGTCATCGAGACACCACATCTCACTAGGCTTATGAGCACATTCCCCCATACCAATGTGTAGAACGTCAGAAATATGGGGCTACTGGTAGCACGCAACTTTAACTGGGCCTTGTTAAACCTAACCACCAGAAACAGCACGAATAAAGCATTGGGTATCAGTATTATCAAATCCCAAATACGAACCCTGTAAATAAAAACGCTTTGTCAGATGGTTACAAAACATACAACAAGGACGATTTGATTGATCAAGACCAACCTTGAGTTGTTTATTTCGTAATACAAAACATATTTACAAAATGTATCCTCTTTCACTGGAGGGAAATCCGAGCTGTTAGCGTACACCATTCTGATGAAAGCTAATGTTTTGCCATTCGTTAGCTAAAACAGCCTGTTATTCACAATGAATAAAAACATATCTCCAACAAAATCAGAACATTTGTTTAAAAGTTACGTCAACTTAGACCAATCATTATTAACAGGAAATTTATTTGTAACAAAAACGCGCTTTCTAATTATGTCTAGAATGACGAAACTACGAAACGTTCGAAACTTGAGAATTCATGTGCATTCAACAAAATCATATCACGCAAAATCACAAAATGAAAATGAGTAGTGATGTGCCGAGTACGGCTTGACTCGAGTCAGACTCGATTCCTGCTTAGGACTCGCCTACTCGATTACCAATTTATTATGATTCGAGTACGCCGGACTCGAGTCCGGTACTCGAGTCATACGAGTATTATGCGAGTCCAACTGACTCGAGTCTTTTGTATTCGAGTTAGGTTGACTCGTTCATACTCGATCTCTTTTTACCTAAGCAATGAAGTAACGCCTTTTGATACAAGTTTGAACCTGCAACTTTTAAGGCCTTCACAGTTCCACACACAGACGCCGGAGGCGTGGTGGAGGCGGAGGCGTGCGAGCTGTATCTCCTATTATTATCATATGAAAGACTACCACGCGGATGCTAAGCTGTGCACGGCCGTGGACTCGAGTCCAGGACCCGAGTCTTGGACTCGAGTCTAGAAATTCGAGTCAACATTCGAATACCAAAAAATAGAACTCGAGTACTTGGCTCTAATACCGGAATCGAGTCAGGATTCGAATACCGTTTAAACCGACTCGAGTCGACTCGATTCACCAAAACAGCGACTCGGCACATCACTAAAAATGAGTACCTACTCACGAACGAAACGAACGAACTACGCGAACGAACGACGAAGTCAACTTTCTGACCATAGATATTAGATAGAGTACAAAAATCATAGATACATTGATACATAATAAAATATAGATCTTTGGCATGCGTATTAGAGAGTAGGACAAAGTATATGAGCGGCTGGGCCATACATGCACCCCAGCCAATCTAGCGCGCGCGGAGGAAAATTGTAAGTGACCCTTCTTGCTAGTGCGGTGATGAATTTGGTGACGAAAATCATATATTCTTTTCTTGTAACAAATACGACCACAGTTCCTTCTATGATTATCTCATTTCCCTCCGTATTCTGCTTCCTGTTAATATTGCCTTCCTCCTTTCCTCCTTACATCCCTCTATGTATCATTCTCTCTCATCCTTATTTGTACAAATAATATAAATATTATGGTGTATAAAGTATGTTTATTAATTTGCTTGTTATACTCCTATCTATTAATATTTCCTATCCTCAATCCTTATCATCATGTATATTTGCGTAGTAGGTTTATATCTATTGTATAAATTATTCCCAAAAATTTATATTTTAAAAAAATACGCAACAAATAAACGAAAGAATGATATGGCAAATGCTAGCGAGTCCAAAATAAATAAATAAATAATGCTGGACAATTCACACAGCATTATCTAATAAAAAAGTATATGAAATGGTGGGGGGGAATCCTGACGATTGGGCACTCAAAATGGGTTCCTAATCTTTGCGACCCGTGGCTTCTTTCTAATGCAGACGTAAATCGTTGTTTTCGGTAAATCTGTGACAAATTAAAAAATGGTATGATAATTATGCATATAGCTCATTATGGAGGTATTCAAAAATATTTCAATGCGCCATTTGGGGAATTTTATTATCGAGTGCGGGCAACCCTACATTTTCGTTATTTTAGGTTAGAATAAATAAAATGACCGTAAAACCTAATTTTTGAGCCTTGTCTTTTTATATTCGAAAGAACTTGTAGTTACGAGTGGGATGATAATTTTGGCACTTTGGCTTCACTGTCACATAATCATCCGAAAACACTGCACCGCACCATCGTTGCTACTGGTTTTTATCGTTATTACGTGCGGAAATGTCCACAGAAACACTATAATCACATTTACATACAGAAAACAAAATTTTAAGTCAACAACAACATTCTTGTGTCGAGCACCATCGATATCATAGAAAATTTGTTCAGCATATAGATGTGCTATGTCCAGCAGTGGACTAATATAGGCTAATGATGATGATGATGATATAGATGTGCTAAACAATGAAAAATCCGGTACGCTCGATGAGATGGAAAGCTCTTTTTAATTTCTTCTTAGGCTTTAGGCATAAGTCGTTTTCTCTTTATTATGAATGCGATGGTATTTGCGCGAATTTTATAGCATTCTCTTTCTATGATAAAATAGTACAAAAATAGTATTCTCTTTCTACGTTTCTGACTTTCAACTTCAACTTCTTATTTCATTTCTAACTTCATTGTGAAGCAAAGTGGCATTGACAAATTTGACATTCACTTTCAACTTCTTGTTTGATGGCTTCTGCGTCTGGTTTGACACATTTACGTAAGTGAACGTAGAAAGAGAAGTGTGAACATAATTATGTTCGAAGAATAATCCTCTCCCCCACAGGTGCGTTTTCATCGGTCGATAATATTGCATGCGTTTTTGCGATATTGCGTCGGGATTCCTTGCATTGCAGCTGCATTTTTATAGTCCAATTTTAATAAATTGTATCAAATTAATTGCTAAATTGAAATAAAATAATTTCAAATTATAACCCACCTAAAGTAAACAACATCCCAATAAAACGGTCGAGTACAGAAAAGTATCTAGGGTTGCTGCTGGATGACAAATTGCTCTTAGTAAACCTCATCTGGAATATCTAGTTGAAATATGGTATCTGCCCCAAAAACTACAATTTAACAGTTGCAATTAGCACAAAATACAGTTATTAAAAGATTATATAGTTATGACTACCTAACTCCAACAGAAACTCTGTATCAAAACCAAATTACTAAATTTAACACAAATATTCAATATAAATACATGTTTACTCATAAGAAAGATATTAATAAAAAAATCCAGTCCAATATTACACTCACAATTAAAACATATAATATAACCTAAGAAATACAAATAAACTGTATATACGACCCCCCCAGAACGATTAACTACGGCAAAACGAACCTACCTTATGAAGGGGTACTGATATAATAATAAACTACTGGGAGAAATAAAAGATTCTATGAGTATGCAAACTTTTAAAAATAAATTACAGCAACATTTTCTGGCCAAACAATAGAATAGTTTAAAAGAACAATAACTAGAAGGGAATAATTAAAAAAATACGTGATTTTAGATTTCCATAACATTATATAATTTAGGCTTTACAAAATAAAATTTTTTTTTTTAATACGCTAACAAACTGAATTAAAAATTAATTAACTTTATTTAACTAAAACCACCATAATATTAAAGCTTCCCTGCTCTTAGACTACTTGCGTACACTGCTCCTAGAATACTTGTCAACGTGCACAAAAAACGCTTGGCAAAACAATAGCGCAGGCCTACAAGCAGGCGGCGGCCACCGCCACACAGTAGTAACGAATCGGAAGAAAGCGGACATAGGATTTTTTTAAATTTCGATATTCTGACTTCGCCAGTCGATAGCTCTATCAAAACTAGAAAACTTTTGTTCCATTATACTTTTGGCTAGGCCTTATTAGTTCAGGAGTTAAAGGCAAAAAACTACATTTTTGTATGGGAGGTAACCTTAAAAGTTAAATAAGTACCCGTGTTTCACCTTGTTTCGATCTGAATTTTTAAGTACTGAGAGTAACACTGACTAACAGTAACACTTACTGATGAGTGTAACAGCGGCACAGACACTCATCCCATGTAAGTCTCAGACGGTCTGAAACTTATATGGGATGAGTGTAACACTGTGCCGCGTCATATTCTTAAAGAAACATGCATGGCATATTGTGTATTTTTAAGTTATAACGTTATAAGTGAAAAAAATAGACTTTAATGCCAAGCCAAAAGTATAATAGAACAAAAGTTTCTTAGTTTTGATAGAGTTATCGAATGGCGAAATCAGGAAAACGAAATTCAAAACAAAAATCCTATCCTTTATAGTGATCCCGAATCGCTAATAAGCGGATTATTAGCGGACTACTATGCACCGCGCCGCCGCCGCGACTTCACGCTGCAATTGGCGCCCGAGTGTGGAGAGTATCTAAGATTCACACGGAAATAGAAGTTAGGAACTTACTTTCTTAATTCCGTGAAGATTCATGGCTGTTTTAGAAGACACGACACTGGCGGCAGGGTCGTCGCGCGTCGTAGCGACAAACAAGTGGCGCCATTATAAAAGAAGTTGAAGTTTTAAGACACTGACAGAATCTGAGCTGACAGATGTCAGATGATCACAGCTGATCAAAGTTTTTCAAATCTCAAACAAGAAGTTGAATTGAAGTTGAAAGACAACTTTTGTTTTTCCGTGGTCGGTCGGTCGCTCAACTCAATCAAGCTAAAACAACCACCAACCTTCTCCATTTTATTGGCTAGTCTATCTGCATTTCCATAAAAATTATAAATGTAGTTAATTTCAGTAGGTATGCTCTATAAAACAATCTTGGCCGTGATTGATAATTGCACAATTGAAGAAGGAAAACATTGATTTTCTAAAATTTAAGCTGAGAGGTTATGTAATAAATTATCGAATTCAAAACTCTAGCCATGTCTGGTAAATACCGACTAATTTGGAAAAACATGTCACGCTTGTCATACAATTTCAAATCTATTCCAAGCCCATCCAATGTTCCACAGAAGAGAACCATTGCAGTGCCATGCTACGCCAAAATTCTGGGATTTTCTTTATTCACTTGGCTAGGATTTGACGCAAGCGATACAACCCTTACAGCAGAAGAAAATCTCATCAATACCATAAAACACTGCATATTATTCATTCAAAGGCTTGAGTTTGACAAAGCTGAGCAACTACTTCATGTGGCATTAAGACAGGCCCAACAGCTACGCCATGAATCTGGGATTACTTACATTTATGATGTAATGGCAAACTTGGCTCTAGAGCAAGATCAACTGGACAAAGCAAAAAAACTATTTGTATCAGTAACTCAAAGAATTATGGCAAATGGAGCCACCGAAGATGATCCTCGGGTAGTTCACATAAGTATGAAGTTAGCCAGAATCAGCCACCTGACAAAAGATTACACAACAGCACAGACAGGCTTTGATTGGTGCCTCGAAAAGTTAAAGACAATCACTGACAACAATCCTAATAATATAGAGTATAAGAAGCTCTTGGCTCTTGCTGAAGATTGGTATGGAAGATTGTTCCTTGATAATGAGCAATATGATAAAGGGATTAAACTAATGGTCAGTGCTTTGGATAAAATGAAAGAAGTAGATGATGTAGACAAAGAGCACATTGTTTACCAATTGAATGATATTGGGACAGTGTATGATGCACTCGACAAATATGATGACAGCATTGCATACTTCAAAGAAGCAATCCAGTTAGGAAAATCAATCAAAATGAATAATATGGGAACCACTTATGTAAATATTGGCAAAGTTTATCTGAAGAAAAAAATGTATGAACAAGCTAGAAAAAGCTGTGGCTATGCTTGGAAGTTAGGAGTACTTTCTAAAGATAAAGAAGTGAAAAATGAAGCAGAATCATGTTTAGATGAAATAAAACGAATGAGCTAATCAGTAAAAGATTGTTTTATTGAAACTCATGAAAATTACATTATAATGGAATAACCAAAGAATCATAGTCTATTTTTTGTGACCTTGTTGTGAAACTCAATTTAAAAGTAAATGCATTGGAAATTAATGATAAAACTAAGATAGCTTAGAACTATTTATAATCTTATTTTATTGAGCACTTTCTTTTGACACACTGAAAGGTTCTGGAACAACTTCAGCCACAGATTTCAAGATGACTACATCCTTGACGGGGCGGTCGTTGGGTCCAGTTGTTTCACTTTCAATTTTGCGTACCACATCCTGCAAAGAAAAGTGGTTTGTTTTAAAAAGAGTCTTTTTATAGCTGGACATGGATAGTTCATCATATTGGTTACTAAATAAGTGTCTCTTCAACAATTTTACTGAAGATAATTTATTTTTATAACCTTGTCATGCTGCTAATGACGCAACAGAGACCATAAGGGGTTTGAAGATTTTGGCCCTAACATGGTCACTATTTTGTATTTTTTCTAAAATAAATAAATGATAGAGAACACTAAAACAAACAAAAAATGTGTTTTAAAATAGTGTCCTAAAGCATCTGGTTTCTGAGATACTCGCAGATGACAATAACTATAATTTTCTTCATAATCTGAATATCTCGGAAACCTGACGCTGTATGTAGAGACGTCTAACAATACATAGTGTACTTTAATCAATGTTTTTATAAAAGCCTCGGACGCAAAATGCGTAATGCACTACCGTGAATCGTTCCATGGCTACTAAACTAAACCAACCCACCAAGCGCATAGTAATACTCAAATCAAAAACGAAAAACATTCCGAGACACCCTTCATAAGGTAAAATTTTCTACAAATCATAAATTGCCTTGTACAATCACGTAATAGTGAATCGGGATTGCCTCGGTCGAGTGGTCCCGGTTACCAGTCTCCATTGAAACTAGCCGCCCCGCCACCGCCGCCGCGCCACCGTGGGCGAAATTCAGATAAGAGGACATCAATCCAGAATAATTTTAAATTGAGATTATTGTGAGATAAGCTTAGTTGGAAATCTTACCATTCCTTCAATGATCTTTCCGAAGACAACGTGCCTTCCGTCGAGCCAGCTAGTCTTGGCAGTGGTAATGAAGAATTGTGAGCCGTTGGTGTCCTTGCCAGCGTTGGCCATAGACAGCCAGCCAGCGCCGTAATGACGCAGCTTGAAGTTCTCGTCCTCAAAACGGTCTCCATAAATGCTGCGACCTGAATATTAATAAAATAGGTGACATCAGTTCAGCTGCATTTTCAGATTCAGATTCAGATTAATTTATTGCATACATATACGATAATACAGTTTTTGCTTAGGTGGTAATTAGCTTATATGTAAGTACATGTACCCTGTAAGGGCGCAGCAAAATGATGTAAAGAGTTATAATAATACAGGTAGTTATACACAATCTATTTCTTGCTAGGAACATATGTAGTCGTAGAATATAAACATTGTCAGCTACAAGAATCAAAAAATTGTATTAGTAATAACTGGGTAGGTAGGTATGTCAATTTATTACGCAGGCAGTCAAATAATTATGGGTTAGATTTATCATTTAAAAATTCGTCAACGGAGTAATAACATTTAGAAAATAAGGTATTCTTTGAGTCTGTTACGAAAAGCCGAATCTTTTTTAAGATCTTTGATTGAGCTCGGTATTTTATTATAGATATTTACTAATCGTGAGTAAGGTCCTTTGCTGAATTGTGTAAGGGTAGTCGAAGGTAGAATTAGTTTATTTTCGTTTCGTCTGTTGTAGTTGGTAAAGCGTTCAGATTTTGATTGAAAAAAATGTCGATATTTCTTTACGAATAAGGTCATTTGCATTATGTATATACAGGGCAAGGTTAATATTTTTAGAGTTTTAAAGTGCGGCCTACAGCTTTGTCTTTGTTTTATGTTGGCTAATATTCTAATCAGTTTTTTTTTGTTTGATAAAGATATCGTTGAAGTCAACACTGTTTCCCCACAGAACAATTGAGTAATTAAGCCAAGAATAGGCATTAGCGTAATATGCTGACAGGGCGGTTTGATAGTCAGTATTACGTTTTAAAATACTAAGGGCGTAGGTAAACCTTGAAAGTTTATTCTTTAGCGTGTCAATATAACTCTTCCAGTTTAGATGCGTATCTAATGTAACGCCTAATAATTTAAATTCGTTGCATTGTTCTATGTGCAAAATTCTAGTCAAATTACTAAGGTCTAAGGGGGGTCTTTGTCTTGTTCTGAATTGCATAATTTTTGTCTTTTTTAGGTTAATTTCCAAGTTATTAGCCCTAAGCCATTGCTTGGTACTATTTAAGGTATCTTTTATTAAATTAAAATCAATATTTTGGCTACTTTTGAACAGCAGTGAAACGTCGTCTGCAAAAAGGACGCATTTAGTATTTATAGCTTTAGGCAAATTGTTAACATATATTAAAAATAGAAGGCATCCGAGCACACTTCCTTGGGGAATAGATGAATTTATTGTTATTATGTCAGATTTTATATTTTGAAATTCGCCAATATCTTTGTTGAAATATTCAATTTGTGTGTACTGTTTTCTAATGCATAGGTAGGTACGGAGCCAGTCATGGTTCGTCGAAGGTTTCGTCAGGTTCACGTTCGCGGTGTTCGCTACCCAGAGAGGTAGCTATAAATTTCGCTGTGTTCCGCGCAGTATTTGCCCCGCTGGGCATTTTAGCGAACAATAGGATTCAAATAAAATTTCCGCATACCTACCCAGAGTGTCCTTTTGCTACCAGTTCAAGTAGGTAGCGAATACCGCTTATTTCTGAAGTCTAAACAGGCCTTCTCTCAACTCGCCAAGCAGGCGAGTTCTTGTGAGGTGGTTTGATTACATACATTCCACACTGACTCTCCACAGTACCTAGATGCAATAGCAGACATTTACCTCCAGTACCATCACCCTTGGTGAAGTCACCACCCTGGATCATGAAGTTGCTAATCACGCGGTGGAACTTGCTTCCCTCATAGCCCTCGCCTTTAGGCTTCTTTGCCAGTTGGAAGAAGTTCTCAGCCGTCCTTGGCACTGTTTTGCCGAACAGGCCGATTTTAATGTCTCCGATTTCTTTCCCGTCAACTGTCATCGTAAAGGTCACCTGTAAAAATAATGTAATAATGTAGTTTTTCTATAGAGATTTGACCCGAGGCAATCAAAGTCTCTGGCGGCGGGCCTTCGGCCACGGTGCCACTGAGGCCCGGCCGTCACGAGTTTTGAAATAGATCCCACAGTATTATCAAAATACTTATATGTATTATGTATTTAAAATGTTTTTCGGATCACGTAAGTTCAAAAAACTTTAGATCCCACACACAGCGCTGCGCAAATACCTATTCAAGAAAAAGCAAACGAAAAAGTCTTACTTTAGAAGTTACTTTTTGACACACATGTCGTGATTTTTGACCGTTTCCAATGATAATCTATCAAGACGTGCTCAAATCTGATTCTGGCTAACCCGACTTATAGCTGATCTCTAATCACTGATTTTTTGACAGATAATTCATTAGGTAGGTAGGTATACCATTTTATCGTTATACCTACTATACCTAAAGTACCTACTGCCGGAAAATCGCGAATTACATTCTGCTTAAATCTGATTAGATTAGTATGCTTGCAGTAAGTAAGCACATAATAGCCAGGTTGTCTTAATTTAAAAAATCTATGATATAGTTTAAAAAAATTGTTTGCTAGTAATATCACACTATTATAAATGCGAAAGTTTGGATGGATGGACATAGGCTACATGTTATCCCATAAGTCAGTTCCCATGGGATAGAAATTACCTTTAAACGTTTCCATTGAAACAACGCATGCGAAGCCGCGGGCATAACTAGTTATATAATAAAAAATTGTTCGGCATATTTTGTACATTTACTTGGTATGTTCTATTCTAAAAAGTGCAAACAATGTGGCAGAACCAGTTTACAATGTCTGTTGACCTTTAGATATTTACAGTTAGGTATTAGGTACATATTGTTAAATTCTAAAAGCAATTCCTTATATAACTTAGAAGTTGCTAGATGAATGAAATATTAGTGATGTCATCTGTCTTTTAAAAAGAACAACCAAATAAATTAGTACCAAACAGTAAAAGGTCAATGGACAGGGAAATGGACTTAATTGTCCTCTGTATTAGATAAATAGATATAATTCTAGACATTTCAGCCGCATCATCTATTAAAATGGTAATAGTGGAGCTTTGGCTAGATTTTTTATGCTATCTGAGATCAATCATACACCTGTATTATACAACATAGTATTGTTTCATAAAGGGAATAGTAAACATTCAATACACGCACCATGGTTTGAAAACAATGCCGAGACAATGGTGCATTACCAACCTACTTTACCATGAAAAAGAGGTTGAGAAAGCAAAAAAAAAATGTAAGCACGTTTTTAAGATCGCTAATCCTGGAATACTCAAATACAACTCAGATTTAAGCTCGTCTCAAGTATCATTTTTTACCGTTTTCTGTCGAAACAATTTGTGACTTGAGTTGTGCTTAATATCTACACAACTCATTTGAGTACTCGGGGGGGTAAGGCAAGCGCCTTTTTAGTTGTGTACTGTAATTTATTTTTCTTTCCAAGTAGGTTAGCATGTCAGCATCAATTTTGTACAATAATCAAACCAATCACAGTTAGGTCTATCTGCGGAACTGGGCACTTCGCTAAATTGATAACAATCTGTTATTGAATGATTACCCTGTGTGAGATGTGATCTATATAGGGCTA
This sequence comes from Eupithecia subfuscata, assembly GCA_963564075.1. Taxonomy (NCBI): domain Eukaryota; kingdom Metazoa; phylum Arthropoda; class Insecta; order Lepidoptera; family Geometridae; genus Eupithecia; species Eupithecia subfuscata. The sequence goes on from OY751114.1 coordinate 8,162,694, forward strand.
TCTCAAGATTGTCCAGTAAGTTCTCACAGCTTTTAACTATGGCTGGTAGTGCAGGAACCTACCTACTTCCTGATATAATCCACACATGAATTTTACACACAAAAGGATAAAAAATACAAAAGTAACTCTGTCTGTCGCCTAAATAGCTGAACGGATCTCAATTAAATTTGGCAGGGAGGTTGGTATCCCAGGGACAGACATACGCTACTCGAAAAGAGTGTGTAAAGCCGCAGACAGAAGCTAGTAAGGAATATTGACAAAGCTAGACAGGAAACCTACATTTTATTCAAATTAAAATCGAGGTTTCCTCCTAAACCTAACAACCATAAAGCTATTTCTAAAACGATAACGTATCAAAACACTATAGGGTTGTTAGTTGTAATTGGTGCGAGTAGGCGTATGTATGAGATAAAAGATCATTGAATATAACAAAAGAAGTTGTAGCGTCATTGTGAGGTCACCGACCGGTCATCATTCGAAGTTCTCAAAAGTTCAAGAAGAGAATAGAAGAGTTGGTAGGTCGCTCAACATTGAAACAGTTCAGGAATTGAATAATTCAGGGAATGCATTCTAGTGTAAAGCTTTTTATACGTACAGTGTGGGTAACTTTAGGTCCTTTTGGAGAATCATCGGAATGGGCGAGAGCAACGAGGAAAAGGAGGCCGAGACCCGCTGCCACAGCACCCATGATTAAAAGTTTTGTCTTCTTTCTTGTTATTTTAAAGTCGCCTCTGTGGCAACAGCAAAATTTATATGATAGGTAACTACTACGGCCCGGCCGGTACACAAGGCGCACAAAAGCCAAATGGAAATTCTGCTGACTGACTGAAGGCAAGGCACTTTGTGAAGCAAGCAAAGCAACAACACGTCACAAAACTTCTTCTTCTTCTTCTTCTTGTTTGATGGCTTCTGCGTCAGGTTTGACACAATTTTGCCAATATCCGTCTCATCATCTCATGACAGCATCGCAAGCTTTATGGTATGAACAATATTATAAACTTTTATGTATTGTAGGTACAGTATTTACAAAAAAAGGAAGAAACCCACAAAACTACAAAACAAGGAAAATAACTCAATTGAATTCACAATAAATAAACACATATAATGAAAAGAACCTACTACTACTACTACTAATTACAACTTTATATCATTATTATATATAAATTTACACAAGGCATAGTTAACTTTAGGAGAAAAGCAGAGTGATAAAATACATTTCATAGAAGTTGGAAGAGGAACCTCAGGGGGAAGGGAGTCGTATAATGAGAGAGAAACAATAGGGCAGCTGAAAAAAATGTGATCCACGTGACCTTCATCTAAGCCACACTCACATATGGAATGGTCCCTGATCCGAAGTCTTGCAAGGAAGACAGGAGTGCAAGAGTGACCCAGCCTTAGCCTACAGACGGTCGAAGACGTAGTTTTATTGAATTTTCGAAACTTAAAAAACCACGGAGATCGAGGTATGTCCGGCTGGACATCGGCATAATGTTTACCTTTAACAAGTTTTGAGGAATTCCAGAGATCAGTCCAAGATTTCTGGACATAACTTTTAGGAAGGAGGCATAAGTCGTGGCAAAAAGAATGAAAATGCTCAAGTGAACCTAACAGAGCCGCTGCTTTTGCACAAGAATCAGCAGTTTCATTACCTGGAATCCCAGAATGACCTGGGACCCAAGCAAGAACTACGTCGATGCAGAGATTATTGCACTCATAAAGGGCCTGACGAATTTGAAGAATCAGTGGGAATCGCGATATGTCTCTGAAAGGATTAGAAATAATTGATTGGAGGCAGCTTCTAGAATCAGAAAAAACTATAGATTTGTTTAACTTATGAGACTTAACAAAGAGGATAGCTTCTAATATAGCAACAGCCTCACCAGTAAAAACCGATGTGGTAGAAGGGCATTTAAAACTTAGAGTAATATTTGTAAAAGGCATCCAAACCGCTGCCCCAACCACACTATCTGTTGATAATTTAGACGCATCTGTGAAAATGGAGTGCCACCCACTATATTTTGTATCTACTTCCGAATTAAATATTCCTCTCGCATCCACAGAATTTTTAAATATACCAAAACGCAATAAAACCTGTGGGCGGAAAACTAGGGCATCATATGGAGTGGTATATAAAGGATGAGATGGAAACTGCATAACGGGATTTGGAAATTCTGAAAATCTTTTGAAGCTACGGAGTAGACAGGGGACTTTATCAGTATATCGGGATAAACTAAGGAGATGATTTAATTTTGGGAGAAGAGGGTGATTAAAGTTTTGGGCCAATTTGAATAAAAATCTATCAGAAAGAAATTGCCGGCGTATAAATAATGGAGGTTCGCCACATTCAACCTGCATAGCATTTATGGGCGAAGACTTCATGGCACCAATAATAATACGTAAACATTTATACTGGATTTTATCAATTTTATCAAAACCTGCTTTGTTGCACATGCTAAGAAGGAAAGAACCATAATCGAAATGGCTCCTTACTATCGCATTATACAACAATTTCTGGGTGTATGGGTGAGAGCCCCACCATACACCGGATAGAGACCGGAGGATATTAGTATTTTTCTCACATTTTTGGGCAATTGAAATAAAATGCTGGCAGCCCGTCATTTTGGAGTCCAACGTTATGCCTAAAAATTTTGCATGACTGGATGTAGGAACAGTGTCATTGTCAATAAAAATACTTACAGGAGGAACTACTCGTTTTTTAGTGAAAATAACGGCAGAACTCTTTGAAACAGACAGAGACAGACCATGATCTGTAAGCCAGTCACTGAGGTATGATAGAGCTGAATTTAGTCTGGTGCTTGCCTCATCAAGGGAAGAGGATGATATGTATAGAGTTAGATCATCAGCATACTGTAATACATTACAAAAAGAATTAACAGTTTGGTCAAGATCATATGTGTAAAGGCTATAAAGAAGAGGACTTAAGACAGAACCCTGAGGTAAGCCCTTCCAGACTAGCCTAGGGGGAAGGAGTCCATGGCAAGATTTAATGACCACTGATCTTTCCATTAGAAGGTTACCAATAAATCGAACTAGCTTCTCAGGAACACCAAGTTGAAGAAGCTTTCTCATAAGAATTGGAAGTTGGACGCTATCATACGCAGCGGCAATGTCGAGGAATACAGCTAAAAGGTATTTTTTTTCTTTGAAAGCTATATGTATATCTGAAATTAATAAACTAAGGTTATCTAGAGTTCCCATGCCTTTTCTAAAACCAAACTGAGTTTTAGATAAGATAGACCCATTCTCAGACCACCATTGTAAGCGGCGATTGACCATCTGTTCCGCCACTTTGGCCATAACTGACGACAGCGCTATGGGCCTACGACTGGATGGATCCGAGGGATCTTTGCCAGGCTTGAGGATAGGCACAATAATTTGGGACTTCCACTGATCCGGAACTACACCAATATCAAATAACTTATTAACAAGAGACAAGTATACCTGTTTAGAGTCGTTGGAGGCTTTAACAAGAAAGGAATAAGGGATTCTATCTATGCCAGGAGAAGAGTCAGTCAGTCCGTCAAGAGCAAGAGTCAGTTCACTGAAAGAAAAAGGGGCGTCTAAGCCGCTAGAGGAAGGAAGGAAAGAAGGGGGGGTAGGAATAGAATTAAAAGAAGGGGCAGAAGGGGGAGCAAGTTTATCTGAAAAGGCCTCTAGCCAAGAAGAAGGATCATTAGCTGTCAGATTATCAATAGCACAAGACCCTCTAAAGCGCCTTATTTGTCTCCATACAAGTGATGGAGGAGATCTAGGAGACAAGCTTTCACAAAAGCCTATCCAGCCTTGCTTTTTCTTTTTAAAAGACAGCTTTCTAAACTTTGCCGCTGATTTTTGATAATTCAAATAATTTTCAGTGGTCATAGAACGACAATAAGCAGTCTCAGCCGCCTTACGCTCAGCAACCGCCGCTGTGCATTCTGAATCCCACCATGGGGTGGAAACCTTAAAATCACGTGAGGGCTTTTTTATAGGGACATGTCGGTCTGCACATGCAATAATACAGTCGATAAATTCACTGTAGGAAGAAGCAGGGGAATCTTCAGATATAGAAAAAAATTCCAAACTAGAATCCAGTGAAGATGAATAAGAAGACCAGTCAGCATGAGTGGGGATGTATTTTGAAGATGGAGCTGGGTTAAGAAGAGGAGTGACGCTATTAGAGTGATTAATGGAAAGAACTATAGGGAAGTGATCGCTACCAAATGTGTGAGATAAGACTTGCCACAAAATATCGGGAACAAGTAAAGAAGAGCAGAGGGAAAGATCAACAGCACTTTTGGGATTTTGATTAGGAAGAACCCTGCGGGTAGGAGACCCATCATTAAGAATGCAGAGGTTAGCCTCATCAATAATTTCTAGAAGGGAAAGACCAAACAAATCAGAGTGACTGTGACCCCAGACAGAGTTATGCCCATTAAAATCTCCCATGATAACCTTAGGAGAAGGAATCGAAGAGAAGAGGAGAAGGATATCCGCAATCATAGTGGAGTTGGGATGAGGAATATATACAGATATAAAAGATATACCAAAAGACTTGACACCAACAGCGTTGATGTCAACGGGGAGGGACGGCAGGGTGATTTGAGAGAAGGAAAGGGAACGCCGTACTAATAGAGCGCTCCCGGCATGCCCGTCAGCTCTGTCCGCTCGGAGACAAGAGAAACCCGAGATCCGGAAATGGGAACCAGGCCTCAACCATGTCTCCGAGACGGCAATGACTGACGGGCTATACCTATTAATTAAGTGAGTGAGTTCATGACGTTTGGCTCGTATGCTTTGACAGTTCCATTGCAGAACAGTCAGAGGATTCATACTGGGAGGTTAGTGAAATTAATTGTGACAATTTTGAAGCAACGTTGTTCGGTAAAGGAAGTGAATTTGAAAGAATAATGTTTATGATCAAATTTAAAAGAGTTTCTAACATGTTATTATTTTGGGAAGGTTGATTGAGTGCACAACCATTAGGCACCAAAGAGATTGGCGTAGAAACAATATCTCTATGGGCGACCTTATCGTAGGTCCTAACTTGTGAGGATGAAGGTTTTGGGGAGGCGTAAACAGTTTTAACGTATGATCGCGTAGATTGAGGGACAGGTCTTCGAGAGGGTTGGGGAGGAGATTGGGAGAAAAGGTCTTGAGAGACTAATTCTTGTGCAACTTCAGTATACGAGCGCGAAGCTCTTGGGAATTGGGTAGAAGCCTCTTCATAAGAAATACAATTTTGTGCCATAACAGCCTTGATGGACCGTTGCCGCACTTGCTCCGGACAACCTTTGCTGGTAGCAAAATGCCGCCCCGAACAGTGCAAACAGGAAGCTTCCACCTCAGGAATATCACAGCTGTCTCCAGGGTGTTCTTTAGAACATCTGAAACATCGTGGGCGCGATCTGCATTGCATTTTCGTGTGACCATACCTGCAGCATGAATGGCACTGGATTGTGGGATAGGTGTATAATTCAACTGGCAAGGAGTTATAATATAGGAATACTCTAGATGGAAGGGATTGACCTTTAAATGTTATTACAACTGTTTGAGTTGGGATCCATGAAGCTTTACCGTCGTCACCCAAAACTTTTCTACTTAAGCGCCGGGCTTTGAGGATTATCCCACATCCGGCAGGAACAACCACGTCCTCTACAAACTCCTGCATTGGTAAGTCAGTAGGGACCTGGCGAACCAGTCCCATGCGTGTAATGTTATATGTCGGGATCGATGCGATCATCTTTGACGTAGGGAGAATTGTAGAATCGATGAATCTATTAGCGGCCTCAAATGATTTAAACTGTACAGAAATTTTATTACGGCCTACCTGTTTTATGCCTTCTGCGCATATACCCTCAATTTTATTATTAGCAAGGAACTTACCGAATTTGATAGCCTTAAAGATAGTGCCCGCAGCAGGATCTGACTCCTCGCGGGAAACAGTAACAATAAATGGGCCTTTATCCGTTTTACAATAGGAGAGATTATTAGCACCCACCACAACAGATGGATGAGTGTATACTGTCTGTAAAGATGGTACCGTAAGGTTTGCAGTAAATTTTTTCGCTGGGACAGCGGCCTCGCTGTCAATCACCGTCTTGCTGGAGTCAGCCTCAATCCGTCTCTTGGTCCCTTTTGAATCCCTAGGATCAGGGGGTTCCGGGGGGATGGGAGGGACGGGACTACCCCCGTCCAGTTCCATGACGGACAGGACACGAGCAGTCACAGGATAAAATATATATACTTATATTTATACTATACTAAAATAGATAAATTTTTGAAAAATAAATAATCTAATTCTAACTGAACCAAATGAATTTTCTTTGTAAATAACTGAAAATTGAAAAATTAACGCAAATTTTTCTGTTCACTTGTTCCGCTGTCAATCGACAAATCCCTCACAAAACTTCACTAAGGTACGAGTACACGTCAGCCTTTCAGTCATTCATTATGTGAATGATTGACTGAACCAAAAACTGATGGTGGCTTGATCCTTCATCAACCCAATTAATTTAACCGCATGCCCTGTGTCCGCATGAATGAACTAAACACATTACTTACGAAGTAAAGCAAAGTAACGTTATCTAATCTGTGACATCACTTCTACTACGCGTACGTACATAGGGGAGAAGGAGGCAGCTTTGAACCTCGTAAACTCGTTTGTTCTAAGGTGCCCCACCTTAGAACAAACGAGTTTACGAGGTTAATAGTTCTAGGCCAATTGTGGCGAAAATAATATTTATAACTATGTCCAGGTTCACTTATGCGCTATTTGAACTTAAGAGATCTACTGATATAAAAACCGCCACTACTGCTTATTATGCCTATGCGCATTCATGGTTACAGTATGGAATTATTCTTTGGGGAAATAGCACGGACTCTATTAAACTATTTGTCTTACAAAAACGCTGCATTAGAATAATACACAACCTTGATCAAATGTGTAGCTGCAAGCCATATTTTATACAAGAACAGATCCTAACACTAACCTGCATTTATATATTAGAAATAAGTCTATTTGTCAAAAAAAACATTAATTTTTTCAAGCCTTACAACCGACCACAACACTTAAGACCCCGAAATCGTTTAGATGTTCCGTTTTCGAAGTTACAACTCTTCCACTCTGGTCCACACGCCATGTGTATAAAAATCTATAATAAGATCCCCGAAGATATAAGGAACGAAAGCAAATTACCTAAATTTAAGACACTTTTAAAAAACTATTTAATTATAAACTGTTTTTATACATTACAAGAGTTCTTGGAGCTGTAGGTAGTTATTTAGTATTGAGTGTGTTTCCTTGTTTATGTATTATTCTATTTTTCTCAAATTTTAATTCTTACTTTTATTATTTCGTAAAAAATTTTGTACTGTAGAAATTATAAATTAAGAAATTATTAATGATAGGAACATTAATAATTTCTTCGTGTTAGATTTAAGTTTAACATAATTATTGTAGTGCCCTAACCGGGTCCATGTTTGCAACTGTTTTTTTTTATAAGACCAACAAACAACATGGTATCAATAAAAAAATTGAATTTGAATTTGAATTAACACGGCAGTACCGACCCCCATGTCTGTCATTAGTGGCGCATATGTGCACGCGCGAAAAATTGAATAATAGGCCATGTCTGTTTTCGGCACCCCGAACTAAACATTTCGGAAAAAAGCTGTAAGGGTGTTGATGAAAGATTTGAAGACATTGGTAAGCGGAACTTGATTTATTGTATGGATAAATTCATTTTAAATATTTTTATGCTCTAGTTCACCAGCATTGAGTGGTTTTTCGAAAATAAAATTACCAGTTAATTTCTTCGAACCCATTGGGGCAGATTTGAACAAAACAAAGGGGGCACTTTTGAACATGTTCAAAGGTGGCTCAATAGATCCATCACTAAATTATAAGTGCGAAAATTTGTGTGTTTCTTTGTTACATGTGTTTGTTTGTTTCAAATTTGATATCTCTTTGTTTAAACTAGTCGTTTATGTGCAATAGTGTTCAAATTAGAAGTAACCCTAAATAACTGATTTTATCAGAGGAAGTCTACTTATATTGTTGTCTTCTATAGTGATTGCGTCTGAACGTAATTTAATCTGATTTTAGATTTAGAAAGTAAGACTGTGTTAATATTATAATTTTCTTTTTATAAGTTACTTTTTTATTGTTTTTTATCAAAAGTTTATTACTTACTTCAATATTTAAAATTTGAATAATTCACATAGTTCCTTTAATACTGTACGTAACATCACATAACACAATCATAACATTTTAAATAACCTTTTTAATAAAAATATTTTACTTAAACAATGTATTTTTTGTTTAAATTCATCAATTCAAAGGTGGCCCTGGTATGTTCAAAGCTGCCCCAGGAAAGGGGCAGCTTTGAACATTTGAGTTACTTCACTAAAAGATCAATTCTGACTAAACCATGTAAAAATTGATTATAATTTTAATTGATTTATGTAGCTAGATCAAAGTGTCTTTAATAGCAAAAATAACTAAATAAAAATAACTATCTTAGATATTACAGACTCTAATGTAAAAAAATTGGTTGCCTGTAAAGTCGGTATACGGGCGAAAGTTTTACGTGACAACGACCGTAACGCAGTTTCTTGAAGTGAGCGGAGCGTAACGCAGTTTCTTGAAGTGTCACCTGGCAAACCAATTTATAAGACGTTGTCACGTCAAAATGTCCAAAGGTGCCTCCTTCTCCCAAACTATTTTGTATTCTTTGATTCTACCCATATTACATTCTCTTCGATTCGACGTGCTTTGACCCTTCCTTCACGAAACGAATCTGTTCGCGAGAGGCGAGAAATTCAAGTACTGTCCAGTTTTATTCAATTAGGTACAGTTCTTTAACGACTGTATTATTATAATGCTGGACAATCCACATAGCATCATCTATCCCAAAGCAGAAGAACTAAGAAGTACTGCAGAGCTTAGCTTGAATGAGGATCCGTAACGTTATAGCCTGAGACAGCAGCGAGTTTTTACTCTATGGTTATAGCAATTTCAATAGAAATATTATCTACGTCATTCTTTATGACATAAGAATGATAAATCTTTTTAAATTAGGTACCTACCCAAATCGGACCATTACGTACGAACTTATGACTAAATTACTAGGTAGCGAAGTTAATTGAGTGACCGCCGCGGCTGCGTGTGACGTCACTGGCTCGGTCGCCGCCCGTTAACTGTAGGCAGATATCAGTTTTTAGTGATTTACTCCGAAACTATAGGTTTAAGAAAAAATGCCACGTAGTACCTAGGTAGAGTGATCGCGAAATTTAATGAGCTCTGTGAACTTAGGCACAGAAGCCAAAGTGCGCAAGTACAATCAAATAGAAAAGTGATAGGTATTTACCAAGTAGCGACCCACCCCGCCTTCGCGCGCCCATGCGAAAGAATTTGCTGCCCATTGAAAGCGGTGAGGGCACACAACGAGTCTGTAGTTTTGAGTAATGCATAGTTAAATACCTACTATGAGAAATACTAAATTTATTGAAAAACTTTGTAGATTTTTATAAACAAAAAACTATGCTTTGTTGTCACTCAGATCACATGAGTACAAACTAAATACCTACCTACCTAACGTTTTAGTGGCATATTTAAAGTTTAAGAGAAACAGCTAATATAATATCAGGGAATACTCCACAAAATCGCAAGAACAAACTTTCATATTTTACGAATCTTTTAGCTTTTAGACATTGCAAAATACAGCACAAGTTATTTCGTCGTATAATAATAACCATAAACATAAAAGTTATGACGCTTTAAAGGCGATAAATCAGATAATTTTCTAAGAAAAACTAAAAAAATCATATCTAAGCAACCGAAACACGTAAGACATAGGGTCTACCGGGGACAACTAGAACATGACCCCCCTAACCCCCCAAAAATTCCTGTCGGTCTATGTACTAAACACCCTGTAGAATTGAAAATTGAATTCATTCAAAACAAAATGTGCTAGACAAAATAAAACTACGCCAAAATTCTTGCTGGCAACCCTGGTTAGACAGACAGGGTATCTGTCTGTCTCGCCCCGTTCTTTCCCCTCAACGCCTTATTTACGGTTCGGTGCGCAGCCTTTGAAGCTTGAAGACAACTTCACAGAGCTCATACAGATTTGCGCGTAAAAATTGCACTTTCAATTTATTGAGCGTTTTCGCAATTTACTTTAAAAACAAGCAGGTAAGTAAGTATCATGCATGATATAAGTACCTACCTATCATGCTATAAAACCTTAATGAATTTTGAAATGAAAATTGTTCCGTTAACGAAACAAAATTAGAAAAATAAATTCTATTAGAGCCTGACAATATACAAATCGAAGCATCGATGTCTGCAAAGTATCCTTATGCAAAAAGAAACGTTTAAACTTGAAAAACAAACAAGAGATGACTGACGACAGAGCGCATTTTGTGTCAAAATTTATTTATTAAATATTCATCACTAAACATTTAGGTAGTTTGTAAAACAATAATTAATATAATGTGGAAGGATGACATCCGCCACAGACTAGGTAGAGATACTACGCACTGTGTAGCCAGCGACCTGTCATGGAAGGTCTCTGTCCGTGCTGCTGGCTTTGCGGTCTCACATTCAAATTCATTCAATGATGTTATAGGTACCTATCTCACATTCGTATGCCATCCCATTGACCAAACGTAACCCGCGATTCATTATTATTTATTTATTTATTGACTTTATGTAGTACAAAAATAGTATTCTATTCACACTAGTCATATCTACAGGAATCAATTCCTGTAGATATGACTAGTGTGAATAGAATACTATTTTTGTACTACTTATAGTCAATAAATAAATAATAAATTTTATAAAGGTAGGTAATTCAAAGATTATCAATATACCTAATGTACAAATAAATTTATTTTATTACAATACTAAAATTGTTTCTCTGATTGAGCCCCTTCCTCAGCCTCACAGTCCTTGTCTCCAATGCGGCGTTCCACTGAAATCCATACTAATATTATTAAAACGAAAGTCATTATGTAGGTACTATGTCTACTGTTACACAACGGCTGAACTGATCTTATTGTGGCGGGGTGTATTTTTCTCTTATGGTTCAATCACCTTGGAAGATCTTCGTTATTTTAAGCATAAGTATGTTAGATAAGAAAAGAAAGAAAAAAAAAGTCAAGTGCGAGTCGGACACGCGCACTAAGGGTTCCGTTTAATTGTAAGACCTTGTTTCTTGCCAAAGATCATGTATTTTTCTCTTATGGTTCAATCACCTTGGAAGATCTTCGTTATTTTAAGCATAAGTATGTTAGATAAGAAAAGAAAGAAAAAAAAAGTCAAGTGCGAGTCGGACACGCGCACTAAGGGTTCCGTTTAATTGTAAGACCTTGTTTCTTGCCAAAGATCATGATTCTAGGTCAACATGAATTAGGTATAGGAACCCTGTATTATTTTGGTCGAGGGAGAGAATCAAAATTTATTATTTTTTTGTTAATAAACTACAAATTTACGGTTTTCAGATTTTCTCGTTATTTGTGTTATTCTATGAACTTGATTCTTACCAAATTTTATGATTCTAGGTAAACGGGAAGTACCCTGTAGGTTTTGGTCTACAGCAAGAATCAAAAGTAAATTTTTTTTTTGTGAATAAACTACAAATTTACAATTCTAGGATTTTTTTCCTTAACTTGTGCTATAAGACCTTGCTTCTTGCCAAATTTTATGATTCTACGTCAACGGGAAGTACCCTACAGGTTTTGGTCCATGGCGAGAATCAAAAGTACCTATTTGCTTTTTTTGCGAATAAACTAGAAAATTAATGTTTTCGGATTTTTTCCTTCATTTGCGCTATAGGGCCATGCGTCTTGCCAAATATCATATTTCTAGGTCTACGGGAAGTACCCTATAGGTTTTGAGTCATGGCGCGCATTAAAAGTAATTTTTTTAGTCAATAAATTACAAATTTATGGTTTTCGGATTTTTCCCTGTACTTGTGCTATAAGACCTTGCTGCTCTCCAAATTTCATAATTCTAGGTCTACGGGAGGTACCCTATAGGTTTGTGTGCATGTGATTCCCGTGGAAATTTCAAAACATTCGGACACAATCGGCTGTAACTTTTGAGTGCGTTGACTTAGAAGTTTTATTTATATTGCGGCTTCAAGAGGTTATGGACTTGAGTATTTGACGTTAATTTCAACTTGATACGTCCACGCGTTCCTGAGAAATGAAGGTTAATAGACCGACAGACAGACAGACATTCATCATCTTCCGGTCCTCATCCCACGCTAGGTGGAGTCGGCACAACATGTATTTTTCTTCCACTCTCCTCTCCAGCCCTCTTCTCTGTACTAACACCTTTCTTAGCCATGTCCTCTTTCACACAATCCATCCATCTTTTTATCGGTCTTTCTTACCCCCACAGCAAAAATAAAAATATTATTACAGTTTGTCAATGTTTTCGATGCATTGAAATTCAGCTAATCCAATAGCATCAGCACTATTATTGTTCTGGTTTCTATTTAGCCATTGTTTGGTTGGTTTAAGTAAGCTGCTGGCACGGCCTTGTTTGCTTATTTTCCTTTTCGGTTTTCTCCCTCTTGTTTTGGAAATAAAGTCGTCCGACGTTTTTGGGAAACGATCATGCTTGCTTGAAGTAAAATGGCTGAAAATTGTATTTAAATTTTTAGTAATGAGTATAATGTAGTTTTAACTGTAAGTACTTCATTACTAGGTACATACAGGTTGCTACTAATAGGTAGGTATGTTTAGCTTACCATGCTATTACATTCTGATCATCCATTGTAGTTTCTAGTGGAAGACTGTCGTATTCATCGGCATACATAACCTGTTGTTGTGTGAGAGTAATTTAAAAAATGGTACCTATGTACGTACCTACCTATCTTTTACTAAAAATTATTTAAAACAATGGATTGATAATTACTTATACCTTTTTCGAAATCTTTTTAACTGCCATTTTACTTATTTTCCACTTTTCAATTGCACTTTGCTGATTTTCTTTCAGCTGTAAATATTTTGAATACCATTGAATATGTGTGGCAATATCAGATAACGTGACATCTGAAAGGCATAAGCAAGGCTCGTTTTTAGTTAAGTATAAAGTTACTTCATTGTATCTTGATACAATTAGGATTTTTTTTAGATTTTTGGAGTTTTCAATAAAACATAGCGCAAGATATTTCTTGCACTATGTTTTATTGAAATCTCCACTACAAAAATCAGATCGTAAATAATTAAATTACCATGCAGCCTGGGTGCTACATCTTCTATAAACGCATCGTGAGTCACAGATTGTAGTAAAGATTTATCTTGCGATTCTGAGATATTGTTTTTTCCATAATACTTTTGCCAATACTTAATAAAAGCATTATGGTTATACTCGTTCCATCCTCCATAGCGATTCGGGCTGTTTTGCAAAAAATCTTGAAATTGCTGAACTTCCTAGAATATTATTATCCTATTTTAATAATAAAACCCAAGGTAGAATAGCTACGTACGTAGATACGTAATAGAATTAATAAATAAATACATTTGGTAAGTAGGTAGAATAAGTTTACAAACCGAACATTTAAAAGGAGATGACATTAGAACTCTGACTGGGCTCGGAACTATTGAATTGTAGGTAATAGAGTTAGTTTTAGGTCTCCATTTTGCTCCATCTACTTCAACCGGAATATCGTTTATCTGAAAGTTCACATGTCTTAAATTCACATATAAATAAATATGATAATAGTAGGTAATACAACAAAACAACACCAGCATTTATACCAGTCCACGACTGGACAACGGCCAACCCTAATGAACACCTTGGCTCTTATTATGGGGTAAGGATATCCCCAAATCCCCACGCTGGGCTTTGTACCTACATCATGCGTATGAAAATTTCTTCGTACACATAACAAAACAAGTTTTGCGTGATGCTGGATGTATTATGCAAAGTAAGAATACGGACCTGTTTATACGACTTCTTAAGTGCAGCAAGTTCAGTAGTTATTTCTGCTTTGAATGCTTTTATAGTACTTTCCATCTCTGAAATCTTTTTCTTCATATCATCAATATCTGGAACATTTTAAGCCAAACTTTTTTTCAGTAGGTATAGGGTCTTCTACCTACTTAACGTAAATATTTAATAAACAGAGTTTTCCAAGCATCGACGCGACGTCCAAACGAAGTACCTAGGTAGGAAGATGGAGCTCATCACCCTACGTTTGATTTCCATGTATGTTAAGCGATTTCTTTAGGCAAATATATACTAACGAAGTAGGGTAACTTGGAGACAATTTAAAAATAAGCACATTTACTGAAATAAAAATATATAGGTAGGTACGTACATTTTAAGTAATAATTAATAGAGTTAATTAATTATTAGTGTCGAATCGTGTAGAATCTTTAATTTCAACTCAATTTTAATTTTTGCTTTTGATGCCCGAAATCTTTTCCTAATTTCCGATTTTACATCGTAAAAGTATTTTTTTAAATAAATAATTTAAGTACACTAAGCAACTAATTTCTTTTATTTATTGCCAACTCATAAATTTGCAAAAATACTCTGCGAAATTCGCATAATCATTTCGTTGGCACTTCTACTAAATATGACTGGTTGACCTGAAAACCCTACAGACACAATACATAAATATATTATTCAAACACTGTAGTTTTTTTATTATTTTAGGATACATTTTTTCGTAAATTTATTTTTTGGAGTAATTTTTTTTTTAAAGCGTAATATATCTAATTTTCGATCCTAGTTTGAGGGAAGTTCTGACGTATTTTAATCACAAATGTTTATGACTACCAACAAATATTAAAAAAATACGGCATTGAAAAGAAAAAACAAAGTTACGAATTTTTAAAGGTCTAATTTTGGAAAAATCTCAATAAAGTATAAAAATTTACATACCTATCACCAAAACTATAAAACTTAATTAAGGGAAAGTAAGGTCCATTAAATTAGCAAATGACCTCCTCTATTTGCGAATTCGCTATGGCGGGGCGGGTTGAGGCCCAGTCACCCTGTAGGTACCTACCTATATAATAATAATAACTCAACATTATTATAAGTTAAGACAAACCTAAGTCTGCCAATAGTTCTTGAGACTGTGTGGTGACTTTAACTTCATCAAATAAGTTTTTAAGGTTTATGTACGAGTCTTTTACTTTTAGTAACAAATGTTGGTACTCTGAAGTATTCAGTTCTGTCGCAGAGGATTTTTTATCTTCACTGGCATATTTATTTGGTTTTTGAAGACTTTGCAACAGAATACCTTCCTGTATTCGTAGTCTTCGTATTCTCGATCTAATGTTACCATCATTGGTCAATTTACTTGTATTGAGCGGTGAGTTTTTTTTATCCATAAGTTGTTTGGAAAAATTGAGGTAGGCTTTTCAGAATCACTTTATTGTGTGACACAAAGGGGAAAAAATCACTACGTTTAGCACGAAATGAATGTTTATTCCTTTAGGATTATACATAAATCTGTTTGTGAGTGATGTTTATCAAAATAGTTAACGAGTATTGATCAAACACGAGGGAAACGGAAATTTTGTTTTGAGCGCCACAGCCTGGTATTGCTAGTAGTCAATTAAGATAATCTAAGCTTGACTGTGTGTCTGATTTTTTCTCGTGCTACTTGCTTGATGAATGAAATCGTAGAGAAACCTAAATGAAATAAACGAAAACGTTAACTTCTTTTTCTTCTTTTATTTTTGGCTCCGCGTCATAGTTTGACGCAATTCTACCAATATTTTTTGTCGGTTATTTTGACAGTGACGACCTTTTGAACTTGACATTGACATCCTGTCAGCCCGTAAATGTTCCTCGCCCCGCACCGCCCTATAGCCCTCCCCGGCGCGGCCCTTCGTTTCCAAAAAGAATACTTACAATTTCGTTTCCTTCCAAAGATTTTGGTTAGGCTTTTCTCAAATTTTCCTGTAATCTAGAATCTGGGTTGTGGAATGATCTAAAAGATTACCCTGACCACAAGTGCAACATGTTCAGCCGCTCCAGATTATTTTTGACCAGAGCGCTTCCGTTGAGAGTGAGTGATAGAACTCCAATAGTTGTTTACCTACTGGTCAATGGTACATAACCTAATCATTGGTTTTTAGGGTCTTCTTCTGCCGGAATACCAAAACAATGCTGTTCTCTGCAGCATTACGCCGGCTCGAAGCCGTTCCACCACACCCCTCAATACTATCGTCATGTTTGTGCCGCAACAAGAAGTAAGTCTCTACATATACATTTAGACTACTTTAAGAATTCTACATGGAAATTTCAGAATTAAGTTTCTATTTTGGAACAAAACTACATTAACTATAATCTTGGTAACTGACCATTTCTAATAAAGCTTACAAGTTTCATTATTCTTATTTCACAACAATTCATAAATATTATATCTTACAAATTCATGATCTATTTTTGTCATGGCCCATTATTATTTCTGTTACTTTTATGTAACAAAAAACCTACCTAATTTTTAAGTTTTACTACCCAATTAATGATCCTTTGTGATTTTAACACATACCTTACATTTCAGGCATGGGTTGTTGAACGAATGGGTAAATTCCACAGAATACTAGAACCTGGTTTGAACCTACTTTGGCCCATCGTGGATAAGATTAAATATGTGCAGAGCTTAAAAGAAATAGCAATTGATGTGCCAAAGCAAAGTGCCATCACATCAGACAATGTTACTTTGAGTATTGATGGAGTATTGTATCTCAGAATATTAGATCCATATCTGGGTAAGTCAGTCAATAAGTACTTCCAATTATCAAAAACAAAAGTCATCTGGTATCGATAACAATGAATACATACTATTCAGGCCATATTGTCTTACGGGGAACAGAGCCTAACCGTTTTCATTATGAAAATCGTATCTGATTAAATTTTAAGTGAATATGTGCACCATGCTCATCTGACAGTAAACAATTGTGACGCTCATGCGTCACAATCGGAATCTACTCATGTGGACAGCGAACTGGATCTAGGTACTCCGCGTGGAGGTACCTAACAGGAAGTTTTTATTTTTAATTCTCGAAACTATTTGTGCGTGAATGGTGGCCATTAATGCCTACTAATTTAAAACACAAGCTCTGCTTACTTTGCGGCAAAGGCCAGATGATGCTGTTTAAAAATGCCTACTGTTATTTATATAAACAAAATATTAATTGCAGCCTCTTATGGAGTAGAAGACCCAGAATTTGCGATAACCCAACTAGCCCAAACCACTATGCGTTCAGAGCTCGGTCAGATATCGCTTGACAAAGTATTTAGGGAGAGAGAGTCTTTGAACATAGCTATTGTTGAAGCAATTAACAAAGCCAGCGAGGCGTGGGGCATCACATGTCTTCGGTATGAGATTCGTAAGTAATTTTAAGATCCACTTTATTCCAGTCTTTGATAAGTTAGTCTAGAATCTAGCAACACCATGGAGTGACCCATTCTTAGAGCACACAGAAAAATGGTGTTTCGAATATAAGTTAGAATAAGTTTTCTAAGTGAGTTCTAAATAGAGTTAGTTATGTTACTTAAAAATTTCATTTCAAATTGAAAAAAGAAACTTAAGGCGAATAGTAGGGGTGATAGTGGCGCCACTACATATTTAATTTAATCATTAAGTTATACAAAGGAATTATCAAAAAATCGGACCGCTGGTAGACGATACCTATCACAAGCTTTTATTTAATGTATCTGTAATAGTTTTGTTTTGTGTTATTCAATCAAAAACCTTGTTTGGAGAGCTTGGTGGCCACCAATAGGAACTTAACTCTTGAAACAAGTATCTGCCTAAATAATACAGTACAAAACTATTAGAGATACATTTAAAAAAAGCTTATGATAGATATCGTCTACGCGCAGTCCGATTTTTTGATAATTCCTTTGTATAACGTAATTATAAAATTAAATATGTAGTGGCGCCACTATCACCCCTACTATTCGCCTTAAGGACGTAATTACAAATTTCAATGGTTTTTAGGTACCATTTAATGAACCAGGAATCGCTACTGTTTAGATATCAGGGTATAAAATGAAAGGTAATATATTAATCTTTACAGGGTGCGAAAATAACATAGGAGTCCCCATACAATATTTTCACATAAAAACGTTTTTACCAACGCAAGAATCGCTGAAATTATCGAAAAATGGGGTCTGGATAGGTACATAAATAGCCAATTCTGCTGCATATTTCAACGTGAAAGTAATAAAAAAATGTGGCTTATGTAGTCCCCTGTACGTCTTGGGTATTATTTTGTACCGAAATCAAATACTTTTTTATTTATGAGAAAGAATAGATAGCCGAAAATCCACTATGATTTTTCCATACATTTTTCTATGAAAAGGTTTCAGAACGCGCTGCACATAGACTCTATTTCATTTTATTTGTCAGTCGCGCGTCAGACGCGCTCATGGAAGCACGGGTATGTCGAATTTTTCGCAAATAATTAGAACGACAAAGTTCCAAAGAACCGTATGTGTGTTGTGTACTGTGACTTGATAACATTGACACTTTTTTGGACCGAAAGTATAATATGTGCCTAAATATGTATGATTTGGAAAAAGTCAACATCATCATCATCAGCATATAAATAAAGACCAGGGTAGAAGCCTTTAAAAATAATAAAAAGTGAAACACATTCATAGAAGGATGAAACCCATTGGAAAAGGAGTAGAATAATATAAAAATGTTAGGAAAAATAATTTACGGGCGATCTGAGGTCGGGAAGGGGCAGGGGGTGAGTTTTAAGGGTGAAAAACGGTTTATCTCGATTTCCGGCAAAACTACAAGTCCTATGGAAAAAAATCAAATGGCAAAGTTGTAGGTAATAAAAAGATTACAACTTTTGTGTTCACACTTTTTTCAGATAACCTCAAAATTTATGTAAAAAATTGAAAATACCAATTTTTTGGTTTTTTATTTTTACAAAATAATTCATTTTTCACGAAATTTGGTGAAAACTTACCTTTTACCCAAGTACACTGTAATTAATTTGATTTGAAATATTTATTTTTTCACCTTATTTTGACTCAATATCGAAAAAACCACCCTCATTTTGAATCGAGAATTCACCCGTCAAAATATTAGCTTTTTTCAAAAAGTTGGTATGCTTTCTGTTTGTTGAAATCTCTACTTTCCGATGGTGTAAAATAATTATATATTACGATAGTAAATGTTCTCAGAAAATGCAAAAAAGTGGCATATGATTTTTATTTTTATATAAAATTTTGAGCTATCTACGTTGTTTTGAAAATTTGGAAAATTCTCCATTTCATTTTCATCTATAGGTTCGTTCTTACCAAATTACAAATTGAAGTGTCTGTTTCTAATGTCAAAATAATAGCTATGTTTAATTTCGTTGTTTTCTCTTAGCACCGAATTAAGGAACGGTTTAGTGTTAAGATGTTTTGGAACTTTGGATGTGTGGGACTTTCGTTGCTGACTGTACCTACCTCAGTTTTGTCAGGGTGTTATCATATCAGTTGATAAAGAATACGTAGACACCTATAAAATAAGCCGTAAATAATTATGTTAACATACTAGCGACTCCAAAGCCATCTCTTATTAAAGCAACTACAACTACCCCCTAGTTTCCAAGACGGTGAAGTTCTTTACTTTATCAAAACACAGTGCTAAAATCGCTTGTTTATTATGATATTTTAACAATTAGAAATACTTTTACAAAAAAAAATACGTAGGACTGATGGCGCTCATTTTGTTTTACAATAGACGAGAAAATCAAATAAGCTTGCCTTTGAGTCGTCAAGTGGTAAATATCAATGGTTCGTATATGAGCTGCGTTTCATATAAAAACCATTTTTAGGGTTCCGCACCTCAAAAGGAAAAAAGGAACCCTTATAGGATCACTTTGTTGTCCGTCTGTCTGTCCGTCTGTTAACCCTTTTTTCTCAGGAACGCGTGGAGGTATCGAGTTGAAATTAACATCAAATACTCAAGTCCGTAACTTCTTGGGAGAAATCGCTCTCAGCGATAAGGCCGCCTTTTTGTACTATGTGAACCTGTCATTTAGATATAAGACTTTTATTAACTTTATTTACTTGTAAGTACAAATAAAGTGTTAATTCATTCATTCATTCATTCATTCTTCTAAAAGGCAATGTATACGCTTCTACAACAAAACTCCTAGTGAGTTGCAAAAATTATCAGTAAATAAATTCAAACAAATTGTCAAAACCTTGCTGTGCAAAAAGGCTTACTATAAAATATCAGATTATCTAGAGGACAAAAAAGCTTGGGACGGGTTTTGCTCCAACTCGAAAAATAACAACTAACAGGCTAAAGGTTTCTTCGTCGCTTCTTTACTTTAGTCTACATACCGAAGCGACAGAAATAAAAAAATATCACTTTATTTCCGTGTCAGTGTTTAGTTTTATATTTTGACCTTTTCTAAGTGTACATTTATTGTATTTATGGAAATAAAGAATTTTTGATTTTGATTTTTTGATCTTGACGCCGTGATATAAATTAAACTGCTAAGTCAACGCACTCAAAAGTTACAGCCGTTTATGTCCGAAAATTTTCAAATTTCCAAGGGAACCACATGCACCCAAAACCTATAGGACACTTCCCTTAGACCTAGAATCATGAAATTTGGTGAGCAGCAGAGTCTTACAGCACAAGTAAAGGGAAAAATCATAAATTCATAATCTATTCACTAAAAAAATTTGATAAGTAGTAAGGTCATATAACACAAATAACGACAAAAACCTGAAAATCGTAAATGTTTAGTTTATTAATTTAAAAAAACAAGTTTTGATTCTCTCCCTCGACCAAAATATACAGGGTACCTACTTCATGTTGACCTATAATCATAATATTTGGCAAGAAACAAGGTCTTACAATTAAACGGAACCCTTAGTGCGCGAGTCAGACTCGCACTTGACGTTTTATTTTTATATCCCTGCTTGACAGCTACTCGACGCGTCCACGACTACTAACAGTCTCCACTGTTGGTAGTCCAGTAGCTATCGTGATAGTAATCGAGAAGTCGACGTCTTGATCACGCCTTGCCGAGACTCACCCCTCAGTACCTACTCACTAATCTCCGAAGTACCTGGTACCTAGTTACCCATTAGTACCCATTAGTAGTAAATTGACAAAAGTTTGAAGCGCGATTCACACTCGCACTTGACGGATCTTGTTTATTTTATTATGCCTAGAATAGATAAAAGATAAATAACTTGCTATGCTATTGCAATTTTTTGTAGGTACCTACATCGATCCTACCAAAGCTTCAAGTATCAAGATTTGTTAGTTCATGTATAAAAACAAGCGTAAAGCGGCTTCAATGTGTGCGTGGAGTTTTTGTGTTAGTGTGCAGGCTCAGATTCCTAAATTTGAGCGTGTCAAATTTGTAATTACGTCCTTAAGGGGACTCAGCGGTGAATTGCTGAATTCTGTCCTTCACCGTTTTAAAGATTTCTCTAAAAGTTATCTAATATAAGTACTGAAAAAATGACCAATATCTAATCTACACGATAAAATATTTAGTTTGTTAATAAATTACTGTACAAAATACAATAAACTTGCGCGGGGTCTTCACAGTAAACAGGAACACCAAAGAAAAAAAAACATTAAAATTTCAATATTACTTATATCTTTCCTGTTATAAAGATTTTCGTAATTATTATTAGATTCAGTACAATAATAATAAAACCTCAAACCAACTCATTTTTTGTAAAGTGCCTTGCGGAAAAATTGGATAATATTTAAAAAAATTCCGAAAGAATTTCAACCTCATTGGTAACCTAATATATTGATATGATATTGGTTAGATTACGAGATTCGTTTCATTACTTTGAATAGATACGTTTTACAGTAATATTTAAATCGGTGAAGACCGTATTGGGCAATTTACCGCGGAGCGGCCACGCGTTTTAACTTTAGATATGCTTTACAAGGACAGCATAAAACAGCAGATGTGTGGTAAGCGAAACTGTTACAACTACCTCTCGTTTGTTTACGCCTTGCCTACCGGCAGCTGCACGATTAAGCGCCCTATGCCGATCACGCACGGTCAGCGAGCTTCCTTCTGGCCGTCGCGACCTCGGTGGTCGCGTGGACAGCATATCGTCTACTACAGTTAAGCCGACCGCATCTGTAAATTAAGAATTGGAAATATAAAATTCAAAATACCCATAAACATTTCAGGTGATATAAAACTGCCATCCCGCGTGCACGAAGCAATGCAAATGCAAGTGGAAGCAGAGAGGAAGAAAAGAGCCGCCATTTTGGAATCTGAGGGAGTGAGGGCGGCTGATATTAACATTGCTGAGGGCAAGCGTCAGGCGAGGATATTGGCTTCTGGTAAATATTATCCTTCAAAAACATCCTACTTCGTACTAATATTATAAATGCGAAAGTTTGTGAAATATTTTTGTGATCTCCAAAACTACTGAACAGATCAAGATGAAATTTGGCATACACTTAGAACGTAGCCTAACTTATACAATAAGATACTTATTATACCGAAAAAACGCGCGCGAAGCCGCGGGCAGAAGCTACTATTTGTATAAAACAAATTAAGAGTGGATCGCGAGATTTGTTCCGGTTGTTCTCGGTGTTTTCCATGTAGGTATATTTAATTCAAAATGTAAGTATGTAAAGTTTTACAAGTTATCTAGTACCTTATCACAAGCTCTGCTTTAGGGTTCGATGATACTGTGTGAATTGTCCAGCATTATTTATTTATTCAATGTTTTTAATATTGTCCCTTCGTTCCTTCGTTCGATGACCTTTGTTGGACCACAATCTCCTATGATGGAAAGTGACGATGTAGCCAACGGTGCATCACGAAGGTTGAGAAAACACCTATTCACACTTGTCTTAAACGTGTTCCAAACCTCAGCGGTGCGAATTATGAAGGCGGAGGAAAATAAAATTTATAAATTATTGTTTACTTTAAAGGTCCAAAAGCCTGAATTTTTCCACACTTTTCACGTTTTATTCAACCCTTGTAAAATAATGATTCTTTCATTCCCAGCCCCGTGATATTCTATAATTATCTTAATATTCTTTCAAAGGTTGTCTAAACTCGTAGCAAGAATTCATCAGACTTCTTTTCAAAGGCATCCAGCGATAAAAAGGAAACCCAGCGAACACATTTCGAAAATTTCCACTCGGAAAATTAATTTAATGCGAAGAGATTGGGTTAAAATGAGCTTTAGGTAGATGTAAGGTTGGGTATACCGTGTTTGTATGTAGGTGTTTCTAAGAAATAACTAGCATAGTTCAATCTAGCATTCTGGCAATCTTGTCGGATAGGTACGTTATATGGTAATGGTACGTTTTATTTTGCTCGCGCGTCTACTAGAGGGTTTGCCTGGGCTTTAGTTGCACACAGGCGCTACATGGGCTAGAGCCGCCCCTGGGTCGGGGGCTGAATCGTCAAGACTTGGTCTGCGACAGAGCTTGGTACCAGACAACCTTGAATGGATCAGATCGTACATGGGCAACCTATAGGGCTTTTAATGTTGTTGTAACTGAGTTTTTAACTTTATATCTCCACGCTTGACATGGACCATCTACTTTACAACATGTCAATCTACTACAAGTCGATTTGACGTATCCAGCTAGGAAATCAAGGAATATAATGTACCCCATCAAAACATCTAGATATATTATTCTATTAATTCCAGAGGCTGAGAAAATGGAGCAGATTAACAAGGCGTCTGGAGAAGCGAATGCGATGCTGGCGGTGGCGGAGGCTCGCGCTAGAGGGCTCACGCTCGTCGGTCGCGCTCTAGCCAGTCATGTAAGCACCCCCCTTTAATTATAACATTATTTACCTCACCTCACCTCAACCTCAACAGCCTGTGTTGGTCCACTGCTGGACGCAGGCCTCCCCCTGATAAGCGCCTTATTGACTTTTATTATTTTAGATTATTTACACACAAAACAAATCCTCACTTTCTGTTTGCCATTTTCGTGACAGATTTTAACAAGATTTGCGGATCTCGGGGAATAGGATCAATATAATTATATAGATCTTATTCTTTGAGATTTTCGCATGAGGAGCACTGGGATGTGTGCGGGAGCTTTGTCAAAAATAACATCAGATATTAAAACCTATTAAAAAATAAAAATATCAAAATATTAAAAGCAAACAATGTTAATCTGTTATATAAAGTTAACTATAATATTCTTTACATAAATGCTGTTTACCTTTAAAAGTACTACTATATAGGTTCACTAACACCACCCCTTTCGTTCCTTTGTAACCTGTGGATAACGGGGCTGGTCATACTTTAGTACCTATTTAGTTTACTTATGTTTAAGTTTGATTGTTGGTTATCTCTAAGGCGTAAAAATAATAAATAAATAAAAGGTACCTACCATATTTTGATCTGTGGTATCAACGCGTCTGTTGCTCGAATGTAGATCAATCTAAATAGGTAATTCCCATGGGTAATTAATTACCCATGAGAAGATCCCCAAGATTATTTTCCTATTACTCAAACTTTGCAAACTTTTTATAACTATGATTTAATATTTTACAGGACAGCAAACATGCCGCCTCACTGACACTGGCTGAGCAATACGTCGCAGCGTTCAACAAACTGGCGAGAACGAATAACACGCTCATTCTGCCAGCAAATGCTGGTGATGTCTCTAACTTAGTTGCTCAGGTAAGGAGAGGAAACCTAATCTACTATATAAAAATAAGTCGGGTTTTCCTTCCTGACGCTATAACTCCAGAACGCACGAACCGATTTCCACGGTTTTGCATTGGTTGGATAGGTCTCGGGCTCCGTGAGGTTTCTGGCAATGAAAAAATTAAGAAAGTGGGAAACATAAATTTCCACGCGAGCGAAGCCGCGGGGCGCAGCTAGTTACATAATAAACAACTTCAAGAGCAACAGAATCGCCGCCGTTATGGTGCTTTTCCTCCAGAGCTTATAGCTGCGTCACCTCAACAGCCTGGATTGTTCCACTGCAGGACACAGGCCTCCCCCTACTCCCCCTAATAAGCGCCTTATCGGTTTAGCACCCTAGGCATGCGGGTTGGGGATCGCAGTTCGGTGGTAGAATTGTTCTGCAGGGGGCGCTGCTGCCCGCTCTGTTGGATATCCATTAGTCGCCTCTTACGACACCCGCAGGAAGATTTCTGCGTTGCAGCGTGGCGGCGTTTTTAGCTGCGTAAGGAATTGTCTACTATACGCGAGCCATTCTCAATCACACTATTATAAATGCGAAAGTTTGGATGGGTGGGTGTATAGATGGATGGATGTTTGTTACGTCTTCACACCAAAGTACTGAACAGATGGAGCTAAAATTTTGCATCGGTGTAGCTCTAAGCCTGGAATCAAACATAGGCGACTTTTTATCCCATAAATCAGTTCCCATGAGATAGAAATTACCTTTGAACGTTTCCATAGAAAGAACGCGAAGCCGCGGGCAGAAGCTAGTAATTAATATTTGTTAAAAACACCGACACGAAAATCCAAAATTCTCGTTTTGGCGTCGAGTTTGAGAAATAATTGTCAGCACTAAGCACAGGAAAGAGCTAAAACCGACAAGTAGCTCAGAATAACTAGGTGTATAGTACTAACGTACAAGTAGATAGATCGAGTACCTATTGAGCAAAAAAAATCATCATGTTTCTTATAAACATTGTACTTATCTTGAATTTGTCCAGAGTATTATATTGTAAGATCTCTTATGTATGAAAATCGAGTAAGCCAATTGGTTGCGTTGAAACAATTTCCATCACTTATCGCCTCTATTGGAGGAGCAAGTGTGCGCGCGTGTCTATTCTCTCACTCTCATAATCCGATGGGACGGCAGACCGACACGATCGGGGAGAGGTTAGGCACAGGACCAACAGCACTAGTAGGTACCTGCGCATCTGGCTAGTCTTTCTTAAGGCTGGCCGCCGTGGCCGAAATTCGGCTATGACTAGGTGTCCTCATTGGAGTAAAATGAAACTCCTGATCGCAACCGCAGGGCCATAGGTAATTTATATCTCCTCGAGACAATTGTTCATTGAGGTGGTATTTTTGACACCATTATTAAAGACCACCTAGTCATTGACTATTGTATCCTGAAGAACTGCCTAAGAGGGCGCATTGCGCGCCTGAAAAGGATAGGCAAGGATTTCGCGTTCGTAGGAGCGGGACAGAGCACACCTCCCTTTTTGCAACGACGTAAGCGCAAAAATCAAGTTTTTACTTATTTACAAGAAAACTACACAAGGTTTTTGTTATTATTATAGTGTGTAAGCCTCGCACTCTGGCTTATTTCTAATTTCAAGTCCCGTCGAAGTCGAAATTTTTTGCGATATTATTCTTTTTCTTAGAAATTAAAAACTACTCAAATTATAAAGAAACTAAGTAGTTCAAGCAACCAAATAATTAGTAATTACCTACGAATCAAAACGTACCTAAATCATCCGCAGGGTTCCTGAGATCTGGACCAAATTATGTGCGAAACAGTGCACTTTAATGATTTTTTTACGCAATCGTCTTTTCACATTCAAGGAATCAAAGGAAAAACTTTGATTATTAGGTAATTCAAGTTTTTTTCACGGGGATCTCGTGAGTACGTAGATCTAGTCCTATTTTGACAATCAACCCGGTTTGGTTGGCGAACCGAGCGGTTCGTCCCTTAAGAAAAAGCTTTGCCTATCAATTAAATCCGATTATTTTCTATTTCTCCACAGGCTATGTCAATATACACAACAGTCACCGCAATGCCGAAAGAAACGCGCCAAACTCAAGATATAAATTATGAAGATCCTTTAGTCAAATTAAATGCAGTAACAGAAAAAAGTGCCACGTTGGCGGGTACCGCTGTCCCCCATGAGGATAGCCTAGCAGAATACTTCTCTGATGATGAAGAAAGAGAAAAGGCATTGCAGGCTCAGGCACAGGCACAGGCGCAAAAAGAGAAGAAGGAAATGAAGTTAGAAAGAGAAACATAATTTATTAGTTAGTGTGTTAAAAGACTTTTTCTTGTTGATTTGATTTGTAGGTGTGGAAATGAAAGTATGCAATTTGTTACAAGCCCGCATTTATTTTTATATAAATTATTCTTTATAATGCTAAGCTTTGGAATGTCCTAACTTTAGTACAAAGTGTATAAACTATAGAACTTACAATCGCTATCTTTAGCTACAATATAAATTGTGAATATAAAATGTTACTTTACACTATTTTGGAATAGGCACGGGTTTAGATCTTTTAATTAAATTCTGAGGTTCAATAATAAACATCAATTTAAGGTTACAAATATAGTTTTCAACCATCACAACAATCTTAGACTAGTTCACCTACTTACAACATTGTAAATTCATTATTCGAAAGTTTCGCACATAAAAGTTCTTTTCCCTGAGATTTAATTATGCATAACACATAATTTAATTATTTTTATTTACAATGACAATTTGGCAAATTATTAAAACTGAGCAAGATCAACAACTCTGAAACAATTTAATTCACAGCAAAATGCCTGTGTTCTTGCCAAAGACATTTTAAACACTAAAATATCTTTGGTTCTTGCCTCTTCGACTCACAAACAACATAGGTTTTGTATTAGTATTTTAATTATAATACCTAGGCTACCTTAAAAGTAGGAATGAAAAAAGCTAGGGAAAAACAATCCTCCTTGCGTAGTCGGGTAAAAGCGCAAATGATCTGACAAATTCCAAAACCCACAATCATTCTCTTCTGCTGACTGTACAAACCTAGACCTAATCAAAACATTAAGGTGGGCACCGACCGGCGCGATAGGTACAGGGCGTAATCTAACGTGTTATTGTGCAACCACATGGCCCGGCGGTGTTGCCGGCAGCTTGGTCACAAATTGCGGGCTGTTTGGTCATAAGCAAGCCAAGTATAAGCCAAGGGAGCCGTCATCGTCGGCACATAAAGCCGGGTCGTCGTGCCGCGGCGCGCCGGGTTGTGTGGATGCACCATTCACAGCGAGCGTTCGTGCAGTCAGTACCTATACAGGGAAAGAAGGCGCTCGCAACGAGCAACAAGACTGGGGGCCTACTCGAAAAGGAAAATCGAAGTATCGTTTTGTGCAAAAGCAACTCTTATGTCGCTTGCATAAGATTAGCTTTGCACGAAAACGAATCAGAAACTTCGGTTTCGTTTTTTAGAGTACGGGCCCTGATTTTAGCACACGGCGCGGGCGGCGTTATTTATCATGTTTTTTGCGAATTATAGGTACACATTACGCCCCGAACACCGGTCAGTACCCAGCTTTACCTTTAGGTATGTATATGTAATGATTCGTTGGTTCGACAATTATAATTTATAATCACTATCCTGTTTTTATATCCAAGCTAGAGAAACTTGCACACATTGTTATTCTAGGTCAATAACGTGTTTATCATTATGCTACTGACGTTAACATTACAAAAGGTCTAAAACGGAATGTATAAAAACGGGTATTGCAAGAACTTCTCGCGTGACTTGTTGACAAAAGGCAAGTAGATAAAATTGTTACTTGCAGACATGAATCTTTAGAAGTTCTATATAGACCTCAACTCTTTGTTTATCGCAGTAATAATAGTGCAACTGAAGGATCCTCTCGGATGTGTCTGTACTGTACGGTCACGAAGCAAGTGCCGTCGCGATCCTTCATAAATCATCTTGCATAGATGCAAAAGCCTTTAATCATGTTAAAATCACAACAGACTTGTTATCTCTAGGAACGTAGCTACGATCTATGACTATGTTAGTAAAGATTTGACGGAAGGCGCTGTAGGCCATTCAGACATTTTACACTATGACGACTAAAATCAAACTTATAATAAGTAAAAATCATAATAATAAATTCATAAGATCGTGGGTGCTTTGTACGAATGCAACAAAAAGCAGTCGTACAAAACAACCACGCAGATCAACTCTTATGTCTAAGTTTAGAAGAATATCATTTATAAGAATATCATGCTTTATTTTAAGTGATCTTAACGAATTTCTCTCGCTGATTGAAATAGCTGACAGTTCCTTCATCAGGGTTACTGCTTGATGATGAAGGCATTTTGTGGAGGCTGACATATGATGGCGAGAGTTCTGTGCCCTCGAACTGTCGTAAGTGGATCTGTAAAATAACATCTCACTGATATTATAAATGCGAAAGTTTGGATGTTTAGATGGATTGTTTGTTACTTCATAACGAGTCGAAAACGGACGAGTCGAATCAAATGATGAATGAGACATGAGATTGAGCTTTCATAACCAAAAACTTTACTACGTCAAGCTTCTGCGATCATTAAAGCAATTTTACACCAATATTTCTTTCTTTTTATAACCCGTTTTTTTACAAAAATTAAGATTCTAGAACCGAGTATAGAAACTAATAAAAGAGCGCGTACAAAATAAGTTGGTTCTACATTAGAGGCTGCAAACGTCGTAGTTGTAAATAGTTATTCGGATGAATAGAGATAAGGCAAACCTCATTGTGTTCGATTGCAAAACATTATATCAATAACATCTTTACCTATTCTAACTTAAAAGTAGGCTTGAGGCATGGAGATCTGTACTCACCAGTAAATGCAAATTAACTTCATCAGCCCGACTCAAATAAGGAAAGTTGCCTCCACTTTTCAAGTGAGCCAGTTTTGCATGAGGGTATGACTTATACAGGGTTTCTCTGACATGAGAGCTGAGTGCACTTTCGTCCCATACATCCATGATGGTGACTGGCATGGAACAGAGGACTTGTGGTTGGACTGAGCAAGGTGTGCAGTTGATGGTCAACCGCGAAGCTAGCTCTGATTGAGTGAGGGATTCTAACTGAAATCAAGAATTTTACACAATTATGTACTTCAAACAACCCTTGGTACTTGGTAATTTCATTCTAGGGTTTGACTGTGAAATGATTTAGAATTTCAGAAGTTGGTAGGTATTTAAATGAATAATGCGGGACATTCACACTGCATCATCTAGCTACCCCCAAACTAAACAGAGCTTGTGTTGTGGTAATAGATGACCAATATACATAATACAATACATTACATAAAAGTTTTTTAAATTATATGTTGAAGGAAGATGGAATCTCTTCCAGGCAATCTTAGGCCTGGAAGAGATTGCTCTCAGCTCATCTATAAATGATGATAAGGCCACCATTTATCTTCCTCTGTTTGAAGCATGTCTATCTGTATTGTTTCCTGTCTGTGTGGTATAATAAAGTTTTTTATTTATCTATCTATAGAAAATACCTAGAGCACCTGGAACAAACATTTACATATTGTACAAACATTTGTTCCAAGGCTGGAATCACAGAGGACCTTCGCCCGATGCACCACATTGGTTGTCACTTATTAAGCTATTTAAAGCTTTCATTTTTTGCAGTTAAGATTTTGTTATTATCAAAGGGAAAAAAATGTCTCTGAACTGTAGTTTACACAGCACAAAGGCGTTTAGAAAATATTAACATAGCAATCTTCTAATCACCTTTCATAAACCTATGCTAACAGATAAGTCCTATTAAATTACAACTTGTAACATTATCTGTATGCACTTACTCTCTCAACCATAAAGTCAATTGACTCAGCCATCCGCCTATCCACTTTATCTGAAGTAAAGTTGCCCATCAGCATTCTTTTTAAAACAAGTGAGGGTAGAATCCAGAATAATGCAGACGAGTCGTTGTACTCGAAGACAGATGTATCAGTAAATGTGTTGCATAGAACTAGAGATGCTACTCTAGGGCAGTTCTTTGTTAGTTCTGCAAACTTCTGGGCTATGAATCCACCTGGAAAGGTTTGGTTGAATTAATCTCTCTTCTCTTCTAAGGACTGAACAGGCCATTTTCCACGCATACGCCTGGGAGTTATATTCCTATTTAGGTATTTCCACGCATGGGCCTGGAAGTTATATTCCTATTTAGGTAGTTGATGCTAAGTCTCAACTGTAGCTACTATAATAGAAGGTAATGATTTTATAAATTAAGTAATACTATGCTTACCCAATGAGGCTCCAAAGAGATGAACTTTATCTAATTCTAAGTAATCTATGAGCCTTTTAAAACCATCACACCATTCCTTGATATTCCAATATGGAGGAGGTTCTGCAGCTATTACTCTAACACCTCTAGATGATAGACCCAACACTTGTTTGAAGAATATATCTGATGTGCCTGACACTGGCGGCAGGCATACTAGAGGGCAACTTACAGACTTTGGTCCGGAGTCGAATATACGCCATGCCTGAAACAAGTTTATGAACAGAATATCAGCTGACTATGAACACCTCAATTATTTATACAATAAATAAATAATAAATAATGCGGGACAATTCACACAGCATTATCTAGCCCCAAGCTAAGCAGAGCTTGTGTTATGGGTACTAGATAAATGATAGACATAATACAATACACTACATAGATAGATAATACAATGAACCGCTATTCCAGATTTAAAGAACTCGGAACATAAGCCAAGTTGAAAGAAACAACTCTAGGTATTTATCAATGAGATACGAGTAATTATTAGGTCAAAATAAGATATCTCTTGCCTTGGAACCATCTGAGTCCACCACTATTTTCCTGAGTGGGATGCTGCTTCTGAAGCTCAAATACTCATTAGACTGAGCTAAATCACTGAGGCAGCTCATTTTAATAAACCTTTTTACAGAAATGTAAATAACAGGCGATTAAAACTAAAACAAGGAAAAAGAAGAATGAAACAAGACGAAAATTGTTTACAAGTCGTTGTAGACTTGTAATTTTTTACTTTGACTTGACTGACAGTAAAATGGTATAACAATTTAATTTTGACAATCAATGCAATGCGTAAAAAAATCCTGAAAAGTCAAGCACTAAGTTTGATAGTGTGTTAGGCCCTCTATATGTAAGCGAAGCATAAGCGCCATCTCGTAAACAGTAGAACTGTCATCATGAAATACAAACAAAAGTTATACTTTTCTTCGCTAGATGGCAGCACCAGTCTTCGAAATGTGGTGGGAATAATCGAGGGAATAATCCTCGTAGAGTAGAATTGTTCTCCATCTACGCTATGGAACGTGTAGGCGAATAGTAGGGTGGATAGTGGCGCCACTACATATTTAATTTTATACTCATACTCATACTCATAAATTTATTCGCCGTAGGAGCACAAGGCACACTTGGTTAAGTCAATAGATAACTAAAAATACAAATCAAATAATTATAGTAAGTAGATATCACAAAACAAAGAAATTAATATCTATAGGTATCTGCTGTAAATGGGCATTGTCAATAATCAAACTAAACAGAATAATTTTAAAAATTAATTACTAGAGCTGCTGTAAAGGGGCATTGTCAAAATTATTATTCTAGATAAAAATATAAAGAAAATATCACAGACGGGGTATGTACCAGGTTCTAATCCAGGTTATAATTACGTTATACCACAGATATTATAATACTATACTAGTAGTTATACAAAGAAATTATCAAAAAATCGGACCGCGCGTAGACGATATCTATCATAAGCTTTTTTTTATTATATCTTTAATTTGTACTGTATTATTTAGGCAGATACTTGTTTCAAGAGTTTATTTCCTATTGGTGGCCACCAATCTCTCCAAACAAGGTTTTTGATTGAATAACACAAAACAAAACTATTACAGATAAAAAATGGCCAAAAGGAGATACATAGGTGCGTGTTTCCAAATTTCAGTTCAGACTCCATCTGAGACTGTAAGAACTATCAAAGACCGTAAGCTCCAATGAATCATTACTTTATAGTCTCGGAGAGTACTATGTAATATTGTTCTGTGCTTATAGCACACAATATGTACCTACCTACATCTGTCTGTCTGTGGCATAAAGTTAGGTTAGGTCTTAGGAAATGTTACCTTTCATTAAGCCGAGCTTAAATTGATAGGTAGATAGCGAGTACGTACGTACCTACGACTGCAACACGCTTTAGACTTGCCTTTATACATTCAAGGAATCTGTGCACGATATATCCAATCTGTTGGGACCTTAGTCCAGAAGTTAGGTACTAGTTTGTGCTTCGTTATGCGGGTTGAGGCGTTGTCCTAATTGGCGAAGATCGCACGATGACACGATGCGTTCTCGTCGTGCGATGAGTTCAAACATACAGATTTCATCAGAGTGTCCTATTTGAACCTCGCAAGTAGGTAATCGTGCGAGCACATGAAATGTATTATGAAACTTTGATCGTGCGATGAAAAACGCATCGCGCCATCGTACGATCGCTCCCAATTAGGACGGCAGGCAGACCGAAAGAAGATAACGTAGTTATGGTTTGGCTGACGCTGTTTTTAATTTATGTTTTCAACCATAGTAAGAAAAAATAAACACAAAATTCTCATTCAAACACATCTTTTATTAACTACCTACTAGATATATCAATAAGTAATTAACATTCTTCGTGAAATTTTCCTACAATGATTTTCCAAACCACTTACGTTACTTAAAATCTAACTAACATTTAAGTTTGGACGATTTTAGCTGGATTTAGGAAGTGTTCGTGGAAATATAAGACGCAAGACTCTGCATTATCACGACGAACATCATTTTTAAAGTTGTGAAGCTAAAATCGCAGTCTCAATCTTATAGTAAAATAGGTTATCTATGAAATAAACTTAGTGCACACTAACCATATAGTAGTCCAGTCATTGTAGCCAAATTATAGGGCTCACCTCGTAGTTCCGAGACAACCAGCTGGAAACTTGTACGCCTTCATTTTGGCGTTATACACGTTGTCTTAAAAGACAAGAGAAAAATGCTGGCGATACGAGTTTCCAGTTGGTTGTCTCGGAATTGCTAGGTGAAACCCTAATACGACTGGACTATAGATAGATAAATAATCACTTTCGCGTGTTACATAACGATTAATTTATCAATGAAATTACTAATTTTATGCATTTTTTCTATTACCTCTTTACTTGTAGCTTGCACACCATAACGTCTGATTTGAGCATATTTAACATACTCAGAGATAAGGCGTTGTATAAATTCTCTGTACATTTTGGATTTTAATACAATTAATTTATAATTTACTAGCTTCTGCCCGCGGCTTCGCACGCGTTTTTTCGGTATAATATGTAGCCTATTGTTTAAGTTAGGCTGCATTCTAAGTGTCTGCCAAATTTCATCTTGATCTGTTCAGTAGTTTTGGAAATCCTAGATAACAAAAATTTCACATTTCACAAACTTTCGCATTTATATTATTAGTAGGATAGGATAAGTTTTTAGATAAAATATTATGATGTACTAAGTAGTAAATCACGAAGAAAGCAAAACTAAAAAATAACATTTTTATGAAACGCTCCAATAAAATAAAATTACAATGCTTTTATGATTCTAAAATATCTAAATTAAATTGTAAAAAAATCAATTATTAGGCGACATTGTTTTGTAATCACAGAAGTCTTGTAATAAAAACGTTTAAACAAAACTTAATTATATTTTAGTCGAAATGATCATAACATTTACACAATGGAAATAAAACAAACATTCCAATAACATGTCGTTTTCAATGACACAGAACTGAAACACATGACTACAGCCTGATCCCCGCTCGACGGTAGAAAACAAGAAATAAATTTCATTTATGTAGGTACTAGAACTTAAAACATTCCTACATAACCAGAAGACGTGTTTTAGTAAACTAAAGGAGCATTAAGTAGTCTGGGTGCGCGCTTTTATACATAGATGAGAACTTTTGCATAAAAGGTTTGGCTTAATCAGTTAGATAAATGCGTAAAACTAATTTTAAAAACGAGGCAGGCGTTTTCAATGCGTTTAATTTAAACTTTGTCAGCAGCTTGGCTGTAGCAGTTCCCGAATAAAACATATACAATTTAGTACGTAATATCTGAGCGTCTGGTCGAAGCGACGCGTGACCCGAGAGCTGGTGAGTATTTGGCGCAGCGCATCAGCATTGCCATACAGCGGGGCAAAGCAGCCAGCGTCTAGGGGACGCTCCCGACTGGTATTGATATGGATCAGTTGAGCTACCTGTAGATCGTTTGCAACAATCTGCAGTTAGTTCAATTGTTTCAGTTGCAAATACTAGTTTTATATGTTTCTATTATTTGATTGTAATATTCTTTGTGAATTTAGTACTGTGTGTATTGGTACAAATAACAATTTTTCAGTATTACGATTAACAGAAATGTTCTAGCATTCTTTTATGACGACGAATATTTATTGCGTTCGCATCTAGCACTGCGGGGATCAGGCTAATTCAACTATTTAAAATTAAAACTACGTTTTCCGGCAAGTGACGGACAAGTCGAAGACAGAAATGCATAACACAACTCAGGCCAAATTGCTTCACTACAGGCATTCGCGCTAAACACTGCAAAGTACTTCAGACGTAAAAAACTCAAAACTTTGTGGGAAATCTTTAAGCGAGTAAGAGCTGAGAAAGCTTTTCTAAAAGTCAATATTTTTCTACAGTTTTCTTTAATACTTTGCCGTTATAACGTTAAGTAAGCGACTTCACCATCTACAACACTATAATACATACATTTAAGATTTATACATTAGGATACAGAATTCTAACTTATGTATATAATTTTATGCTCTGAATTAGATTAGGTACTAACAATTTAATACTTTTATACTATTTCGAATTGTATTGCTTTTCTGAGCGTATTTTATAAGGCCATATTCGTATGTAATTTGTTTTTGTCTCATGTTAGATACTAGTTTATGGAAGGATATTGTTATTATAGTGCGTAAGACCTCACACTCTGGGTAATTTCTAAGAAATCAGATAATATCCCGAAATTATCGGGATATTATTTGGTTTAGATAATATCCCGAAGATAATATCCCGAAATTATCGGGATATTATTTGGTTTCTTAGTTTATGGAAATCATCTATTTATCTACGCATTGGAAGAATAAAATAAAGCACACTATGACATCGAATTCTTAGATAAGCAGCATCTTTTAAAATCTAATTAATGATTTGGAAATATCTAATGGATACAATACATGGATTGGATCATTTCCTTTGTTCATGTTACAATGATACAACATAAAATTCTGAATGAACGTGTATGTTTAAGAAAGTTGGCATTGCAGCTCAAGGATTCTTAACGATCTTGGGCCAAATAAAAAGAAAAAGAAACGATATCAAAAATACTGTAGACAACATTGAAAAGAGCGGTATCCGAAAAGCAAGCCATAATCGAACTTATTGTAAGCCTGGTTTCCATCGCGAAAGGGTAATGAGCGTTAAATGACAGATGAGTGAGCGAGTTTATTTCAAAGCTTTCTGCTCGCCCAGTCCTGTCCGCTCGACTATTTGTTGGTGGAAATACACGTATGCAGTTTACTCTTGCGAGTTAAACGGTGTCCCGAATGGGTCCGCTCCGCTCGCGATGGAAACGCGGCTTTACGGCTGTTTTAATTAGAAGTCGATATAATATTTTACGTAATGACAGAACAAAAGTGTATTACCGTCAGCCTACGTCAGCATAATTTCTCATTGCACATAACTCGTAGAGATTGCGTCAAGGAAGTTACAGCGGAATCGCATGGTCAATAGTGTATAACATTGTGGAAATTATTATGTGACGGAAAACTGCTGTTACGTAGGGAAATTATAGTTAAAGACAGGCTTAATTATTTAAGTTTGAGATGGTAATCCTACTCATAGGCATGGGTAAAGCTCTCCCCTATTAATCCAAGATATCGCCCGACTTGCCACTTCCAATCAGCCAGAAGTTTACCCATTTCGTCTTGCTATCTTCGTCTAGAGTCTAGGTGACGTAGAGGAAGACGGCGAGACCAAATGGGAAAATGAATTCTCGCAATGACTTTGCGAGAATTCATTTTCCTTAGGGCTAATAATAATCGAGATAATAATGCCTTCGACACCATACAAGTGAAATGTATAAAAAAAACATCTTCTTCTAATTGTTAAAGGACCAGTGCTTAGAGAGGGACAGTGAGCTGCATAATACATATTAATTCATTGAAAAGATGAAGAAGAAAGGAAATATTGTAAGAATATAGGAATAGCTGAAAAATGCCTCGAGATGGTTCAAGAAAAGGGTCCCCGGTGGCGGCTCATAAGTAAGTTTTCTGATGAAATTATGGATGTTAACAGCATGCAGAAAAATATGAAGTAAAGTTTTTTGAAGTTAAGGAAATTCTATAATTCTATCTATTGGTTTGTAAATACACGACGTTCATTATGTGTCCAAATTGACAGTTATTTGAATCCTTCTTGAATAAGGCGTTTGTTTGTTTCACGGTAGTTTTTCAACTTACAGGCAAAGTTAGTGTGGAAACTTAGCCGATATATCGAAAAACTTTTACCATTTAAAATATTCTATTGTATTGTAAT
Source organism: Eupithecia subfuscata (assembly GCA_963564075.1). Lineage (NCBI taxonomy): Eukaryota > Metazoa > Arthropoda > Insecta > Lepidoptera > Geometridae > Eupithecia > Eupithecia subfuscata. The sequence continues at coordinate 8,199,993 of OY751114.1, forward strand.
TGTAGCTAGTATTTTCGATGTTAGTCTGACCGTACATTACCTAGTATTGCGTAAGCGAAACTATCGCAGTTGCATAAAGCCTCCACCCCATTTCCGTGATTTTGAGCGCGTCTTGTGACGCGCTTCATAATCACGGCTGTGGGGTGGAGGCTTTAAGCACCGAGCACCTTAGTCATGTTATCGTGACATGTCGCAACCGCCGATGGCGTGTCGCGCGCGACACTACTGGCTTATATGTATTTGTATGAAATACCTTCTGTACATACACAAAAGCCTGTCTAGGCTAGACAGTGGAGAGCTTAGACAAATGCTTGCATAAGGGATGAAAAGTTGGTGTTCTTCCGACACAAATAAGGTTCGTAATTAACCCGCTTACATCCGTAATGAATTCGTCAAACTACGATAGTTTTTTATAGTAAAATAAAAAAAGATGTCTGATATGCTAAGGGGCTGGCAGCTTTAGCCACAGAATGGACCTTTAAGCGGTAAGAAGTTAATCGTATAAGTGACTGTCCTCTTGCGCGGCAAACTAGGTTGCTCAAGCGAGACTAGCCAATGTGCGGTCAGCCCTAAGGTCAGTTGATGGGAGATCTGCTCTGTCTACGCCTAGAAGAGGATAAAATTGGCTGGGCTGAGCTAATATCTTAGAGCTGACCGTACATTGGCTACTATCGCTAGCCAATGTGCGGCCAGCCCTAAGGTCAGTTGATAGGAGATCTGCTCAGTTTACGCATATAGGAGGATACAATTGGCTGGTCTATGCTAAAGTTTAGGGCTGACCGCACATGGGCTACTATCGCTAGCCAATGTGCGGCCAGCCCTAAGGTCAGTTGATGGGAGATCTGCCTACGCCTATAGGATACAATTGGCTGGGCTGTGCTAACACCGTCGCTCACGACTCGCCGTTCCCGCTGTCGTCAGCATCACCGTCGCCGCCTTCCAACTCCTCGTCGGAATCGGATTCGAGGTCGTCGTAATCGTCGTCGTAGAAATCTGTCATATCCAGCTGCAACAAATAATAAAGTTGGTTACCACAATAGAGTAATAAAAGAAACCCTCCTCCCTCTTTCTGCACAGTCGGGTAATAAAAGTATTTTAATCTAAATCTACAAAAGGCGGCCTTGTCACTGCAAGCAATTTCTCCCAGGCAATTTAATTTGGGAACAGCAGGCCGTTAATATGGAAAACAAACGAATAATGCTGTAAACTCCACATGCATAGTCCAATCATTTGCGTCTTCAAGATATATCGAGTCAAGACTTTTTGAAACTTCCATGAGTTTTATTACCATACAAAAGTCGATATTTAGACTTTTATGATACTTTGGCAATTTCTTATCATTTTTGTTATGACAAAAAGTATACCAACCTGACGATAAACGACTTTAATGCGTAAAAGTAGCTACCAGGAAATAAAACAATAACACGCCTGACAGTTTTTCACTCCTAAGCACTGATTACCCAGGTAACTTTTTTTAAAATGTAAATCTTTGATTTGCCGTAATTTAGATAAGAATTGTCTGGATTTAAGGGCTGTAGATTTTATTAAACAATAAATAAATTAATAAATAAACTATTTGGGTGAAGAAATCACTGTTGTAGTACGGTTGTCTGGTAGAGATCGCTCTTGAGCGATAAGACTGCTACTTGTCATTTAGTTTAAAGGTGTTTTGTTGTATTATTTCTATCGATTGAAGTGGGCAATAAAGTATTTTCTATTTCTTATCTTTATGAGAGTTGGTGTCCCTCTAAAGTGTTTTTTCCGACACGTTTATAGATTCAATCGAACATTGGCTATGTCAGCCCGGTAGTGTTGTCTTTTGGCTGCAGATAATTTTAAAAACTTGCGCATGGCAGCTCTCCAAAAATATCTGAAGAGGTAACATGCTCGATGCAGAATATGAAATGACGATTCGATTACTGCGGGGTAAATTATTTATTACTATTTTGGTGGAATTTTAAGTTTTATGTTCTCAGTGGCAGATGTCACTATAATTTGTTTTAACATTGTCGCCCGTAGCACACCTCCGCTGCGGAATACGAGTAGTGAAACCGCTATGGCCGCGGATGAATTTCCGTTGAGATCAAGTGTAGGTCACGCGATTCAGTTGAGTCTAGTCAGATGAGGAAGCAATATTACCGTAGACTTTAACTTTGAAAAGGATAAATAGGAAATAGGTCTATTTGTGACCTCTTGAATTAATTATTCTGTAAAATCAACGTCCATTTTATGAAAAAAAGTAGTTTCGCTTTTTATTTTTGTCGACTTCCACGAACATGTGCGAAAACAACGCGGCACTGCAAAAAATAGCGACCGGAGCGCGGCAGTGTGGCTGACGTCGGTGCAGGTCGACGAAACCGTGCGGGGAAAGAGATGGAATTATAGACAAATCTATGCGTTATAACAGGTAGTTTCGCTAGTGTTCCGCTTCTCCTACATACGGACAAGACATGGCGAGATTACTGCGGTTCCGCTGTTACGGTTTCGCAGCGGAGGTGTGCTACGGGCGTGTACCCAGATTTTGCACAAATACATTGTGTCATATTTAAACATACACCACCTATGTATCTACCTTATTTACATATATTTGATGCAATAAATACTACTTTACTTTAATGGCGAGAGTTAATACAGACAATAAAAGTAAAGATTAGATGAATTAATGGCCGGATAAAGCTGAACGCGCATCTGTCCGCGCCGGCAGGAGCCGCACGCGCAATACTCATCGGTTTTTACAAATCTTTATATGAAATAGTGTGCAACTCGGCGGACCTATCCGCGCCGAACGAACCGCACCTTAAAAAAGCAACTTACGCACGACACAAAACCTATAGTCTTTACCCGCTTGGTGTGGTTATATTCTTCGACGTAGTTGGCGGACACCTAATATTACAGCCAAGCATCAAAACAGCTAAATCGATTTGGATAAATGATATTTCAAAATACTCGTCTGGTGTAGTACCACCTACCATATAATGTAGGTACTCGTATGGTACTATAGGAGTGCGAGTGGATAGTTTTGTTATATTTTCGTGTAATTTGTTTGCGTTGGTGGATGACCTAAAATGGGGATCAGACTCTGGCCTACATCAAGAACAGAATACATAATACGCGAGACTAGACTAGCTCTGGACCATAGCTAACATGATGAAGCGATAGACTTTGTTATTGGCGAGCGGAGCAAGCCGAGAAAAGATCTGTCTCTGTAATGTTTTTGCGAACTTTTATGGTAACAAATTGAAATGGACTGGATCACAAATATTACTTGTTGCTTTCGGGCTGAATTGAATACAATAAATAGGTAGGTAGAGATAGAGCATATCAGTGATATATGCCAGTACCAGTCAATAACAGAACAGAAAGGGCGCAATTTTTTTATCTCGGTCGAAGACCATCCGCCCCTGCGCCCCGCGTTATTATTTCTCTCGTTAGCTCTGCTTTGCTGTTAATTGTTGTTTGTTTTGCTGTGTTAAATTGTCAAGCATTTATTTTATTATTTTTTAATTGCAACTCAAAATGTAACCAAAAAATCGAGTCAAGCCCCTGCTTATGCGAGTTGCGTTTAGAGTATTCGGGGGTTTTATTATAGTCACTCTTTCACTCTATCCTTAGCAATTATAGTTCTCATCTGATGTCAGCTTTTCGCGTCTTTTCTACTTTGCTCTATCTCACTGACTGTGGAAACTTTTGCAGTCTATTTCATCGTTTTTGATCAGGAATTAGACGTAGTAACATTATTACTTTAGAGGTACATATTTGGGGTTCACTTTTTACCCAAAGCGCTATTAATAATAAAACCAATTGCGGAACCTTCGAGTACCTATCAGTATTTTATCTGCCACGTGACCTTGGTGGAATAATTCCCGCGTGTTCGGAATAAATTCGGCGTTGTTGACGAGTTGTAAACACCTAAATCGAATTAAAATTTCTATTGGAGACAGCCGAATTTAGATCAGAAATCAACAGTAGGACTCCTAATAATTGTGTTTTCTACCAACCTAGTGGTTTTTTTTCAATATATTTGGGCTAGATAAGGCTTTTCTGGGCTAAAATAGAAAAATTGTCATAATATTTTAGGTCTTAGGAGTAAATTATATAAATTGAAGGAATTAATTTTAAATGTTTTACATCTTTTATACCGTACTAGACAAATCACTGTCTCGGATCCTGCTAAGCTTGTAGAGAACAGAAAGAACGAATCGACTATCGTAAAATTAAATTGTTTTGCCAACGTCAACGGACTCCTAGGTCTAATCTCACAAATATTTACACGCCCAAAAACGAAATGCCAAAGAAACACAAGCGAACATCTAATAGGAACTTGAGAAATTTACAATTATGCAAGGAAAATCTCGTTATGAAAGAGAGTAGCTAATTTAATTTCCTAAGAAATCTCCACCAAGATACCGAGTAGTTTCCCAACAGAGCATTGTTGCAAAACCGTTATCAAGTCACAAAAGAAAACTGAAGGCGAGAATCTTTCATTTTCGCGAGATCAAGTTTGCATGAGACTGATGCGTTAAATGTTTTGTTTATCTATGCTATCATCATGAGATTGCGAACGATAGTGCAATTATACACAATCGCTCGATGACAGATAGATAAAACCTTAAATGACATTATATTAAGATACTCGATAAAAAAGATTTAAATACAGGCAATGATCTTCACTAGAGATGGGTACTCTTTATTCCTCAAAGTGAAAGTATTCACCTATTCCGGATCCGCCATCGGATCCGATTCCTCATAATGTTTCCTTATTCCTCTTAATGATTCCTTATTCATTTGATTAATTTACTCTGTACTATTCCGTACGCCGGCCCTGCGCCCCGGTAGGAGTGAGTGAAGCTAGATTTAAACCATTGTGTGTGTCGTGGTTTGTGGCTCTTGGCGAAACAGAAAAGCACAATAGTATTTAAAACATTAGGTAGCTCTAAGTTAGTTAGTTAGTAGGTGCCTATTATGTAGGTACTTAGGAGTAAGACTTCCATAATAATTTGCTCTTTAGGATGGTCTAATAGCTCTTTTAGATAAATATAATAAATAACATAGGTACTAGGTACTTACCTACATGAGTTTCAAGAAGCATGTACTTACCTAGGTAAAGTTTAATTTACTTATCTGTAGGTAGGTACTACATTATTTTACATAAAGGCATCACGTTTTTTAAATTGTGTAGTTATATTAATAAAATAACAATGAATTTTATGAACCTACCTACCAGAAGGTGATTGATTTCCCTTCGTACTTTTGGCTAATACACAAAACTGCGAATCAGTGCGATGCGATTCCTCGTGACAAAAGCTAAGTCTAGATCGCAGGTTTTTGCGATGCGACCGTTGCATCGCAGTTTTGTGTACGAGCCGTTTAACAGGCTTAGGACTGTCAATCTAATAAATCAAGTTATTCTTGTTGTCTAAATTAAATATACCTAACCAAGAATGAACTCAAAGTTCAAAACAACCAAGCAAGCAAAAATCATACATAAACAAACATTCGAACGTGCTCTTCCTCTCCTTCGCACTAGTTTATGGAATCGTCCATCCATCTCGCTCTTGTTCGTTATCGCACCACAATGTTCCTTTCATTCATTCATTCAGTGAGCTCTCTCGCCCAGTGGCCGGTTGTTCCGCTCCGGAGCCGAAGCTCGGAGTCGGAGTCGTTAGCAATTGGGTGGAATAAATAAGTCCATCGTGTCCACGTGCGGAATCGACTCATTTTATTCACTTATTCCGGAGTTACCCATCGCTAATCTTCACTTCAATGATTACAGTTTCAGCGTAGTTGTGTATATTACGTTGTTGCTTTGTTTAAATGTTAGCTGAGGTTAGGATAATAATAAAAAGGCTCAAGCTTTATAAAGGTATTTCTCTGATATAGGCGATGTTTATACCACTTATCATCAGGTAAGCCGTATGCCACTTGCTTGTTCCGTCAATTATATTATATTATGAAAATATGTGCCAAGCCAATCGTTTGTGTGGGCCGCTATTTAAATGGATTTGACCCATTTTGGTTTGTACTTGATACTTTTGAAAGCCCCTATCCTATTCCATCACACCAACACACAAATTTTATAAATGGAAAAGTTTGGACGAATTGGTGGTTTGGTTACGTTACCCTTTCACGCCAAAACTACTGAACGGATCGGGCTAGGATGTTGTTTATATGTAGTTCTAGACCCGGAAAAACAAATGCGAAGCCGCGGGCAGAAACTACTCACACTAAATTACAAATGCGAAAGTTTAGATTGTTGGATAGATGGATGTTTGTTACCGAAATTGGGCTGAAATTTTGCATAGGTGTAGCTATAGACAGGAATAACAAAAAAGGGTACTGTTTTCCCATAAATCAGTTCCTATCGGATGATATGAAGAAATAACCTTTAAAAGTTTCCATAAAACGCGAGCATAGCCGCGGGCATTAGCTTATTCAAAATAAGTTTCTTACCTGTGCTTCCTGCGTTGAAGATTTGACTTGCGTCTTGATGCAATAATCTTCTAAAGTGAGAGGGACCACTATGCCTTCCTTCTCTGCATCCATGCGCGCTACTTGTGCCTGCTTCCTGAAACACAAAGAGATCACTTTAAGCAAGTACTCTATAGAAAGGAACATAAAAAGTTCTAAGGAAATCTATTATTGTATACTAATACTGATGATGGAGATTTCGTCCTCTCAACGAAGACTATAGCCAGCCATGTGTGCAGGGTACTGACTGACCGGCGGCGTTACGGTGGTTACTGGCGCGCCGGTCAGTAACCACCGTAACGCCGCCGGTCGCGTACCACCGTAACCACCGTAACGCAGCGCCCAACGCCGCGGCGTTGGGCGCTGCGCAAACGTAGACACTTTTTGTTGCCGACACGGCGCACCATGACTTTTTTATCGTCAATTAGTACCTATGTGTTAAGTGGGAGCAACTGGACACAAAAAATGTTTACGTATGCGCAGGGAGTGGATGATTTGATACTGGTTCTATAGAAATCAAATATTCATCGGTAGCTTTATCTGACACAAGACACAAGTGTCCACGTTTACGCCCTGCCTTACGGGTCGTAATGTAACGTGTTACACAGCGAGCGTTCGTGCAGTCGGTACGGTACGGGGAAACAAGGCGTTCGCAACGAGCTGATTTTAGCACACGGCCGTATCATGCTCGCTGCGAATTGTACATTACGCCCCGAAACACTTATAAACACTCTCTATTCTCTCGAGATATTTGCTGCCAAAGTAGTATGTACGTGTTACACAGCGAGCGTTCGTGCAGTCGGTACGGTACGGTATGTTACATTACGCCCCGAAACACTTATAAACACTCTCTATTCTCTCGAGATTTTTGCTGCCAAAGTAGTATGTTTACTCTGCACTGTGACGGGCGGCAGGTACCGGTGGTTTCAGAGGTGAAGTGGATATTACATTTATTATTTATTGTAGTAATAAAGTGGGTCGTGCGTGGCGGTCGGGAAGTAAGAACCCACCGCTCCAACTCGCTTTGCGGAAAATTCGACTAAAACAATTGGACTGAAACAATTCGACTACAAACAATTCGACTAGTTAACAATTCGTCTAACTTATTTATTTATTGGTTAAACAAATCCACAGCCCTTAATTAATACAAATATGATACATATCAAGACTGACGGCCAATAACGGATTTACTTTTTATACCCTATTATTTATAAACTAAGGACTGAAAAAATTCGTTTCAACTAGAAAAAAAATTCTGTCAACATAATGGCTCTGGGTGCAATTATACATATACACACCCTTTCAGTCAGAGTCGCCACGAAGACCCCCCCCCCCCCCCCCGACCTGTAGGCGTCCTCCGTGGGATGCCTACAGGTCGGTCAAGTCAAGGTCGAATTGCTTTAGTCGAATTGTTGCTAATCGAAATGTTTTTAGTCGAATTGTTTTAGTCGAATTTTCCGTAGACGCTCCAACTCAGCTCGTGGATGTCACAAGCGCCGACTAAGGGAACCTATTAGAGAAGGGCACCAGCTTCTGTGTTTTTAGCACCACTTGCGACCACAAGTATGCTCATCTTGGTGATTACGGCAACACTCCCCTTGTTTGGGGGAGGAACGTTCAGAAGTGGACGTAAGTGAGCTGATTATGAAGAGGATTGTAGTAATATGACGTCACTCTCTAATGGCGGCTATACAATCAATGACGTAATTATATTGCTATTGGATGAATGATTCGGAAGAATGGACTGTTTGATTTTATAAGTTTATAACACATCATATATTTTATGATCGAACAATATTATGTAGTGGAATGAAAGCTGTTGTTGTTTACGATATGTAGATGTTTTTGCAAAGCAAGCAAATCACTACAAAAATTAAACAAAGTCCCCCGCCGCGTCTGTCTGTCTAAACGCGATAAACCCATAAACTACCGAACGGATTTTTATAGGGTTTTCATCAATTAACGGAGAGATTCATGAGGAAGGTTAGGTTAGTACGCATAGTTATACGTAAGGATTTTGTTTGAATTGGATGACAGACGATGATTGTTAAAGATTCGGACGTCGGGCCGGGTTACTAGTAAAAAAATATATAACACAAAAATTTATTGCATTTCCTCATTAGAAAAAAGCATTTACTTAGTTAGATAGTTGAGTTATCGTATTGTTTAATTGGTAATACAACTTAAGCGGGCCAGTGACTTTAAGGCTCGTATTAAGGCTTTAAATCAAAGACGTGTGTTATGAAAAGGGAAATACAATTAAAAAAAAACACAGCCGCCACGAGCTGCTTGCAGCTCGCGCACACCTAAAAAACTAGTTTATAGTATAAAATCTGACTTGTCTAAGTGCTATTTTGTAAGCCCAAATAAATAAAGTTATTGCAATCGGAAATCTAAATCTGGTTCATTACTCCGTATTGAAGCACAGAGGGTTCAAGATTCGTGCTGATTATACATTAAAGAGAGAAAACGTCACTGACTGTTAGTTAAGTGAAGGGGTTACGTCATGAATCTATACTAATAATAAAAAGAGGAAAGATTTGATTGTTCTTTGTTTGTATTGAATAGGCTACGAAACTACTGGACTGATTTGAAAATTTTTTTCACCGTTAGAAAGCTTAATTTTCAGGGAGCTATATAGGCTTTATCCCGGAATTCCCACGGGAACGGGAACTACGCGGGTGAAACCGCGAGGCGATCGTCTAGTTAGTCGTTAAATGTAGGTAGTGTTCCTTATACTTTCATATGTTTTGTTCTACTTTCTTAGTTCTCAAGTCGACCGCTGGCTTTCCAATGACGTCATACCTATCGTTGATTAAGTTTGATTGGAACATTTGTCACCCGCGAGTTTTTTCTATCGATATTATCGACAGAGGCAAGGTTCCTACAGTTTGTAAGGAATTAAAATAATAACTAGTAAAATTTACGCGCTACCAGCGATCATGAAAGTAAATTTTAATAGTTCTAGCGATTCGCTAGTGAACGTACTCGCTTTCGAATACACACGACAACATAAAAACACGTACCTACTTACTTCGCACATAGGATTTCCGCTGAAGAGGTGTAGAGTCAGTTTTAAAACGGTTGAGAAAAAAGAAGGAGGTTATAGAACCTCCTATGGTCGGCTGGCTGGATGTGTTTTTCAATACATTACAAAAAAACCGTTCTCCGATAAGACGAAGAGGGATCGGTTTCGCGAGACAAGGACGAGCGAACATCGCGCGGTGAAGGCGAGAAAGGAAGGCGAGAGCCGCGAAATGGCCAGCCCGCGGGCAATTTCACTGCTGCTGCTGTATTTTGCTCTAAACTAAATTAATACTCTTTCGCAATAAAAATAAAAATCGTCTAAAGTGTAAAGTATTAGAGAACACGTCAACGAAATTTCTTTGAAATATGATAAATAACAAGCAAATGAAACTGCTTTTTCCGTAGAAGTGTCTGTGTAAAAATGAAGATTTAGAGAAAACTTTGCGTTTTTTTTGTAATGAGACATGTTTAGTCAATCGTGTTTCTACTCCCATAAATTACTAACTAGAATTCTAAACTTTTGATGTTCATCAAAAAATAATAAAAAATCAATGGTTTTTTGCCTCAGAATTGATTTTCTGTACCTAACTAGTCAAAACGTGGGTTTTGGGACTCGCTTCACCTTAATAGTGGACTGATTTTGAAGATTCTTTTGGTTTTTTATAGAATATCCCGGGGTCCCGTATAATTTTATTCAGTAGGGACTAATCGAAGAACAAGTTCGAAATCGGTTTTTGTGCAAAACATCAAATTATTATACCTCGAAGCGCTATACTTCGTAACTTTGGTAAGCCATATCAAAAGAAACGAAGCGCTGTTTTGGAAAACTTCTAAATAAGAAAGACGGCCCCAACAGGATCTATTATTTCTACTTTATAGATTTAGGCCGCAAAGAAATTAGGTAGTAAAAGTAAAACCAATAACTTAAATATCAAAGTGTGACGTCATAAAGTCATACATAATCATAACGTGCAGTGATAATTTTAACTTCCCTTGACTTAACCACAACCTCACAATCAGTCGACCGTCACATGGAAATATTCATGCGTTTATGAACTTGTGCCACAAAGAAAAATTACAATACATTCCCTTGGACTAAAAATTGTGACCTTTAATCATGTTGGCTTGGCATCATCGTAAACAGTCAGGTTACGCATAAGTATAACTAACAAGCTCTATATACGAAACTAAACGAACACTTTCATTGCCCATGATGCACATCACATTATCATGTTCGTCCTGTCCCGTATGCACCGCACCGCATACGAGCAGTGAATACTTTCAATCAAATAATATGCCAAAAGTTTTTGACTTCGACTGACGGCGCTAGAAGTTCGAAAGTTTTTCGACTCGTACGTCACTGGACCTCGTGGTGTAGATGGTTAGCACATTCCCGTACTGAGGGAAGGATGCGGGTTTAGTTTCCGTCGAAGTCGAAACATTTTTGGGATATTATTTGATTTTGTTATTTGATTTGTTTATTTAATTATTAATTAGAACGGCAAAAACACCAATTACACTAATTAATTATAATTACACGCAAACGATGCAACTTATAAAACTAACATAAAATTGAAATGATATACGCACTATTGCAGTTGGACTCGTAGTAGGTTCATTATGCGTTTCGTTAGCTAGAATAGAAACCCTTTTTTTTATTCGGCGAGGAAATTCATTAACGAATAAACTGGCCTGGGGGGGACCAGA